>JAPTYO010000016.1:10436855-11794226 GCA_036873135.1 Clarkia xantiana subsp. parviflora
GCTTTGGGGGTTGTTTCCATGCCTCCTTTTGGTGTTGTGCTATCACATGCAGGTTGCATGAGCGTGCGGCTTCGTGCCTTGGCTGTTGGTACTGGAGGGTACCTTCCGTGCATTGTGCGGGGGATGCATTTCTTGTTGGAGTGAAGAAAGCATTGGATGTGGCAACAGGGATGTGGAAGGATCCAAGTTGTCTTCTTATTGTCTTCTGCAAAGTCATGGGTAAGGCGTTGTGGTATGCGATGTGCTCCTTGTGCTGTGCGCCGGGCACATTGTTGATCGGTGTGGATGAAGCTACGGAAGTAGCGCTTGGGATGTGGGAGGATCCCGACTGGCTCCCAGCTGGAGCTTGGCCTCCTGTTCTTTTGCTTGCCGGGGACTTCTTTGGATGTCCAGGCCTTTTCCTTGGGTTTTTCACCTCTTCGGGAGGGTTGTGATCACTCGCCATGATTTCTGATGTACGGTAGCTTTTTGTTCGAATCCCGTAGACGGCGCCAATGTTGCGTCCGGATGAACTAAGTCGTGGGGACGCGTCTGTTCGCGTGGTTGTGCGGGCCTTTGTAACCCTTCCGTTGGGAGGAGGTTGGGCCACTGACGAGTGTTCAGGCTTGCTCCCGCACGAAGTCTGTGTCTCGGTACGGCTATGACTTGGCAAGGTTGTGACTTGGCAAGGTTGTGACCCGGCAAGGTTGTGACTCGGCAAGGTTGTGACCCGGCAAGGTTGTGACCCGGCAAGGCTATGACCCAGCAAGGTTGTAACCCGGCAAGGTTGTGACCCGGTAAGGTTGTGACCCGGCAAGGCTGTGACCCGGCAAGGTTGTGACCCGGCAAGGTTGTGACTCGGACGTCGGATCCTGCACAAAGGACCAATGCTAGCATGGAGAGGGGGGGTGGTGCTAGCGGAGCCTTCTCCGATGCTTAAGTCACTATAGTGGCAAAAAGGTAATTTCTAGAGAGAGAGAATTTCTAGAGAGAAGTCAGAGCTCAAAATACCAAAGTTGGGCAAATGAGAGAATGTGTCAAAATGGGTGGCCAAGACCTCCTATTTATAGGCTTTCTTGGGATCGGACCCGGTTTTAGAGCGGTTTGATGACGGTTCAAGATCATGCGGTAACCGTCATCCATATTGGTAATGTGCGAACTTGACTTCTCTACACGCAACGGTAATCGCGGATACGGTAGTCGCGCGATACACGTAAGGTAATCCGGACCTCGTCGAATTTGGGCAATTCGGCGAGGTCCGGATTGCCGCGCAACCCGGACCTCCGGATTGCGAGCAACCCGGAGGTCCGGTCCGGACGCGCGTAAAGGCGCTTCCGGACCGTTTTGATACCGTGGGAGATGTTTTTAAACCGAGATGTAATTTTCGACACGTTTACGAGGCCCGAAATATAAACACGAACCCGAATTGGACATTTATCCATCAGGAGAATTGATTATTGATTTGGTAAATGATGATGGAAACGTCTTCATAATAAATCCAGTGAGAGGGCTCACTCCTCCTCACACATAATCATCACTAAATTTCAAAATGCGAATCAAGTCGGACTTGATAATCATGATAATGAACTATTTCAACTACCCATTTTTCCTAGTGGGAGTGGAATAACCAACTTGGTTCCAGATCCTAGTGATCGAGGAATACATCTCAGAGGTAGAATCCCGAGACCGAGAGGATATTCCAAGTAAGTTCAACCACCACCATTGTTCCCAGTGGGAGTAGAGCCCCAATAAGAAGCATTATTCCGAGTAGGAGTAACGATCAGACTAAAACATGGGATTAACGTGCCTAGACATAGTCAAAGGCAACGAACTTCTTTCGAGAAGTATCCCATCAAACGAGATGCGTTAAACATCTTGATGTTCGTTCTTGAACTAGTGACGGTTCAACAAGCAAAGGAAGGACCTCAAAACGAGGGAATGAAGGAAAACAATGGAGGATGAAATTGCCTAAATAAGAACTAATTCAGTTTTAGTCTTTAGTTGATTTATCTGTTAACCACAGAACTAGAAAGTGAAATCTTAGAATTCACTTCTGGTGGAAATTTCGATTGGTGCAAAACTCGAATAATTGCGAATGGATATACCCAAATTCACGGAGTGAACTTTGATAAAGACGGACTCACCGACTATGCGTTACACCATAGTCAGAGCCGTCCTTGCCCATGACTGCAAGTCTCGAACTCGAGCATGCATCAAATGGACATTAAGACCAAACCTCTCCAAGTAAAACTGGAGAAAGAGATCTATATGGAGCAGCCGGAGAGTTTCATTACTCCTGGCAAAGAACGTAAAGTTTGCGAACTACAAAGATCTAAATACGGTCTTAAACAATCGTCTCGGCAATGGTATCGCAGATTCCACGAGTAAATCGTTGGAAACAGATTCATGAATCTTCACAAGGATCCCTGCGTATACACTAAGACCTCCGGGTCTAAGTATGTCATCATAACACTATACGTGGATGATATACTCATTGCTGTGAACGATATGAGTTTCATGAATAAATCAAAGTCCTGGTTAGCATCAGCATTCGAGATGAAAGACATGGGAGAGGCCACGTACATCTTAGGAATCAAAATTGCCTGAGATCGTGCCGCCCGGAGATTATGTCTATCTCAGGAATCATATATCAACAAATTGTTGAAAGGATTCAGAATGCTGGATGCTAAACTCGTAGATACGCCGGTTGTGTTCGGGTGCGCGCTATCGAAGCGTGTTGGCCCGAAAAACCAGCAGGAGCGTGAACAGATGAAGAATGCAGAGTATCTGAGCATGGTAGGGAGTCTAATGTACGCCATGCTCTGTACTCGGCCAGACATCTGTTACGCTGTGGGCCTAGTAGCAAGATTCCATTCAGATCCTAGTTATCAACATCTAAAGGCCGTAAATTATCAGATATCTAAAAGGTACTGCCGACTACGTTTTGTGCTATGAGGGCGATCAGCTCGAATTGACCGGTTATAGTGACGCCGACTACGGTGGCGATCCGGATGATCGTAAGTCCACCACATGAGGAGTTTCCCCTTGCTTATTGCTGCCATATCATGGGTAAGCAAGAAGCAATCATGTCTCGCGCTTTCCACTATGGAATCAGAATTCGTTGCCCTCTCAAAAAACGCACAAGAAGCGGTCTGGCTGAAAAGGCTTCTTACTGCATTAATTGGCACCGACAAGAAGAGTAAACTTGTGAAGGTGTACTCCGACAGTCAGGCGGCCATTGCGGCAGTTAAGAATCCAAAGTACCATAATAGGACAAAACACATTGATGTGAAATATAATTATGCTAAATCTGTTCTGGAAGACAACATAATCGCTTTAGAATACTTGCCTACAGACAATATGGTCGCAGACCCTTTAACTAAGCCGTTACGTATGGAGATTTTTGAAAAACATGTAAAACTGCTTGGATTACGTAGGGCTTAAACTGTGTGGCTTGTAAAAAGTGATAATATTTTGACATTTGAAATGATATTTCAATTGAATAAAAGAATTGCATTTTGAGTTTATGATTTATCGACGTCATAATGATTAACAACATCAGATTTTACGGTCTATAAACTAAGTCGTAGGAAGAAGTAAAATTCTTCCACAAAAATTATGTTGAATGTGAACCTTGTCTCGTTACACAGGCACGGTCATTTTGTTAGGAGAGAGGGACCTCTACCATAACAAGAATGGCTAAGAATCAGGGGGGTAAACCTGATTAAGCAAAACGATAACATTGTCACGCTTAAAAACATGACTTAATCTTCATTTTGTAAATCGCCGAGTTGGACTTTGTCCATCACTATATCACATTCAATGCCAGATGGAAGATTCTGCGATAGCATTATTTACATATCCCATCCCTGGCTTTACCAGGTGTGCTATCGATGCGTGCTTCATACTGCGCGTGCCATATACGACCACGGGGTCGTGCTCGGTTGTGCTAGCTAGAATCCTTGTGATTCAAAGGGCGCATACTTCTTCACCTTGAGCGAGTGATTGATCCCTGATGTCTTATGAAGAGGCATCCAAAGTATCCTCATGGACTCAGAAATTATACCTAAGGTTTGGCTCAATGCTCGCTTCCCGGGGTACGAGCGTAGTGCCAAAGAAAACGGCCAAGTGACCACGTCTTGGAAACCGGTTGAGTCAGACTAAGGGTATAAGCGATGGGGATGGTCAAGTTCACCTTTAATTCACCGATACTCGTGTTCACTAGGTGGCCGCCAACCAGATATTAGTTGAAGGTTGTGAACACTTGTACGGATGCCCTGGAGAAGTATTCCTTTGTGGAAAACTGGGCAATTGGAGAATTAACAGTTTACCAAGGATACAGTGTGGTACATAGTTTTATTTCAAACAGGTTTGGTTCATGAAAGGGAATCAACGTTCTGCGGGCGCTACAATACTCCTAACAGATGAGTAGCACGATGCCCGTCGTATCAGCCGGTCGCACAGCAAACCTCGTATGAACTATTCGGAGACGGAGATGAAGAACTGAAGACTAAGATGTTGATACTATTGCGTAACCGTATGGATTAACGAGCACCCTCCCATTCCAGCGAGTGGGAGCTGTTAGCATATGGTGACGTTTCGCCGTAATAGGAGCCCGTTAATTAAAGGAATTACCTAAGTAAATTAGGTAATTGTCAATCTGGGCTAATTGGGCCAAATCCAATTAGTAATTGACAAGGGAGGCCCAAAATTGGGCCTCCCCCTTATACATGCAATTCGGCCGGCCACCCTATACCACATTGGTTGGAGTTGCCTTTTGGCAACTCCACCAATACTATATATAAGGGTGTCTGCTAAGGGTTTATACACGCATTCATAATAACAAGGATCTCCACTGAGAACACTTGTTTCCCTTAGTTAAATTTCGGCACTATCACATCTGGTCTGAGGTTCCATCTCCGTTGAAGAATCGATCAGAGGTCTTGTTGTGGAGCTACATCGCGTGGGACTTCTTCTAACGAAGAACTTGCACGTGGTTCCGACCGGAGGATCAGAACTCCCTCCACATCGTTCTTGGGCAGGAAAGCTAAAAGGTATGTGTACTAATTCCCCTGCGTAGATTAGATTTCTTGCTATTACACGTTTAGCAATGGGCTACCAATTACGACACCCGGTCACCATATGCTAACAAGTCCGGTTTTGCTAAACCGAACTGTGGTCTGTCCAGATACATTGAATTCGAAAATTATTTTTGGTAACAATCATTTATGGACATAATTAATTTCGAGATTAATCTGATTGAATTAATATGTCCAATTTTGGACAAAATTGATTTCGAGGTTAATCTGATTGAATCTCGAAATTAATCTGCATTAATGCAGTAGGAGCCTGTTTGCACTATAAATACAGCATCAATCCTTCACATTTCGACACACCTTCCGAATTCATTCTCTCTGTTTCTCTCTAAGTAATATTGTCACTTTCGGTTCGAATTCCTCTGTTGCTACTGCATTTGCCAGGTTCTTCTATATGTTCATTTTATTCGTTCTTTAGCAGTACCATATTTGTTCCTACATTAATTTTCTGTTTTCGTCGTCGACTTGAAATTAAAAATAAAAAATAAAAATCATGTTGTGTTCAGGTATTGAGTTCGGTTCGGTCGAACGTGTTCGTGCATAACACGATTTGACGACACTGTTGAATCTTGGGAGGTGATCTCCCCGTGTTGGTACCCCTTTGCAAAATTCGAGGTTGGGCTGGGGCGAAATTGCATTAAGGAGACCGTGATCTGCATGGGCCTCAGTATTAAAATCACGTTTTTTCGTATTTCTCGAGTTTACGTGTAAATTCGGTATTATCTATTTCTTGCATGACAATTTGATATAATTAAATGTAAGAACCGAAATTTGACTAATTATATTTTAGTCATAGAAATTTCAAAAATTGAAAATTGATCCCTCAACTTTTGTGTTTTGCAGTTTTGACCCTGATATTTGCCAACAATAATTACTCATCTCTTAATGTAGCTCCATTCCTCATTGACATCGATTTTTTTTTTTACTTATTAATGAGTTCTTAAGTATCAATCTAGTTAAAAGATAAAGTGTTAAATTACCATAACATTTTATACGATTGAATGCTAGAGTTTTTGACCAAAATAGGGTTATATGGACAACCAAATACCAATATAGGCTAGAAAAAAATTTAATTAAAAATACAGGGCTGGCCAGGTTGGGGGAACCCGGCCAACTGATTTATTTATTCTGGAAAAAAAAAATTGGAACTCACTTGGCCGGGTTGGTCTTTTTTTCTGTTTTTTTCTTTTCTTTTTTTAATAGAAATTATAAAAATTAATGGTTTTGTAATTTTTTTTCTAAAAAACATATTGGACGTGGTGAACCCTGAAGGGCAAATTGACAGACATTTGTCGTTTACCAGTTTTCGTAAAAAAATTACAAAACTACTAATTTTTACAACTTCTATTAAAAAAAAAAAAAACATATTTGGCCGGGTTGGGGCAACCCCGGCCAAGTGAGTTCCATATATAATATATTACAGTTTTCAAAAAAAAAAAAAAATCAGTTGGCCGGGTCCCCCAACCCGGCCGGCCTATATTTGTAATTATTTTTTTTTTCCAGACTATATTGGTATTTTTTTGTTTTGGCTATTTTGGTAAGAAACTCTGAATGATAAGCTAAAAATAATAATATTATATGGTTGAATGGATTGATGTTTTTGAATAATAATAATAATAATAATAATAATAATAATAATAATAATAATAATAATAATAATAATAATAATAATGTAGGCTTTAGCTTCTCTTTTTAGAATTCGGCATTATTTGTCCATGTCCCAAAGGCCAAAACAATGGTTATCCCATTAGTAGTAACCTACGCAGTTTAACTTTAGTTTGTTTTTATTTCTATTTCAAACTATAATAAATAAATATGCCAAATAAACTGTTGAATATTTTTTATTTTAGAAGGAAAAAGAAGAGAACGACAATAAAACCAGACCTTAATTTAGAATGGCTAAACACCATTAGAAAGATTGTGAAAGTATGGAAAACTAATATTCGGGTGCTTTATGAATATCCATCGCTAGCTGGTGTTGACTCTTAATAATTCTCATTCCGTGTGACGTTTTTTTTTGGTAAAGAAATCATTTTTTAAATGTGGAGGAATACGAAACAAAATCCAAGAAAATATCATATCACATCAAAGCAGTGTTATCAAAATCGGACTGGACACCGAATCGGTGAGGGGTCCGGTTTCCAGTTCACCCGGCCCGACCGGGTTCGATCACGGTTCGATGTTCTGATAATGCAGGTCCAGAGTTTCTCTTCTCCCACTTCACAGTTAACTCACGTCTCCTCACATTCCCTCTCTCCTCCTCTCCCCTCCCTCACTTTCCCCTTCTCTCTCTCCTCATTCCAACCTCACCCTACTGTTCTCTCCCTCTCGCTTCACTCACGTCTCATCCCCCTTCTTCACTCACCTCCCCATCAACTGAATTTTGGTTCATTGCCTTCAATACTGCCAATTAGAGTACCACCAACATTATTTCAGTATGAGCAAATGTTGAGACCGAAAGAATTTTCAGCAGTTCAGAGTCGCATACCTTACTGGTAATTAATTATTCAATGGATGAAGCAAATTAACTAGATCCCGATTTTGAAGGAGATGGGCTCAGAAGTGAGACCCTTCTTTCCTACTCATTGATTTTTCCTCCAATTTAGGGCAGCCGCAGATATGGTAGCATTCCAAGTTTCTTCAAATGCGTAGGTGATTTTTCCTCCTTGAACAAGTTTGAGGTCTCAGTAGGTGATTTTCAAGATGCGTAGCTTCTTCAGATGGTAATTGATTCTAAGTTTTTTTTTTTTTTTCCTTTCGTCTGGGCACCGAATCGGCTAACCGGCCGGTCCGCTCAAAACCGGCCGGTCCACTAAAAAACCGGCTGTCGAACCGGGTTCGCTTACACCTCCGAATTTGGGCGAACCGGACCGTTGAAGTCACCGATTCCGGTTCGAACCCGGTTGGACCGCTGGTCCGGTCCGGGTCTGATAACCCTGCATCAGAGAGAGTGCATCTACACAAGGCTGCAAAAAGTAATACATATCTATCTACATATATAAATGAATAATGATAAAAACTGAGAAAATTTCTGTGAAAATTTCCCCGAAAGTGATGGAATGGAAAATGGTTCAAAACTCATTTCAAACGCGGCAGAGTTTGGAAATATGTTAGTGGAGCCCATATCGACTTTCGGGGTATGTTTCACGGTAAGTTTCGTAGGCTATAGCAGCACTATTCAACATGACAACCCCATAACTATAGACAGTTTTGTTATCTCACTCACAAAAAGTTGGAATCTCAATGAAAAATTGTAAAAGGTAGTAATTTTGAATTATAATCCTGTTCTTATTCAATTAAATAGTAAGTTTAAAATTAATTATATTTTTTTATATTTCAAATTCGTAGTATTCTGGCACTTGACAAAAATATTATATAATCTTAATATCTATAAATATATGTATTTTTATTTTAATTTAATATAATATTATGTAGTATTGAATATTCTAATTCAATATTTATAAAAAAAAAAATTTAGGGTACTCTATTTATTAACATTTTTTTTCCTACATGAAATAGATACGAAGACATTTTGAATTACATGTAATATTAAACATTTTAATTTATATACAACTATTATAAAAAAAAAAAAAAAATTAATCAATAATAATAGGTACCACATGTTTGCAAAAAATTACACAGTTCAAAAATTAATCTAATTCTAAAGGTCATTTTGGTACCACATGTTTGCAAAAATTACACTGTTCAAAAATTAATCTAATTCTATAGGTCATTTTGGTACCACATGTTTGCAAAAATTACACTGTTCATACCACTAGTATTTTCTCGTACCGAATTGGTACCATATGTTTCCAAACCTTACTGCTTTGGTACCTCCGTTTGGGTTCCGTCAAAAACGGCCGTTAAATGGCATGTGCCATGCACGTGACCAGCCCAAAACTTTCAATTTTGTTACAATTTAGTCCATCTAATACATCCCTAACTTTTATTTTGTTCAATTTAGTCCTAAAACTTCAAAATCAAACCATTTCCCCAAATTGACCTAGCCCCAAATTGGGTATAGGTCCCAATTGACCTAGCCGGACCTAGCCTAGGGCTAGGTCCGACCCTGGTTCGGGGTCGCCTGGGTCCGGCGACCATGACCCAGGGTCGAACCTAGCCCATGGCTAGGTCAATTTGGGGATATGGTTTGATTTTGAAGTTTTAGGACTAAATTGAACAAAATAAAATTAGGGATGTATTTTGGATAAAAAAAATGTATATATATATATATATATATATATAATTTTTAATATATAAATAAATGTGTAAAAAAAAAAAAAAAGCTAAGTTCTAAGGGCATAATATTGAAGTCGGCAGTTTCTTTTAATAAGTAGACTAATAAATAGTAGTTAGTTAATTGTTTGTAGGGTAGGATATAATTTGTCATATATATTATATTATAATAATTATTTAAACCCTAAAAAATAGGAAGACAAGTTACCAAGAATCTCTTGTCGTTGCACACGTCTCTCTCTCTTTCAATTCAATATAATAAGTAGAGGAAAGTTTGGTCCTTGATTATATTATATGAACTCTGCTAGCTCCCAGAACAGTGAGCACATTTAATTTAATTCACAAAATATATATAGAGAGATAGAGAAGAGAAGAGAGATGGGAGCGTTACCTGGAAGCTCAACTGCAAATTATGCAATGAACAAAGTTGATGATGCCGCAACCTCGCAATCAGCAGAGAATGACCAGCTTGATGCTGGAGCTCTTTTTGTACTTCAATCAAAAGGTAGGTACCTACATATATATATATATATAATATAACTATGTAAATATATATATATATATATATATGTATATATCTCAATTATGTACCCCCTTAATTACACATCGATCGTTTTACGCTTGGATCTCGATGGAGAGTATTGGATCTATGATCATGTCCAGGTTCGTTAAAAGAATTAGAGAGAATTTTTTTTTTTTTGGTAACTAGAGAATCTTTTATTAAATATAAAATAAACGGTTAATATATCTTTTATCCATGATGTTTGACAATTTTTGGGTTTTGATCCATGATATTTTCTGTTTTTCTAGTTTTGGTCTGACCGGTACATTCTGTTTATTTTTTCCGTTAAGTGGATATGTTTATCGGTAGTATCCGACCAGTACATTCCGTCTATTTTATCTGAAAAAATTGGACATATTAATTCATTCATGAAGTTCGAAGGACATGTTTATCGGTGGTATCTTTTTTTTATTGATTAGTGTAATTAATGAATGAATATAATATTTATGACTGGAAATGGGGTGGAATTAATGAATGAATTTGCAGGGTCATGGATACATTGTGGATATCACCTTACAACATCAATCGTGGCACCAGCACTTCTAAGTCTTCCCTACGCATTTACATTCCTGGGTTGGGCAGGTGGCATCTTTTGTTTGGTCATCGGTGCTGTCGTCACCTTTTATTCATACAACCTTATTTCTCTCGTATTAGAACACTATGCACACAAGGGTCATCGCCACCTTCGGTTTCGCGACATGGCATTTGACATACTAGGTCAGTCACTTACTTCACTTTTATTTTATTTAATTAGCGCACTTGTTCAGTTTTCATATATGCGTAAACATATTAATAAATTAAGTGGGAACATTTTATTTATCTACTATACTATATCAACTAATAGTCGAAGAAAAACCATACGAGGAATGGTCAAAGTCAAATAATTGACTGGTTGCTCATTCACGGCTTCTTCTTTTCCACTTTTCTCAATTATTATAGGCAGACGTCATTCTATTCAACAGAATAGTCAAAACTATTTTTTAAATAATAATAATGTGCGTTGGAGTACATGCAGGGCCTAGATGGGGTCGGTACTATGTGGGCCCAATCCAATTCATGGTATGCTATGGTGCGGTTGTCGCTTGTACACTCTTGGGTGGACAGTGCTTGAAGGTACCTACCCCGGCTAATTTCTCCTCTTTCACCCTTTATTAATTACTTATCGAATAAGAGTATACCGAATATTTAAGTTCGAATTTATGGGTTGATTGTTTCTAACAAGTAGTATCAGAGCTGAAGGTTCAAATTCCGGCAGTGACATTTAAAAAAAAATGTTGAAAAAAACCCTTAGAATGCCAGTTTGGCCGGGTAAAAAGCCCATATGTACAGACCAAGTAAGGAGTTATAAACCAATGTTAGAAAACACATCAGTTTAAGGGAGGGTGTTAGAGAACGAATAAGAGTATACTGAAGGTCTTCACTCACAAGTTCGAGCTTATGGGCTGATTGTTTAAGACTAAGTCTTATTTCTAACAAGTGGTATTAGAGCCGAAGGTTCGAATCCCGGCAGTGACATTTTAAGAAAAAAAATGTAGAAGAAAAAAAACCCATTGGAAGGCCAGTTGGGCCGGGCGTGTACGGATCAAGTAAGGAGTCCATTGTAAACCAATGTTAGAAAACACATCAGTTTCGAGCTGATTGGTTAAAACGTATGTCTTATTCCTAACGCTTTTTATTGTGTATAAACTAAAGTGGTGCTCAAATTAGAATTGTTTGTTTTGGCCTGGCAGGCAATCTATTTGTTGTCTAATCCAGATGGGAGTATGAAGTTGTACGAGTTTGTGATTATATTTGGAGGCTTAATGTTGGTTTTAGCACAAATCCCGTCTTTCCATGCATTGAGACATATCAACTTGATCTCACTGCTTTTAGCCATTGCTTATAGCGCCTGTTCTACTGCTGCCTCCATCGAGATTGGTAAATAACTACTCAATTAACTTCTTTAAAAAAATGTGTACGGTTTCTAATGTAGATTTGTTTATTAAATTAATAAAAATAATAAGCGTTGTTACATAATTACAGGAAATTCATCTAAGGGTCCTGAGAAGGATTACACTATAGTTGGTGATACAGAGAGCCGCTTATTCGGAGTGTTCAATGCAATTTCCATCATCGCCACTACGTTCGGCAATGGGATCATACCAGAAATTCAGGTATATATATATATATTCATGACACTAGCACTAAATTAATTAAAGAAACTAGCTAGGTTGTTTTATTTTGAATAATTACTAGACTTAAGAACCTATAAACTGTCTGAAGTTTGTCATATGTGAGGTTTTGGTGTCTGAAGTTTAAATTGTTAATATTGACTGTTTAAAGTTTCAACTTATTGAAATTTGGTGTCTCCGTCCAAATTTGCTGTTAAAATTTGACAGAACTTGGTCATGTGAGCACATGACCAGATAAAAAAATAAATCTTAAAAGTGCCCCTAGATAGGTGGTGGCCGGTCGGAGTAGGGTGGTGGCCGGCCGAAGTAAACATAATAGTATCAAGAATAATTTCAACTTTTTACACCATTCTGTCAAATTTAACAGTAAAAATGGACAGAAAATCAAATTTCAACAAAGTTGAAACTTTAAACACTAATATCAAATTTCTAACACAAAAATCTCACCTAGGGCAAACCTCAGCAGTTTATATGTTTTTAACCCTAATTATTATGTAATAAATATAGGCAACATTGGCGCCTCCGGTGAAGGGGAAAATGTTCAAGGGGCTGTGTATCTGTTATTCTGTAGTGACGGCAACTTTCTTCAGCGTGGCCATATCGGGTTATTGGGCGTTTGGAAACCAAGCAGAAGGGTTGATACTCAGTAACTTTGTGGTGGATAGGAAACCTCTGGTCGCTAAATGGTTCCTTTACCTCACCAACATGTTCACCATTCTCCAACTTTCAGCAGTTGGTGTAGTAAGTTCCTCATCCTAGCTCATACTATCTATTTATTATGCATAACAACATTTATATTACCAGCCAATATAACTTAATCATCAAGTGTCTCATTTTGGTACCTTTCAATTTTTTTTGGTTCAATTACGTTTGACCAATGTTGATTTTTGACATTTTTTTTTTCATACTTTTAGTGCAATATGTTTAACAGGACTTTTGATCCATGATGTTTGACTACTTTTGAGTTTTGGTTCATGATATTTTTTTACCTAGTTTTGATATCATATGTTTGCTGATTTTTCTAATTTTGGTACGACCGTTACTTTCCGTCCATTTTTTTTCCGTTAAGTGACATGTGCATATCACGTGAATCACGTAAACTTTCAATTTTGTTCAAATTTGAGGGAATTGACCCATTGAACTAGGTTTAGGGTGTCAATTCCCCCAAATGTGACCCATTAAACATAGTTCAATTCGCCCAAATTGAACTAGGTTTAGGGTTTCAATTCCCCCAAATTTGACACATTAAACCTAGTTCAATTCGTCCAAATTGAACTAGGTTTAGGGTGTCAATTCCCCCAATTTTGAACAAAATTGAAAGTTTACGGTGGATCACGTGACTTGCACATGTCACTTAACTGAAAAAATGAACGGAATGTAACGGTCGGACCAAAATTAGAAAAATCTGCAAACATATGGTACTAAAACCAGACAAAAAAAAATCATGGACCAAAATCAAAAAATGGTCAAACATCTTGAACCAAAAGACATGTTAACCCTTAATTTTATTATTAAATACAAATGTGTAAGTCATATAATATGTATGATTTAACCAATCAGCATATAAGTTCGAAATGTAACTGAAGTCCTTCGGTATACCTCTTATTCATAATCTAACAAAGTAACTATAAATTAACACAGTATATGTGGGCAGGTGTATTGCCAACCAACAAATGAACTTCTGGAGAAAACATTCTCGGACCCAAACAAGGAACAATTCTCAATGCGAAATGTTGTGCCGAGACTGGTGTCTCGATCTTTGTCGATCGTAGCAGCAGTGACCATAGCAGCAATGCTGCCATTCTTCGGGGACATTAATGCGGTGATCGGAGCATTCGGGTTCTTGCCCCTCGACTTTGTATTACCGGTCGTCTTATTCAACCTCACTTTCAAGCCATCTAAACGGAAACCAGTGTTTTGGATAAACCTGACAATTGCGGTGGTTTTTTCCATCTTGGCAGTTATTGCGGCGGTTGCTGCGGTTAGGCAAATAGTTCTTGATGCCAAGAATTACAAATTATTTGCTGATATATAACAACTCTGAGAGAGACAAGAAGAATATCAATGCATCTGTAGCTAGTGTTACTTTTGATCTGTTATTATTATATATAGCATATAGTTAATAATTAACATTGTTGCAGTTGAACGTGTTATTTGTGAATCACGTGTCCGTAGTGAAATAAATCGCGATTATCAAATTGTTATTTCATGTTTGAATGAATAAATCGCTAGTTCATTTGTTTCTAAATATTTTGCTAGTTTAAGTTTCATATATGTAAAAATGGCTAGCCTCATTCGGATTTCTGTGATTTTAACGGAATGAGTGCCCAGCACGTAATAAACAAAAATGTGACAAATTGCTAGTTTATGCGTGCACATCCGAAAAAATTGTTGACGTAATGTTTAGCCATTCAAACAAATTGCTAGTTATTTTCTTTATTACGTACAAGATAAACCGAAAATTTGACCAACTTTGTGAAACTTGAGCTACGGTATTTTCAGTCATCAACTTGGTCATTAATCACCTTTGTTTTGTTTAAATATTAATAACTTGTGTTTTTATCAAGATGTCAATATGTCCGAGTGGTTAAGGAGACAGACTTGAAATCTGTTGGGCTTCGCCCGCGCAGGTTCGAACCCTGCTGTTGACGAATTTTATTTTTATTCAGTAATCCCCTTCTAAGGAAGGAAATTACGAGTTTTGGCTTTAAACATTTTTCTCTTTCAGTAATATCATTTTTGTTGGAGACATTAACTCATTGATCGGACCTTATAATCGTTGTGTTCTCCACTTTTGACAGTTATAGCGTCGGTTTCGGACATTCGGGAGATAGTTTTTTTTTTTTTTTTGGCCAAGAAGGATCAAAAGTTCATCAATTTGGGGTAATCAATCAAAAGTTCATCAATTAAATATGTGGATCAAAAGTTCATCAATTTGGTAGATCATTCCTTAACTTGAAGGGTGCCAACTTATTCTAAAGGTGAAATACAACATCAGACATCCCCTAAAAGTGGTAACATTACAAGACCATTTCAAGTTTAGATAGATTCTAAACACAAGTAGAACAGAAACAGGCAATTCTGATGCCTTTTTAGGATAGAGCAAACTAAAGCTTGTCTACTACTGAACCCCACTTAATTTAGCCCAGTCAACAAATTGCATACCGCCGTAGATGTTGTTGGCGAATCGCACACCCACAGTAAAAGCCATGGCAACTGGTGGAAGTTTCCTCGCCATTGGCGACGCTTCCACCAACCGTTCAAGGCCATTGATGATTTGGTAACGTGTGTTGGAAGATACAGCAAGGAAAACACCTGGAGTTCAACCAAAACAAATTTCTATGATTCCCAACTAGAAAACTATCCAAAAAAGCCACCTAATTAATTCATAACATTAGAGCTTACCCCATAATGCAGCGCTTTCAAAAAGTGGCGGCACTGGTATATCCTCCTCCGATTTCTTTATACTCCTTCATTGTCATTATTACACAAAAGAACAACCAATTCCAACTTCTTTGTCAAAAGATGCAGATATCTAGCTAACCATTTTTGTATTTGCAGAAAGATGGCATCTTTTAATATAAGTAATAATGGCCAAAACAAAATATATAAGTAATAATAAGGGAAGAGTAACTATGTATACCTCTTGGCTGTCATAATTAGATTGGCAATGCCTTGGCCTATAAGACCACATCCAAACCCTACCGCTCCGTAAAGTATACCCTGAAGTAGAATTAAGCCACTTATTTAGATACATCATTACTCAAATAATAAATATCAAAAACCTACCTGAAAGTGACTAGCTTCTCTCATATAACATTTGTAATACCCCATATTTGTGTACCACCGGTTAGAAATAAGAAATCTGAAGCCTTAATAAGCCAGAGGGGTACTACTCAAATCCAACATGAATTCCTCATTTTCTAAGCCCAAGTGAGGACAACGGGCCTAGTTAGGCTGGGTTGGGCTAGTGGGGACAGTCGATCGGGCTTAGGGGCGTGACAACATTGAGATAGTTACATATATACCTTAAAGAAATATGTAGCAACCCGTTGCTGTACAGAGAATCTGCATCCTGGTCTTTCCGCTTCAAACACACTGTATACATACAGAAAAACTGATCAAAATCCACTCCACTTGACTCAACGAAAGAGTAGAATATGGAATGTTGAATGGCACTCTTGATTTGTATATCTTTGATGCAAAATACTCTAAACCTACCTGCTTGGTAGAGAATTATAAGAGTTTAGCATGCGTCCAAATACACCAGTTGAGACAGATTTCTTGCCGATACGAGCGTATGGGGCCAACATACCAACCAAAGCAACATTAACTACAACACCAACCAACAAATCTGCAACATATAACTCAAACTCTGCCCAAAAATCTTTTCCTCTTTTCTGAACTTCAGCAAAAGTGGCGCAGCATGAATCAATCACTATCTGCACCAAAGTCAGGCATTTAGATTGATGCAGAAGCAACACTAACTTAATAATGTTCAATTTAAACAGCCACATCCATTGGTTCATAATCTTAATGATCAATATAGAGAACATAATTCGGTCACCTCAGTTCCGATCTTGAAGAGGAAAGACGGATCAGCCAACATTCGGTTCCTTAGCATCGCAAAGTGCTTCATCAGAAAACCCAGTGGCCACACTGACCCCTACACATCATACTCAAGTCATCAGCATTTGAAAGCATATAATTCTGAAATGTATGCATAACAACAAATAACATGCAAAAAAAGTCGATATTTTCAACTAATTATATGATGTTTAGATGAACTCTGAAGTTTGAACCTGCAAATCCAAATAACGCTGGAGAAGAACTTCCGGAAGTCCTGTGGTCATGGCAGCCTCCATCATATCAGCAGGAAGCTTAGCACCTCGAGCTTCAGTTTCCTTCATTACATCTTCAAACTTCAATATTGGCCCGAACTCCTCGTCCTCAGGATCTCCACCACCGCCGCCGCCGCTTCCACCATTTCCGAAGCTCCCATTGTCATCTCCTCCACCTCCAACTTGGACTTCAGAGTCACTACCAATGTCTAAAATCTTAGGTTCCTTAACAAGAACAAACTTGGAGTCGGAAAAATCGGATTTTGAGCAGGGTACGGCGAATGAGAGCCGCCAGTTCGTCGGGGTTGTGATTTGGAGGGACAATGCAGAGAAGTTGGTGTTGCTGAGGCAGCAGAAAACCCTAGCCTCGAGGTTCAAGCTGCGACTGGAGTGTTTAGTCGACAAATAGATGTCGCCGGAGAAGGCGGAAAGTTGGCCGTGGGGTAACCGCGCCGTCATCGTTGAAGGAACAGATACTGTAATCGAAACTGTCCAAAGCCTTAAACACCCAAAAATGCGGCGAAATGGAGATGAACAGTAAAGTGGTGTTTGGATTTGGAGTAGAGCGCATCAAGGAGAAACGGCAGTAAGTTCAGACACCAAAAAGTAACGTCGCCTGAGAGATTCGAACTCTCGCGGGGAAACCCCATGTGCTTAGCAGGCACACGCCTTAACCACTCGGCCAAAGCGACTTGTTGAAACTACTTGTACACAACATATTTAATAACATAAACCAAACAGGCAATGGTGGAACTAATTGACATATAGGAACCTTCTATTTCGAAAAACTTACAACTTCATTTAACATAATTTATTTAAATTGTTGCCTAAATCGGATGAAAGTAGAACGAAAAAAGCTCGAACATCATGCAGGTTGTGAAAATGGATGATAATGTTGCCTGTTTGGTTCCAATAAATACAGTAAAAAACTGCTGTGTTACCAAACTATCACTTCGTTGTTAAAATGTTAGTTTTGCTGTGATATGCAGAATAGAGGTCAATTATTAAGAGAAGATAGAGAGATCATGCTTTAGCTAGTTGTTTGTCACACTGACACCGAGTAACAGTATCACATAAGCTCTTTTCCTTTTTAAGTGACGTAGAAAAAGTTGTAGAGATATAATAATAAAACCCAACTGATGTGGTTGCTGCTAAGTTATACAGCAATTGACCAGTGTCTTTAAAGTGTTAACAGCAAGATCAGATGGTTATTGACCACTCCATTCGTTCTGACTAGTTGAACGAAATGGCCTTATGAATATCAAACTCAATTCTTAAAAAAAAAAAGTGACAGATCAAGAGAGCAGCATGTAGTTCAAATAAGTGTATAGTATATAAGAACAAAATATATCTTAACTTAAAGCCTAAGCAGAAAAGAATAGTACAACAAGCTGCTTCAGATAATCAAATTAACAAATCAGACTTCTCCTCTTCTCTGCTTTGTATGGAGGTGGTGCCAACGTTCACAGCTCAAGCTAAAAAGCTCCAGGTAAACATTTGCTGATACTACAAAGACATGATTGCTAAAGAACATATTCCAAAATATAACTGAATACCCACACTGCGCTACCGAAAATTTGACAATCATCAATCACATAGTTATTACTTATGACAACCTTGCTATGATACCTGTAATGACCCACTCGAAATAATCATAGCATTGCATGGCAAGATATGCCAAAATTCCTTAACTAGATGTCATGGGCTGTGAGATGGCCTTCTTGATAGCCTCAGCATAGGTACGGTGTTGATAGGTGAGAGTCGATTCGAGCAGATCCCAGAGTGATGTCTTGGGGTTCCAACCTGGTCACATCCCAAAAAAGTAGAGTTGTGTTCATCTCAGATGCTAAAAAACAAAAGCACTTCAATTCTGAAAGAAAGATCTAAGAGCATACCCAATTGACGATTGATTATGGTCATGTCTGGAATTCTCTTGTCACTGTCATCATACCCCTCGCCATAGAACACTTTGGAGCTCACATCAACGGTTGGAACTTCCAGAGGGGGCTCTCCACTGACCTTGGAGTATACCTGTAAGATGCAAAAAGAAATTCCCTTGTGTTACAGAGATGTGGTGCTGATAGTTCGGATCCAGAAATTGCATTTTTTATTATACACTTCACCTGAGCCATCATTTCAGCCAGCTGCCGAACTGTGACTTCATTGTTTGGGTTGCCTACATTAAAGATCTGACCATTGGCCCTATCGGGATTTTCCTGGAGAGTAGTAAGATACTGCGGTTAGCCACCACAGTGTTGACCACTAGGAGTAAAAATGTGAGCAAATTTTAGGAGCTTGAAACTTACGATCATCAACATAACAGCTTCAATGGCATCCTTGATGTAAATAAAGGTTCTCTGTGACTCCCCACCATCAACAAGCTTAAGTTGTTCACGACGTAGAAGTGCCTGGACATAGATAGGAGCAAAAAAGTTGCAATCAGTAAACAGCAAAACATAGAAAACAAACAATGTGCTGCTATGGATACTATTATACTCACATTACTGAAGCAAGCCAGGACCCTGGGGACTCCTTCACTTGGACCATCAATGCCGGGGATGAAATCCATCCGAGGTCCAATCCAGTTAAATGGTCTCACAATGGTGAACTCAAGACCATTTTCTGCACCCTCAGCTGCCATGGCCCCACAAAGAAAGTTAATAAAAGAAAAAGCTATACAAGTGGAGCTGCCAAATCATCAAAGAAATGGAATATATAGATTACCATAGATCAGCCTCTCAATCAATTGTTTCGCACATGCATAAGACCACCTCTGCTTCTCAATGGGACCAAAAATGCAAGGGGAGGCATCTTCTGTGAGAAGATAGTAACTCGGATCCTGAGTAAAGTAGCAAATGTTAGTTCATTTCTAGATGAAATAAAAGCTTGGTTATTTACCAGCAACAAGAGTCATTCCACCATCATCTATAGTGTTGCAAACAGTGAACTCTGCATTTCAACCTTTTCTCACATCACTGAATATCTACTATATACAGAGTATTATGGGCCTCCATTTTAGTGAGTGCACAGAACAAATTTTATAACTCATTATAGCCAAGAGGGAGTAGCTATATATCAACCACCCAATTCTATTGAGATCATAATGTACTGCAGAGCTAAGTGCAGAGAAACTTCAAAGCAGTCTAACAGTGTCTTACATCAGAACATCAAACAAAAAGGTAAAAGCTGTTACTTAAGCCACACAATGATAAGCATGGTTATTTCAATGAGTAAATGCAGCAGGTGGAAGCCAAGTTGCAGATGTAGCATATTCTATTTATTAATTGCCAGAAGTTAGGGATGAAAAACATGAGCATCAGAAGACAACTTGTAGGCTCTAAAAAGCATGAACCTGAAGGATTGTGCTGAAACTGCTAGCAAGCAGATTAATATATGTTAGTGTAGTCTTCAAATTCTCAACTACTAAAAGTCCGCCAACAAAATATAACAAAATGGCAGATCTACTCCAGATACGCAAGTTTAACATTGTCAAAGCATATACATACGAAGAAAAAGAAAATGAGTGAGAGGGGCAGAAAAGTTTCACCTGACGAAGAGGGCTGTCTTTAGGAAGGAAACTACCAATCGTTTTCCCGTAAATCTCACAGGTTGAGAAATGAATGAGACGCTTGTTGTTCTCTGAACAGTACTTCACCTATATGTACATCAGAAGATCAGGCATTTTAAGGAAACAAATATCCACATAATGAAACAAATAGTACTGAATTTTGTCAGAGAAAATGAAACGAGCTGAAATGCTTTACCACAGGGAGCGCATCAATGAAGTTACTGTAGATTGTGTCCAAAGGACGAGTGTTGTAATCTGCCGGAGTACAGATCGCAGCTAGATTTATTATCTGCAGACAAAGTAAACCAATTATGAGCACATTCCAAGCATCGATGAGGAACAAAAGAAAGTTCAACACCTTAATTAAGCAGCAAAAACAAATGTATAGTGTACGCAAGATGCAGAAAGAATCGTCACTAAAGTGGCAAATAGAACCAAAATAACAGTATGAAAAGCATATCTAAATCCAACTACGCAACAAATCATGAGAAATTCCACTAGCAAAAGCAAGTGAGCAGAGGAAGTGAGAAACTTAAGGATCTATACATGATGTTTCGTTGCGATAAGGAAACGCATAGATCAACCTCCTTACAATTATTGAAAATGAGAGCATGAAGAATATCGGAAAGAGAAGCTCACCAGATCTGACATCTTTATGAGGCCTTCGAGCCGAGAATCGTGTTTGATGTTGATCCGGTGGAACTGGATGCGATCTGCCCAAGCGAGCGTATCCGGCTCCAGCAAGTGCTTAATCTTATCGTTGTAGACGTCCAAGGCGAGCACCTTGTGCGGCGTCTCAGACATCAACTTCTCGCACAAATGGGAACCGATGAAGCCGCCGGCACCGATCATGCATATTGTCATTGGCTTGATCGGCCTCCCGTCCAGATCTACTCTCGATATTCCGCTTGCCATTTGTTCCTCTTCTCTCTCCCTATTTTCCCTTCAGAATCTGTTGCAGAAAAGGCTGGATTGGGTTTGTGTGAAGAAAGAGATGCAACGGAGAAGATAGATGGGAATTCCGTGTTCATGAGACGAGTAAGGGGAGTGGTATTTATTTAATAAGGCGCGAGTCATTGGACTCTTTTTTTCTTCTTTTTTTTGGCCAAACCAAATCCTTGGACTTGATTACAGTAATAATGTAACATTTTCTCTTTTTTCAGAAATGTTAATATGGAATTATATGGATGGGGTTGTGTGCTTTATGTCAGTTTATTTATTTTCTTTTTCTATAATAATGTCATTATTTTATGGCCAAAAAAATAATAATCTCGTTGTCTTCTGAAAATAAAATTATTTACCAAAAAAAAAAAAAAAAACAGGGTAATTTTTCATAATAATGATATTTCTAATTGGTAGAAAGACCCCCCCCCCCCCCTATATAATAATAGACAATACAAATAACTTACCAAAAAATTTGGCAAAAAAACTTTCCAAAATGACATAAATAGTCTCCAAATAGACCTTTAAAACACTATTCAATTAATTGGTAACCTCTTCAAAACTAAAATGTGACTTATTATTATACATGACTAGAAATGTTAACCCTTATCAGGCTTATCTAATCCATTGAGAAATAATTATATTGGATTAAATTAGATAATTATATTATTTTTTTAAAAATCAATAGTCTAAAAACTTAGAATAGATTATATTCAGTCCTTAGCACTACTTTTAACATTATTCAATAAAATAATATATTTTTAATGCTATATAGGTATTTCATTATTTTTATTTTACCACAATAGTATATTATTTAAATATTTATAGATACATTTGTTTCTTTTAATTTATTATTATAATACTATTATATTTTTATTTGGGTAAATTTTTAAAGTGTGAAATTTTTAGTGAAATATCCATAGAAAATTATCGACTAACATATGTCAAGTAATGATTGTTCATTAAAGTGGAAACAAAATGTCGTTATGCATTGTCATGTGACACTAGAAGAGTTTTCTATGAATTTTTCACTGCTTTTTTCAGCATCACTTTTTTACTTTTAGTATATGAATGATGATAATAATCAGCCGCTCATGAAAATATGTAAATAATTATCTAATCATTTATAATACTATATATTTTTAATTTATATATAATATCATAATAAAGTAACTAAATATAATAGTGAAAATACATATTCAAATCATATTTCCATGTAATAGTGAATTTATAATTATTATAACATAAATTTTCATTCTAATAGAATTTCATTCCCTAATATAATGTAGAGAAGTGTAGCTAGATTGAGAATAATATAAGACATATAGAACAACATTGCAATGAAAGGTTGATGGAATACTATTAGAATTACTACGAATCAGAGGTTTAAAAATGGAATTAATTATTAATTATAAGAAGTTGTCATGTCATGTGTACTCAGTCAAGAACATAGAAGATGACAGATCTAACCAAAGTTGATATGTGCAATAATCCAAGTCCATGAAGATAGTTAACTGCTGAAGAATCTAGGGTCCTCATATTAACCGACATGGTATTAACCTAATATATATGTATAATATGTATAGGTAAATAATAATTAGTAATTTACACGGTTTTTTCTATTAAGCATTAACACAAAAAGGCAATATTACCATATGCCAACATGAACTATCCACACATAAGACATGTGAATATACGATGATCATCGATACACATGTTTTGGTAGCAATGAACCATATGTATAAAGACATCTTATCCTAAATAATTAATGAAAAAATCAAATATATGAATTGTACAAGTACCGGTTACTAAGTATACTTTGTCTATCCCGTAAAGATTTGTGTAGGTTGCCTTTAGAAGTGGTTAAGTAAGAAAAATGGGTCAACTTATATTTGTTTGAAATGAAATAGTAATTATGACAATTTAGTATATGGAGTTGTTCTTTTATTTATGCAGTATTCTTCACCTAAAAGATTAAAATTTAAAATGATTAATAGAACGTTCTAAAAAAAACCTTGCATGTTTTATAAGAGAATCTATTGTACAAAATAACAAGTACTCAATCCATCATGTCAGTGGAGGTTTTATTTAACTAATTCATTATATTAATAATTCGAAGTTACATAAGAAGAACTATAGCAAAATGTGAGTTGTCCATGATATATACCCACGTGGGTCACATTTTAAATCCATGTGACTGAATAATTCCCATGTTCATCCTTCTATCAAGAAAAGAAAACCAAATTAGATTACTTTTCAAAACTAATTTCAAATTAGTCTTGACCATAAGCTAATTTTTAAATTAGGTTTCTTCATATTTTTAATAATATTTATTATTTACTTTGCATCCTAAAGTTTACATTATGTTTCAAATGAATCTTCAATCAGAATATAATACAAGAAAAAAATTGAATATTAAAAAGATTAAATATATGAAAAAAAAATAATTAATTAATTAATTAATGAAATGATAAAAATACATATTAAAAAAAATCAAACAAACATTTTTTGTAGCTTTTAATTCTTAAAAATATGTGAAATTAAAGGATAAAATTTACATATAAAAATAAATAAGTTTTTAAACAACTTTATATTGGCAAAAAAAAGGATATAATGATATAACAACTATTCATTAAGATTATAAAATTCATTCTTAGTTCATTCTATTGGTTTTTCAAATTTAAATTAGTTTATCTATTTTTTTCTGTCACTAATTTTATAAACTAAGCACGTTTTACTTAGGGTTTTTGTACACTTTCATTTTTATATTTTCATACTTAAAAAATTACGAGTATTCAGCTTCTTTACATTTTATATCACAGCTTTTTTTTATAATTTATATCTTTAGCATAATTTATTTTTACAATTTTTTTCACTATTAATAATTTATTATTTTTTAGTTTTTAACTTTTACATATAGTTATCTTATTTTTTCAATTTTTCTAATATATTTATTCTATTATTTCAGTTATGGTCAAATGTAACAAAAAATAAACTTTAGGATGTAAAGTAAAAAATATATCTAATTAAAAAATTAGAAAAACTTAGTTTGGGAATTAGTTTCTGAAGAAGCATAGTTTGAGAATATATAAGTTTGGCAAACGAACCTATTTTGGAAATTCACTCTCTATCAGGCGCCTCTATCGCAGCAAATCTATATCGTCTACGTACACTACAGTACCAGTAAAAGTGAAACAAATGAAACCTCTGTTCCTCTTTACGAATTTAATTAATTGTTTCTCTGTAAACAAATATTTTGTTGAATGGTGGTTCCTTGGTTTAGCTTGTGCAACTCTTACTAAAATTGTTACGAAAACTTAGTTATAAGCAAGTATTATGTGGTGGTTGATGTACCAGTTCTTTGTATTTGTTTTTATTCTAGGAAGGGAGGACCGGTAATAAACGGATCAATCGCTTGATTATACTTGATTGTTGATGTTATGGTATTATAGTATAGGGGTATGATAATAATGTGGGAGGAATAGTAGAATGTGATAGTTTGGGGTAAAATGGACATTAATGGTTAGTTGCTTATATATATATATATATATATATATATATATATATATATATATATATATGAGAGGTTTAAGAGAGAACTAAGAAAAATATGAATGAATGTTGAGGAGCTTAGCTCTCTCTATCTCTACATTTTTGTATCTAATCTTCTTGAATCTCCAATTTTTGGGTTCCGAATTTATCCACCTTCAATTCGATCGATTAGGTTAGTACCATTGGTATCATAGCCGATCTATCCTCGACTGTGATAATTTTGGTTCGATTCCGGCAAATTTCGACTCCAACCACCACCTATCTCGTCGTCTTCGACCAGTACGACCTTCGTTCTGCCGCCCACAGCCACCTCCGCCGCCACCCGATCCGAACACGACCACCGCTCAGCCACTAGCTCCGCCCACAAACAGATTTCAAGGTATTTGTTGTTGGATTATTGCCAAGCTCTCATATTTGCTGCTGCGAATTTGTGCGAATTTGGTATTGCTGCTGCTCTGCTATATTGGTGTTGTTATACTGTTGGTGCCGCCTCATTTTTTGTTGTATTTATGTATTTATGATTGCTGCCCATAAGGTGTTCGATAAAATTTCTAAGAGAAATATTTGAGCAATATTGGAATCTGTTGAACTGAAGTTCAACAATGTGTGTGTTTTCTGAAGATTGGATTGATCAAACTAAAGTGAGGGACACAAGTCCTATTCTTCTAATCCAAATCAACGATGCTCCCATGACCATTTCAGATGAATTTCTATATGAAATATTCTCACAGGTTGGATTGTTTCAACGGATTGGAATATCGGCAGAATCATATTTCAACATTTGGTTCAATTTGAGTCTACTTGTTGTGCTATTGTTGCAAAATGGAATTTACATGGGCAACGATTGGATGGGGATTATGAGGATTATGGTGTATTTGATATCAAGTATTTTCATCATATAATGGAAGTTAATGAAGAACCATAGTTGAATTTCTTGACAACGTGGAAGAATTACATACTGATGTTGAAGTTGTTTTTCCTATGAGCCGAGGCCACCAAGATGTTGATGTCGAATATGAAAAGAAAGAAGAAGACCAACTGCTAGAGAATATTGACTTTGTTGTAGAGGATGCTAAGAAGTTTGGTTTGAGCAGCATTATAACACCTTCTGAGAAAGGCACCATTGATCTTGAATTGGTTGATTTTATTTCGGGTCCACGAAATTTGCTCAACTATGATCCATTTTGGATAGTCACACTTGACTTCTCAATCGAAACTTGACAACGCCGTTTGCTCATAGGTTTGCTTTTCACTTGCAACGATGAGTTGTTTCCTAATTCGATAACTCAAAGGCATTTGAAGGTTGTACTCAAAGATGAAATGGATAGTAATGATTCGGGATTATGATGGTTTTAATGACCCGAGATTATTATGTTGCTTTTGATTTTATTTTAGCTACAGTCCGATATTATGACGGCTTCACGGCCCGAGATTCTTCCATGTTGCATATGATTTTGTTTTGGCTCTCCTTCGTGATTATGACAGGTTTAATGGTCTCGTACACACCTTGAGGACAAGGTGTCTTGAAGGGGAGAGCTATGTTATGGTATTATAGTATAGGGTTTAGGGTTAGGTATGATAATAATGTGAGGGGTATAGTAGAATGTGATATTTTGGGGGTAAAATGTATATTAAGGGTTAGTTGCTTACATATATATATATATATATATATATATATATATATATATATATATATATATATATATATATATATATATGTATGAGAGGTTGAAGAGAGAACTAATATGAATGAATGTTGAAGAGCTTAGCTCTCTCTATCTCTATATTTTTGTATCTAATTTTCTTGAATCTCAAATTCTCCTATCCTAATCTATCCACCTTATATTCTAGGGTTAAGAACCTACGAAAGGTCTGAACTATCACACATGTTAACGGGAGAGGTCTGAAATTTAAAAAGTTAATAACAGAGGTCTGAAATTTCAATTTTGTTGATTTGAGGTTTTCCGTCCATTTTTAGGGTTAAATTTAACAGAATTGTGTGAAATGACATTTTTGCCCCTTTAATATTTTGTTTTATTTAATATCTTATTTAAGGAAATGTGAAATGACAATTTTACCCCTAAAGTCAAACTAAAGCCACCCAACTCCGGCCACCGCCACCTGACTCCGGCCACCACCACCCGACTCCGGCCACCACCACCCGACTCCGGCGACCACCACCTCGACTCCGACGACCACCACCTCGGCTCCGGCGACCCGACTCCGGCCACCACCTCAGCAAAAAAGCTCCGATCAGAGCCAAAGAGCTCCGATCGGGGCCAAAAAACTCCGATCGGGGCCAAAAAAAACTCCGATCTGGAGCTCTGTGGCCCCGACCAGAGCCACAGGGCTCCAGATCGGAGCTCTGTTAATCCGGTCGGGGCCATAGAGCTCCAGATCGGAGCTTTTTTGGCTCCGATCGGAGTCCAATCGGGGCCGGTGGATCCGATTTTGGCCCAATCGGAGCCTTGGTGGTGGTCGCCGGAGTACGGTGGTGGTCGCCGGAGTATGATTGGTGGTCGCCGGAGTACCGTGGTGGCTTCAAGGGCATTTTGGTCTTTTCATTCCAAGCATGTGAGGGGCACAATTCATAGAAGGGCATTTTTGGAAATTTATTTTATTTCCGGTCACATGCCAAGCATGTGACCAACTTCCGTTAGTTTTAACAGAAAAAACTAATGGAGACCGCTGTTATCAACAAAATTGAAATTTCAGACCTCTGTTATTAACTTTTTAAATTTCAGACCTCTCCCGTTAACATGGGTGATAGTTCGGACCTTTCATAGGTTCTTAACCCGAGTTTTTGACCGATATAAGCCTTCATGGACAACCAAATATAAATATAGACTGCATGAAAAAATAATTACAAATCTAAGGCAAACCGAGATTTCACATCTCGGTTTGGATTTTTTTCATCCAAACCGAGATTTCACATCTCGGTTAGGATTTTTTTTTTTTTTTTTTTTTTTTAGGGTTTAGGGTTTTTTAGTGCCCTAAACCCTAAAAAAAAAAAAAAAAAATCCAAACCGAGATTTCACATCTCGGTTTGGATGAAAAAATCCAAACCGAGATGTGAAATCTCGGTTTGCCTTAGATTTGTAATTTTTTTTTCATGCAGTCTATATTTGTATTTGGTTGTCCATGAAGGTTTATATCGGTCAAAAACTCTTCTTAACCCTATATTCTATCGATTGGGTTCGTTTCTTGAATATGCCATTATTTCTAAGTAAATATTTGAGTTCTTATGTTCATTTGCGAGCATATCATACGTTTAAAAGATAAGCGATGAACTGATATAAAATGTTAATGGAGGCGGGGTGGGTTTGGCCAAACATGCACCACCCACAAGATAAAAACTACTCCCATCCCTGTCTTGTTTAGCTCAAAGGGCATGGATCATGAACAAAATTATCCCCACTGGGCGAGCACCGCGAATCTTAAAGTTTAATATAACAAATATTTTATTCACTCAAATTAACTTCAAATGCAAATTATGTGGTTTAAATTACAATTACAAATGAAAATAAAAATGCAAATTCAATTTTATATTTACATACTTAAATACCAAATTTATATTATTCATTGTTTCAAGTATGGTATGTTAATCATTTAATTTTTTAATATAAACAGGACGGTTTCGCGGTCCCACAATCTCAAACCCGAACTCACTCCGCGAAAAGTAATTTCTCTCTTACATGTAAGTGAACTGTAGATACTCTACCCTCATTGTAACTACCCATTAATCGGAAGTCAACAACACTAAACTGTGGAATTTTTCAAACCAGCCTCTCGAACGGCCACGTCATGCACCGAGCCGGAGCACACTCGATATAGCATATACCACGTGTGTCGTTGTCCTTACCGGGACCGGGACTCGCCATTTTGAGCCCTTTCATACTTCCTGTACCGAGCCACCGGCTCTGATACCATTTGTTGAGAGATTAAAATTGGGGAGCGAGTCCAGGCTCACTACATAAGTTCATTGATGTTTCATACTAAAATCAATTGGTGATAGTAGGAGTATCCCACCTAGGTTATATAATGTTCCAACTCTTCAATTTAACCGATGTGGTACAACTAACTCACAGGGTGCGGGTTCGTTCAAAATTAGTTCGGGTATTATCAGTATGTGCCCCTACACTACCCCTGTCAACATAATACCATCAACTGATACGTACACACTCAAAAAATTCTACAAAATAATGTGATTTTTTTTTTGTAAAAAACAAATGTTTTTTTGTTTGCGTAAAAAATCTTGATTGAAAAATATAAATTAAATTTTAGTAGGACTAATATGACATTAAAAAAACCAAATACTACTACCTAGCTATAACTGTTTTCTAAGATGTTATTTTGAAAATGAAGGTTTTTACTTCTTCTTCTGAGCTACTCTTATTTTCGCATTATGCTTAAAATTCTGAGTTTTGAAGTAAATTTTTAATTTTAGTATGTGTTAATTACGAAATTGCTATGAATTTAGGAACACAGAGAAACTGCTCACTGTTTTTTTTTTTTTTTTTTTTTTTTTTTTTACAATTTAGCACAAGTTTCGATTATGGAAAAATTTCTAGCTTTGTCAAATACCCCGTCTAATCTGAACGAAATTGATAACATGTCTTGCACGTAATTAAAGAAAAATATAAAACTAACTTTAAATGACATAATTGTCTTCACAAAAATGTGATTCTCATAAGGTTTCTCATGTTAGAATGGAGTTTTTAAATTTCGATTATGTGAATGCTTATGAATAACTATGTTTTTTTTTTTTTTTGCCAATATGAATTACTATGTTGATGAGGGAAATTCCATTAGTTAGATCAAAATTCCACCTTTTTTTTTAAATTATGTGCAAGTAACATCACCAATTTATTTAGATTATAAATAATATTCGACAGAGTTAACAATTTGCCCACTTACAAAAATTTGAACTAGCAAATTTTCCAAAAGAAAATCAACTAGAAAATTTGTATGAATGCTTGAACTTTAGCTTGCAATTTGATAATTATTAATTTTAGTAATCATAGTTGTTTATAAATTTACATGTAACATACACGTGCCACTTAACGGAAAAAACTAAAGGCCAACTAACGAATGGACAAAAAGTCCACAAAGTTCAAATGTTTGGAACTAAAAATATACAATAAAAAATATTATAGTAAAAGTCACATTCGATCAAACATGTTGTTCCGTACATTTAACCTGATTTCTTTCTTAAAGAAACAATATTTTCGTAAACAGAGATATAAGAAAGAGTTAAATGGTCTATTGGTGACGTATGTTTGGCCAATGTTGACTTTTAGTGTCGTATGTTTTATTTTTTAGGCTTTTGGTGTCATATGTTTGCATTTAATATACTTTTGGTGCATCTGTTAGTCAACAGTTAAATTTGACCGTTAAATACTTTTATTTTGTTCAATTTAGTCCTCAAATTTATATTCCTAAGTTTTGAATTTTACAATTTAATCCCTATTGTTTCCTCCGGTCACCACCCAAGTTCGCGGCCACCACCCTAGTCGCCGACCACCACCCAAGGCCGGCGACACCACCTAAGGCCGCCAACCACCACAAATCGGAGTCGGCAACCACGAATAAGGGTCGGCCACCACAAATCAGGCTGGTCAGCCCAATCGGGCCGACAACCACTAATGGGGCCAGCCACCACCAATTGAGCCCGGCCACCACCCCAATTGGCGGTGGCCACCACCCAAATCGGGCCAGCAACTCCTACTGGAGCGGCAGACCTCGATTTGGGCCACATAGGGCTCCGACCGAGCCCTCTGTGGCTTAATTGGAGCCATAAGGCTCTAGATCAGGACCCCTGGCTCCGACGGAGGCACATAGAGCTCGGTTGGAGCCCTTTTTGGCTCTGGTCGGAGCTTTATGACTTCGACCAAAGCCACAGAAGGCTCTGATCGAGCCCTATGTGGCTTAATCGGAGGCAAAGGGCTCCAGATCGGGGCCCCTGGCTCCAGATTGGAGCTGCTGGCCCCGATTTAGGTGGGGGCTGACCCCAAATGTGGTGGTCGGCCAAACTGGTGGTTGCCGGTCTGATTGGGGCTGACCGACTCCGATTTGGTGGAAATAGGCACCGATTTGTGGTAGTCGGCGGCCTTGGTTGGTGGTCGGCAGACTTGGGCGGCGATCGGAAAAAAAACAATAGGGATTAAATATAAAATTCAAAACTTAGGAATATAAATTTGAGAACTAAATTGAACAAAATAAGATACGGTCAAACTTAATTATTAACTAACGGATGCACCAAAAGTTTACAAAATATAAACATATTACACAAAAAACTTACAAAATAAAATATATAACACCAAAATCTATTATCGGCCTAATATATGGGAAAAAAAAAACATTTAGCCCTTAGAAATTAAAAATATCTCATTCCCTAATTTGCTCATTGGGAATCAGATCATTTAAAGGTTAAGAAGACATTAGAGTATAGGTGTTATAGATAAGTGTGCCACGAAGCTTCATGGCGGCCAGAAACCATTCCGTCGCTATCGACACCGGTTCACTTAACGAACAGCTGCTGGAGTTTAACGGTTAACAGGTTGGGATGAATTTGAATTTGACGTCTAACGGAGGAAGGAGCGTGATCTCGACTCCACCATCCAGCTGGCTTTCATTTCATAGCTGACGCTTCATTTTGCCATTGGCCGTCCAAGTCAGCACCGACAGCGGCTGCAGCAACGCGACCTATAGCGCGTGTAATGAGTTCCCCCCCCCCCCCCCCCCCCCCCTGATTTACTGCTGGCCACCCGCACCGACGACAACTCGGGCCGAAGAGAGAGCAGTAAAAAGCCGAATCAGATTTGGGTCAACCAAAGATTGGGCCGAGAAATAAGTGTAAAGTCACAAAAATAGTACATATATGTACAGAAACTTATATGATATAATTTTCCTAAAATCAAGACACTTTGTAGTTTGTCCCCCATTTGAACACTTACATTGTACATGTTTATACAACTATCCGTATTATTATTATTACAAAATGTGAATTTCAACTTCTTTGATCTTTCGGGCAGAAAAAATAAAAACATTCTTTGATCTTCAAAATACATGTTAGAATAAGAAAACCTAGTGATAGATTATAATATTTTACTAATCAAGCAAGATTAAATTGTAATTGTTTCGGCTCGGTTTATGTTTGCTATGATCGTACATGTAACTAACTAACATCTAGTCTATATCTATAGAGATAAAATTTTAAAGCTCACTTATGTTTTTCTAAAGAGAGATTCTCGTCTTCTTTTTATGTTTTTTTATAGTGAACTCTACTTTAGAGTTTTCTAGAAACTCTATCATTAGAGTTTTTCACCATCTACTTAGTGAAAACTTATCGCCACAGCCAAATTTAAAAACCAATCACTACATAAGGTAATAACAATCGTCCACATTTTGATCTAGGATATAAGTTTTCTGGTCACCATTTTACATTTTTATTTCTATTGTTATTGCCACCTCCCCTGCCAGACTTCAATCTACATTCAGTTGTCTACACCAACGAAACTTTCGAGTTGTTCGCTGCCTCGATCTTCACATGGACTTTGGTTGTGGTCTTAACCACTATTTTGTACTATCTAGCCCTTCGAGTTGGAGATCTAATTCTACATAATCACTGGTCTAATTTGCACACAATTAACCGCTTAATTAACTTCACCCACCTTTCAGATATATATATATGTTTTCAATCGTATCCAATCATTGTAAACTACCTCTCATTCGAGAGAACCTAAGTTCTTCTTCAACACTCCTAATGAGCGCTAGTCTTCAAATGTTTCTCGTTCAGGAGTGCATCAATAGTTTGGTCTTTGACTATGTCTACCTCAAAGGAACATCTACCATCTTCCCTCGTGTAATTTTTCTTATTTGTCAATTGAAATGTCTATGATTTTATCATATTTGATGCTTTCTAGTATTGCTTGTCGCGCAGGGCTGCTGCTAGCTAGATACTCTTTGTGTTAGGATCGATTCTATCAGCACTCACTAACCGATTAAGAAAGAAAGCAATAGAGAAGACAAGATTTAACGTGATTCGGTCAATTCGACCTATGTCCACAGGCAATGGCGGCTGTCGATTTATTGATTGCTTACACTTTACAGAGAATACAACACTATATATAGCGGCATAGAATAAACTCATAAACCACATAATTACTAGGGTCTATAGACTACTACTTAGTTAGTTAGTTAGTTACATGACTTGTGATCCAAGTAACTTGTATATCTACTTCAATACATATGCAAACTTTAGATTGATGAATATACAAGATTCAGTTTCATTTATCTCAATTCGTAACATGGTATAAGAGTTTCTCAATTGAGAATTGATCTGTTTGGTTTCTTGATTCGTTGATTTCGTCGACATTTCTTATTCTTTTCGGCATTACGATTCAATCGAGTTGATTGATTTTGTAATTGTTGCGATTATATTCATCAATCATCGTTCTTTATTAGAGTTCATCATTCTGTTGGAATTTTTTCAAGATCCATGGCGGAAACTGGAGATGACCAATTGTACTTACATCCAGCTGATACGACGGGGGCGCTGCTCATTCCATTTCATTCACCGGATCATCGAACTATTATGTTTGGAGCACATCAATGAAGGAAGGTATGTTGGTGAAGAACAAGCTCGGATTCATTGATGGAACCTAGAGACTCAGTTATTCCTACACAGAGGATCAGATGGGATCGAGCAAATGCGATTGTTAATGCATAGTTAAGGAACTTGGTTGCTAAAGATCTTGTTAGTGGTTTGAACTATAACACTACAGCTCATTCGATTTGGATAGATCTCGGGAATATTTTTGACAAAGTGGATGGTACTCGGATTTTTCAATTAACTCGAGAAATTTATAGATATTCTCAAGGTACTATACAATTACTGAGTTTTTTGCTCGAATGAAGCAATTGTGGGATTCTCTTGCTTCCATTGATGATGTTGTTCTTCAGTGTGCTGCTGATAGTGCTTTAGTTAGTGCTAGGAAAGAGAAGCGGAAGTTAATTTTATTTCTTCTAGGTCTTAATGATAGTTATGCTCATGTATACAGCTCTCTGTTAATAAGACAGCCACTGCCTACTGTTAGTGTTGCCTTATCTGTTTTGTTGCAAGAGGAAAGTCAAAGATTGATTTCCAGCTCCATATCATATGTCTCAGCTGAACCTACTATTGTTTTGTATTTTTCTAGATCCTCAAGGAGTTTTGGCAGACCTCCTAATTCTTTCAATAAATTCACTGGTACTGGCATCACTAATGGAACAAAGGATAAGTCTGGTTGGGTAGATAAGTCTGGTTGGTTGTGTTCTTACTGTGGGAAAAGAGTACACTCAGTTATCATATGTTGGGTTAAGAATGGTGTGCCAGAGAATGTTAAAAGAAAGTGGGTTGCTGCCAATAGTGTATTTGATGATAATTCAACTGATGTTACCCATGTAGCTGCGACTAACTCCGCTTCCCATGTTGCTTCTAGCAATGGTCCACAACACGTCGCTTCTTCTTCTAGAGTGGTTCATGTAGCTGCTAATTCATCAATGAGCCAACAATGACAATATGTTTGCAAACACGACATGTATTGATTCAAATTCATTATTATCAATGAATTTGATTATTGATTCGGGTGCTACAAACCATATTACTCATATAATGGATTGGTTGGTGGATTTGAAGATCAATCAGTCATCATTTTAGTATGTCCATATCCCAAATGGACACAGGTGTAAAGTTATACACATTGGTAAATGTTTCACATCTTCTACTCAATGCCTAACCAATGTTCTTTTGGTGCTAGACTTCAAGTTCAGTTTGATATCAGTGTCAAAACTACATTCTCAATTAAATTGTAGAGTGATCTTCACTTTTGATTGTATATCTATTCAGGGCCACATCAATGGGAAGATTATAAGGATTTGAACACTGAGTAAGGGTCTATATGTTCTACAAGTATCATTGATGCAACTGGATGCTGCAGTTGTGAGGGATAACAAATAGAATAACAAGAAAGATTAATTGCTTTGCATAGAAAACTTGTTCATTCACCTGTCAAGCCCCAATCGGTGGTTGCCAGCCCGCAGGCCACGACTTGGTGGTGGCCGGCCTGATTGGTGGTCGTCGTCGGTCTTGGTGGTGGTTGCCTTCGGCCTTGGATGGTGGTCGGCGGCCGCGTGTGGTGTCCGGTCACGATTGGGGCATTTTCGTCTTTTCATTTCAAGTATGTGAGAGGGGGCATTTTCGTCTTTTCATTTCAAGCATGTGAAGGGCACACTTTGTTAGAAGAGCATTTTTTGGATTTAATTTTATTTCCGGTCACATGTCAAGCACGTGACCAACTTCCGTCAGTTTTAGCGGAAAAAATTAACAGACACCTCTTATATCAACAAAGTTTGTTGAAACTTCAGACCTTCCATATTAACTTTTGAAACTTCATACATCTTCGGTTAAGATGGGTCAAACTGCAGACATTTCATAAGTTATTAACCCTTATGCAATGGTAATTTCTGCAAGTTAATCAATGGCTAAGCATAAAAGATATTTGAAGTAAAAAGTAAGAAATTTAGATTATTAAGCTCAGTCCCAACTACTTATATAAAGGCACTTTACCTTTAATTAATTGCCCAAGCTGCTTATTTGAAGGATGCTGGATAGTACACTTCAGTGTGATTAATGCTGTCAACTTCAGTCTATCAAATGTATACTAAAATCAATGAGCCCAAAAGGAAAAATAAAATGAAATCAATGAGGATTTTTAAACAGCCAGTAGGTTCATATCTCGAAGAGACTAATATATTTATACAACTGTTGGAGTTTAATCAATATATTTAGTGAGTGCACTTCTCAGCACCAGAGAGATCAAAGAAGACTAATCAATTCCCACGAAATGAACTGATAAATGACAAATAGATTCTGGAAAAAGTAGAAGAAGAAGAAGAAGAAATTGGTGCTATAAATGGCGCTGCAACATGAAGGAGTTAAGGAAGGCTGTCAATGTGACTATCCATATTATGAAATTAAGGGGTACCAAACTTGCACTGATGCCACTGCTAAGCTCGCCAGCATTCACAAACTCGCTCTTTCCCGTCTTCATATCTGCCGAGACATTAACCGCCATAGAACCTGTGCCATCATATGTCAGAGTAATCAACATTAGGGTTAACAACTAAAAAACTGTCCAAGGTTTAGCCTTTATTAAAAGTAGGTATCTGAAGTTTGAAATGTTAAAATGGACTGTCCAAATTTCATTTTTGTTGAAATTTGGTGTCTCTTCGCGTCTTTCATCTCCATTCAATCATTTACTAAACCCACCCACCCACTCATAATCCATCACTCTTAGATATTTACAAAATCGTCAAATTTCACTAAAAAATTGAACATTAAAAAAAAGTTTCTAGAAGAGTGGTGTGGAGCCATTTTCCAAGGACAACAGAACGAGATTTACTTGCGCGGATGAGGCCAACTTCTTAGGTGACGGTCACAGAATGATGACGATAAGGGAGTGTGTGTATAGGAGCTCGAATTTGATAGATGGTTTCGTTGGAATTGACTTCTCTAAAGTAATCACACCGAGACACCACATTTTAACAAAATTGAAACCTTGGACCCTACAGTTTAACATTTGAAACTTCAAACACCTAATTTTAACATAGAGTAAACCTTGGACAGTTTTTTAGTTATTAACCCTCAACATTACCATATTGCAACAACAACTAGGAAAGGAAAGGAAAGGAAAGGAAAGGACATGAGTAGTAACTCACAGTCATAGTTTGCCCATCCAATCCGCTGACCAGCTAGATCATATACAAAGATTTTGTTCTTCAATACAATATCTGCAACCAAACACATGAGTAAGCTTTCATCAGCCATCTCATTCTACTATCGATCAGTTATATCTAAGTGGACATGTTGTAGCTTTTCAACAAATCGTCAGTACACAGAAAAGCAAAGTTCTAAGGTAGAGTGGATGTCAATAACTAATATCGTATCAGAGACAACGATGAAAAGTGATTGGATATAGTTATACCTCCTAATATAGTGATTCCTTGGCCCTGAAGCTTTTGGAAGCCAATACACCAAACTGCAGCACCATCCTGTGAGACCAACCAAAGATTCGGACCGCTGTTAGCATCTACCATTGGGTTAAAAAAATTACAGACCAAAAAACAAGAATAAAGTGAAGTCTCATCAGATATGATGATACGGTAAAAAACCGTAGTTTAATATAATACTGACTGAAAGGCATGGAGTTGACCCGAGTTAGTAAGATACGATCCATAATCAGATAAACAGCAAATCACTCACTATTGAACTCTGCTGCAACAGGTAGTCTTGAGGACCTAAAGCCATTGTGGCACCCTCAAAATTCAAGTTGATTTGTGGAAATACATCAGTGAGGCTGCAAAATATTTCAATTCATATCAAGGCTTTAATATTACAGCCAAGAAAAAGAAAAGGAGGAAAATACATCAAACTCGAACCTGGAGGTGATTAAATAACATTGATTTCCCCTAGAAAGGATGGGGCGGGCAGATGAGGAGACAGCAGCATTGATCTACAATAAAAGAGCTGATGATCATATTATGATCTTCTCAATATTTTTGGTGATAACACCCATACCCTTATTTAATAAGAAAATACCAGAGGAGCTTACAGCGCTGATAAAAGGATCATAAGCTTCATCTGTAAGGTATGCTAGAGTGGTTCCTGAATCAATTATGGTTCCTCTGTTGCTTGAAGTTGAAAAGACCGATGGATCAATTGCCAACATCTGACCATTCACAGATATACTCTGCAGATTCAAATTATAATGTGGCCTGTAATGACACCATGCAAAAAGAAAATGTCAAAAACCTGAACCTCACAGACCCATTTCCCTGATGAAAACGTCCTCTATTTAAACTATATTCATATACTATAGAAGTAATAATTTAATTTGCATACATATGTCAATCTATAGAAGAAGAGAACATACTGTAATGGGACAAGAGGGCTGTAGACAATACTTGGCTCTATAATTTCACCGAGAACCAATATACCACCACCATCTCCATCTCCTCTTAAGCAATGTGAGAATGCTTTTGGAGCTACTCCCAATGAAGCCAGCTGTGAAACAATGGATAAACCCTGTTGCCCAAACCCGAAAATCCCATCTACAGCTCTATCAGATTTCGTCAAGTCCCCCGACTGTACAGTGCTACACCTATATGCAATCAACCATAGAAGTAAAAAAAAAAAAAAAGTACAACTCAGCAAAAGATTCCCAGAGAATTAGAACAAGTCTGCTTCTTTCAAGAGAAAGTTTTTGCTAAACACAAACATAAGTCTGAAATTTAAATCTAAGTGCAGTCTTGATTTTTATTATGACAGTCGAACTTCTGCAGATTCTAAGATATGCGGTTACCCAAAGACAACAGGTGCAGAAGAATTTGTGATGAGAGTACTCCCAACTATGCTGTCGAAGTTCAGCAAGTCTGCGACATAGTATCCTGAGGTTCCACTACCGTCTCCATATTGGAAAGAGTAACTACAGAGGTTGTTCCGTGTTGAACAGCCCGAATCAGAAGCTTGAACTCCTAGACTACATCTTTGGTCAGAACACGACACTAATTTAGCAGATGACGAGCTTCTAGGATCAAAGAAGGCAAGCGATATCTCCTGAAAGTAGGAAACATAAAATGGAACAGTCAAATTTACCCACTGCAGAGGCCCTAATTAAGTGTATATGGAATATTAAAGAGTGATAATGTACAGCATATTTACATGGAGACCAGTTGTTTCAGGGCAACCATTGCAGGAACTGCAACTGACCCACAGAACATCGCTTCCAGTGTCAATCTGTACATAAAAATCCCTTGGTGGAGTTCCCAGTTGCACTTTCGTGTAATAGAGACTATAAATAGAAGCACAGACAAATAGCCACCAACAATCAGCCAATACAACAATTTATAGAGGCAACTCCATAGATGCAATAGTAGAATGACATGGATTGAGAATGGATACTACAAGAACAAAAAAGTTGGAATGGCCAGATTGTCTCGGATCAAACTCTTAATGAACAAATGGCCGAATGGAAATTTTACTCAACTGTAACAAAATTTGGCTTTTTGCCTCTGCATTCATATCTAAGGAACTTTTTCATTCATCGTCATCAAGCAGGTAGTGGCTCAATTGAGCCTTCATTTCTACATATAACTTAGTAATTTAAGCAATTCAGCTAGGTTCAAATGCCAAGAACATGTAGAGGTAGCGAATTCCAGTCCATGGAAATTGGTAAAGGTAATCCAAATCAAAACACGGCAAGTAGCAGGGTATTTTTAGGTATACCCGACTTGAAAGGGATCGTAGGAGCCTCCAACTTGAAAATCAATGACACCATTGGCTGACTGTAGCATCCTGCCATGGCGAGCCCTGTCCCGATCTGCGAGCTGCGTCAGATTGGCGGGCGTATTCATCGGAAAAGCTCTCTCCAGCATGAGTGTGGCCGGAAATCCGGCACATAGCAGCGGAAACAGGGCGGCGGCAATAAGAACTCCTGCGGCGCCAAAAGCAACCGTCATGCCCTCTTCTCGCTTGCACTGTACTTCACTTACGCTATCACCGAACACTCAATACGGAAAGGGATTAGATGGTTGGATAAAGATCAAGAGATAATTATCGAAGCATCTCCTGTAAACTGCAAATCTTGGTAAGAATCTGGAGAGAAGGTTCTGAAACTGAGCCCATGGAGATAACAGAAGTTTGAAAAAGTGCAGTCGAAGACATATATTATTATATTACTGCCACTGTGTAAAGAAGGGGATGAGCTTCCATGTGTCTTCCATGTCCAGCTTCAGTTACCTCTACTAGCTGAAACTTCAAGGGCGTGTAGTCGACGCGCTTACCTGTAGACGGATTTAACATTTTGGATTCGCAGCAATATATATGTACAATTGAGCACAGTATTTAAAAATTTCGATTTTGACTTCATTTTATTCGAATTTTTTAGCTCAGACTAGATAGATCAAAACTGAATTTTTCAATCTTGCCATGTTATCATACATTGATGATTTCGAGCTCAGCTCGCGATGTTTAAAATTGTTAGGTTATATTTTAAATAATGCATTTTAGTTCGAGCAAGTATAATTAAATTCGTACTCGACTTGGTACTAGAGAAAGATCGACTTGAACTCAACTTAAAATTTAGTTAGTTGAATTCGAATATCGATCGAGCCGATCTCGAGTAGATTGGTTCGCTTACACCCATATTTGCACCGGTATAAACCACATTATATCCTTCTCAAACATTACAATTAAACTTTACTTAAACGTGCAATTTGTTAACTAGACTTTTTTTACTAGCAAATTACTAGTCTGACTTTGGTTAATATGCAGCTTATTAGCTCCATCATTTTTTCCTGTTAAATATAGATGAAATATATTTTGAAAATTATTAAAAATATCATAAAGTTATACTTTTATGAAATATGGGCCATGTTTGTGAATCTGCAAGGAAGTAGCCACCCAACCCAACTAAGCTGGCTGGCTGAGTTGTGTGGTTGATTCATAGCGGCCAATCCACTATGATTGTGTATTATCAATTTCAGCTTATTTGATTGGGGAAGTAATATAAATAATAATAAACAATAAATAAACCATTGGATTGGTCATCTTCTACCACTAACTAGCTAACTAGTCTTTGAAAAATAATTATTATTGTCTTTTTAGTTCTCTACCAATTTAAGTGGCCTTTTCTTTAAGCAAATGTCTCGAATCAACAACTCGTTCCTTATTATATGTTCAGTCTTAAACAGAACCAAGAGTATATTCATTCATTCATACCGGCCCTACCCTATAAAAACACACCTGCTTGGCACGTGACGAAACCAAACTCACAAATCATCCTCTTATGTCTTAATCTGAAATTTCAAATTCAAACTCAGTTTATAAGCTTTAAAAATGAAAAAAAAAAAAAAAAAAAAAAAACATTTATAACCAGCAATTTTTTACATCTAAAAGCAAATTCGATACAATTATAAACTATTTTTTTATATATAGAGCACATATAACACGATATTGTATTTGTACGTCATTTCATTCCTTAATTAGAGATCAGTGATCATAAAAATGAAAAATTATTCAATTCAGCACTTTACCTCTTACTGACTGACCCGATATGAGTGAGAATCAATCTAAGTGTTGAGCAAGCATACTATAAAAGCCCCACCTAGAACCACCCCGAAGAAAAAAACAGGTCCCACCTCTAGTCTAGTGGACTCGAAGCTTTTAATAAAGTTTGACAAAAAAACAGCTTTTCTTAAAGTCATCATCCGTTGCAGTGTCGGTATCCACATTACGACATAAACCCTCAAACATTGTCGTGTCCCCCTGCAAACAAACTAAAGACTACACACTCTCTAACACACAGGAAGCTTCTGACAAGTTCCACCAAACTAAATACAAACAACAAATTCAAACAGTGATATCCTCATTATACACACACAAGCTCTCTCTCATCAATGGGAAGTGACCCGAAATGCTATTATGACAACAAGAATCAGCACCCCGCATATACACCCAAACCCGACTTTTCACTCGCCCAAAAAATTGCCAAATACAAGAAGAAACCGAAACCCCCCCAAAAAATCGTAAAGCACAAAAAACAGCAAGAATCTTCAGCAAACTCAACTAGCAGCAGTAGTACATAAGATACACCTCAACCGATTCATACTCGACTCATCCTCTTCTTCCTCATCATCTTCCTCGTCATCATAATTATAATCATAATCTGTAGTGCTTTTCTTAGAATCATAGTCATTACCTTTCTTGGCATTAGCTGTGTATGTAGAATCCGCAAGACATGTCTCATGATAAGCGTGGCAGCAGAAGAAGACAATCACGGTTGTGGTGTGTATTGAGAAGGGATCGAAGCATATGCAGCACCTTGCTGGGCCATGAGTCTTGGATTTGACCTCAGTTCTCATGGTTAAGGGTTTTTCTGGTGCTCTGGTGGCATCTCTTTTGCCTCTGGATTCACCCCCTTCTTCGCTCAAGCAAACTGCACGTTTAGCTTCTTTGTGGTACTTGATTAGGAGGTTGACACAATCTGCCTATCAAAATAGCCAAATTATATTTAGTTCAAGTTTTGTTCCTTTTTTTTCAAAAGACCATGAAATTATGCACTTACCTTTAAAATATCATTGCAGCCATGTCTGAGAGATGTCTCTGTTCTGTAATCTGTAATGATTTTAACTAGACGATCCCGGAGCCTGAAAGAAAAAAAAAAAAAAAAACATGCATGAAATTTTAAGATCAAGGTAAAATAAAGTATATTATATGATAATATAAATATATAAGATAAAATCTCAGCAACTCATTTTATTGTACTCACTTTGGTATTTCTAAGCCGTTCGGGACCATATTCACAATATAAAGTGGATCAAGATTTCCGACAGTGTGCTCTAACAACATCCCTACCTGCCATGGATTAAAATGAAGAAGTAATTAAAAATAGAGATTGAATGAATTGAGCTTCTGTGTTATTTCATAACTATCATCCAATCACCATACCATTTCTGGCTTGTTTAAACACTGTCTGATCAGCTCTTCCCATAGGTCATCATCTTGTTGCATGGTAACAAAATCTACTGCCTGTGCAAAAACAAGATGGTAGTCTCCTATCAGGACTGGAAGGTTCTAGAACAATACTGCATATATAGGCATCAAATATATTGAAAGCCTCTGATTTTCAAGTTGAAACAGATTAACACAAAGACTTGCATTAAATCCTCTATATTACTCGGCACAAAAACCAACATTACCTCCTCTATATCACCTAATTCATTAATCATCACAGCAAGGGCTTGTTTCGCGTTCCCCATTCTTCCAAGAATAAACACCTGCTCCTTAATAAGGTTCCTTTTGACACAAATGTCATAAGCCTGAAATGGATATTGTTAGAGATAAATATATAATTCAGCTGTCATTAAGGAGATCATTAAGAGATAGAGCTACTACTATATATATATAGTCTCCTGTCTAACCTAGAAGACACAGCAGTAACGACTAACTAATTGTAAGTGATATTAAGGAGTTCATTCAATGGAGCACAGCTCCAAATAATTATGTCAAACATAAACCGGCAGCGCATACCTTCTCAAGAGTATAGTGTTGACTACTCCGAAGAAAAGGAAGCAACATCTTTACATCATGATCGGCATACAGCTCTACCTATCACAACAAAATACATAAAATCAGATAAAACGCTTGATATTACTTGTAACATCTTCTGAAACGTGAGGCGTTTCAAGTTCTAAGAAATCTTTTGATGCTTTTGACAAGATATGAAACAGATCAAAGAATGAAGCACCAGTTCGACATCGAGCTTTACCTGCATGTCATGAAAGTCTCTTCCGGCATGTGGACTTACTTCAAACAAAGAATGCAAATATAAATGCATTAAGTATCTTGAGTCGCATTTCTTTCTTGCATCCAACAGTTGTGAAACGACTTCAGATGGATTTATCAATTCCCTATTTTGGATAAATAAGGAAACTGCTCGCTTGCCATCAAGCATCATTAACTGGACAACCTGCATGGAGGAACGGAAGTGCATTAAACATAATTGTCAAAGATCTATACACCTGAGAATATACTAAGTGCTTGAATGGCTGAGTTAATCACTCCATCGAGGTCTTATTCCAAAACACAATGGACTAACTTGCAACCATGAACTTGAAATCAACATATGTAATCTAGGCATGAAATGATTGATAGATAGAGAGTAGCAGTTGTCTTTGGTGCATACCTTCTCACGTATGACATCCTGCAAGTTGTGCTTCTCAATGAAGTCAAAGATTTCAGGCTTCAGAAGCTGAAAGATAATTAGGTGGAGCCGTGGAGATCAGCAAAAGTAACCATGGAACAAATTCAATAGCAAAAATCAGAGAGATATATTTGCTTAAAAAAGTTCTTTCTATATTTGGGTTGCATATGTGCTTAACCAAAACACTTACATCAGCATAAAGTGAAAATGCCTTCTCGTATTGCCCGTCAATCACATACAATTCTGCCAGAGCCTAAATAAAAAAAGACAAAATGCGTGAGTTCAAAAGGAAGGGGAGATATTATTCCTACCCATGTTAATTTTGAAATAAGACCAACTAACCGACCTCTTTGAGAGGATCAGTCATAGATGAAGTGTTGAGTTGCGGTTCAATGGCCGAGATCACAGGCAGTGCAGAATAAATTGTATGAGGCCAAGATTTAACAGTTGAGAGTAGCTCCGTGTGATAAGACGGATTTGTTGCTAAAGCCACAAGGGCAACCTGCAAGAAAGAAAATATAAGGCCCTGTAGCGATACGAACCAAGTAACTGCTGTTTGGTTATGTAGATGCAGACCTCATATGCAGTATCACGCAATTTAGGGCTGTCTGTTGGCATATATGGAACCAATACTGGAAGCTGGCGTAGATGAGCAAAATGGAAAACCCACCTGCAAGAAAATGCCCCATGATACTTGTCAAAATAATGTACATGAAATATATATATATATACACACCTTACTAGCAGCATTATATACCTCTCCCATGCAGAAGAAGATCCACGCAACAACTTAGGACACAGAGCAGCTGCATCAGCGTACCTCCTTTCCACGATCAAATGATCAAGGTATCTAGATCCCACCTACAAAAGCAAAAAAAAGGACCCTGAGAGGTTAACCACAGTCTGTAATATAACTTCAATAGACAGTTATAGAACTCAAACAGTTATAGAACTAAAATTCAAAATGGAGTATGAATATAGCAGATTCTTTTGGTTAGGTAAAGAAAAGACAGATCAGGACAAGCATAGCACTGCAGGCTCTAGATATTTACATATATAATATGACAAAAAATCATAACATATCAAAGATATCATCCAGATAACATATTGCAAGGTTAACGAGGATTAGATAATCAATTATCAAAACAAAATTAGAATCCATGAGAGGGTTTACCCTCTGAAGGGGAATAGGTTATCCACGAATAGAACTCCATAACATGCATCAATTTCAAAATTACCAAGAAATACCTCATCAAGAAGTTCACTTCGTCCTTGACCTGCTTCAACAGCGGCTAAAGCTTTCTCATGCCAGCCATGTTGGAGTAGCCAAGATATGTGATCTTCAGTATCCCTAAGGCGAAGTCAGTATGTGCTAATATTATATTAGAAGAACCAAGCCGGAAGAATCGCGGCTAGATATTATAACTTATAACAAACTAAAATCATCAAAGCACACTCTTTACTTCCAAAGATTTGAAGCCTGATAATCACAGGAAAATGGAGATATTCATACACACTCCTAGAATTACCAAACATCAATTCATACAAAACTAACCTGGGTTTTGCAATAACCACATCTTTGGGGGACACAACATAGTACAATGGCTCATCACCTGCAGCCCACTGTCCACCAGCGTAGCTACTACCTGTTAATATTTTAATGAATTCAAGTCATCTAGTTGAAAGGGATTATATTGTCATAGCACTTTCAGTTCTTCATAAACGAAGGGGATCATAACCTGAGAAGGGAGCATGAGCAAGGGAATAGTCCTTTGCCTTATAATGCTCAAAGCCGTGCACAGGAAGTGCATCCGTAGCAAGTTCATCATTGTTCCATGATACTACTCGTACCTCTGGTCTCTGGGCATTTCCCTGCATTTTAGATCAACCACTACTCTTACGAAACAGAAACAAGTTTCAAAACATTTTAAAGGGTTAGATTATTATTTCTAGAGGATATGACAACAGGGTTTCCTCAGGGAGAGAACATTCGGGAATAACTATTGAACAAAACAAATATAACATGCACTAGACGGTAAATTGGTAGAATATCCAAAGCTAACATGAAATAAAAGAAGATCCCTCAAACGATAATAACTCACTCAAAGTGTGCAGGTTAAGTTGACAAAAAGAGATGTTACTGCACCAGACAGTTAAGGCATAGTCACCTTAGAGAAGTTTCTAATACCTGCCTAGATGGAACGCTACTGCTAAAATCCTTCTCTCCATCTTCTTCCCCAGGAATATATGCGAGAATAACCAAAGTGTCACCAAAAGGAGCTATTCCGGAAATGTAATAGCTTGTTTGAAATGATGCCACAATATCCACCTGGTTCATGCTGGAAATAGGAATTTGTGCATAAGTCCCGTTGGTTGCTTTAGATCTATTGTTTCTAATGGATGCAATCTTCACTGATGTGCCCCAACCAATAACGAGCAGTGAATCGTCCTGAACATGAAAGGTGTACGTAAAATATTGTGCGAAGTACAAACTAAGTACCAGAGAAAATGAGCAGCAAATAAAGCAAGCCAAGTTTATCATGGTGCACCATCATCATACTCCAACAACACTACTTTATTACCTGCCAAACTAGATGAGGAAGCAAAAGCTCAGGACGTGGGCTTCCTCTTGGTCTTTCAATAAATGTGATCCGCTGATCATTGGCAGTATCATAAATCTTAACACCCGCATCATTAGCCCAAGCAATTAAACTTGTTCTCCACTTCACTGTGTGTATCGGACCTTCACCAGAGTGCAAAACCTATGAATTGGAAAAAGACTTTATCGGCTTGGATCAAACATTCTTATAAGCTGCTTTATCCCAAGCTAAACCCAGTTGATGAGTACATACCTGGTCCCGATAGCCTAGCCACTTCTTTGAGTTCAAGTACAAGTGACCAGCCAAACCACCGGCTACAAATCGTCTAGAAGTCTTTTTGGAATAATCCGGATCCAATGCAATAGCTTTCATTGGTCGATGATAATCAAACTTCATTCTCTCTTCAGTAAAAAGGCCGTTTATCACTACAGACCCATCATCCGAACAGCTTGCTATATACTCCCCTTCAATGTCAAAGCTAAGATCATTGACTGTGGCGGTGTGAGCTGCGAATTCTTTAACCTGTGCAATAGAAACAACGATAATTCAATAGTGCAGCTAAAAATTACGACTTGACAGGTCAATGAGCAGGATGAATCCCGTATTGAGATAGTGGACGTGATATTGAATGGCAAGAGGAGCACAGTGAGTATGCGTCACTCGTTAAGCTCAAACAATGAGATATCGATTCCAGTGCTTTTGGAAGCTGTATCATTCAGCTCAAATCGATCACAATCAAACCCCAATTGAAGCACACAACAAATGCAGAAACATGATCCAGATCCAACGTCCTTCATCTGCAACGACATCGTCCTGAAAAAGAAACTAGGATCTCAAGTTGAGCTACCAAAATCGGAAGCTCACCTGATTGCCCAAAAAGTCGAGGATGTGGACTGTTCCGTCGAGGGTTCCAAGCGCGATCATACGCTCGGCCACCGCAACACAGGAGGCAGCGTCGTTGGAGAGGAGCGAGGGGACGCTGCCGCCCATCCTCTGGTACTTGAGCTTCGGCTCCTCCTCCTCTTCTTCTTCTACCTCCTCCTCACCTTCTTCTTCCTCCTCGTCTTCCCTCTCATCGTCCCCCTCAATACCGTTCTCCGACGGAATCGACGTCATCTTCATAATCAAATATTAAAGTTGGAAAAGAGAGATGAATATGTATGAAAAGATGATTGGATGGGTGTTGTGGGGAGGATGAATGGTGGAATTTCTGGGGGAGATTAATAACGGATTAATGTAATTGAATAATTAATTAATTAGCAAGACAACAAGAGAAGAAGTGGTTTATGGGTGCCACCTAGGGATGTCAATGGGCGGGTCGGGGCGGGTATCGCCAGACCCGGACCCGTCCCATGCACTTTCGGGTCGGGTCGATCCGCGGGTCGACCCGTGTGAGGTATAATTTATCATTTTAAATCTTAAATTCTAAATTCAATGTTACCGTATCCAAATTCAACTCCAAATTTAAATCATAAATTATTAAATTAACTCATAATCCAAATATAAATCACCCCATTCATTAGAATAATTGTTATTTTGACTATGTGTTATATTACCCGTATAGTTTTATATAATATACATATATTAAATATATATGTAAAATGAAAGTTCGGGTCGGGTCGGCGGGTCGCCGTGAACCCAATCCCGAACCCGCCCCGTGGGTCGCGGGTCAAAATCGGGTCGGGTACCCGCGGGTCGACGGGTACCCGTGACCCGTTGCCATCCCTAGTGCCACCTATGTCGACACACCTTCTTCTTTCACGTAGACGACTTGAAACGAAAGGGAAACTAGTGTGGGCGTGTGCGGATTCGGTCGGAAAATTTGAAGAATAATTCATGCTCACAAAAGTTCGGGTTTTTAGACTCGGGTTCGTGCGGGAAAATATGAGAAAATTCCCGCCCTACCTCGGGTTTCGGGTTTTTCAGGCTGGTTCGGATTAGACCAAACGAACAACTTAGCAATAAATGTATGCACAAATTTGCAGATTATGTTAATTAAAAAAATGGTAAGCAAACCATAATTTGACTAAGTAACCATGATTGCACATACATCGACATCTTGACTAAGTAACATGGTCCTGGATAATACATAGCATAATCAGATAACCATCTTGATTCTTGACTACTCGGATTATACACACATCTTACTCCATACACTAACATGTGCATCCGGCCATCCATTTCAAACACATAAGTTAACAACAATCCATAACACAACCAAAGTCTCTAACCAAATCAAAAGACAACATCACTGCGTGTATACATAGTCCAACAAAGTCTCGAAGACTCTAACCAAATTAAAAGACAACTTCACTACACCATCCAATAATAATAATAATAATAATAATAATAATAATAATCGGGGCGGGTTCGGGTGAAACGAGTTTTTCAGTTCAATATCCGAACCCGAATTTTCGGACAGGAATTTTCAAATCGAGTTCGGATTTTCAATTCGGGACGGATTTTCCGGAACAATTCGGAACGATTTCCTCAGGTTTCGGGTTCACGGGACAATTCGGAACGAGTTTGTATACCCACCCTAAGGGAAAGCAGTTGGTGAAGGCACTTTTTTTTTTTGATGAAAGGTGAAGGCACTTCACCATATAATAAAGTAAGTCTTAAAATTCAAACTACTGTGCTTTAATATTTACCGTACTTGATATTGAAATCTATATTTATATATAATATAATTAGGATGCATATTTGGTAGATAGTCTAGGTTTTTGCCATGTCACCAACAAGCATTTTAATTGGTTGGTAATTGTTTTGTAACTTCTTCATATGTTACACATATATATTTTTCATTCAATTATTTAATCTCACATTTTTTTCTACATGTATATTAGTTAATCTTGACTTGTATACTAATTCACATTTTTCATATTCTAATAATTTTTGTAAGCTTTAATCTATCTAACAAAAATAATTTTGTGCAACATTTAGTTAAAATAGTGTTAAAAACTAGGTTATCAATTGGAACGACACTACTAGCCCATTCATTTCATTGGCAAAAAAAAAAAAAAAAAAAAAACTAGGGTATCAATTTGCAAAAATGTAAAATTTTAAGTTAACTAAAGAGTTCTTAAGAATAAAATGTTGCATTGGCTTTTTAAATTTAAATATTTATAAGAAAATTTTCATGCATGTTTACTTTCATTAAAATTTAATATAATTAGATTATATTAATTTTTTGCAAAAATAATTGGGAAGCATATTTGGTAGATAGCCTAGGTTTTTGCCATGTCACCAACAAGTATTTTAATTGGTTGGTAATTGTTTTGTAACTTCTTCATATGTTACACATATCTATTTTTCATTCAATTATTTAATCTCACATTTTTTTCTACATGTATATTAGTTAATCTTTATTTGTATACTAATTCACATTTTTCATATTCATATTCTAATAATTTTTGTAAGTTTTAATCTATCTAACAAAAATAATTTTGTGCAACATTTAGTTAAAATAGTGTTAAAAACTAGGTTATCAATTGGAACGACACTACTAGCCCATTCATTTCATTGGCAAAAAAAAAAAAAAAAAACTAGGGTATCAATTTGCAAAAATGTAAAATTTTAACTTAACTAAAGAGTTCTTAAGAATAAAATGTTGCATTGCCTCTTTAAATTTAAATATTTATTAGAAAATTTTCGTGCATGTTTACTTTCATTAAAATTTAATATAATTAGATTATATTAATTTTTTGCAAAAAAAAATAAAAAATTATCGTTGCATAACTACTTTTAAAGCACTTTCATGATCATTTGTCAATTATTTCTCATATTATATTCATTAACCATGCTTTTATCTTTAATTTGTCAAAAAATACTAAAGGATTGCAAGTATATATGAAAATTATATCAGTCTGTTGATTTGAGATTCACTCAGTTGTGAATTAGTTATGGGGCATAAATTGCGACCATGAAGTAATTTTTATTATTATACGTTTTTTAATTATTTTAAACCAGTTAATCTAAAGTGAACAATGCTCAGTTTGTTAATAATAACAATTCGGAATTTGGTCAGTTACTGTATTGTCTGATTTCAACTATTTAAACATTAAAAATAATTTCAAAATAATAACTATACCAAATAGTGAACCCCGCGCTTGCGCAGGGCAAATACCTAGTTTTAATTAATTAATTAATTTTAAGTTTTAGCTCTGTTAATTTTCTATTAGATGGTAGATGATAATGCGCCTACATGGTGGATGTGGGCCCAAGGCTCTTTTTCTCATATTTTTTTATTTAATAAAAAATCACTAACATATTATTTTATATTAGTATATGAAACACTACATAATTGCATGTAATTAATATTATCAAGTGTTAACAAAAAGTGATTAATAGAATTAAGTGTTAGAAAAAAATGATAAAATCATTAGATTTTACATATTCAAATTCAAAACAGGTGCAGCAAAGGTGAGTTCCATATATCAACACCTTGTATCCGATCAAGCCCGAAGTGAGAATGATGCTGCAACTACCGCTAAATGGAAGGAGATATGGGCAATGAAAACTCATCCTAAGGTACGTATGTTTGTATGGAGATTAAATTCAGGTGCTCTTGCTGTCCGAGCTAATCTCCGACGAAGAGGAATGGATGTTGAATCAAGATGCCCTTTTTGCGACAACGAAGAAACTACCGAGCATATGCTTTTTCAGTGTGAATGGACCAAGAGAATTTGGTTCGTGAAACTAAACTTGTGCCTGGATGGGGACAACGTGGGAGACTTGAATACATGGTTTGAGTTGATCCGAAGAATGAATGGGCTATCTAAGAAGGAGAAAGAAGTGCGATGGTCGTTGGTGGGGATGGTCGCATGGTCCATATGGAGAGAGAGATGTCGGGCTATGTACGCGAACGAACATCCAAATCCGATATTAACAGCTGAGCGAATCACCCGGGAGTTTGGAGAATATTGGGAGAGTCGAACTCCACCACCCGCCCGCCTCATAGATGATCCGACTCCAGTACGCCAAGAGAAATGGCAGCCCCCTCGTGGAGAATTCATAAAGCTAAATTGTGATGCTGCTTGGTGTCACCGAACAAGACGAGGTGGTATTGGGATAATAGCTCGAAATCACTTAGGCCATGTTGTTGGGGGAAGACACCGCTCTTTGCTTGGTGATGGGATCCTAAGCTTAGAGGCGTTGGCAATACTGGAGGCGTTAAATCTAGTGGTACAAGAAGGGTGGAATCAGGTGGAAGTTGAATCAGATTCCTTGGAGATCATCCTTGCATTGAAGGACCCTACTTCTGAAAGGGATTGGAGAGTTGACACCATCATTGACAACATTTTATGCCTTGCAGATCGGGTACTTGAAGTGAAGTGGATTAATATATCACGGAAAGCGAATGAATGCGCAAACTGGATAGCCATCCAATCTAGATTGAGGTCGTGTTTTGATAATTGGGTTCTCACACCCCCGCCCTCTCTTTTGAATTTGATTGTAAAGGATCGGGATCTTATCCCGCCTTAAACACTATGTTATTTGATATTGAATAAATGAAATACAACTTTTGGCAAAAAAAAAAAAAAAAAAATTGAAATAATTTATCACATATAAATGCAATTTATTAATTTCATTTTCATCTACCAAATATTATAGAAATCAAACTTTATATTTTATCTCTCTTTATTTTTTTTTATAGTAAGAGCATCCACAATGGTATTACGTAAAGATTACGTAAACGTGGTTCCTACAAGTTTATTTAAGTAAAACAACAAAAACTATCTACAGTGGTTTTACATAGCATTCCTTAAAGATGGGACCCACACGTAAATTTATGTTTTTACATAAAACATTCCTTAAATTTAAGTAATGCACTATGTATTACGTAACCAATTTTTTATTATAAATTAATTCATTTTATAATTAATGTTAATATCTTATTGGTGATTGTTGGAAAATTTAATAATAAAATATATTTAAGGAATATGTTTAAGTAATACGATTGCAGAGAAAATATTTTTTACGTGTGTCTTAAATTTACATATTACTTAAAGTGTACATAAATGTCTACGTGACAACTTTAAAGAATACAATTTATGTAAAACCATTGTGGATGCTCTAGGAACATAAATGATTTTATTCTAATTAAATATTGTCAATACTATTTTTTTTCTAAATAAACTTTTGTTACTAATATGTTTGATTTATATGTTAATTAATTTTCTAGTATTATTTTATTATTAGACAAACTCAATATACGTATGAAACATCATAATTCAAATGGACATTTTACTACCAAATAATACTTTATGATCGGTCATTTATGTTAAATTAATTTCTTAAATGCATTTTTCAAGGCTGTTGGATGTTAAATATTTTATTTTTTAAAAATATTTTCCATATTTTTTTATATACTTTTCTATAAGTTCCATTATGAACCCATTCTTATTTAAAGTGTTACAAATTTTATTTATTATTAAATGTATGGCTTTATGCGTAATGTGAGATTATTGATATGAAGTCTAGTTTAAATATTGTAGGTTTAAAAAGTAACAGTTAAAGAACAACAATAGCAAACTTAAAATAAAATATATTACAACAACTCAATAAATAAAATGAAAATCAGTAGTTAAATTGTATAAGTGGTCATATATAATTGTCAAATTAGACAATAATGAGAAGCATAAAACAAGTTAAACATTAGTTAATAAATTAAATTTTTATTATTGATATTTATGTTACAAAAATACAACTTTAAATTTCAAAAAGTTTTTAATTTAAAAAATGTATATAATATTTGTTCTTAAAATAATTGTAAAGGAATCACAATTTAAAAAAGTAGAATTACGATAAATATGATTGATAGAAAAGGTGTGTATGTATATTATTTATTTAATTGTGTAGTAAAATGAAAGTGGAACGTATAGTAAACGTTAATTTGAAACTATCTTTTAACTAGATGGCAGAACTCGCGCGTTGCGCGGTAAGTAATTTGTTGATAGAATTGTTGGGGACATTACGAAAATTCAAATTTTATATAGATAAGTATTTTATGGTCTTTATTTTAAATAATAGACAAATGGAACACTTCTATACACCTTTAACGTATATAATACTTGCTTAGTTAATGAGTGGCATACAATAAGATTACAATTTTTCGAGTATATTATTACAAACTATCAACATATTAAAAAAATACTTACTAAATGTTAATCTTAATTGTTTTATCCAATAATATATATATATATATATATATCATTAATAGTAACTTTTACGTTTAATATTTAATTGATTTGTAAAACTTCAATTAATATTATTATATAATAAAAGTATTATATATTGTTTAGATATTTTTAATTTGTTTAAATGAAAGCATAATGATTTAACCAATAATTGTACTGACCAAGAGTATATTAAAAAAATTAAAAACATTGAAAAATGTATAGCATATAATAAATATTAATATTTTAAATTGTGAATAAATAGTATATTCAACCAAAATAAGAATAAATAATATATTTAATTTAATACGATAAAATTAACTATACATTTTATTTTAGTAATTGGTCGTCATGATCGAATATGAAAACTGATAGTAGTTAAGTTAAATATTATATGTAAACTTTTGTATGAGGCTTGAATCACTTGATTAAAAACTGGTTGTCAATGCTAGAAAGAAGCATAAATACTGATGGATATGTGCCCAATTCGAGTTCGTATTTTTATTTCGGGCCTCGTAAACACGTCAAAATTACATCTCGACTCGGAAAACGTCTCACAAAGGGTCAAAACGGTCCGGAAGTGTGTTACGCGCGTCCGGGTTGCAGCAACCCGGACGTACGGGTTGCTTGCAATCCAGACCTCGCCGAATTGCCCAAATTCGACGAGGTCCGGATTGCATTGTGGGTATCGTGCGATTACCGTTTCCGCGATTACCGTTACGTGTAGAGAAGTCAAGTTCGCGCATTGCCAATATGGGTGACGGTTACCGCTTGTTTTCTTGAACCGTCATCAAACCGCTTTAAAACCGGGTCCGGTCCCAAGGAAGCCTATAAATAGGAGGCCTTAGCCACCCATTTTCACACATACTCTCATTTGCCCAACTTTGGTATTTTGAGCTCTGACTTCTCTCTAGAAATATTTTCTCTCTCTAGAATTACTCTTTTAGCCCTATAGTGACTTAAGCATCGGAGAGGGCTCCGCTAGCACCACCCCCCCCCCTCTCCGTGCTAGCATGGGTCCTTTTTGCAGGAATCGACGCCCCAGACATCCGAACTTGTGCACAGTCCACCGCCTTTTGAGACTCAGACGCCTCCTGAGACACAACCGCCTTTTTGGGACACAGACTTTCCGGGACTCAACCGAACACTCGTCAGTGGCACAAACCTCTTTCAGACGAAGGGTTACAGCCCGAAAACCCGCACAACCATACGAACAGACGCGTCCACACGACCCAGTTCATCCCGGACGCAACATTGGCGCCGTCTACGTTGATGGATATACGTCCAATTCGGGTTCGTATTTATACTTCGGGCCTCGTAAACACGTCAAAATTACATCTCGGTTTGGAAAACGTCTCCCAAAGGGTCAAAACGGTCCGGAAACGCATTTACGAACGTCCGGACCGGACCTCCGGATTGCGCGGCAATCCGGACCTCGCCGAATTGCCCAAATTCGACGAGGTCCGGATTGCATTGCGGGTATCGTGCGATTACCGTTTCCGCGATTACCGTTACGTGTAGAGAAGTCAAGTTCGCGCATTACCAATATGGATGAGGAGTTGGCATATAACCTGTGTTCACATCAAGCATACGGATACATCATACATAGTCAGAGATGGTGCGGGCGCAAATAGGCACACACAATGTACGTACATACATGTCGACAAGGATGCATGACGGCAAGGAGAAAAATATTTTCTAAGTGTTTCTATGTACGTACATACATGTCGACAAGGATGCATGTCAGCAAGGAGAAAAATATTTTCTAAGTGTTTCCATGTACGTACATACATGTCGACAAGGATGCATGTCGACAAGGAGAAAAATATTTTCTAAGTGTTTCCATGTACGTACATACATGTCGACAAGGATACATGTCGACAAGGAGAAAAATATTTTCTAAGTGTTTCCATGTACGTACATACATGTCGACAAGGATGCATGTCAGCAAGGAGAAAAATATTTTCTAAGTGTTTCCATGTACATACATACATATCGACAAGGATACATGTCGACAAGGAGAAAAATATTTTCTAAGTATTTCCATGTACGTACATACATGTCGACAAGGATGCATGTCAGCAAGGAGAAAAATGTTTTCTAAGTGTTTCCATGTACGTACATACATGTCGACAAGGATGCATGTCGGCAAAGAGAAAAATATTTTCTAAGTATTTCCATGTACGTACATACATGTCGACAAGGATACATGTCGACAAGGAGAAAATATTTTCTAAGTGTTTCCATGTATGTACATACATGTCGACAAAGATGGATTGCATATAGCGAGTAGCTATACCTCCTAATCACACCTACGACGCTCATCGACAAAGCTCATACGACGACATCTATGGTAACAAGTATTAGATATCGCTTAAATATTTCCTAAGTGTTTTAGCATACTGCAGGCAATGACCAACAGTCTATACCTGATGCTCAACCATTAGCGTCAACGCGCATAGCAAAAGTCAACGCGCATAGAAAAGTCAACGCGCATAGAAAAGTCAACGCGCATAGCAAAAGTCAACGCGCGTAGCAAAAGTCAACGCGCATAGTCAAAGTCAACGCGCATAGCCAAAATCAATGCGCATGGCAAAGTTGGTACGTGCAAATAAAAAGGACCAACATCTCAAGAAGCTATCATGCAAGCGATGCGACTAATATGACAAACCGCGAAGAGCAAATACGACAACACTTAAGGAAATATTTCTCTACGGCATCAAAGCAACAAACGACTACTTCCAGGAGACTCCTTGGTGATAAGGATCAAATGAGTAATGCACCTACAAGTACTTACAGTATACTCCGCCCTCTTCTAAGTATTTATCTCTACATACATGATTGTTTTGGTGTTACACGTATCAAATCCGTTATTTTACATGCATGTTTACATATCGCATGATTCATGATTTGATAATCGCTAAGTCGTTTTAGAAATGTACGGATTATATTTCTTGCATCACGTAATTACGATCCTGCCATGACAGTTACTTATGCATACATGTTGATGAAAGCATGTTCACATGATGTATTACTAATTGCTTATATCCCTAACGATGATCATACTTGCATGCTACGTATGCACGTTCCCTATTGCACTAACCATGATGACAGGAAACAAAGTCATTCGGTCGGAAAATCAAAGGACGGACGAAATCAAGATGTCTACGTCCGACCAACGATCAAATCCGAAAGGTTAGCGTCAAACTCAAATTGGACACGTATCCTAACTTAAAAATAGAGTCAAGAAAGGTTCTAAACCGTTACTTGACTCGGGGGCAAGTGATGGATATACGTCCAATTCGGGTTCGTATTTATACTTCGGGCCTCGTAAACACGTCAAAATTACATCTCGGTTTGGAAAACGTCCCCAAAGGGTCAAAACGGTCCGGAAACGCATTTACCGCGTCCGGACCGGACCTCCGGATTGCTAGCAATCCGGAGGTCCGGGTTGCGCGGCAATCCGAACCTCGCCGAATTGCCCAAATTCGACGAGGTCCGGATTGCATTGCGGGTATCGTGCGATTACCGTTTCCGCGATTACCGTTACGTGTAGAGAAGTCAAGTTCACGCATTACCAATATGGATGACGGTTACCGCTTGCTTTTGAACCATCATCAAACCGCTTTAAAACCGGGTCCGGTCCCAAGGAAGCCTATAAATAGGAGGCCTTGGCCACCCATTTTCACACATCCTCTCATTTGCCCAACTTTGGTATTTTGAGCTCTGACTTCTCTCTAGAAATATTTTCTCTCTCTAGAATTACTCTTTTAGCCCTATAGTGACTTAAGCATCGGAGAGGGCTCCGCTAGCACCACCCCCCCTCTCCGTGCTAGCATCGGTCATTTGTGCAGGAATCGACGCCCCAGACATCCGAACTTGTGCACAGTCCACCGCCTTTTGAGACTCAGACGCCTCCTGAGACACAACCGCCTTTTTGGGACACAGACTTTCCGAGACTCAACCGAACACTCGTCAGTGGCACAAACCTCTTTCAGACGACGGGTTACAGCCCGAAAACCCGCTCAACTATACGAACAGACGCGTCCCCACGACTCAGTTCATCCAGGACGCAACATTGGCGCCGTCTACGTGATTCGAACAAAAAGCTACCATATCGCAAAGACAATGCACGAGACCGATGACACCAACTTGGATTATGTTGACATAAAGGATTCCGCCTTTGACGATGTCATTGATTTCTCATCAAAAAACAAGGAGCACAGCACATACCACAACGCCTTGCCCATAACCTCGCAGAAGCCGATAAAAAGACAACTTGGATCCTTCCACATCCCTGTTGCCACATCCAATGCTTTCTTCACTCAGACAAAATATGCATTCTCCGCACAATGCAACCAAGGAGCCTTCCAGTACAAAGGTGTCAACCCGTCACCTCCTTTGCCTCCAATTAACGAACAAGTTGAGACGATAGGGACAAAGTCTCGAGTCACAAGTCATCAAGACACACTACACCAAAGAATAGAGGAGCAATGCACGGAAGGTACCTTCCAGTACCAACAGCCAAGGCACGAAGCTGCACGCTCATGCAACCTGTACGTGATAGCACAACACCAAAAAGAGACATGGAAACAACCCCCAAAGCAGAATCAAGCAAAACCGCCCTCAAGCGGTCAGCAAGGAAGAAATTGGCAGCCTCAGCCAAGAAGACCTCTTCAAGGAAATTTCCAGAAGCCAAAAGGAGTAAACCTCACTGACTGCATCCCTTTGAAAGCCCCGCCGTCCGAAATATTGAAAGAGATGAAGGATGCAAAAATGTGGAAAGCACCGAGCAATTTCAGAAACGGCCCGTTGGGGAAAGACAAAAACAAGTGGTGTGAATACCACGAGGTCTTCGGCCACAAGACAAACAGTTGTGCCAGCCTACGTTTCCGCATTAACCGCTTTGTCCTCAAAGGCAAATTAAAGCAATTCACCGATCATGGCGACAGCCCTCCAAAGAAGACTCAAGCATAGTCATCCAAAATACACAAAGAAGGTCCTTCCACAAGGACAAGCCAAGACGATACTGACATCTGTCACAAGGAGGGACGAAAAAAACCTGCTAGTGACGACGACGTCCCAATCACGGGATTGACAACAAGAACCTTGAAGGCAATAATTGAAAAAGAGATACACGTTTCCTGGGAAAAGAGACAACCGCGACAAAAGAGGCCGTTCCAGTCAGATGCCCAAAGGCTCAAAGATACCAATCTCGCCATATGTGTTCCTTTGAACACACCGTTGTCTGTCATCCTGAAAGAAATGAAGGAGACCAAGCTGTGGAAGAAACCCTTTAAATTCCGCAATGGCCCATTGGGAAAAGATGAAAGCAAATGGTGCGAGAATCACGAAGTATATGGCCATGAGACAGACAGCTGTGTCAGCTTAAAATTTCATGTAAACAGCTTGATCTTAGAAGGAAAAATGATAAAGTATATCGACCATGGCAATAAGCATCAAAGGAAGCCTCGTGTGAAGTCTTCAGGAAAAGGCAAGGGAAAAGAAAAGACGGATGATAATCCACCTATCACCAAACGCCAGAAAAACAACGTCACTTATGGAACCAGTTGTGACGACTTGTACAATCTTTGGAGTATGAATGCAGAAGAAGCATATCTCAAACTCCCAGAAAACAAACCTCACCGCCCACTTGAGTCAACGACTGCCTTCCTTGGCAAAGATGTTGAAGAACAACACAAGCAAAGTAAAACTTGGGGGCATATCAACTTTTGTCCATCCCCAAAAGGGGAGATTGAAGAGCTCAACACGCTAGATGCATTGAGAAACTATGTGGCACGTGGCAGAATCAACTAGCCAACAAATCACCTATGAGGACGTCAAACACATCAGCAATCCCTTTATCTTCCTTATCTCCTTTTTCGCATATCTATTTTAAATCTTTTAAAGATTAAGTACAACTTATGCTTATTAGCCTCAGTAATTTTCAAAAGAAGTGATCAGTAGACGCTTTCTTGTAATCCGTTGTGCGAACTCTAAATATTTAATAAAGGTTAAATCTACTTTCGTAGGTACATTATTATGACGCATATTACCTTGGAATAACACCAAGTAACAACTACGCACATATTACTCGCGTCAACAACACAAAGTTCCAAGCATTTTATACACGCAAGACTAAAAATCGTGTCGCAATAATAAACAAGGCGGGGGCATTACACAAGGACAGATCTTGCTCTATTATAAGATGAAACAATATAAACAATCAGGAAACAGCGATACAACTGCCAAGCGACTTGGGGGGCACCAAGCTGACAAGTGCTCGGCAATTCTACCTAACATATATACATGCCTATCATGATCTACACCTATCGTATCCGCACTCAGGGAAGTTTCCTACACAAACCAGGGAATCCTTGTATCAAATTCCTTTACTTTAATTATTGTATGCATAACTAAAAAGAAAATTTCATGACTTCATACTTTTGCAAACTTATAAAAATTGCGATTATCTGACAAAAGTAACTCTGCTCGTAGGTACATGCTACACTACGATTACTACTCAGGAATTACGCCAAGTAGTAACCTATGCACAAAAATCTACTTCAACAATACAAGCTAAGCATTGTGTTCAAGGAGGGATTTATGGTATACAACACCAACATATCTATTATCTACACCAACAAGGAGTTTATTTCTCCATTCATAATATAGGCGTCTATCTCAAGAAGGTGCCGGCAACACAAAGCCATCAAGCTATGTGCACAATCAACTTATATGCCGCAATGACAACCTGCGGATTATTTATCAAAACGACGACTATTCAGGGGCGTCAACTACAAGCAATATATTGGATTAACACCAAGACCTACTATCAAAACAACGACTATTCAAAGGCGTCAGCTACCAGCAATATCTTGGATTAACACCAAGACCTACTATCAAAATATCTTGGATTAACACCAAGGCCTACTATCAAAATAGCATGTTGAGGTATCCTCTTTTTTAAAAGACAAGCCCCATGTTTATTTCTAAAAAATGACATGTTGTGACATCTCTGGTTAGAGGCAAATCCTCATGTTCATAGCCATTCCCTGGATTCAGAACAGGATGGGCATACGGGATTGATCACCCCTTAAGTGGCGGAAGTTCTCTGGTTAGACAACGACCTCACACTATAACAAGTGTGAATTCCTGTTTATGGCGAATGTCCTCTGGATAGACGACAATCCCATATTACGAATTCCTCAGGGTTCGCTTTATACGGCAAAAGTTCTCTGGTTAGATGACAATTCCGTACTACAGATTTTCAAACCGTGTTGCATGGTTCCTGGACGCAGAAAGCATGCATCACAATTCATATTTTCAAAAAAGTGTTACATGGTCCCTGGACGCAGGAATCATGTATCACAAGTATTTTTTCAAATATTTTACCAAATATTTTGTCAAATATTTTATCAAATATTTTATGTATCAAACACCTTTCCAAAAATTTTATCAACACGGTTTTTTGGGTGTATCACATTCAATGCCAAAATATTTTTTCAAACATTTTACCAACAAGCTTTTTAGGATTCACAAAATACTTCTTCAACAACTAAAATATTTTTACGTATGCTTCCCCAACGCGGGTTGATACACGCTGGCAGGCTATGTAGTTAAAAACTCGTTTCTAGGTCGTAAAAACGCACGTTTTTACGTCTTTAGCTTAAAAAACGAGTTAAAACGTAACAAAATCGTTGTCTGAGTAGAAACGGGTAGAAACGCGTGTAGAGTCGTAAAAACGTGTAGAAACGGGTAGAAACGTAAGTTTCTACCGTTTCTAAAATTTTTACCATAATTTGCTAAAAAAATTCCGAATCTAATAAATTATACAAAACCCAAAAAACTTATCAACCAAACACAAATTTTTTTTGTCATGGATAGTTATTTATGTGACAAATCAATTTTTTTTACTCGGAACCTATTCATATGACATTCAAGTTCAACCTTCGTTGATCATTTAATAATAATACTCAAAAGTTTAAACTCCATTGACATCCCTTTCTATTTTATGTTTCTCAAATCCTAAAATATTAAATTCTAAATTCACTTGACCCGTATTTTTTCATGCTAATCTACAAAAATTGATCATCGTGACGACTACGGTGACTACTAATGGATCCATGTTTTTTTATTAAAATTATTTTATCAACTATTAATGAGTATATTTACTATTTTTGTATTACTTCTGCATAATTACATTTATAGATTTTATTTCTAATGTTATTTTAGCAAATACGTAGAAACTACGATTCTACGTTTCGTTTTTACGACCCGACTTTACCTACCCATTTCCGTCTCTATGTAGAAACTCGTTTTTGACTGCATAGCTGGCAGGTGCGCACCCTGTTTAAAAATCATAAAATTTACAAGTCGAGTCTTGTACAACGTCGCCTTAGAGTGGAACTAAGAGACGGTATAAACTAGTATCTTGCTTAGCCAAGATAACACCTTTCTAATACACTACTTGTTGAGAAATGTTGCTATACGCAAAAATACTTGGCAGGTTGCAACACATATAGCGGCAAGCTATTCAGGAAAGAAGGGCAATATGCATAATGCATCATGCAAACAATCAGGAGAGCATCTCAACTTATCAATCAGGAAGTGGCTATCGGTCACGACTGCAGGGACTATGTCTACGTTACTAGTCATCCACATTCAATAAACACAGTGAGTGATAACGGTATGAAATATTACTAACAAGTTATCATGCAAACTACTATGTATAAAGCAGGTTCAAACGACGTAGTTCAAAGCGAACAAGTCGTAAGCAACAACTAAGGAACAACTACAACAAGTGTCCAAGCATAGAAGCCGGGGGGCAAACAGACTCAGAAACAAGTTTAGCATATCCAAAAGATGGCACAGATTAAAGAATGCCATCATCTCTGACAGGACTCGGCGGAGCAGGCAGAAGTTGCACATTAGTGTTGCCACCGTCTTCTCCAAACAAAACCCACAGTGCACAAGTCGCAACATCCTATGCTCTACCCAACTCGCCATGCCTTGGAGTCTAGCCAAGAGGGGCGATCAGAACACTTAACATTGTGCGACGTACAGTCGCAACTACGGACATCATGTTCATCATCTAAGGATATATATCCCATCTTTCAAGTCCAAAGCATATGGACATCATAGATAACTCAAGGTATAAAATATTACTAACAAGTTATCACATAATTATTATTGAAAACAGGTCCAGGTGACGAAATATCATGCAAGCAAAGGCATGAACAAAGAATTATCAACATCAACCCACTCACAATGGGTTAAACATGCTGGAAGCAGACAACCCAACAGCAACCAGGAGTTAACATCACCTCTAAGGACTTATGGCAAAGAAGTTCATAATGTAAACATCAAATGCAATGTCATTATCCACACAGAAGACACGACAAGAATGATTGTTTCAACATTCAGCACAACATAGCTCTTCAACATAAGGGCGACAATCAGCAAACAACAAATATTTACCTCAGTAGGAATAACGCTCCTCCTTTGGCCGGTCCCTCGACCGGGGGGCAGAAGACACCACTGCACAACCCTCAACTCTATTTCCTTTATCACAAGAAGGAATTAGCACGGTCATGCTCAGTATAAAGAACTAAGAATCGCTCGAGGAACGCGCCCCTGCGTCGGATCTTTCGAGAATTATGCTAAAAACAGAAACTGCAGACAGTGATAACTTGGAAAATTAACAAGTTCAAAGAAAATACATTGAGACATCTTACTCACAAGCCCTTTACCACCACCGTGTCCAAAGACTCCAGAGTAGCGGGGGCACTTGCGTGGACATTCCTCTCAACAAATGGATTTCTATACACATCAGCTATTCGCAAAGACAAGCTTTCTCCCATCAAGATGAAGATAGTGGACTTACTCATGGTAACAACCGTGGGAAGAATAATTCTGACAAGAGGACAGCAAGATCTGATATCCTGGAAAATGCTATCAACAATCCAATCAGTGCGCAAATACGCACCAACGCTTATTCAAGCATTTATGCAAAAGACACTCCATGTGAGACAACCATGTACGTACAAGACTACTTAATCTTCATGCAACAAGTAACAAGCATCACGCAAGGGGGGTAACCTCTTCGACACATTAACCTTGCATGACAACACCGAGCTCATACTCGCAACATACAAGATTACAATGGTAAAATATTTTCTAAGTACTTGGCTCGGGATGACAGTCAGCATATTGCAAGCTGTCAGCATACAACCGCGTGTCAGCATATTATCAGGAGTTGGCATATAACCTGTGTTCACATCAAGCATACGGATACAGCATACATAGTCAGAGATGGTGAAAAGATTCTAAGTGCGGGCGCAAATAGGCACACACAATGTACGTACATACATGTTGACAATGATGCATGACGGCAAGGAGAAAAATATTTTCTAAGTGTTTCCATGTACGTACATACATGTCGACAAGGATGCATGTCAGCAAGGAGAAAAAATTTTCTAAGTGTTTCCATGTACGTACATACATGTCGACAAAGATGCATGTCGACAAGGAGAAAAATATTTTCTAAGTGTTTCCATGTACGTACATACATGTCGACAAGGAGAAAAATATTTTCTAAGTGTTTCCATGTACGTACATACATGTCGACAATGATGCATGTCAGCAATGAGAAAAATATTTTCTAAGTGTTTCCATGTACATACATACATGTCGACAAGGATACATGTCGACAAGGAGAAAAATATTTTCTAAGTATGTACGTACATACATGTCGACAAGGATGCATGTCAGCAAGGAGAAAAATATTTTCTAAGTGTTTCCATGTACGTACATACATGTCGACAAGGATGCATGTCGGCAAGGAGAAAAATATTTTCTAAGTATTTCCATGTACGTACATACATGTCGACAAGGAGAAAATATTTTCTAAGTGTTTCCATGTATGTATATACATGTCGACAAAGATGGATTGCATATAGCGAGTAGCTATACCTCCTAATCACACCTACGACGCTCATCGACAAAGCTCATACGACGACATCTATGGTAACAAGTATTAGATATCGCTTAAATATTTCCTAAGTGTTTTAGCATACTTGCAGGCAATGACCAACAGTCTATACCTGATGCTCAACCATTAGCGTCAACGCGCATAGCAAAAGTCAACGCGCATAGCAAAAGTCAACGCGCATAGAAAAAGTCAACGCGCGTAGCAAAAGTCAAACGCGCGTAGCAAAAGTCAACGCGCATAGCCAAAGTCAACGCGCGTAGCAAAAGTCAACGCGTATAGCCAAAATCAACGCGCATGGCAAAGTTGGTACGTGCAAATAAAAAGGACCAACATCTCAAGAAGCTATCATGCAAGCGATGCGACTAATATGACGAACCGCGAAGAGCAAATACGACAACACTTAAGGAAATATTTCTCTAAGGCATCAAAGCAACAAACGACTACTTCCAGGAGACTCCTTGGTGATAAGGATCAAAGGAGTAATGCACCTAAAAGTACTTACGGTATACTTCGCCCTCTTCTAAGTATTTATCTCTACATACATGATTGTTTTGGTGTTACACGTATCAAATCCGTTATTTTACATGCATGTTTACATATCGCATGATTCATGATTTGATAATCGCTAAGTCGTTTTAGAAATGTACGGATTATATTTCTTGCATCACGTAATTACGATCTTGCCATGACAGTTACTTATGCATACATGTTGATGAAAGCATGTTCGCATGATGTATTACTAATTGCTTATATCCCTAACGATGATCATACTTGCACGCTACGTATGCACGTTCCCTATTGCACTAACCATGATGACAGGAAACAAAGTCATTTGGTCGGAAAATCAAAGGACGGACGAAATCAAGATGTCTACGTCCGACCAACGATCAAATCCGAAAGGTTAGCGTCAAACTCAAATTGGACACGTATCCTAACTTAAAAATAGAGTCAAGAAAGGTTCTAAACCGTTACTTGACTCGGGGGCAAGTGATGGATATACGTCCAATTCGGGTTCGTATTTATACTTCGGGCCTCGTAAACACGTCAAAATTACATCTCGGTTTGGAAAACGTCTCCCAAAGGGTCAAAACGGTCCGGAAACGCATTTATGGCGAATGTCCTCTTGATAGACGACAATCCCATATTACGAATTCCTGGTCAGGGTTCGCTTTATACGGCAAAAGTCCACTGGTTAGATGACAATTCCGTACTACAGATTTTCAAACCGTGTTGCATGGTTCCTGGACGCAGAAAGCATGCATCACAATTCATATTTTCAAAAAAGTGTTACATGGTCCCTGGACGCAGGAATCATGTATCACAAGTATTTTTTCAAATATTTTACCAAATATTTTGTCAAATATTTTATCAAATATTTTATGTATCAAACATCTTTCCAAAAATTTTATCAACACGGCTTTTTGGGTGTATCACATTCAATGCCAAAATATTTTTTCAAATATTTTACCAACAAGCTTTTTAGGATTCACAAAATACTTCTTCAAAAACTAAATTTTTTTTACATATGCTTCCCCAACGCGGGTTGATACACGCTGGCAGGTGCGCACCCTGTTTAAAACTCATAAAATTTACAAGTCGAGTCTTGTACAACGTCGCCTTAGAGTGGAACTAAGAGACGGTATAAACTAGTATCTTGCTTAGCCAAGATAACACCTTTCAAATACTAAAATTTTTCTACGTATGCTTCCCCAACGCGGGTTGATACACGCTGGCAGGTGCGCACCCTGTTTAAAACTCATAAAATTTACAAGTCGAGTCTTGTACAACGTCGCCTTAGAGTGGAACTAAGAGACGGTATAAACTAGTATCTTGCTTAGCCAAGATAACACCTTTCAAATACACTACTTGTTGAGAAATATTGCTATACGCAAAAATACTTGGCAGGTTGCAACACATATAGCGGCAAGCTATTCAGGAAAGAAGGGCAATATGCATCATGCAAACAATCAGGAGAGCATCTCAACTTATCAATCAGGAAGTGGATATCGGTCACGACTGCAGGGACTATGTCTACGTTACTACTCATCCACATTCAATAAACACAGTGAGTGATAACGACATGAAATATTACTAACAAGTTATCATGCAAACTACTATGTATAAAGCAGGTTCAAACGACATAGTTCAAAGCGAACAAGTCGTAAGCAACAACTAAGGAACAACCACAACAAGTGTCCAAGCATAGAAGCCGGGGGGCAAACAGACTCAGAAACAAGTTTAACATATCCAAAAGATGACACAGATTAAAGAATGCCATCATCTCTGACAGGACTCGGCGGAGCAGGCAGAAGTTGCACATTAGTGTTGCCACCGTCTTCTCCAAACAAAACCCACAGTGCACAAGTCGCAACATCCTATGCTCTCTACCCATCTCGCCATGCCTTGGAGTCTAGCCAAGAGGGGCGATCATAACACTTAACATTGTGCGACGTACAGTCGCAAGTACGGACATCATGTTCATCATCTAAGGATATATATCCCATCTTTCAAGTCCAAAACATATGGACAACATAGATAACTCAAGACAGCCCAACAGCAACCAGGAGTCAACATCATCTCTAAGGATTTATGGCAAAGAATTCATAATGTCAACATCAAATGCAATATCATTATCCACACAGAAGACATGACAAGAATGATTGTTTCAACATTCAGCACAACATAGCTCTTCAACATAAGGGCGACAATCAGCAAACAACAAATATTTACCTCAGTAGGAATAACGCTCCTCCTTGGGCCGGTCCCTCGACCGGGGGGCAGAAGACACCACTGCACAACCCTCAACTCTAAATCCTTTATCACAAGAATGAATTAGCACGGTCATGCTCAGCATAAATAACTAAGAATCGCTCGAGGAACGCGCCCCTGCGTCGGATCTTTCGAGAATTATGCTAAAAACAGAAACTGCAGCCAGCGATTACTTGGAAAATTAACAAGTTCAAAGAAAATACAATGAGACATCTTACTCACAAGCCCTTTACCACCACCGTGTCCAAAGACTCCAGAGTAGCGGGGGCACTTGCATGGACATTCCTCTCAACAAATGGATTTCTATACACATCAGCTATTCGCAAAGACAAGCTTTCTCCCATCAAGATGAAGATAGTGGACTTACTCATGGTAACAACCGTGGGAAGACTAATTCTGACATGAGGACAGCAAGATCTGATATCCTGGAAAATGCTATCAACAATCCAATCAGTGCGCAAACACGCACCGACACTTATTCAAGCACTTATGCAACAGACGCTCCATGTGAGACAACCACGTACGTACAAGACTTATTAGTCTTCGTGCAACAAGTAACAAGCATCACGCAAGGGAGGCAACCTCTTCAACACATTAACCTTGCATGACGACATCGAGCTCATACTCGCAGCATACAAGATTACAATGATGGAATATCTTCTAAGTACTTGGCTCAGGACGACAGTCAGCATATTGCAAGTTGTCGGCATACAACCACGTGTCAGCATATTATCAGGAGTTGGCATATAACCTGTGTTCGCATCAAGCATACGGATACAGCATACATAGTCAGAGATGGTGAAAAGATTCTAAGTTCGGGGGCAAATACGCACACACAATGTACGTACATACATGTCAACAAGGATGCATGTCGACAAGGAGAAAATATTCTCTAAGTGTTTCCATGTACGTACATACATGTCGACAAGGATGCATGTCGACAAGGAGAAAATATTCTCTAAGTGTTTCCATGTACGTACATACATGTCGACAAGGATGTATGTCGACAAGGAGAAAATATTTTCTAAGTGTTTCCATGTACGTACATACATGTCGACAGGGATGCATGTCGACAAGGAGAAAATATTTTCTAAGTATTTCCATGTACGTATATACATGTCGACAAAGATGGATTGCATACAGCAAGTAGCTATGCCTCCTAATCACACCTACGACGCTCATCGAAAAAGCTCATACGACGACATCTATGGTAACAAGTATTAGATATCACTTAAATATTTCCTAAGTGTTTTAACATACTTGCAGGCAATGACCAACAGTCTATACCTGATGCTCAACCATTAAAGTCAACGCGCATAGCAAAAGTCAACGCGCATAGTGAAAGTCAACGCGCATGGCAAAAGTCAACGCACATAGCCAAAGTCAACGTGCATAGCAAAGTTGGTACGTGCAAGTAAAAATGACCAACATCTCAAGAAGCTATCACGCAAGCGATGCGACTAATATGACGAACCGCGAAGAGTAAATACGACAACACTTAAGGAAATATTTCTCTAAGGCATCAAAAGCAACAAACAACTACTTCCAAGAGACTCCTTGATGATAAGGATCAAAGGAGTAATGCACCTACAAGTACTTACGGTATACTCCGCCCTCTTCTAAGTATTTATCTCTACATACATGATTGTTTTGGTGTTACACGTATCGAATCCGTCATTTTACATGCATGTTTACATATCGCATAATTCATGATTTAATAATCGCTAAGTCATTGGAGAAGTATACATATAATATTTCTTACGTCACATAATTACGTTCTTGCCATGACCGTTATTTATGCATGTACGTTGATAGAAGCATGTCTGCATGACGTGTCCCTAACGATAATCATGATTGTATGTTATATATGCGCATTCCCTATTGCACTAACCGTAATGACAGGAAATAAAGTCACTCGGTTGAAAAATCAAAGGACAGGCGAAATCAAGACTCCAACGTCCAACCAATAATCAAAACCGGAACGTTAGCGTCAAGCTCAAATTGGACACGTATCCTAACTTAAAATAGAGTCAAGAAAGGTTTTTAACCGTTACTTGACTCGGGGGCAAGTGATGGATATGTGCCCAATTCGAGTTCGTATTTTTATTTCGGGCCTCGTAAACACGTCAAAATTACATCTCGACTCGGAAAACGTCTCCCAAAGGGTCAAAACGGTCCGGAAGTGCGTTACCGCGTCCGGATTGCATTTGCAACCCGGACCTCCGGGTTGCTTGCAATCCGGACCTCGCCGAATTGCCCAAATTCGACGAGGTCCGGATTGCATTGCGGGTATCGTGCGATTACCGTTTCCGCGATTACCGTTACGTGTAGAGAAGTCAAGTTCGCGCATTGCCAATATGGGTGACGGTTACCGCTTGTTTTCTTGAACCGTCATCAAACCGCTTTAAAACCGGGTCCGGTCCCAAGGAAGCATATAAATAGGAGGCCTTGGCCACCCATTTTCACACATCCTCTCATTTGCCCAACTTTGGTATTTTGAGCTCTGACTTCTCTCTAGAAATATTTTCTCTCTCTAGAATTACTCTTTTAGCCCTATAGTGACTTAAGCATCGGAGAGGGCTCCGCTAGCACCACCCCCCCTCTCCGTGCTAGCATCGGTCCTTTTTGCAGGAATCGACGCCCCAGACATCCGAACTTGTGCACAGTCCACCGCCTTTTGAGACTCAGACGCCTCCTGAGACACAACCGCCTTTTTGGGACAAAGACTTTCCGGGACTCAACCGAACACTCGTCAGTGGCACAAACCTCTTTCAGACGAAGGGTTACAGCCCGAAAACCCGCACAACCATACGAACAGACGCGTCCCCACGATCCAGTTCATCCCGGACGCAACAAAGACAATGAAGTCATTTATATTGTTAATTAAATAAATGATCAAAATTAGTGTTTTATAGTACCAAAATATGAGTGTTGCAAGTACGTTAATTTTGTTTTGGTCATAAAAGTATTGTTATAGAAAATATAACGCATACTTTAGAGCTAAACTTCTTGATTGCCATTATATAATATATATATATATATATATATATATATATATATATATATATATATATATATAAATATAAGGTACTAAATGAATGTAACATACTAAATTAGCATAATGTACCGCTAAATCCTAGTTATGTATTTATCTTTCAATTTTATTTATAATAAATACACTACACTAAAATAAATAAAAACGTGAATAAAGAATGCAATACATTATTATAAATCAATGATAATAAAGAAATGTGAACAAAAAAATTTAATACATAATTTCAAAGCGATAAAGAATTAGTCTAAGCAATTGTTTGTAATAACAAAATAGTATCAATTAAAATAAATTTATCTTTCAATTTAATTTATAATAAATACGTTACACCGGAATAAATAAAAACGTGAATACGAAAATGTAATAAATTATTATAAAGTGATAAAGACTAAAGAAATGTGAATAAAGAAAACGCAATACATTTTTTTCAAAGAAATAATGAATTAATATAAACAACTATTCGTAATTGCAAAATAGTAACAAATAAAGTATGTACACTTTCTATGAATAAGGTAATTTATAAATTAGATAAATTATTGTAATATAAAATTAAGTAAATCAAGTTAATTTTAAAATAAAGTGAAAAATCGACATAATTCATGAAAGAAATTAATTTCACTGTTAAATGTAGAATGTATTAATTTTATTTTATAATTTTGGAGAAAAATAATATAATTGAAGTTAAACACTAACAAATTAATCCCAATAATTTTTTATAACATGATAGTAGTATTTATAATAATTAAATGCAATAACAGAAGTAATCGACTATGACTAAGATAATTTGTAAATTAGGAGTACTTTTTTAGAGTTGGATTTTTATAAAATAATTGTGCATGCATCCTCTACATGAAGACTTTTCATACAACTATAAAATATAAATTGGTCAAAAGTAACGTATGTAAGATAAGTAACGTCCATTGTGGGTGAATGTGGAAGATTGGAGCTCATCTAAGTAATGAGTGAGCCTATTTGGACAAAGACACATCATCAAGGAGAGCGAATGAATGACATGGTCCAACTAAAATGCATTATTTTGACACATCAATGCTCAAAAAGATTACTTGTCAACATCGTATTAAAAACATATAAATTATATTATATATAGATTCTACATGTCCGGTCTAGACAAAATCGTGTAATCAAGCAAAAATTCGTGCGAAGTGATAAGGCATGGACCAAATAAACCCCGTTTTAAGTAATATTTTGAATCGAACAGGTTTACTACTCTTAAAATTTCTGATTGGTCTAGAAAAGCCGTTTGGAACTACCGCATTTCCATAGAAAAGTCCTTGCTCCGGGGGTAGTTTGGGAATTCGATAACTCCCTCTCTCGTTCAGTCTTCAAGTTCTGTCCTAGTCCTACTGTATCAGAATGGCCGCTGCCTTCTTTCTCCGAAGATCGATAAACCTACTTCTTCCTGACTTCCGCATTTCCTTCCTTCGTTGTAAACCTAATTCTGTAAATCAAAACCCTAACTTGTGATCTGATCCCCTTACTTCCTTCCTTCATCGGAAACCTAATTCTGTAGGGTTTGCAATCCAGGACTGGAGGTCACCAACCCAATCGATTGGCAGAGCATCGGCGTGGCATAGGTTTTCTCGTTACTGTAATCATCTTTAGCAACCGTGAGCTTTAAGATTGATGGCTAACGGTACGGACTCGGAGGAGTACGTGGTCTTGGCAAGCGTGCGTACTGGTTGCAAGCGCGAGCTGGCCTTTGCTTTGAAGGCACAATCTGAGATCTCAGGCTCGCTGGGTCGTACTCGGTCGGGTAAGGCTCCTTTGAGTTTTCCGACCAGTCCTGTTTCGTCGATTTCACGGAGAAGACGCTTGAAAAGGTCTGTGTGCGATTTAGAAGAAGCCAATGGAGAAGCAATAAAAGTTGATGAGTGTGATCAGAAGAGTGAGTCGGGCAGGGAATTAGTTGATGGGAATGTGGAAGTAAGTGACATTGCTATTCCCTGTGAAGAAGAGCTTTCCAAGGTAGCCACTGTTTCTGTTGAGAATGCTCAAGAAAGTCTCAAGGAGACCAACTCAGAAGAGAAATTCATAACTATAGATAAAAATTGCACTAAGAAAGAAATTGTTCCGTTGCATGAGAAGCCTACTAGGCGTTTCACTCGTTCACAGATGAAGCCCAAGGTCGAAGAGGTGGAAAAATGTGCCGCATCAGAAGTCGAAAAATCAGTAGATATAGAAATCTCTAAGCAGGAAAACCTAGTTACTCCGTTGTGTCCTGTAGCAAAGAAACTTGAGATGAAAATGTCCAAGAAGATTGGATTGAGGAACCCCTTTGCCGCACTGGAGGATATTCTCGACACGGGTTTACTTGAGGGACTACCAGTCAAATACATCCGATGTTTGCGGGTATCTCTCGCACTTTATTTTACTTCCTCTCATATGTGAGGTTTCAGTTACCAGAAATGTTGTTTAAATATTTCAGGGTTCCCCACAGGCAAGGATAGGCCTTGAAGGAATAATCAAAGGTTCAGGGATTCTGTGTTCTTGTACCAAGTGCAAGGATGATCAAGTAAGCATCATAACAGGTTAGCTTGTCTTTAAATTTGTATTCCTTTAAGTATATTGTTGTGTAACTTGAACCTCTTTACAAATTATAATGTAGGTTGTGTCACCTACTGTATTTGAATTACATGCCCGTAGCTCAAATGGATGCCCGCCTGAATATATTTTCCTTGACAATGGTAGGAGCCTCCGTGATGTGATGAATGCCATCAAGGATTCTGCATTGGAATCTCTTGAAGAGACGGTCCAATCTGTCCTTGGAACTTCGTCCCTAAACAAATGCTCTCTGTGTTTAAATTGCAAAGGTTTGTCTGATGATTCCCTTCACGTGTTTGCATCATCTATATTGCCATAGTAAAGTTGAAGAAATGACTTTATGGGGGAATTTCAGGAAATATAAGAGGAGCTGATGGAGGAAGAGTCCTGCTACTTTGTAAAATATGCTTGGAGTTGAAAGAACCTCAAGCTTTCCCTATTGAAGTTTCAAGTAATAGTTTATTGTCAAAAACTGATGCAAGGTGAATTATTTTGTTGGTTCACGTCTTTGGTGAAGTATTGCTTTATAATGGTGTGATCAAAGTTTATTGTTGTCTTATTGAGAGGAAAGGCATTTGACTATCTGGACTGATAGGCCTAGGGACGACTATGCCTTTTTTGTGATAGGGCTGGCAAATTGTAAATTAGCATAATGCCCTCTTCTTCAAGAAAAATATTAATTTGTTAGTATTTCGGATATCTCAGGTCACCGGAGCGTAGCTCAATTATCAAACTGTGTACACCCACATTGAAGCCGGGTTCATCTCAGGGAAAGGTTGCCGGAAAAATAACCAGAAAGTTAGTGTTTAAATTTTGCTAATGCTTTCTGTTTTTAGTAGATGTATTGATGGATGCTTGTACCCGCTATTCAAGAGTCGGGACTCACTTTGCATTCTTGGTTTTTTTTCCCTCAAGGGACCTGGGATTGCATAAACTAGTCTTTGAGGAGGACGTCTTACCGGATGGAACTGAAGTAGCTTATTATGCTTACGGAAAGGTAGTAATCACTGATTACTAGAATGTATTTAGTAAAAAGTGTTGTCTTGCTGTAACTAGTCATTTTTTATTTTGTAGAAAGTGCTGGTCGGCTATAAAAAGGGACATGGAATCTTCTGTACATGCTGTAATTCTGTGGTTAGTTACCTTAGTTTTCAGAGATCTTGTTTCCGTTTTCATTTATGTATTTTGATTTGTTATATCTTTAATCATTGTCGAGGACAGGTCAGTCCATCAACGTTTGAAGCTCATGCTGGTTTTGCACCAAGACGCAAGCCGTAAGTGCTTTGGGGTTTTAAGTTTAGATGTTCATCATTTGAGGAAGATTTGCTCAAGCATTTGAAGCCTTGCCATAAATTGGTGGGCTGTATTCCATCTTAGTTGGTTTGTATTTCCTTGGCAAGGCCTTCATCTGCTGGGTCCACTTTCTTTCATGGAAGATAGTAGCTACTAGAAGTGTACTAGGATAGGATAATAAGTTAGGACTAATCAAGGTATTGGGCTTTTAATCCTTGGCAGTTATTTGCACATATATACTTCTAATGGAGTGTCCCTGCATGAGCTATCACTGTCGTTATCGAAAACTCGGAGGCTATCTAACATTGACAATGATGACCTTTGCTCCTTCTGTCACGATGGTGGCGGTCTTTTGTGCTGTGATACATGTCCGAGGGCTTTTCACCTAGGTGAAGTTGTTTTCTGGCTTTTGTACTCTTGATAGTATTTTTCTCTTTATTTTTTACAAAGAGAGCATATCTTGTTAGCGGCTTAGTCCGGGATAGCATGCAGACTAAATTCACGGGTAGAATGATGCAAAAAGAAAAGTATCATCCATCAATTTCCTTTTGTACAACAGATCTATAGTTCTAGTTTTATGCGTAGTACTGAATATATTTGAGATCTTAATTTTAAGCTTACTTTTTCTCTTAACCATCTGCAGACTGTGTTCCTCTATTTAGTATTCCTACTGGTGGTTGGAGCTGCACATATTGCCAGAATTTGTTCCAGCAAGAGAGACTAGTGGAATATAATGCCAATGCTTTGGCTGCTGGACGGGTTCTTGGAGCGGATGCTATAGCAGAGATAACCAAGCGATGTATTCGTATTGTCAACACTACTGTGAATGAAGTTGGTGGATGTGCTTTGTGCAGGTTGCTTATTTGTTCATGTTTGGCAGTAGTTACTTTTATGAATGAAAAACTGCTATTGCTTATGTCATTTGAAGTTACAGCCGATATATATGCTCTAATCACATTTATTTCCTTTTTGCCTCATTCATTGATCTTTAACATTTGTGACTGCCTTTGATTCTTGTAGAGGTCATGGTTTTGCCAAGTCTGGGTTTGGTCCTCGCACAGTAATTATTTGTGATCAGGTAATGACTTTTATGGGTTAGGCATTTATTACTAATTGATGGAAAATATAGGTTTTCCCATCTTTTCGTACTTACCTACTATTCTGCCTTGTTGACACCAGTGTGAGAAGGAGTACCATGTTGGCTGTCTGAGAGATCATAACATGGCGGATTTGAAGGTGCCACATCTGTTACTTATTCATCTAAGTTCTCATTGGTTATTGTATATTGCTCTCACTCAACAATAAATATGTTAAATTAGTTTTACTTATGCAACAGGAATTGCCAGAAGGGAAGTGGTTCTGTCGTGAGGATTGTGAGCATATTAACTCTGCGCTGGAGAAATTGATAGTTGAGGGGGAACAAAAGCTTCCCGACTCTCTTTTGGATGCTTTAATGAAAAAGCTCGAGAAGTCCAAAGAAAAAGACTCAAAAAGTAAAGAACTTAGTAGACTTGATATAAGATGGAGGGTCCTCAATGGGAAGATGGATTCTGCTGATGACACCAGGCGTCTACTTTCCAAGACTATTAAAATATTCCATGTAAGCATACTGTATCCCAGTTGTTCATGCTCATTTGTTGATGTGGCATGAGACTCACTCCATATCATTTGAATACATACATATAGAAGCTGCTCTGTAGACTTTGGTATTTTTTTTTTTTTTAACTTTAGTAGGACCCTAGAGTGCCATATCAGAATGGTTAAAAAGGCTAACTATTTTGACTAATCGGATGCTACTTTTAGGATCGGTTCGACCCAATTGCTGAATCTGCCACTGGACGGGATCTGATTCCAGCGATGGTGTATGGGTGAGTAACAGCATCAACTGGGTAATGATATTTCTCAGTTATGCTCTGCTGTTTGTACTTTGGTTGATTAATAGTGTCGTCTCATTTCAGGAAGAGCTACAAGGGCCAGGACTTCAGCGGGATGTTTAGTGTTATATTGATTGTCAAGTATGTGATCGCAACCTCTGCTAAGTTGCCTCTTTCTGCTTTCAGTTTAAGTAAACCTAAAACATAAAAAACAATGTTGGCATTTTATTTTTCAGTGAAGAAGTGGTTTCAGCTGGAATAGTACGTATTTTTGGGGTCGAAGCAGCAGAGCTTCCTTTAGTGGCTACGAGCACAGAAAGCCAAGGAAAGGTATGCATAGTTTTTCTTTTGGTTTCCGACGGTGTGTCCTAGGTAGGGGAGGGCTTGGGCGGGTTTTTTGAAGAGTAAAGCCAGCCCTCTCAAATTCTCAGGTTTTTATACTGCATTGATTATACACAAATAATTATCGTACAAAATGTTCACACCATTGGTTATAGCATTTGTCTCCAAATTAACTTTTGTAAGGGTTAATATTAGTTGTAGGCGGGTTGTGCTCGGTTTTACGGGTGTTCAAAACAGTCTCGAATTTTAACTTGGGACGTTTTTTCTCTATGTTCGTAAATGGTCAGGGGTAAAGTGCTGGCCATAGGCACACTTTTCATTGCATGTAATTGATTGATTACCTCATGAAAATCAAAAGTGTCTTTTTTGTCTGGTTGCAACTGTTAACTATGATAAAAGCTAATTACTGAAGTGGAATTGGGGTGGTTTAGGGTTACTTCCAGTCGTTATTTGCTTGTGTCGAGAGCCTTCTTGCTTCTTTCAATGTGAATAAGCTGCTGCTACCAGCTGCAGTGGAAGCAGAATCCATTTGGACCAAAAAGTTCATGTTTGAAAAGTTGACCCATGAAGAGGTAGGCGTTTTCATTAATACTTGGTTATTAAGTAATGTTGAGACTTTAGGATGATGATTGTGACATTTCTACTACATATTTTTTTTTTTTTTTTTTTTAAATTTTATTTATGGCGGGGTTTTGTGTTGAAGCTGAGGGAGTTGAGGACAACGCACCACATGATGATCTTCGATGGAACCTCTGTGCTACAGAAGCTGGTTCCTGAGGCAACTAACTGGGGGCACCCATGAATGAGTGGAGTGGGGTCTTTCCTGTGTATAGAACTGTTTAATCTTTTTCTTATGTATAACCTCCTTGTTATAAATGCATCATTTTTGCAACTTATTTTTGTTAGGGTAGAGTGGAAATGCTCCTCGGATTGTAGAAATAGAGCGTAAAGTTAGTTATTGTAGGAGGAAATGCTAGCCTAGGTAGAGTTGTGAAGTGGAGATTTGGTACTGGTGATGGCATTTGTATGCTTAATCTAATATCACTGATGTATATAAAAATTGATTAATTATTGCAAATGTTTCGAGTTTATGCGACGCGAAATGATACCATCGAAGATGAATAAGGCTTGTGTTAAGAATCTATAAACTGTGAGATTTTAGTGTTTGAAATTTAAATTGTTGATATCGACTGTCTGAAGTTTCAACTTTGTTGAAATTTGCTGTTTCCGTCCAAATTTGCTGTTAAAATTGACAGAGTTGATCATGTGCTTGTCACATGACATGATAAAAAAATAAATCCCAAAATTGTTCTAAGGTGGTGGCCGGCCGGAGTTGGGTGGTGGCCGGCCGGTGTTGAGTGGTGGTCGGAGTAAACATAAAAGTATCAGGGCCAATTTTGACTTTTCACACAATTCTGTTAAATTTGACAGTAAAAATGGACGGAAAACTAAATTTCAACAAAGTTGAAACTTAAGACATGAAACTTCAGACAGCCAACACCAAAATCTCACATAGGACAAACCTTAAATAGTTTATAGGTTCTTAAACCATAAAGCTTACATTAATGGATAAACTAGCTACAGAGTCGAGATCATCAGTCACTTACAATCACAAAAGGAAGGTTCATTGCTAAGTAGAGTAGAGATAACAAAAGGTTAATAATCTGGCTAGAAGAACACTAACTAACTAACTAGCATAAACCCTAAATTCAAGCATTTCCAGAAGAACAGACACTACCCAGTATCATCATTGTCAGTTCCTGAAGCAACTTAGCTTTCTTAGCCATGATGGTAGCTTCCTCGTACCTCAGCATCACCAACTTGTCATTTACCTCCCTCACCTTGCTCTCTTCCACATCCTTGAGATATTCTCTCCACATTCCATTTCCTTGCTCGCTCTTCTCAAACTCCTCCACCACAATTGGGTATTTCGTCAAATCCACTCCTCCATTCTTCTCCTCTTCATACTCTGCTTCGACTTCCTCTTCTTCTATTCCATCTGCGCCTCCATTCCCGTTCTCTTCTGCTACTGGAACCGACAGATTGTTGGAGGCGTTTCGGTTCTTCCCCCACAACACGCGGCCAATTTCGTAAACTTGGCGGTGGTGAGGGGTCTTAATGCATGACTTGGTCTTGGCCAATTTGTGATACTTGAGACGCAGGCGTCGTAACTTCTCGTTCAATTGGATCCTCGTGAACTTGTCTCCCAGAGATCTGTCGATGCGGTGGAAGATTGGAGAGTCGATCTTCAGGACCGGTGAGGAGGACGAATTGGAAATGTTGACGATGGAGTTGAGGAGCTGGATCTCTTCTTCTTCAGTGAATACTTTCTGGACTCGAGGTCGGTGTTCGCCACCGGTGACGGTGAGCGGTGTCTGCTCGCCACCGTGCTCGTCTGGTGAGGGGGGAGTGAACGCCAAGGTATTCGCCCTCTGGCGTTTGGAGGAGCTGCGGAGGTTGATCGGAGAAGAGTTCGACATGGTGGGCGGTCACCGGCGGGCGGGGAGCTTGATCGCGAAAATTTCGAGGTTGGAGTCGTCGGGGCTACTAATGCGAAAGCTGTAATTTTGAATTCAACTTTTGAATTTTAAAGACGATTTTGATTTGACAGAGAAGAGAATTTGCTTTTCGGGGCTCCAACTTGTGAATGTACACATATTTTGTCCTAAAACCCTTTCAGTTTTCAGCTGGGTCCAGCAAATAGTGTCTTTTCAATTTAAATAAATACCAATTTTATTCTCGGCAAAAAATTATAATTTAAATACCGATTTGGGCAAAAATAAAATAAATACTGATGGAACGAACAAAGATGGTGTAATCTGTCAATATGGCAATGTGACTTTCAAGATACCTTTCAAAAGTATTATGACAACGTATGTATTCTCATAGAGTTACAGTTAAAAAACATTTTCAACAAGAAAAAAGATAGACATTCCGATTTTGGAATAACGAAATGTTCCGACTATTAGATAAATAACAAATACCCTAAATCTTCATTCTTATTACAGTGTTGTCACTGTGAGGGGAAATTGGCATTCCGACATTCCGATATCGGAATGTGTATCAAATCCCTTTCAACAAAGCGGAAATGTTTGGTCACACGCTGGAATTCTTTTTTTTTTTTTTTTTCAAATACATTTATTCAAAATATTATTTTTTTTGGCCGAAAAAACCAAATTTTTTCAAAATAAATTTCTAAAAACCACTTAATTATGCAAAAACATTTTTTTTTCACATTTTTATCTTTAAAAAGTTTTATAAATATAAATTACTACTGAGTAACATCTTTATATAACTTGACAACACTTTCTATTGTAAAATACTATTATTATATATACTATACTATTGATATATACTTATTATCTATTATATTATATTAATTCGGTTGCGGATACTCTCTGACTAATCCGTGTGCAGTTCGCCCGGTCGGCGTTTACTAATTTAATTGGAGGTTTATAAATTTAGACATAAAATATTGAATGGTTGTAAATTAAGAAATGTTTTTATATTTTATTTTAGTTTACGCAAAATAAAGACACAATTAATAAAAAGTTTCAATTATTCATTATCTATACAGTTTGACTGCGGAAGACCATAGGCCGCCACGTAAACAATAGAAGATGGTATTAAATATTATTACGGAACAAAAAAATATTATAGAAAAAAAACATACTATAATTTTATGTTATGGTGCATAGAAAAAAAAAAATTAAACTTTTATTTAGAAAATAATAATAATTATACGTATGTTATATATATTTACTAAAATTAAAATTTAGGAACTTAATATACTAACTTCCAAAACCTAATATAACTTAACAATATAGTATAAAATAAAATCTAATATATCTTTACATGTTTAGGGTTTCGCAAACACATTATCGTTCTCCTCACCATATGTAAGTTATTTCATGTGAACATGTATATGACACATAAGGATTATTTCCCTGAGAATAGATTGATGTGCATATATAATGTGTTTCTTTTTATCATTTTTCTCGGTAAATGATATTTGTGAACTATTTCCATGAGAATAGTAAATAATAAATATAATAAATCATTGCATGTGTTCTTCTACACATTGATCCCGACCAAAGAAGGGATTGTATTAACAACACTATATATTGTCGTATAATTCTTCCAGGCCTCATAGGAATTACTCTTTTTTTTTTTGGCCAACTCATAGGAATTACTCAATCGGGTAACTGGAGCTGAAATATAGAGATAAGTTGAACATATTTAATTTCACTGAAGAATTAAAAGACAAAAAGCAAAAAAAATTTGTGTGGCAATGAGATCCATTTAGAAATCATCATGACTATACTAATTCATTAATTAATAAATTTCAATGCGAATGTATTGATTGTGTATTTTAATTTCAGTTTCAGGTGATACGAGTTTATAATATTATATTATTTATAATTTTTGATCGTGTGTGGAATTTCGAGAATTTCAAAACCTATGCTGCCCATATTTTAGGATTCTACACCAGGATCACGTGTTCTTATCACAACAACAACTCAGAAATTTAGTGACAATTTATTGTGACAAATTCATAATTATCACAAAAGAAATTTAGTGACAAATTAAAAAATTGTCACTCTTACCGTTAATATTAGTGATGAATTCTTTTTTTTTTATCATTATTAATGTAGTTTTCAATCACAATCGCTCATTTCATCACTAATAATGTAACTTAATATTGTCATTAAAACAAAATACAACTCTGAAATTTTTTATTTGTCACTAATAGTATATATTAGTGACGACTATAAGATTGTCACTGATGTATTATAATATCAGTGGCGATTGATTGTTACATTAAAATAAGCACAAATAATAATTATATTAGTGACAATTGACAAATAATAATTTTTTTTTTTTGTAATGGATCGGGGTTACAACCCCTATTTCTGAACTTTTATCATGAATAAATGACTTATTTGGCCGAACAAATGGGATCCTTTAAAAAAAAAAGTAAATAGTACACTATATGGTTTTTCATTAACTGAACATACGCAAATTTATTTGGGATTTTAATTTTAATATAAGGAATCTAAAAATTTGTACAAAAATATTATTTTGTATAAAATAAATAATATTATCTATATAATTATTTTAATATTATTGTAAAATTTTAAATTATTATAAATATATGAGTGAATATACATGTCCAATTAATATATATATATATATATATATATATATATATATATATATATATCTCCTTTTTATTTCTAATAAAAATATATACAAATTTCAAAAGAAAAATATTAAGAAAAAAGATTTTTTACACAAAAAACCTAAAGAATAATTTAAAATTTCGAAATAAACTAAATTTATGCAAATAAAATTTTAAAATTAATCAAACGAAGAAAATACTGTAAATTTTCATTAAAAACATGAAAAAAAAAATCTATAAATCATATTTTTTAAAAAAAAATATTGAGTTTTTTTTTTTTTTGTTTAAATCACAAACAGTGTACATCTAAAAAGATATACACCACATATATTAAAACATTAGTTTTGTCTTATGTTAACCAGCTTATGTATCTAAAAAAAAATAGTCTGGCTCATTCGGTCTAATCTATATAAAATATAATATTGATAGAAGTTACGTGCTCGATTAAAATAGTGTTTAATTTGCATTGAATAAATTATTTTAAATAAAAAACTAATAAATTTATTTATTAATATATTAAACTTGAATTTTCATAATATATCAATCATAATAATTATATAAGTAAATTACATACCGCGCAAAGCGCGGGTGAGTCAACTAGTTAATAATAAATATAAATAAAATAATATTAAAAAAAAATGAACCGTTTGTCTTAACTCCCCTCATTCAATCTCCCCCATTTGTACTAAGCCCGACCCATTATTATTTTTAGGGTTAATAGGTGTTTTGGTCCAACATGTTTGATAACTTTTGTGTTTTGGTCATATATATTTTTTTTTGCTAGTTTTAGTACCATGTGTTTGAAAACTTTTGGTTTTTGGTCAATCCGTTAGTTGACCGTCAGTTTGACTGTTAAATAGTCATGTGACTTGCACATGTCTAGTCCCAAAATTTTATTTTGTTCAGTTTAGTCCTCAAAAATAGTCCTAACTTTTTATTTTTACAATTTAGCCCCTAAACATTATCAACCGCACCCTAAAAGTAAATTGACCTAGCCATGGTCTGACCTATGGTTAGGTCGGACCATGGCTAGCGTCGCCGGACCTGGGTGACCCTAACCATGGTACGACCTAGCCATGGGTTGGGCCATGGTTAGGTCAATTTAGCATTTGGGTCCAATTGACCAAATTGGACCATTTGGCAAAATTGACCTAGCCATGGCCTGACCCATGGCTACGTCGGACCATGGCTAAGGTCGCCGGAACTGGGCGACCATACCCATGGTTCGACCTAGCCATGGGCCGGACCATGGCTAGGTCAATTTAGTTCTAGGGTGCGGTTGTTAATGTTTAGGGGCTAAATTGCACAAATAAAAAGTTAGGACAATAATTTTGAGGACTAAACTGAATAAAATAAAATTTTGGGACTAGGCATGTGTAAGTCACATGACTAATTAACGGTCAAACTGACGGTCAACTAACGGATTGACTAAAAACCAAAAGTTTTCAAACATATGGTACCAAAACTAGGCAAAAAAAAAGATATATGACCAAAACTCAAAAGTTGTCAAACATGTTGGACCAAAACACCTATTAACCCTTATTTTTAATAGGCCCAACCAACCAATCCATTATGTCTCCAAAGTTCAACCATTCATTCATCTTCTAAACAGCCGCAAGGCTTATAATTTATCTCATCCATTCACTCATTTTGTTAACTACCATCCATTTCTAAGCCCTTATAGTAGAGAACTTAACTTTCCTCTGAATTTTGATGAGATCTTGTCCGGCGGGTGATGAAGTTGTGGTCGCCGCGTGAACTGAACGGAGTTTGGTGTCACGACTTGCACATAAGGGGGCAAAGTTGCGGCTTGTACGGGACCAGTCATCTGAGGAGTCGCGAATCGAGTTATATTCGACCAGGTTCATCATTTCTATCTGCACATACCCCAGATTTGTGCATCTACGTTTTCACTACCTCAACCTTGCAGATTCGTGCAATATCTAACCCAAACTCTCTGACCTCTCGCAGATATAATGGGTTTCTAGCAAGAGGGTGTCAAAAAAGCTCGATTCATTGCGAGAAATATATATCTCTCTGTTGAATGAATTTTTTGTGTATATTTTGCAGCAAATATGAAGAAAATGTTATTGTATAAAAAATATTAATGACAGTAATATAGCACAGTTTTTTTTTTTATAAACATAATACATATTGTTGGACTTGGAAAAAAAATATAAAATATATTTATGATATAATTATATATATATATATATGAATTTTGTGACTAATAAGATTGTTGATTTGACACAAATGTTATAGCTACCAGAGACGAAATGGCATAGTGACGTTAAATTTATTATATTAATAGTGGTGATAATGATTGTGACTAAAGTACTTCTATCAGTGACAATTAAATGAAATCATCACAAGAATTTTTATTGACGTCAGATTTAGTGATGCTCAGTGACAACCAAAATATTTGTCATTGTTCCTACATGTGACGAATTTGTTATACATTTGTGATGATTTATTTGTCATTAAATCCCTGATTTAGAAGATGGATGATAAAAATGAAAGAAATTGTGGACAAGCAGATTATGGTGGTGGCTGAATGAAGAAATCTCTAGCTATCAGGTTTTAAATTATCTTATTGATTATAATTTAATTTTTATTTTATTTTTTTAAATTGTGTAGATTCAAAGTCAAATTTATCTCTTATTCTTTGTTAATAAATTTATGTAATGAGTGTTTACTAATATCATAAAAAAATTTATGTCAATACCAAACAAATATATATAGCCTATTTATGAAAACCAATGAATATAAATATATTAATGAATATAAATATATTGTTGGCATTTGGTGTATATGGGCCGCCATAATTGGGAGCCCATTAATATAAGCCCAACAGATTAAGTAGAATTGAGGTTATGCACATAAAAGATTTTGGGTCAGGCCAAAACCCCTATGGGCCACGGTTGGCCCAAAATGACCAAGCCCAATTCCTATATATTTTGGTCGAACTATGGTTAAACCCATTGGTGGGTTTTGCTCACCTGCTCTTATAAATAGGATGTGTTAGGGGATTTCTTTGGGTTGATCACTCTCTCCCTTTTGGTTGACTAGACAAAAAATCTCATTCCTTAATATTTAAAAGGTCCGGCCGAAGGTTATTAACACTAATGAGGTGCCGAAATTATGTCAACGGTTTACCCCAGAGATCCATCATGTCACCGAATTGAAATTGAAAAATGCTTTGCTGTGGAAACAATTGCCTGCAGATTGCTCCTTAACCAGAGTTCCTGCAGGACCCGTCCGGCAGATCAAGAACTCCATCTGTGACGATCTTGGGCTACGAAAGATAAACTGGTATGTTCCCATTTCCGCTGCGTAATTAGTTACCTGGCATGTACACGTGTTTAATCCGTAGTAACTATCCCCTAAATCCAGAGGACTTTGATTCATTCAGGTAACTCACTTCGTTCACTACAATCAGTATATCATCGACATACAACGTCAATATAACATACTTTGACCCTGAGGTCTTCGTGTACACGTAGGAATCCTCGTAAAGATTCATGAATCCGTTACCAAAAATTTCCTCGTGGAACCTGCGGTACCATTGCCGAGACGACTGTTTAAGACCATAGATCGATCTTTGCAGTTTACAAACTTTACGTTCGTTTCCAAGGAATAAGAAAACCTCTAGTTGCTCCATGTAGATCTCTTCCTCCAAGTTCCCATGAAGGAAGACAGTCTTAACATCCATCTGGTGCAGCTCGAGATCGAGGCTAGCAATCAATGCCAAAATGACACAGACCGTAGTATAACGCACAGTCAGTGAGTAAGTCTTATCAAAGTTCACTCCGTGGAGTTGGGTATACCCTTTAGTAACTAGTCGAGATTTATATCGCTCAAGGTTTCCATCAGCAGTGAGTTTCAATTTAAGAACCCACTTAGCCTCTATAGCTCTGCGTTTATTAGGCAAATCAACTAATTTCCAAACAAAATTGGCTTCATAGAGGCGATCTCTTCCTCCAGTGCTTTCCTTCATTCCTTTGATTGAGGTCCTTCCAAAGCTTGCTTAACCGTTACCGGTTCATCAACCGAAGTCAGAGTGAACAATTCACCTCTTTCAATAGGATACTTCTTGGGAGAAGTTCTTTGCCTTAGACTACGTCTAGGCTCATTCCCATCTAGAACTACACTCCTACTGGGAACAATGCTCCCACTAGGAACAATGCTCCCACTAGGGACCAAGGCGTTACTAGAACCTTCTCCTACAACTTTTCTTGGACGACCTCTTGGTCTCGGGATTCCACCTCCGAGATGAATTCCTTGGTCTCTCGGACCAGGAACCAAGTTGATTGTCCCACTCCTACTGGCCCCAGTAGGTAGTTGAGGAAATTATAGGATTTTCATCCAGCGGTTCAACAACATGATGATCATGATCAGGTTCTACTTGATTCGCACTCAGAGCAACCATGATTTCAGTGGTTGGATTGTCTCCTCCCAATGGATTTATTATTAAAATGTTCCCATTTTCATTTACCATATCATTTCCTGTTGTTGCTCCCTCAAATCTCCCACTTGAAGTAAGTGGGACCTGATCATTTTCATCATGTTCTAGTTCTATTAAGACTTCATCCGTTTTGATGTTAACAAGCTTCGAAAATTCATCCTCAATAAACGTAACATCTATGAACTCATGTTCGACCACGCCACCATTTTCCTGAGCCACCACAAACACATATCCCTTAGAGTTTTCTAAGTGTCTAATAAAGATACTTTTCAATCCTCTAGGTCCCCACCTGTCGTATCAGCTGTTGGTCTGATGTGTGTACGCTGCGCAACCCCAAGGGCGGAGCTTGGTAAGATCCACCTATTTACTAGTCCACAGCTCATATGGTGTCGTGTCCATCAATTTTGTTGGGACACGGTTTACTACATGAGTGGCAGTCAACTAGCATCACCCCAATAGGAGATCAGAACTTGAGCTTGCGACATCATGGTTCTTACCATGTCCATGAGTGTAAGATCATGTCGCTCTGTCACACTGCTTTGTCGCGGTGTATAAGGTTTAGTTGAGGTCAAGCGCACGCTTTTAATTATTCATAGTAGTCTTAGAGCCGTGATGGAAACTCTAGAGCTAACTTGTGAAACTCATGAGATAAATAATCACATATGCGAGTGAGAAGATGGGTCGCTTAGAAATGAATTATTGAGAGCACAATTCTTAGAAACGCTTGCAGAACCATGCAATATCCAGGGCCATAATAGACACTAAGACATGAATTGAATCGTACTAGAAAGATATTGAGTGAGTTATATTTCATCATTTACACAAACAGAAGTCAAATCAAGGACACCGCGTTTACTGCCCAGCTAGTAAAGTCGATGTGATTTCACAAGGAAATATTTAAAAGGGAAAACCTACATATCTTATGCTTGTATTGACCGTTGAACTCAAACATATTGTTCAGAGCTACTGTTAGGTTCCCAATTTCCATTCATGTGGGAGATTTTAAGACTATAGGCTTATTTTTAAGTCTTTTTACTCGAGCTCATTAGATTTTTGAATGATAATTGTAAATAACTTGTACCACATCGATTATTTAACTCCCCACTCTCCTCTACATCATATTTACTCATTCATGGTAGAACGTCCAATTTCCTCAAGGAATCCACTACTAGTGGAATCCAATACACATGAGGTGCTTTCCATTTTAGTTTTTTTTTTTTATGTGGGTTTCATTATCCTGTCATGTCTTATTCCATGTGAGTTCTTCTAACTACGACGCGTCCGGGTTTTCTATAGCGGAGTTTTTCAGGTTTCTTGATTATTTTAATTAATTTATGCTATCGTTGACTTTCTTGTTTCAATATAATTTCAAGTATTAGTTCGGTTGAACTAATTTCATGTTAGGTCCGATTCAACGACATTGTTATATTCTGGGAGGTGATCATCATGTGTTAAACCTCGTTGCAGGGTCAGAGTGTGATGTAAGGTAAAATTGTCTTATGGAGATCGTAATCTACACACATCTCAATATTAAAAATCACTTTTGTTTCTGTCGATTTTTATTTTTTAGAATTTCAGTATGTTATATATTTTACACCTATATGTTAACTGGCATAATATGTAGTATTTTTACCAAAAAATTGGCTAATTACAAATTGATCTTTTTTTGAATATTACAATTCGATCCTCAATTTTTATAAATTAGATAAGTAACCCATGTTTTGTCCAGCAATTGTAGATAAATATGTTAGACATGAGTATACGTTATTATCCATTCCACGATTATGATGGAAAGGAGCCCACATCGTGGTCCTTCACAAGTGTGAGTATGTTTGGTGTGGAAAAAATATACGTGCACATCACAAACTCAAACAATACATACAACACTTATATATAGACTAATAGACATGGATGGTGGTAGGGGAGTGGAGTGTGAGTGTGAGTTTGAGAGAGTGAGCTTCTTTCATTTCTCCATGTATTATTATATAAATAAATAATATATTGTGGCGCTTATTAATTAGCCTTTTAATCATGCACTTAATGGCAACACATGCTATGCTCGTCCAACCAAACACAGCTCCGCTTTCTCCATGCATTAATTAACTTCGTTTCCAGCCTTAATTGTTTTAATATTTTCTTTTAATTAATAATAATTCTTATAAAAAAGATTGATTCTCATTGGGATTATTGATGACCGAACCGTAATCTATGGGGAACCTTCATATGTTGTCTTATCCAATCCCAGCACTCTGTCGGATTTACATCAAATATGTACTAATTTAATTTTAAATCATTTTAACAACCAGTTAGTCCCAAAAACAAAAAACTGAATGATACAAATGATTTAAAAAAAAAAAAAAATCAAATATATATTCCGTACATAAAATATATTTTATTTTTATTTGATAGTAGATGTTGGATAGGTGAGTGAAGAGAATATATAACTGCTCGAAACATTTATGTATAATAATAGTAAGCAAAATGAATGGTCTCGTGTTCTGTTCCTACTTTCTCAGGTACAGTGAGACAATTAATGGGGGTTTAAGACCATTTGTGTAAATAATTAGGGATAAAGAAAGAATATAGGTTGGTTGTTGTGGGAATAATTAGGTTAAGTGGGTTGCAAATTAATGGCTAATATAAGGTTGGTTAATTAGGTGTAACGGAGTTGGCCGAGTACTGAAACTGAGGTAGACACTTAGGAGGAAACTGAAAAATTAAGAAAAATAATTAAAGAAAAATAAATTATTATATCTAGTCTAGGAATATAATAATTATGAAGAGATACAATACAGGTGGATACATTAGGCGTGGACGGTATAACCAACTCATCTTTTTCCTGCTGCTAATGCTATGTGCTGTGCTGTTAGTTCATACCTATATATATATCTAATCTAATCTAATAATAAAGTCAATCGAGTCACTCTTAATATACATGTAACGTATTTCATTTTGATCAGTACACTAATTAATATTATAGGTATTAAATATTGAGAGCTAGCTAGTTGGTGATTTCGTGTATGGATATTGTTGTATCACTTACGGAATAAGCAAAAATATACATGGAGGAAAAGCAAGGCAAAGAAAAGGGAAAAGTGATGCCTTCCTTCGCTTAACACTAACCAACTTAATTACTCAAAGTATTGAGTTTATACCAATCAACTATATTTTTTATTTTTAGCGCATTAGAAAAAAGTTCACCAAATTAAATTACGTATCCCTATATAAGATGATTGCAGAGAGTAAACGTATGTTATTAATATGATATTTTTAAAGTATAAAAATGTGTATAAGTAGAGGAAGAAAATTTGAAGAAGTCCATATATATCCATTATTAACACATCATAATAATTGATCAAATTTAATTATTTGTATATGAATGATGATAATAAGTAATTAACAATGAAATGGAGGAGGAGGTAATAATTTTGTGTATGCTATGAATATGAATATGATAATGATATGATCAGTAATGGCAGTCGATGAGTGCCGGCGAGGATAACCCGAGAGGCCGCCTCGCAAACTGCAACTTTGAGTCGCGGTGTTCTTCCAGCTCTGCCGGGGCGGGGAGGTTGAGATCCAGAGACAAAATCTCGTCTCTTTCCGACACGTGGTGGTGGTGGTTGTGGTCGGAGGACGACACCGGAGACTCTAACCCTAGAACAGTGACCACCTGTGCTCCTGCGGGACCCACCGTGGCCCGGTGCCGCCTCATGTGGCCGCCGAGCGCCTGGCCCGACGAGAACTCGGACCCACATATCGAACACTCGTGAATCTTTGGTAACTTGTTGGGAGCGATCGGGAGGACGACCGAGCTGAATTTACTAAAATGCCCTTCATCATCGTCGTACTCATGGCTGTCCGCTATGGCGGCGCTGGATTTCTTCGTCACCTCCTCCGTCGTTGTAAATGTTTTGGGCTTCTTGTGGCTGGCTCTGTGACCGCCCAGCGCCTGAAACGACGGGAAGACGCGGCTACACGTCTTGCACTCGTACACGTAAAACCCTGCCCTGGCAACGCCGTCTCCTCCCGAAGCGCAGTCTCCGGCAGCCACCAGCTCGGTGTACTTTTTGCTGCTCCGGCGAACTTCAGGGGATAGCCTCCGTTGCCGTGGCCCTCCCCGGGCCAGAAGGATGAGGCAGTGGGCCAGGTCTTCATCTTCCTCCGTGCTCTCGTAGACTTTATCTGATGAAGACGGAGGGGAGAAGTCGCCGGCGCTGGAAGAGCTCGAAGCAGCGCCGCTGGAGCTCCAGAGCGGGGACGGAGGCCTCTGCCGCTTCATGCGCTTTCCCTTGACAAGGACAGAAGTGTCGCCTGAGTTAGATACGGCCGCTTCAAGGCTACGATCCATATCGGAAAACTGGAAGGAGGGAGAGAGAATCGGAGATTGGATGGATCAGTGATGAGTGTTTAGTGAATGGAGATGGTGGTGGTGGTGACAGTGTTATATATATATATATAGTAAGAATGTATGTATATGTATATTTATATACACAGAGGGTAGAAACGGAGAAGGAAGGTGGATTGTCAATGACCGTCCGTGAGTTAGGAATTACGGTGTATGTATTTATGTATGTATATATTATTAGTGGTTGGTTGGTTGCTAATCTGACAGTCAGTGAAACTAACTTTTTTTCTCCTTTTTGCGGTATTTGTTTTTCCAATCGTTAAGTTTGGAGTTTCTGTTTTTTTCTCTTTTTAAGGTAGAAGAAGCTATTCCATTCACGCGCCTCCCATGCAACGCGTTGGTTAGTTCAGCTGTTGCTTGCCCCTTTTTTCTTTTTCTCTACTTTTTTAAATTTAATAATTCTTCAACTCTCTTTCCAGAGTGAACGCCCAAAGTAGGCTTCATTACCAAACTTATTCCCAAACTAGGATTCTTCAGAAACTAATTTCCAAAATAAGTTTTTTCATTTTTTTAATCATTTATATTTTTATATTTTACCCCCAAAGTTTATATTTTGTTACAATTGATCCTAAAACTAAATATCATACAAGAAATATATAAAAAAAAATTGAAAATTAAGATAATTAATGTAGAAGTTAAAAACATAAAATAAATTAGTAATTTTGAAAAAAAATTCTAAAAATAAAATATGCCAAAATATATAAATTATAAAAAAAAACATTGATATAAAACGTAAAGAAACTAAATACTCATGATTTTTTTAAGTATAAAAATATAAACCCTAAATAAAATATGTTAAATTTATAAAAATATATAAAATTAATGAATGAAAAAATAACGGATAAAATAATTTAAATTTAAAAAATCAAAAGAATAAATTTAAGAATGGATTTTAGTTAGTATTTTTTTTTTTTTTTGCATACTCTTAATGAATATAATTTGTATATCATTATATATATTTTTTTCAAAATTTATTTATTTTTAAATTTTTTTCTTTTAATTTCACATATTTTTTTAGAATTAAAATCTACAAAAAAAATTTGTTTGATTATTTTTTAATGTGCATTTTTAACATTTAATTAATTATTTTTTATTTCCATTTTTTATTTTTCATACGTTTAGTTTCTTAAATTTCATTTTTTAATTATAGTTTTCTTTAGGGTTCATTTGTAACATATTGTAAACTTTAGGATTTAAATTAAATAATATACATTACAAAAAAAATGAAAAGACCTATTTTGGAAATTAGTTTCTAAAAGAGCCTAGTTTGGGAAATAGTTTGGTGGAAGAACCTACTTTGGGAATTCACTCTCTCTTTCCATCTATCAAAGTTTTGAAAACCGGACCAAGACTTTGAACCGGAAAGATGACCGGTTCCCGATCAACCGGTCCAACCCCGATCCATTGCTTTTCATTATTAGGATTTAGAAATCTCAATAACATTTATTTATCTGTTCTTTTATCAACATCCAGACATGTAGTCCGGTGGTAGCGTGCCATTATTCCTAGCGTAGGTCATAGTTCGATTCTAGATACACAAAATTAATATTTTCTTGACAAAAAAAAGTGTGTTCTTTTCTCTTATGGTCAGACCGGTGCCGGTTTATCCGATCCGACCCAGTCCAACCCGGTTTTATCTTTTCAAACCGTTTCTGCTATGCAATCTTATAGTTTACTAAAATCGGACCGCTGATATGCCCGGTTCACGGTCCGACAGCCGGTCCGGTCAGGTTTTCAAAACATTGCTTTCTACTCATATTAAATTTATGTTATAATATTATTGTCTTGTAAAACCATTTTTTAAATAAATATATTAAAAGAATATATTCATTTTATTTTTGATTAATTTGTTACAGTTAGTAGAGAGTGACGTAGATGAGTTTCAATATATGATACCATATGTTAATCAGAAGATTTCCGTGTATACTTTTGCATGAAAAATCCGTCCGTAAATTAGAGTATTTTACAAAGAATTATAACTATTTATTATGATATTCAAAAATAAATAATATTATAATAAATTTAAAAATACTTATGTAGAAATTAAAATTATACATTATTGTTTAATTATATTAAAGGGGATGGGGTACATTCGTTGATCTTGATTCTAATGCATTTTAAAACTTAAATTACTAATTAATTTCGCAGTATGTCATTTTTTAAGTTAATTAAATACAATTATAATATTTTAATTTGATTTAAAAAATTAAATCACCAAAAAAATAATGTCATATATTTTTTATTTATTTATTGATGATTGATACATTAGTATTAGTTCAGCTTATGCGTACATTAATATATTTCATTTTATAGATTTAGTAAGAAAAACTGTTCTTGCTATTGAGGATTGATACTTGCGGGGTGCTTCTAGTGGAGTATCATATGACAACATTTTTAACATATTTGTTTCAATTTAGATTAATACTTATTCGTACCGGATTAATTTGTAAAATATAATATACTGTTTATGATTATTTTTTCAGAAAATTTCAGTGTGGTTTTACAACTCTGATATCTTGATTAAGGTATGTATAGTAAACCATCTTACATGATTGAGTCAAGTATATAATGCATACCACTTATATTTTATTCAAATGACTATAAAATTAGTTTTGTATTTTGTTGTAATCTGGATCGATTCGATCTGTGTTAATTTAAAGGTAAAGGCAACTTATAGAAACGTGAGTAATTAATGTTAGATTTTTTGGGCAGACGTGACAACTTAGATCAGGATTACGTACATAAAGTGTGTCTACACTAGAATTTTATTCAGAATTTTCTTGAATATATTCCACAATATATCACAGATCAATCCACAAGGAAAGAACCGGAGGACACCAAACATGAACAAATTCCATCGACTTCTCAATTCATACTCGTAAAAAGTATAATTTTTTTTTTTTTTAATTTAATTGTATTAGTAGTTGCGATTCTAAACTCATTCCACTATGTAATGTTTGGATTCTTCCTGGTCATGGTCTGTGATTTTTTCCGACCATATTTAATAAAAATCAACACATGCAGTGACTCTGCCAACGTAGCTTCACCAGCAACCTAGTATATTAACCCTAGTTCTATTCATCATCTCTTATGTCTGACGCGGTATGTAAACTAAACGGGACCTGATATTTTATCAGTTCACCGCAAGGTGACTCTCCAATGAATTTCAAATATAAAACATCGGAATCAAACCATATGTAAAATAGGCGGTTTTAACCATTAGATCACCACTATCTACTCGTAAAGTGTAATCTAATCATTAATTATTTTGGAAAAAATACTTCAAAATTATTACTAAAGAGACATTGTTACGTGAGAAATCCCCCAACTAAAGAGAACATGTATAAAGAACCGACCCATTGTTAATTATAAAGTCAACAACGTAACACACTAAGACTACGACAATGAAGCTCCTGTGTTAATTGATAAGAGATAATATATAATACAATATTCGAATTCAAAAACCCGAACAAAAGTTACGAATTTAACTGATCTATATATACACCATAGTTAAATTAACTGATCCATATAATGGCTCGCCATAAGTATTGATCAATATATAAGATACATATTTTTTTTTCAATGATTAGATAGATGAGAGATGCATTATTGAGCTTAGTTAGATGCGTTGAAAACCTAATATTTATGTGTCCATACCCATTAATTAATCATTAATTCTTATTTAATTGGTTCAGCTTCCCGTAATGATCATGGCATTTATTTTTTCTGGTCCAATGTGTTATATTTATCTGTAGGTGCACAAAAAAAAAAAAACCGTTCTAGATAACTATAAGGTCTTATTGGATAATTGATTACGTACAACCAAAAAAATATATATACGTACGCTAATATACCTAATGGCTAATACACCTAATCAGTATACAAGAACCAAATTAACACAAGATTACTATTAATTTATCCTTAATCATACACAATATACAACAAGTGATTATATATAGCAGATAATTATACAAATATTACGTATAATGGGAGGTAGTGTCGACCCTTTCAAGTGAGGTAGTGTCGAAATGGGATACACATATATTTCATGCCCCCACTTTTTTACGGTCCAAGATTGTGCATCACCATTAAAATCTTTTAAGATCTTGATACTTGACATAGGTTAATTAATTTTGTAATTTTTTTTTTCTTTCTAAAATCCTATTAAGATTGGTGAACCCTAAAAAAATATAATAAATCTATTAATACATATTAAAAATTTAACGATCTGAATCAAAAATCTGAATCCGTCTATATGTAGAAGCATCAAGGCGTATATATTAGGAATGGCAACGGGGCGGGGCGGGTAGGGCGGGTATCGCTTGCCCCGTACCTGCCCTGCGGGTCGAGACACGGTCGACCCGTACCTGCCCCATACATCTCGAGGAGCGGGGCGGGGCGGGTCGACCCGCGGGTCACCTACTAGAAGCACATACTTTATTAACAACAATTCTAAACCCTAAATTATCTATTTATATATTCAAATTTAGCTTAAAATTCGAATCATAAATTATAAATTTAAATCCAAATTAAAATACAAGTCACCAAACTCATTAGAATTCTTATTATTTTGACAATGTAGTATATTATCTATAAGTTTTATATATTATACATGTAATATATATACAAATGATACATGTGCGGGGCGGGCGGGGCGACGGGGCGGGTCGACCCCAAAACCGTACCCGCCCCACGGGTCACGGATCGCAGGTCGACGGGGCAAAAACGGGACGGGGCCCCGCGGGTCGGCGGGTACCCGTGACCCGTTGACACCCCTAATATATATATGGGTTAAGAACCTATGAAAGGTCTGAACTATCACCCATGTTAACGGGAGAGATCTGAAATTTAAAAAGTTAATAACGAAGGTCTTAAATTTCAGTTTTGTTGATAACAGCGGTCTCCGTTAGTTTTTTCCGTTAAAACTAACGGAAGTTGGTCACATGCTTGGCATGTGACCAGAAATAAAATAAATTTCCAAAAATACCCTTCTATCAAGTGTGCCCCTCACATGCTTGAAGTGAAAAAGACCAAAATGCCCTTGAAGCCACCACGGCTCCACCAACCGTACTCCACGACCACCAACCGTACTCCGGCGACCACCACCGTACTCCGACAACCACCACCGTACTCCGGCGACCACCACCAAGGCTCCGATTGGGCCCAAATCGGAGGCACCGGCCCCGATTGAGCTCCGATCGGAGCTCTGTGGATCGGGCCGGGGCCACAGAGCTCCGACCAGAGCCACACAGCTCCGATCGGAGCTTTTTTGGCTCCGATCAGAGCTTTTTTTGCTCTGATCTGGCTCCGATCGTAGCTTTTTTTTTTTTGCTCCGATCGGAGTTTTTTTGCTGAGGTGGTGGCCGGAGTCGGGTCGCCGGAGCCGAGGTGGTGGTCGTTGGAGTCGAGGTGGTGGTGGCCGGAGTCGGGTGGTGGTGGTCGGAGTCGGGTGGCGGTGGCTGGAGCTGGGTAGTTTTAATTTGACTTTAGGGGTAAAATTGTCATTTCACATTTCCTTAAATAAGATATTAAATAAAACAAAATATTAAAGGGGCAAAAATGTCATTTCACACAATTATGTTAAATTTAACCCTAAAAATGGACGGAAAACCTCAAATCAACAAAATTGAAATTTCAGACCTCTATTATTAACTTTTTAAATTTCAGACCTCTCCCGTTAACATGGGTGATAGTTCAGACCTTTCATAGGTTCTTAACCCTATATATATATAGTGCGTTAATACACACCAGTTCAATTCATATATCCAATCATTTTAATTTATTTATAAATAAAATATATAACTTTTGTTGACCGAACTAAAATACAAATTGACTAATAATAGTAAGAAGCAAATATTGTTGATTAAATTAATGTTTCTATATAGTCGGGATTAAATCATATATACATGAAATAAAAGTATAAGAAGCAATTGTAACATATTTTTTAATAAAAATGAAATGTCCTAGTAAGAGGCAGGCACCATGGGCATGGGGTGTGATGGCCAGTTGCACATTTATATTGGTGTATGTATGTATATAATTAAATAAATAGATAGATAGAAATATATACCCGATGGATAATCACTCTAGTCTCTAGACTCTAGTGTGTAAGCATAAATAATATAGGAGTTAATCGGTCATTATTAAGGCTTAGACGATCCATACGCATCTCTAAAATGTGTTAGGTTGAGTAGTGGCTTGAAAATGGATAATCATTCTCTTTATATATGTTTGTTAGTAGTTGGGTAAAAGTATATGTTGAAAACTTAATTAAAGATGATACTATTAACTCTATATTATTATTATTATTAAATCAGAATTGCTCGCCTCTTAATTTATTTATTTAAAAAAATGTCAAAATTTATTTGTGAATGAGTTAGCTGCACTTCTATCATATATTTGAGGCGTGCGAGACATGTAAAGAGAAGGTGCACTGCCACCTCTCTTGCATGCTAAAGTTTAGTTGAACCCTTTTAAGTCATCGCTTACTAAACAAACAGTTGATTCAGTGAACTACTTAGCATAACTTCTTCATACTTAAATACACTAAACATACTTGTATGTACTGTATTTGTTATTATAGTCATGAATATTATTATTTTTCATTTTTTTTTAGGTAATAGCACTTTGAATCTCAGAGACGACCTTCATTTTATAAATAACTTACTTCAACAAATTAAAAGTCTATATGCATCTTTTTTTCTTAAGCAACTATATGCTGATTTTTTCACAAGGGGACTTAACAAATCAATAGGGAATATTTATTTCATTTCGTATATAGCTTACAGTTCATTAAAATTTGATATTTCCGCCTCGTGTATTTCCAAATTTCCATCATTTATTATACTAAAAGAAAAGTCGGGTTTATCTACCGGTAATTTCCTGACCGACCCGTCAGTCGGGATTGTACTGCCGATTCACCACCAGACTATGTCCGATCTGACTAAAAATCTGCTCCTGACCTTTTTCTTACCGTCTTCGCCGACCGATTTGGTTGGTAAGTAAGTGGTGGGTACGAAATGAAAAATACCCACTGGTACCTGACGCACCCTGCCCGACCGGTGATTCCCTTACCGATTACCGACCGAAATTTGCCCCAGACGTGTCGAAACGATTTGCTTACGGACATGTTAACATGCCTACTGTTTTCGGGCTGCAAACAGTGCGTTCGCTTCAGACACTGTAAGAATGTTGACACATTCAATGGATATGGTGACACATCTATTAACTTATTTGAAACACGCAAAATCCAATATATGGCGTGTGGTTGTTGAAGTAATTCTCGGGTTGTATTTTTCTGTGCTTAAACTGGTTGTATGAAGTAACTTATTTTGTGTTGCGCATGTGCTGGCCGATTGGTCCCTTCTGTTATTTCCGTGCGTGTAAGTACTAAGCTGATGACAATGTTCCAACACCATGTAAACCCACAATTGATCGTTGACTAAAAACGATAAACGTCTTGATGTTAACCTTACAGAATTGACAACTTAAGGCCAATAACAACACAACGTTCACGACTGTCTTAACAGAATAAAAAAACCCCAAGCATAAATCAAAGTCTTCACAAAAAATAAACATTTTCGTTGTTTGAAAAAAATGTATCTCCATTCAAGCATCGTCAGCGTTCTCTTCGTCATCTCCGTCTTCTGCCTCATCCTCTCCGCCATCGGGTTGTTCATCTAGTACACCTGTAGAAGCCTGAGACAGTTGATATGTCTTCATTTTAATAACCTTGACCGCTCTCTCCAATGCACCCAAACGTTTGTCCATCCTGTCCAAAGACTTGGACATGGTCTGAAGCTTGTCCGACACAACTGCAGAGGGCGGACCCGATATTGGTTTGTTCGACATCTTTTTCCCATTAACCCACACCAGTTTCTTGGTAGCTGGATCCACTTCTATTCCCAGGAGTGGCAGACGCTTCCCATCATAGTGAGCAATCTGTACCGGATCTACATTTGTCGGAGAAGGGATAGGAAGTGGTTGAAAACGTGCGTCAACAACGATCTGTACGGAGAATACGTATGTTTCCCTGAGATAGACCTCATCTCCGTCAATAGTATATGCGGTATGTTCATTTGTTCACCTTTTATGAGATGTTTAAGGGCCAAAAGGTCAAATTGCTGCACATTGGCGTAGGAACCTAAACGGGGCAAAAACATGTAAGCATTATCTGGTGGAGAACACGGTTCTCTGCAGATAACTTGCCTATATGGTTCATCTCCGTACTCCGCGATGCAAGAAGTTAGAAACCATGTCTATGTCTTTTTGGCCTAGTGCATATATACCGACTCCCGTTGCCGGGATACGAAGAATGCTGCCAAGTGTTTTAGCATTAAGCACTTTGAGCACATTATCGATGTGGGTGCGGAAGTTCTTTCTATCAACAGCCAACTCCATATGCCCTATGTTGAGATATGACTCGAGACAACCTTGGATGGGTCAAGACATTCAAAGTCGGGACGTTAAAGTATAAGATCGACGACCATTTAAGTTTGCATCAAGGGAACAAAGGCAGAGTATCGACATGCCTTCCTTAAGGCGACGACACTGAAGCCAACAAAATAAAAAGAGGTGTCGACTCTATACAAAAGTCTTCTTTTTAGGATCAAGGCGAGTCAGCGAACAAACCATATGAGGAAACCCTCCCCTTTAAGAAAGAGGTACCAGCTGGTAACCATCTTGACGCCTTCTAAGTCAAGGAAACCCTACTCTCAAGGTAAAGCTGAGGTGGCAACCTACTTGTCACCTGGTTAGAGAGACCTTCGACATAAAGAAATGTTGAGGTGGCAACCTGCTTGTCACCTACTGACACATCACCGTCCTCCTCAACCAATCAGAGAAAGGCGGTCACCGCCACTGAACAACAAATCAGAGCATAGTTGCAGCCACTAAAAGTCTGTATAACCTGTGCCTATAAATACACTTTCATTACTTAAATATACATTCAGATACTTGTTACAATATTACTTTCATATTCCCTCACTGACTTAACCTTTAGAGTGGAATCAGGGGAAGGTCCCCAACCCCTTTTTAGGTTAACGTTTTCAACACTCCAAAAAGGAAACTAAGAGCCTTGTGAGGTCAAGATAGAAACCTAAGAGATTTAATCAAGGCGATACCTTGAAGTCCACCTCCTGAAGCCCGGGCCACGTCAACTTGATCCCAACATTTGGCCACGTCAACGTGATCCGCACGTGTCCACTTAATGAGACTAGTGACATCAAGTGGACGATACGTCATTTTACAATCTTTTGTAAGCTTGTTGTACATTTTAAAACATTTTGGTCCATAAAATCATCTTATTCAAACATGTTGTACGTTTAAAACATATTGGTCTATAAAACCATCTTTTTCAAACATGTTGCATGTTTTACAGATTTTTCCCTAATTAGAAGTTAAAAAGAAGGGTTAATCAGCAAACTGCTAGCTGAACTTTTGTGAAAGTGCAATTTGCTAGCCGAACTTATTTATGTAGCAAATCGATAGCTGAACTTTTGCTAATGTGCAATTTGCTAGCTCCGTCAATTTTTTCGTTAATTATGGACAGAATATACTTTCTAAAATTACTAAAAATACCCTAAAGTTTTACTATTATTGTAAAATAACCTCAAATTTTATATAAAAGCAAATATAAATCTCAAATAAATTTATAATTATATATATTATACAAAAAATATATATAAGTTAAATATATAATCCCAAAGTTCAAAAAATTAAAATTAATTATTTTTAAAATTGTATGTTTTTATTGAATTTTTAAAAATATTTTAATAAATTAATTTTTTGCATTTTTAAGGTGCGCTTTGTCATTAATATATTTTTTTTAACATTTATTATTTATTATTTTATTTTATATAAGACATTAAGTCTTTTTATTATCTTACTAAAACTTTAGGATGTTTTTATCAATATTTGAAAGTATTTTCCATCCAAAACTAACGGAAAAATTGACGGGGCTAGCTTTTTGCACAATATAGAAAGTTCAGTTAGCAATTTGCTATAAATAAAAAGTCTAGCTAACAAATTGCACAATCATGTAAAGTTTTGCTAGCAATTTGCTAATTAACCCTAAAAAAAAAACTATTTCTCCGTCAAGTCAGATTATCCCCGCAGGCCACCTTGGGAATCCAAGCCGTAAAGGTAAGAGCGTGATGAGCTGGAAAAGAACGTGGGTATCACGCGCAGAAGGAGGTAGTGGGGGAGGAACAGCCCGCAAAAACAGTTGGAGTAGCGCAGGCAAGTGATCTTAACACTCACTCACTCCACACTACTCTACTCCACTCAACAGCTCACACGTCACTGGAACAGCAGCTTCTCAGCCACTACTCATGACATGAAATCACGTTAGTTAGTTGCAACTAATTAATTTTGCACATATAATAATTTATTTATCAGAGTTTTTATTTTGGGATTACCAGTGAATTAGTTATTTAATGAGGAAATAACAAACTTTATGAAACTTATTTTTTTGGGGATTAATATTGATTAAAACATACTACTTTACAAATTAATACACGCATATATATTCTTAGTGTATATATATGTATTGCTTGGGAAATGTTCTTGGTTGGCAATGAACAAGTAAGAAAGCAAAAGCACACGTCTCTGTCGCCTACTACATATTTTCTTGGTTATCAGCAAACTAACTGTCTTTTTGACAACGAAATGAATATGCCTACCTCTTTATCGTGAAAATTCTATTTATTTTGAGACATAGCTAGTAGTATCCACACATTCATTATGAAGTTACAATTTTTATTAATATTATTATTATGGTGTTTTAAGTTGTAGGTCATACTATCCACACAGGCATGTCATGTGCAACGATTGTTTAGGTTTATACGCGCTATATTCAGCTGATTTTTCATATTGTCCCATCTATGTGAATTAGCTCGGTACCTAACAAGGCCAGATTTCGAAGCTAAAACTAGAAGATTACTTCTACTAGAATGTAGGCATATATATTGCTTGCTTTCATCCAAATTGAACTTAATTACTTATACTAATGTTATCACAACAAAAAAAGTCATCACTTGAATTTTGATTTAATAACTTTGCTTATTTTCATGTATAAATATTTTTGGTTTTTTGATTCTCCGTATTTTATTTCATAATGTATTCCTTATCTCTTCAAGAGGATGGGTGAGCACAACACAGCACCTCAGTTTTTAAATTAAAAATTCAGAAATTTCGTGTTATTTGCTAGACGTGTTGGATCTTTCTCTTATACAAAAGATCAAACACATATATAATTTTTTCAGACTATATTAAATTATAGGTTTTGAATTTATAAAATGTACGATTTCTCGCTCCGGCCAAAACTCGTTGTTTAATCAGCTTAATTATATATATTATAATACTCGTTGTTAATCGATTGAGCATTGCTCGTGATTTTCTTAAGTGAACATTTATATTATGACTTTTAATAATAGCTTTAATATCTAGAATTACCGATTTTTCATTATCCGACTCAATCAAACTAGTTTTGTTTTAGATAAAAGCTTAGTGTATATAAGATAGACATGATTGCAAGTGAAAGAGGTAAATATGCAATAAAGTGAATGATGCTCCAGATCAAAGTGTCCATACATACATACATACAGAACACTGATGATCATATTATTATCAAATATACTTGGTTGATCTTATCCTTTATTCACCATGCTTTTTGCGTCATCACATAAACAGCATAGAGACGCCAATTATAAATAGTGATGATTGAATAATGTATTGTGACTACTTGAGCACCATCTTCTAATTAAATGCATCCACACTAGTCACTTGCGTCATTGAACCAGCAGCCATTCTGCCTCTATATATATATATATATATATATAAACAAAAAACCTCTAACCAACTCTTGATTATTTTTCTAATTTTAAGAACAAATACATGAAGTAGTTGTCGTAATAATTCTTGGGAACTTAATGAAAAAAAAAATGTAATATGTTTGCTTAAAACATTTTTAGAAATACATGTTTTCGAGCGTTTGTTTTAGATATAACATATTTTTAAATGATGCATGGTTTTAGATAAAAGTGATAACTTTCTATTAAAATTTCTTTTAATTTTATTGATTCTACAAAGTTTCTTTTTATGGCAGATGATTTGTCACTATTTAAAAAAGAGTAATAATTTATTTAAAATAGGGAAAAAAAACTTGAAAAAAATGAAAAAAATTATGAAATCTTTATTGTAATATTTCATTAAAGTATTAAATTTAAAATACCATTTTAAAAAAACTGGATGAACTTTTTTAATGTAATATTTTATTAAATTATTCTGAACTTTCCATCCGCCACATCATCTTCCGTACGAAACATGTTCTATTTTTTACGATTGTGGTCAAACATATTATATATCTTTCATACTTTTCCAAATTATTCTTACTTGTCTGTCTGTCCATAATTATGGGTACGTATATATGGACCGTTATTTTTGTGGTTAATGAGGCGTGAAATTCATGTTTTTTTTAAGAACTTTTACTTTGTATGGTGGGTTTTTTTTTTAAGAGTTGATAAAAAAAATGGGACCACCAATAGTGGTGATCTAATAGAGCGACGACTCTCATGTGGTTTGACTCTGAAGTTCCACATTCGAACCCCATTGGAAAGTCACCTCGCATTTTAATCAAGTCCTCTGCCTGGGCCACATACCGCGTTAAACATAAAAATGGACAACTAGAATTGAATTTAACATAACAACATCTTGACAATATTAATATGCTAGTATAGTTACATTGATACGTTAGTGTATTGAATAATTGTTCACTTTATTAGCGCGGTAGTAAAAATATCAGAACGCAAATAGGAAAATTCGATCATTATATAGCGGAATTGGTACGAGGTTATTGATCATTCATTTTATTTTAGAAAATGAAAAAAAAAAAATTAGGGGGATGGGTGTGTGGGTGAGAAGTGGAGTGGAGAAGCACTTGGAGGTTGTAACTAGCTAATAATGTAATGTTGGTGTGGACTTTTCCTTTACTTCCTCCTCTCTATCTAATGCAAAGAGAGAAAGAGACTTTGGGCCAACTACTACTACTTTCCCTCATACCATGCTTTACACATTTCTAAAGTAACTCTCTCTCTCTCTCTCTCAACACCCTTCTAAACCAACCCTCCACTTGTAAGCAACAAACTCCCATCCTCTCCATTGGCAGCTATTATTAGGAAGCTAGGGAATTAAGCACATTCTTCAATAATAGATTAACTAAATGCTATAAACTGAACCTCATTATATATATTATTAACTTTGGGATACAAATATGATAAATCTGGTTTTGTTTGCATATATGTCCATAGCCGAACATAATGGCAACCAAATTGATTAAATATATTTATTTACTAATGGGGGAGATTCTTAAATCAATCCTAAAGGCTACAAAGAGTTGTTAACTTTTAATGAGCCCCCTAATCAATGTCCACTAATATTGGGCCTGGCCCATTAATATTAATTTCTACGAATGGCCCGATTAATGGTAGCTGAGCCAGCCCGAACCGTGGCGTTCCTTATCCACGATAATTATTCAGTATATATGGTGCCACCTGTTAGAACCTGGAACCGAAGTGGTGAACATTTGCCCAATCAGGGACTGAAATGTTTTAAAGTGAAACAATTGATAAATTCTGTATATTTCTATGAATAATATTACATGAATATATAGCGATACAATTAGCTAAATTAGGAATAAGCTAAACTAGGAAAATAATAATTATAGAATATTTAACATAATTACAAAATATATTTAACAATCCTCCTCAAGTTGGAGCGTATATGTCAAACATGCCCAACTTGTCACATATAAAATGAATTGAAGTTTTGCGGAGAGGCTTGGTTAGAATGTCTGCAAGCTGGTGATCTGTCATAACGTGAATGACTTGGATACTCGGGGGACAAGTGTATGTTCCCATGACAAGGTCTCGAATCAGGTGACAATCTACCTCAATGTCGTTAGTCCTCTCGTGGAAGACTTGATTCTTAGCAATATGCATGGCAGATTGGTTGTCACAGTGTAGCCTCATCAGACCATTATGGAAAATACCCAACTCGATGATTAATCGCTTCGTCCAGACTAGTTCGCAAGCTGTGATTGCCATTGCACGGTACTCTGATTCTGCACTAGATCGAGATACAACTGTTTGTTTCTTACTCTTCCATGATATAAGGTTACCACCGAAGAAGACACAATATCCAGTAGTTGACCGTCGACTAGTAGGACAACCCGCCCAATCAGCATCAGTGAATGCTGCGATCCTATTATGCCCCTGGTCAGAATATACGAGTCATTTCCCTGGAGATCCCTTGAGATATCTAAGAATCCGAAGAGCTGCATCCCAGTGTGTTGTATGCGGGGTTGACATGAATTGGCTCACGACACTTACTGGAAAAGAAATGCCTGCTCGAGTAACTGTTAGATAATTTAGCTTCCCGACCAATCTTCGGTATTTTTCAGGATCATGTAGGGGTTCTCCATCATCAGACATGAGCTTGGTCTCAGGAATCATTGGTGAATAAATAGGTTTGCATACAAGAAGCCCGCACTCGGAAAGCATATCAAGAACATATTTTCTTTGGCAAATAAGTATATTTCCAGGAGATCGTGATACTTCAATGCCAAGAAAGTACTTGAGCTTACCAAGGTTCGTGATTTGAAATTGCTGACTCAAAAACTCCTTCAATGCCGAGATCCCCTCCACATCATCACCGGTGATAATCAGGTCATCAACATTCGCAACTAGGATGGTTGTCTACCCTTTTAGGTGTCTATAAAATACAGAATGGTCATTAGCACTCCTGGTCATGCCAAACTGACTAAGTGCTTGAGAGAAACGACCGAACCAAGCTCTAGGGGATTGCTTCAAACCATAGAGAGATTTCCGCAAACGACAGATTTTAGAAGACTCCTCATGAACAACGAACCCAGGTGGTTGAGTCATGTAAACCTCCTCCTCAAGAATGCCATTGAGAAATGCATTCTTGACATCCAATTGGTGCAGTGGCCAGTGACTAATGGCAGCTAGAGAAAGACAGATCCGGACAGATGCCATTTTAGCAACAAGAGAAAACGTCTCATCATAATCAATGCCATATTCTTGAGAGTATCTCTTTGCAACCAAGCGAGCTTTGAGACGATGCAGCGACCCATCAGGATGTACCTTGATCGTAAAGACCCATTTACAACCAACTACCTTTTTGCCAGGATGAAGAGGATAAAGATCCCAAGTCTGATTGTTCTAGAGAGCTGACATTTCCTCCTGCATAGCACTAAACCACCCTGGATTGGACAGGGCTTCTGTCACATTTCTAGGAACAGAGTAACTGTCAAGACTGGTTTTAAAGGCACGATGTTCTTTAGATAGAGCTGCATAGGAACATAAGCTATCTAAGATATTTGGTACTGGGGCAGTGACGGGAGCCTTTTCGAAGAGCAATGGGAAGGTCAATATCAGAAGTAGAGTCAGGTCTGGGAGTTGGTATGGGATCAATTGGTTGTATAGGAGATGGTGGAGATTCTGGTAGGGGTTCAATGATTGGAACAGGTGCTGCACGAGTCTCATGATCCTGCTTAGTCTGAACAGAGTTAGTATTAACAGGAAGCGTCTTATCTCTTCGAGTATATACCTGAGTAATAGGAGGCTTATGAGGTGCATTATCTATCTCGAGTGTAGCAGAACAAACATAGACTTCAGGATATGTCAGATCAGTCATGATCGATGGAGAATTACTAGACAAACTAGGTTCATATTTAAGGAAAAACGGTACAGATTCCATAAAAACAACATCAGATGAGACAAAGTATCTCTTAAGAGTGGGGCTATAACAACGATAACCTTTATGAGTTCCAGAATAGCCAATAAAAACACAACGAATAGACTTTGGATCTAGTTTTGTACGGCCTGGTCGATTTTCGTACACATAACAAGTACAACCAAAGATCTTCGGTGAAACCGGAAACAAAGGCGCAGACGGAAATAAGACATTATAAAGTATTGCACCATCAAGAACAGAGGAAGGCATACGGTTTATTAGATAACATGCGGTTAGAACTGCGTCAGCCCAGAAACGATGAGGAACATGACCGTGTATCATCATAGTGCGAGCCATCTCAAGTATGTGTCTGTTCTTTCGTTCAGCCACTCCATTTTGTTGAGGTGTGTATTCACATGATGATTAATGAATGATGCCATTATCACTCATATATTGCACGAATTCATTTGTAAAATATTCTTTTGCATTGTCACTACGAAGGGTTTTAACGGTAGTGCCAAACTGATTTTTCAAAAAGAACAAAACATAAAAAAATTTGCAAACACTTCGTGTCTAGATTTTATAACAAACATCCAAGTTGCACGAGAGAAATCATCAACAAACGTGACGAAATATCAAAAATCTGAAATAGATGTAATTGGGCATGGACCCCATACATCTGAATGTACTAAATCAAAGATATCAGCAGATCGAAGAATGACCCTAGGTGGATGGGAAGCACTGATATGCTTGCCCTGAATACATGACCCACAAACTAATTCAGAGACAGAATAGAATTCAGGACATAGTGTTTTTAGAACCTGTAGAGATGGATGCCCCAACTGATAATGAACCTCCTTAGCACTACTAGTGCTCCTGTACGCAACTCGTTGAGGTGAGCTTTCCAGGTAATACAGACCGTTGTGCTTATATGCAGTACCAATCAACTTGTTAGTCCCCAATTCCTGAAAAATGCATTTAGTTGGAGAGAATGAAACTAAGCAATATAATTGTTCCATTAGTTTGCTCACAGATAAAAGATTTTCAGGAAAAGAGGGAACATATAAGACAGATGATAAATGCATATATGGTGAAATCTGGGCGGATCCTGTTCCTTCTATATGGCAGGTAGTGCCATTAGCTATTTGAACAGGTGGTTGTGAGGTAGGTTTAAGTCCTGACAGTAAACCTTTGTTACCAGTCATGTGATCAGTAGCACCTGAGTCAACAATCCATGATAATTTAGATGCTAATAAACAGTTGGAAGTCATACATGAGAGGCCAATTATAGCCATTGGAGTTTGCACTTGAGGTGTCATGTTGACACGAGAGAAGCCCAACTGTGCAAGTAGCTGAACAATCGTAGCAACTTTATCTACATTAGTGTGGTTGCTGACAGATTGGTTGACAATCGGTTGACTTGTGCTCTTACCCATATAAGATTTGACCGCCAATACTGGGTTCTCCATAACAGAACAAACAACAGAAACGGATCAGAAACAAGTCAGAAACGGAACAGCAACCAGAAACGGATCAGAAACGGAACAGCAACAGAACATCATCCAGAAACGGAACAGCAGCCAGAAACAAATTAGAAACGGAACTGAGTCAAAGATCAGACCAGCAAGCAAACCGGTCCAGCAATATAAACCAGACCGGAACCAACACAACAACCAGACCGGAACCTGATTAAAATGCAGCAACGCAGCCGAGACCTAGTTCGTGAAATCCCAACTCATTATGGAGATGTCAACACAACATCGACGGCGGAGCAGCTCGGGAATCCAGTTGGCGGCGAGCAACACAGAAGGCTGGTTGGTGGTAAAGCAGAATATTTCAATTGCGGGATCGGAAAGGAGCAGCAAGACAAACCTTGAGCGGAGGTGGTGCAGAAACAGACCGGCAGCGGCCGGCGACGACGTGGTCGGAGAGTGGAGGCGGCGACAGAACAGGTAGACAAAATTGAGTAGGAGCAGTTTGACAAATCGGTACCAGGCGGACAGACTTGAGCAGGAGCAGACTCGGTGAAGCAGACAACCTAGACCAGGACAGCTTGCAGGAGTTGTAGAGGGACGTCTCGCCGGAGTTTCAGGACGGTTCACCGGAGTTGTGATGGCAGTGGTCGAGCTCACCAAAATGTAACCATACTTGGTGGAATAGGGGCTCTGATACCATGAAATATTTGATAAATTCTGTATATTTCTCTGAATAATATTACATGAATATATAGCGATACAATTAGCTAAATTAGGAATAAGCTAAACTAGGAAAACAATAATTATAGAATATTTAACATAATTACAAAATATATTTAACATAAAGTATGAGTACACGAGAAATTATTCCCTAGCTTGGTGTCAATATGTGTCCTCCATCTGTTGCCCCGCACCCAATCACAGTATGATACGTGTCAACGAGGAAAAAAAAAATAAGAAGTACGACATGACATGTGTCATATTCTAATTGGTAAGCGGGGCAACATGTGGAGGACACCTGTTGTCACCGAGCTAGGAATAATTTTTCGAGTACACAATGTCACAAGTCAGTTCATGATTGGATAAAGGTTCACATACTGGTAATATCTCCCTTATCCACAACACCACGTGTCGGTCTTATGTAGTTTTGGAGGTGGAAGCTTAGCTGTCTGTGTGGGCCTTTAATTAGAGGCCCAAAAAGGTCCCCAGAAGGCCTATTCGGCAGAATACTCATCTTCTCTCGCCCAAATGAAGAAAAAAAATTACTATTTAGCACAAAAAAAAGGCACCCAAATTGAAAAATGCTCTTAAAAAATAGGCATTTATAAATATGCCCCAAGTTGCTAATATTATTTCTGGGATTTTTAAATTCCGAAAATAATAAATTTGGAATATTTACCGAGTAATCTCTTTTGTATTAAATCCATGATTTCTTTCCCAAGAAACTTGAATGTTTATTTCTTTCGAAATTGGAGAGTTAATACAACCGATATTTTACTTGGGAAAGAAATGGGTCTTTCTACCATGCTTCAAGAGTACCATGCTTTTAATATTTAAATTTTTTTTTTTGTAATTTTCTATTGCCTTAAAGGTGAACCCTAAAGGGTGATGTGAGAGATCTTGAATTGTCAGATTTTGGCATGCGAGTATGTTATTTCATTCGAAAATAGCAATTTGAGCAAGACCTATTAGGTTTGACATTTTTCGGCCAAATTCCTTCGTTTAGGGGGTCAAAATTGTAGTTTTATGTTTCTTCGGGTTTTTTTTTGTAATTTATCGATTTTGTTAGGGTCTGTTTGCAACTTTCGGATTTTGACATAGGTCTATGGTTTTTGTTTTCAGTAGATATGTTTAGCCGTCGTTTACATTCAGTTGAATTATTAATGAAAAAAAATCGAGGTTTTCCTCGACCCTGCGTCAGTTCTTCAGTATTCTTCTGAATCAACGAATTCTTGCGCCTCTATCCAACAAATTCTCGACATTCCCCTTGAATCAACGAGTTTTTGTCCCATCTATTCCTATCACGCTTCATCATATTGGTATTAGAGCCGAAGATTCTGCGCGATGCCATTCATTGATTGGCTGGCACCAGATCATACTAGAACTGCTGTTGTTCTTGATAATCCAATTTATGATGAGTACGTTGAATATAAAGACGTTACAGAGATGATCGACCATCACCCCACCTTCCATGATCCTGAATTTATCATCTCCCCGACCGCCATGAGCGAATTAGAAGGCCTATTGACCTCCGATTTCGGGTACAAGCCACAAGGAAAATCAACTCCAACGTCGGCACCCAGGTCACACTCGAACACTGCTTCACGTGAAAAAAATTATGATGTTGTGGCTGAGTGTATTCTTCTTCCTGCTTCCTATTACTGGCATTCCTTGCGCAAGATTCGAGGGCGAATCTTTTCTTCCCCGGAGAGAATGACGTGGGAGATCTTGAATTGTCGGATTTTGGCATGCGAGTACGTTATTTCATGCGGAAACAGCGATTTGAGCAATACCTATAGTAAACTATTAGGTTTGGCGTTTTTTTAGCCAAATTCCTTCGTTTAGGGGGTCAAAATTGTAGTTTTATATTTTTTCGGGTCTTTTTTGTAATTTATCGCTTTTGTTAGGGTCTGTTTGCAACTTTCGGACTTTGACCTAGGTCTAGGGTTTTTTTTTTTTTAGTATTTTAGATATGTTTAGCCGTCGTTTACATTCAGTTGAATTATTAATGAAAAAAAATTGAGGTTAATGAAAACGTTTTCCTCAACCTGCGTCAATTATTCGGTATTTTCCTGAATTATCGAATTCTTGCGCCTCTATCCAACAAATTTTCGGCATTCCCCTTGAATCAACGAGTTTTTGGGTGAGATAATAATATAGGGTGAGATACAACGGGGCCGGAAGTAGATCTTAACTGATGAAACCAGTTGACTTTACAGTAATGATCGATGTTAATAGGCAGGATCATACATAATTAAGGATATTGGTTCAACTATATATGTGACTACTTTTTGTAGTCTATGTATATATATATATCATCCAATCCAATCCGATCCTATAATAATAATAATAATAATAATTATAATGTCAACTCTCAGAGTGGCAACAGCTAGCAAGCTTATTATTATACATAGTCAACCCTCGTTCTTATTTAAATTTATTATTATTATTGTGTTCATTACATCAAAATCGATGACAAGAGCATGCACGCTAGGTTTAATTAGGAAGTTGGAATCCTTGGTGAAGCAATGCAGCAGTGATCCATAGTTTAACGCTTGACACCTCCATCTCCTCCAAACCTCCTTTCATCTGCATATAAGGCAATAGTATATCTTATTCCAGAATATAAATAGAATTATATTTTCCTTATTATATTGTTATAGATTTAGTTTTGAATCTATATAAATAGGTATATGTACTTAACTTAAACAAGGTCAATAATACAATTCACAATTCTTCTATATTGCATCCATCTATTTTTCCATATACTGAATTATATATATACACTAAACTATATATTAAAAGTAGGATATATGGGTTATTTACTACCATTAATGTGGATGTGAGAATGAATCTATCAGGAGAAGAAGCAGAAGCCAAGTTGGAGCTTTGAACAGTGAAGGTGGTAGTGAGTGACTCCAGAACCTTATGTAGTGACATTCCCACTCCAATTCCTTTATTTGATACAACCTTCAAGTAGAATCCTCTTTCTTCCACATCAAACACATCTATCTGCTCAAATACATTAATAAATATACAAACAAACCACCAAAACATTAGTTATTATAAACTAGACCATATATATATATATAGCTAATGATTCATTTATATATATATTTATTAAGAATGAACCTGCAGTATGTTCCCATAACTAGGTTGTGTGACATGATGAAGATATTCCTCCTTCTGCTGATATCTTTTAGCTCCGACGGCTAGGGACGCTTCAAGCTCCCCGATCTCAGCTTTCAGCTTCTCAGCCTTCTTCTGCAGATCTTGCACATACAACACTGCATCTCCAACTATAGACGCCTTATCCATCTACAAACCACCATATCATCATTACTAAATAATGTTGCGATATTAAAATTGGAGAGTGAGTCCAGACCCACTACATAGATTTCTTACTTAAACTAAGTTTTAAAATTGCTATATTGTTCCAACTTTTCAATCTAACTGATGTGTTACAATTTACTCCCATGTACGTACACACTTAACAAATAATTATATATAAAAACTAGCGTTGAAAACCTATAAACTATCCAAAGTTTGGCCTCTGTGAGATTTTGGTGTCTGGAGTTTCAAATGTTGATATGAATTGTCTGAGGTTTCAATTTTGTTGAAATTTGGTGTCTCCGTCTGTTTTTGCTGTAAAGTAAAACAGAAATTGGTCATGTGATGACCACGTGACTTGAACAAAAAAATACCCAAAAATGCCCTTGTTCAACAGTCACATTCTCGAATGAAAAGTCAATAATACCCCTCATAGAAAAAAAAATCAGTCTCATCCTCCTTGTTTGACTCCAGGGGTAATTTTGTCATTTCACATTTTCTCAAATAAGGTAGTAAATAAAAAATAATATTAAAAGGGCAAAAGTATCATTTTAAACAAATCTGTTAAATTTAACCTGAAAAATGGATGGAAAACCAAATTACAACAAAGTTGAAACTTCAAACACCTCATATCAACAAGTGAAACTCCAGACACCAAAATCTCACAAGGGTAAAACCTTGGACAATTTATAGGTTCTTAACCCTAAAAACTAAATAATTAATTGTAAGTTGTAATTAAATGGAAATATAATAATAATAATAATGAATAAAGTATGTACCTTTGTAATATTAGGGACTAGGGCTCTCAAAGCATAGAGCTTCTCCTTCATCCTTCCCCTCCTTCTCCTCTCCGACACTAATGTTTTTGATCTATCAACCTTGTTCTTCTTACTACTACTCTCCGGAGTTGAATGATTCGTCGTGCATGTAGTACCTGATGAATCATCGTCATCCTCATCGTCTTCATCATCATCTTCTCCATTATTCTTCCCACCTTCATTGAAAAAACTAGGGTATCCATCCATGAAGGTGAAACCAGGGTCTCCAATGACGGCCGAATTAGTAATATTTTCATCGACAAATCCCGAGTGGAAACTCGGATCAATCGTGGATCCAAACTGGCTGAAATCATCTGCATGGTTAACGAAATCAGTAGAAAGAAGGAAATCAAGTGAAGGGTATGATGGGAAATTTTTGGATGTATCAAAGCTATCCATATTGGTGTAACTGTACGTAATAGGGAAAGTTGATGAGTGTTTATATACGACCTAGCTAGCTACTTACAAACGTGTGAAAGGAATCGCTATAGTCGATCCCCTGATCTCATGCTGCGAAATTAATTAACGATTCAAGATTAATTATTGATTGTAGGGTTAATTAGAATACAAATATAAAGTTAGGTCTCTTCATTTATTTATTAATTTTTTTTATTTATTAATTAAGAGCTAGCTGTTTTCTCGTAGACATTTTTTTTGTTTTGTTTTTTTTCATTTTCCCGATGTTAAATAAACTTGGGAGATCTATAACCCTAGATATGAAAGGAAAGTCCTACTAACCATGCATGAATCCATCCCTCAAACTTCATACATGAATTTGATTAGTTATATATGGTACAAATGATTGGATTAGTTTCAATCTTCATAATCTCTATTATATATATATATATTAGCTAATTATTAAGACTCTATTTATTTGAGCATCAATTAGAGTAGTTTTTTTAATTAGGGCACGATATAAATGTAGTTTTCTTTTTGATTTTTTTTTTATTTTTTTAAAAAGTTACAATTCTAGATTCTCTTAAGATAATGTCGCCTCCAATGATTCTTAGCTAGCTGATATGTATTATAAAAACTCCGTTGGGGAGTAATAATATATATATAATGTTGGGTTACGATTAAACGATACAGACTAGAGCCAATACAGACTAGAGCCAAGTACGTTTATTGGCGAGATTGACGAATCGACGACCAACCTTGTTTGGAATTGTGAAACAAAGGTAAAAGGTCGACTATCATCTTTTGAGGAAGTCGACTTTCAGAACATGATTAATAAAGATAGAAGCGACCAAGCTACCAGACCTCCATTTTAAATAGTAAGTCGAATCGACTATTAAAAGCTCTCTCAGAAGTAAACCTTCCTCCTAAGGAAAGGTACAGGTGGTGACCTGCTTCCACCGCCCCAGAAGTAAACCTTCCTCCTAAGGAAAGGTACAGGTGGCGACCTGCTTCCACCGCCCCAGAAGCAAACCTTCCTCCTAAGGAAAGGTACAGGTGGCGACCTACCTCCACTGTTGAAGGAAGAAACCTTTTTGACTAAGGAAGGATGAGCTGGCGACCTGCTTGTCACCTACTTAGGCCGACTCTGGACAAAACCCTCCCCAAAGGGTAACCGCCTCACAAAGTCGGTAACATCTTCCCTATAAATAGGGGTTCACTTTCATTATTTAATCTAAGATCTATTAATTACTCTATATTATTCTCTCGATATCCATTACTGACTTAAGCTTCGGAGTGGAATCAGGGGCCATCCCCACCTCTTTTCAGGTCCTCGCCTAGCTCAAAGCCACCAAAGGAAACTAAGTGTCCACGCGACCAAGAAAGATACCTGAGTGAGCTAGCTCCCGACGAGATCTAGAAGTCCACTACTCGAAGTTCCAAGGCCACGTCATTTTGATCCCAACATTTGGCGCCGTCTGTGGGAACAAGATCAAAAAGTCATGGCCTACGAGAAGAACAAGATGCCAAACCCTGTGGTTGAGGAGATGGGAAACACTCAAGCAAGCCCCACCACCTCAAGACCCACACAAGAAGAAGACCCACCAGTGCCACATGCTAATTGTACTGGTGGCGAAGAGAATCTCAACCATTCCAAGTCACTACCAAATATGGAAGAGGTGAGAACCGTCCCTCAGGCTGTCCCTCAGGAGATAATGGCGGCCTTCATATCCTTCTGGAAACAAGCCCAGACAGGAATGGTTCTTGAAAAAAGGAACCCACTCGAGAAGTCTCCCAAAAGGAAGAGGTGGCTTCCAGTGTAAAGATCATGGAAAAGGATCTCCCGGAGAAAGCCCCCAAAACGCCAGATGGCGAAATGGCGAGCAAAACCCCGTCCTATTCACTATAGGACAGGTAGAAGAATTACTGGAGAAGAAAAAAAGGGGAGTGAGTGATCTACTTGTCGTTCGCGGCCATACTTCTCACCCTTTCTTCAAGAGGTTATTCAATACTCGAGTCCCTCCGCAAGTCTTTGCGAGGAACATCGAGGACTACACAGGCGAGGGAGACCCAGTTCGCCATATCAACGCCCACAACTCTTCCCTCCTAGGAAGAGGGGCAACACCGGACCACTACGCGGCGCTCTTCCCCACAACTCTGAAGGAAGAGGCGTCTACCTGGTTCTATGGTCTCCCAGATAACTCGATTGATTCATGGGAAGAGTTGAAGGCCAAGTTTATAGAGGGTCACATAGGCCAAAGACAACGCCTTTCGTGGATAAAATTGAGCAAGGTCCTGATGAAACCATAGCCAATTATTATACTGGATACCATAAGATACTTCAGCAGCTGAGCGAAGATGCCACTGATGGCGAGTTGATCAGGACCTTCTGGAGGGGTCTCAGAGTACAAAGTCAAGCCTTGAAGGATAGCATGCTGATGAAACCAGTACGAAAGATCGATGCTCTCGCCATCAAAGTTAAGAAGTACATCGACTTGGAGAGATCGCACGAGAAGTCACCTGTAGAAGTAAAGAGGCAGATCTTACAGACCAAAGTCGATGAAGGCTCCACTTCTCAACCATCCAGAAGGGGAGAAGGGCGGGAAGGAACTTCTCGACAAAGGAACCATTTGGGAACAAGGAAAGATCCTAATCCTAATCCTTATCCCATAAGGTATACTCCTCTCACACATAATGTGACAGTGATACTTAAGGAAATGGAGAAACTTTGCCTGAATAACCCGCCTCCGGCGAGGAAAAACATGATGGGCCACCAGATAAACGCCTTTTGTCGATACCTCCAAACAAGGGGGAACGACACGAATGAGTGCACCCTATTAAAGCAAGATATCGAGACCCTCATTCAAAGAGGTAAACTACTGAAGCTTGTCGAGAAGCCTCCCAATACCCCAAAGAAGCGAAGCCGCAGCCCGATGAGAAATTCTCGATCCCCTCCTCCTGACCTTCTCGCTCCTATCCAAAGAGGAACAATAAATGTCATCTCGGGAGGATTCGCATCAGGAGGAGGAACAAATTCATCCAGAGAAGTATATGCGGCCCAGATATCCACGACAGCGGTAATGTGAAAAAGACCTCGGGAGCCTGAACTCGAAATCATTAGTTTCACCGATAACGATCTAATTTTGAAGGTGGATCAGCCGCATGAAGATTCCCTGGTAGTCACCCTCCTTATATCCACGTATAGGGTTAAAAGGATTCTTATCGACAACGGAAGTTCAACAGACATACTCTTCTATCAAGCATTCCTACAGTTGGGATTGACAAGAAGAGATCTGAAGAAAGTCAACTTCCCTCTAATAGGTCTCGTAGGAGAAACTATCTACCCCATGGGAGCTATCCGACTGACCACCACCTTGGGAGAAGGGGAGCAACTTTTGCGGGTGGATATACTTTTCGTAGTAGTCGATGCCGCCTCCTCATATAACGCCATCATCGGAAGAACGACTCTCAATCTCCATCATGTAATCCCGTCAATTGCTCATCAAGTAATGAAGTTCTCAACACCAAAGGGAATTGGCGAGGTTCGAGGGGATCAAGCTATGGCGCGACACTGCTACAATACGTCTAAAAGACACTCAGAGAAGTCATAAATCCTGAAGTAAACACTTTCTTATAATGGCTAATTTTTCTATTTTTGATGTAATATCCAGGAAACGATGAATAAAAGTGATCCCTCGAGATCCCTTCTTCTTTACAAGAACTCGTTCTGGTATTACCATCATAAAAAAAAGACCTACAAATCGGTTGTCGACCTTATGTGCCCAAAATGACAATAAAGCCTAGGTACGGTGACAATTCGATCGAAGACGCGGTCTATTAATCGATTGTCGACCTTATGTGCCCAAAATGGCAATAAAGCCTAGGTACGGAGACAATTCGATCGAAGAAGTGGTCTACAAATCGATTGTCGACCTTATGTGCCCAAAATGGCAATAAAGCCTAGGTACGATGACAATTCGATCGAAGAAGTGGTCTATAAATCAATTGTCGACCTTATGTGCCCAATATGACAATACAGCCTAGGTACGGCGACAATTCGATCGATGAAGCGGTCTACAAATCGATTGTCGACCTTATGTGCTCAAAATGACAATAAAGCCTAGGTACGGTGTCAATTCGATCGAAGAAGCGGTCTACAAATCGATTGTCGACCTTATGTGCCCAAAATGACAATAAAGCCTAGGTACGACGACAATTCGAACGAAGAAGCGGTCTACAAATCGATTGTCGACCTTATGTGCCCAAAATGGCAATAAAGCCTAGGTACGACGACAATTCGATCGAAGAAGCGGTCTACAAATCGATTGTCGACCTTATGTGCCCAAAATGGCAATAAAGCCTAGGTACGGCGAACCTTATGTGCCCAAAATGGCAATAAAGCCTAGGTACGACGACAATTCGATCGAAGAAGTGGTCTATAAATCGATTGTCGACCTTATGTGCCCAAAATGGCAATAAAGCCTAGGTACGGCGACAATTCGATCGAAGAAGTGGTCTACAAATCGATAGTTGACCTTATGTGCCCAAAATGGCAATAAAGCCTAGGTACATCGACAATTCGATCGAAGAAGTGGTCTACAAATCGATTGTCGACCTTATGTGCCCAAAATGGCAATAAAGCCTAGGTACGGCGACAATTCGATCGAAGAAGTGGTCTACAAATCGATTGTCGACCTTATGTGCACAAAATGGCAATAAAGCCTAGGTACGACGATAATTCGATCGCATAGAGCGGTCTACAAATTGATTGTCGACCTCATGTGCCCAAAATGGCAATAAAGCCTAGGTACGGCGACAATTCGATCGAAGAAGTGGTCTACAAATCGATTGTCGACCTTATGTTCCCAAAATGGCAATAAAGCCTAGGTACGACGACAATTCGATCGAAGAAGCGGTCTACAAATCGATTTTCGACCTTATGTACCCAAAATGGCAATAAAGCCTAGGTACGGCGACAATTCGATTGAAGAAGCGGTCTACAAATCGATTGTCGACCTTATGTGCCCAAAATGGCAATAAAGCCTAGGTACGATAACAATTCGATCGAAGAAGTGGTCTACAAATCGATTGTCGACCTTATGTGCCCAAAATGGCAATAAAGCCTAGGTACGGCAAAAATTCGATCGAAGAAGCGGTCTACAAATCGATTGTCGACCTTATGTGCCCAAAATGGCAATAAAGCCTAGGTACGGCAACAATTCGATCGAAGAAGCGGTCTACAAATCGATTTATGACCTTATGTGCCCAAAATGGCAATAAAGCCTAGGTACAGACACATTTCGATCGAAGAAGTGGTCTACAAATCGATTGTCGACATTATGTGCCCAAAATTGCAATAAAGCCTAGGTACGGCGACAATTCGATCGAAGAAGCGGTCTACAAATCGATTGTCGGCCTTATGTGCCCAAAATGACAATAAAGCCTAGGTACGGCGACAATTCGATTGAAGAAGCGGTCTACAAATCAAGCGGTCTACAAATTGATTGTCGACCTTATGTGCCCAAAATGGCAATAAAGCCTAGGTACGACGACAATTCGATCGAAGAAGCGGTCTACAAATCGATTGTCGGCCTTATGTGCCCAAAATGGAAATAAAGCCTAGGTACGGCGACAATTCGATCAAAGAAGTTGTCTACAAATCGATTGTCGACCTTATGTGCCCAAAATGGCAATAAAGCCTAACTACGGCGACGATTCGATTGAAGAAGCGGTCCACAAATCGATTGTCGACCTTATGTGCCCAAAATTGCAATAAAGCCTAGGTACGGCGACAATTCGATCGAAGAAGTGGTCTATAAATCAAGTGTCGACCTTATGTGCCCAAAATGGCAATAAAGCCTAGGTACGGTGACAATTCGATCGAAGAAGTGGTCTACAAATCGATTGTCGACCTTATGTGCCCAAAATGGCAATAAAGCCTAGGTACGGCGACAATTCGATCGAAGAAGTGGTCTACAAATCGATTGTCGACCTTATGTGCCCAAAATGGCAAGAAAGCCTAGGTACGGTGACAATTCGATCGAAGAAGTGGTCTACAAATCGATTGTCGACCTTATGTGCACAAAATGGCAATAAAGCCTAGGTACGACGATAATTCGATCGCAGAGAGCGGTCTACAAATCGATTGTCGACCTTATGTGCCCAAAATGGTAATAAAGCCTAGGTACGGCGACAACTCGATCGAAGAATTAAAGGTCTACGGATCAATTGTTGACCTCATGTACCCAAAATGGCATTAACCTAGGTACGGCGACAATTTGATTAAAGGTACAAATCGACGTTTACGAAATATTAACGATTAACATTACTCGTTCAAAGCGATAAAGAAGTTTAGGTACGATATATGATTATGAAAACTACGAGTAGTAAGACTTTTATTACAAAAAGAGATCTATTACATAAGGGTAGGGGTGGCAATTGCTGACACGACACGGCGACACGATCTGACACAGACCTGCTTTTTTTCGTGTCCTGATTTACACGAAAATCTGACCGTGTCTGATAGATCTGTGACACGACTAGACACGTATTTAGGCAAGTCCGTGTAGATCTGATCTGCAGGTCCACGATAGACACGCATCGACACGACTTATTTGAAACTTAATATTTACATAAAGACCAATAATTTTGCCAAAAAATATATATAATGATCAATAATAATTTTAAAAATATTGCAACTATTTAGTACATTAATCTATTTAAAAAAAACTTATAATATGATTGTTTGTAATAATAAAAACTTATATTGGGAAAAAAAACTTATAATATGATTTCATGTGCTAGCTTCAAGATAACTTGAAATTTAGATAACAGCTTATTTTGTTTGTAATAATTGTATTTTTTTATATTTAAGTAATTTTTCTTTATGAACTTATTATTTGTATAATGAGAAGGTCAAATTATTTGTCAAAATATGATGGTGCTTGATTTAGGATGATTTTGTAACATTTCTAAAAGTTTTGGGATAAAAAGTGTAATATTTTTTTGGTGTAAAATCAAAATTCCGTGTCTCGTGTCCGTGTTCCGTGTGACACTATATCTGCCAACTCCCGTGTGTCACGAGATCTGCCTGTGTCATATTTAAAGTGATCTGTTTAGACACGAGAGATCTGTTGACACGCATATCACTAGCGAAACGACATAAATCGACATGACACGACCTGTTTTCCACCCCTACATAAGGGATCACCCCAGAGAAAAGCATCCTAGAAAGTAAGTGTTTACAAAGAATTTTTTCTCTTAGAAGAAGGAACAAAACCTTCATCCCCTTCAGTAGGAATTTCTAAAAATTACTGAAGAAGAGGAACTTGAGAAAAGGGGAAGTCGGGCTGATATGCTCTCAGATTGGCTATGATCTACTTCAAAGAAGGAAAATGCAAGTCTGAAGCTGCTACGACGACATCTGATTCAAAATCAGAACTCGCTTTGTAATTTTCTACAACCCTGGCCTCAGACTTCCTCAAGATTGACATCTCCTTTTGCAACACATCAACCCTCTCACGGAGTATTATATTCTCGACGTTAAGGTTATCCTTCTCATTCTTCTTCCTCTCCAATAAATGGTGATGCTCTTTCATCAAAGAAATAGAGCTTTGCAGAGAATCTTCGCACTTTCGGATGTCTCGGCGCAGGGAGGAAGAGGTTTCGTTTGCTAGTCAGATATCCTCTCTCAATTTGGCGTTCTCCTCTTGAAGATCTCGAACTTCTTCTACGATTTCAGAAGACACTGAAATCTTACTTTCCCGGGTCGCTTGTGTCTCCTTAAGAAGGTCAATCACCAAGCGAGAAAATTGGAGGGAATCTCGGTAAGCCTATGGGAAGAAATAAGAGGAAGGTCAAACCAATACAAATAAAAGAGTTTCAATAAGCACGCCAAGAGAGTCACGCTTACCTCAGCCTGTCTTTGAAGAAAAATGCGAGTAGCCTTTTCTACATCTTCCGAATTCTTCGCCAGACGACGACGATCCTGAGGAGGGATGGAAGCATTCAATAAATGAAGAGCCAAATCCAGATTGGCGATTGAGTGCCCCTCTTTAAGACAATACCCCTGCATAAAGTGAAGAGGATTCCAATCCTTTGAAAAATTAGCAGATTGGCTAAACATCATGTCCCAGGTAAAAGGAGGACCTCCATAACTTGGAGGATCACTAGAAGACGCCTCAACATGAGAAGGGAACAGTCGAGTGGACGCTCCAGTTTGAGGAGGTAGGCGAGTCGATGACCCGACACAAGGTGGTGGTGCCTCATCACGAGGCGGGGATGGATCAGTTGACGAAGAAGATGAATCCCCACCTCGCCTTCCTTTCCGCCAAGTACCCTTATCCTGGTTGGAACGACGAGAGGTATTCTTCATCTCGCCTTCATTCGAAGACCGTCTTGGAGGTGACTTTGCAATTGAAGGAATGACCTCAACGTCGATAGGAGTATCGATAAACGCTCCACTATTGGCCTCCTTAGAGGGGAGGGGGGGAGGGCAGAAGAAGCTCGCGCCATGACCTGGCGATGATTACAGAGAATCGCCTGGATAAAATTTGAACAAAGAAGGGCAAAATCCGCATCAAAAGAGTAAGGTGGCAACCTCGAAAATAAAAAAACTGCCAAAATACCTGAGGGAGGATGACCGGCCATGATACTGGTTATTCAAAAAATAATCTCCTTCCTAGAAGTCTAACCAAATCAACGGGGAAAACGAAGAAATAGAGGAAATGGGGGGGGGGGGGGGGTGTTAGCATATGGTGACGTGGCGCCGTAATAGGAGCCCGTTAATTAAGGGAATTACCTAAGTTAATTAGGTAATTGTCAATTAAGGCTAATTGGGCCAAATCCAATTAGTAATTGACAAGGGAGGCACAAAATGGGCCTCCCCCCTTTTATGCATAGTTCGGCCGAATGTGGTGTACCACATTGGTTGGAGTTGCCTTTTGGCAACTCCACCAATACTATATATAGGGGTGACTCCTAAGGGTTAACACACTCATAAATAAGAACAAGGATCTCCATTGAGAAAACTTGTTCTCCCCTAGTTTATATTTTCGACACCATCATCATCAAGTCCGAAGTTCCATCTCTGTTGAAGAATCGATCAGAGGTCTTGTTGTGGAGCTACATCGCGTGGGACTTCTTCTAACGAAGAACTTGCACGTGGTTCCGACCGGAGGATCAGAACTCCCTCCACATCGTTCTTGGGCAGGAAAGCTAAAAGGTATGTGTACTAATTCCGTTGCGTAGATTAGATTTCTTGCTAGTACACGTTTAGCATTCTGTAGTATTACGTCCCCGTAATCCAACAGTGGTATCAGAGCCTGGTTAGGATTTCTTAAAATTTTGATAAACTGATGTTCTTGAATCTCTAAAAAATCCGAAATTTTTAAGTTCATGAACACCATGAAGAATCCGAAATTTTTAAGTAAATTTCATGTGCTTGATCTTTAAAAACTTAAATTTTTTCATGCTTACATGTTTTTCTAGATCAAAACCGAATTTTTCATGATAAATTCAAGTTTGATGTTCATGATCTTCAAGAACACCATGAGTTTTATCAAGAACACTATTTGGATTCTTGATCAAGGTAGTATTTGATCCTAAAATTTGACAACTTTTCCAACTTTTTGTGTTTGTGCCGAAAACCCTAAGGGTATTTTAGGTAAAAAAAATTATTTTTCTTGGTCACCAAGTTATTAAAATTTCGGCACAAATATTTTAATATATATGTTGCCATTTTTAAATTTTATTAATAGGTAACTATATATCTACAAGTTGGAAAATATGGATAGGTTTATAATATAATATTGTAAGAGATATTAACTATCAATATATATAGTTAAGATATGGTTAATATATATTGATAGAATTAATTACTATATAAGATTAAGAAAATATATTGTCTACATATTTTAATCCCTAAAAGATATATTTGACAATATTTTTATATATATATTAACATATATATTTATATTGTTGATTGATTTACATCTTAAAGATAGAATCTTGACAATGTTTATATATATATATATATGCCGAATTTTTACATATATAAGCATTATTGGAAATTAATTTTAAATAATTATTATTTCTTGAAGACTAAGTAGAGTTTTTAGTGGATATTAAAACACTACTTAGCCCACAAGAATAATCCGGCCGAACCCTATGGTTTATGGGCCGGTCCAATTGCTAAACCGGAGCGGGTAAAACCAATCCGGGTTTTCTTAATCGGGTTGACCTAGTCGTGTCGGGTCGGACCATAGTAATTAAATTAAATTAAACCTAACCAGACCGATTTCGAGTGATGAACCGAATCACAATCTTATTTTATTGAACCGATTCGGACCAAACCGGATTTTTAAAATCAGACCGAGTTGAACCGGATTTTAAATTGAACCTAACCAAATTTCAAAATTTTGGGAAATTTTAAATTGTTCAATAAAATAGGATGTCAAATTTTAAATCCAAAATGTTTTCGAACTTTAAAATTAGCCTAAACAGTGCTCTTAGGGTTTGTGTTTTAATACACGATTTCAATCAAAACCCTAATGCCTGGTTTCGATTATGGAGATGGATCTCGGACTTGCATGTTTTTGGGACTGGATTAAATTAGTGGGCTGATTTGCAATTGTTTACTTTCTGCATCATATATTTTGATATAATTAGAACTGTCGTCTTGACTCATTCAAGCTAGCTGGATATTATATTGCGACCATTGAGCTCTGGGATTTAAATATATGGTTTGCGCAATAAGATAGACATGCTATGCTGATTGAAAGTGCCTAGAATCCATGTCTAGAAATTCGCATGATTGATTGTAAGCATGAATTGCAAAACAACCCCTAATATTTTCAAAGCGTTTTATAAAACCGAAAATTCCAGTCGCCAATTATGCATGATGTGTGCGGATATTGCATGTTTTGACACGTATGCTAGGATGTTCACAATAGAACGCATATGATAATTTACTTTACGTAGAATTATGTATGTTAGGAACATTAGACGCATGACGCGTAAGCATGTTGTGTTCGATATTTATGGCATGGTATGATGATTTGCTAGATGTAGTATAATTATAAATATGCATGCGTAAATTATCGAATAATTTTACAAAATCATAAGGGCCTTGGGAAAGCCAAGATCGGGTATGCTTATTTGAAATTTCCCGTTCCGGTAATTTGCAATAGAATAACCGTTTTCAAAAGACTGATATATTAGATTGAAAACGACAATATTGTGAATTCTTTCACGACACCCCCTTCCTCGGTTTACTGAAGGTTGGTTTGGTTTAGTGACTGAAGAATCACTATTCGTCGTATTCCATCATAATTGATAATCCGATGTATGCAATTCCGTCAAAATGTTGTTATCTTCCCAAACTAGTGTTGTTATCGATGAATAGATGGCATTATCATGTGAATCTGAGCTATTAGTTGAGACGAATTATGACTCGTGGAGCAAACGCGTCATTACAATTTTGGAAGCACAAGGTCTGTGTGACCACATACAAATAACCATGAATTACCCAAATGTCGGACTCACCAAAGATCTGGCATTTGCCCACTTTAAGTGGGAGCAAGATGACAAGAAAGCAAAGGAGCTGATACTGTCGGAAATGTCAGAAGATTTCTATGTTCGTTATAAGGATGATCCGACGACAAAGGACATCTGGGATGCCCTCTTTCTGAAATATGGAAGTGGCATGGCAGTTACACTGCACCCTTTTATACCAACATTAGAAACATGTCTGAACAACAACAGTAAGAGTGTACGTGAAAAAGTATACGACCTCCTTCGCCTATTCAAGCCATTGGAAGATGACAGTCAGATAGCTGAATGGGATAAAATTCAGGCCATAATAGGGATCCTCCCGAAGTCTTGGAGAGCAACCAAGGCCATATTGACTGTCAGCAGTTCCGTACTTGATATTGCATCTGTCCTGAAAATAGTCGAGATGGAAGAGGCTCGATTAAAATCAGTTTCGAAGGAACCGAAATCCACAGGACAAGCTGGCCGCAAGAAACGATGACTTCACCTAAACAAGGCATTCCCAGATTAAAATCTGAGATAGTTTGCGGGAACTCCAGCCCACGCCGAATAAGAGATGGTGCAGGTTCTAGCAAATCGCATTCTGAAAAGGTATGCGAATTTGGTTATGTAGAGGAAGCTTTAGTTTCCTCAACTATCATGTTAACTGACTCAAATCTGTCTTGGATTCTTGATTCAGGTGCAACGGACCATATAGAAAACGATCGAGAACTATTTGCCAAGTTTAGACGATTGCCGAAGGATTCTAAATGGATATACATTGGAGACAACTCACAAGTTGAAGTCATAGGGGTAGGGACTTGCAAATTGCCGATGGGAAATAGCAAATTCTTACTTCTAGATAATGTCCTTTTCGCTCCTAGAATTTGTAGGAACGTTGTTTCTGTTTCTGCTCTTATGGATAAAAACTTTATTTTGTCATTTAAGAAATCCTTTGTTCGTATAAATAAAGGGGATACTTTATTTGGATATGTCTTTTCTTATAATGGTTTGTTTATCATGGATCAACATGGCAATGTAAATTAATATCGCTTGTATGCAATGTTTTCCTTAGAAGCACAAACTGACGCAAGCGGATGGCATTCGCGGCTTGGACATATAGGCTATGACAGAGTTCAGTCGTTGGCTCGACGAGGGCTTTTGCCCGGAACAAACAGTGTGGTCAAACACACATGTCATGACTGTCTGGCTGGAAAGTCCACCCGCAAGCCATTCGGTGAAGCAAAACGAGCAGAATTTCCATTGCAGATAATCCATTCCGATGTCTGTGGACCAATGAACGTAACTTCTAGGAATGAAAAGCGATACTTCGTAACTTTCATTGATGACTACACCCGATTTGGGTTTACTCATTTGATTACTCGCAAATCTGAAGTTATAGATTGCTTTAAAAGCTTTCTGAAGCTCGTGGAGAATCAACAGGAGCGGAAGGTGAAAATCCTCCGCACCGATAGAGGTGGAGAATATATCTCTAATGAGTTTGATAAGTTATGCAAAGAAAGTGGGATCGCCCGTCAAACGAAGATCCCCAACACACCACAGCAGAATGGTGTGGCTAAACGTCGTAATCAGACTCTCCTAGACATGGTGAGAACCATGATGTCACAAGCACAATTACCAATTTATTATTGGGGAGACGCATTGCTTGCTGCCACTCATGTAGTAAACCTTGTCCCATCAAAAGCAGTTAACACAACACCGTATGAGCTCTGGACTGGTAGAGAGTTAAATCTTACCAGGCTGCGACCTTGGGGGTGCGCAGCTTACACACATACAACTGACAGCCGATTCGGCAAGTTAGGCCCCAGAGGACTTAAGAGCATCTTTATAAGATACTTGGAGAACTCAAAAGGTTATGTATTTGTGTCAACTCAAGAAATCGGTAGTGTGTACGAACATGAATCCAGAGACATCACTTTTCTTGAGGAAGAATTTCCATCGCTTCAAGAGATAAAAACAGATGAAGTTCTGACCGAACTAGAACATGATGATGATGATTCTCAGGTCCCACTTTATTCGAGTGGGAGATTTGGCACCGCAACAAGTGATTCGGTTAATGAGGACGATATCCCCATTATAAATCCAGTGGGAGGGCTCACTCCCCCCCAAACACAAATCACTATTGCTGGGAATGCGAATCAAGTAGAACCTGACATTCATAACACACAACTACCATCAATTCCCATTATTTCAAGTGGGAGTGGGATGATCGCTCAAGTTCCAAATCCTAGAGATCAAAGAACTAATCTCGGAGGTGAAATTCCGAGACGAAGGGGTCGTCCTAGGAAAGTTATTGCTCAAAGTTCTAGTAACGCCAACATTCCCAGTGGGAGTAGTGCCCCGATAAGAAGCATTATTCCAAGTGGGAGTATGGGTCAAACTCAAAATGGGATAGGTGAGCCTAGACGCAGTCAAAGGCAACACACTTCCCCTAAAAGGTATCCCATTGAGAGAGGCGAAATATTCACTCTCACATTTGTTGATGAACCAGTAACGGTTAAACAAGCGATGGAAGGACCTGAAGCAAATGAATGGAGAAAAGCAATGGAAGATGAAATCGCCTCAATGAAATCTAATTCGGTTTGGTCATTAGTTGATTTGCCTACGAACCGCAGAGCAATAGGAGCTAAGTGGGTATTGAAACTCAAACTCACTGCTGATGGAGAAGTCGAGCGATACAAAGCTCGACTAGTTGCGAAAGGATATACCCAAATCCACGGAGTGGACTTTGATGAAACATACTCACCAACTGTGCGTTACACCACAGTTAGGGCCATCCTTGCCCTAGTTGCTAGTCTTGATCTAGAGCTACATCAAATGGATGTTAAGACCGCATTCCTCCATGGAAACCCGGAGGAAGAGATCTATATGGAGCAGCCGGAGGGTTTCATTACTCCTGGCAAAGAACGTAAAGTTTGCAAACTCCAAAGATCTATATACGACCTTAAACAATCATCTCGGCAATAGTATCGCAGATTCCACGAGGAAATCGTCGGATACGGATTCGTGAATCTTCACGAGGATCCCTGCGTATACACCAAGACCTCCGGGTCTAAGTATATCATCATAACACTATACGTGGATGACATACTCATTGCTGTGAACGACCTGAGTTTTATGAATAAATCAAAGTCCTGGTTAGCATCAGCATTCGAGATGAAAGACATGGGAGAGGCCACGTACATCTTAGGCATCGAAATTGCCCGAGATCGTGCCACCCGGAGATTATGTCTATCTCAGGAATCATATATCAACAAACTGTTGAAACGATTCAGAATGCTAGATGCTAAACCCGTGGATACGCCGGTTGTGATCGGGTGCGCGCTATCGAAGCGTGATGGCCCGAAAAACCAGCAGGAGCGTGAACAGATAAAGAATGCAGAGTCTCTGAGCATGGTAGGGAGTCTAATGTACGCCATGCTCTGTACTCGGCCAGACATCTGTTACGCTGTGGGCCTAGTAGCAAGATTCCAATCAGATCCTAGTTATCAACATCTAAAGGCCGTAAAACGAATAATCAGGGTACTGCCGACTACGTTCTGTGCTATGAGGGCGATCGACTCGAATTGACCGGTTATAGTGACGCCGACCACGGTGGTGATCCGGATGATCGTAAGTCCACCACAGGAGGAGTTTTCCTCCTTGCTAATGCTGCCATATCATGGGTAAGCAAGAAGAAATCTTGTGTCGCGCTTTCCACTACGGAATCAGAATTCGTTGCCCTCTCCAAAAACGCAAAAGAAGTGGTCTGGTTGAAAAGGCATCTTACTGCATTAATTGGCACCGACAAGAAGAGTAAATCTGTGAAGGTGTACTCCGACAGTCAGGCGGCCATTCTGCAGTTAAGAATCCAAAGTACCATAGTAGGACAAAGCACATTGATGTGAAATACAATTATGCTAAATCTGTTCTGGAAGACAACATAATCGCTTTAGAATACTTGCCTATAGACAATATGGTCGCAGACCCTTTAACTAAGCCGTTACGTAGGGATATTTTTGAAAAGCACGTAAAACTGCTTGGATTACGTAGGGCTTAAACTGTGTGGCTTGTAAAAGTGATAAAATTTTGACATTTGAAATTATGTTTCAATTGAATAAAAGAATTGAAATTTTAGTTTATGATTTATCGACGTCATAATGATTAACAACATTGGATTTCACGGTCTATAAGCTAAGTCGTAGGAAGAACTAAAATTCTTCCACCAAAATTATGTCGAATGTGAACCTTGCCTCGTCACACAGGCACGGTCATCTTGTAAGGAGAGAGGGACCTCTACCATAACAAGATTGGCTAAGAATAAGGGGGATAAACCTGATTAAACAAAATGATAACATTGTCACGCTTAACAGCATGACTTAATCTTCATTTTGTAAATCGCCGAGTTGGACTTTGTCCATCACTATATATCACATCCAAGGCCAGATGAGAGATTCTGCGATAGCATTATTGACATATCCCATCCCTGGCTTTACCAGGTGTGCTATCGACGCGTGCTTCATACTGCGCGTGCCATATACGACTACGGGGTCATGCTCGGTTGTGCTAGCTAGAATCCTTGTGATTCAAAGGGCGCATACTTATTCACCTTGAGGTGTGATTGATCCCGGATGTCTTATGAAGAGGCATCCAAAGTATCCTCATGGACTCAGAACTTATACCTAAGGTCTGGCTCAATGCTCGCTTCCCGCCGTACGATCGTAGTGCCGAAGAAAACGGCCAAGTGACCACGTCTTGGAAACCGGTTGAGTCAGACTAAGGGTATAAGCGATGGGGATGGTCAAGTTCACCTTTAATTCACGGACTCTCGTGTTCACTAGGTGGCCGCCAACCGGATATTAGTTGAAGGTTGTGAACACTTGTACGGATGCCCTGGAGATGTATTCCTTTGTGGAAAACTGAGCAATTGGAGAATTATTAGTTGACCAAGGATACAGTGCGGTACATATTTTATTTTAACAGGATTGATTTACGAAAGGGAATCAACGTTCTGGCGGGCGCTACAATACTCCTAACAGATGAGTAGCACGATGCCCGTAGTATCCACCGGTCGCACGGCAAGCCTCGTATGAACTATTCGGAGACGGAGACTGAAAACTGAGATGTTGATACTATTGCGTAACCATATAGATTAACGAGAACCCTCCCATTCTGGCGAGTGGGAGCTGTTAGCATATGGTGACGCGGCGCCGTAATAGGAGCCCGTTAATTAAGGGAATTACCTAAGTTAATTAGGTAATTGTCAATTAGGGCTAATTGGGCCAAATCCAACTAGTAATTGACAAGGGAGGCCCAAAATGGGCCTCCCCCCCTTTTATGCATAGTTCGGCCGAATGTGGTGTACCACATTGGTTGGAGTTGCCTTTTGGCAATCCACCAATACTATATATAGGGGTGACTCCTAAGGGCTAACACACTCATAAATAAGAACAAGGATCTCCATTGAGAAAACTTGTTCTTCCCTAGTTTATATTTTCGGCACCATCATCATCAAGTTCGAAGTTCCATCTCCGTTGAAGAATCGATCAGAGGTCTTGTTGTGGAGGTACATCGCGTGGGACTTCTTCTAACGAAGAACTTGCACGTGGTTCCGACCGGAGGATCAGAACTCCCTCCACATCGTTCTTGGGCAGGAAAGCTAAAATGTATGTGTACTAATTCCGTTGCGTAGATTAGATTTCTTGCTAGTACACGTTTAGCATTCCGTAGTATTACGTTCCCGTAATCCAACAAGGGGGACAGTATTTATACCCCAAAACCTCCCTAGAAGGAGGTAACTTCCCGAGGACGATCATTCATTGGTTTATCTACTGGCAATATAGCCGTTGTCGTACACCTGTCAAGAGATCTCTTAAAGTGACTCTCCAGCTTCTCCCAGACCAACGGTTAGGAAAGCCATAGGGACTAGCATCTCGCCTCGACTAAAGGTATCATCTTTTAGCCTATCCAACCAAGATTAAGTGAACTGATAGAGATGGAATCTCGCTCGAACATGTTCAAGAATTATACTCGACTCAAGACCTCCTCTTCATAAATGAAGCTGACGACTTAAGTCTCGGGGGCAAGTGTTGAGTTATGATTAAACGACACAGACTAGAGCCAAGTACGTTTATTGGCGAGACTGACGAATCGACGACCAACCTTGTTTGGAATGGTGAAACAAAGGTAAAAGGTCGACTATCATCTTTTGAGGAAGTCGACTTTCATAACATGATTAATAAAGATAGAAGCGACCAAGCTACCAGACCTCTATTTTAAAGAGTAAGTCGAGTCGACTATTAAAAGCTCTCTCAGAAGTAAACCTTCCTCCTAAGGAAAGGTACATGTGGCGACCTGCTTCCACCGCCCCAGAAGTAAACCTTCCTCCTAAGGAAATGTACAAGTGGCGACCTGCTTCCACCACCCCAGAAGTAAACCTTCCTCCTAAGGAAATGTACATGTGGCGACCTGCTTCCACCGCCCCAGAAGCCAACCTTCCTCCTAAGGAAAGGTACATTTGACGACCTACTTCCACTGTTGAAGGAAGAAATCTTTTTGACTAAGGAAGGATGAGCTGGCGACCTGCTTGTCACCTACTTAGGCCGGCTCTGGACAAAACCCTCCCAGAGGGTAACCGCCCCACAAAGTCGGTAACATTTCCCTATAAATAGGGGTTCACTTTCATTATTTAATCAAAGATCTATCAATTACTCTATATTATTCTCTCGATATACATTACTGACTTAAGCTTCAGAGTGGAATTAGGGGGTATCCCCACCTCTTTTCAGGTCCTTGCCTAGTACAAAGCCACCAAAGGAAACTAAGTGTCCACGCGACCAAGAAAGATACCTGAGTGAGCTAGCTCCCGGTGAGATCTAGAAGTCCACTACTCGAAATTCCAAGGCCACGTCATTTTGATCACAACATATATAGTATAGTCAAAAATAAAATAAAAAAACTTAGATGGAGAGTATCGACTGTATAGGACACCGTCCATATATATATTACTTACAATGATGCATATATGTATAACAGAGCGTGTCTATCTTATAAGAATTCGTCTTATTCAGATAATTAAGTTAACAAGCAAATGACTTTATCGAATCGTTTTTATAATCAGGAGGAATAGATATATTACACCATCTGCACTAACTACTAAATGTATAGATCACTGTATGTAGTTATAAGATATAGTTTTAATAGGTATTTTGGTTATTAACCTCTTTTAACTATGTTTTCTTTAAGTATAATTTTTTTTTTTAACACTTTAATTGTTTAATATTTGGCACTTGTTGTCTTTTGTTGCATCTGTTAATGAACGGTTAATTTTGACCTTTATATATCCAAGTAACGTGCAATGCACGGGTGACTAACCCACAAAATTTATTTTGTTCATTTCTGTTTATACCACTAACTTTTTTTTTTTTATAAAACTATGTATATTCTACCAGTATAATAACTTAATTTTTTTTTAATTTTAAATTAATATGTTAAAATAACATATTTATTTTATTACTTAATAATTTGTTATCGCGGTCAATTTATAAGTTATATATATATTATACGTCATTCAGTTGGAATGGTTGAAACTATTTCTCATTCAATTATTTAATGGTTGAAACTATTTCTCATTTCGGACTCATAAGCACCAAGTTTTTTGTGATGGTGTAAGCAAAATGCTTCGGTTACGGCCAATTTTTTTCATTTTTTTTCAATATAACCTCATTTTTTTCATATCAGTATAACTTGCACTCTTACTTGTTGTATATGACCGTGGAATGGTTGAAACTATTTCTCAATTCGGACTCATAAGCACCAAGATTTTTGTGATGGAAAGTAAGAAAAATTCTTCGGTTTCGGCCAATTTTCTCATTTTTTTTTTTCAACAAAACCTCACTCGGACCGCTATTATTGATGAAATCAGTTTTATTTCCACTCTTACTCGTCGTATATGACCGTGAATGGTTAAAACTATATCTCATTCCGGACTCATAAGCACCAAGTTTCTGTGATGTAAGCAAAATTATTCGATTTCAGTCAATTTTCTCATTATTTCAATATAACCTCACTCGGACCCCTATTTTTGTGAAATCCATTTTATTTGCACTCTTATTCGTCGTATATGACCGTGGAATGGTTGAAACTATTTCTCATTCCGGACTCATAAGCACCAAGTTTTCTGTGATGTAAGCAAAATTCTTCGGTTTCGGCCAATTTTCTCATTTTTTCAATATAACCTCATTGGGACCGTTATTATTGATGAAATCAGTTTTATTTCCACTCTTACTCGTCGTAAATGACCGTGGAATGGTCGAAACTATTTCTCATTCTGGACTCATAAGCACCGAGTTTTATGTGATGATGTAAGCAAAATTATTCGGTTTCGGCCAGTTTTCTCATTTTTTTCAATATAACCTCGCTGGGACCCTTATTTTTGATGAAATCAGTTATATTTGCACTCTTATTTGTTGTATATGACCTTGGAATTGTTGAAACTATTTCTCATTAGCACTCTTTCTAGTCGTATATGACCGTGAAATAGTTGAAACTATTTCTCATTCCGGAGTCAAAAGCACCAAGTTTTCTGTGATGGTAAGTAAGCAAAATTCTTCGGTTTCAACCAATTTTCTCATTTTTTCAATATAACCTCACTCAGACACCTATTTTTGATAAAATCAGTTATATTTGCACTCTTACTCTTCTTATATGACCATGGAATGGTTGAAACTATTTCTCATTTCGGACTCATAAGCACCAAGTTTTCCTTGATAGTAAGTAAGCAAAATTCTTCGGTCTCGGCCAATTTTCTCGTTTTTTAAATAAAACCTCACTCGGACCGTTATTTTTTATGAAATCAGTTTTATTTGCAGTCTTATTCGTCGTATATGACCGTGGAATGGTTTAAAGTATTTCTCATTCCGGACTCATAAGCACCAAGTTTTCTGTGATGGTAAGTAAGAAAAATTCTTCGGTTTCGGCCAATTTTATCATTTTTTCAATATAACCTCACTCGGACCGTTATTTTTTATGAAATCAGTTTTATTTGCACTCTTACTCGTCGTATATGACCGTTGATTGGTTGAATCTATTTCTCATTCCAGACTCATAATCACCAAGTTTTCTGTGATGTGTAAGTAAGCAAAATTCTTCGGTTTTTCCCAATTTTTTAATTTTTTCAATATAACCTCACTCGGACCCCTATTTTTTATGAAATCAGTATTATTTGCACTCTTACTTTTTGTACATGACCATGGAATGGTTGGAACTATTTCCCATTCCGGACTCATAAGCACCAAGATTTCTGTGATGGTATGTAAGCAAAATTTCTTCAGTTTCGGTAAATTTTCTCATGTTTTCAATGTAACCTCACTCAAACAACTATTTTTTATGAAATAAGTTTTATATGCACTCTTTCTCGTCGTATATGACCGTGGAATGGTTGAAACTTTTTCTCATTCCGGACTCAAAAGCACCAAGTTTTCTGTGATGGTAAGTCAAAATTCTTCGGTTTCAGCCAGTTTTCTCATTTTTTCAATATAACCTCACTCGGACACCTATTTTTGATGAAATCAGTTTTATTTGCACTCTTACTCGTCGTATATGACCGTGAAATGGTAGAAACTATTTCTCATTTCGGAATCGTAAGCACCAAGTTTTCTGTGATGGTAACTAAGATAAATTCTTCGGTTTCGACCAATTTTCTCAATTTTTCAATATAACCTCACTCGGCCGTTATTTTTTATGAAATCAGTTTTATTTGCGCTCTTACTCGTCGTATATTACCGTGGAATGGTTGAAAGTATTTCTCATTCCGGACTCATAAACACAATGTTTTCTTTGATGGTAAGTAGGCAAAATTCTTAGGTTTCGGCCAATTTTCTCAATTTTCAATATAACCTCACTCGGACACCTATTTTTAATGAAATCAGTTTTATTTGCACTCTTATTCTTCGTATATGATCTTTGAATGGTTGAAACTATTTCTCATTTCGGACTCATAAGCACCAAGTTTTCTGTGATGTGTAAGCAAAATTCTTCGGTTTCGGCCAATTTTCTCATTTTTTCAATATAACCTTACTCGGACCGTTATTTTTGATGAAATTAGTTTTATTTGAACTATTACTCGTCGTATATGACCGTGGATTGGTTGAAACTATTTCTCATTCCAGACTCATAAGCACCAAGTTTTCTGTGATGGTAAATAAGCAAAATTCTTCGGTTTCAACCAATTTTCTCATTTTTTCAATATAACCTCACTCAGACACCTTTTTTTGATAAAATCAGTTTTATTTGCACTCTTAGTCTTCGTATATGACCGTGGAATGGTTGAAACTATTTCTCATTTCGGACTCATAACTAAGCACCAAGTTTTCTGTGATAGTAAAGTAAGCAAAATTCTTCGGTCTCGGCCAATTTTCTCGTTTTTTAAATAAAACCTCACTCAGACCGTTATTTTTTATGAAATCAGTTTTATTTGCACTCTTACTCGTCGTATATGACCGTGGATTGGTTGAATCTATTTCTCATTCCAGACTCATAAGCACCAAATTTTCTGTGATGGTAAGTAAGAAAAATTCTTCGGTTTTTCCCAATTTTTTAATTTTTTCAATATAACCTCACTCGGACCCCTATTTTTTATGAAATCAGTATTATTTGCACTCTTACTTGTTGTACATGACCATGGAATGGTTGGAACTATTTCCCATTCCGGACTCATAAGCACCAAGATTTCTGTGATGGTATGTAAGCAAAATTTCTTCAGTTTCGGCAAATTTTCTCATGTTTTCAATGTAACCTCACTCAGACAACTATTTTTGATGAAATAAGTTTTATATGCACTCTTTCTCGTCGTATATGACCGTGGAATGGTTGAAACTATTTCTCATTCTGGACTCAAAAGCACCAAGTTTTCTGTGATGGTAAGTCAAAATTCTACGGTTTCAGCCAATTTTCTCATTTTTTCAATATAACCTCACTCGGACACCTATTTTTGATGAAATCAGTTTTATTTGCACTCTTACTCGTCGTATATGACCGTGAAATGGTAGAAACTATTTCTCATTTCGGAATCGTAAGCACCAAGTTTTCTGTGATGGTAACTAAGCTAAATTCTTCGGTTTCGGCAAATTTTCTCAATTTTTCAATATAACCTCACTCGGACCGTAATTTTTTATGAAATCAGTTTTATTTGCACTCTTACTCGTCGTATATTATCATGGAATGGTTGAAAGTATTTCTCATTCCGGACTCATAAACACCATGTTTTCTTTGATGGTAAGTAGGCAAAATTCTTAGGTTTCGGCCAATTTTCTCAATTTTCAATATAACCTCACTAGGACACCTATTTTTAATGAAATCAGTTTTATTTGCACTCTTATTCTTCATATATGACCTTGGAATGGTTGAAACTATTTCTCATTTCGGACTCATAAGCACCAAGTTTTCTGTGATGTGTAAGCAAAATTCTTCGGTTTCGGTCAATTCACATTTTTTCAATATAACCTTACTCGAACCGTTATTTTTTATGAAATTAGTTTTATTTGCACTATTACTCGTCGTATATGACCGTGGATTGGTTGAAACTATTTCTCATTCCAGACTCATAAGCACCAAGTTTTCTGTGATGGTAAGTAAGCAAAATTCTTCGGTTTCAACCAATTTTCTCATTTTTTCAATATAACCTCACTCAGACACCTATTTTTGATAAAATATGTTTTATTTGCACTCTTACTCTTCATATAAGACCGTGGAATGGTTGAAACTATTTCTCATTTCGGACTCATAAGCACCAAGTTTTCTTTGATAGTAAGTAAGCAAAATTCTTCGGTCTCGGCCAATTTTCTCGTTTTTTAAATAAAACCTCACTCGGACCGTTATTTTTTATGAAATCAGTTTTATATGCACTCTTACTCGTCGTATATGACCGTTGATTGGTTGAATCTATTTCTCATTCCAGACTCATAAGCACCAAGTTTTCTGTGATGTGTAAGTAAGCAAAATTCTTCGGTTTTTCCCAATTTTTTAATTTTTTCAATATAACCTCACTCGGACCCCTATTTTTTATGAAATCAGTATTATTTGCACTCTTAATTTTTGTACATGACCATGGAATGGTTGGAACTATTTCCCTTTCCGGACTCATAAGCACCAAGATTTCTGTGATGGTATGTAAGCAAAATTTCTTCAGTTACGGCAAACTTTCTCATGTTTTCAATGTAACCTCACTCAGACAACTATTTTTGATTAAATAAGTTTTATATGCACTCTTTCTCGTGTATATGACCGTGGAATGGTTGAAACTATTTCTCATTCCGGACTCAAAGCACCAATTTTCTGTGATGGTAAGTAAGCAAAATTCTACGGTTTCAGCCAATTTTCTCATTTTTTTCAATATAACCTCACTCGGACACCTATTTTTGATGAAATCAGTCTTATTTGCACTCTTACTCGTCGTATATGACCGTGGAATGGTAGAAACTATTTCTCATTTCGGAATCGTAAGCACCAAGTTTTCTGTGATGGTAACTAAGCTAAATTCTTCGGTTTCGGCCAATTTTCTCAATTTTTCAATATAACCTCACTCGGACCGTTAGTTTTTATGAAATCAGTTTTATTTGCACTCTTACTCGTCGTATATGACCGTGGAATGGTTAAAAGTATTTCTCATTCCGGACTCATAAACACCAAGTTTTCTTTGATGGTAAGTAGGCAAAATTCTTAGGTTTCGGCCAATTTTCTCAATTTTCAATATAACCTCACTCAGACACCTATTTTTAATGAAGTCAGTTTTATTTGCACTCTTATTCTTCGTATATGACCTTGGAATGGTTGAAACTATTTCACATTTCAGACTCATAAACACCAAGTTTTCTGTGATGTGTAAGCAAAATTCTTCGGTTTCGGCCAATTTTCTCATTTTTTCAATATAACCTTACTCAGACCGTTATTTTTTATGAAATTAGTTTTATTTGCACTATTACTCGTCGTATATGACCGTGGATTGGTTGAAACTATTTCTCATTTCAGACTCATAAGCACCAAGTTTTCTGTGATGGTAAGTAAGCAAAATTCTTCGGTTTTTGCCAATTTTTTAATTTTTTCAATATAACCTCACTCAGAGCCCTATTTTTATTGAAATCAGATTTATTTTCACTCTTACTCGTCGTATATGACTGTGGAATGGTTTAAACTATTTCTCATTTCGGACTCATATGCACCAAGCAAAATTCTTCGGTTTCGGCCAATTTTCTCATTTTTTTCAATATAACCTCACTCGGACCCCTATTTTTTATGAAATTAGTTTTATTTTCATTCTTACTCTTCGTATATGACCGTAGAATGGTTGAAAGTGTTTCTCATTCCGGACTCATAAGCACCAAGTTTTATGTGATGGTAAGTAAGCAAAATTCTTTGGTTTCGGCCAATTTTCTTAATTTGTCAATATAACCTCACACGGACCTCTATTTTTTATGAATCAGTTTTATATGCACTCTTACTCGTCCTATATGACCGTTGAATGGTTGAAACTATTTCTCATTTCGGACTCATAAGCACCAAGTTTTCTGTGATGGTTAGTAACCAAAATTCTTCGGTTTGGCCAATTTTCTCATTTTTTCAATATAAAGTCACTCGGACCGTTATTTTTTATGAAATCTGTTTTATTTCCACTCTTTCTCATTTCGGACTCATATGCACCAAGCAAAATTCTTCGGTTTCGGCCAATTTTCTCGTTTTTTCAATATAACCTCACTCGGAACGTTATTTTTTATGATATCGGTTTTAGTTGCATTCTTAATCGTCATATATGACCGTGGAATGTTTGAAACTATTTCTCATTCCAGACTTATAAGCACCAATTTTTCTATGATGGTAATGTAAGCAATTTTCTCATTTTTTTCAATATAACCTCACTCGGAACCCTATTTTTTGTGAAATCAATATAATTCGCACTCTTACTTGTTGTATATGACCGTGAAATGGTTGAAACTATTTCTCATTTCAGACTGCTAAGCACCCAGATTTCTGTGATGGTAAGTAAGCAAAATTCTTTGGTTTCGGCCAATTTTCTCATTTTTTTTCTTCAATATAACCTCACTAGGACCGCTATTATTGATGAAATTTGTTTTATTTCCACTCTTACTTGTCGTATATGACTGTGGAATGGTTAAAACTATTTATCAACTCATAAGCACCAAGTTTTCTATGATGGTAAGCAAAATTCTTCTGTTTCAACAAATTTTCTTGTTTTTTCAATATAACCTCCCTAAGACCGTTATCTTTTATGATATCAGTTTTATTTGCACTCTTACTCGTCGTATATGTCCGTGGAATGGTTGAAAACATTTCTCATTCCGGACTCATAAGCACCAAGTTTTTTGTGATGGTAAGTAAGCAAAATGCTTCGGTTTCGGCCAATTTTCTCATTTTTTCAATATAACCTCACTCGGACCACTATTTTTTCTGATATGACCTCTGAATGGTTCAAATTATTTCTCATTTCAGACTCATAAGCACCAAGATTTCTGTGATGGTTAGTAAGCAAAAATTTTCGATTAGGCCAATTTTCTTATTTTTTTTCAATATAACCTCACTCGGATCGTTATTTTTGATGAATATCAGTTTTATTTGCACTCTTACTCGTCGTATATGAACATGGAATGGTTGAAACTATTTCTCATTCCAGACTCATAAGCACCAAGTTTTCTGTGATGGTAAGTAAGCAAAATTCTTCGATTTCGGCCAATTTTCTCATTTTTTTTCATTATAACCTCAGTCGGATACCTATTTTTGATGAAATCATTTTTATTTGCGCTCTTACTCGTCGTATATGACCTTGGAATGGTTGAAACTAGTTCTCATTCTGGACTCATAAGCAGCAAGTTTTCTGTGATGGTAAGTAAGCAAAATTCTTCGGTTTCGGCCAATTTTCTCATTTTTTTCAATATAACCTCACTCAGTCGGATACCTATTTTTGATGAAATCATTTTTATTTGCACTCTTACTCGTCGTATATGACCGTGGAATGGTTGAAACTAGTTCTCATTCTTAACTCATAAGCAGCAAGTTTTCTGTGATGGTAAGTAAGCAAAATTCTTCGGTTTCGGCCAATTTTCTCATTTCAATATAACCTCACTCGGATAACTATTTCTGATGAAATCAGTTTTATTTGCACTTTTACTCGTCGTATATGACCGTGTAATGGTTTAAAATATTTCTCATTCCGGACTCATAAGCACCATGTTTTCTGTGATGGTAAGTAAGCAAAATTCTTCGGTTTCGGCCAATTTTCTCAATTTTTCAATATAACCTCACTCGGACCGTTAGTTTTTATGAAATCAGTTTTATTTGCACTCTTACTCGTCGTATATGACCGTGTAATGGTTGAAAGTATTTCTCATTCCGGACTCATAAACACCAAGTTTTCTTTGATGGTAAGTAGGCAAAATTCTTAGGTTTCGGCCAATTTTCAATATAACCTCACTCGGTTACCTATTTTTAATGAAATCAGTTTTATTTGCACTCTTATTCTTCGTGTATGACCTTGGAATGGTTGAAACTATTTCTCATTTCGGACTCATAAACACCAAGTTTTCTGTGATGTGTAAGCAAAATTCTTCGGTTTCGGCCAATTTTCTCATTTTTTAAATATAACCTTACTCAGACAGTTATTTTTTATGAAATTAGTTTTATTTGCACTATTACTCGTCGTATATGACCGTGGATTGGTTGAAACTATTTCTCATTCCAGACTCATAAGCACCAAGTTTTCTGTGATGGTTAGTAAGCAAAATTCTTCGGTTTTTGCCAATTTTTTAATTTTTTCAATATAACCTCACTCAGAGCCCTATTTTTATTGAAATCAGATTTATTTTCACTCTTACTCGTCGTATATGACTGTGGAATGGTTTAAACTATTTCTCATTTCGGACTCATATGCACCAAGCAAAATTCTTCGGTTTCGGCCAATTTTTCTCATTTTTTTCAATATAACCTCACTCGGACCCCTATTTTTTATGAAATCAGTTTTATTTTCATTCTAACTCGTCGTATATGACCGTAGAATGGTTGAAAGTGTTTCTCATTCCGGACTTATAAGCACCAAGTTTTATGTGATGGTAAGTAAGCAAAATTCTTTCGTTTCGGCCAATTTTCTTAATTTGTCAATATAACCTCACACGGACCTCTATTTTTTATGAATCAGTTTTATATGCACTCTTACTCGTCCTATATGACCGTTGAATGGTTGAAACTATTTCTCATTTCGGACTCATAAGCACCAAGTTTTCTGTGATGGTTAGTAAGCAAAATTCTTCGGTTTGGCCAATTTTCTCATTTTTTCAATATTAAGTCACTCGGACCGTTATTTTTGATGAAATCTGTTTTATTTCCACTCTTTCTCATTTCGGACTCATATGCACCAAGCAAAATTCTTCGGTTTCGGCCAATTTTCTCGTTTTTTCAATATAACCTCACTCGGAACGTTATTTTTTATGATATCGGTTTTAGTTGCATTCTTAATCGTCATATATGACCGTGGAATGTTTGAAACTATTTCTCATTCCAGACTTATAAGCACTAATTTTTCTGTGATGGTAATGTAATAAAAATTCTTCGGTTTCGGCCAATTTTCTCATTTTTTCAATATAACCTCACTCGGAACCCTATTTTTTGTGAAATCAATATAATTCACACTCTTACTTGTTGTATATGACCGTGAAATGGTTGAAACTGTTTCTCATTTCAGACTCCTAAGCACCCAGATTTCTGTGATGGTAAGTAAGCAAAATTCTTCGGTTTCGGCCAATTTTCTCATTTTTTTTCAATATATATAACCTCACTAGGACCGCTATTATTGATGAAATTTGTTTTATTTCCACTCTTACTCGTCGTATATGATTGTGGAATGGTTAAAACTATTTATCAACTCATAAGCACCAAGTTTTCTGTGATGGTAAGCAAAATTCTTCTGTTTCAACAAATTTTCTTGTTTTTTCAATATAACCTCCCTAAGACCGTTTTCTTTTATGATATCAGTTTTATTTGCACTCTTACTCGTCGTATATGTCCGTGGAATGGTTGAAAACATTTCTCATTCCGGACTCATAAGCACCAAGTTTTTTGTGATGGTAAGTAAGCAAAATTCTTCGGTTTCGGCCAATTTTCTCATTTTTTCAATATAACCTCACTCGGACCACTATTTTTTCTGATATTAGCTTTATTTGCACTCTTACCCGTCGTATATGACCTCTGAATGGTTCAAACTATTTCTCATTTCAGACTCATAAGCACCAAGATTTCTGTGATGGTTAGTAAGCAAAAATTTTCGATTAGGCCAATTTTCTTATTTTTTTTCAATATAACCTCACTCGGATCGTTATTTTTTATGAATATCAGTTTTATTTGCACTCTTACTCGTCGTATATGAACATGGAATGGTTGAAACTATTTCTCATTCCAGACTCATAAGCACCAAGTTTTCTGTGATGGTAAGTAAGCAAAATTCTTCGATTTCGGCCAATTTTCTCATTTTTTTCATTATAACCTCAGTCGGATACCTATTTTTGATGAGATCATTTTTATTTGCACTCTTACTCGTCGTATATGACCGTGGAATGGTTGAAACTAGTTCTCATTCTGGACTCATAAGCAGCAAGTTTTCTGTGATGGTAAGTAAGCAAAATTCTTCGGTTTCGACCAATTTTCTCATTTCAATATAACCTCACTCGGATAACTATTTCTGATGAAATCAGTTTTATTTGCACTTTTACTCGTCGTATATGACCGTGTAATGGTTTAAAATATTTCTCATTCCGGACTCATAAGCACCATGTTTTCTGTGATGGTAAGTAAGCAAAATTCTTCGGTTTCGGCCAATTTTCTCAATTTTTCAATATAACCTCACTCGGACCGTTAGTTTTTATGAAATCAGTTTTATTTGCACTCTTACTCGTCGTATATGACCGTGTAATGGTTGAAAGTATTTCTCATTCCGGACTCATAAACACCAAGTTTTCTTTGATGGTAAGTAGGCAAAATTCTTAGGTTTCGGCCAATTTTCTCAATTTTCAATATAACCTCACTCGGACACCTATTTTTAATGAAATCAGTTTTAGTTGAACTCTTATTCTTCGTATATGACCTTGGAATGGTTGAAACTATTTCTCATTTCGGACTCATAAACACCAAGTTTTCTGTGATGTGTAAGCAAAATTCTTCGGTTTCGGCCAATTTTCTCATTTTTGTCAATATAACCTTACTCAGACCGTTATTTTTTATGAAATTAGTTTTATTTGCACTATTACTCGTCGTATATGACCGTGGATTGGTTGAAACTATTTCTCATTCCAGACTCATAAGCACCAAGTTTTCTGTGATGGTAAGTAAGCAAAATTCTTCGGTTTTTGCCAATTTTTTCAATATAACCTCACTCAGAGCCCTATTTTTATTGAAATCAGATTTATTTTCACTCTTACTCGTCGTATATGACTGTGGAATGGTTTAAACTATTTCTCATTTCGGACTCATATGCACCAAGTAAAATTCTTCGGTTTCGGCCAATTTTCTCATTTTTTTCAATATAACCTCACTCGGACCCCTATTTTTTATGAAATCAGTTTTATTTTCATTCTTACTCGTCGTATATGACCGTAGAATGGTTGAAAGTGTTTCTCATTCCGGACTCATAAGCACCAAGTTTTATGTGATGGTAAGTAAGCAAAATTATTTGGTTTCGGCCAATTTTCTTAATTTGTCAATATAACCTCACACGGACCTCTATTTTTTATGAATCAGTTTTATATGCACTCTTACTCGTCCTATATGACCGTTGAATGGTTGAAACTATTTCTCATTTCGGACTCATAAGCACCAAGTTTTTTGTGATGGTTAGTAAGCAAAATTCTTCGGTTTGGCCAATTTTCTCATTTTTTTCAATATAAAGTCACTCGGACCGTTATTTTTTATGAAATCTGTTTTATTTCCACTCTTTCTCATTTCGGACTCATATGCACCAAGCAAAATTCTTCGGTTTCGGCCAATTTTCTCGTTTTTTCAATATAATCTCACTCGGAACGTTATTTTTTATGATATCGGTTTTAGTTGCATTCTTAATAGTCATATATGACCGTGGAATTTTCGAAACTATTTCTCATTCCAGACTTATAAGCACCAATTTTTCTGTGATGGTAATGTAATAAAAATTCTTCGGTTTCGGCCAATTTTCTCATTTTTTCAATATAACCTCACTCGGAACCCTATTTTTTGTGAAATCAATATAATTCGCACTCTTACTTGTTGTATATGACCGTGAAATGGTTGAAACTATTTCTCATTTCAGACTCCTAAGCACCCAGATTTATGTGATGGTAAGTAAGCAAAATTCTTCGGTTTCGGCCAATTTTCTCATTTTTTTTTTCAATATAACCTCACTAGGACCGCTATTATTGATGAAATCTGTTTTATTTCCACTCTTACTCGTCGTATATGACTGTGGAATGGTTAAAACTATTTATCAACTCATAAGCACCAAGTTTTCTGTGATGGTAAGCAAAATTCTTCTGTTTCAAAAATTTTCTTGTTTTTTCAATATAACCTCCCTAAGACCGTTATCTTTTATGATATCAGTTTTATTTGCACTCTTACTCGTCCTATATATCCGTGGAATGGTTGAAAACATTTCTTATTCCGGACTCATAAGCACCAAGTTTTTTGTGATGGTAAGTAAGCAAAATTCTTCGGTTTCGGCCAATTTTCTCATTTTTTCAATATAACCTCACTCGGACCACTATTTTTTCTGATATTAGTTTTATTTGCACTCTTAACCGTCGTATATGACCTCTGAATGGTTCAAACTATTTCTCATTTCAGACTCATAAGCACCAAGATTTATGTGATTGTTAGCAAAAATTTTCGATTAGGCCAATTTTCTTATTTTTTTTCAATATAACCTCACTCGGATCGTTATTTTTGATGAATATCAGTTTTATTTGCACTCTTACTCGTCGTATATGAACATGGAATGGTTGAAACTATTTCTCATTCCAGACTCATAAGCACCAAGTTTTCTGTGATGGTAAGTAAGCAAAATTCTTCGATTTCGGCCAATTTTCTCATTTTTTTCATTATAACCTCATTCGGATACCTATTTTTGATCAAATCATTTTTATTTGCACTCTTACTCGTCGTATATGACCGTGGAATGGTTGAAACTAGTTCTCATTCTGGACTCATAAGCAGCAAGTTTTCTGTGATGGTAAGTAAGCAAAATTCTTCGGTTTCGACCAATTTTCTCATTTCAATATAACCTCACTCGGATAACTATTTCTGATGAAATCAGTTTTATTTGCACTTTTACTCGTCGTATATGACCGTGTAATGGTTTAAAATATTTCTCATTCCGGACTCATAAGCACCATGTTTTCTGTGATGGTAAGTAAGCAAAATTCTTCGGTTTCGGCCAATTTTCTCAATTTTTCAATATAACCTCACTCGGACCGTTAGTTTTTATGAAATCAGTTTTATTTGCACTCTTACTCGTCGTATATGACCTTGTAATGGTTGAAAGTATTTCTCATTCCGGACTCATAAACACCAAGTTTTCTTTGATGGTAAGTTGGCAAAATTCTTAGGTTTCGGCCAATTTTCTCAATTTTCAATATAACCTCACTCGGACACCTATTTTTAATGAAATCAGTTTTAGTTGAACTCTTATTCTTCGTATATGACCTTGGAATGGTTGAAACTATTTCTCATTTCGGACTCATAAACACCAAGTTTTCTGTGATGTGTAAGCAAAATTCTTCGGTTTCGGCCAATTTTCTCATTTTTGTCAATATAACCTTACTCAGACCGTTATTTTTTATGAAATTAGTTTTATTTGCACTATTACTCGTCGTATATGACCGTGGATTGGTTGAAACTATTTCTCATTCCAGACTCATAAGCACCAAGTTTTCTGTGATGGTAAGTAAGCAAAATTCTTCGGTTTTTGCCAATTTTTTAATTTTTTCAATATAACCTCACTCAGAGCCCTATTTTTATTGAAATCAGATTTATTTTCACTCTTACTCGTCGTATATGACTGTGGAATGGTTTAAACTATTTCTCATTTCGGACTCATATGCACCAAGCAAAATTCTTCGGTTTCGGCCAATTTTCTCATTTTTTTCAATATAACCTAACTCGGACCCCTATTTTTTATGAAAACAGTTTTATTTTCATTCTTACTCGTCGTATATGACCGTAGAATGGTTGAAAGTGTTTCTCATTCCGGACTCATAAGCACCAAGTTTTATGTGATGGTAAGTAAGCAAAATTCATTGGTTTCGGCTAATTTTCTTAATTTGTCAATATAACCTCACACGGACCTCTATTTTTTATGAATCGGTTTTATATGCACTCTTACTCATCCTATATGACCGTTGAATGGTTGAAACTATTTCTCATTTCGGACTCATAAGCACTAAGTTTTCTGTGATGGTTAGTAAGCAAAATTCTTCGGTTTGGCCAATTTTCTCATTTTTTCAATATAAAGTCACTCGGACCGTTATTTTTGATGAAATCTGTTTTATTTCCACTCTTTCTCATTTCGGACTCATATGCACCAAGCAAAATTCTTCGGTTTCGGCCAATTTTCTCGTTTTTTCAATATAACCTCATTCGGAACGTTATTTTTTATGATATCGGTTTTAGTTGCATTCTTAATCGTCATATATGACCGTGGAATGTTCGAAACTATTTCTCATTCCAGACTTATAAGCACTAATTTTTCTGTGATGGTAATGTAATAAAAATTCTTCGGTTTCGGCCAATTTTCTCATTTTTTCAATATAACCTCACTCGGAACCCTATTTTTTGTGAAATCAATATAATTCACACTCTTACTTGTTGTATATGACCGTGAAATGGTTGAAACTGTTTCTCATTTCAGACTCCTAAGCACCCAGATTTCTGTGATGGTAAGTAAGCAAAATTCTTCGGTTTCGGCCAATTTTCTCATTTTTTTTCAATATAACCTCACTAGGACCGCTATTATTGATGAAATCTGTTTTATTTCCACTCTTATTCGTCGTATATGACTGTGGAATGGTTAAAACTATTTATCAACTCATAAGCACCAAGTTTTCTGTGATGGTAAGCAAAATTCTTCTGTTTCAACCAATTTTCTTGTTTTTTCAATATAACCTCCCTAAGACCGTTATCTTTTATGATATCAGTTTTATTTGCACTCTTACTCGTCGTATATGTCCGTGGAATGGTTGAAAACATTTCTCATTCCGGACTCATAAGCACCAAGTTTTTTGTGATGGTAAGTAAGCAAAATTCTTCGGTTTCGGCCAATTTTCTCATTTTTTCAATATAACCTCACTCGGACCACTATTTTTTCTGATATCAGTTTTATTTGCACTCTTACCCGTCGTATATGACCTCTGAATGGTTCAAACTATTTCTCATTTCAGACTCATAAGCACCAAGATTTCTGTGATGGTTAGTAAGCAAAATTTTTCGATTAGGCCGATTTTCTTATTTTTTTTCAATATAACCTCACTCGGATCGTTATTTTTGATGAATATCAGTTTTATTTGCACTCTTACTCGTCGTATATGAACATGGAATGGTTGAAACTATTTCTCATTCCAGACTCATAAGCACCAAGTTTTCTGTGATGGTAAGTAAGCAAAATTCTTCGATTTCGGCCAATTTTCTCATTTTTTTCATTATAACCTCAGTCGGATACCTATTTTTGATGAAATCATTTTTATTTGCACTCTTACTCGTCGTATATGACCGTGGAATGGTTGAAACTAGTTCTCATTCTGGACTCATAAGCAGCAAGTTTTCTGTGATGGTAAGTAAGCAAAATTCTTCGGTTTCGACCAATTTTCTCATTTCAATATAACCTCACTCGGATAACTATTTCTGATGAAATCAGTTTTATTTGCACTTTTACTCGTCGTATATGACCGTGTAATGGTTTAAAATATTTCTCATTCCGGACTCATAAGCACCATGTTTTCTGTGATGGTAAGTAAGCAAAATTCTTCGGTTTCGGCCAATTTTCTCAATTTTTCAATATAACCTCACTCGGACCGTTAGTTTTTATGAAATCAGTTTTATTTGCACTCTTACTCGTCGTATATGACCGTGTAATGGTTGAAAGTATTTCTCATTCCGGACTCATAAACACCAAGTTTTCTTTGATGGTAAGTAGGCAAAATTCTTAGGTTTCGGCCAATTTTCTCAATTTTCAATATAACCTCACTCGGACACCTATTTTTAATGAAATCAGTTTTATCTGCACTCTTATTCTTCGTATATGACCTTGGAATGGTTGAAACTATTTCTCATTTCGGACTCATAAACACCAAGTTTTCTGTGATGTGTAAGCAAAATTCTTCGGTTTCGGCCAATTTTCTCATTTTTTCAATATAACCTTACTCAGACCGTTATTTTTTATGAAATTAGTTTTATTTGCACTATTACTCGTCGTATATGACCGTGGATTGGTTGAAACTATTTCTCATTCCAGACTCATAAGCACCAAGTTTTCTGTGATGGTAAGTAAGCAAAATTCTTCGGTTTTTGCCAATTTTTTAATTTTTTCAATATAACCTCACTCAGAACCCTATTTTTATTGAAATCAGATTTATTTTCACTCTTACTCGTCGTATATGACTGTGGAATGGTTTAAACTATTTCTCATTTCGGACTCATATGCACCAAGTAAAATTCTTCGGTTTCGGCCAATTTTCTCATTTTTTTCAATATAACCTCACTCGGACCCCTATTTTTTATGAAATCAGTTTTATTTTCATTCTTACTCGTCGTATATGACCGTAGAATGGTTGAAAGTGTTTCTCATTCCGGACTCATAAGCACCAAGTTTTATGTGATGGTAAGTAAGCAAAATTCTTTGGTTTCGGCCAATTTTCTTAATTTGTCAATATAACCTCACACGGACCTCTATTTTTTATGAATCAGTTTTATATGCACTCTTACTCGTCCTATATGACCGTTGAATGGTTGAAACTATTTCTCATTTCGGACTCATAAGCACCAAGTTTTCTGTGATGGTTAGTAAGCAAAATTCTTCGGTTTGGCCAATTTTCTCATTTTTTCAATATTAAGTCACTCGGACCGTTATTTTTGATGAAATCTGTTTTAATTCCACTCTTTCTCATTTCGGACTCATATGCACCAAGCAAAATTCTTCGGTTTCGGCCAATTTTCTCGTTTTTTCAATATAACCTCACTCGGAACGTTATTTTTTATGATATCGGTTTTAGTTGCATTCTTAATCGTCATATATGACCGTGGAATTTTTGAAACTATTTCTCATTCCAGACTTATAAGCACCAATTTTTCTGTGATGGTAATGTAATAAAAATTCTTCGGTTTCGGCCAATTTTCTCATTTTTTCAATATAACCTCACTCGGAACCCTATTTTTTGTGAAATCAATATAATTCGCACTCTTACTTGTTGTATATGACCGTGAAATGGTTGAAACTATTTCTCATTTCAGATTCCTAAGCACCCAGATTTATGTGATGGTAAGTAAGCAAAATTTTTCCGTTTCGGCCAATTTTCTCATTTTTTTCTTCAATATAACCTCACCAGGACCGCTATTATTGATGAAATCTGTTTTATTTCCACACTTACTCGTCGTATATGACTGTGGAATGGTTAAAACTATTTATCAACTCATAAGCACCAAGTTTTCTGTGATGGTAAGCAAAATTCTTCTGTTTCAACCAATTTTCTTGTTTTTTCAATATAACCTCCCTAAGACCGTTATCTTTTATGATATCAGTTTTATTTGCACTCTTACTCGTCGTATATGTCCGTGGAATGGTTGAAAACATTTCTCATTCCGGACTCATAAGCACCAAGTTTTTTGTGATGGTAAGTAAGCAAAATTCTTCGGTTTCGGCCAATTTTCTCATTTTTTCAATATAACCTCACTCGGACCACTATTTTTTCTGATATCAGTTTTATTTGCACTCTTACCCGTCGTATATGACCTCTGAATGGTTCAAACTATTTCTCATTTCAGACTCATAAGCACCAAGATTTCTGTGATGGTTAGTAAGCAAAATTTTTCGATTAGGCCAATTTTCTTATTTTTTTTCAATATAACCTCACTCGGATCATTATTTTTGATGAATATCAGTTTTATTTGCACTCTTACTCGTCGTATATGAACATGGAATGGTTGAAACTATTTCTCATTCCAGACTCATAAGCACCAAGTTTTCTGTGATGGTAAGTAAGCAAAATTCTTCGATTTCGGCCAATTTTCTCATTTTTTTCATTATAACCTCAGTCGGATACCTATTTTTGATGAAATCATTTTTATTTGCACTCTTACTCGTCGTATATGACCGTGGAATGGTTGAAACTAGTTCTCATTCTTAACTCATAAGCAGCAAGTTTTCTGTGATGGTAAGTAAGCAAAATTCTTCGGTTTCGGCCAATTTTCTCATTTCAATATAACCTCACTCAGATAACTATTTCTGATGAAATCAGTTTTATTTGCACTTTTACTCGTCGTATATGACCGTGTAATGGTTTAAAATATTTCTCATTCCGGACTCATAAGCACCATGTTTTCTGTGATGGTAAGTAAGCAAAATTCTTCGGTTTCGGCCAATTTTCTCAATTTTTCAATATAACCTCACTCGGACCGTTAGTTTTTATGAAATCAGTTTTATTTGCACTCTTACTCGTCGTATATGACCGTGTAATGGTTGAAAGTATTTCTCATTCCGGACTCATAAACACCAAGTTTTCTTTGATGGTAAGTAGGCAAAATTCTTAGGTTTCGGCCAATTTTCTCAATTTTCAATATAACCTCACTCGGACACCTATTTTTAATGAAATCAGTTTTATCTGCACTCTTATTCTTCGTATATGACCTTGGAATGGTTGAAACTATTTCTCATTTCGGACTCATAAACACCAAGTTTTCTGTGATGTGTAAGCAAAATTCTTCGGTTTCGGCCAATTTTCTCATTTTTTCAATATAACCTTACTCAGACCGTTATTTTTTATGAAATTAGTTTTATTTGCACTATTACTCGTCGTATATGACCGTGGATTGGTTGAAACTATTTCTCATTCCAGACTCATAAGCACCAAGTTTTCTGTGATGGTAAGTAAGCAAAATTCTTCGGTTTTTGCCAATTTTTTAATTTTTTCAATATAACCTCACTCAGAACCCTATTTTTATTGAAATCAGATTTATTTTCACTCTTACTCGTCGTATATGACTGTGGAATGGTTTAAACTATTTCTCATTTCGGACTCATATGCACCAAGTAAAATTCTTCGGTTTCGGCCAATTTTCTCATTTTTTTTCAATATAACCTCACTCGGACCCCTATTTTTTATGAAATCAGTTTTATTTTCATTCTTACTCGTCGTATATGACCGTAGAATGGTTGAAAGTGTTTCTCATTCCGGACTCATAAGCACCAAGTTTTATGTGATGGTAAGTAAGCAAAATTCTTTGGTTTCGGCCAATTTTCTTAATTTGTCAATATAACCTCACACGGACCTCTATTTTTTATGAATCAGTTTTATATGCACTCTTACTCGTCCTATATGACCGTTGAATGGTTGAAACTATTTCTCATTTCGGACTCATAAGCACCAAGTTTTCTGTGATGGTTAGTAAGCAAAATTCTTCGGTTTGGCCAATTTTCTCATTTTTTCAATATTAAGTCACTCGGACCGTTATTTTTGATGAAATCTGTTTTAATTCCACTCTTTCTCATTTCGGACTCATATGCACCAAGCAAAATTCTTCGGTTTCGGCCAATTTTCTCGTTTTTTCAATATAACCTCACTCGGAACGTTATTTTTTATGATATCGGTTTTAGTTGCATTCTTAATCGTCATATATGACCGTGGAATTTTTGAAACTATTTCTCATTCCAGACTTATAAGCACCAATTTTTCTGTGATGGTAATGTAATAAAAATTCTTCGGTTTCGGCCAATTTTCTCATTTTTTCAATATAACCTCACTCGGAACCCTATTTTTTGTGAAATCAATATAATTCGCACTCTTACTTGTTGTATATGACCGTGAAATGGTTGAAACTATTTCTCATTTCAGATTCCTAAGCACCCAGATTTATGTGATGGTAAGTAAGCAAAATTTTTCCGTTTCGGCCAATTTTCTCATTTTTTTCTTCAATATAACCTCACCAGGACCGCTATTATTGATGAAATCTGTTTTATTTCCACACTTACTCGTCGTATATGACTGTGGAATGGTTAAAACTATTTATCAACTCATAAGCACCAAGTTTTCTGTGATGGTAAGCAAAATTCTTCTGTTTCAACCAATTTTCTTGTTTTTTCAATATAACCTCCCTAAGACCGTTATCTTTTATGATATCAGTTTTATTTGCACTCTTACTCGTCGTATATGTCCGTGGAATGGTTGAAAACATTTCTCATTCCGGACTCATAAGCACCAAGTTTTTTGTGATGGTAAGTAAGCAAAATTCTTCGGTTTCGGCCAATTTTCTCATTTTTTCAATATAACCTCACTCGGACCACTATTTTTTCTGATATCAGTTTTATTTGCACTCTTACCCGTCGTATATGACCTCTGAATGGTTCAAACTATTTCTCATTTCAGACTCATAAGCACCAAGATTTCTGTGATGGTTAGTAAGCAAAATTTTTCGATTAGGCCAATTTTCTTATTTTTTTTCAATAACCTCACTCGGATCATTATTTTTGATGAATATCAGTTTTATTTGCACTCTTACTCGTCGTATATGAACATGGAATGGTTGAAACTATTTCTCATTCCAGACTCATAAGCACCAAGTTTTCTGTGATGGTAAGTAAGCAAAATTCTTCGATTTCGGCCAATTTTCTCATTTTTTTCATTATAACCTCAGTCGGATACCTATTTTTGATGAAATCATTTTTATTTGCACTCTTACTCGTCGTATATGACCGTGGAATGGTTGAAACTAGTTCTCATTCTTAACTCATAAGCAGCAAGTTTTCTGTGATGGTAAGTAAGCAAAATTCTTCGGTTTCGGCCAATTTTCTCATTTCAATATAACCTCACTCAGATAACTATTTCTGATGAAATCAGTTTTATTTGCACTTTTACTCGTCGTATATGACCGTGTAATGGTTTAAAATATTTCTCATTCCGGACTCATAAGCACCATGTTTTCTGTGATGGTAAGTAAGCAAAATTCTTCGGTTTCGGCCAATTTTCTCAATTTTTCAATATAACCTCACTCGGACCGTTAGTTTTTATGAAATCAGTTTTATTTGCACTCTTACTCGTCGTATATGACCGTGTAATGGTTGAAAGTATTTCTCATTCCGGACTCATAAACACCAAGTTTTCTTTGATGGTAAGTAGGCAAAATTCTTAGGTTTCGGCCAATTTTCTCAATTTTCAATATAACCTCACTCGGACACCTATTTTTAATGAAATCAGTTTTATCTGCACTCTTATTCTTCGTATATGACCTTGGAATGGTTGAAACTATTTCTCATTTCGGACTCATAAACACCAAGTTTTCTGTGATGTGTAAGCAAAATTCTTCGGTTTCGGCCAATTTTCTCATTTTTTCAATATAACCTTACTCAGACCGTTATTTTTTATGAAATTAGTTTTATTTGCACTATTACTCGTCGTATATGACCGTGGATTGGTTGAAACTATTTCTCATTCCAGACTCATAAGCACCAAGTTTTCTGTGATGGTAAGTAAGCAAAATTCTTCGGTTTTTGCCAATTTTTTAATTTTTTCAATATAACCTCACTCAGAACCCTATTTTTATTGAAATCAGATTTATTTTCACTCTTACTCGTCGTATATGACTGTGGAATGGTTTAAACTATTTCTCATTTCGGACTCATATGCACCAAGTAAAATTCTTCGGTTTCGGCCAATTTTCTCATTTTTTTTCAATATAACCTCACTCGGACCCCTATTTTTTATGAAATCAGTTTTATTTTCATTCTTACTCGTCGTATATGACCGTAGAATGGTTGAAAGTGTTTCTCATTCCGGACTCATAAGCACCAAGTTTTATGTGATGGTAAGTAAGCAAAATTCTTTGGTTTCGGCCAATTTTCTTAATTTGTCAATATAACCTCACACGGACCTCTATTTTTTATGAATCAGTTTTATATGCACTCTTACTCGTCCTATATGACCGTTGAATGGTTGAAACTATTTCTCATTTCGGACTCATAAGCACCAAGTTTTCTGTGATGGTTAGTAAGCAAAATTCTTCGGTTTGGCCAATTTTCTCATTTTTTCAATATTAAGTCACTCGGACCGTTATTTTTGATGAAATCTGTTTTAATTCCACTCTTTCTCATTTCGGACTCATATGCACCAAGCAAAATTCTTCGGTTTCGGCCAATTTTCTCGTTTTTTCAATATAACCTCACTCGGAACGTTATTTTTTATGATATCGGTTTTAGTTGCATTCTTAATCGTCATATATGACCGTGGAATTTTTGAAACTATTTCTCATTCCAGACTTATAAGCACCAATTTTTCTGTGATGGTAATGTAATAAAAATTCTTCGGTTTCGGCCAATTTTCTCATTTTTTCAATATAACCTCACTCGGAACCCTATTTTTTGTGAAATCAATATAATTCGCACTCTTACTTGTTGTATATGACCGTGAAATGGTTGAAACTATTTCTCATTTCAGATTCCTAAGCACCCAGATTTATGTGATGGTAAGTAAGCAAAATTTTTCCGTTTCGGCCAATTTTCTCATTTTTTTCTTCAATATAACCTCACCAGGACCGCTATTATTGATGAAATCTGTTTTATTTCCACACTTACTCGTCGTATATGACTGTGGAATGGTTAAAACTATTTATCAACTCATAAGCACCAAGTTTTCTGTGATGGTAAGCAAAATTCTTCTGTTTCAACCAATTTTCTTGTTTTTTCAATATAACCTCCCTAAGACCGTTATCTTTTATGATATCAGTTTTATTTGCACTCTTACTCGTCGTATATGTCCGTGGAATGGTTGAAAACATTTCTCATTCCGGACTCATAAGCACCAAGTTTTTTGTGATGGTAAGTAAGCAAAATTCTTCGGTTTCGGCCAATTTTCTCATTTTTTCAATATAACCTCACTCGGACCACTATTTTTTCTGATATCAGTTTTATTTGCACTCTTACCCGTCGTATATGACCTCTGAATGGTTCAAACTATTTCTCATTTCAGACTCATAAGCACCAAGATTTCTGTGATGGTTAGTAAGCAAAATTTTTCGATTAGGCCAATTTTCTTATTTTTTTTCAATATAACCTCACTCGGATCATTATTTTTGATGAATATCAGTTTTATTTGCACTCTTACTCGTCGTATATGAACATGGAATGGTTGAAACTATTTCTCATTCCAGACTCATAAGCACCAAGTTTTCTGTGATGGTAAGTAAGCAAAATTCTTCGATTTCGGCCAATTTTCTCATTTTTTTCATTATAACCTCAGTCGGATACCTATTTTTGATGAAATCATTTTTATTTGCACTCTTACTCGTCGTATATGACCGTGGAATGGTTGAAACTAGTTCTCATTCTTAACTCATAAGCAGCAAGTTTTCTGTGATGGTAAGTAAGCAAAATTCTTCGGTTTCGGCCAATTTTCTCATTTCAATATAACCTCACTCAGATAACTATTTCTGATGAAATCAGTTTTATTTGCACTTTTACTCGTCGTATATGACCGTGTAATGGTTTAAAATATTTCTCATTCCGGACTCATAAGCACCATGTTTTCTGTGATGGTAAGTAAGCAAAATTCTTCGGTTTCGGCCAATTTTCTCAATTTTTCAATATAACCTCACTCGGACCGTTAGTTTTTATGAAATCAGTTTTATTTGCACTCTTACTCGTCGTATATGACCGTGTAATGGTTGAAAGTATTTCTCATTCCGGACTCATAAACACCAAGTTTTCTTTGATGGTAAGTAGGCAAAATTCTTAGGTTTCGGCCAATTTTCTCAATTTTCAATATAACCTCACTCGGACACCTATTTTTAATGAAATCAGTTTTATCTGCACTCTTATTCTTCGTATATGACCTTGGAATGGTTGAAACTATTTCTCATTTCGGACTCATAAACACCAAGTTTTCTGTGATGTGTAAGCAAAATTCTTCGGTTTCGGCCAATTTTCTCATTTTTTCAATATAACCTTACTCAGACCGTTATTTTTTATGAAATTAGTTTTATTTGCACTATTACTCGTCGTATATGACCGTGGATTGGTTGAAACTATTTCTCATTCCAGACTCATAAGCACCAAGTTTTCTGTGATGGTAAGTAAGCAAAATTCTTCGGTTTTTGCCAATTTTTTAATTTTTTCAATATAACCTCACTCAGAACCCTATTTTTATTGAAATCAGATTTATTTTCACTCTTACTCGTCGTATATGACTGTGGAATGGTTTAAACTATTTCTCATTTCGGACTCATATGCACCAAGTAAAATTCTTCGGTTTCGGCCAATTTTCTCATTTTTTTTCAATATAACCTCACTCGGACCCCTATTTTTTATGAAATCAGTTTTATTTTCATTCTTACTCGTCGTATATGACCGTAGAATGGTTGAAAGTGTTTCTCATTCCGGACTCATAAGCACCAAGTTTTATGTGATGGTAAGTAAGCAAAATTCTTTGGTTTCGGCCAATTTTCTTAATTTGTCAATATAACCTCACACGGACCTCTATTTTTTATGAATCAGTTTTATATGCACTCTTACTCGTCCTATATGACCGTTGAATGGTTGAAACTATTTCTCATTTCGGACTCATAAGCACCAAGTTTTCTGTGATGGTTAGTAAGCAAAATTCTTCGGTTTGGCCAATTTTCTCATTTTTTCAATATTAAGTCACTCGGACCGTTATTTTTGATGAAATCTGTTTTAATTCCACTCTTTCTCATTTCGGACTCATATGCACCAAGCAAAATTCTTCGGTTTCGGCCAATTTTCTCGTTTTTTCAATATAACCTCACTCGGAACGTTATTTTTTATGATATCGGTTTTAGTTGCATTCTTAATCGTCATATATGACCGTGGAATTTTTGAAACTATTTCTCATTCCAGACTTATAAGCACCAATTTTTCTGTGATGGTAATGTAATAAAAATTCTTCGGTTTCGGCCAATTTTCTCATTTTTTCAATATAACCTCACTCGGAACCCTATTTTTTGTGAAATCAATATAATTCGCACTCTTACTTGTTGTATATGACCGTGAAATGGTTGAAACTATTTCTCATTTCAGATTCCTAAGCACCCAGATTTATGTGATGGTAAGTAAGCAAAATTTTTCGGTTTCGGCCAATTTTCTCATTTTTTTCTTCAATATAACCTCACCAGGACCGCTATTATTGATGAAATCTGTTTTATTTCCACACTTACTCGTCGTATATGACTGTGGAATGGTTAAAACTATTTATCAACTCATAAGCACCAAGTTTTCTGTGATGGTAAGCAAAATTCTTCTGTTTCAACCAATTTTCTTGTTTTTTCAATATAACCTCCCTAAGACCGTTATCTTTTATGATATCAGTTTTATTTGCACTCTTACTCGTCGTATATGTCCGTGGAATGGTTGAAAACATTTCTCATTCCGGACTCATAAGCACCAAGTTTTTTGTGATGGTAAGTAAGCAAAATTCTTCGGTTTCGGCCAATTTTCTCATTTTTTCAATATAACCTCACTCGGACCACTATTTTTTCTGATATCAGTTTTATTTGCACTCTTACCCGTCGTATATGACCTCTGAATGGTTCAAACTATTTCTCATTTCAGACTCATAAGCACCAAGATTTCTGTGATGGTTAGTAAGCAAAATTTTTCGATTAGGCCAATTTTCTTATTTTTTTTCAATATAACCTCACTCGGATCATTATTTTTGATGAATATCAGTTTTATTTGCACTCTTACTCGTCGTATATGAACATGGAATGGTTGAAACTATTTCTCATTCCAGACTCATAAGCACCAAGTTTTCTGTGATGGTAAGTAAGCAAAATTCTTCGATTTCGGCCAATTTTCTCATTTTTTTCATTATAACCTCAGTCGGATACCTATTTTTGATGAAATCATTTTTATTTGCACTCTTACTCGTCGTATATGACCGTGGAATGGTTGAAACTAGTTCTCATTCTTAACTCATAAGCAGCAAGTTTTCTGTGATGGTAAGTAAGCAAAATTCTTCGGTTTCGGCCAATTTTCTCATTTCAATATAACCTCACTCAGATAACTATTTCTGATGAAATCAGTTTTATTTGCACTTTTACTCGTCGTATATGACCGTGTAATGGTTTAAAATATTTCTCATTCCGGACTCATAAGCACCATGTTTTCTGTGATGGTAAGTAAGCAAAATTCTTCGGTTTCGGCCAATTTTCTCAATTTTTCAATATAACCTCACTCGGACCGTTAGTTTTTATGAAATCAGTTTTATTTGCACTCTTACTCGTCGTATATGACCGTGTAATGGTTGAAAGTATTTCTCATTCCGGACTCATAAACACCAAGTTTTCTTTGATGGTAAGTAGGCAAAATTCTTAGGTTTCGGCCAATTTTCTCAATTTTCAATATAACCTCACTCGGACACCTATTTTTAATGAAATCAGTTTTATTTGCACTCTTATTCTTCGTATATGACCTTGGAATGGTTGAAACTATTTCTCATTTCGGACTCATAAACACCAAGTTTTCTGTGATGTGTAAGCAAAATTCTTCGGTTTCGGCCAATTTTCTCATTTTTTTCAATATAACCTTACTCAGACCGTTATTTTTTATGAAATTAGTTTTATTTGCACTATTACTCGTCGTATATGACCGTGGATTGGTTGAAACTATTTCTCATTCCAGACTCATAAGCACCAAGTTTTCTGTGATGGTAAGTAAGCAAAATTCTTCGGTTTTTGCCAATTTTTTAATTTTTTCAATATAACCTCACTCAGAGCCCTATTTTTATTGAAATCAAATTTATTTTCACTCTTACTCGTCGTATATGACTGTGGAATGGTTTAAACTATTTCTCATTTCGGACTCATATGCACCAAGCAAAATTCTTCGGTTTCGGCCAATTTTCTCATTTTTTTCAATATAACCTCACTCGGACCCCTATTTTTTATGAAATCAGTTTTATTTTCATTCTTACTTGTCGTATATGACCGTAGAATGGTTGAAAGTGTTTCTCATTCCAGACTCATAAGCACCAAGTTTTATGTGATGGTAAGTAAGCAAAATTCTTTGGTTTCGGCCAATTTTCTTAATTTGTCAATATAACCTCACACGGACCTCTATTTTTTATGAATCAGTTTTATATGCACTCTTACTCGTCCTATATGACCGTTGAATGGTTGAAACTATTTCTCATTTCGGACTCATAAGCACCAAGTTTTCTGTGATGGTTAGTAAGCAAAATTCTTCGGTTTGGCCAATTTTCTCATTTTTTCAATATAAAGTCACTCGGACCGTTATTTTTTATGAAATCTGTTTTATTTCCACTCTTTCTCATTTCGGACTCATATGCACCAAGCAAAATTCTTCGGTTTCGGCCAATTTTCTCGTTTTTTCAATATAACCTCACTCGGAACGTTATTTTTTATGATATCGGTTTTAGTTGCATTCTTAATCGTCATATATGACCGTGGAATGTTTGAAACTATTTCTCATTCCAGACTTATAAGCACCAATTTTTCTGTGATGGTAATGTAATAAAAATTATTCGGTTTCGGCCAATTTTCTCATTTTTTCAATATAACCTCACTCGGAACCCTATTTTTTGTGAAATCAATTTAATTCGCACTCTTACTTGTTGTATATGACCGTGAAATGGTTGAAACTATTTCTCATTTCAGACTCCTAAGCACCTAGATTTCTGTGATGGTAAGTAAGCAAAATTCTTCGGTTTCGGCCAATTTTCTCATTTTTTTTTCAATATAACCTCACTAGGACCGCTATTATTGATGAAATCTGTTTTATTTCCACTCTTACTCGTCGTATATGACTGTGGAATGGTTAAAACTATTTATCAACTCATAAGCACCAAGTTTTCTGTGATTGTAAGCAAAATTCTTCTGTTTCAACCAATTTTCTTGTTTTTTCAATATAACCTCCCTAAGACCGTTATCTTTTATGATATCAGTTTTATTTGCACTCTTACTCGTCGTATATGTCCGTGGAATGGTTGAAAACATTTCTCATTCCGGACTCATAAGCACCAAGTTTTTTGTGATGGTAAGTAAGCAAAATTCTTCGGTTTCGGCCAATTTTCTCATTTTTTCAATATAACCTCACTCGGACCACTATTTTTTCTGATATCAGTTTTATTTGCACTCTTACCCTTCGTTATGACCTCTGAATGGTTCAAACTATTTCTCATTTCAGACTCATAAGCACCAAGATTTCTGTGATGGTTAGTAAGCAAAATTTTTCGATTAGGCCAATTTTCTTATTTTTTTTCAATATAACCTCACTCGGATCGTTATTTTTTATGAATATCAGTTTTGTTTGCACTCTTACTCGTCGTATATGAACATGGAATGGTTGAAACTATTTCTCATTCCAGACTGATAAGCACCAAGTTTTCTGTGATGGTAAGTAAGCAAAATTCTTCGATTTCGGCCAATTTTCTCATTTTTTTCATTATAACCTCAGTCGGATACCTATTTTTGATTAAATCAGTTTTATTTGCACTCTTACTCGTCGTATATGACCGTGGAATGGTTGAAACTAGTTCTCATTCTGGACTCATAAGCAGCAAGTTTTCTGTGATGGTAAGTAAGCAAAATTCTTCGGTTTCGGCCAATTTTCTCATTTCAATATAACCTCACTCGGATAACTATTTCTGATGAAATCAGTTTTATTTGCACTTTTACTCGTCGTATATGACCGTGTAATGGTTTAAAATATTTCTCATTCCGGACTCATAAGCACCATGTTTTCTGTGATGGTAAGTAAGCAAAATTCTTCGGTTTCGGCCAATTTTCTCATTTTTTTCAATATAACCTCACTCAGACACCTATTTTTTATGAAATCAGTTTTATTTGCACTCTTACTCGTCGTATTTGGTCGTGGAATGGTTAAACTATTTCTCATTTCGGACTCATAAGCACCAAGTTTTCTGTGATGGTAAGCAAAATTCTTCGGTTTCGACCAATTTTCTCGTTTTTTTTCAATATAACCTCACTCGGACCGTTATTTTTATGAAATCAGTTTTATTTGCACTCTTACTCGTCGTATATGACCGTGGAATGGTTGAAACTATTTCTCATTCTGGACTCATAAGCACCAAGTTTTCTGTGATGGTAAGTAAGCAAAATTCTTCGGTTTCGGCCAATTTTCTCTTTTTTTTTTCAATATAACCTCACTCGGACCGTTATTTTTTGTGAAATCGGTTTTATTTGCATTCTTACTCGTCGTATATGACCGTGGAATGGTTGAAACTACTTCTCATTCCGGACTCACAAGCACCAAGTTTTCTGTAATAGTAAGTAAGCAAAATTCTTCGGTTTCGGCCAATTTTCTCATTTTTTTCAATATAAACTCACTCGGACCCCTATTTTTTATGAAATCAGTTTTATTTGCACTTTTACTCGTCGTATATGACATTGGAATTAATATTGGTGCAAATTAAAAAAATACATTCGTGAATATGAAACATTAGAATTATTATTGGTATTTGATTATGATATTCAACCGAAAATAATGTTATAATAAATTAAAAAGAATACATATATTTAAAGATATTAAAATTATATTATAATATTGAATAACGTGAATTTTCATAGTGTACTTTAAAACTCGGAATCGCCGGTCATGCAAACGTGACGTATTTGAAGACATGATATTTAGAATTTACTTTATAATTAGAAATTATTAGTTCCTATACGTGTCATTATCTAATTTTAATCAAGCAGAATTATATTTATTTAAGTATGTATATCTCTAATTTTTTTATGGAAATAATACCTCTAATTAATTTATCATATTGTTAGAATCGTCGAACTGCCGAGCCCACCCAATTAGTTGTTGTAATTAATTACAATCGATGATCAGGACTCGTAATTAGTTATTATAATGAAATACAGTTTGCAGCTTTGCAATTTGGTCAAATTAATTAGTCTGCAACGTGAGAATTAAATGACGGAGTAATCTATATATATATATATAAATTGGTGTAAAAAGAGAATAAGAGGAAGAATATGGAGCCGTCACTTCAGTATTGTCAACCAATCATAAATTAACACATCATTACAATTTTCTTTTCCAACATAGCTCTTGAAGACATGCGCGGAAGGTTTTTACTTTTTACCGAAGCCGCTCTCACTCCAACAACCGAAGCGTCTCTTTGATTTTCCCAATCCAGTCCCTTCGCTTGGTTAATTTTCAAGCGTTGTCTCTAAGAAGCTCCAGCAATCGAAGCGCCATGGAAGATATATAAATGGTAGACAACAACAACATGGATAGCGAGCTGAGCCGATAAAAGTCAAGCAAATCTCAAACCCTAACCCGACTGCAATCGCTTCTTCTTCTCCAATCTCTACCCAACCCCTCACCTTCCCTCTAGGGCTAGACTGTCGATGCTCTGTTGCGGCGGTCTGGTGAAGGGCCAAAGAGAGGGTACCGTCGTTAATTTCTCTCTCTCTCTTCTCACTCTCAACTCTCACTTATTTCATGTATCATGTCGGCTTTGATCTTACCCCTCTCGCTCCATATTCCTTCCACACACAACAGTCTATATATATATTTATATATATAAATTGGTGTAAAAAGAGAATAAGAGGAAGAATATGGAGCCGCCACTTCAGCAGTCAACCAATCATAAATTAACACATCATTCCAATTTTTTTTCAAACATAGCTCTTGAAGACATGCGCGGAGGGTTTTTACTTTTTACTGAAGCCGCTCTCACTCCAACAACCGAAGCGTCTCTTTGATTTTCCCAATCCAATCCCTTCGCTTGGTTAATTTTCAAGCGTTGTCTCTAAGAAGCTCCAGCAATCGAAGCTCCATGGAAGAGATATAAATGGTAGACAACAACAACAAGGACAGCGAGCTGAGCCGATAAAAGTCGAGCAAATCTCAAACCCTAACCCGACTGCAATCGCTTCTTCTTCTCTAATCTCTACCCAACCCCTCACCTTCCCTCTAGGGCTGCTCTGTTGCGGCGGTCTGGTGAAGGGCCAAAGAGAGGGTACCGTCGTTAATTTCTCTCTCTCTCTCTCTTCTCACTCTCAACTCTCACCTATTTCATGTCTCATGTCGGCTTTGATCTTGCCCCTCTCGCTCCAGGGTCTCCAAAACCCCTAGATTCCTTCCACACACAGCAATTCAGGTACTGCAGCAACTACTGGAATAATTTTCGGCAATTGGGATCTCATAGTACGTCTGCGACATGAGTGGTTCAAAGGTACATTTCTTATACAAAATAGTTGTATTCTTTCGACAACTATGTTACACCTCGACGCATTCAAACACCTTCTCCTATTCATCATTTTTCAGGTATGATGAATGATGATACCTTCTAAAATAGGCCATAACTTATTATACATACAAACAATTGACTCTTTTCGAATTGGATGAATTTGTAACTGAGTTCTTTGCTTTTTGCAGTTTGAGATGGCCACCTTTTTCTGGTCTTTGGTAAGTGATTAAATTTTAATGTAGGTCTAAGAATAATATTCTTGCTTAATAAAACTTATTTGCAGGAGCAAAAGTGAGAATACTACAGTCAAAGAATTTTGCATTTAAGTGGGATAGATTTATACATATTCTATATTCTGGGTATTAAATTTTGCAAGAGTGTATTGAGGAACTTGGACCCCATCCTTATGTTGGATGAGTTTTCAGGTTATTCTTAATTCTCTAGTTAAAAAGCAGCAAACATCCAAGTATATCATAATATAGCTGGTAACAAATTTATTGTTTTCATCTTGTGCATCAGTCATTTGCTTATTTTGGAGACGAGTATGCACATTGAGTCATTGCATTCTCTCAGTACTATAGATTTACTCATATTCTATATTCTGGGTATTAAATTTTGCAAGAGTGTACTGAGGAACTTGGACCCCATCCTTATGTTGGATGAGTTTTCAGGTAATTCTTAATTCTTTGGCTAAAAATCAGCAGAAATCCAAGTATATCATAATATAGCTGGTAACAAATTTATTGTTTTCATCATGTTCATCAGTCACTTGCTTATTTTGGAGATGAATATGCACGTTGAGTCTTTGCATTCTCTCAGTACTTGAGATTGCCGTATTTTGTTATAACTATTATTGCTAACTAAAAAATTGCTCTATCTGTGAAATGATATCTTGATTTTGTTTTCACTGTATTTGGTTTAGGATGAACTTTCGTATTAGATGACATATCTGCTACTGCTTACTGGGTTATACTGCCGTTTTATTTTACTAATGCTAGAATGAATTTTCTGGTTTTTTTTCATGTTTCTATATCTATGGCGAGGGTCACATTTTCATTTCTTTTATCTGTGGAATTGACTTGCTCAAAGAATGATCAACCCCAAAGAACCCCTAACATCTCTTATTTATAAGAGGAGGTGAGCAAAACCCTTGGTGGGTTGCTCACCATAATCAGCCGAACTATTGGTCTAATAGGGCCGGCCCACAGGGCCGCGCATGGCGCATGGGGATTTCGGCCTGACCCGAAATCCCCTATGTGTCATACCTCAAATTAGACTTAGCATGTTGGGTTTATATTAATGGGCTCCTGTTACAGCGGCCCATTTACTCCAAATGTCAACAGCTCCCACTCGTCGGAATGGGAGGGTGCCTATTAATATGTTGTTGTCCAACACATCAACATTTATTCATCGATCCAATCCAGTTCTCGTATTGTTCATACGAGGTTTTCCGTGCGACCGACAGACACAACAGATTTCGCGCTACTCATCGTTTAAGAGTGTTGTAGCATCCACGGAACGTTGATTACCAACATGTTACTTCTATGTGCTGTGATGTACCCCTGGTCAATTATCATTCTCCAATTTCCTAGTTTCCCTAAAGGAATACTTCTTCAAGGCATCCGTACAAGTATTCACAACCTTCAACTAATATCCGCCTAGTGGCCACCTAGTGAATACAAGAGTCGGATAATTCCAGATGTGCATGACCATAATCATCGCTCATATCCTTAGTCAAATTCAACCGGTTCCCAAAACGTGGTCACTTGGCCTTTTTGTTCGGGCACCGCGCTTGTACGCTTGGGAGCGAACATTAAGCCCAACCTTGGACTCCGAGTGGTAAGGGTACTTCGGGTGTTGCTTCATTCAGAACCCGGGATCAGTCACACGCTCATGGTGAAGAAGTTTGCGTCCTTCAGAATCTTCGAAGATTCCGTCTAACACAACCGAGTCTGGCCCCGTGGTTAAACATGGTACGCGTAGTATGAAGTGCGCGTCGATAGCATAATCTGAATTTATTTTATATCAGGAGTGGGAATGTCATATGCTATCGTAGATTCTCATCTAGCCCAGAATGTTGTGGTAGAAGAACGGAGTTCGTCACGACGATCTACAAAACTTTGATCATATGATCGTGTACCCCGAAACTAAATGATCGTTTTGCATAACCGGGTTTCTCTTTCAAAATACCATGACTCTTAGCCGGTCTTGATATGGCTGAAGTTTCCCTCTCATCAAGACGACCGTGCCCGTGTGACATGGCAGGGTCCACATTCGACATATTTTATTAGGAGGTTTTACGCTTCAATGACTAGTTTATAAACCATACATCCGATAATATTGTCAGTATGATGTTGTAAATATCATAAACTCAAAATGCTATTATTTTATTTAAATATTACTTCAAATCCAAAATGTTACTGTCACATTACAAGCCTTCTAGATCCTACGCAATCCAAGTAGTATTGCGTGCTTTTCGAAAACTTCCTTGCGTAAGAGTTTAGTTAATGGATCTGCAACCATATTTTCCGAAGGCATGTATTCAACCGTGATCAGCTTGTCTTCTACCACACTCTTCGCATAGTTGTATTTTATATCAGTGTGTTTTGTCCTACTATGGTACTTCGGATTCTTGACTGCCCCTATCCCAGCTTGACTGTCAGAGTAAATGCGCAAAGGCTTACTCCCGTCCTCGACATCAAGCAGGGTGGTCAAGAGTCTCTTTAGCTAGACAACCTCCTGTGCATTCTTTGAGAGAGCTACTGATTTGGATTCCATAGTGGACAATACGACACATGATTACTTCTTGCTCATCCAAGAGATGACGACATTAGCAAGGAGAAACACTCATCCTGAGGTGGACTTACGATCATCTAGATCACCACCGTGGTCGGCGTCACTTTATCCTACCAATTCTAGCTTACTTCCCTCATATCACAGTCCGTAGTCTAACGTACTTTTTAGATATCTCATTATTCGTTTCACGGCTCGTAAATGTTGATAACCGGGGTTCGACTGGAAACGCGCTACTAGTCCCACAACGTAATAGATATCTGGTCGAGTGCATTGCATCGCGTACATAAGACTTCCTACCATAATTAGGTACTCTGCACTTTTCATATGTTCATGCTCTACCAGGTTCTTTGGGCCATCACACTTTGACATCGCACTCCCATATACAACTGGCGTCTCCACGGGTTTAGCATCATAGAGACTTAACCTTCTCAACAATTTGTTGATATAGGCTTCCTGAGAAAGACATAATCTACGAGCATTACGATCTCTAGCAATCTTAATGCCTAAGATGTAAGTGGCCTCTTACATGTCCTTCATATCAAATACAGATGCTAACCAAGACTTTGAGTGCTTCAAATAACTCACATCGTTTGTGTCAAGAAGGATGTCATCGACGTATAACGTCAAGATGACATACTTTGACCCTGAGGTCTTAGTGTACACGCAGGGATCCTCGTGAAGATTCACGAATATGTTGCCCACGATTTCATTGTGGAACCTGCGGTACCATTGCCGGGAGAATTTTTTAAGACCATAAATCGACCTTTGGAGCTTACAAACTTTACGGGATGAGAAACCCTCTGGTTGCTCCATGTAGATCTCTTCCTCCAAGTTTCCGTGAAGGAAGACAATCTTAACATCCATCTGGTGCTGGCCGAGATCGAGGCTAGCAACCATGGCCAAAATGGCCCGAACCGTGGTGGAACGCACAGTCGGCGAGTAAGTCTCATAAAAGTCCACTCCGTGGAGTTGGGTATATCCTTTCACGACAAGTAGAGCTTTGTACCGCTCAACGTTTCCATCAGCAGTGAGTTTCAATTTCAGAATCCACTTTGCCTCGATCGCCCTATGGTTAGCAGGCAGATCAACTAACGTCCAAACCGAATTGTATTCCATTGAGGCGAAGTCTTCCTCCATTCCTGACAATATGTAAGTTCAGGTTATGCTATCAACGTGCACTTCATACTGCGCGTACCATGTTCGACCACGGGGTCAGACTCATGTGATAGGTAGAATATTCTGAGATTCTGATGGGCACAAACTTCTTCACCTCGAGCGTGTGACTGATCCCGGGTGCTTACTGAAGGAGCACCCCAAGTATCCTTACCACTCAGAACTCATATCCAAGGTTGGGCTCAATGTTGGCCTCCAGGTGTACGAGCGCGGTGCTGAACAAAAAGGCCAAGTGACCACGTTTTAGAAACCGGATGAGCTTGATTAAGGATATGAGCAAAGGGGATGGTCGTGTACACTTGTAATTATCTGAATCTTGTATTCACTAGGTGGCCACCAACCGGATATTAGTTGAAGGTTGTGAATACTTGTACGGATGCCTTGGGGAAGTATTCCTATGGGAAACTAGGCAATTAGAGAATAACAGTTGACCAGGGATATAGCGCGGCACAGAGAAATAACAGGTTGATAACAGGTTGGGAATCAACGTTATGCGAGCGCTACGACACTCTTAACCGCTGAGTAGCACGATGTATGTTGTGTCTGCCAGTTGCACAACAAACCTCGTATGAACAATTCGGAAGCAAGAATGGATCAAAGATAAATGTTGATGTGTTGGTCGACAACATATTAACGGGCACCCTCTCATTCCGGCTAGTGCGAGTTGTTGGCATTTGGTGAATGGGCCGCCGTAATATGAGCCCTTTAATATAAACCTAATATCCTAAGTGTTAATTGAGTAATGTCACATTAGGATTTTTTGTTAGGCTTAAATCTCAACTGACATGAGAGGCCCAAAATTGGGCCTCCCCTTTAACACATGGCCGGCCGAATTAATGGTGTAAGCCTAGGTGGGTTTTTCCCACCTCCTTTTATAAATATAGAGAGACTTAGTGATTTATTTGGGGTTATTCACTTTCTCCCTTTTAGTTGAGATTAAAGAAACCCCTCTCCCTTTACACACCATATTTCAGCCGAACCTCAACATCGCCAAGGAGGTGCCAAATTGCTTTCAGCAATTAACCCGGAGATCCATCGTAGTAACGAATTGAAAAGAGGCTTTGCTGTGAAGACAATTCCTCGTAGATTACTCATTCACAAGAGGTCCTACCAGAGCCGTCCGGCAGGCCGTGAACTCCTTGTCACGTTCCTGGGCTACACAAAGCGTTATAGGTATGCGCACCATTTCCACTGCGTAACTAGTTACATAGCATGTACCTTGAGTTTTGTTTCCGTAGTGATTACCCCCTAATTCCAACAGAAACTACATAACTGATCAATGTTGCAAGGTGAATTTTTTATTTTGACAGGTACAGACGGTTGTGCGCAGGAGCTATAATACTCCCAACGGATGAGTAGTATGATCATATTAGTATTCGTCGGTCGTACGGGCTAACCTCGTATGAAACAGATGGAAGCAAGACGAAATTGTGTTAAAGGTAAATAGACGTCCCCTCATTCGAGCGAATGGGAGCTGTTGGGAATTGGCGACTATGAGCCGCACTTCATGGTAGTCCATTAACTTAACCCAACTTAATCGATTCAAAGGGATAGCTTTGAATCACCTATGCCTCCTCGAACTGAAACAACCTCGACCCTTAAGCATCTTGATGTTTCATTACCAAGACGATGTTTCTATGATCTGATCTTAAAAATGGCTCATGGAAGACCTGTTTTTGGGGTGACGTTGCATCCAAGCAACAGTGGCAAATCCTCGATCAAGCCGCTCACAAACGTATGCATCTCTTGCTTGATTCTTTGCCCACATGGAAAGAATTCCATGAAGTTCAAATTTACTAAGCCAACATCGCTTATTATGCTATTAAACTCAGCCATTCTCGTTTGGTCCTTCAAGTTCCCACCAAACATCTCATGTTGAAATCGAATGTCATTAAAGTCAGTGATGATTACCATGGTGATGTTCTCCTCCTAGCAATACACCTTATATTGTCCCAATTTTTCCTTCGTTCCCGGGGTTGAGAACGACCATACACACATGTGAGAAAATACACTTTTCCCGATGCTATATGATGTAACTCGAATCCCAAAGAGCCAAGCCACTTGACGTACCTGATGGCTTAATATAAGATGTGCTATAAAATTGGATTTTCTAGAAGAAAAAATCCATTTTTTTTAATAATTTTTTAAAGTTTTTATTTTTCTGCATGTAATAATCATTGCCTTTTAATTTTCTGCTATATTAATTTTTTTGTGATTTTATAAAATTTTGCACAACTGGGGAAAGATAACAGATAATTAACTACGGGGTTTATTTTAAAATAATTTTATTTGCCAAACACTTCAAAATAAATTAATATAGTGCAACATATAGAAATAATCAGCATGCTAGACTTCCAATTATAAGACGCCAAACACGTGCCTATCCGCCACGTAATCAAATGCTTATCTGCTTCGGATACTTTTTTATTCCTCTAGACACGGAATCCAGCGCTAGACCTCTGCCTTCCACGAGCCATTCACTATTTTATAATTTATATATTTTTGGCCAACTTACCTACTATATTATATAATTAAGGGCTAATCATCAAATCGTGTTAAACTTCACATAATTGCAAATCGATATCAGAATTTCATTTTTCAAAATTAACTATATATACTTCTAACTTAAAAAGTAAATGGCGAGTTGACGACATTCATTACAATTTTTGTCAAAATAATTTTTTTTTTAATAACAATATTATACAAACTAAAAGCACTACTTGAAAAATACTTATGAAAATAGCACATTCTGCTAATGGCGCTCGCAGTAGTGAAATGCTTTTTTTATTAAATAAAATTTTTAAAAAAAACATCCAAGGTTTAGATATGTTTTCTTATTTGTCTCTCAAATAAAATATATAAGTTTTTTTTTAAGTTTATGTAGTTTTATGATTTTATTTTCTAAAAATTCATTTAGTTGGACGAACGGTAGAGTCAATCACTTTAGAGGGCAAGTGAATTTATGTCTTTTTAACATTATTATTTTAAAAAAATCTATCGAATTTAACGAATAGGAAAATAATTTTATAAAATTTATCGTTTTAAAAGCATTTCAAAGGGCCTTGGTGTCACTCCCGTCAAATTGGCAATGTCGGATACTTTGAGCTGAGAATAAGATGTTTTCTCAAAGGAGAGCATCTCTATCCGGGTCTTTCTATCATTCTCTAAGAGCACCATGTTTTTGGTACTCTTTTTTTTCTATTACCCTAAAGGTGAACCTAGAGAGAAATTGATATTATTAATAGTATGATACAAATATTAGGTGTGGTTAAAATTTTTTATATGTTTTCATACTTTTAAAATTTTACTTATATTACAATTAAGTCCACCCTAATTATAAAGAAACCAAAGCACTCCACGTGATGGTTCCCTGAAGCGTTTCCCTAAGGAAAGCACTCCAGTTGCTTTTCGAAGGTTCAATCTCTTCCGCAAAGCTCAAAATAGTTTCTTCCAAAGAGCATTTATTGAGAAAGTGTGTAGAGAGACATAGTCAATATAGCTAGTCTTCGGTGCTATTTCGAAATGCATATAGTGAATTTAAAATTTTACATTTTTTGTCCTTGAAATATTTTTATACTAATTATTTTCCACTAACACAATTCCCCCTCCCCGAACAGAATTTATAGTTGTGTCCAGTTAATTGGATATTTACACCATATCCTCTAATTTTCTTGTTATTTTTGGTTTGTATTCCGGAGTCCGGACTAGTTTGCTTTGTTAGAACAAAGATTATTTTGGAAAAAAATTTAATTCAAGGAGTATAATAAAACAAATTATAACTTATGGGACATTTTGTAATTACCTCCATTTAGGGATGTAAACGAGCCGAGTATTTGGCAAGCTCGACTCGATTAAGTTTACTCGAGCTCGAACTCGACCGAGCCTTAATTTTTCGAGCTCGACTCGATTCAATACTCGGCGAGTTCGAGCTCGGCGAGTTCGAGCTCGGCGAGTTCGAGCTCGGCTCGACTCGATTAGGCCTTTGACTCGAACTCGACTTAAACTAAATATATACATATATAATATTATTATGTAAAGCTCAAAAAACTCGAAATCGAACTCGAACTCGACTCGAATAGGCAAAACAAAAAAGCTCGATTAGGCTCGCGAGCTTCTCGAGTCGAGTACCGGTGAACTCGAACTCGACTTGGTATTAGAAAAAACTCGACTCAAAATTTAACGAGTCGAATTAGAGTATCGACCGAACCGATCTCGAATATCTCACGAGTAACTTGCATTGTTCACACCCCTACCCTATTGAGTCTTTAGTTGTGTCCGGCCATGTTGGGCTATAGTTAGGCCTCATATATATGGTTTAAATTAAAGCCCAATTACAGTAATCGGTGATGGTGTGAAAAAGGCCGCTGGAGATTGCACCCATATTTCCCAGTTTGACGTCCGACAGATATTCCTTCCAAACATGCATATATATTTTGTAAAAGGTTGCACCAAAGAATTGATCACTTTCTTGTCCTACTACTTTCAACAAACTTCGGCTGTTTAATAATGTATGTAGGTACGAATTAGGTTTGATGTACAATATTTTCTTTCTAAGCAGTCTAGTGGTTGAGAGCGCTGATTCCCATGTGATTTGGCTCCGAGATCACGAGTTCGAATCCCCCAAGCGACTTGATTAAAATCATTTCCTTGTGAAAGGAGGACTCGTTCCTACGGGCCGGCCTCTCGACTATACTAGGCTGTTTGTGGTGTTACGTTGACGGGACCAGTGTTTGCGCTGGTTGTTCATAAGTATCATATGCTCGCAAATGAATACGAAAGTCCGGACAATACGTAGCGGGATGGGCCTAGAGTCGCCACCACTAGCCCATTCATTTTTCTTAAAAAAAAAAAACTAAGATAAAGGGCAATTATGAAAAATAAAAACAGCAATAATGAAAGACGCTAGTGGGCCCCTTTCTCCTTTGCCCATTACTTTCAGTGAAATTTTCACCGGATATTTCTCATTTAGAATAATTTTCCATCTATCAATTGTGCTTTTTTTTATTTTTTTAAACCAATGAACTTGCTTGTATTTATCTTCTCTAATTATATAAATTATGTTTCTATTTCTTTCTCTAATCAGTATGCGTTATTTACCTACCTTCATGCAGGGGCGGATCCAGTTAAGGACAAGTGGGGGCAAATGCCCCCACTAAGCTCAATGAATTTTTTTAGGTATACCGTATACATACTATTTTAAGAAAAATAATTAGTCTTTGTTCAGTTTGCCCCCACTGAAAATATGTGAAATTACTTCTAATTATTAACTTGCCCCGAGCGGTGAAGATTTGTACAGCTTCCTTCATGACCGTTCTTCTTATTGAAGAAGAAGAAAAAAAGAATGGAAAATTGCAGGTGTTCTTCTTTCTCGTTGAAGTATGAAGAAGATGAGGATAAAGTAATAATAAAAAATAGGGTTAACAAGTCTTCTGGTCCATGAAATGTGACCATTTTTTTTATTTTTGGTTCATGATGTTTTTTTTTCCTAGTTTTGGTACCATATGTTTGCAGATTTTTTCTAGTTTTGGTCCGACCGTTACATTCCGTCCATTTTTTGACATGTACAAGTCACGTGATGCACCCTAAATTTTCAATTTTGTTCAATTTAGTCCCTCTAATACTTTCCTAACCTTTTTTTTTGTTCAATTTAGTCCCGGAATTTCAAAATTTCGATTGGACCTATTGTCCAATTGGGGTCAATTTTGAAACTTCGGGACTTAATTGAGCAAAAAAAAAGATTAAGAAAGTATTAGAGGGACTAAATTTAAAGTTTAGAGTGGATCGCGTGACTTGAACATGTCAAAAAATGGACGGAATGTAACGGTTAAACCAAAACTAGAAAAAAAATCTGCAAACATATGGTACCAAAACTAGGTAAAAAAAACATCATGGACCAAAACCCAATAGTTGTCAAACATCATGGACCAAAATACCTGCTAACATTAAAAAATAATAAAATACTAAAAAGTTAAAAAAAAAAGTATGAGAGAGAGTAGGAGAATCCAGTGTTATCAGAACCAGACCGGACCGGCGGTCTGACCGGTTCGAACCGGAATCGGTGCCTCCGACGGTCCGGTTCGAGCAAATCCGGAGGATGCAAGCGAATCCGGATCGATGTCCGGTTTTTCAATGAACCAGCCGGTTTTTGGTGGACCGGACGGTCCTCCGGTTCACCAGTTCGATATCCCAAAAAAAAAAAAAAAAAACTTAGGTTAAAGACAAAACCCTAGCTAAATTAAAGATGTCGCACATAAACAAAAGCAAAAGCTGCCGCCTTAGTAGAATCACCTCCCTCCATGCTCCTCCAATCCAAGCTCCAATGTGAAGAGAATTTCCTTCAAATGTAATAGAAATTTTGCTTTCTCCTCATTTCCCTCACACTGCTAAAGACAAGTCAGCTCCTCCAACTAAGGTCGGAGCTTTTCTTCTCCATCTCAAAATCTTCATCAATTTCAAGTAATCTTCACCAACAAGCTGCTAATCGTCCACGGGCGAGAGATTCTTGCAGTTGCAGAGAATGGAGATCACCGGAACTTCGAGATTTCCCGAATTCGGCACTAGAGATGGCTTCCAGACCTCTGTTATGCTCCGAGGTGGCATCTCCTGCCGATGATGGAGACAGCTCCGGCATGAGCATGGTAAAATTGAAGACTAGAGAGTAGAGAGAGAGCCGAAGAGGTCAGATGGAAGAAAAAGAACGACGGTGACTTGTGAGGACTACGGGTTAAAAGGGAAGAACGGCTGTGTTGCTAGGGAAATTGATAGGTTTAGCAGGGTTGGGCTTTCCTGGATAAAATATTTTAGTATGGGCCGGACCTCTAAATTTTAGTAAAAAAAAAAAAGTAAAAGTTAGATAACCGGTCGAACCCAGTTCGAACCGGGTCGGACCGGTCAGACCGGGAACCGGCAGTCTCGCCGGTTCGACGTCCGGTCCGGTTCTGATAACATTGGGAGAATCACTTTTATGATTTATCTATGCAGTTATTCTATTTTTACTTTTTAAATTATTTACATATACATAGATATATGTGTAGGATTTTATTTTAGTAACATATATATATTTTTTTGGCCGATAGTAACCTTAACTTATATACATTATGAAATTCTATTTGAATAGTAAATTATCTTCTATTTTGATTAATTCTTTAACTTTCTTCGATTACTACTAACTTAATAGCAATTATACATATATATTTGATTATAAACAGAGATTTTGGATAATAAATTTAAATAATTTCTTGTTTTGTTCAAGTTAAATAATTTGAATTTACACAAAAGCAGTACAAAATGTTTTTTTGCTAAAGAAGTAGATTAAAATATTAGATTGCATAAAATAAGATCAAAATTTATTGATCATCTATATAGTTTTTAGCAATAAAAATTAAATTTACTTTATATTTACAAACTAGTTTTCAACTTTGTTAAACTAAAATTGGTTTTATATACTAGCTATAAATATGGTGGAATAACTAGTAAAAAAATATGATACATATATAAAATAATAGTAAAATTATTATTTATTGTCATAATATTACTTATAATTGTAAACTAAGAGTTGATTAACTATTTAATTTTTTTTTTTTATATTTCATACAAGCAATAATATCAAAAATATTTTGTATATACACTTCCATTCCAAAATTACAAAAATAATATTTATTTAAAAATTTAATGAATACTTTTTTGGTATTATTAACTTTAGGTAAACTTATTTACATTATTCTAATTATACTTACATTTTATAATTGACATTGAATGTAAAGTGTTAATTAAAATTAATATTATCATTAAAAAATTTGCTTTTTGGCAAAAAAAAAACAAATTTTGGCCAAGAAATTTTGCCCCCTCTCAAACTTATTCCTAGATCCGTCCCCTGCCTTCATGCACTATGAACTTGCCTGGGAATTAGGCTTGGGCATAAAAACCGGTCCGGCCGGACTGGTTCGGAACTGGTCTGGAACCGGACCGTTTGGAACCGGTTCGGAGTGAACCGGTCCAAATTGGACTGGTTTATAACCCCTAAATTGGAACCAGTCCAAGGGGTATACCAAACCAGTCCAATAAACCAGTCCGGACCGGACCGGTTTTGAACCGCTTTTTAGTAAAAAAAAAAAAAAAAAAAAGTTTTGACAGAGATTTTTCTTTTTTTTTTTTAAAAATCCGGTTTTTGACCGGTTTCTGACCGGTTTTGACCGGTTTCTGACTGGTTGTGACTGGTTTTGACTGGTTTTGGACCGATTTTTATTGATAAAACCGGTTCGACATACAAAACCGGTCCAGAACTTGTTTTTTTAAAAAACAGTCCAAAACCGGTTCTGGACCGGTTCTGGACCGGTTCAAACCAGTCCAGTTTTTTTTAGACCAACCTAAGCCAAAAAAAAACCCTAGTTATTATTGGACCGGACCGTTTAAAACAGTTCCGGTCCGGTCCGGAACCGGTTCGGCCTGAACCGGTTCAGTGCCCATCCCTACTGGGAATGTTGCTGACTTAGTTGACTCATCTCCAATCACATGTTAAATTTAATTTAATTTTTTTTTTCCTAAGAGCAGAGCATATCAGCAAATAAGAATCTTCTGCACTTTATCCACACATATTCCTAGTCTCTAACAAGACAAGCCGACAGCCGTGCCCGTGAATCCGTCCGTGATGAAAGGGAAGTTCTATTTCTTGCTTTCTCTCAATTGCTTTCATTAAGAGCACTTTCAATAGCAAGTGCCTGCCTCCACATCAGCAGCCACGTCACTGCCAACTCAGCAAAGTGGCACTGCTACAGTATTTGCTACAGTAAATGGCACTGTAAAATTGGCACTCTCTCCAGTAGTGGAGGCCAAGTTCCACTTCTACATTGGGACCCACATAATTTCATAATTCAAATATAATTTTTGCATTATATATAAATTATATATCATTATATATAAATTATATATTCATATTTTTTTACAAATACGGACATGAATAAATAATGAGATTCAAGTATTAGATGTTTTAATTTAAAAAAAAAAAAAATAGGGAATATATATATAAAATTATAAAAACGTAATTGAATTTTTTAATAAAAATTTACATTCTATAGGGATAAGAAAATAACCGGTCCGGTCGGTTCGGAACTGGTATAGACTGGACCGGTTCCAAACAGACCAATTATGCGAGAGGAGAAATAGACCAAAAACCAGTAATATACTTCTCAAAAAATTGATTTTTGATTGGACCACACTGTTTTGAACTGGTTTTTAACTAGATCAGTTTTGTCGGAGGATCGATTTTTTTTTTTTTTTTTTTTTTTAATTAGGGTAAATTTGTATAGGAAAATGGGTCGGACCAGTTTTGAACCGAACCAGAATTTTTTTACAGTTCCAGTCCAAAATCGGTCCAGAATTTTTAGTGCTAATTTCAAATTCAGTCCAGACCGGACCATACTATTTTAATTAGTACCAATCCAGTTCGGAACATATTCGGGCCCGACCGGTTCGTGCATATCCATAGTTCTCTATTGTCAATTCATTGCAATAATTATACGTTACTTGACCAAGGTAAAATTACTATTAGGTGCAGTCCCCATGCGGCATGCAGAATGATTGATAAGTATAATTGTTGATATAATAACATTGATCAATCAAATTCATTGAATCTATTATTTCACCATAATCAGTGTATATCTGTTATACGTTGATTGACATATATTAATTCAACATCATCAACATATTCACGTTTATGTACATCCATGATCATATTAGTAAATCAATTATTGCATCAATCATGTGTTTTTATATATGATTTCCAATATATGTAAATTAGAAATGTATTATATATACATCATTCTAAAAGTATAATTTTTATAATAATTTATCATAAAGATATATTTCTTTCATATAATAATATAATATAATATAATACGTAAAATATATAAAAAATATATATGCATTAAAATAATATAATATTTTTTAGTAATTATTTTCCGTATTTAATAATTTGAAATGTTATACTATTTCAAAATTTATAATTAACGGTTATTCAACATGGTAACATATAAACAAATTAGATATGGAAATTTCGAAATTGATTCAAAGTTAAAAAGTAGTAATTTTGGTTCGTGTCGTTTGTTACATAATATTCAAAATGACTGATTACGGCTCTTGTCTATCTGACTTAGCATAACCGAATATATATACAATCAAAGAGATGAGCAACACAATCGAATAAAATAATATTAAAAAGTTGGCACCGACATGAACAGTAACTTGGGAGTTCCTACTAGTAGGCACTGTCCCACTTCACTATTCACTCAATAATGGCAAAGCAGTAATATTAGTAATCCTAGTCACGCCTAGTGGCGCCTAGTCAGCGTCCAGTGGCAAAAATTGGAACTAGGCACTCCCGTTTTGGAACAAGGCACTCCTATTGAAAATGCAAGTGCCTATTTAATCATTACCAGTAGGGACCAACAGTAAATGGCACTAGGCACTAGGCACTCTCTACAATAATAAATTTACAACATGGAACTCGGAACTAGGCACTACTATTGGAAGTGCTCAAATACTAAATATTCTACATATATCTTACATATTTATTCCTAATTTGTTCGGAATTAAAAATTATTAAAAAACTGTTCTTATTAAAAAAAAAAAAAAAATCAACTATTGCTGAAATAGTAATTTAGAAAAAGTATATAAAATACACAACAGGTTTGAAAAAAAAAAAGTTTTATGTATTAATAAGTTTTCGGGGTTTCCAATCATTGTCATCTCCTTTTTACAGCTCCAAAAGAAGAGAATCATGATAACAAGATAGAAAGAATGATATGTCCATTCCCACTCGCAAAAAAATGGGAGAATCTGAGACGGTATTCCGTCTCTAAGATACTTAAAATGAGAACCGACATGTGATATATAGATGTATGAGCTTAAGAGAGAGAACTTAGGTAGCAATAGAGTATAGGTAAATTTGGTAAATTAGACTTCTAATTCAAGTGAGTTTCTGTACCCATCCATAGTTACCTAAGTTGACATTGAATACTAATTGTCATATTTCCTTGTACCGGGTACATTTGGTTTGACTTAATGGAGCCTTGTTGGATGTACAGCGGTTATATGTCGGGAATATTACCCATGTTTAATGATGCGTCTAGGCCATACACATATGGAACCTAGGAGGGATTACTACAAACCTCTTGGGGCTTGGTAATGCAGAGTTCAGTCTAGGCGTACGCCTATATGTTCACTCACATCTGCAGCTTGCTCTGCCATGACGGGTCATGGTCAGCCATCAATAGGGTTCGCTAATGGTCTAGCCAAGATGTCGAGTTGTGACTTTGTTGGTGTTTGGACCTCCACCCGGCGTGGCCACCTGTTTCTTATCTTGGGTTGTGTTGGGATGTATTGGCCTTGGGCCATCGGATACTAGCTGACTTCTTGGTTGATGAACCTTGATTATTGTACCCATTAGGCTTGGGTTCTTGTGCATTTTGTACAGTTACTATCGTTTTGAAACATTTTGTATATTTTAAAACATGTTGATACCAAAAACTATTTTTTCAAACATGTTATGAAAATGATGGTTAATTAATTTGTTACGTTAATATGCGTATTTTAAAAAATTTATGATATCATATGTCCTTAAGAATATTTCCACTATTACTTTCGTATGAAAAATGAATAAGTACCTCAAAGAAAGTTAATGATTATTTAATTATTATATTCAAAAGTAAATATTAATATTAAAATTATAAAATATTATTTAATGATGTGAACTTTTTATTACTTTTTAAAATTTAAAATTTTCAGTTAAATATCAGTTGTCACTATAATATACTTTTTGAGTTAAAAAAAATTGAATTAGTTTTAATATTAGAATTTTCAGTTTTTCAAGTCTCGTTATTTTTAATATAAAAATAAGGAAGAATTATATGTAGTTAGATAAAAATAAATATTTGGCCAACATGTAGTAAATTGCATACGACAAAAAAAAAAAGGTAAAGTGTAACGGAAAATTAAACCAGACAAGGTATTATCATGATGTCATCAGTCAAAAAAAGTTTTGTTAGTATCTTTTTTTACGTGTAATCCTTCATACTTTGACATCAACTGCAGTGTTCTTTCCAAAGAAAACAGCACACACCACTCCACACTTGCCGGAAAGCCGTATAATGAGAATTAAAAAATCAGACAAACACAAAAGTACGGTAAAGAATTTGACGATTAACCTTTTCACTCAAATTCATATTCATATTCCAATCAATACATTTCATCGTAATGTAATGTAATACATAAAACTTACAAAGAAAAAAACAACACTTGGCTGGGCTTAGCTTTCTACATCAATGAATCTATCTAAGCATGTCCCTTCACCAACTCCACCTCCGACTTCCCTTGATCGGAATCCTCCACCGGATCCCTGAACTTACCGTAAATATCTCCTTTGTAAAACTCTCTCGTTCTCGCCACCAAAATCAAAGACCCAACGGCGCCGGAAAACGTAACCGCTGCCAATATAATAAACGACATTCGGTAGCACTGTGCTCCGATGCAGGTTAGCTCCTTGACCGCCGCCCGGTCCACCCCTTTCATCCTCAGCTGCTTCACCGCCTCGTGATCGTACAACATTCCGGTCACCTTCACGTTCAAGATAAACGACCCCAATGGGCTCGCCAGCTGTCCGCAGTTGAATAGAGTCGAATAGTATTTAAGCCCGAATAGCTCTGATATTATCGCGAATAGTAGCGGCAACTGTGCCCCGAACGAAAACCCAATGATTATCGACGCCACGTAAAGCGAACCCGGTGCCGGGAACGCGATTAGGATATGGCCCACACACGATAGCAGCAGGACAAATGTCATCATTAGAGGTCTCGGCACCTTGTATTAAGGATATAAATTAGAAAATAATCATTTATTTATTTCAAATATATCTTATCAGAGTATATATTGTATCTGATAATATATATATATTTTCTAATTCAATATAATTAATTTAATTATCAATGTCTGTCTCACCTTGTAACGCTCCAAAAGCCCTTCCGACACGAAACCGGAGAAAATCCGACCGAAGTAGTTCCAAATGCTTACTAGAGAGAGAAAGGAGCTGGTAACTCGGGCCGGGTACCCGAGTGATTCTCCGATCTGACCCAAATTGTCCACCGCGGTCAAGCTCGACCCGAGCCCGCAGAATGTAGCAAAGAACAGAACCAACATGTCTACGCTCAGAAGCGCCTGCAAGATGTTGTAGTCGTCTCCTCTCGGCGGCGGCTTCAATATGTTAGCGTACCACCGGGGATTGTCATCCGCCGCCGTGACTACCACCTGCTCGGAGGTGGTCGTGGTCGTTTTAGTTTCATTGTTGGTGTTTGTCGTTTTCCAGAATACTAGTTCTTCCCTGATGATTATCATCAGAGGGACGAACAGAAGGGCGGTGACGACGGTGGCGCTGGCCGCGTACGCTTGTTTCGGGAAAACGAACTGCTTCTCCAGAATTGTGACAACCATTAGGAACAGAGCGAGGGCGATGGAGACGTAGAGGAAGCGGAAGAAGACGCTCTTCTCATTTGGCCGCCGGCGGTATTTGGCGACGTCGAGGGTTCGGATGGTGTAAACGAATATGACGGAGATGGCGGCCGGCAGCCACGCGATTAAGAGAATTAGGGATTTGGAGTCGTTGCCGTAGATGGCCAAGTAAATCTGGGTCATAATTGCGCCGCTCAGCCCGACGAAGCCCTTGAGTAGCCCGAGCATCATTCCTCGTCCCGCCGGAAAGTTCTTGACGCAGGTGACCAGAGCGCCGGTGTTGGCGAAGTTCTGGGAGTTTGCTCCGATGCAGATGTACAGACACATCTGCCACACCCGCGGCTTGGCGATGCGGCCGGTGACGGCGAGCCAGATCATGAAGTATCCGGCGAAGTTCATGGCGGAACCGACTAGGAGGACGAACCAGGTCGGAGTTACCTCGGCGAGGAGGCCGGAGGGCACGCCGACGTTGGCCCCGAGGTCCTTGAAGAATCCGATGAGGTTCAGGGTGGTCTGGTCGTACCCCAGCGTCGATTTGATATCCTTGGAGTAGATCCCGAAGAGGTAGGTCCCGCCGGCGCCGAACATAATGAGGAAGGAGGCGAAGACGGTGAACCACCGGCCTTGCACGACGTGGACCAGGAACCGGAGGGCCTCTCGGCCGCCGCCGCCGGCGGATCTGTCGCCGTCCATTTAGTGGTGAATGGCGGCTCTTTCACTTGACAATTCTAACAAAGACAGAAATCAAGAATCTGGGAGTAGAAGAGAATAAGATGGAAGGCAAGATTTGTATGGGCAATAAATATGTAATGTAATGATAAAGAGGAGGAAAGTTAATAATTATAACAAATTGAAAATTCAATCCATAATCTCCTTAACAACCAGTTAAACTTACCAATTGTATAGTAACAATAATGAAATTAACTAAATCAGGATTGTATTATCTGTTATTTACATACTAAGAAAGAGTTTTAGCATACGAATTATTCGCGAAATTAGGATAACGAAGAGATAGAGATTTGATGACTAAGAAATGATTAAACAATCCAAAACAAAAAATCACATATAGATAGATGAATGAGAATATCCACCCATCAGGGGATGAAATATAATCTAGTTTTTTTTTTACAGATAAGATAAACAAATTACAAAATTTTGTAAAAACTAATAAATTTTTTTTTGGCCAAAAAAAATTCTTTGATAATTAGTTTCTTAAATTAGATACGATCACTGTCAGCCTTTATTAATGCTTCAATAATAGTTTCTTCTTTTGTCTTATATTGTTTATTATTAGTTGGCATTTAGAAAAATATTGGTGGGTGGGTATTAGTATTACGAACGGATTTGGTCTTCTATAAGAGCACTTTCGTTTTTGGTAATTATTAGATTAATCGCACAATTTTAGGTCGGGAGCGTTAATATTAAAATCGGAGTTGGCGTCTTTAGCGAGATTCGAACTCAATCAGCTCCTCAAAACGCAACCCGTATTACCAGTTGGTCCAACAAACATTTTGATAATACTTCTTCGCAATTCCTAATTTAAGTTTTAATATTATAAATTTATCATTATAAAGAGTTTCGTGTGTCATTTACTATTAGTTTGTACAAGCAATGATTAAATATGAACTCAATATTCCTAGGTGCGTTTCTAATTCAAAAGTGGAAGTTTCTAATTCCAATATTTGTCACGGAAAGTCATTAGGCTCTAAATGATTCCTATGTAGCGGACAAGGTTACCACTAGGCGTGTTCGGGCATGACTCGATCGACTTTGGACCCATGGTACTACATGAATAAAGTTAATTTTTCTATTTTCTTTTTAATTTTAACAACTATTTATATACAAAAATATAATCTCATTAAAAAAATGCATATAAGATCATTTTGGTCTTTAATTGTTGTATTAGAATATTTTAATACAAAGTTTATTTAAACATTATATTAGGGTATCTTAATACATGGTTCGTCCAAATATAATATAAACTAAACATTGATTTAAAATATTGTAATCGCCGCTTAACTATTACAATTATTAGCTAATATATGCAATCACAGCTTCTCTTTGTGAAAACTTGAAGAAAATAAGATTAAGCCATATACATAGGAACATTCGAATAAATAAATATATCTTGTATAAAAATTTGAATTTTAAAATTTACTATCAAATATTTGTATTGCTTACCACTGCAAAAACACTGAGTTACACGTGGAAAGATAAATACTGCGATATGGAATATACGGAGAAACAAAATTTTACTATTTTTATCAAATGTGTTCTCTTAATTTGGGTGATTGAATATATGGGCTCTCAATTATGACAATTTGGGTGATTGAATATATGGGCTCTCAATTATGACGGTCCATTATTCAAATGTTAATAGCTCCCACTTACTGGAATGGGAGGGTGCATATTAATAAGTTGTCCTCCAACACATCAGTATTTGTTCTTCGATCCAATCCCTACTCCGTAGTTTATTTGGACTATGGGCATCTAATTACCGTCGGACACGACGTGCATCGTGTTACTCATCTGTTAGGAGTGTTGTAGCGCCCGCGGAACGTTGATTCCCCATGTCTAATCAACCTGTGAAAATTAAAGTGCCGCGTTGTATCCTAGGTCAACTGATATTCTCCAATTGCCCAGTTTCCACAGAGGAATACTGCTTCAGGGCATCCGCACAAGTATTCACTATTAGCATTTGGACAATGGATTGCCGTAATTGGGAGCCCATTAATTAAGGTCATGTACTTAAGAAATTAGGTAATGTCACATTAGATATTTTGGGCTAGGCCTAAAATTCCAATTGACATGGGATGTCCAAAATTGGGCCTCTTTAATACACATGGCCGGCCGAATTTATAGTAGGGGTAAAGTAAACTTTTGTTCACTTTACTCCTCTTATATATAGGGAGTCTTAGGAGGGTTTTAGAATGCTAACTGTCTCTTCCTAAGTGGTGAGATTAAAAGAAAAATCTCCTCCATAAATACACTAAGTTCGGCCTAACCACATGCACACCAAGGAAAAGAAGGTGCCAAACAGTCTTAAGCAATTTACTCCAGGAGATCCATACCACGAAGAATCGATTGAGGTTTTGTTGTGAGGCATAATCCACTTAGGGCTACTCTAACAGGAACTTTTAAAGGGAACTGTCCGACGGATCGAGAACTCCCCTCAACGGTCTTGGACTACGTGGAAGCATTGTAGGTATGTGCACCTTATTCCGTTGCGTATTAGTTACCACGCATGTATCTTGATTTGTTTCCGTAGTATTAATCCCCTAAATCCTACAACGGTATCAGGGACTGTGTTAGGGGTTTGTTTTTTTTTTTTTTTTTTTTTTTTTTTTTTTATAAAATTGGTGTTCTTGATTTTTCTTGTTGGTGACCGAAATTTTTAACTTGGTTTTCAAAGTTTTAAAATTTTCTATTTTTGAGGTAAATCATGATAGCCGTGATTTTTCATGATGTTCATAGTGAAGTTTGATGTTCATGATCTTCAATAAAAACAAGATTTTTATCAAAAATCAAACTTTGGATTCTTGATTTTTGCAAGATTTGATCTTGAAATTTGACCACAAACCTAATTTTGAAGTTTCGGCCGAACCACATTTAGGCTTCAAGGTTAAATTTTTTATTTCTTAGTCCACAAGTAACCTAAATAGTCTGAAAATATTGACATATTTTTACTAATATTCGGCCGAAATCTTTATGTGTCTATGGATTAGGTCAAAATTAGGGCTAGGTTCACAAGATAATTGTGGATAGTAACTATCAATATATTTAGCACAATATTAGGGAACTAGATATTATTGATAATATGGTTGCCTAAAAGATTGAGAAAATATATATATTATTGATGAAAATATAACCCTAATATTGAATATTGACAATAACAATTATATATATATATATATATATATATATATATATATATATATATATATATAGTGTTGCCAAATATATATGTGTATACATATTGTTGATTGATTATATATCTCTAAATATAGAAATTGACATATATATGTGTGTGTGTTTGTGCCGAATTATATATATATATATATGCAGAAAATTAGAAATTATTTTATAATTAATTGTTACTTGATGGCCAAGTTAAGTTTTTAGTGGGTTTTAAAACCCTACTTGGCCCACAAGTATCAATTTCGACCGAACATATTGGGTAACGGGCCGGTCCAATTTCGCACAACCGGGTCGGGTCAACAGACCCGGGAGACCAAGTGATGCAGCGTGATGGGGATAGATGGGACAAAAACTCGTTGATTCAAGGGGAATGCCGAGAATTTGATGGATAGAGGGCGCAAGAACTCGTTGATTCAGAAGCATGTCGAGGAATTGACGCAGGGTAGAGGAAAACCTCAATTTTTTTCATATATCAATAAAACTGCTGTAAAATTCAGCTAACAATGCCTTAAATAATGAAAAGAAAAACCCTAAACCTAGAAAAAATTCGAAATTAACAAAAATTCCCAAACAAAACCAACAAATTATAAAAAAGACCGAAAGAAACATAAAACTGCGGATTTGACCCTCTAAACGAAGGAATTTGGCCTAAAACCGTCAAACCCTATAGTATACTATAGGTCTTTCTCAGATCGCCATTTACGCATGGAAAAGTGTACTCGCACGCCCAAATCCGAGACTTCGCCCACATCACCAAGGGAACCCGAACCGGACCGAACTGGGTCAACCGAACCGAATCGGGTCGGGTACCACCGGTTCAAACCGGAGCGGGTCAAACGCCGGGTTTTCTCAATTGATCCGACCCATTCTGGTCGGGTCGGACCCGGGCAACTAAAATGGGTCGAACCGACTCGGTTTGAGTGACCAACCGAACCGAAATCATATTTTAAACCGGATCGGTCCGGTCGGTCCGAACCGGTCTGTCCGAACCGGATTAATTAAACCGGACCGAACGAACCGAATTAATTAAATAAAATAGGATGGTCAAATATTTAAATCCAAATGTTTTCGAACTTTAAATTACCTACACAGTGCTTAAATGTTTAATATTTCATCGTTTTAATTAAACCTGATGCCTAGTTTCGATTATGGGGATAGATCTCGGAAAAACATGATTTTGGGAATGATTCATTTAGTGGGCTGAATTCCAATTGATATTTAATTGATATTATTGCATGATTAGAACTATCGTCTTGACTTGTCAAGCTAGTTGGATTATGCATGTTGTGGGCGGAGCCCTGATTTTCAATTAATGAGTTGTGCACTAGGATAGACATGCTGTGATGGTTGCAATTGCCTAGGATTCATGTCTAGAAGTACGCATGTTGAATTTATAGCATGAATTGCAAGTCAGCCCCAAATGTTTTAAAAGCAGAAATCAGTCGCCAATTATGCATGTTTGAATGGTGTAATCACGCATGATGCGTATGCATGAATGTTGAGGATGAATTGACATGTGATAATTTACTTATGCATTAGAATTATATATGCTAAGCTTGATTTCCTCGGAACATTAGACGCATGACGCGAATGCGTGAGGTGTGGTTTGTTTCTTGGATGTGATTTGCGCACGATGGTTAACTTGTGTAGTAGAATTGTGTGTGCAAACTTGAAATCCTTGAAAACTTTTTAAAAAGGGTCTTGGGAAAGCCAATATCGGGTGTTTTTTAAAACCTCCAGCTCCGGTGATTGCGATTAAACCGTTTTAAAAAACTGATCTATTAGAAAGAGAACGACAGTAATGTGAACTCTTTCACGACCCCCCTTCCCTCGGTTTACTGTCGGCCGGTTGGGTTAGATGTCTGAGGAATCATTATTAGTCATCTTCTATCTCATAGATATCGGATGAATGCAGTTCTTTTTCAAAATGTTATTGTCTTCCTTCTTATGCATAATTGTCAATGTATTAGTTTTCATGGCTGGATCGGTACGCTTCTATGAATCTCTCAATCAAGACGGTATGAATTATGATGAATGGAAGGATTATGTTATGGAGCTCCTCATTACTGCGGATGTTGATGATCGTATCAATCTGAAAGATGAGAGGATTGAAACGGATGAATGTGGTAGTCCGTACATCTACAACGACAAGAAAATGTTGAAGAAGGATTGAACCGCTCGAGAATTAATTTACTCGAATTTGACGGTGGAAGCAGATGAAGGATTCATGGAAAACAGCGCATTGCATCTTTTGTGTGCCATACGTCTTCGCTACGGCGGAGGGAAGGCCGCTGAAGCAAGAGACCTGATGGTCGAATATCATAATGTTCTATGCAATGATGGCGGTGTAATAACCGTTCATGATCCCGCTGACAAAATAGAAACATGGCAAAGGATTCGTAAGGCAATGAGGATGTTTCCTATTTCATGGTTTGCTAATGAAAATGGGTCACGCGTCTGATCAAATCGATCAAGACGGCGAAAGATCTATTCGAAGCAGAGCGTGAGAAAGGAAATCTCTCCAGCGAATCTGATGAGTCGCAAGACATGAATAAACGTCTTCGCAAATGCTTGTGTAACTCCAGTAACAAAAGATCCAAACGATAATCCTGTGGTACAACCACTGTCGATGAAAGTGCGTATAAGGTACGCATCGTTAGCCGAATAAAATCGTAAAACATTTTATGCGACACAAACATCTGATATAGTTCACTTGTGAATTTTCTTTCATGTGTGGTGCTCAATATGACTTAGACAGCTTGTCTATTCCACCTCTTTAAAGCTTCGTTATGATCTGAGACCTTATTATTGCTGTTGTTGATTGTCTCCATGTTCGTTTGTATATTTGAATTTGGGTCATTTGAGATTCGGAATCATTGAATAAAGTAATTGGTATTCGATTCGAAATACGATTTACTTATCAATCAATCGACCCTGTCAAAGGAAACGATCCGAAACGAAAATCAAAACCTACGGGTTATAACCAAAATTTAGATAAGTTAGTCTGGTCAAACAAAACGAATTAATCATCATAATTACCAAAAATTTGTCGATTGCATAGTCATAATGCGAACCGATCCAACAATCCTTATTTGTTAGTACTCCATAATATAATTAAAATCGTAATGATGAACATGTACGAAACCGATTAAACTGAATTTTTTAAAACGAAACGATTTCACGACGGGTGAAACCTGGTGATGCGCACACACTGTGCGCGTGTTCCTCGAAAGATGGAACACATCGATTCAAAGTACAAAATTCAATATAAAGTTTGTTCTTGATTTAATGCTTAAAGTAAATTTTCATTTGCACGAACACCCATTCAAGGGTTTTACTCATACAAATTCTCGTAGATAATTCAACGATCATAAGGTGAAAACCTAATGCACGATCTATGGTGGATAAAACATTGGGGTATGAATGAGAAATGAAAAGGAATATCCGTTAAACGACGTCTCTCACTAATCGTCTTTAACGATAAAATATTGACGAAGCATTAAAACGACACGCACTTCATAAACAAGGTCAGTGCCATGATATTGCAAGTTCAACTTATAACCTCCCTTTTCACAAGAAAGTTATGGTTAATTGCAAATCATGTGGTGAACCTAGTTAATGTATAAATCGGTTACATGACACCATGTGAGCTATTGGTAATGAGAGGGATCTTACCAGAATTGTGACATTCATGTTGCAAATAAAACACACATAGTACCAAATGGAATACCGAAAAGTATCTCTATAGCATACATGTGTGTAATAGCTTGGGAGCTTGTTGTCGTGGTCGAACATGAGACGTTGCATTACTTGAGGCTGAATTTCCATAGCTTTATAAACATCAACGAACGAAATTCTTGATTGAATTAGTGCATGATGATCAGGTCACACTCGCTTCGAGTGGGAGATTTGAGGCAGCAACACAAGTGAACGTTATGGTAAATGAAGATAGGGAAATTTTTATAATAAATCCAGTGGGAAGAGTCAATTCAACCACCCAGATCACTGTTGCTGCAGGTGCGAATCAATTCGTACCTGATGATCATGTTACTGAACTGATGGATGAAAATCCAATGTTACCTCAACTACCTACAGCACCCAGTAGGAGGGGTATGACCAACTCGGTTCCCGGTCATCGTAACCGTGGAATTAATCTCGGATGTGGAAATCCGAGGCCGGGAGGTCATCCAAGAAAAATTGTTAGTGAAATCCAAGTAGCGCTATTGTTCCTAGTGGAAGTATTGCACTGATAATGAGCATTATTCCTAGTGGGAGAGTAGTTCCAGTTAAAGATGGGACTAACGAGCCTAGATGTAGTCTAAGGCACTGAACTTCTCCTAAGAAGTATCCCATCGAAAGAGGTGAATTGTTCACCCTCTCTTCGGTTGATGAACCGGTAACGGTTAAGCAAGCTATGGATGGACGTCAAGCGAAAAAATGGAGGAAAGCAATGAAGGATGAGATCGCCTCTATGAAAGCTAATTTGGTATGGTATTTGGTTGATTTTTCTGCTAACCGCAGAGCAATAGGTGCCAAGTGGGTTCTGAAACTGAAACTCACTGCTGATGGAGCTGTCGAGCGATACAAAGCTCGACTCATTGCAAAAGGATATACCCAACTTCACATAGAGGAATTTGATGAGACATACTCACCTACTGTGTGTTATACCACAGTACGGGCCATATTGGCTTTGGTTGCGAGCCTCGATCTGGAGCTGCACCAAATGGATGTTAAGACTACATTCCTCCATGGTAACCCTGAGGAAAAGATCTATATAGAGCAGCCAGATGGTTTTGTTACTCCTGGCAATGAACATAAAGTTTGCAAACTCCAAAGATCTATCTACGGTCTTAAACAATCATCCCAGCAATGGTACCGCAGATTCCACGAAGAAATCGTTGGAAATGGATTCGTGAATCTTCACGATGATCCATGCGTGTACACAAAGACTTCCGAGTCTAAATACGTCATCTTGAGATTATGTGTAGATGACATATTGATTGCCGCAAATGATGTAAGTTACATGAATGAATCAAAGTCCATGTTGGCATCTGTATTTGAGATGAAGGACATGGGAGAAGCCACGTACATCCTAGGCATTAAGATTGCTAGGGATCGTGCTGCTCGCAAACTATGTCTCCCTCAAGAATCATATATCAACAAGTTGTTGAAAATGTTTAGACTACAGGATGTCAAACCCGTGGAAACGCCGGTTGTGTTCGGGTGCGCGTTATCGAAGCGTGACGGCCCGAAAAACCTGGTTGAGCGTGAACATATGAAAAGTGCGGAATACTTAATTATGGTTGACAGCTTAATGTATGTCATGCAATTCACTCGTACAGACATCTGTTATGTCGTGGGCCTAGTAGCACGATTTCAATCAGATCTTGGCATTCAACATTTAAAGGCCGTGAAACGAATAATTCGATACCTGGAAGGTACTGCCGACTACGCACCGTGCTATGTGGGAAATTAGAATTGAATGGGTTCAGTGACGCCGACTACGGTGGCGATCCGGATGATCGTAAGTCCACCTTATGAGGAGTGTTTCTCCTTGCTAATGCCGTCATTTCATGGATGAGCAAAAAGAAATCATGTGTCGCGCTGTCAACGATGGAATCCGAATTTGTGACCCTCTCTAAGAATACACAAGAAGCGGTCTGGCTTGATAGGCTCTTAATTGTATTTCTTGGCGTTGAGGACGGGAGTAAACCTGTGAAGGTATACTCTGACAGTCAAGCAGCAATTGCGGCGGTTAAGAACCCAAAGTACCATAGCAGGACGAAACACATTGATATAAAATAAAATTATGCTAAGAATATGGTTGAGGACAAAGTAATCACATTGGAATACTTGTCTACTAAAAGTATGATGGCCGATCCATTAACTAAACATTTACGCAAGGATGTTTTCGAAAAGCATGTTAGAATGTTGGGACTGTGTAGGGTTTAAGTAGCTTGTATCATGATGACAACTTTTGAAACTTTACTGGAATGAATTGCAATTTGAGTTTATGATTCTTACGACATCATAATGTTTAAAATTTCATCAGGTTTTTTTACGGTCTATCAAATTAGTCGTAGGAGGATTGACCTCCAAAATAAAATTATGTCGAATGTGGGCCAAGTCTCGTCACACAGGCTTGGCCGTCTTGACAGAGAGGAGGATCTCCATTAGATCAAGACTGGCTAAGAACCATGGTGGCAAACCTGGTGAAGCAGAACGATCATTTGGTTTTCGGAGTAACACGATATGATCTAAATTCTGCAAATCGTCGTTACGAACTTCGTTCGTAATAAAACCACATTCATGGACAGATGACGAATCTCCGATAGCATATGACATTTCCCACTTTCTGACCAAACTCAGGTTATGCTATCGACGCGTTCTTCATACTGCGCGTGCCATGTTCGACCACGGGGTTAGGCTCGGTTGTGCTAGAAAGAATCCACGAGATTCGGATGGGCACAAACTTCTTCACCTTGAGCGTGTGACTGATCCCGGATGCTATATGAAGAAGCATCCAAAATATCCTCACAGACTCATAACTCATACCTAACGTCATGCTCAATGTTCGCTTCCCGGCATACGAGCGTAGTGCTGAACAAAAAGGCCAAGTGACCACGTCTTTTGAAACCGGTTGGGTTTGACTAAGGGTATGAGCGATGGGATTGACAAGTATACCTGAAATTCTCCGACTCTTGTATTCACTCGGTGGCCACCAACCTGACATTAGTTGAAATGCTATGAATGTAGGATTTAGGGGTTAATACTACAAAAACAAATTAAAATACGTGTATAATAACTAATACACAACGGAATAAGGTGCAGATAGCTACCATTCTTCCCTACTACAAATGTTTGGCATAGATCAGTCCATAAAGAAGCACGCGGGCAGCTTTATATTCTTTTCTCAATCGTAATCATTACAAGTATAATTGGGTGGATTATTTATTTTAATGAAAAATTGGGTGGATAATATTGTGGAAATTCGTTATTGAAATATTTATTTAATTTAATTATTTAAAAAAATGAAGACAAGCCCAGCCTTGTGGAGGTCCTCGAGGATATGGACTTTTTTCTTCATTTTGGGCCGCAATAAGCGATGGGGAGCTCTTACTCTTTTTTCTTTTTTCTTTTTTTTTTTTTCTTTTTTTTTTCATGAATGAATTATAGAAAATTTAGTTTGATTGAATGAATATTGCAAAAAAAAAAAAAAAGAATAATAGAAAATTTAGTTAATTTGTCCCCAAATAACAACCACATAAAAATTTAGTTAATTTGTTCCCAAGTGTCATGTGTCGTGCACGTGACTAGCCCTAAACTTTTGATTTTGTTCAATTTAGTCTCTCTAATACTTTCGTAACTTTTAATTTGTTCAATTTAGTCCTAAATTTTTAAAATCTAGGCTAGGCCCTACCCTGGGTCGGAATCGCCTAGGGCTAGGTCCGACCCTGGGTCGGAGTCGCCTGGGTCCGGCGATCCCGACCCCGGGTCGGACATAGCCATAGGCTAGGTCCGGCTAGGTCAATTTGAGTCAATGATTCGATTTTGAAATTTTAGGACTAAATTGAACAAATTAAAAGTTAGGAAAGTATTAGAGGGACTAAATTGGACAAATCAAGAGTTTAGGGCTAATCACGTGTACGACACATGAAACTTAACGGCCAAATTGGACGGAATTTTAACGATGATATGAAAAGTGTACAAAAAAAAAATATCTGGTAGCAAAAGTAGATTTTGACCAAAGAAGTGGTAAAAAATGAACATTATCCTTTGAAAATACCCATTGCTGGATATTCCAACTCGAGTGCAAGTATAGATTTTATTTATAGGGTTTATGTAACTTTATTATTTTTTTTTCTAAAATCCTATTGGGATGGTTGAACGGTTTAATTAACCCCGTAAGATAAACAGTTAAACATGAGAGTGTTACGGTAAATAAACAAAATAAGACGGCAAAGGAAAATTTTGCATGTACTTATTCTTGTCTTTATGTTTCTGTCTTTCTCTACACCAATTTCTGTTTAGTTACCTACATGACACAATATAAGGGTTATACATTGGCAATTATCATATTTCTGATGATTCTATGCTTCAGAATGTGTTATATATACCTAATTTTCAGTATAACCTCATTTTAATGGTATTACACTTGATTTGAATGTTTAGTTGCTTTTTTGCCCTGATATTGCTCAATTACAGAACACAATTAGTGGGTTCTGTTGGATCACGGTTGGAACTCCGGTACGAACTTGATGGCGATCCGAACTCCTTCGCTCCACGTAATCCTGCAAGAGGGGATAGACCGGGCGGTGACCCAGAATCCCTCTCCGATGCTTAAATGAGTATCTCGGTAATCTCAATAAACTAGCAAGCAAGAGTCTCAGTATTCAAAAACGTATCTGATCTGAGGTAACTTCTGCCCTTTTATAGGCGAAGAGCTACCTCAGTTACCTGGTGAACCGCTGGGGCGGTTAGCCCACGATCCCGCTTATCTCGGCCTCGATCCCGCCTATCTCGGCCATGATCTCGCCTATCTCGGCCACGCTCCGCGTATCTCGGCCACGATCCCGCCTATCTCGGCCATGATCTCACCTATCTCGGCTACGCTCCGCGTATCTCGGCCTCAACCTCTGATAGCAAGTCCCGACTAATATCGGGGACTCCAGAGTTATCTCATTGTGTCACCGCTCGGGGCCCCTCGTCGTCGTGACAGGGCCAATATTCTCAGGGATTCATCATCGGGGCCTACTCAAAGGCATCTCATCGGGGCCTACTTAAAGGCATCTCATCGGGAGCACCTGGCTCGCCTATCGGGCCCGACTCTGTCGGGACCTTTCACCATCGGGACTCCTTTTGTCGGGACCCTTCACACTGGTCTTCTTGACCCCTTTTAGGGCCCAGTGGGCCTATTCACCGTTTACTCACCGTTAAAGGGCCTAACAGCCATAGCGAAGCCCATCATTTGCCCCCAAGACATGAGGGACTTATAGTTCGTCGTGTCTTTCAACTCCCGACCTCCCGACATCGGAGTCGGGGACCTTTCCCTTGATAAAGTCACTTGATACGGATCTTCTCGTCCACGTTTCATCGATACCTCGAGGATAGTCACCAAATCCGAGAAGACTCCTCGGTTCCTCAGCCATTAAATGCAGCAGATGACGAAGTGACGTCTTTGGCACCCATGCCTGATTTTTCGCGCCTGCTTTTTCTGAAAAAGTGCTTTTCAGGCCGTTTCATCATTAAGCCTCTTTCTATTCCGTTCGTTTCATCTCAACGGCTCAGATTAAAACGTTTCAACTTCGACGACTCAGATTAGAACGTCCTTTCACTTGTCCTCTTCTCCTATAAAACCCTAACCCTGGGCACTGTTTCTTTTTTACCGTTTCCGAAATTTCAAAAGCTCTGCAACTTTGAGAACTCAAGCTCTTCCTTGGCTTTCCATTCTCCGATCAACTTTCCGACGATCATCAAGACCATCTTCTCCACTTCGAATCATCATGTCTGGTAAGACTTCCTTCCCTGATGTTAGTGTAGCCTTTCCTTCATCTTCGATTAGTTTGCTTGCAATTTTCCGAAAAACCCAATGTGTCTTTTCCTTGCCATGGCTGATTTTCAGACAGCGGATTCAGTTCCGAAGGGAGAAAACCCTTCAATTTCGACTATGCACCCAACGACATTTCCAGCACAGCCTATGAGGCCGCTCTCCGGGAGGGATGCATTACTTCTACCTGGGAGCCTCGCTTCCCTTATCCTTGGCCCCGCCTCCCGAGTAACCTTGAGGTTACCCGTCCCCAGAAAGGGGAGGTATTTGTCTCCACGGGGCAAATATCGGCGGGGATTCGATTCCCCTTCTGCGGCAACCTGGTTGAGATGTGCCAACACTACAAGACGCATCCAACTACTTTCTCTCCCCATGCCATCCGCCTATGGAATGCCTTCCAGGTCCTCTGCTTCCGACATAAGTGGGTTTACAGCCTCCAACTCTTCAGAACCTTCTACGGGATGAAGTGCAACGAAGCCGGGGTTTGTGCCTTCTATCCCCGGATGCCCAAGTGGAACAAGGCGCAACTCGGGCTGTGCAGCTGGACCAGTGACACCTGGAAGGTTGTCAAGGGTCGGGGACTCCTGATCGACATGGGTTCCGATAACAGCGGGTGGAAGAGGAGCTACTTCTTCATCAAGAACTCTTCGATCCCATGGCCCCGATGGGAGGTGGAAGCGGACTCTCCTCCCGCCTATCACACTTACTCTGACGAAGACTTCCAGACCCTCCATCTTATCCAGCTTTACCGTTGGGGGGAGTCCTATACTCCCCTCGATGCTAACTCTTTAATGGAGCGGGACCTGGTGAAGGCCGGGATCCGTCTCCTCGACATAGTCTCTGGGGGTCAACTCTTCGACGGCCCCTCCAATATGGTTCCCTGGGTAATGTTTCTGATCTTTGTTTTCCATTGATTGCAGCTAAGAAGGTATCCGTGCTGACCAATCTCATCCTTAAGCAGGGGGAGACCGACGCTGTCCGCCCCGCGCAGAAGAGGAAGTCGGCAAAGAAGGCTGCTGCTCCGTCGGGATCTCCCTCCGCGGAGAGGACAAAGCGGAGCCGCGTGGAGGTGGACAAACTCTTCGATGTCCAGAATGCTGAAGAAGGTAAACAGCTCCGCCTAGCTATTAAATCATACAGGAAGCAAGTTCCTAAGGATTTGATCCCTTCGACCATGGAGGCCCGCATCGAAGAGGTTAAACGTGTCCTCCGAGGGGAAACTCCTCGCGTCCTGAAGGCGGGCTACTACAACTTCCACGGGAAAGATCAATATGTTTCTCGGCGCGTCGTTTGGTGTAAGGACCTTGATCACCTTCCTGACTATATTTCTGAAGCATCTCGTCCTCTAGGTGCAGGTCACTCGGGAACTCCGTCGGGTGCTGGAGCTTCAGCGGGGGCACCACTTTCAGCAGGGGCACCACTTTTCGGGGCTGGAGAAACCCCAACCGGCGATCAATTTCTTCGGGTGGAGAATCTGGACTCCTCCGAGGAGACTGATGAGGGCGGCTCCCTGATTCATCGTCGGAGGACGGGGCAGTCCCCACTGAAACCAACCTCCAAGGGGCTGCCCCCTTCACCTTCTTCGCAACAGCGACAGGCGTCGCCCGTTCACAACTTCACCTCCTCTCCGACTCAGGGCGAGTCGAAGGTGCGCCCCTCCACGACTCGAGTCGGAGGTGCGCCCCTCCACGACTCGAGTCGGTCCTTACCCTCTCCCCCTGGACGGGAGTTTTTACAAGGCCTACGATCCCGAGCAGAAGGAGGCTTCTTGGACCCCGATCCAAATGCTGTAAGGGGTCCAGCTTCGACAGGGTGACACGTACCCAGAGCTGGCTCCGCATCTGCTGGCAGGCTCAATCCTGCCCTCTCTGAGGTTTCCGATTTCCTTGGATCGGGAGGGCATCCGCCAGGATGTTCAAGAAATGTCTATCCGTCGGATAGAGGTAAGACTCTTATTTTTCTCCTCTTCATCAATAAGGCAAGTTGTTCATATGCTAACACTTCTCTTCTTTCCTTCGCAGGAAATGGCGGACATCAACCGCTGCTTCGGGTACATCTTTGCCTTCGAGGAGGCCCTGGAGCAGGAGCGGGCAAAGGGGGCTCCCGTGGTCATAGCGAAGCTTGAGGAGGATCTCGCGGCCTCCGAGTCTTCGCGGGGAAAACTGGCCAAGGAGCAAGCCATCCTCGACCGAAAGACTCGGGACCTCCAAAAGCAGGTTCGTGACTTCGAGGGGCTGCTGAAGCGGGAGCGGCAGGAGCGACAAAAGGATGCAGAGGCTCGGGACAAACTTGTCCTTGAGAAGAAGGCTCTGGAGGAGCAAATTGCTGAGGTTCCTGCACAGCTGGTCGCGGCTGAGACCAAGGGCCGGGAAGGTTATCGGGGGTCCGAGGACTTCCAAACCGATGCGGTGAAATTCTGCACCGCGGAGGTGGAGAACACCCTCTTCAACGCGGTCGAGGAGCTCCATCTGGAGTATGGCGACGCCATCAACTTCGACAAATCTGCGTCTCTCGCTCCCTTCGCGAAGAAGTACTTCGCCCTCTCGGAGGAGAGTGATGAGGGGAACACTCCCGCGGGTGTTGAAGACATGGCGGAGCCTCCAAGTGTCGATGCCCCGATAATCGACCCTCCAGCAGCTGAACCCGTGGAGCCTTCTGCCACAGATCTCGTGGATCCTGCTCCCGCTGACGCCAACAAGGACCAAGCTTAAATGTTCTATCTTTATAGCCCTTGTATTTTTCCTCTCCTTGTAATGCATCCTCGGGCCTTTGAGCCCTCATCAATATCAAACTGTCTTAGTTCCGATTTTCCATTGCACTTCTCAAAGCGACTTAACTATGCCACTTAAGGCGAAACCTCGTCCTTTAAGACATTTCAACACATCACTTAAGACTATTTAACCCACACCACTTAAGGCGATTTAATCATGCCAACTAAGGCAATTCAATCCGCATCACTTAAGACGACTTAACCACTTGCACCACTTAAGGCGACTTCGCAACTTGCACCACTTAAGGCGACTTCGCAACACTTAGAATAAATCTAAGAACCATGCATCACTTAAGACGACTTAATCTCGTGCACCACTTAAGGCGACTTTTCATCACTTAGAATAAATCTAAGAATAATCTGATCGGAAGCAACCTCTTTATTTATTGATTGGACAAAATCTGCTTACATCGAATCAAACGATAAATAACTTACACCACTTAAGGCGATTTTACATCGGGCACCACTTAAGGCGACTTTTCATCGGGCACCACTTAAGGCGACTTTTCGTCAAGCATGACATTTCTTCAAGTGTTCGCCACTGAAAGAATGCTTCAATACTCTGCCATCGAGGTCTTCCAACTTGTACGCATTTGGAGCTGGCATCCCCACGACCTTATAAGGTCCTTCCCATTTTGGTGACATCTTGTTGATCCGATCCAAAAGGGTGAACTCGTTCCGACGCCAGACCAGCTCCCCGACGAAGAACTGTCGGGACTTAACTCGCCGATTGTAATATCTGGCCGTCGCCAAACGCATTCGAGCCTGGACTTCATCGGCTTCCCGCCTCTTTTCTTCGAGCAAGTCTAATTCCAGACGTCTCATTTCATCATTTGTCAAAGGCTCGTAGTACCTCGTCTGATGGGACGCCGCAGCTATTTCCACGGGAGCAACGACCTCCGTGCCATAAACAAGGCCAAACGGAGTCTCCCCAGTTGATCGTTTGGGTGTCGTTCTAACAGCCCAAAGCACGTTTTCCAGCTCGTTCAGCCATTTGCCCTTCAAGGCATAGACCCTTTTCTTCAGGCCATCCATCACGATTTTGTTGGCTGACTCCACCTGGCCATTAGTCTGAGCATGATGGACAGAGGCTGTCCGATGCTCGATATTCAACTCCTCCAGATACTCGTTCACTTGAGCCCCGTTAAACGGTGGACCATTATCGCTGATCAACACCTTAGGAATCCCGTATCTGGATATAATATGGGTCTGGAGAAACTTGACAATTTGGTTCCCCGTCGTCTTGGCCAATGCCTTAGCTTCTATCCATTTCGAAAAATAAACGATAGCCACAAGCAAATACTTACACTGACCTTGTGCCTGCTGGAGAGGTCCCACCAAGTCGATACCCCACTGCGCGAAGGGCCAAGCACTCTTGATAGACATCAGATTAGCAGCCGCAGCCACGATATTCGGGGCATACCTCTGGCACGCGTCACAGGATCGGACTAACACCGTCGCCTCCTTGCTCATCGAAGGCCAGTAATAGCCCAAATTCAGCACTTTCCTTGTAATGGATCGGGCCCCTTCGTGACAAGCCGCGACCCCTTCGTGCACCTCCCTAAGGATCCGATTTGTGTCGGGCTCAGCCACACATTTCAAGTAAGGAGTCGAGAACCACCCCTTTTTGTACAGCTGATTGTCCACCACCACGTAAATAACCGCGATCCGACGTATCCTGTCAGCTAGTACTCCATCATCAGGGACTGCCCCCGTAGTCAGATACGCGACTATCGGGGTCATCCAAGTGGGTTCCTCCTCCGACCCTGCTTCAATGGCACACACCTCCGATGGGTCGGTGGTCGATAAGATCACCTTCTCCAAAAAGTGCACCTTCCGATTTTCCTCTAGGGGTGCCCCCAAGGCAAATTTGCTCAAGGCATCCGCTTCCGCGTTTTCCTCCCTCGGGATTGCCTCGATGTCGAAACTTTTGAAGCTCTCTTTCAAGACTTGCACCTCGCGAAGGTACTTCCTCATCATCGGGCTCTTCGCCTCATATCGTCCTTAGACTTGATTCACAATCAGGCCCGCGTCACATTTCACCCGTAAGTGACCAACTCCCGTACCTTTGGCAATTTTGAGGCCTGTGATAAGAGCCTCATACTCAGCTTCATTGTTCGTGGCCCTAAACGTTAAGGCCAAAGCATATCGAAGGGGCTCACCCCCGCCTGGTGGTATCAACACGAACCCTGCTCCTGATCCGTCTGAACTCGAGGAGCCATCCGTGTACATTTCCCAAGTATTTTCTTCATTTGGCTGTTCTGATTGCTATGATCTTTCTGGTTGCTCTGCTATCGGGACCTCCATAGTTGCCCCCTCTACAGGGCCCGCTTCTTCCAGATCAGGGGCTGTAGACTCTGCTATGAAATTCGCCAACGCCTGGCCCTTAATAGCCGTTCTCGGAGCAAAGTGAATGCGGAACTCACTAAGCTCGACTGCCCATTTCACCAATCTCCCTGACGCATCAGGTCGGTTCAAAAAATGCTTCAAAGGTTGATTCGTCAACACAGTCATCTCATGTGCATGGAAGTAAGGCCTCAGCTTCCGAGCAGTAATGATCAACGCAAAGAGATACTTCTCAACGGCGGGATAATTCATTTCAGATTTGGCAAACGCCTTGCTTACATAATACACGGGGACTTGATTACCCTCGACAATCTTCACTAACACAGAGCTAATAGCAAACTCATAAACAACCAAATATAGATAGAGCGGCTCGCCTGGGATCGGTTTCGCCAACGGCGGGAGGGTGCGAAGGTGCTGCTTGAGTGCCTGGAACGCCTCTTCACACTTGGCAGTCCACTCAAACTTCTTGTTGGCCCTCAGAACTTCAAAAAACGGCATAGATCGGACACTTGCCTTGGACAGGAAGCGATTCATTGCAGCCAGTCGGCCATTCAGCACTTGCACCTCCCGATGATTTATCGGAGACTGCATCTCCTCGATTGCCCTCAGCTTCTCAGGGTTCACCTCAATTCCTCTCTGGCTTACCATAAAGCCCAAAAACTTCCCCGAGTGGACTCCGAAGGCGCATTTGGTCGGGTTCAAGCGAACCTGATGAAGCCTCGTCCGCTTAAACGTCGTGGCTAGGTTGTGAACATGATCCTCAGCCTGTCGGGACTTCACCAGCATATCGTCCACGTAAGCCTCCATGGTTTTCCCCAGCATGTCTCCAAACAGCTTGTTCACCATCCTTTGATAAGTTGCCCCGGCATTAATCAATCCGAAGGGCATAACATCGTAGTGATAGATGTCACTATCAGCATAAAAAGCAGTGTGGGGGGCATCCTCCTTAGCCATCTTGATCTGATTATAGCCAGAGTATGCATCCATGAAGCTCAGCAATTCATGTCCCGACGTGGCATCCACCAACTGGTCGATTCTCGGAAGCGGGTAACAATCCTTCGGGCAAGCCTTATTCAAGTCGCGGAAATCAACACACATCCGTCATTTCCCATTGCTCTTCTTCACCAGGACCGGGTTGGCAACCCAAGTCTGGAATCGGAGCTCCTTGATAAATCCAGCATCGAGCAACCTGCCCACCTCCTACTGGATCGCGATCCTCTTGTCCGCGCCCATCAGACGCCTTTTCTGCGCGATAGGCTTGATCGCGGGATCAATCTTCAACTCATGCTCAATCACATCGGGGCTGATTCCTGGCATGTCACTCAGGGACCAGGCAAACAGCTCCTTGAACTCCTTCAACAGCTCGATCAATTCTTGGGCCCTCTCGTCGGACAAGGCGGACCCGATTTTCACCTTCCTCTGAGGTCCGTCAATCTCGACCTCCTTCAAATCCTCCATAGGGGTGGGACGCCCGAACTCCTCTCTGGGATCAGTATCGGTCTGGAGGATAGTCATAGCCTCCCGTCTTTTCCTTCGGGTGGCATTAACATAGCACTTCCTGGAGGCCACCTGGTCGCCCTTGACCTCCCCGACTCCGTGGTCAGTCGGGAACTTCATCTTCTGGTGATCCGTCGAGGCAACAGCCATCAGCGGGTTGATGATAGTTCTCCCGATAATCGCATTGTAAGTTCCCGCGGACTCAACCACCACGAAGTCCACATTTCCCACAGACGGCGCCAATGTCGGATCGCCGTCAAGACCGTACCGGAGTTCCAACCGTGATCCAACAGGTTCCTGAGGACGATTGTGTTGAAGTTCTCACCGTGATTTGTGGTGGTGTATATTATGCAATACCACACCGATAGAAAAATGTAGATTAGAGCACTATATATGCAAGTGGGCTACCTCCTCCTATCACCAATTGGTTTTAGGATGAAACCCCCACTTGTGAAAGTAGTTGCTCTATATTAATCCGTTGAGTTTGACCCGGCCCAATGTGGAATTTAAGATATTGGTTTAGTTAATGATGATTTGTTCATATTAAATTCAAAGCTCAAGGTTGACCGTCCTTCTTTGTATATTTCTTATAGTGTTTCTTTGAATAATGCTGAATTATGACATCATCGATTAGGACATTTACATTTCGATAATATGCAGTATTTTGAAGATATTAAAATATAATTTTTGTGTTTGCCCTTATTAAACAATCAAGATTACAATTTCCTTTACGAGTTTATGTTTCTCGTTCCCCTTTTGAATTTGCACATATGAATTTGTGGGGCTATATCGTGAGCCAAGCTACTCTTAAAAACCATTGATTTATTTTTGGGTTATATGTCTTTTGGTCTATGATGTTTGACCATTTTGAGTTTTGATCCATGATGTTTTTTTTCCCTAGTTTTGGTACCATATGTTTGCAGATTTTTTCTAGTTTTGGTTCGACCGTTACATTCCGTCCATTTTTTGACATGTACAAGTCACGTGATCCACCCTAAACTTTCAATTTTGTTCAATTTAGTCCTTCTAATACTTTCCTAACTTTTTTTTATTCAATTTAGTCCCGGAGTTTCAAAAATTCAATTGGACCTATTGTCCAATTGGGGTCAATTTTGAAACTTCGGGACTAAATTGAACAAAAAAAAGGTTAAGAAAGTATTAGAGGGACTAGATTTAAAATTTAGAGTGGATAACGTGACTTGAATATGTCAAAAAATGGACGGAATGTAACGGTTAGACAAAAACTAGAAAAAATCTGCAAACATATGGTACCAAAACTAGGTAAAAAAAAAATATTATTGACAAAAACCCAAAAGTTGTCAAACGTCATTGATCAAAACCCAAAAATTGTCAAATATCATGGACCAAAATACCTGTTAACCCTTTATTTTTTTTACCGCGGTTGATGCTCTCGCTTCAATTAGGTATTCCTACTAAAGTTCTCCAGAATAATGCTGTTTTGTTTATTAAGAAATTTTTCACCATGGTTAACCACTCAATTCCAATCTTCCATCAAGGTTATACACATTGTCAATGGGACTGACATAGTTATCTACGTGGTATTCATAAATCATAATATGTATCATGCATCGGCCTCGTCACTATTTTTTTTTTTTCCAACTAGTAATTTATTCATAAAATCAAGAAAAACTGTAATATCCCAATATTTGTGTATCACATCGATTGAAAATTAGAGATTTAGAGTCTTAATAAGCAAGAGATGTACTACTCAAGTCTAACAGGAATTCCTCATTTTCTAGGCCCAGGTGAGGACAACGAGCTTAGTTAGACTGGGTTGGGCTAGTGAGGACAGTCGCTCGGGCTTGGGGACATGAAAGAATGGTATCAGAGCCGACCCGAGACCGTGATCGGGCTCGCGGACCAAGGGCTATCCGATCACCTATCGGGGCAAACGATTCTGGTCTGGTCGCGACGAGGACGTCGCGCGCATTAAGGGACGTCGCTCGGACTTGGGGGCGTGACAAAAACTGTCGGGGTTCAAGGTGGAATTACGATTGACATCCTTTCAAATTAAAGTATATAGAGATGGCGGGAGTTCAAAGACCCAATTGTCTAAACACAACCTCTTTATAACTTGGATAACAATCCATTTAGCAACTTCATTTGCTTTCCTCGATATTAGGCTCCAACGTACGACCGGAATTTGGGCAGCCATCTTGCGAATTTTGTCCACGAAGAAAGTGATACGCTAATCACAAGGTATATTTGCTAGCGATAAAGATTTGATGGCTTCTTCGAGTTTGGCTCAATGATGATATGACTCCACCTTTCTTGTAAGGCTAGTCGGAGGGATTCATGGATTGCAAAGGTCCCCCAGACGAGGGTCCCTTGACAGTACGTTGAAAATTACTAACTGAAAAATTGATTATGTTAAAAATGTGACATATTTGCAACAAGTTTAAAAACCGTATTTATTAGTGCAATTAGTTTGATTTTGTGCCAAATTTGCAAGTATTGTATATAATTATTTTTACCAGTCACACAATTTCTTTTTGCTTATTATCACTAGCTTCTTAACACATCTTTAATTTATATGAGTAGTAAAATCATTATTATTACTATCAATCATACTTTTAGATAAGGTTATTAATTATTACTATTATCATTCCAAAGCCATTGATGATCCTGCACAAACCGGGTACACAATTTGAACTGCAAGTAACACCACGTCTCATCCACAAAACTAGGCTATGAAAAACAGTTACTATTTCCTCTCCTACAATTACGATTTCAACAATTTTCAATAATTTTCATTTTCTCTGAATTTGTTGATCTAATCTCAACTTATTTGCATTCATTTGCAGTACTAATATGTAACTCAGTAACTTTTTTTAAATTCCTCTCTTTCAATGCTGTAGTATCGAGTATTGCTAGCTACCACCACAGAATGGACGTTCCTCGATCCGCCGGCGGCAGAAACGGCCTGGAGCTGTTCAACTTTGTGGCCCACCTCGTCCGTGGGCGGTGGTTCACGGTGTTTGCCTCCTTCCTCGTCATGTGCGGCTCCGGTGGGACCTACCTCTTCGGCGTTTACTCAAAGCAGATCAAATCGACGCTAGGCTACGACCAGACCACCCTGAATCTCCTGGGCTTCTTCAAGGACCTGGGAGCCAACATCGGCGTCATCTCCGGCCTCCTCGCCGAGGTAACTCCGACGTGGTTCGTCCTCCTAGTTGGTTCCGCCATGAACTTCGCCGGCTATTTCATGATCTGGCTCGCCGTCACCGGCCGCATCGCTAAACCGCCGGTGTGGCAGATGTGTCTGTACATCTGCATCGGCGCCAACTCCCAGAACTTCGCCAACACCGGCGCTCTCGTCACCTGCGTCATGAACTTCCCGGCGGGCCGGGGAGTGATGATAGGGCTTCTCAAGGGCTTCGTCGGCCTGAGCGGCGCCGTGATGACGCAGATCTACTTGGCCGTCTACGGCGACGACTCCAAATCACTCATCCTCCTAATGGCGTGGCTGCCGGCCGCCATCTCCGTCGCCTTCGTCTACACCATCCGGGCCCTCGACGTGACAAAACACCGCCGGCGGCCAAACGAGAAGAAAGTCTTCTACCGGTTCCTCTACGTCTCCATTGCTCTTGCTCTGTTTTTAATGGCGGTTACGATTCTGGAGAGACAGGTGGTGTTCCCAAAAGCTGCTTACGTGGCAAGCGCCACGGTGGTCTGTGTGTTTCTCTTTGTCCCCCTGATGATCATCGTAAGGGAAGAATTGTTGTTCTGGAAATCGAGGGAGAATAGTAGTAATAATAATAATGGTAGTGAGGAGGCCGCCGGAAATACGACCACCACAAACCCTAATAGTAATACTCAGGAGGAAGCTGCGGCGGCGGCGACTCCGTGGAAGTTGAACATATTGAATCCACCACCTAGAGGAGAGGACTACAGTATTTTACAGGCAGGCACGAACCCTCAACTTTTAATATTCTGCAAAATCTTTAAGTTTTAACAACCTAAATTTCATATTTAAAAGTATCTATTTTATCAACTATTAAATTTGTTAATTTTCACTTTTTTTTAATTGGTTTTAGTATTAAAATTGACATTTCAAGCAATAAAAAAAATTTATTTTAAACTTTTTTGAAATATCAAACTTGTTCATCATTTATACTTATTTGCTTAAAAATATATTTTTGTTTCGTCAATTAGAAAAAGAAAAAAATAAAAATGAACCAATCTAATAATTGTGACAACTAACAATAAGTTAAAGACTATTTTTAGGTTTTTAACCTTACTTTATGTAATATCTTCAATTTAATACTTTAAAGTTTTGTATTTATCTTCACACACTACTACTAACATAAATTTCTGACTTCGTCCCTACGTACAGGCTCTGTTTAGCGTGGACATGTTAATATTGTTCTTTGCAACACTGTGCGGATTGGGGTCGAGCATGACCGCGGTCGACAATCTGGGTCAAATCGGGGAGTCACTCGGGTACCCGACCCGACTCACGAGCTCCTTCCTCTCCCTAGTAAGCATATGGAACTACTTCGGTCGGGTCTTCTCCGGGTTCGTATCCGAGACCCTTCTGGAACGGTACAAAGTCCCAAGAACTCTAATGATGACACTCGTCCTATTGTTATCGTGCGTGGGCCACATCCTAATCGCGTTCCCCGCACCGGCCTCACTATGCGTGGCGTCGGTGATTCTAGGGTTTTCGCTCGGAGCAGAGTTGACTTTAGTTTTCGCGATAATATCGGAGTTGTTCGGGTTGAAACACTACTCGACTTTGTATAATTGCGGCCAGCTGGCGAGTCCGGTCGGGTCGTATGTTCTAAACGTTAGGGTTACGGGGATGTTGTACGATAGCGAGGCGAAGAAGGAGCTAAGGAGTAGAGGGCTGGACAGGGCCGATGTGAAGGAGCTGACGTGTTTTGGGTCCCACTGCTACCGGCTGAGCTTTATAATTCTGGCGGCAGTGACGTTTACGGGAGCGGCGGGGTCGCTGATTTTGGTGGCGCGTACGAGGGAGTTCTATAAAGGAGACATCTACGGCAAGTTTAGGGACAAGGACGAGGAACGTAGTATGTCGGATGTAGAAGAGTCGATTAAGTAGGTAGATATGTTGTATTTATTATATATGTAGCTAGCTGATTCATTTCATTAAGTAGACAAAACAGTAGTAAATGATGGATTTTCATTTTTTTACATCCTTGGCCCAAAATGGTAATTCTCGAAATACAACGGAAAACAACATAAATTGTCTCGAACTTTACATATTTTTCTATCTTTATCCTTGAACTTTATTTTTTTTATAGTGAAGTACATAAACTCATAAAACTCATTCTGTTATAGTTCTGCTGTTAAATTTTATTATTAATTGTGGTGATAAGGCGCTAATTAGACGAAAAATTGATAACATGAACAAACTGATATGGCATGTTTAGGGTCAATTCATATTTTTTTTTTAATATATATCAATAACTAAAAATAAATAAATAAAAAAAACTAAGTAATACAAAAGAACATGAAATTGAAAGGCACTAAACATGACGTGACCATAAACAATGAAACGTCATCTTGTCCATGTCAATATTTTCTGCTTAATCGGCATCTAATCACCACAACTAACGGTAAAATTTAACGACTAGACTATAACAGAATGAATTTGACTAGTTCAAGTACATCAATAGAAAAAATAAAGTTCAAGAATAGAGACAGAAAAATGAATAAAATTCACGGACTATTTATGTTGTTTCCCAAAAACAACTCTCAAAGGTAACAACATGATCTTGTAACCTAGTCATTCAGTCTATATAGGTTAATGACCAAATCATTACGTAACTTTGAGACTTTTCTACCATGTATGTGAATCACCATGTTTTTACCTTTATTTTTACTACTAGGGACTAGGATTGACTTAATTATAACATAGGTAAAACTTTAATAGTATGAATTTTTTTAAATACAACTCATATTTGTATCATACTATTGATAATGTCAATTTACATATGGAGTTCCCATTTAGGGCAATAAAAATATATATATAAAAAAAAAAAGTGTCACAAACATGGTGTTTATAGAGTATATAGTAGAAAGACCCGTAACTTTGATCGATTTACAGTCATTACTCAAAATATACTTTTTTTTTAAAAAAATTTGATATAATATTTGCTCAAGCATATGGGTTCTATTATTATTTTTAATTGAATTTGTGTTATTGTTAACGTGACTATATTCACTTAGGTGTCGGCCTCATAAGCTTTACAATCCAATTATATATGTTTTTTATTTAATTATTTGTTTTATTTATGTATAGAGTTTCTTAATTTTATGTAGACCCTAAAATATAAGGAAAAACATTTTCTAAATTTACAGTTACAATATTTTATATCTAATTTATAGATTTGTGATTAAATGAAAAAACACTGACCGGAAAAAAGCGAACATGTAAATCAAAGAAACTATGTGAATTGAATAGTTTACTAAATTATGTATTTTTAAATTAAATAAAGAATATAATACTAAATAAATAGAACATATATTTTCTACGAAATGTGGTATGATATACTATTTTTTTTTCTTTGAGAATTAGTATATATAGCATTATTTTTTTTGAAAGGGAATATCACTAAGACTAAATGGTAAAGCGTTAAAGAAGCGTTTACCATCAGAATAAAAAAAAACTTTAAGATAGTCTCTTAATCTGTCGAGGTTTGCAGACTTCAACGAATTCATTAAAACATACTAATGGTGTCTCCATAGAGAAGCATACTGTGCAATAAAGCTAGGTTGTTGCAAGACTCACATATATCCTAGTCAAAACGTCTATAACTGAATTGACTACACGATAAATATGTCTGAACTTATATCTTCAGAACTTAAACAATAAGTTCTTACAATCCACACAAGACTTTTAAGTTAAGATCCACATTATTACATAAGCTGCCGAACCATTAAAACATCTTATCTGGAGCAATGTTATACTAGCATTTAATTTCTCAACATCTTATTTATTGATTGTATTTTTATATTGTATAAAGAAAATAACACTAAATATTGTAAACACTCGATTTTGATCCGGACGTAACGATGTTACACATGATACGTCAAATTCCGGACGCGTCAAGCCACAAAGTCTCCAAAGATGCTCAAGGGCACATTAGGGAAATTATTATAAAATATATTTTAAATTATTTCAAATTTATTTAATATTTTCGGAATTTTTAATATATATATATATAATAATGAGTTTTTTTTTTATTTTAGAAAATTATCTGTAAGATATTTATCTCCAGATATTATTTTTTATTAAAAAAAATAATTATCTGTAAAGATAAATATCCTTAGGAATATTCTCTAGAATAATTATCTGTTAGCATTTTTTATTTGAATTTTATCTGTAATCTAGACTAGGTTTTTAGTATAAATAGGGATCTAAGTTTACATTGTAAAGGACAAGAAAAAAGACCACAATATCAATAATACATTGTTTCCTCGGGATCCGTGCGTTTTTTTTGTCATTTTGTGCTTTATTTCAAAAAAAAAAAAACCTTTTTTTTTTCTGTCAGGAGACTCCCCCAGCCCCGCCAGAGTTGGCCCCATCGCCGGCGGCCCTCCGTGGCCGTCTGTCCGCCGGTGGCCACCGTCACTGCCCAGATCTGGTCCTTCCCAGACACCTCCGGCCGGCCCCGTCTCGCCCGGCGTTCGCCACACAGCAGAGAAGCATCCACGTCCGCCAGCCCGCCACCGAGTCCGCGACCACCCTACCCACGACCTCGCCCCGACGGCCCGCCCAGATTCGACCACCACGCCGGCCCTTCTCTCTCTCTCTCTCTCTCTCTCTCTCTCTCTCTCTCTCTCTCTCTCTCTCTCTCTCTCTCTCTCTCTCTCTCTCTCTCTCTCCCTCCTTTTCTCTCTCTCTCTTCCCCCGACCAGCCTGGCCCGGCCACGACGCCACCTTGCCTCCTCCCGCCGGCAAACCCTCTCGACTCCGTCCGGCCTCGATTCCTCCGTCCGTCCCTGCTGCAACAGTGCTGCCCCGCTGTTGCTGTTCATCTTCCGCAGGTTTTTTTTTATTCTGTTATTATATTATTATTATTGTATTATATTTAATTAGATGTTTAAATGTAATTAGATAAATTTGATTAGGTAGAGTGTTAATTATTCAAGTTGTATATATGATTGAACGTGTATTAAGTTGTGTAGGTATTTAAAGATGTTAGATAATTTTGGGCTTTAGATTTTGTCTTAATTAGGACTTGTAGATTATAATTAATTTTTAGATTTAGGTTACTGATTGATAATATATATATATTTTTTTTTTTTGCATATCATAAATTTAATTAAATCATGACGTCGTTAGATTAGTCTGATATATCATGTATTAAAAAATAAAATTGGCAATTAAGTGAACTGAGTACCGAAATGGCGTAATTAAAAATTGTTTTCAATTCGTAATAGAACCCCCGAACTCTAATTTCTGATCGTAGACTGATTTAATACCTAGGTGGTTAATTCGTTATTCGTTTAGGTAATTTAGGATTCTAGTTAGCCTTTTAATTAACTAGTGGCGACTCAATTAAAAATCCACGTTTTCAAAACGTATTCGCTTTAGGTCAGATTTTAGGTCTGACAATTTGGCGACTCTGCTGGGGATAATCGAGGGTTCGGGCTCTTTATATTTGCTTATTTGACATGTTTTATTTTTTATTTCATATTTGACTTTGTTATTCTAACTTGAATGTTTTTGTGTAATTTCAGGTGTGGAGTTAATTTTTTTATGACTGACTATTTTTCTTTGTTGGATTATGCATTATTTGTATTTGCACACAACACTTTAGTGTAATGTCCAAAACGCCTAAAACCCAGGGCGACTAGGAACCCCGGAGGTTTAGTACGGTACGACCGGAGCGGCTGGGCCGCCGGTACGACTCGGAAAAACTCTACTCGCTTGCGAATGTCTTACGATCCCTATAATGGGGTGAGGAAACCACCTTGTCGGGAACCTATCAGTGTATTGTAGAGCAAAGCCACACATTTTTTTTACCCCCTAACATGATATGTTTTGTTGTAAATATTATCATGCGACTGTTTGTATAGATTTTATTTCTCATGCATTCATCTCATCGCATATTAAAAAAAAAAAAATTCAACTGAGTAGTTAGTCATTTAGTCGTAGAATTTTTTTTTTTTCGAACATGCATCTCGTACGCATTGTTTAAAAAAAAAAAATCTTACCCAAATTTATAAATTCAACATTGCGATTCATACAAAACCTCTTCAGGTAAGTTGTAATTTTTTAGTGCATCATACATGCGTTGTTAAAAAAAATTTGGAAATTTTAATTCCCCTTAGCTATTAGAGTTTCTAATTTTAAAATGCATTTTGTATATGTTATTTTCAGAAAAAACCAAAAAAACATTTTTAGCTAAGTAGTTAATCCCTTAGTTGTAGATTTTTATTTCTAAACATGTGTTTCAGATGCATTGTTTAAAAAAATAAAAAAACCTTTACCTAAATTTTTATTCTAAATATGCGTCTCATGCGCATTATTTAAGGAAAAAAACTCTCAGGTAAGTTGTAATTTTCATTAGTGCGTTATGCATTACTTAAAAGAAAAAATTCAGAAAAATTAATTTCTTTAGCTATTAGAGCTTCCTTTCGAACATGCATTTCATATGCATTTTTTTTTTCTCTAAAAACCCTCTTACCTGAATTTTTATTTTTAACATGTGTTTTGTACGCATTATTTTTGAAAAAAAACTTTTCAGGTAAGTTGTAATTTTGTTTAGTGTATTGTATATGCATTGCTAAAAAAACAAAAAAAAAAACAAAATTTTTTTAGGACAATTTGTAATTCCGCTTTAACTGTTAGAGCTTCTAATTTCGAACGTGCATTCCATATGCATCATTTAAAAAAAAATTTAACTGAATTGTTTTATTTTTAATAATGCATCCAATATGCATTAATTTAAAAAACTTTTTAGATAAACCATAAGCTCTCTTAGTTTTAGGGCTCTTTGTTAAAAAAACATTTTATCTGAATTTTTAATCAAAAAACGTGCATATCATATCATATGCATATCATATGTAATTTTTCTTAGTTGTAGAACTTTTATTTTTAAGTTTGCATCTTGTATTTATTTTTGTGCATCCTTTAAAAAAAACTTTTCGCTTGATTCTTAATTTTGAGCAACCAAGATGCATCGTTTTTTTCCCTCATTAAAAAAACAAAAAATCTTTTCAGATAACTTGTAAATTATCTTGACTGTAGAACTTTCATCTCAAGTATGCGTCTCATGTGCATCGCATGTGCATTGTTTTAGGAAAAATAATATGTTGATAGATTGTACACATTCTTAGTCGTAGAACCTTTAGTTTCAAACATGTATTCCATGTGTTGTTTTCAAAACTACTTACCAGAATGTTTTATTTCAAGCACGTGTTTCATACGCATTATTTTTTGAAAAAAAACTTTTCATGTAAGTTGTAAAATTCTATTAGTGCATTCAATGTGCATCATTTTTTTAAAAAATTAGGAAAATTTGTAATTCCTTTTTGGCCCTTAGAGTTTTTAAATTCAAACATGAATTGCATATACATCATTTAAAAAAAAAAAAACCTTTTTACCTGATTTTTTTTAAGCATGCATTCAATACGCATTATTTTTTTATATATAAAAAGCATTTCAGGTAAATTGTGAGTTTTTTTAAGCTATAGAGCTTTCAAATTCACGCATGCATCTCAATTGCATTATTTAAAAAAAAAAAAAAAAAAATCACCTGAAATTTTCACTTTCAAAATGCATTTCATATGCATCATTCAGGTAATATGTTGTAAGTTGTAACTTTCTTATCAGTAGAATTTTAACTTTCGAGCATGCATAGCATTTTTTTCTTTTTTATTTTAAAAAAAAAACTCAAAGTGTCATTCGTTTCTATCCAAGGTGTATTGCATTTTTTGGCAAGATCGTCATTTCAACATTCGCATGAGCGAGCATTTAAAAAATGGGAGTTTTGATTCTTTTTTGAGAAAATAGTTTAACTGTGCAATTGAATGCTACTATTCGAGTTTAAACAAAGGACGATAAAACCTTTTTGAAAAAAACTTTGTTTTGAGCATTTGTCCTGCGTTCGAGCTAGATAATGCACTCAGCAAACTCAATAAACTCCATGATGGTGCAAAACACATTTGATCATAAATTTTGATTCTTTTTCAAAAAAAGTAATCAAAATTATGAAATGAATGACATTAGAGTTTTCAAAAAATCATGCATGATTTCTCATATTCTCTACGCTGATTTTTCATTCACCCTTTTCAGGTACCCTTGGTTAAGATATCATGTACACATAAGTTATGCCGGCTAAATGGGGCAACAAAAAAGAACATGCAGTCATCCAGTTGCACAACGAACAAATTGCACACTCGAGATATCTAACGCTGAGGTGCGTTAAATTGTACTTAATTTTTTCCTTGAGATTTGAGTGTCCCTACTCTTTTGCAGGTCGGATGACCACTTCAACCAATGCCGCAACCGTGTGAAACGAGAGCGCTTCAAAGAGTTTCTATGAAAAATTTCACCCACCATGTGTGAAATTCATACGCTTTCCAGACAAGGTATACAACCGTTATGTGGCCAGGTTTAAACCATTCAGCGGTAACCATTGGGCATCTCCCATTGAGATCGGACATGTCAGGAGATGAGAAAATTTCAAGAGATCGTCGAGAATCCCGTGAAGACTCAATGTGCCGATCAATGTAGCTTGACTCGATCAACCGAATCCTTTTCCGAAAAAAGTTCTGAAATTTTCAGTCTGCCACTAGGGGCATGTACTTTTTAGCAGGTATACATACACAAGTTGTGGAGCAAGAGAATCAGGACATGCAGCAGGTCCAGTCGCATAGCGAGCACATTGCCCACTGAAAAGTCCAACTCCCAGGTAAGAGAAGTTGTGATCATTTTTATCCCCGAAATTTGAGTTTTTCCTTACTCATTGTGCAGCTTGGATAATCATCCTAATCAAAACTCCTGAAGAGCACATCTCATGTACGGCCCTTCGCTCACCGACCATTCTTATGCTAGTTATCCTAGATACCTCGGACGATATCTATGCCTAAGTTTACCATTTGCGGACTATTGTGCCAAACTCAACACCATCCATGTGTGTTCATTAATCAGGTCATTCGTCCAGCATGCGACGAATTATGAGCCAGCCAGATGTAGCCGTGGGGCATTCCTGTTAAAATCAAGCATGGTTGAAGATAGAATACATCCAGAGATCTTCCTATCAAAAAAGATCGAGATTCCATGAAGATCGACCGTGCTAATGAAAGAGCATTTGAGAGAAGAAGAAGAAGAAGAAATTATTGTCGGTGTCGTCCACCCATTGAAAGGAACCTCCATTCAAGACATCAACATAATCAACTTATTTGACAAGTTTTCCTCCGGAGAAGTTCCGAGAAATTAAAATGTTTAATTTGCTATTAGGGGCATGTAACATTGTTGTTGTTGATTAGTTTCTGTAGATTTTCTTTCCATTTGAAAAAAGAAAAAAGAGAGGAAAAAAATAAATTTCCGCTAGGTTGAAAACCTAGGCAAAAGTCAGGGAGAGGGGCATGATTGAAAACCCGCAGGGGCAATCTTGGCAAAAGGTGAGATGAAAAAAGCAAAAAAAAAAAAAAAAAGAACAAAAAAAAAAGCAAAAAAAAGAGCAAAAAAAAAAAAGCAAAAAAAAAAAAAAGCTCAGTTTCTTTAAGGTCATAGCCGCCCTTTAATCGGCTACAGAAAAATAAAGAAAGCGTTCATACAAATCTTGTGAGAGCAATGAAGCAATAAAAGGGTCACAGTTGTTCCTAAATCAACTACAAATAAAAGGGTCACAGTCATCCCTAAAATGACTATAAAAAAACAGGGCCACGGCCACCCTTCAAATGGTTACAGATAAAGAGCGCTCCCGTAATATCAAAAGCGGAAAATAAGTGAAAGGGCCACAGCCACCCTCCAAACGGCTAAAGATAAAAGAGTGACCCCGCGAATCCTATGAGGGCGGGAAAATAAAAAGGGCCACAATCGTCCCTAAAACGACTACATAATAAGGGCCACAACCACCCTCCAAACGGCTACAGATAAAAGAGTGACTCGCGAATCTTGTAAGGGCGGGAAAATAAGAAAAGGATCACAGTCGTCCCTAAAATGACTACAAAATAAAGGGCCACAACCACGCTTCAAACGGCTACAGATATAGAGCACTCTCGCAACATTAAAGGCGGGAAATGATTGAAAGGGCCACAGGCACCCTTAAAATGGCTACCTACAAAGAGTGTTCCTCGAATCCTGAGAGGATGGGAGATTGTTGAAAGGGCCATAGTCACCCTCAAAATGGCTACATATAAAGAGTATTCTCGTGAATCTTGTGAGGCCGGGAAATCATTTGAAAGGGCCACATCCACACTTAAAACGGCTACAAATCGAAAGAGTGCTCCCGGAACATCGACAATGGAAATAAATAAAAGGGCCACAGCCACCCTTAAAATGGCTACAAATCAAAAGAGCTCTCACGACATTGAAGACAGTGAGGAAAGGGTCACAGCCACCCTCTAAATGGCTACAAATACTCTCGCATCGAGACGGGAAATAAAGTACGGGTCACGGCCACCGTTTAATCGGCTACCAAAAAAAGAGTGCTTCCGTTAGGTTGAAAACCCGAAAGGGCAGCCTAGGCAAAATTAGGAAATGAGGGGTGATGGGTTCCGATGATATCGTTAGCCCCGTTAACAGCCAATAAACGGCGGGTAAGCCCAGTGGGCCTTGTGAAAGACCTGGAAGGTCCAGAAGCCCAGTACGAAAGGTCCCGACGAGATCGGTCCCGATATATGAGCTGAATGCTCCCGACGAGAAGCCTCTGAGTAGGCCCCGATATGCCTTTGAGAATGCCCCGATAATAAAGCCCCGAGAAAGTTGGCCCTGTCACGTCGGACGAGGGGTCCTGGGTGGTGACCTAGAATGAGATAACTCTGGAGTCCCCGATATGGATTGGGACTCGTGATCAGAGGATAAGACCAAGAAACCCGCCTACTAAATAGAGTAGTGGGGAAACGGTTGAGATACAGATAAACTCCCCCGAGATACGCAGGGCGTGCCCGAGATACGCGGAGCGTGGGCGAGATACGCGGAGCGTGGGGCGAGATACACGGAATCCCGAACGAGATATACGGAACGTGGGTAAAACTGCCAGGCGCGGTTACAGGTAACTGAGGTAACTTCCCCTCCTATATAAAGGAGGAAGTTACCTCAGAAAACACACATTCTAATACGAACTTAGACTTTTTGCTATCCACCACATCGTTCAAGCTCTCATTTAAGCATCAGAGAGGGATTCTGGGTCACCACCCAGGTCATCCCCTTTTGCAGGATTACGCGGAGCCCAGGAGTTCAAGTTTCCGTCAAGAACGTAACGGAGCTTCGACCGTGATCCAACATTGGCGCCGTCTGTGGGAAACTTACAAAAAGTCACAATAGTTTCTACTAGATCGATGGCTGGTGGTGGCAAGCAGAAGAAACAAGTCCCGGCGAGCAGTTCTCGCCCTGCTGGAACCGTGAATTCCGCGTTGCCGGAGCATGCTGCTGAACGAGGTGAGCACCCTGCTGTTTCTCAAACAGGGGGGCATGGTGAAGATTATGAGGTCTCAGTCCGAGACACAGCGGTGAATAGGGAGGAAATCCCGAGAAGGGAGGTGGATGCTCCTCCGAATCCGGTGATGCACAGAGAGGAAATCCCGCGGAGGGAGGTAGGTGCTTCCTCAAACCCGGAGTTGGCTAAGGCAGTAGCAGATGCTATGCCCATGTTCTTGGCGGCCATGGAGGCTTTGCTGGACAAGAGAGAGGCTGCCAAGAGGGGAGAAGAGTTACCTCCACGGTAAGAGTTACCTCCACCTCCTCCAAGGGAGGTTCAAGAGGAGCAGGAGGTTCAGTCCAGGAATAGGGGTAAGGAACCCGCACATTCGGAAAAGTTCGTAGTCGACGGTCCCGGACCAGTGCAACACATGACCATTCCCCTGAATGGCCCCATCACCCCCGATCAGGTGGTGAAAATCGTCAACATCTGCATGGGCGACCAGAAGCATATGACATCGGAGCTGAGGGACCGATCTACTCATCCTTTTGTTCCACGACTGATAGATACTGTCGCCCCGCCAGGGCTAGGTATTCCGACCATCAAGGAGTACGATGGTGAAGGGGATCTGGTCCGCCATGTTCAGAGGCATGTCCAGGCCTGTATGGGTAGGACCGCGAATGATGACCTCGTGTGTTCGCTGTTCCCGATCACATTGGGAGAAAGGGCCATGACGTGGTTTTTCAGCTTACCGCCGGGAAGTATTACTTGCTGGGCTGATATGCACGACCGCTTCATCAAGCAGTATCAGGGTCGTAGGCGCCTCTTGAAGAGCGTGAGGTCTTTGACCAGGGTGGTGCAGAGATCTGACGAATCGTTGGCGTATTACTACCAACGGTTCACTGCTAGTGCTGCGGAGATTGACGAGGAGATATCGGAGGGAGAGACCATCCGCACCTTCCTTCGGAACCTAACTGCTCCGTATGGTTCCGATCTTATGCACAGTGTAGTCGCGAAGGCTGTGTGGAGTATGGAAGCCTTGCAAGCGAGGGTGAAGCAGCAAATCGACGTGCAAGAGTCGAAGATTGCTGCCGGAGAGCTTGATCCTCCGAAGTCAGGAAGAGGAAAGCCATCGTCCAACCTGTCGGATGATCGCAAAGGGAGCGACAAATCGGAGGGAAGTAGGAGCCGTGGTCGCCCCGATAGAAGGGAGGACAAGCGTCCTCCGAGGAAGGATAACCGAGAGGGTCGTAATGTTCCCCTCAACAGTTCGATGACCTCCGTGCTAGCAGTGATGGATCGGCAGGGTCTCGCCCGATACCCCCCCGAGGAAAGAAGGTGAATTCTTGGGAGGTCGCTCTGATCGTTACTGTCGGTACCATCGAGCCAATGGTCACGACAAAGATAACTGTCGGGAGTTGAAGAAGGAGATAGAGAAGCTGATCCAGAAGGGGAAGCTTAAGAAGTTTGTTGGTAGGGGATAGTGCCGATCCCGTTCCAAGACTCGATCGCGGTCCCGTTCCAAGTCCCGCGATCGATCTCCGAAGAAGAAGAAGGTTGAGCCAGAATCCTCCGGTGCCCGTAAGGAGAAGCGGGGAACCATTAACGTTATTCATGGAGGAATGGCGGCGGGAGGTGATACCTCCGGTTCTCGGGAGAATTATGCTTCCCGTATTTCTGCTGCTGTGGTGCTAGGAAAGAGGTCCCGATCGTGGACTGTAAAGGAGGAAATGGTGATTTCTTTCTCAGCGGAGGACCTGATAGGCGTGGAGAGCCCCCACGATGACGCCTTGGTCGTGACCTTGGATGTGGATGGATTCGAGATGAAGTGGATCCTGATAGACGGAGGGAGCTCCTCCGACATTCTGTTCATGGACGCCTTGGAAGCCATGGGAAAGACGAAGAAGGACCTGGCGCAAGTGAACTTCCCGATGGTGGGATTCTCTGGTTCTACTTCCTATCCGTTAGGAATGATTACCTTACCGGTGGAATTTGGTAGTGGCTGGAAAGTGGAGAGGCGGAACGTGGATTTCGTCGTGGTGCGGGGACGTACAACGCTATCATCGGGAGGACCACCATCAACCCTCTCATGGCAGTCGCCTCGACCGTCCACCAGAAGATGAAGTTCCCGACTGAAAATGGGGTCGGGGAGGTCAAGGGTGACCAGGTGGCATCCAGAAGGTGTTATGTTAACGCCACTCGAAGGAGAAGGAGGGAAGCCATGGCTGTCCTTCAGACTGATGCCGATCCTCGAGAGGAGTTTGGGCGTCCCGCCCCCATAGAGGATCTGAAAGAGGTCGAGGTTGACGGACCTCAACGGAAAGTGAAGATCGGGTCTGCTTTGTCGGAGGAACGAGCCCGAGAATTGATCGAGCTCCTGAAAGAGTTTAAGGAGCTGTTTGCCTGGTCCCCGAGCGATATGCCAGGAATCAGCCCCGACGTGATAGTACACGAGCTGAAGATTGATCCCGCGATCAAGCCTATCGCGCAGAAGAGGCGTCCGATGGGCGCGGATAAGAGGATCGCGATCCAGCAGGAGGTGGGCAGACTGCTCGATGCTGGGTTCATTAAGGAGCTCCGATTCCAGACTTGGGTCGCTAACCCGGTCCTGGTGAGGAAGAGTAACGGGAAGTGGCGGATGTGTGTCGATTTCCGCAACTTGAACAAAGCTTGCCCAAAAGACTGTTATCCGCTCCCGAGAATCGACCAGTTGGTGGATGCCACGTCGGGACATGAGCTGCTGAGCTTCATGGATGCTTATTCCGGTTACAACCAGATCAAGATGGCGAAGGAGGATGCCCCCCCCACAGCTTTCTATGCTGATAGTGATGTCTATCACTATGACGTTATGCCCTTTGGGTTGATCAATGCTGGAGCAACTTACCAGAGGATGGTGAACAAGTTGTTCGGGGACATGCTGGGAAAAACCATGGAGGCTTATGTGGATGACATGCTGGTGAAGTCCCGACAGGCGGGAGACCATGTTCGCGATTTGGCGGTGGCGTTTGAGCGGATGAAGTTTTATCAGGTTCATTTGAATCCGGACAAATGCGCTATCGGAGTAAACTCGGGGAAATTCCTGGGATTTATGGTGAGCCAAAGAGGAATCGAGGTGAATCCTGAGAAGCTGAGAGCAATCGAGGAGATGCAGTCTCCGAAAACCCATCGGGAGGTCCAGGTGCTGAATGGACGATTAGCCGCGATGAATCGTTTCCTATCCAAGGCGAGTGACCGAGCCATGCCATTTTTTGATGTGCTAAGGGCCCACAAGAAGTTTGAATGGACCGACAAGTGCGAGGAGGCATTTCAGGAGCTCAAGCAACACCTCCGTACCCTCCCGCCGTTGGCGAAACCGGTTCCAGGCGAGCCGCTTTATCTCTATTTGGTTGTTTCTGAAGTCGCTGTTAGTTCTGTGTTAATAAAGATTGTCAAGGGCAACCAAGTTCCTGTTTATTATGTAAGCAAGGCGTTTGCCAAATCTGAAATGAATTATCCCGCTATTGAGAAGAATCTCTTTGCGTTGATTGTTGCTGCTCGAAAGCTGAGGCCTTACTTCCATGCCCACGAGATTGCTAAATAATCAGCCCTTGAAGCATTTTTTGAACCGACCGGAGGCGTCGGGGAGATTGGTGAAATGGGCAGTCGAGCTTACGGAGTTCCGTATTCACTTTGCCCCGAGAACGGCTATTAAGGGCCAGGCATTGGTAGACTTCATAGCAGAGTCTACAACACCCGATCTGGAAGAAGCAGGTCCTATAGAGGGGGCAACCATGGAGGTCCCGATAGCAGAACAATCAGAACAGCCAAATGAGGAGAACACCTGGGAGATGTACACCGATGGTTCATCAAGTGTAGAAGGATCGGGGGCAGGATTTGTATTGATACCGCCCGGTGGAGGTGAGCCCCTACGATATGCCTTGGCCTTGACGTTTAAGGCCACCAACAATGAAGCTGAGTATGAGGCTCTCATCACGGGCCTTAAAATCGCCAAGGGTATGGGAGTCGATCATTTAAAGGTGAAGTGTGATGCTAGCCTGATCGTGAATCAAGTCCAGGGGAATTACGAGGCGAAGAACCCGACGATGAGGAAGTATTTGCACGAGGTGCAGACTTTGAAGGGAAGTTTCAAAAGCTTCGACATTGAGGCAATCCCGAGGGAAGAAAACGCGGAGGCAGATGCCTTAAGCAAGTTTGCTCTGGGAGTAGTCCCTGAGGAGAATCGGAAGGTGCATTTTCTAGAGAGGGTAATCATCTCAACCATTGATCCATCGGAGGTGTGTGCTATTGAGGCAGGATCGGAGGAAGAAGAGAAATCCACCTGGATGACCCCGATAGTCACATACCTGACTACGGGGGCACTCCCCGACGATGAAGTGGTAGCTGTTAGGTTGCGTCGAATCGTGAGCAACTACGTGATGGTGGACAACCAGTTATACAAGAGGGGGCATGTAAAGCCTTTTCTGAAATGTGTGGCGGAGCCTGATACGAATCGGATCCTGAGAGAGTTGCACGAAGGAGTCGTGGCCTGTCATGAAGGGGCCCGATCCATCGTGAGGAAAGCGCTGAATTTAGGCTACTATTGTCCTTCGATGAACAAGGAAGCGATAGCGATGGTCCAATCTTGTGATGCGTGCCAGAGGTACGCTCCGAATATCGTGGCTCCTGCCGCGGACTTGATGTCCATCAGGAGTGCTTGGCCCTTCGCGCAGTGGGGCATTGACTTGGTGGGACCCCTTCCACAAGCAAAATCAGTGCAAATACTTACTTGTAGCCAATGATTACTTTTCGAAGTGGATAGAGGCTAAGGCGTTGGCCAAGACGACGGGGCAGCAGATCCTCAAGTTCCTCCAGACTCAAATCGTATCCCGGTACGGGGTTCCTCAAGTGTTGATCAGCGATAATGGCCCTCCGTTCAATGGGGCTCAGTTGAAGGAGTATCTGGAGGAATTGAACATCGAGCATCAGACAGCCTCTGTCCGCCATGCTCAGACTAATGGCCAAGTCGAGTCAGCCAACAAGATCGTGATGGATGGCTTGAAGAAGAGGGTCTATGCCTTGCAGGTTCATTGGCTAGATGAGCTTGAAAATGTGCTATGGGCTGTTAGAACAACACCCAAGCAATCGACGGGGGAGACTCCGTTTGGCCTCGTTTATGGCACGGAGGCGGTGGCTCCCGTGGAGATAGCGGTGGCGTCCCATCGCAGGAGGTATTATGAGCCTCTGACGAACGAGGAAATGAGACGTCTGGACTTGGACCTGCTTGAGGAGAAAAGGTGGAAGGCTGATGAAGTTCAGGCTCGGATGCGTCTGGCAACAGCCAGGTACTATAATCGACGGGTCAAGTCCCGACAATTCTTCGTTGGAGAACTTTTCTGGCGGAGGAATGAGTTCGTTCATCAAGATCAGATCAACAAGTTGTCACCGAAATGGGAGGGACCTTACAAGATCGTAGGGATGCCAGCCCCGAATGCGTACAAGCTAGAGGACCTTGATGGCAAGACGTTGAAACATTCTTTTAGTGCCGCACACTTGAAGAAATGTCATGTTTGACCCGAAGTCACCTTAAGTGGGGCGTGATGTTAAGACGCCGCGAATGGCGCAAGTTATCTATCGATCTGATGTAAGCAAAGCTTTGAGTTATTAATGAATAAAAGAAGTTGCTTCCAATCAAATTGCTTTTAGATTTATTCTAACTGTTAATAAGACGTCCTGAAGGACGCGATAAAAGCCTTCCGAGGTACGAGTAAGACGTTCTGAAGGACGCAATAAAAGCCTTACGAGGTATGAGTAAGTCGCCTTTATGGCGCGATAAAAAGCCTTTCGAGGTACGAACAAAAGCCTTACGAAGTATGAGTAAGTCGTCTTTATGATGCAACAAAAAGCCTAGGTATGAATAAAAGCCCAAAGGGATCCGCGTAAGTCGTCTTTATGATGCGGCAAAAAGCCTTAAGGGGTATGATTAAGTCGTCTGGAAGGACGCGATAAAAAGCCTTAAGGGGTACGATTAAGTCGTCTGGAATGACGCGATAAAAAGCCTTAAGGGGTACGATTAAGTCGTCTGGAATGACGCGATAAAAAGCCTTAAAGGGTGCGGTAAAACCATCTTAAGTGATGTGTGAAATTGCCTTGAATGGCATGGACGAGAAACCTTAAGTGATGAAGTCCCGAGTGAAGCATCGGAAGGATGTATGCAGTCATCTTAAGTGATGCATCAGAACGTTTTAAGTAACGAGTCAAGTTGCTTTAAGTAGTGCAATAATGTTCGAGACTAAAACAGATGAAAGGAATTTTTTATAAGGGCTAGAAGGCCTAAAGGTTCCGATACAAGGAGGAAACAAAGAGGAAATTACAAGGACTTAAAAAATGAAGTATTAAGCCTGGTCCTTGTTGGAAGTTGGGTCCTCAGCAGCTTTGGAGGGAGCAGGATTCGCGGGGTCCTGGGCAGAAGGCTTCGCAGTCTGTGGAGTCAGGTCCGCGGCACCTTCGGGGGCCTCGGCCTCATCACTTTCCGCGGGGAGGCTGAAGTATCTCTCCGCGAAGGGGGCGAGGGTCTCGGACTTCTTGAAGTCAATGGCATCCTCGTACACCGTGTAAAGCTCCTCGACCGCATTGAGCAGAACATTCTCCACCTCGTTCTTGCAGAACCCCACGGCATCCGCCTTGAAATCATCGGAGTTCCGATACTCCTCACGACCCTCCTTGCGACCCTCCTCGCGGCCTGAGCCTTTGCCTCAGCCAGCATGGCAGGAAATTCAGCCTTCTCGGCCTCGAGTCCCGCCTTAGCTTCCTCGAGAATGCTCTTCTCGAGGGCGAATTGCCTCTTCTCCGCCTCGTGCCGCTGCTGTTCCTCCTTGAGCATCCTTCGCTCCCGACGCAGCACGACTTCATGATCATGGACCTGCTTTTGCAAGTCCATAGCCTTCTGGCCAAGGAGGGACTGCTCCTTGGCTATCTTCTCCCTTGCCGCCACAGCATCGGCAAGGTCCTCCTGGAGCTTGGCCAAGGCTTTGGGGTCCAACCTGGCTTGCTCCTCCTCCAAAGCACCCTTCAGAGCAAGGATGTAACCAAAGCAGCGCTGTTGGTTCGCAGTTTCCTAAGGCAGAAGGAAAAGAAAGTAAGGTCCGATAATTGAAGGCAAGAACAACGAAGGCAAGAACAAAAGCGAGAGTAAAGTTGTACGTCCATCCGACGGATAGCCATGTCGCGAAGATCCGCCTCGATATCTTCCCGCGCCAAGGAGATCGGACGTCTCAAGGCTGGTGGAATTGACCCTGCCAGCAGATGCAGGGCCAATTCTGGCTGAAGGTCTCCCCGATGGAGTGGGACCCCTTGAAGAGACTCGATCGGGTTCCAGGGAACCGTCTCTTGATCGGGAGTGTAAACCTTGTAAAGGTTCCCATCCACGGGGAGAGGGGGGATGACCTTGGAAGCCTCGGTCGGAGGAACCTCGGTCGGAGGCTCTGGAGTGGGAGAGCGGAAATCCAAGGGAGGACTCTGGGACACATCCTCCGCAGCTGGCCTCAGGGTGCTCCGCCTTGGCCTCCGACGGAAAATCAGGCCCTCATTTGGCTCCTCGGAGGAAGGGGAAGCGTCCAAGTTAGTCACCCGACGGAACTGAGTTTTCGTCGGGGCCTCCTCCGTTATTAGCTCCTGTGGAGTCGCAGCCCTCGCTGGAGTTGCAGCTTTTGTCGGAGTAAGAGCCTCCGATGGACCTGCGGTGGCGGGACGAATAAAGTCAGGAAGAGTATTATTAGGGCACCAGATGATACCGTGTGGGACGTGCTGGTCCTTTCCAAAGAAGTTGTAATAGCCCGCCTTGAGGACGCGGGGTGTTTCCCCTCGAAGTATATATTTGATTTCTCGGACCCGCGACTCCCGGTCAGCGGGGATAAACTCCTTAGGAACCAACCTCCTATATTTTTTAATAGCTCGGCGAACGCGCTTACCTTCCTCGGCAGTGGTGACACCGAAGGCTTTGTCCACCTCCTCTCTTCTGGCCCGCTTGGCCATCCCGACTTGCTCCTCAGTCGGAGGAGCTGTAGAAGAAGAGGCTCCACTCTTCAAGGACTTCCGCTTTCGCTTGGAGCCCTGGATAACATCAGTCTCCCCCTGCTTCAACACGAGATGGGTCAGCAGAGATGCCTTCTTGGCTGCAAAAATGAAAATAAAAGACAGTTAGAAGTGTTACCCAAAGAACCAGGTTGTCAGAAATTGAATCGAGGAGTTGGACCCCGATCTGGATCAGGTCCCCCTCCACGAGCTTGTTGGCGTCGAGGGGAGCGAAGGATTCCCCCCAACGATAAAGCTGGACCAGTTGAAGAGTGTTGAAGTCATCCTCGGTGTAGACTTCAAACTTGGGGGCAGGGTCCGCCACAACCTCCCATCGGGGCCATGGGACAGAGCTGTTCTGAACGAAGAAGTAGTACTTCTTCCATCCACTGTTGTCGGACCCTGAGTCACGAATGAGCCCCCGATCCTTGTTAAACTTCCAGGTCTCGCCATCCCAGCCGAATCGAGAAAGTTGCTCCCTGGTCCATTTGGGGAGTCGGGGTGTAAAGGAGCAGACTCCAGCCTTGTTACACTTCATCCCGTAGAAGGTACGGAAGAGCAGCAAGTTGTACGTCCATTGCTGGCGGAGGCACAGGACCTGGAAGGCGTTCCACACGCAGATAGCGTGTGGAGAGAAGGTGGTTGGATGCGTTTGATAGAAGTTGCACATCTCAACCAGATTCCCGCAAAAAGGGAATCAGATCCCGACGCTTATTTGTCCCACGGAGACGAAAACCTCTCCTTCACGAGGACGGGTGACTATATGCTTCCTCCTGGTGGTTGGCTGGGAATCATAGGGAAAGCGGGGTTCCCAGGCCGAAGTGATGCAGCCTTCCCGGAGAGCAGCTTCATAGAGGGTCTCAGAGATTTCGTTAGCAGCAAGTTCGAAAGTAAAGAGGTTCATTCCTCCAGAACTGGCCTCGTCTAAAATCGGCCATAACGGGAAAACTTAGGCAATAAAAGAAAATAATATCTGTTAATCACGGAGGTAAAGAAGGAAAACCTTACCAGACATGGTGGATGGTTGATCGGAGAAGACGAAGAAAAGATCTTGACGTTTGAAGGTCTTGAGTCGCTGGAGAATCAGATGAGGCTTGGAGAGAAAAGCTTCGAGGTTTGACAATGGCAGAATTTCCAGAAATCAGAACGGTAGGGAAAGTGAATAGTGCCAGGATTTTGGCTTTTATAGGTAAAAGACAGCTGGACAGATGCAAATCTGGACCGTTGAAGATGAAACGACTCAATTTGGATCGCCGAGATTATAGGGGACAGTACGGAAGAGACGTTAGTGACGTAATATTAGTGACAGTCACGCCTCCTTAGGCGTCGTTTCATTATCCCTAGCATTTAATGGTGGAGTAACCGAGGAGTCTCCTCGGATTTGGCAACTGTCCTTGGAGTCTCGAGGAATTGTGAGTGAGAAGCTCTGTAATTCAAGAGTTGTACCCAAGGTAAAAGCCTTCGATGGTAATATCGGGAGGTCTGAAGATGAAAGCCTTCGACGATGAGGTCGGGAGGTCCGGAATTGGAAGACACGACGGACTGCAAGTCCCCCATGTCTTGGGGGCAAATGATGGGTTCCGATGATATCGTTAGCCCCGTTAACAGCCAATAAACGGCGGGTAAGCCCAGTGGGCCTTGTGAAAAACCTGGAAGGTCCAGAAGCCCAGTACAAAAGGTCCCGACGAGATCGGTCCCGATATATGAGCTGAATGCTCCCGACGAGAAGCCTCTGAGTAGGCCCCGATATGCCTTTGAGAAGGCCCCGATAATAAAGCCCCGAGAAAGTTGGCCCTGTCCCGTCGAACGAGGGGTCCTGGGTGGTGACCTAGAATGAGATAACTCTGGAGTCCCCGATATGGATTGGGACGCGTGATCAGAGGATAAGACCAAGAAACCCGCCTACTAAATAGAGTAGTGGGGAAACGGTTGAGATACAGATAAACTCCCCCGAGATACGCAGGGCGTGCCCGAGATACGCGGAGCGTGGGCGAGATACGCGGAGCGTGGGGCGAGATACACGGAATCCCGAACGAGATATACGGAACGTGGGTAAAACTGTCAGGCGCGGTTACAGGTAACTGAGGTAACTTCCCCTCTTATATAAAGGAGGAAGTTACCTCAGAAAACACACATTCTAATACGAACTTAGACTTTTTGCTATCCACCACATCGTTCAAGCTCTCATTTAAGCATCGGAGAGGGATTCTGGGTCACCACCCAGGTCATCCCCTTTTGCAGGATTACGCGGAGCCCAGGAGTTCAAGTTTCCGTCAAGAACGTAACGGAGCTTCGACCGTGATCCAACAAGGGGCATGATAGCAAATTCAGAAATTGCAATCATGGCAAAATGAGAGAAAATAAAATCCCGATGGAATAAAAACCCCAAGGAGCAATCCATGCAAAAATTAGGAAAACCGAGGGGCACAGTCTAAAATTTTGACCGTGGCAAAATGAGAGAATATGAGAGATTAAAAAAAAAAAAAGATCCCGCTAAATTGTCGCGTCATGCGCAATTTAGGAAAAAATTAGGGACATGCATTCAAGTCGTCAAACCACTCGAGGCCCTTATCCAATGGACGCCACTAGAGGCATTTCTCCGACATATGCCACTAGAGGCTCTTCTCCAATGGACGCCACTAGAGGCTCTTCTCCAAATGAACGCCACTAGAGGCTTTTCCTTGTCGCACGCCACTGGAGGCGTCGTCGATCGAGGTTTTTACTTTACTGTACGCCACTGGAGGCTTTACTTTTCCGCACGCCACTCGAGACTTTTACTTTTCCGCACGCCACTGGAGGCTTTACTTTTCTGCACGCCACTGGAGGCTTTACTTTTATGCACACCACTGGAGGCTTTACTTTTCTGCACGCCACTGGAGGCTTTACTTTTCCGCACGCCACTGGAGGCTTTACTTTTCTGCACGCCACTGGAGGCTTTACTTTCCCGCACGCCACTGGAGGCTTTACTTTCTCGCACGCCACTGGAGGCTTTACTTTTTCGCACGCCACTGGAGGCTTTACTTTTATGCACGCCATTGGAGGCTTTACTTTTCCGCACGCCACTGAAGGCTTTACTTTCCCCACCGCCACTGGAGGCTCTTTACTTTTCCGCACCGCCACTGGATGCTCTTTACTTTTCCGCACCGCCACTGGAGGCTTTACTTTCTGCATCACTAATGGAGGCACCGCCAACAGGCGTCTCGCCGACAGAGGTTTTATCTTTCCGCACCAAGAATAAGCCTACGAGCCACCTTGAAGACTTTGAAGAATTGGAAGAAAATATACTTTCTTGTCAAAATCAGTGTTTCCTCGTCTTTGGACAAACCCCTTCGAACACGTTCTACGGGAGTCCGTCCAAAGAGGGGCAAACTGTAAACACTCGATTTTGATCCGGACGTAACGACGTTACACATGATACGTCAAATTCCGGACGCGTCAAGCCACAAAGTCTCCAAAGATGCTCAAGGGCACATTAGGGAAATTATTATAAAATATATTTTAAATTATTTCGAATTTATTTAATATTTTCGGAATTTTTGAAATATATATATAATAATTAGTTTTTTTTTTTATTTTAGAAAATTATCTGTAAGATATTTATCTCCAGATATTATTTTTTATTCAAAAAAAATAATTATCTGTAAAGATAAATATCCTTAGGAATATTCTCTAGAATAATTATCTGTTAGCATTTTTTATTTGAATTTTATCTGTAATCTAGACTAGGTTTTTAGTATAAATAGGGGTCTAGGTTTACATTGTAAAGGACAAGAAAAAAGACCACAATATCAATAATACATTGTTTCCTCGGGATCCGTGCGTTTTTTTTTGTCATTTTGTGCTTTCTTTCAATTTTTTTTTCCTGTCAGGAGACTCCCCCAGCCCCGCCGGAGTTGGCCCCATCGCCGGCGGCCCTTCGTGGCCGTCTGTCCGCCGGTGGCCACCGTCGCTGCCCAGATCTGGCCCTTCCCAGACACCTCCGGCCGGCCGCGTCTCGCCCGGCGTTCGCCACACAGCAGAGACGCATCCACGTCCGCCAGCCCGCCACCGAGTCCGCGACCACACTGCCCACGACCTCGCCCCGACGGCCCTTCTCTCTCTCCTCTCTCTCTCTCTCTCTCTCTCTCTCTCTCTCTCTCTCTCTCTCTCTCTCTCTCTCTCTCTCTCTCTCTCTCTCTCTCCCCCTCCTTTTCTCTCTCTCTCTTCCCCCGACCATCCTGGCCCGCCCACGACGCCACCTCGCCTCCTCCCGCCGGCGAACCCTCTCGACTCCGTCCGGCCTCGATTCCTCCGTCCGTCCCTGCTGCAACAGTGCTGCCCCGCTGTTGCTGTTCATCTTCCGCAGGTTTTTTTTTTATTCTGTTATTATATTATTATTATTATTGTATTATATTTAATTAGATGTTTAAATGTAATTAGATAAATTTGATTAGGTAGAGTGTTAATTATTCAAGTTGTATATATGATTGAACGTGTATTAAGTTGTGTAGGTATTTAAAGATATTAGATAATTTTGGGCTTTAGATTTTGTCTTAATTAGGACTTGTAGATTATAATTAATTTTTAGATTTAGGTTACTGATTGATAATATATATATATTTTTTTTTTTTGCATATCAAAATTTTAATTAAATCATGACGTCGTTAGATTAGTCTGATATAGCATGTATTAAAAAATAAAATTGGCAATTAAGTGAACTGAGTACCGAAAGGGCGTAATTAAAAATTGTTTTCAATTCGTAATAGAACCCCCGAACTCTAATTTCTGATCGTAGACTGATTTAATACCTAGGTGGTTAATTCATTATTCGCTTAGGTAATTTAGGATTCTAGTTAGCCTTTTAATTAACTAGTGGCGACTCAATTAAAAATCCACGTTTTTAAAACGTATTTACTTTAGGTCAGATTTTAGGTCTGACAAATATATATAAATAAATAGACGAAAAAGGTTTCCTTTATAAGTTTTCAAGAAATTACAAGACACATCTTATATGTGTAAAATATATATAACATATATATTAGAAAAAGTTGTCCTTTTTTCATATAAGCCTATAATATACACTTTATCCTTTATGTATCTTTAAAAGAAATTATTTGTGTGAGTTGGCATCTGTTAGTTTACATATATCTGCAAAATGATGAATGCGCATCAACTGCTAAAACAAATGTACATATAATTGTATAAGAATATATATATATATTTGTGGTACGTCCATATATATAATATGGGTTGAGTTGAGAGCATGTGCAAGAACAGCTCACACATGAGGGCTGTTGGGTAATAGTGTCCCAGCTGGGGAACTTTAGTCAGAAAACCATTCGCATGTGCAATAACTCGAGCAGTAGCGTTATCGTCTTCTTCAGATCATGTTGCAGCACTCACTATAAGCCCTCTTCAAAATACGACGTGCGAATAATACTTACGTGATTTCAACTCAAAACTTTTGATTTTGTTCCAAATTGGGTTAAATGTTTGATTTTGATACATTTGGAACTAAATCGAACAAATTAAAAGTTATAAATATATTAGATGGACTAAATTGAACAAAATAAAAAATTTAGGGTGGGTCACATGACTTACATGTGCTATTTAACGAGCAAAACTAACAAATGTATCAAAATTGTACAAAGTTCAAACGTTTGATACCAAAAGTATACGAAAAAAAAAATATATGGTAACAAAAGTAAAAAAACGGTTAAATATATGGTACCAAAAATACATTTAATATATATATAGATATATCCTTATGTAGGGTTGGTGATGTAGCGAGTTGTGGATAGATGCGCATAATCGAATATCGAAAATCAGACGCAGCGTTTGAGGAAAAATCTCGATATTTTCATATATAATAAACTGAATGTAAATGACAACTAACATAATTTTAATAAAAACCATAACCCTATGAAAAATTCGAAACTATATTCAACCAAAACCGAAAATTGCAAAAAAAGATCCAGAAACATAAAAATGCAATTTTAACCCTCTAATCAAAGAAATTTGGCCTAAAACCGTCAATATTATGGGGTTTTGCTCAAATCGCCGTTTTCACTTGATAAACTATATTCGCAATGCAAAATCCGACATTTCTAACTTCCCCACATCAGATCAGTTGGGGTCCTTGGCTCATTTGCATTGCCCTTCGAAGGTGGCCATTTTAACTCTTATATTTAGAAGGCAGGGGAGGGAAGGGACATACCCTTGTGTGTAGGGCTCTAGCTAGATATGAGGTAATTAATTCTCTGGGAATAATGAACAGCAGACTGGGTATAGCTGGACTTCCATGCCCTAATTTATTATTTACTTACCCTTTTCTTAAGGGTCACTCCTTTAATGCGGACCCACCATGCATAGCATATGGACCAACCCTAAATTTATATTCTAATATTCACATGTAGGGTAACTTATATACTTTTTAAAAAATTCGTCAAATAATACTAATTCTATAATTTTTTTTATTTAAACTTATTTCTTAAATATAATTTATTATTATATTATGGGATTAAGTACCTTTTCATACCACTTCTTTGCACAGAATCCACTTTTGGTACCACTTCTATTTTTTTGTATACTTTTGGTACCAATTCTTTCAACTTTGTATCCTTTTGGTACCACCGTTAACTTTCCGTCCAAATTGGCCGTTAAGTGTCATGTGCCATGCACGCGACCGCCCTAAACTTTTGAATTTGTTTCAGTTTAGTCCATCTAATGCATCCCTAACTTTTAATTTGTTAAATTTAGCCCTAAAATTTCCAAATCGAACCCTTGATCCATCATGGTTTTGAAATTTTAGGACTAAATTGAACAAATTAAAAGTCAGAGATACATTAGATGGACTAAATTGAAACAAATTCAAAAGTTTAGGGCGGTCACGTGCATGACACATGACACTTAACGGTCAATTTGGACGGAAAGTTAACAGTGGTACCAAAAGGATACAAAGTTGAAAAAATTGGTACCAAAAGTATACAAAAAAATAGAAGTGGTACCAAAAGTGGATTCTGTGCAAAGAAGTGGTATGAAAAGGTACTTAATCCCTTATATTATCAATAAAGTAACATCACCAATAAACTATTATTATTCATTATGGAATGTATAATTTACAAAATAAAATACATAATATTATATCAAAATAGTGTATTTTTTAAGTGTAAAGAATAATTTTTGTATTCCACTTTTAAAAATATTATAAAAAAATAGTGTAACAACTTTTTCTGGGTACTTTTTCGATAAAACATATAGGCCTGTATAAGTATTATTAATTATTGTTAAGAAAAATGAAGCTATAACTTCAATTTCCGATAGTGACTATAAGAAAGTAAAAATATTCAAAGTCAGCGTTTCACTCTTTAAAGATTGAGTCGATACGAGTAAAAATTAATCTAAGTGTAATATGCTACAAGGTTGCGAATCTATAAAACCAACTCGCATTAAAAAAAAAATATATATTCTTTATTGTCTAATCATACCTTTTTAGCTAGATATATCACAAATGTGATAATAACTATAGAATCATTTCAGTGCCGTACAGACAATTTCACAAGAAGATCATGACCCATGAGGAAGAATATATATTATATTATGTTTTAAAAAATGCTACACACAGATCAATAAAATGTTTTTTTTTTCTTTTCCGTAATCTGTTGTAAATGAGTCTTTTCAAAGGACAACCCTCATAATATTATATGCTTTCGGATTTAGTGTGTTAATCTAATAATTTTATCTTATATATCAAGTTAGTCTGTAAAATGTGAAGTTTCTAAATATTTATTTCATTCTTAAGTCTCCGTAGAAGTTAAACATGTAAATTTTTTTTATTAAAAATAAAGCAATAAACCGTTGCGTCATATGTTAATGGTTATTTGTTGTGGCGATATGATATTTACATGTATGCAACTACGTTTTGGTATGGATGAGTTAGAGGCATATATGGGAGATATATAAGCGGCAATTTCCATGCAGACATTATGATGCATGAAGGATGGCATAAATAATAATTGAGTAAACATCACGTGAAATCTGCCAAGTTGGTCTTTGAATATTCATTAATTATTAATTAAACTAAAATCATACATAAACCCCTTCACCATGTGACTTTCTCTGTCAACTCTTATACCATCTTTTCTCTTCAACTCTTACACCATCTTTTTATATTGAATTGAGTTGGTATTTGGAATGTGAAATTATAAGTAATGTAAGACGTTATATGAGATTACTTGTAATGTTAAATTATAGTGTTTGTTTGTGCTGTATAATGTGGAGTGTAATGTTAGATTACAGTGTTTAGTGTGTGTTGTAATGTGCATTGTAATATGACATTATTATTATTATATTAACCTATATGAGAGTATGTTATATCGTAATATGATAAGATTTAAACGAACATATATTTTGACAATATTAACTTCTTAAGGATTATGTGTGTGATTAATACTATAGTCATTTATGAAATCTAAAGACTAAATATTTAAACTCAATTCGTACAACTATTAAAATTCTATTGAGTAAAGCATTACATGTAATTTTATAGGATAATTTTCATAAAAAAAAAAAACAAAGAAAAAGACTTACTCATTTTATACGAACATCATGTGCATTATTATTTATTATTATAATGAATTATGAAGTATCTAAAAAATAAAAAGTTAATAAAAATAAAACTATTATCAACATAATAAACTATAAAGATAATACAAAATAATTTATCTATTTAGTAAATAATAATAAAATAATAACACTCTGTAATGTTGGACGTAATCCCACATTACATCCGTTTTTGGATGTAATATCACATTACGTTGAATGGAGTTTGGACGTAATCTCAGATTACAATGCACATTACATTACAATGCACATTACATCGTTTGGTAAACCAAACAACGTAATATAAATATAATGTGAGATGTAATGTGGGACGTAATGTGAGATTACATCCCACATTACGCATCTATCCAAACACCCCTGAATGAATACATTATTGAACAACTAGCAATTTTAAAAATACACAAACTTCTTTTAATAACTTACAAACAAGCTACACCCTATATAACATGCATGTCTCTAGGTTACGGCAATACACTTGATTCAAACCAAATCACAAGATATGAAACATCAACTAAATTTATTGGATAATTAAGCTTGTAGTTGTTAATATAAAGAGTTCAACAAAATTATACATGAATTTTGGCTTTATTATATATATGCATGGTTTTTAGCCATTCATCATATAAATTAGAAGAGTAAAATGTAAACAAAATTAGGTCCTATAAATCCCCGACGAGGTTAATTGAATGACTGGATTTATACTAAATCCACTCATTTATATTATATACTATTTATTAACGCGTGCGTTGCACGTATTGATTATCTAAATTTTAAGATACATAATTTATCTTAAGTTTATTAATATTTATAATTAATTAAAATAGAGTATAAGCATGTTGATTTGTTGTGAGAAACGAATCCATGTGATAAAGAATAACGCCACAACGTAATTCAAAATGTGAGAAATAGAAGAGGATAATTAAGTACAAAATAAACTACTGTCTTCAGTTATGGTGCTAAGTGATGTAGGAGAAATTGTCAATTCTGCGACTACCGGCGTCAGATTTTGAAGTGTCAGATTTTAGCGTGCATATACAGTTTTTGATGCGGAAACGACACTCTAAGAAATACCCATGATCTTGTCATGGAGTAAATTTTTTTTCTGGCCAAAATTCTTCATCTAGAGGGTGAAAATCGCATTTTATATTTATTTAGGTCGTTTTTACAATTTGTCAATTTTTTTAGGACCGCTATTTTCAGATTTTTTTTCTTCTAGATTTATGGTTTTATTTCTAGTATTTAAAATTTGTTTAGCCATCTTTGAAAAGTCAACATTATTGAATTATTAATGAAAAAAAAATAAGGTTCTCCTCAATCGCGCATCGAATTCTCGGTATTCGCTTGAATCAACGAGTTTTTGTGCATTCTACCCACATCTATCCCATCACGATGCATCATTAATTTAGCCTTATAGTTAGATCTATGAATGAGTCGGGTCAAGCATTAAATGGGTCATTGACTGCTCAATTATATCTAACTCATCAACTTGAGGTGTCAAGAATGTAAACTTGTACTTAACAACTTAGAGTCATCGATGGACAAGTTTGACCTATACAAACGTATTTATACATTTTTCATGCAATTTTAGACCATAATACCAACTAAATTTGATTTAACATTAAAGAAAAATTTAAATAAAAAAATATAAAGTTTATACTTGAAATTACAACAATTATTTATTTAACTACTAATTAGGTTGTACACAATGTGATTGAATTGACAAATAGAAGAACTAAATTCATAGTTTGAGTCCATAAATATTGGACGATGAGTAACATGTTACTGTAAGATGTCAAACTTCAAGAACCACATTAGACCCATATTTTGACTTGTTATATATATGATTTGTTGAGTGATTGATCTATGTAATAGAGATATCTCAACATTCAGAACATATATCCACCGATCTCTATAATTTGTTGAATTTTAAAAAAAAACATGTACCAAAAATTGAACAGGTTGAGTGTGATCGGATTGAGAAGTTAATTATAATTATTACGACCTGCCAACCAAGCGACTTTAAAAAAATAATGACATTTAAATAATGATTTAGTAATACTATTAAAGATAAATAAATGTGTCCCAAATATTGTAAGGACTAAATTATTAGTTTTATAAAAATATAGGAACCTAATATAATATTTTTTTTAATAATAAAATGAAAAGTTGCAAAATGTGTCTATTGTGGGTGAGGATCCAATACAAATTATATATTGATATATAGATATATAAATATTATTTTAACAATATGACCGAATGCAGGGAAAAACAAAGTACCTTAAAAAATTAGTTGGTTATTTTAATAAATTAATATTTAGTTGAACATATATAAAAAGATTAATAACATTAAATTTGGCTATATGAATTATGAACTTAATTTTTTTTTTAAAAAAAATTAGTAAAAAAAATTTAAATTTTCAAACAAACTGCTACCACTATTATAATTAACAACAATTTTGACATAAAATGAACATGTTTCGCCCACATAAGGTCTTTTGATATGTACTTAAGATGAACTAGACAATAAATTGCAAGAATTGCGACAAAATTCATTCAAACTGACATCCACAATTCCAAACGTGTCATTAAATTGATAGTCCAATTAAATGTAGTATATTCAATTTATAAAAAAAAAAATCATCTTGAATATCCATAAAAAAAAAAATCAAGTAGCTGGAACATGTTCATTTCATTTCTAATTTGACGAAATTGTAAAATAAATAGCAATATGCTCAGAAATTGAAAGTTTAAATAGCCGAGATTTATAATTAAACTATAGTTCATGTAGTGATTTGACTACTAACACTATATAAAATTGCAATATGCTACTCTTTGCACAATTTGCTATTAAATGGCGATAGAAATTTGTATGTTGTACTTTTTCGTATGATATTTTTTTTGTGCAAAATAATAGATACGATTTTGGTAAATTTATATAGTTTTCTTTTCCAAAGTAAACTTGGAGTTTGATAGCTAAAATTTCAAGATATTGTCATTTTTCAACTGAAATTTTAGAGATATTCGTAATTTGCTAATTGATATCTGATGCAGCGTGATGGTGAAATAGATGCGCAAAAATCGTATGCAAAACGAAATCAAACGCAGGGTTGAGAAAAATCTCGATTTTTTGATTTATCAATAATTGAATGTAAAATTCGGCCAACAATGTCTTAAATAGAAAATCATAATCTATGAAATAACCGAAAATAACGAACAAGTCATGAATAAATTGAAAACTGTAAAAACGATCCGAAATAACATAAAAACGCAATTTTGACCCACAGCTGATGAAATTTGACCAAAAAGCAGCGCGAAACATGACGTAGCAGTTTTGAATCGGATTGTTTCCGCTCAAAAAACACTATTCATGTCCAAAAAATTTCGAAACCACTCGGTTTCGTCTGGATCAATATCCAACCTACATCAAACATGTCTCCATTTTTTATTTAACAGAAAATAAGACTAAATTAGCAAATGGTAATTCATTTCTGAACAAATTCATCTTGCAGTTCGTCCAAGAAAGTAACTACTCACTCAATTACCGATAGTAAATAATTAGGTGGTAACATTTTCATTGGTTCTTGGAAAAGGCTATTAATATATTGGTGGTTCATTTTAATGTCCAAATCCAAAAGCGAAGCGCCAACAAATTAATTCCCACATTTTCAATCAATAATAATCCTCTGCTCTGTCTTGTTTGTCTCTCGCTCGCCATTTATATCAAAAAAATAATAATTATAGATAGCATAGCTCTCTTCTCTTCTCTTCTCTTCTCTATGCCGTGAAATCCACTTCACGAAGCGCAGACCAGAAACCGAAAGCCACTCCTCACCTGAATCCCCATCTTCTTCTCTCCCTCGCCATCACCTTTCTCTTCATCATCTTCTCCAAATATATACACAGAGAGAGAGGGATCATGAAATGGCGGAGCTCAAGAGAACCACCGCCACCCGGAAAGGCTTCTACGTCAGGATGCGCCTCCTCAAACACCCCCGTCACTCCGATAAGCACTTCTGCTTCCGCCAATACCGATGGATCCTCTGGATCTCTCTCTCTCTTTATTTCCTGAGCTCTTACCTAATTAGCCATGGCGGCAAGCTCTCCCCAAAAGGAAGAACCTTTCATGCATCCAGGTCTCTCTTCGAATCCGTCTCCAAAGATCCCACCTCCATTCACGGTTCGATTTTGATTCACCCACATTGTGTTTGCATTCAAGATTTTTTTTATTCAAAAAAATTAATTATTGCAGGGACTTTGGGGGATTTGAAGGTGTATATATATGATTTGCCGTCGAGATTCAACTCCGACTGGCTTTCCGACAAGCGCTGCAGCAACCACCTGTTCGCGGCGGAGGTGGCTCTCCACCGAGCCCTTCTGAGCAGCGACGTACGCACCTTCGAACCAGACGAGGCTGATTTCTTCTTCGTCCCAGTCTACGTGTCTTGCAACTTCAGCACCGTTAATGGCTTCCCGGCGATTGGCCACGCAAGATCGCTGCTTTTCTCCGCCGTCAACCTCGTTTCGTCGGAGCATTCTTTCTGGAACCGGAGCGGAGGGTCCGACCACGTTTTCGTCGCATCTCACGATTATGGAGCGTGTTTCCACGCCATGGTACCAAGCGAATCGAATATAATTCCCCAATAAGATTCTTCCTTTACGACATTTTGATTAATCCTGTCCACATTTCTTCCGTTTCTTCAGGAGGACAGAGCAGTAGCAGATGGGATTCCGGATTTCTTGAAGAACTCAATCGTGTTGCAGACATTCGGTGTTAATTACAAGCACCCATGTCAGGACGTCGAGAATATCGTCATTCCGCCGTACATTCCGCCGGAGACGGTTCGCAGAACGTTGCAGAAGTCGCCGGTGACTGGTCGGAGGGACATCTGGGTGTTCTTCAGGGGCAAGATGGAAGTTCACCCCAAGAACATTAGCGGTCGGTTTTACAGCAAGTAAGAAACAACCTCTGTATTAATTACTCTATGATTAGCAACTTATATTAATTAATTAATTAATTAATTATTAATATTTCTTAATTAATCATTAGGAATCAATCATGAGAATAAGACATAAATACCCTTGAATCTCTTCCTTTAATTATTTATCATCGTCTATAAAAAGCTTCTTTTTTTCCTTTCATTTCAGGGCTGTGCGATCAGTAATATGGCACAAGTTCAACGGCGACCGGAGATTCTACCTCAAGCGCCACCGCTTCTCCGGCTACCAGTCGGAGATTGTACGATCAGTCTTCTGCTTGTGCCCACTCGGGTGGGCCCCGTGGAGTCCGCGGCTGGTCGAGTCCGTTGCCTTAGGCTGCGTTCCGGTGATTATAGCTGACGGTATCCAGCTGCCATTCCCCGACGCCGTGGGGTGGCCGGAGATATCACTCACGGTGGCGGAGAGGGACGCCGGGAAGCTCGACTCCATTCTGGAACACGTGTCGGCGACAAACCTCACCGCCATCCAGAGGAACCTGTGGAACCCAGATGTCCGGCGGGCCCTACTTTTCCAAGACCGAGTCCAACCAGGGGACGCCACGTGGCAGGTGCTTTCTGCTCTGGGAAAGAAGCTCGATAGGTCGTTGAGGAGAGCTCGAGCTTTGAGCCAATGAGTGAGCGCCACGCGAGGTAGGTTTTCGAGGTTGCCAGCTCAGAGGATGCGCTGGCATTGCATGGATTGTAATGGCGGACAGCTAGATATGTACATCCTTCGCATGTCAAGAGTCAAGACTCAAGAGAATGAGAAATTATTCAATACAGCTGCTGAGTTAACAGCATGTCGCCTAGTGATTGGCTGAAGTGGTAACAGCTAGGCTCCAGCTGTTACCTCAGCTGTATTGAATAATTTCTCAGAATGGTATCCCTCAACAAAAAAATCCTACGTGTCATATAATTAACCACGGAAACAAAAAAATCCTACGTGTCATATAATTAACCACGGAATCTAGGCTAGAGTTCAACATATTTATATAGTTTACTTTACACAAAGAAATGTTCGATCTAATATAACACCCATTCATGCATAGCTGAATTTCATATGTTTTTGCTAAAGTATATATGAAGAACGAGAGCATATCGAAAATATGAATTTATATCATAGTTGGTTAAAGATAAAGGGAAAAGTATGTAAAACATGTAACGAGTTTGAAAAAGATAATTTTATGGACTAATATGTTTTAAAATGTACAACATGTTTGAAAAAGATGTCTTTATGGACCAATATGTTTACAAAATATGGTAAAATGTCATTCCGTCCACTTGTTGTCAATTGTCCCGTTAAGTAGACACGTGGGGCGTTTTTTAGAAAATAATAATAATAATTAAAAAAAGAAATTCATTTATACATGACAATGGGTGGATGTAAATAATGATCATTATTATTTTTCAAATAAAAAAAGTTGATCCGCACATGTCCACTTAACGAAACTATTGACAACAAATGGAATGTATGTTATTTTACCATCTTTTGTAAGCTTGTTGTACAATTTAAAACATATTGATCCATAAAACCATCATTTCCAAACATATTTAACCATATTTTTCAAACATGTTGTATATTTTACATACTTTTCCAAAAGATAAACACCTTATTCATGTTCATATAGTTTTAATGAATCAAGATAGTTAGATAGAAGTGAGGTTATGGAGAATAATAATAGGAAGATGAAGGGAAAGCATGATTGATATTTAATAGGAAATGTAAAAGAGGAGCAACACATGTGGGGATTGGAAAAGGTATTTTTTGGGTCCAAAAATAGTGAATTTGTCAACTTAAAGTATGATGTACAAAACGGGAATTATTATTCCATATCTATACTTTTTCATGAATTTTTTTTAGCAGTGGGACGGACTGTTAATGGAATGGAGGTCCAACTTGGTTTATTGTCATGTACCATTATAGTTGCAAAAATAAAGGTGTATATGTGAATAAATGTTTCACTTTCCATTATTTGATTTTATATTACTACTATCTATTCGGAAGTTCAGGGACCATTTTATCAAGCTTGAAGATCTTTGTGCAGAATAGTTAGTTTATCTTTAGTCTTGTATCTTTTATCTATTTCAGATTGTATTGTTTTGTTTTCTTCGGAACATTTTTGTTCATTTTTGATACTTTGGTTGCTGGTCAGGTTTGTACGTGTAAAACTTTCCTACACTATTTAAGTATATGATTCATATGGAGAATGATCAGATGAAGGAATTCCTTTGACGCTTTCTCCTTTTCCTTTTTTGAGCTCTGCTAGGGTTTGGCTGTTCTTGATCTAAATCCATCTTCGTTGCTTTCGATTACTTCGATTCTAGAGTTTATCATGGTATCAGAGCGGTAGAGGTGTTTCCCTGCCTCCTTTCTCGATCTGCAACCCTTCATCTTCCGCGAAGTCTGTTCGTCTTTTCTTTGAAGATCGTTTGATCTTCTCGCCGCGAAGCTTCGTGCATGACTTTCGACTCTCTTGTTCGACGAAGATCTCATCGCCATGGCTAGAGATGATTTTGTCCTGGATTCGTCTAGATCAGGCCTTAGTAAGCAGGTAATCGATTCCATTGGTTATCCTGAGGTACACATACATCACCCTACCATCTCTACCTGCATCCTTCTGATAATGCTAGTTTAAGCTTCGTTTCTACCAGACTTGCATGTTCCGATGATTATCCTATGTGGAGTAGAGCCATGTTTATCGTCTTGCATGGTAAGAACATGTTAGGGTTTGTGAATGGTAGTCATAGCCGTGATAAATTTGATCATTCTCTGCATGATCTGGATAAATGCGATATGGTTGTCTTTGGCTGGATCTTGAGTTCTGTTTCTCGTGACCTAGCTAATAGTATCATGTACCAAACTAGTGCTCACCTTCCCTTGAATAATCTTGAAACCTGTTTTGACAAGAAAAACGGCTCTAGAACTTATCAACTCCACATAGACATTGTTCCATGTAGGCAAGGTCTCGATGATGTTACTTATTTTTTTACCAAACTGAAATTCATCTGGGCCGAGTTTGATTCTGTATGTGCGTTGCCTTTCATTCCTGGTGAAGATTTTAAGAAGCATTTGGATCATAAGGAAAACCAACGTCTCTTTCAGTTGCTTATGTGTTTAAATGATAGCTTCTCTTCAGTTAGAAGCCAACTTTTACTGCTGTATCATCTTCCTTTTGTGAACCAAGTCTATAACATGTTGATCCAATAAGAGAGTCAACGCACTGTTTCCTCTGATATATCTTCTGGTTTAAACTCCCTTTCTGGAAATGTTGGTATTAACACTGAGAGACATAAACGTGTTCCTAATCCCAATTTGGAGTGTGACTTCTGTCACAAGAAAGGGCATGCTACTGATAGATGCTATGCTAATGGTTGTGAATATTGTAAGAGGAAGGGACATGTCATGGACAACTGTTTCAAATACATGGACTTCCTCAAAGTAAATGGGTATGTTCTCAAAAGTAATGTTGCCTCCTCTGTGACTGGTAGTGTTGCGTCCTGGTTGAACTGGGTCATATGGACGCGCCTGTCTGAATGGATTGTTCGGGCTTTGGGCTGACACCCTTCGCCTGGAAGAGGTATTCGCCTTATGCCGATGACGAGTGCTCGGTTTTATCGTTGAGTCTCGGAAAAATCTGTGTCTCAGGAAATGGCGGTCTGGGCACAGGTTTTAGCGTCTGGGCACATCTTGCTCCTATTTCTCTTCCTCGCCTTAGCCGCGGGGCCCGCTCCTGCACAAAGGGCCAATACCAGCACGAAGAGGGGGGGGGGGTGCTAGTGGAGCCCTCTCCGATGCCTAAGTCACGATCGGGCTAAAAAAGATAATTCTAAGATAATTCTAGAGAGAGAAAATATTTCTAGAGAGAAGTCAGAGCTCAAAATGTCAAAGTTGGGCAAATGAGAGGATGTGTGAAAATGGGTGGCCAAGGCTTCCTATTTATAGGCTTCCTTGGGACCGGACCCGGTTTTGAAGCGGTTTGATGACGGTTCAAAAGCAAGCGGTAACCGTCATCAATATTGGCAATGTGCGAAGTCGACTTCCCTACACGTAACGGTAATCGCGTAATACCCGAAGAGCAATCCGGATGTCCGGATTGCAAGCAAACCGGAGGTCCGGGTTGCTGCAACCCGGAGGTCCGGTCCGGACGCCTGTACCGCGCTTCCGGACCGTTTTGACCCTTAGGAGGCGTTTTTCTAAGCCGCGATGTGATTTTTGACGTGTTTACGAGGCCCGAAATATAAATACGAACTCGAATTGGACACATATCCATCACTTGCCCCCGAGTCAAGTAACGGTTTAAAACCTTTCTTGACTCTATTTTAAGCTAGGGTACGTGTCCAATTTGAGCTTGACGCTAACCTTCTGGTTTTGATTGTCGGTTGGACGTAGAAGTCTTGATTTCGTCCGTCCTTTGATCTTTTGACCAAGTGACTTTATTTCCTGTCATCACGGTTAGTGCAATAGGGAATGCGCGTATATAACGTGCAAACATGATTACCGCTAGGGATATAAGCGATTATTAACATATCATGCAGACATGCTATTTATCAACATGCATGTAAAAGTAACGGTCACGGCAAGAACGTAATTACGTGATGCTAGAAATGTAATCCGTATACTCTAGAATGACTTAGCGATTAATAGATCATGAATCATGTGATATGCAAACATGCATGTAAATGACGAATTTGATATGCGTAATACCAAAATAATCATGTGTGTAGAGATAAATACTTAGAAGATGGTGGAGTATACCGTAAGCACTTAGGCGTGGGTGTAGATGAATTACTCATTTGATCCTTATCATCAAGGAATCTTTTGGGATATATGATTACACTAATCCCCAATCATTCTTCCAGTTTTTTTGGAATTCATTCTTCATCCTTCTTTGCAGGTAATTGCTCCACCATTTCTAGAAACCATTTGCTTGTTCATAGTTTCTTCACCGTCGTAAACTTTAGGTGCATCCCGAAAGTTACGTGTTTGATTTTTGACTTGTTTTCAGAAATCGACACCACCAATCGACTCAGTTCATCGCGAGGATTCCGGCGCCGCCTTCAGAATCGCCAGACGACGCCGGACGCGCCCTCACGCGCCGTCGCGCATGTGTTGTCCTGCCGGCGCGTGCAACCCACGCGCCGCCTTCCCGTGCTCCGTTCGCCGCGGTCTTTACCTTTCTGAAATCGTCTCGACGAGTGGAGTCCATTGTGATACTTTTTGTCATATTTTGAGGTAGTCTGAAAACTCGATTTTACAGGACAGCTTCGTCTTGATTTTTGGATGTTGCCGTATTGTTGTTCCTTTGAACTATTTGTCGTTGTTGTTGCATAGAGCTGCTCATTGGTATTCGTATGTCGAAAAATTGCTGGTTGGTTGTTGCTGCTATCGTCGTTAGCTCATGCCTTAGACGATTTTTTACCTCCGTGCATAGTCGTGGTAAAATTCCCCCATTGGACACATTGGCCCCATGCCTTCGCGTAAAGGCCTTTTGGTCGGTACGTGTTGTTTTTCCCTTAACGGGTTTGTCGGTTGGTGGAAGTTGCTAAACTTCTTTGGGAGTAGTCGTTTGTTGTCTTGATGCCTCAGAAAAATATTTTTCCTAAGTGTTGTCGCATTTCCTCTTCGCGGCTCGTTACGTTAGTCGCACTGCTTGTATGATAGCTTCTTGGGACGTTGGCCACTTTTATTGTACGCGTCAATTTTTCTATGCGCGTTGACTTTGCTACGCGTATGTTGTTATGTGCATTGGTGCTTTATGATCGCATGACTTTGATTTGTAGACTTCTTGTTTGGTTCTTGCAGATTGCGAAGTCGTAGTAACCTTTTGTGGAACTCCTTTCTTTTTGATCGAATTGCCGCTATGAGTAAGTCCACCACTCCTCTATCGCAGACTCCTTTTAATTCTGACGTTGAGGATGACTTGGAGGTAGATTTGGTTTCACAAGTACATAGTGTTTTGGGCACTGATGAGGGCGTAGTTGCTGAGCCTTCTGCTGAGGCACCTCCCGTCGAAGAGACAGAAGTGTTAGTTAGATATTACACTAACCGTTTGGATAGGCCCTTGTTTGTACTGTATGCGAGTGCTTTTGGACTTGACCCTCGCGTAGAGGCTGTTTACCCCTTTGATGTGCTTCGTAAGAGTAGTTTAGGAGACACTACTCCTCCGCCTACAGACTTGTCCGTCGTTTATACATCTCATGTTAGGGAGGGTTTACGCTTTCCATATTGCCCTGACCTGATTGAGCTTTGTAGCGGTTATGGGATTTCCCCCTTAGATCTTGCGTCCAATGGAATTCAGGTGTGGACTTGCTTTAGGGTGCTGTTTCACAAGCAGTCATGGCATTATTCTCCCACCATCTTTCGCTGTTTCTATCAGCTTAAGAGTCCGGACTCTGTGGGATTGTGTAGTGTGAAAGTACGTTGGCGGAACTTGCAAGGTGATGAGTTTGAGGAACTTGGCCTTGGCGAAGCCAAGTGGGATTCTAGTCATCGATTGGTTGCCGCCGCGGATCGCTCTGCCGATCATTGGAGGCACCATTACTTTTTTGCTCATGATGCGGGTACGACTTGGGACGTCGAGTATATTCAGAAATCTGATCCCGCGCCTGCTTTTCGGGATCTTTCCTTGCTGGATAGGGAGGTGATAAAGCAGATATATCACTGTCAGCGATCGCGTGGTTTTACTTGTTCGCTGCGCGCATCTGATCAGAGTTGGTCGATGTTGGGATTCATGTGCTCCCTTCTGCGGCTTCGGTATGTTAAGCATTTTTATAACTTTTACCGTGTTGCAATGTAGGTTGGTTTGACGGAAAAAGCTCGTCTTTGCAGACGGCACCCGCTCGCAAGATTGCTTCTAACGGAAGGATTGTTCCATCTCTTTCTAATGCTGCCATATCATGGGTAAGGAAGAAGCAATCTTGTGTCGCGCTTTCCGCTATGAAATCAGAATTCGTTGCCCTCTCCAAAAACGCACAAGAAGCGGTCTGGCTGAAAAGGCTTCTTACTGCATTAATTGGCACCGACAAGAAGAGTAAACCTGGGAAGGTGTACTCCGACAGTCAGGCGGCCATTGCGGCAGTTAAGAATCCAAAGTACCATAGTAGGACTAAACACATTGATGTGAAATACAATTATGCTAGGTCGGTTTTGAAGACAACATAATCGCTTTAGAATATTTGCCTACAGACAATATGGTCGCAGACCCTTTAACTAAGCCGTTACGTAGGGAAATTTTTGAAAAGCACGTAAAACTGCTTGGATTACGTAGGGCTTAAACTGTGTGGCTTGTAAAAGTGATAACATTTTGACATTTGAAATTATGTTTCAATTGAATAAAAGAATTGCAATTTGAGTTTATGATTTATCGACGTCATAATTATTAACAACATCAGATTTTACGGTCTATAAACTAAGTCGTAGGAAGAAGTAAAATTCTTCCACCAAAATTATGTCGAATGTGAACCTTGCCTCGTCACACAGGCACGGTCGTCTTGTAAGGAGAGAGGGACCTCTACCATAACAAGATTGGCTAAGAATCAGGGGGATAAACCTGATTAAACAAAACGATAACATTGTCACGCTTAATAGCATGACTTAATCTTCGTTTTGTAAATCGCCGAGTTGGACTTTCTCCATCACTATATCACATTCAAGGCCAGATGAGAGATTCTGCGATAACATTATTGACATATCCCATCCCTGGCTTTACCAGGTGTGCTATCGACGCGTGTTTCATACTGTGCGTGTCATATACGACCACGGGGTCATGCTCGGTTGTGCTAGCTAGAATCCTTGTGATTCAAAGGGCGCATACTTCTTTAGCTTGAGCGTGTGATACATCCCGGATATCTTATGAAGAGGCATCCAAAGTATCCTTATGGACTCAGAACTTATATCTAAGGTCTGGCTCAATGCTCGCTTCCCGGCGTACGAGTGTAGTGCCAAAGAAAATGGCCAAGTGACCACGTCTTGGAAACCGGTTGAGTCAGACTAAGGGTATAAGCGATGGGGATGGTCAAGTTCACCTTTAACTCACCGACTCTCGTGTTCACTAGGTGGCCGCCAACCGGATATTAGTTGAAGGTTGTGAACACTTGTACGGATGCCCTGGAGAAGTATTCCTTTGTGGAAAACTGATTAACAGTTGACCAAGGATACAGTGCGGTACATAGTTTTATTTCAAACAGGTTTGGTTCATGAAAGGGAATCAACGTTCTGCGGGCGCTACAATACTCCTAACAGATGAGTAGCACGATGCCCGTCGTATCCGCCGGTCGCACGGCAAGCCTCGTATGAACTATTCGGAGACGGAGACGAAGACTAAAGACTGAGATGTTGATACTATTGCGTAACCGTATAGATTAACGAGCACCCTCCCATTCCGGCGAGTGGGAGCTGTTAGCATATGGTGACGTGGCGCCGTAATAGGAGCCCTTTAATTAAGGGAATTACCTAAGTTAATTAGGTAATTGTCAATCTGGGCTAATTGGGCCAAATCCAATTAGTAATTGACAAGGGAGGCCCAAAATTGGGCCTCCCCCTTATACATGCAATTCGGCCGGCCACCCTATACCACATTGGTTGGAGTTGCCTTTTGGCAACTCCACCAATACTATATATAGGGGTGTCTGCTAAGGGTTTATTCACTCATTCATAATAACAATGATCTCCATTGGGAACACTTGTTTCCTTTAGTTAAATTTCGGCACCATCACATCTGGTCTGAGGTTCCATCTCTGTTGAAGAATCGATCAGAGCTCTTGTTGTGGAGCTACATCGCGTGGGACTACTTCTAACGAAGAACTTGCACGTGGTTCCGACCGGAGGATCAGAACTCCCTCCACATCGTTCTTGGTGTAAACACTCGATTTTGACCCGGACGTAACGACGTTACACATGATACGTCAAATTCCGGACGCGTCAAGCCACAAAGTCTCCAAAAATGCTCAAGGGCACATTAGGGAAATTATTATAAAATATATTTTAAATTATTTCGAATTTATTTAATATTTTCGGAATATTTAAAATATATATATATATATATAAATATAATAATTAGTTTTTTTTTTTTAGAAAATTATCTGTAAGATATTTATCTCCAGATATTATTTTTTATTCAAAAAAATAATTATCTGTAAAGATAAATATCCTTAGGAATATTCTCTAGAATAATTATCTGTTAGCATTTTTTATTTAAATTTTATATGTAATCTAGACTAGGTTTTTAGTATAAATAGGGGTCTAGGTTTACATTGTAAAACACACAGAAAAACACAATAAAAAGCAATAATACATTATTTTCTCGAGGTCTGTGCGATTTTGTCTTCTAGTGTTAAAAAAAAATTTTTTCTTTCCGCTGCTGGAATCCCACCCGACAAGCCCAGCCATCTCCGGCAGGTCAAAGCCACCTCCAGCCCAGCCACCTCGTCGTCCCAGCCACGTCCAGCTCTGCCGTGCCGATCACCCCTCACCTGCCCCGCTGTTGCCTGGTTCTCTCTCTCTCTCTCTCTCTCTCTCTCTCTCTCTCTCTCTATCTCTCCCTCTCTCTCTCTCTCTCTCTCTCTCTCGCCCTCTCTCTCTCTCTCGCCAATCTTTGCTGCACCAGCTTCGGCCCGCAGCTCTGCCGGAACTTCACCGCAGTGACCACCAGACCACCGCCCGCCTGCAGCCACGTCTGCCCTCGTCGTCGGGCCGACCCTCGTCCCCGCTGCGCCTCATCTTCGCTCAGCCAACCACCTCCACCGCAACCCGACCTCTAGCCCAGCTCTGCCCTGCTGTTGCTGTGACCGCCCCGGACATCCATGTCGTCCCAGTCACCGCCGTATTCTCGCCATCGTCGGACCATCACAATCGGAGATTTCGTCGTCGCCGTCCGCTGCTCCTCTCTGTCCGTTGTGCTGTGCAGGTAAGCTGTAATTCCTTTTATTTATTTATTTATTCAATTATTATGTCATTATTATATATATATATATATATATATATATATTCAATTGAATGTTATTATGTTAATTGCAATTAATTAGGTCTAATTAATAGTCAATGTAATTAATTAATTTAATTAATAGTTTAAATATAGTTTGGTTAAATTTAATTATAAGTTTAATTGTAGTTGACTGGATTTAATTTGATAGCATGTTTAATTGTTCAAGTATGTATATATGTTAAATATAGTAGGTTGTTTGGGACTTAAACATGTTAGAATCTTTTTTAGATTTTATTTTTACTAGAAGGTATAGGTTATAATTAATATTTTAGATTTATGACTATAGTTGACAATATTTTTTTGCATATGATAAAATTTCAGTCAGATCTTGACATCGTTAGATTAATATTACAGAATTGACTAATAAAAAAATTGGCAAATTAAGTGAATTGAGTACCGAAAGGGCGTGATTAAAAATTATATTTTTAATTCGTAATAGGACCCCCGAATCCAAAATCTTTGATCGTAGAACAATTTTAGACCTAGGTTTGACTCACGTTTCACTTAGGCAATGTAGGATTCTAGTTAACCTTAATTAACTAGTGGCGACTCTATTTAAAATCCACGTTTTCAAAACGTAATTCGCCGTAGGTTAGATTTAGGTCTGACACTTGGGCAGGAAAGCTAAAAGGTATGTGTACTAATTCCGCTGCGTAGATTAGATTTCTTGCTAGTACAGGTTTAGCATTCCGTAGTATTACGTCCCCGTAATCCAACATATATATTTCGACACAATAATTAAATAACATATATATAAATATTGTCAAGATTTTATGTAGAAGTTGTAAATCAATTAACAATATAAACATATATATCCATAATTCTAGCCACACACACACACACACACACACACACACACACACACATATATATATATATATATATATATATATATATATATATATATATATATATATATATATTATTGTCAAATATATCTTTAAGGATTAAAATATATGTTGACAATATTTTTCGTAATCCTTTTAAGTAACTAAATCATATCAATATATCTTTATCCCTATATTTTAGCTAAATATATTGATAGTTTATATATTTTAATATATAATGTGAATCTTTCTTTATCTTTCCAATTTAAAGATATATTGTCTTCTTTTAATAAAATTAAAATATGGTAACACCACCATGCTAGGCCGGCCGAATTTTACTTACTTGCACCCCAAGAAATTAAAAATTTTACCTAATAATTCACTAGGGTTTCGGCCATAACACCAAAAATTGGAAAAATTGTCAAATTTTAAGATCAAACACTACTATGATCATGAATCCAAATATTGTTCTTGATAAAACTTATCGTGTTCTTGAAGATCATGAACATCAAACTCAAATTTAAACATGAATTTTCGGTTTTGATCTATAAAAACATGTAAATTCTGAAAATTTTAAGTTTTTAAAGATCAAACATATGAAATTTGTTTCGGATTACTCATAGTGTTCATCATAAAAATTTCGGTTTTTTATAAAATTTTCAAGAACATCAGTTTATCAAAATTTCAAGAACTCCTAACACAAGCTTTGATACCACTGTTGGATTACGGGGACGTAATACTATGGAATGCTAAACGTTTACTTGTAAGTAATCTAATTACGTAGCGGAATAATGTACACATACCTCAATAGCTTTCCTGCCCAAGAACGTTGTGGAGGGAGTTCTGATCCTCCGGTCGGAACCCGTACAAGTTCTTCGTGAGAAGAAGTCCTACGCGGTATAAGCTCCACAACAAATCCTCCGATCGATTCTTCAACGGGGACAGAACCTCAGACTGAATGCTCGGAAGCAATTTGGCACACCAATAGTGGTGTTTATGGGGCCGGCCGAACTTACTATAGAGAGAAATGGATTTCTCTCAGATCACAACTTAGGAGGAGTTGTGATCAATGTGTGTTTTGGAGGTGACCCCAAGACCTCCTTATATAGTGGGGGAGGAGAAAATCCTCCCCCTTCCCTTCTAGGGTTTCGGCCGACTTATGTGGTGGGGGAGGCCCAATTTTGGGCCTCCCATGTCACATGAGAATTAGGTCTGGCTCAATTAGCTCTAATGTGACATTTACCTAATTATCTTAGGTAACCACATATATTAACGGGCTACCAATTACGGCGCAACGTCACCATATGCTAACACTTTTTTGGATATTCTAAGAGGCAAAAGGGATACAGATTATCTGATTTAATCAATGAAAGATTCTTTGTTAGTAGAGATGTCATTTTTAAAGAAACTGTATTTTCCTTTGCTTCTAGAAAACCAGATCCACTACCTATTTTTTTTATCAGCCACCTTTGAGTGATGTCAATGATATACTTCCTTCTAATTTTGACAAACACGAGGCAATCGGTAATTCTCACAACTCTAATATTGAGATTTCCCATGACGATGATGTTATTATTCATGATAACCTTTCAAATGATGAAACTGATCTTGTTTCTGATGAAGATTTTGATGTTCAGGTTCAACCAAGTGATGACACTGCTCCTATGTATGATGGTCATGATATCCCCTCTTTGATGATATCCCCTCTTTGATTAAGGTGATCAGGTCTGGCCGTGCAGTTAGACCACCTGTTTGGCAACAATCTTATGATTTGAGTAATTATTCTTCAATTTATCCTAAGAGTAATAATATTTCTTATGATAAACCGTCTAACCCTTTCTGATGCTATGTTGGTTCTATATCTAAGATTTGTAAACCTAAGACTTTTCAGCAAGCTGCTAAGGATCCCCTCTGGGTTTCAGCCATGGAGGATGAGGTCAAAGCTCTTGAGGATAATGGAACCTGGACCATTGTCCCTCTTCCACCAGGTAAGATCCCTATTGGATCTAAGTGGGTCTATCACATCAAATATAAGTCTGAAGGTACTATTGAAAGGTTTAAGGTAAGGCTTGTTGTTAAAGGTTCTAAGTGGGTCTATCACATCAAATATAAGTCCGTAGTTATCGTCCCCTCATTCCAACAGTGGTATCAGAGCGTGTGTAGGTAGTTCATAATTTTGATAAAATTGGTGTTTTTGAGTTTTGGGCAAAACTGATGTTCATGATTTTTTATTTTTAATAAAACTTATGTTCATGATCTTCAAGAAAAACGTAACCATTTTCAAAATTAAACATTGGATTATTGATCTTAGTAAAATTTGATATAGAATTTTGACCACTAACCCTAAATTTCTGCTATTTCGGCTGAAACATGTATTAAAATATTTTAAATATTTCGGCACCATGTCAATGTATTTGGCCGAATTTTGGGTTAGATTCACATGAAAATTGTGACATTAATTATCAATATATTCTAGCATGATTTTAGGAAAGTTAGAATATTTATTGTTATATATTAGTTACCTAAGATTGAGAAAATATATTATTGATAGATTTTATCCCTAATGCAGAATCTTGACAATATATATATATATATGGTGGCCGAAATTATATATATATATATTGTGCAAATATATTTAGAAATTATATCTATTATAATTAATGTTACTTGTAGGCTGAGTTAAGTTTTTAGTGGATTTTAAAACCCTACTTAGCCACTTAGTCACATTTCGGCCGAGTCCAATTTGCACATCCGGGTCGGGTCGACCAATCCAGATAACTAATGGAACCCGAACCGGTCCAACTGTTTCGGGTCGGGTTCCACCGGTTCAACCGGGTCGGGTAGACCGACCCGAGTTTTCTCAATCGGTCTGACTCATTCGGGTCGGGTCAGACCAGGTACACTAATGGGTCGAACCAAACCGACCCGGTTTGCGTGTAGAACCAAACCAAAGGACCTATTGAACCGAAACGGACCGGTCAGAACGGTTTAACCGAAGTGAACCGAAATTGACTGAACCAAAACACTTTGGTCGGGCATTACCGAGTCAACTGAAAAAACAAATTTTAAAATTCAAATATTTTCAAACTTTAAAATTACCTACACAGCGCAAATTGATTTGATATTTGTACGTTTTAATCAAACATGATGCGTAGTTTCGATAATGGGGATAGATCTAAAAAATGCATGATTAGTGGACTTAATCATTTTGTGGGCTGAATTGCAATTGTAATATATGTTGATATAAATGCATGATTAGAATTGCGTCTTGATTATGTCAAGCTAGCTGGATATTGCATGTTGGGGGCGGAGCCCTGTTTTCAATTAATGAGTTGCGCACTAGGATAGACATGCTATGCTGAGTGATCTTGACTAGGATCCATGTCTAGAAGTTCGCATGATTGACTGATAACATGAATTGCAAGTAAGCCTCAAATATTTTAAATCAAAATTCAGTCGCCAAATATGCATGATTAATGTAGTTTGATTACGCATGATGCGTATGCATGATAGTTTCAGGATATGGCCGAATATGATAATTGACTAGTGTAGTAGAATTATATATACTTGCATGAGAAATCCTCGAAACAATTTTGAAAAGGGCATTGGGAAAGCCAAGATCGGGCGTATGTAAAAACTCTCAGTTCCGGTGAAAGCGATTAAACCATTTTAAAAGAGTGATCTATTAGAAAGAATATGTCGGCAATGTGAACTCTTTCACAGCCTCCTTCCATCGGTTTACGGGTGGTCGGGTTGGTTAGATGTCTGAGGATCATTGTCTGTCACATTCTATCTATTAGATATCCGATGTAATAAATTCTTTTTTAAAATGTTTTAAATTGTCTCCGTGATTGTCACATGGTTTGTCAATGTGTGAATTTATATGGCTGATAGAGTGCATATCTATACTGCACGCAATCTCAATGGTTAATGATGAATGGAAGGAGTATGTGTTAAACTCATCTCTGTTGCGATTCCGTGAGCGGAAAAAACACCTACGAATGAATGTGGTAAATCCGTTTCTCAATCATGGGAGTAGGTTCTTTGATGATCTGAAAGATTTTGTGGGGATATTTTCAACCTTGGATAAAGGGGTTGAAGAAATATTCAATTTCAACCAGACAACATTAAAGCTTTGGTGTTCCCTTTGCATTTGTTTCGGTGGAAGCAAGGCCGCTGAAGCTAGATATGTTTTGGTTGAGTATGACGATCTTATCTCCATGGATGCTGGTGTAAAAGCCGCTCGAGAACTTCGGGATGAAAGGTCAACATGGAGGATAATGTTTCTCATATTGAAGAGGTATCTCCCTTTCATGGTTGTCTGACGATGATAGGGCTCACTTACTTGATTGAATCAATTAAGTATACCATGAGTCTATTCAAGTGCAGTAATCAGGCAAAAAGGGAAACCAACTTCACAAATTACCACAAGATATCGAGGGAAGTCAACCATGATTTCTGTATATCTTTGAGAGAACCGGACCACAAAGATCCTATACGAATATCCGGTAGGTCAAAGCACCGTTGATAAAGTGCATCTCAAGTACGCCTCGTATGTCATGTATATAAAGCTGCAAAATGTTTTATTCAGACACAGATCATCTGATGTAATTCACTCGTGAATTTGTTCAGATGTGTGTTCGGCATGACTCAGAGTTCTCGACTATCTCTGCGATGAGCGTGAATCGAACACGCGGCCTACAGATCAATAACCTTATCATTGTTGTTTCATCTTTCATCGTTCATTTGAATTGATGACTTTGGTTTTTTGTGTTTTGGATGATTGGACAAAGTAATTGTTATTGAGATTGAACACAATTCGATTCAAAGTACAATTTAATTATCAATTTATCGACCCGGTCAAAGGGATCGATCCGGACGAAATTCGAATATACGGATTAAGAACCAAATTTTTGGCCAGGACAAATGGTCGAATGAACGAAACGATTAACATGCTCCATCATAATTGTTATAAACTCATCGATTGTGTAGATAGAACACAATGGATTAAACTTCCTTATATTTTAGTACTCTATAAAATAATTAAATCGTAACGACGAACGTGTGCGAAACCGATCAACTTAAATTTTGGAAACGAAACGATTACACCATGGGTAACACCTGCATGCTACGCGCGTAGTGCTTGTGTCCCTCGATAGACCGGACACATCGATTCAGAGTACAAATTTAATGAGAATTTTTTTATTTGAAGCTTGAAATAAACTTTCATTTGCAAATATACCAATTTCGGGTTTACTCTTGTAATTTCTCGTAGAGAATAAATTCGAGCAAAATGTGAGAACCAATGCATGAATGGAGGTGGACAAAACCTCTAAAATGAGTACGCAATGAAAGTGGTATTATCCATCAAACGACGATCCCTTATATGCCATTACAGGAATAGTATGGCGGAGCTTCTTAATCATACACTTTTTGGACCTGGTTAGAACCTCCTAAAAATATGCACAAAATTTATCGGTAATTAATGTCGCGATTTGACCTCGCGACGGCCAGCCCTAGCCGCCCTATTTGCGCCGCCGCCGGTGGCTTGGCCATGGCCACCACGGCTAGCCATGTCCAAGCCATGGCTCACGCCGTGGCTTGGCCTAGACTAGTGGTGGCCCTTAGGGTTTGGTGGAGAACTTTCTAGATCAAAATTTGCCTCGATTAAAAATCCAAAGTCCAACTTCGATAAAAATCACGTTTTTATTAAAATCATGAACACCTTACACAGGCTCTAATACCACTGTTGGTTTTAGGGAGAATTAATACGTATCAAACTAGATACATGCCAGGTAACTAATACGCGGCGAAAATGGTGCACATACCTATTTTGCAATCCGTAGCCCAAGATGTCAATATGATTTCACAGAATGCCGGACGGTGTTCTTCGTTTGACTCTTGTTAAGGAGGAAATCCGAAGTTAATAGTCTCCACAGCAAAACTTCTTTCATTCTGTTTGTTGGATGGATCTATGAGGTGAATTACTTGAAGTAATTCGGCACCTACTCTTGGTATATTAAGGTTCGGCTGAAACCTCATTGTGTCTAAGGAGAGGAGATTTCTTTGTGACACTTTCTTGGTCCTAGAGTGAAATGGTAACAGCAAAAATTCATCCTACATTCATTCCATGTACCTCTGCTCAAGAAGGCTCAAGGGTTGACTGGTGAAGTGCTACCTTTACCATCTGATCCTACAGCTGAAGCTCGATTTCGTTTGGCTCCAGCAGCGATCTTAGATATGAAGTTGGCTAAGATCGAGCAGCTATCAAACATTTATAAATTATATATTGATTCAAATTCAATTTAGAGTACAACACAGCATAGAACGCCCATAATGAACAATATCTCATCCAGATATTAAAGACACATATACATATATATTCTTATAATATATATATAGTGCATCATTATTGGACATGACACAGAAACAGACAAGTGTCATATTTTATTTGAAAATGCATGATACTGATAGATTATGGATGGGATCCTTTTAATTTGCTTCTTCTTCTTCTTCACTGTTGTTGTTGGATTAGGTGTTTGTCGATATCTTTCAACGTAGCAATCAAGAACTCCAACTCTTTGATAGGTTCCCAGTCAGTCTGGTTGTCTAGTTTCTCGTACAGGAGAGTAACTATCACTTTGGTGGATGCATCGGAGATGACTTTGTAGATAATCACGTAGTTCTTAAACCTCTCCAGAATATGTCCCCCAACCGCCACCATTCTCACCGTCAGGGTTTCTTCATCTATTTCGAATTTCTCCTTAAAAACCTCTTGTTTCCCATCTGCATCCATATATATTTATGTAGCATGTTTGATTAGAGCATGTATTAGCTAAGCATCGACTAATATATTTTAATACATGCTAAGCTAATACAATGTTTGGTTTAATCATGTATTAGGATATCCTAATACAATAACTAAAAGACCTAAATGCTCGGCCGGGGGTCGCTGGAGTCCGGCCGGAGGTCGCCGGATGTCGCCGGAGCCCGGCCATGGGTCGCCGGAGTCCGGTCGGGGGTTGCATATATATTAGCTAATGCATTATTAAGGGGTATTTTGGTCATTAAACACTATGTATGAGCTAATACATAACTTTTTGGGAGTCTTAGTTAATACATGATTTACTATAGAAATGAGTATTAGTTAATACTCATATATTAGCTAATAATAATACCAAAGCAAAATAAACAAAATATTAACTAAACCATATATTAGGATATCTTAATATATGCAATCAAATATCTCTTTACGGTTTAGCTAGAGTAAGTACATGAATATTATAATAATAATATATATAAAGAGAAATTATATATACATACCGATGGTGTAGGTCCAAGACTTGATGGAACCGTGAGTTTTGAAATCACCTTCATGAATTTCGACAGCATGGACACCGGGGGTAGCATCGGGAAGATGGTGAAGTTCTTCACTTAAGCGTTTGAAGAATTTGTGGGCTGGTGATTTCAGCACTATTTCTGCTTCTAATCTCCCTTCTGCCCCCATATATATATACTTTCTTTCTTTTCTTATATAATAAATATATAAAACTACACAATCAATTCAAGGAGAGGAGTCTGTGATGAATCAATGGTGAGAATCACTATTGGCCTGGAACCCTATTTATATACAAGAATACTGATGGTGACAACTTTCCTTTTATATAATAATAATAATAATAATCATAAGAGAATTGAACCCTATGAAGTGTAAATTATTTAACATGTATAAATGACTAATTTTTATTCATCGTAGCATGTGATTGCTTTTAGCAGAAAAAAAAATGTATGAAGTTTTGTAGATCAAATAACCACATTTTTTTTTTGCCAAAAAAAAAAAATAACCACATTTTAAAAAATAAAATATTGTTAGGTTATATGAGTGTACTAAATACTAACCGACCACCTAATTTTGCGTATTTTACTTTTGTAAATAACATTCTTTATTAAAAGTCAAAACAGTAAATATCTACAATAATTCATTGTGAATGTAACTTGCTTGTTTAGGGGATAACTTGTTTATATTATAAACACTAATGATTGACGACTAAGATTTTAAAATCTTTTATTATTCTATTTTACTTACATTATATTATACTAGATACTAACCCCGCGCACCGCGCGCGGGAGAAAGAAAATTTATATTACAATATAATAATTAATTAGAGTAAAAATATATTTAAATAAAAAATTTAGGTGAATCTTTTGTAGTCCAATGTTTAAATTTTGTCAAATTAATTAAAATATATGTTTTAGATTATTGTTTTTGTATTATATTATATATATATATTGACGTATGATTTTTTTTTAAGGATTATAACGTGGCAATCTCACTTAAGTAGTGGCCTTAGAAACATCGCTATCAAACTGTTTATATGGTTATCATTTAAATAAAAACTTTTAATTTTTTTTATTTATTTATGTAGAGTTTTTTATTATTATTTGAAGTAGAACCTAAAATAGGAGACAAAAATATTTTCTAATTTTTAGTTATCTTGTATATTTTCATGTCCTTTTGTTTTTATCATTATATTATATTTCACCACATTGAACTATATAATAGGAACATTAAGAATAATTAACAGTAAAGTAAATTTGAAAAAGCGGAATAACATATATATATATATATAGAGTAAAAATACATAGTCACGTTGAGGCTCAATTGAAAGATATTGGAATTAAAAGTAGTTTGTTCAATATGCACATATTATAGATACAATAATTAGTAGGTCAAACTATAATGATTCATTGAAGATAATAAATAGTATAATAAACTAAAATTTATTTAATTAGAAAACACACACATTAAAGTTATGTGCAGAAAAATTGAACGTGGTTATTTGATGTTGTTTTTCGAAAATTATTTTATTAAGTTATACGTTACTTGTCTGAGTTGTCTCAGTAAGTCTGATGAAGACTCAATACAATAAGTGTGTTATCATTTATATAACTTAAAAACATAAAAAATAAAAATAAAAAATGTATTACGTACCCTTTGGCCTGCAATCTTCTATTTCAGTTTGCCATTTCCTTGTATATTTTCGATTTAGACTATTGTTTTTTGTATTGAAAGTGAAATTGACATTAGAAAAACAATAATATAAATATAAAATCATCATAATACCACCATATTATTAAAAAAAAAAATCTCCTTTCACTACCGTAATGTGCTTGTTTCTCTTTACCCTAGTGTCTATATATAAGGTTTATAAGTTAAAAGTTTTTAAAGAAAATCCATAATATATATAAAGTAAATATTGCCATAACATTAAATAATCAAAATTAGTATATTAAATATATATATTCACTTTATACATGTACATATATTTTGTAAAGTATAGTTTTTTTTTTTTGCTAAAGAGTCTAGTTTATTTTTTAATTAATCATAGTTGTAATTACTAAATATAGTTGTTATTTTTCAAAGTGTATGTATATATACGGTGGGGGTTTTGACCAAAATCTAGTTTATTTTTACATTATTATTATTATTATTATTATTAATTAATACTTGTAATTACTAAGTCCAGTTATTATTTTCCAAAGTTTATGTATTTAACATACGGTAGGGTTTATTTTTTATAATTATTATTAAATCATATTTGTAATTACTAAATCTAGTTGTTATTTACTAAAGTGTATGCAATTACTAAATCTAGTTGTTATTTTCTAAAGTTTATGTATAGAACATACGGTATAGGGTTTTGGCAAAAATATCTAACTTTTATTTATTAAGTTATATTTATAATTACTAAATTTAGTTTTTTTTTTTTTCAAAGTGTAGGTATATTATATAATACCGGTAGGGTTTTTTTCAAAAAAATATAGTTTAATTTTTAATAATTATTATGGCCAGTTTTTTTTTTAATTATTATTATTAAAACATAGCTGTAATTAAAAATCTATTTGTTATTTTCCAAAGTGTTGGTATATAACATACGTACGGTAGGGTTTGTTTGGTAATATATATATATATATATATATATATATATATATATATATATATATATATATTTACATTTATGGGATGAGTTGTATATATGTTTTTACGGTGAGCTTTATATATGTATAACATTATATGATTTTTTATTTGTTATTTTTCTATATTTAATACCTTTGTGATGACGACGTGGCGATCTACGATCTTCCGGAACCAAACTGTATAGAATTACTATTTAAATGGAAACTTTAAATTAATTTGTTTCTTTAAATTGCGTAGAGACCAAAATAGGAGATAAAAACACTTCTTAATTTTCAATCAATCAATATTTTGTATCTAAATTTATAGAATCACTATTAAATTCCAACTAAATTAGGAAACGGTGACTGCGTGGACTGTCCACGTGTCAGTCAGAGGGCTTCCGGTGCCGAATTAATATAATACTAGCCACTAACCCCGCGCACCGCGCGGGTAAAAAAATACATTAATAAATATACATTAAAAAACTTAAGTTATTCTATTTTTTAAATAAAATATAAAATTTTCCGTATATATATAATCAAATGTTCTATAAAATTAATGTATTTTTAGATAGAAATGTGATTTTTTTTTTTTACCATTTATCTTAGATTTTTTTATCGCCAATAAAAAATAACTTAAAAAATAATTAATTTATATCATTTTAAATAATATATATTTAAAAAAATTCAGGGAATTACATGAAGAGTATCATTTATCTAATGTATCATTTTTTTTATTTTACAAATTTACATAATTGTAAAATAAATATATTTTGACGTTATGATATTGAGTATTATTTGTCTTTACAAACTTAACTACATTTATCTCACTCATAATTTTTAATTATCGAAAATGTCATAGCAATAAAAAAAGAATTTCACTCCCATAAAACAACGTTTATAAGTTAAGAAAACATAGTTGTGAAATCATTGACCTCATTGTCTAGGCTCATATGGATTCTATCTACCTCGAAGATGAAGTTCATTAGGTTCCTAACGTTTTACTTAGAACTCAGAATTCCAAATTTCCAAATGGGGAGTAAGTCTTCGTATATTATTAGTGAAGCTAACTACTTGAAATTCAACAAACTCCCATAAATAGTAAAAATAAATGCATTTTTTAACATAAAAAAAATCTTATATTGTCTTTTTTTTTTAACTAAATGAATTTTACCAATAAGTAAGAATAATGCTAACCCCAAAGACTTCGTAGTCTTATCTATTTCATCTGTAGATATCAAAGGTGGAAGAATAAATAACACAATAAAGAGTCTACTAAAAAGGAAACAATTATAATGCAGTGTAACAATTAATTAACGTGTTGGAATTCAAGGCGGTTGTTTGAGAATATTTTTGTATAACAAATACTATATGTACACATATAATTGCGAGAAACAAATTTGTGAGAAAAAGGGAAGGAGGGGAGCGGGGAAATTCGCCTTAATGTCAGTATAAGTCATAAAAATCAAGAATCCACGAGTTTAAGAATATTTTAGCAAAAAGTAAGATATAAGACATAAAATTAGGATTAAATAATATAAATCAAGTTCAATCACATTAATGATTTCGAGCTAAATTCATTATAATTACGACCAGAGGCTAGAATATAATATTATTAGAAAAGAAAAAATTGTATATTGAGTTGATTTTTAAGGTTGTTCGAATCTACTGGTTTTTTGAGACAATGAACCACATAAATAATATGATCTACAAATAACTAAATAAGTTAAGTAAAACCGATTTAGATAAATAGAATCGTAGTAAAGGAAGTACCAACATGCTTAATACAGTTCGTGGCAACGACTGAGCTCCCACACAAAGAGACTTACATTGAATTCTGCATGATCTTATAATAAAGATTAATGCTACGATTGTGCAATCAAAAGGAGATCTTATGTGGCCTATATAAACCAAAAGGAGACCATCACTTCTTATATTACCAGATACCACCTATATTAGATACGGAAAAGGAGAGCTTCAAGAATCTATCTGCTAGCTTGTTAGTACATATTGATTAGTGATGATGTAGGTAGTTTAGGATTATGGATTGATGTTGAGTGAGTGTGTGATATTGTTTTAGGGTTTAGTTATATATATATAACATTGTTACTATTCTTATTTATACAATATATATATATAGGTCGAATTAAATTATACATATATATTATATTATAATATTATATAGTGTTGTTACCATTTTTGTTTATAATAACTAAATTAATCTATCCGAATTCTATTTTTGTACTTTCTTTCTTCAATTAATTTTAATTCAATTTAGACCACCTAATTTTGCGTATTTTACTTTTGTAAATAACATTCTTTATTAAAAGTCAAAACAGTAAATATCTACAATAATTCATTGTGAATGTAACTTGCTTGTTTAGGGGATAACTTGTTTATATTATAAACACTAATGATTGACGACTAAGATTTTAAAATCTTTTATTATTCTATTTTACTTACATTATATTATATATGGATCTGGTTGTTTGCAAAATCGTATTAAATAATATAGATGAGGCTATCATATTTTTTTAATAAGCTAAGAAAATATATAGTATACTTTCCTCGCAATTCTCGTGTTTTTCATATGACGTCATTGTAATCATCATCTAAATAATTACGAACATGTAAATTAATAAAATCAATAATATTGGACGCCAAATGACTCAACTCTACAAGAAAGTATAGTGTTAGAAACAGACGATATGTTGGAAAAACATGTTTGTAAAATTATTAACAAAATGTTGTCGCAAACTTTTTTGCTAGACCATTAATAATTTCATATAAGGATTCAGAGAGACATGTGAAGATCATTGGATTAAGACTATTTTCAAATTCACAGAGGCATAATAACCTTATTTAGTTGAGTGAACGATTTGGTCGAAATATTTTCATCATCTAGAATTAACTCGGTTAACTGTTCAACTAACAGAATAGGGCTTTAGAAAAAATTCATAAAACTACATAAATTCTAAAATACTATTGTACTAGGTAAATGGTTTGGTCATATTACTCATTACTATCGACTCATTTTCGCTATATAGATATACTCCTTTATAGTTTATACTACTCGCTTAGTTATCGACTAAACACTATAAGAATTAAAGATTATTGCGACGACTAAATTGTCGCAATAACCTCTAAAATCGTCATTATATGTATATTTAGACGAAAAATTATCACAAAAGCCTCGTTACTATAGACCCATAACAATAGGTCTCTATTGCGACAAAATGAGTTGTCATCGCAATAGAGTGTACTCTATTACGATGATTTGATAACCCCATTGCGATGACAAATTTAAATTATTATCATAGTAAGTACAGCTATTGCGATGACTTAGTAATATTATGTAGTGCCATAATTTTACGATAATTGTCGCAATTGGTCTCCCTATTGAGATGATTTGATAATCTTATTGTGATAACACAAATATTGTTGGTATGTGTTGGATCACGGTTGGAACTCCGGCACGTTCTTGACGGAAGTCCGAACTCCTTTGCTCCAAGTAATCCTGCAAGAAGGGGATAGACCGGGCGGTGACCCAGAATCCCTCTCCGATGCTTAAATGAGTATCTCGATGTAGGCATGCAAGTATCAGTATGTGAACTTCAATGTATCAATCCTGAGGTAACTCCTTCCTTTATATAGGGGAGGAGTTACCCCAGTTACCTGTTGCGATAACTGCTGGGGGCAGTTAGCCTACGTTCCGTTCATCTCGGCCACTTGCCCACGTTCCGTCTTTTCAGGCCACTTCCCCACTATGTTGATAGTGGGCGCGTTTCTCGGCCTCATTCTCTGGTGGCAAGTCCCGACGGATGTCGGGGACTCCAGAGTTATCTTCTTTGGTCACCGCTCAGGGCCCCTCGTCATCGGGACAGGGCCAGCATTCTCAGGGATTCAATATCGGGGCCTACTCAAAGGCATATCATAGGGGCCTACTTAAAGGCATATCATCGGGGCCTACTTAAAGGCATATCGTCGGGGCCTACTTAAAGGAATATCATCGGGGCCTACCTAAAGGCATATCATCGGGGCCTACTTAATGGCATATCATCGGGAGCGTTCAGCTCATATGTCGGGACCGATCTTGTCGGGTCCCCTCGTATTGGTCTTCTAAGCCTCTTTTGGGGCCCAGTGGGCCTACTTCGCCGTTTAGTCGTCGTTAATGGGCCTAACGGCTATATCGAAACCCATCATTTGCCCCCAAGACATGAGGGACTTACAGTTCGTCGTATCTTCCAACTCCGGACCTCCCGATATACCGAGGATAACCACCGAATCTGAAAAGATTTCTCGATTACTCAACTATTAAATGCGATGGGTGATGAAGCGACGGCTTAGGTGCCCGCGCCTGCTTTTTCTGAAAAAGCGCTTTTTAGCTGTTTTGTCGCTAGCGCCTCAACGAAGCGTTTCATCTTCAACGGTCCGGATTGCAACGTCTCTTTGGCTACCCTCTCTCCTATAAAACCCCAAATCTTGGCACTATTCAGTTCTCCTCCACCGTTTCATCCTCTTGTGATTTCAAAAGCTCAAGCTCTCCTTTCTAATTTCTGATCAGCACTCCGGCCATCCAGATCATCTTCTCTTCTCCGCTTCAACATGTCTGGTAAGATTTCTCCTCCGATTCTGAAGAAACTGTTAGCATAGTTTTTTCTTTTATCTCGATCAACTTACCCGGATTTTTCCAAGAATCAACTGTGCCTTTCTTGCTCTGATCATTTTCCAGACGGTGAATCCAGTTCTGGGGGGAGAAAGCCCTTCAAGTTTGATTATGGTTGTAATGAGATTTCGGAAACCGCCTACGATGCAGCTCTCCGGGAAGGATGTATCACTTCCACCTGGGAGCCTCGATATCCCTATCCTCGCCCTCGCATCCCGGGCGACCCTGTGGTCACTCGTTCCCGGGAAGGGGAGGTATTTGTCTCCACCGGGCAAGTATCGGCGGGGATCCGATTCCTTTTCTGTGGGGATATAGTCGAGATGTGTGAATATTACAAAACACATCCGACTACTTTTTCGCCCCACGCCATCCGTGTGTGGAATGCCTTCCGTGTCATTTGCCTCCGCCAACAATGGACCTATAGCCTCCGACTTTTCCGGACCTTCTACGGACTGAAGTGTAATGACGTCGGGGTCTGTGCCTTCTACCCGCGTATGCCTAAGTGGAGCAAGGCGCAGCTCTCCCGATGTAGCTGGACTGGTGACACCTGGAAGGTCGCCAAAGGTCGGGGGCTCATCACTGACTCGGGGCCCGACAACAGCGGCTGGAAGAAGAATTACTTCTTCATCCGGAACAGCTCCATCCCGTGGCCCCGATGGGAGGTTGAAGCAGACCCTCCTCCCGCTTATCACACTTACTCCGAGGAGGATTTTCAGATTCTCCACTGCATCCAACTCTATCGCTGGGGGGATTCCTTCGCTCCCCTCGATGCCAACTCCATCGTGGAGCGGGATCTGGTTCTGGCCGAGATCCGTCTCCTCGATGTTGCCTCCGGGGGTCAACTCCACGAAGGCCCCTCCAATGTCGTTCCTTGGGTAATGTTCTAACTGCATCTTTGTTTTCGTCTTTGCAGCTAAGAAGGTATCATTGTGACCAATATCGTGCTTAAGCAGGCGGAGACCGATGCCGTCCAACGCCCCACAAGGAAGAGGAAGTCCTCGAAGCGGGCCGCCTCCTCATCGGCACCTCCAACTGCGGAGGAGGTCAAGCGGGCCCGGGTGGCGAAGATGGAGGGGATCTTCAACACCCAGACTCCCGAAGAAGGTAAGCAGCTCCGATTAGCCATCCGATTATACAGAAAACGTATTCCCAAGGAGTTAATCCCCTCCGATAAGATAGCCAGAATCGAAGGGATCAACCGAATCCTGCAAGGAGAGACTCCCCGCATCCTCAAAGCGGGTTATTATAACTATTACGGGAAAGACCAGTATCTCTCCCGTCGCGTCATTTGGTGTAAGGATCCCGATCAACTCCCTAATTATCTTTCTGAAGCTTCTCGTCCTCCAGCTGCAGGTCAATCGGAAGCTGGAGCTTCAGCGGGGGTGCCACCCTCCGACGCCCGGGTCGGAGAGCCCCTCCTTTCACTTCCTGCCCCGACGGGATCGGGGGACTGAAGATGCCCCGACAGACGGTCAGTTCCGTCGGGTGGTTGACCTGGACGTCTCTCACTCTTCTGAGGAGGCGAGCGAGGGTCAGGCCCTGATTCGTCGTCGGGGGGTGAGGCAGACCCCCTTAGAGCCGACTCCCGAGGGGCTGCCTCCATCCTCCCCGCCACAACAGCATTCACCGATCTTGAGCCTGACTCCTGAAGGGACGACCGGGTCTCATGGCGGCTCGGAGGCCCGCACCTCCGACGTTCAGGTCTTCCTCCCTCCTCTCCCCTTAGACGGGAGTTTCTATCAGCTTTACACCCCCGACCAGGCGGCGGCTCCCTGGACCCCGATCGAGTCACTGCAAGGGGTCCCGCTCCGTCGGGGTGATGCACCTCCGGAACTGGGTCTGCACCTGCAGGCAGGTTCAGTTCTGCCATCTTTGAAGCTCCCGCTCTCCTTGGCTCGGGAGGACATCCACACGGACGTTCGCGAAATGGCCGTTCGTCGTGTGGAGGTAAGGTTTCCTGTTTTTACACTCAGTATATAAGGTAAAATATTCTCATGTACTAACCTCTTCCTTTCTTTTCCACAGGAAATGGCGGACCAACACCGCTGTATCGGGTACATCCTGGCCCTGGAGGAGGCCCTGGAGCAGGAGCGAGCCAAGGCGGCCCCCGAGGTCTTGGCCAAGCTCGAGGAGGATTTAGTTGCCTCCGAATCGTCGAGAGGTAAGCTGGTTAAGGAGCAGGCCCTCCTTAACCAGAAGAAGGAGCGACAAAGGCTCAAGGAAGAGCAGCAGGGGCGCGCGGAGGATCGGGACAGGCTTGTCCTCGAGAAGAAGGCCCTTGAGGAAGTCAAGGCGGGACTGGAGGCTGACAAGGTCCTTCTCACCAACCGGTCCCAACAGTTGGAGCGGGAGATCGTTGAGTTCCCCGTCAAGCTGGCTGAGGCTGAGGCCAAGGGTCGGGAAGATTATCGGGGCTCCGAGGATTTCCAAGTGGACGCGGTGAAGTTCTGTACGGCGGAGGTGGAGACCACCTTGCTCAATGCTGTCGAGGAGCTCCATCTGGAGTATGGCGGTGCCATCGACTTCACCAAGTCTCAGACTCTCGCCCCCTTCCGGAGAGGTATTTCAACCTTTCCGAGGAGAGCGACGGGGCCAACACCCCCGAGGGGGCACCGGGTGCTGAAGGCACGGTGGAGCCTCCAAGTGCAGACCTCCCGACAACCGATCCCCCGACAATCGACCCTTCACTGTCTGACCTCCAAGGGTCCGATCATCCCGCGGCCAATCTTCCAGGATCCGATCCTCCGACCGCGAAGCCTTCTGCCACAGACCTCGTGGACCCTGCTCCCCTCGATGCTGCCAAGTATCAAGCTTAATCGCTTTATTTTCGAATCCTTGTAATTTCCTTCTTTTGTCGTGAACCTTTCAGGCTTTTATAATATCAATCCATTTTGGTTCCGATTATCGCTACACCACTTAAGGTGAATTACCTACGCCACTTAAGGCGTTTTGATCATACCACTTAGAGTGATTCAATACGTCGCTTAAAACATTTTACCCACACCACTTAAGGCGATTTAATCGTACCGCTGCCACTTAAGGCAATCACACCACTTAAGGTAAGTTAATCACACCACTTAAGGCGATTTAATCACACCACTTAAGGCGATTTATCCACGCCACTTAAGGCGATTTATCCACGCCACTTAAGGAGAAACTACGCCACTTAAGGCGGAACCACGCCACTTAAGGCAATTTAGCTACACCACTTAAGGCGATTTATCCACGCCACTTAAGGCGAAACCACGCCACTTAAGGCGGAACCACGCCACGTAAGGCGGTTTAGCTACACCACTTAAGGCGATTTAATCGGAAGCAACCTCTTTATTCATCGATGGCTCAAAACCTGTTTATATCAAATCAAAACAATAAACAACTTGCACCACTAAAGGCTGTAAACACCTAATTTTGGTACGCGTGACACGTATGTAACATGTCAAAAATGTTATGTGTAACGCGTTTAAAAAAGGAAGTATTTAAATATGGAAGGTCACGGGATTGCCAAAAATAAGCTCAGTTTAAATTAGGACAATACATATGCAATAATGTGATGTAATAAATCAGAAAATATATATATATATATATATATATATATATATATTCGGATTTAATAGGGTGAATATTGAGGGAATATTGATTTTCCAATTTTTGGGTATCGATTTACCTATAAATAGGTACCTAGCATCTATGTAATGGACACAGAAAATACACAAAAAAATAAAATACTGTGATTCTCGAAATTCGTGCAATTAATTATTATTATTATCATTATTATTATTATTATTATTATTATTATTATTATTATTTTCTCTTTCCCTTCAACCCTCTCTCCCCCGTCTTGAACCAGCCGCCGAAGCCTCGGCCGCTCCCAGCCGCGTCCGTCCGCCCTCGGAGTTCCGGGAAGATCTTCCGCCGCCCAGAGCCACCGGACCGCGCCGCCCACTGCCGTCCCGGTCAGACCAGGACGCCGTCCGTCCCTGCCGTTGCTGGTCCCGCCGCCTGCTGTTGCTGCTACCAACTCCAGCGCGTCCTGCCGGCGTGCCCGTTCGCCTACCGCCCGCCATCGCAGCAGTCCGACGCTGGTGCCGTCCGCCCCGCCGGTGCCGTCCATCCCTGTCGGTGCCGTCGTCCCTGCCGTTGCTGTCCCGACGATCTGGTCTGCAGGTAGTCCCGCTGTACGATTTTTTTTTTTAATAATAATATTTTATCAATTGTTTACTAATATCTTTTTTCTGCTATTTTTTTATTATTTTTATTATCATTATTATTATTGTTATTATGACATGTTAATTTAGATGTAGATTAATAAGGTAACATGTTTTATTGTATGTATATATATGTAGGACGTATAATTGTTAAATTACATCATGATTTTGAGTATGCTTGATTTTATTAGATTTTATCTCAATTAGGAGTTTTAGATATGTAATAGTTTTTTTAGAGCTTTTATTTGTCGTTAATAGTATTTTTCGCATGAAGGTTAGTTTAGTTTTTGATATCGTTAGATTAACTCGATGTAACGCATATTTAAATTTTAAAATTGTCAAATAGATTAATTAAGTATCGAAAGGGCGTAATTAGAAAATCATTTTTTCTTAATTCGTAACAGAACCCCCGAACTCAAATCTTGGATCGTAGACCGATTAATGTGCTTAGGTATTTGATTCGTTATTCACCTAGATAATATAGGATTCTAGTTAGCCTTTATTAACTAGTGGCGACTCTATTCAAAACTCCACGTTTTCAAAACGTAATCGCCGTAGGTCTGATTTTAGGTCCGACAATTTGGCGACTCTGCTGGGGAACGTTTAGAGGGTTCGGGCTTTGTATATTTTCCTATTTGCCATTTTTTTAGTTTATTTGCGTATAACTCGGTTATCCTAACTTTGGGTTTTTTATGTGATAGGTGCGGAACTTTTTATTTTACTAACTTATGTTTCTTTGTTGAACCCGCACACACACCACTTTAGAATAATCTCCAAAATGCTTAAAACCCAGGGCAACTAGGAACCCCGGAGAGTTAGTAAGGGTACGACCGCGCGGCCGAGCCGCCGGAACGACTCAGAACAACTCCACTCGCTTGTGAAGGTCCTGTGATCCCTATGATGGGGTGAGGAAACCACCTTGTCGGGAACCTATCAGTGGAGCCTACCTTGTAGAACAGAGCAAAAACACACACCTGAAGCTTCGATCCTGCCGCTATGCATACTCGCGTGTGTTCTTTTTCTAATTGTTCTCGACCCCTATAATTTTTCATATATAGGACGTGGGTCTCGATGTAATCATTTTTTTTTTGTACCATGTGTAATTGTATAACGTGTATTAATGGGAATTTACGTTACAAGCATGCATCATATTTTCTCAAAAAACGTGTCATTCAAATTGTCATTTCTAAAACGCTTTACACACCATTTTCGGAAAAAATGAAACGACTGCACAATTATCCTTGTATCACGGCCCCACCATTTTTCAAGACTGGCGTTGACCAGGTTCGGACCAGCATGACGGATGCAGAACGAAGCTATTGAAGAAATACCGTGTAGAGTGGAGTGCTGTAATCGTTCAAAATAGAAACGTCAGGGTTAAGTGCTCGTTCCAAAATCCGAACAAGTGGTAAAAATCAGTTACATTTTGAAAGACCTTGTTGCATTACCATCGCTCGGATTATGGGGCAAGTACTCGACGCTCATTGACCGAGTTCTGAGTTGTGTAAAGTGTCTTAGAAACATATTTTGAAAAGCATTTTTTCAAAAGATGATGAGTTGAATGACACATTACTTTCAAAACGATCATGCATGATATCTGGTGTTCCATATTCTGAATGTCACATTTTTCATTGCAGGTATTGCTGACCATCACGTGACAAACCACTAACATGGAGGACACTCAGAAGATCCAGCAACAAGAGGAACGAATAGCCGAGATCGAGACGGCTAATGCTAAAATGCATCAGGATATGGCATCCATGTCGGCAAACATGGAGCGCATCATGGAACTCCTCGGGGCTCGATCAACCAACAATACTCTAAAACCGGCCTTGCTGACAGCAAACTCGAGTCCAGAATCCTCCACAACACCTGTGGCGAATACTGGACCTCCAATGCCAGCTACAACCGACGCCACGGTAGAACCCCCTCATGACCAACCCCCTGTTTTGGTCATTCCTGATCAATCTGCATCAAAGCCGCATGTCCTTGCGAAACCGACGGTAATGTATGGGCATGTTAACCAAGGAGGTGCAATCGGCACAAATGCGGCTACATCATCACCTGTCATCGAATCCGAACAGGATCGCCGCTTGAAGAAGATGGAGGAAAAGATGAAGGTTTTGTCCGGACTTGAGCAGTATGGAGGCATTGGTTACTCCGACCTATGCCTTTTCCCCGACATGTCAAGACCAGAGAAGTTCAAAGTCCCCGACTTTGAGAAATATGATGGCCCCTTATCGGCAGTATGAGAAGTTCTTGATCCAGACGTTCCAGGAAAGCCTGAAAGGAGCAGCTTTGGTTTGGTTCGTCAGCTTGAAGGCCGGTGATATCTCAACGTGGGAAGAGATGGCTAACACTTTCATTCACCAGTATAAATTCAACTTGGATACAGCTCCGACTCGCATGGACCTCCAAAGCATGGAGATGGAAGGGGGGCAATCATTTAGAAGCTATATGCAGACTTGGAGAGAGAAAGCCGCTGGGGTCCGACCACCACTAGAAGACGCAGAAGCAGTGTCCATGTTCATCGGCACTCTTAAAGGGGCATATTACTCCCATTTGTTAGGGCATGTTTCAGCCAACTTCGCTGATTTGGTAAAATCCGGAGAAATGGTAGAGCATGGCATTCGAACTGGAAAACTTGAAGACCCCTCCAGGAGTCAACAAGAGGATATAACCAAAAAGGGAGGCTCCAAGAACTGGTCATCCAAAGACGCGACGGTAGGTGCAGTCTACCAGACGCAAGCTCCGCAAACCCCCGTTGTGGGTGGACCTGAAAACCGGGCTGTGAATAAGATGCGAGAGTCTAGAAAGTTCTCACCCTTACCAGTATCGGCCGCCGAAGTATATCAGAAAGCACTTGCTCAGGGTCTCATTGGTCCTGAGGTTTGGAAAACTACTTCAAGGATACCCAACAATGATCCAAACTCGAAGTGTGAGTTTCACATGGGGATAATTGGTCATTCAACCGAGGACTGCTCGCGTCTAAGGCATAGGATCCAGGATCTGATTGACCATAAGCTTTTGATTCTTAACGCAGATCCGTCGACTGGCGCCAACACCCCTTCGGCCTCGTCTACATGATTTCTCTCGAAAAACCTCTTAGTGTTGCATCTGTCTTTTTTAACAATGAATAAACTTTTCAGTTATGTACTCCTTGCGCGGCAAGATCATGAGCTCCGCATAGGAAATAGGGATATTATCATGATCTAATAAATATAAATAAATCCCTATATTTGAGTTTGTTTAATTGGTTTTCTTTTTTAGGAATGATGCAAGTCGATTGACTATTCAGTCTTTTCTTGAGTCGATGTTCCTGGCAAAGCACTCAAAAAAATAAAGTCATAGTACCAAGCCCATCAAGGCGGCCGATGAAGGATTCAAATCACCCAGTGGTCAAAATCTCCCTACAGGGAATACATGCGTCTTCCCGAACCAAGCCGTACATTCATTTTACGGCGACGTCTAAATTGGTCAGTGGCAACCAAATGGCATATCCCCGTTCAGATCAAGCACAACCGCCATATGAAGAAAAAGACGGAACATGCAACAGATCCATTCATATATGGAGCAAATTCCATTAAAGATGTCGGGCACCCAGGTAAGAGAAGTCGTGATCGATTATATCCCCGAAATTTGATTTTTTTTCCTTACTCATTGTGTAGCTCGGATAATCATCCAAATAAAAGCCTCTGAAGAGCACATCTCGTGCACGGCCCTTTGCTCGCCAACCATTCTTGTGTCAGTTGCCGAATTTATCTCGCGCAATATTTGTGCCCCAATGCGGACTACTCCACGTCATCCATGTGTGTTCACTGGCCAGGCCATTCATCCTGCATGCGACGAGCCTAACCCGGTAGGTGCTAGCCATGGGGCATCCCTAGACGAGATTGAGCAATAACCGGGGCACTTGAGAAGCCGAGATTAGAAATCACTGTCTACGTCATCCATTGGTTGTAAGGTCCTTCCAGGGCGTCGACACGATCGACATATTTTGACTCAATCAACGGAGTCCTTCTCTAGAAGATGTTTTGAATTAGAAATTTCAGATTTGCCACTAGGGGCATGTACATAATTGTTGTTGATTATTTTCGTTAAATTTTCATTTTCAAAAAAAAAAAAAAAAAAGAAGAAGCAAGCAAAAAGGGGCAAAAAAAAAAAAACAAAAGAAAAAAAACAAAAAAACACTTTTTTTTTATTTAGGGTCACAGCCGCCCTTTAATTGGCTACCGATAAAAATAAAGAGAGTGCTCATGCATATTCTGTGAGAGTAGTGAAGAAATAAAAGGGTCATAGTCGTCCCTAAAACGACTACAAAGAAAGGGCCACAGCCACCCTTCAAATGGCTACAGATAAAGAGCGCTCCTGCAACATCAAAAGCGGGAAATAGGTGAAAGGGCCACAACCACCTTCCAAACGGCTACGAATAAAAAAAGTGACCCCGCGAACCCTGTGAGGGCGGGAGAATAAAAAGGGCCACAGCCACCCTTAAAACGGCTACACAAAAAAGAGTGATCTCGCGAACCCGGTAAGGGCGGGAAAATAAAAGAAAGGGTCACAGTCGTCCCTCCAAACGGCTACAATCGAAAGAGCCCTCCCAGAACATCGATGGCGGGTATTTAGTGAAAGGGCCACAGCCACCCTTGAAAAAATGGCTACACAAAGGAGCGATCCTAAAACATCGATGGTGGATATTAAGTGAAAGGGCCACAACCACCATCAAAATGGTTACATATAAAGAGTGTTTCCCGAATCAGAGACGAGAAATGAAGGGCCACAACCACCCTCCAAATGGCTAAAATCAAAAGAGCTCCCGCAACATTGAAGACGGTGAGAAAAAGGTCACAGCCACCCTCCGAAGGGCTACGAATACTCCCGCATCGAGGCGGAAAATAAAGTACGGGTCACAGCCACCGTTTAATCGGCTACCAAATAAAGAGTGCTTCCGCTAGGTTGAAAATCCGAAAGGGCGGCCTTGGCAAAATCAGGAAATGAGAGGCATGGTTGCAAATTCAGAAATTGCAATCATGGCAAAAGGAGAGAAAATAAAAAAACCGAGAGGCACGGTCGAAAATCTCTCAATCGGCCGTGGCAAAAGGAGAGAAAAAAGAGAAATTCTCAACAAAAAAAAAGAGAGAAAAAGAAAAAGAAAAAAGAAAAAAAGAAAAGAAAAAAGAGAAAAAAGACCCCGCTAGGTTGTCGCACAATGCACAATTTAGGCAAAAGTTAGGGACAAACACTCATGCGCAAGCAGCGTCTTCCAGAGTCAACTTCACGGCAAGCGAGACGGTTACAGTCTGCTCTCGCAGGTCGCATTCCAAGGATGAGTAGGACTGTTACAGTCTGTTCCTACGAGTCAACTTCAGGGCAAGCGAGACGGTTGAAGTCTGCTCTCGTGAGTCACCATTCAAGGATGAGTAGGACTGTTACAGTCTGTTCCTACAAGTCACAACCGACAATCAGGATATGAAGTTTTCCAGCTTTCTGAGAGTCACCCCCGACAAACGAAGCCTTAGTATTCAGCCTTCGCAAGTCGCGCCACTAGAGGCACTTCTCTAACGGACGCCACTAGAGGCTCTTCTCCGACATACGCCGCTAGAGGCATCGCCAAAGGGTCTCCGGTGCGGTCTGACGTAGAGGTCTTCCGCCACCAGAGATATCACCAGAGGTTTTCCGGTACGGCCTGACGTAGAGGTCTTCCGTTACCACTCGCCACTAAAGGCATCACCAAAGGGTCTCCGGTACGGTCTAACGTAGAGGTCTTCCGTCACCAGAGATATCAACAGAGGTTTTCCGGTACGGTCTGACGTAGAGGTTTTTCCGTTACCACTTGCCACTAGAGGCGTCACCAGAGGTTGTTGGTACTGTCTGACGTAGAGGTCTTCTGTTACCAATCATCACTAAAGGTTTTACTTTTCCGCACGCCATTGGAGGCTTTACTTTTCCGCACGCCACTAGTGGCTTTACTTTCTGCACCGCCAACGGAGGCACCGCCAACAGGGGCACCGCTAACCGAGGCTTTATTTTCTGCACGACCAATGGAGGCACCGCCAACAGGGGCACCGCCGATAGAGGTTCTACTTTTTCGCACCATCAATAAAGCCAAAAGCCGCCTTGGAGACTTGAAGACCCGGAAGAAGATATACTTCCTAGCCAAAATTAGTGTTTACTCGTCTTTGGACAAACCCCCTCGAATGCATTCTACGGGAGTCCGTCCAAAGAGGGGCAAGCTGTAAACACCTAATTTTGGTACGCGCGACACGTACGTAACATGTCAAAAATGTTATCTGTAACGCGTTTAAAAAATGAAGTATTTAAATATGGAAGGTCACAGGATTGCCAAAAATAGGCTCAGTTTAAATTAGGACAATACATATGCAATAATGTGATGTAATAAATCAGAAAATATATAGTATATATATATTTATATATATTTATATATATATTTTCGGATTTAATAGGGTGAATATTGAGGGAATATTGATTTTCCAATTTTTGGGTGTCAGTTTACCTATAAATAGGTACCTAGCATCTATGTAATGGACACAGAAAATACACAAAAAAATAAAATACTGTGATTCTCAAAATTCGTGCAATTAATTATTATTATTATTTTTTTTTTTTTCTCTTTCCCTTCAACCCTCTCTCCCCCGTCTGGAACCAGCCGCCGGAGCCTCGGCCGCTCCCAGCCGCGTCCGTCCGCCCTCGGAGTTCCGGGAAGATCTTCCGCCGCCCAGAGCCACCGGACCGCGCCGCGCCGCCCACTTCCGTCCCGGTCAGACCAGGACGCCGTCCGTCCCTGCCGTTGCTGGTCCCGCCGCCTGCTGTTGCTGCTGCCAACTCCAGCCCGTCCTGCCGGCGTGCCCGTTCGCCTACCGGCCACCATCGCAGCAGTCCGACGCTGGTGCCGTCCGCCCCGCCGGTGCCGTCCATCCCTGTCAGTGCCGTCGTCCATGTCGTTGCTGTCTCGGCGATCTGGTCTGCAGGTAGTCCCGCTGTAAGGTTTTTTATTTTATTTTTAATAATAATGTTTTATCAATTGTTTACTAATATCTTTTTTCTGTTATTTTTCTTATTTTTATTATTTTTATTATCATTATTATTATTGTTATTATGACATGTTAATTTAGATGTAGATTAATTAGGTAACGTGTTTTATTGTATGTATATATGTGTAGGACGTATAATTGTTAAATTACATCATGATTTTGAGTATGCTTGATTTTATTAGATTTTATCTCAATTAGGAGTTTTAGATATGTAATAGTTTTTTTTTAGGCTTTTATTTGTCGTTAATAGTATTTTTCGCATGAAGGTTAGTTTAGTTTTTGATATCGTTAGATTAACTCGATGTAACGCATATTTAAATTTTAAAATTGGCAAATAGGTTAATTAAGTATCGAAAGGGCGTAATTAGAAAATCATTTTTTCTTAATTCGTAACAGAACCCCCGAACTCAAATCTTGGATCGTAGACCGATTAATGTGCTTAGGTATTTGATTCGTTATTCACCTAGGTAATTTAGGATTCTAGTTAGCCTTTATTAACTAGTGGCGACTCTATTCAAAACTCCACGTTTTCAAAACGTAATCGTCGTAGGTCTGATTTTAGGTCCGACAAGGAGACTAATATCAGACATGACATTTCTTCAAGTGTTCACCACTAAAAGAATGCTTCAACACATTGCCATCGAGGTCTTCCAACTTATACGCATTTCGAGCTGGCATCCCCACGACCTTATAAGTTCCTTCCCATTTTGGCGACATCTTGTTGATCCGATCCAAAAGGGTAAATTCGTTCCGACGCCAGACCAGTTCCCCGACAAAGAACTGTCGAGACTTGACTCGCCGATTGTAATATCGGGCTGTTGCCAGGCGCATCCGAGCCTGGGCCTCCTCGGCATTCCGCCTCTTCTCTTCGACCAAGTCCAAGTCCAGACGCCTCATTTCATTATTCGACAGAGGTTTGTAATACCTCGTCCGATGGGATGCCACAGCTATTTCAATGGGGGCAACTGCTTTCGTACCGTAAACAAGGCCAAATGGAGTCTCCCCAGTCGATCGTTTGGGTGTTGTTCTAACAGCCCAAAGCACATTTTCCAGCTCGTCCAGCCATTTGCCCTTCAAGGCATGGACCCTCTTCTTTAGGCCATCCATCACGACCTTGTTGGCTGACTCCACCTGTCCATTGGTCTGAGCATGATGGACAGAGGCTGTCCGATGCTCAATTTTCATTTCCTCCAGGTATTTCTTCCACTGGGCTCCGTTAAACGGAGGTCCGTTATCACTGATCAACACCTTAGGGATCCCATATCTGGATATGATATGGGTTTGGAGGAATTTAAGGATATGATTCCCCGTTGTCTTAGCCAATGCCTTAACTTCTATCCACTTCGAGAAATAATCAATAGCCACAATCAAATATCGGCACTGACCTTTTGCAACTGGAAGGGGTCCCACCAAATCGATTTCCCATTGCGCGAAGGGCCAAGCACTCTTGATGGACGTCAAATCGGCAGCTGGGGCCGCGATATTGGGGGCGTACCTCTGGCACGCGTCACAAGATCGGACTAGCATCGTTGCCTCCTTATTCATCGAGGGCCAATAATAGCCCAGGTTCAGCACTTTCCTCACGACGGATCGGGCACCTTCATGACAAGCCGAGTATCCCTCGTGCACCTCCCTGAGGATCCGATCTGTGTCGGGCTCAGCCACACATTTCAAGTAAGGAGTTAAATGCCCCGTTTTATACAACTGATTGTCCACCATCACATAATTGCCCCCGTAGTCAGGTACGCGGCTATCGGGGTCATCCAAGTGAGCTCCTCCGATCCGGTCTCAATTGACATACCTCCGATTGATCGGTGGTTGACAGGATCACCTTCTCTAAGAAGTGCACCTTCCGACTTTCATCGAGGGGTGCCCCCAAGGCGAACTTGCTCAAGGCATCCGCTACCACATTATCCTCCCTCGGGATCGCTTCAATATCGAAGCTCTCCTTCAAGGTCTGCACCTCACGAAGGTACTTCTTCATCATCGGGCTCTTTGCTTCATACCGCCCCTGGACTTGGTTCACAATCAGGCTAGCATCACACTTCACCTTCAAGTGACCAACTCCCGTTCCTTTGGCAATCTTGAGGCCGGTGATGAGAGCCTCATATTCAGCTTCATTGTTGGTGGCCCTAAACGTCAAGGCCAAGGCATATCAGAGGGGCTCGCCTCCACCCGGCGGTATCACTACGAACCCTGCTCCCGATCCTTCTGAATTTGAGGAGCCATCGGTATACATCTCCCAAATGTCTTTGTTATCGGGCTGTTCTGACTGTTCTGCTATCGGGACTTCCATGGTTGCCCCCTCTACAGGGCCCGCTTCTTCTAGATCGGGGGCTGTAGACTCTGCTATGAAATCCGCCAACGCCTGGCCCTTAATAGCCGTTCTCAGAGCAAAGTGAATGCGGAACTTACTAAGCTCGACTGACCATTTCACTAATCTCCCCGACGCATCAGGTCGGTTCAAAAAATGTTTCAAGGGCTGATTCGTCAAAACAGTAATCTCATGCGCATGGAAGTAAGGTCTCAGCTTCCGAGCGGTAACAATCAACGCATAAAGATACTTCTCAACGGCGGGATAATTTATTTCAGACTTGGCGAGTGCCTTGCTTACATAATAGACGGGGACTTGGTTACCCTCTACGACTTTCATTAAGACAGAGCTAACAGCAAATTCAGAAACAGCCAAATACAGATAGAGTGGCTCGCCTGGAATGGGCTTCGCCAACGGCGGGAGGGTGCGGAGGTGCTGCTTGAGTGTCTGGAACGCCTCTTCGCACTTGGCAGTCCACTCAAACTTCTTGTTGGCCCTCAGCACTTCAAAGAACGGCATGGATCGATCACTTGCCTTGGACAGGAAGCGATTCATCGCGGCCAATCGGCCATTCAACACCTGCACCTCCCGATGGTTCGTCGGGGACTTCATCTCCTCGATTGCCTTCAGCTTCTCAGGGTTCACCTCGATTCCCCTCATGCTCACCATGAAGCCCAGAATCTTCCCCGAGTGCACTCTGAAGGCACACTTGGTCGGGTTCAAGCGAACTTGATGAAGCCTCATCCGCTCAAACTCTGTGGCCAAGTTGTGAACATGATCCTCGGCCTGTCGTGACTTCACTAGCATATCGTCCACATAGGCCTCTATCGTTTTTCCTAGCATATCCCCAAACAGCTTGTTCACCATCCTCTGATAAGTTGCACCTGCATTGATCAGTCAAAAAGGCATGACATTATAGTGATAGATGTCACCATCAGCATAAAAAGCGGTGTGGGGGGCATCCTCCTTGGACATCTTGATCTGATTGTAGCCGGAGTAGGCATCCATAAAGCTCAGCAGCTCATGTCCCGATGTGGCATCCACCAGCTGGTCGATCCTCGGGAGCGGATAGCAATCCTTCGGGCATGCTTTGTTCAGGTCGCGGAAATCAACACACATCCGCCACTTGCCATTGCTCTTCTTCACCAGGACTGGGTTTGCGACCCAGGTCTGGAATCGGAGCTCCTTAATAAATCCAGCATCGAGCAACCTGCCCACCTCTTGCTGGATCGCGATCTTCTTTTCGGCACCCATCCGGCGCCTTCTCTGTGTAACCGGCTTGATCGCGGGGTCAATCTTCAGCTCATGAGTAATCACATCGGGGCTGATTCCTGGCATGTTTCTCGGGGACCAGGCAAACAGCTCCTTGAACTCCTTCAATAAGTCAATCAGTTCTAGGGCCGTCTCCTCAGTCAGAGCGGACCCGATCTTCACCTTCCTCTGAGGTCCATCGATCTCGACCTCCTGCAAATCTTCCATCGGGGCGGGACGCCCGAACTCCTCTCTGGGATCGGCATCAGTCTGGAAAACAGTCATAGCCTCCCGATTCCTCCTTCGAGTGGCATTGACATAGCACTTCCTGGAGGCCACCTGATCGCCCTGGACCTCCCCGATTCCGTGGTCGACCGGGAACTTCATCTTCTGATGGACAGTTGAGGCAATTGCCCCCAGCGGGTTGATGGTGGTCCTTCTGATAATGGCATTGTAAGTCCCAGCAGACTCGACCACCACGAACTCCACGTTCCTCTTCTCCGACTTCCAACCACTTCCGAACTCGACCGGTAAGGTAATCATCCCCACCGGGTAAGAGGTAGAGCCAGAAAATCCGACCATCGGGAAGTCCGCATGCTTCAGATCCTTGTTGGTTTTTCCCATGGCCTCCAGCGCATCCATGAACAAAATGTCGGAGGAGCTCCCTCCATCAATCAAGATTCGCTTCATCTCGTACCCATCCACATTCAGGGTCACGACCAAAGCATCATCGTGCGGGGTCTCCACACCTATCAGGTCCTCCGCTGAGAAGGGAATCACCATTTCTTCCTTCGGCGTCCAATTTCGGGCCCTCTTGCCCAGCACCACAGCAATAGGAATTCGAGAAGCATAGACCTCTCGAGATTCCGTGGTATCACCTCCTGCAGCAAATCCTCCATGAATCACATTAATGGTTCCCCGCTTCTCCTTGCGAGCATTGGAAGACTCGGGCTTCTCCTTCATCGGGGACCGATCGCGGGGTCGGGAACGGGACCACGATCGGGATTGGGAACGGGATCGGCCCCGTTGTCCAGCCACAAATTCCTTGAGCTTCCCCCTCTGGATCAGCTTCTCGATCTCCTTCTTCAACTCCCGACAGTGGTTAGTGTCGTGACCGCTGGCGCGATGGAAACGACAATAACGATCAGTGTGAGCTCCCATGAACTCTCCATCTTTCTTCGGGGGGTAACTGGCGATACCCTGTCGGTCCATCACCGCCAACACAGCACCCATGGAGCAAATGAGAGGAGTGTAACGGTCCTCCCGCTTATCCGACTTCGAGGGACGCTTGTCTTCCCTCCGATCAGAGCGGCCTCGACCCCGACTACTATCGGGTTTAACTTTCCTCCTGCGATCGTCCAAGGGTTTGAACGATTGCTTCCCCTTGTTCGATTTCGGAGGGTCGAGCTCTCCGGCAGCTATCTTTGACTCATGTACGTTGATTTGCTGCTTCACCCTCTTCTGCAACGCCTCCATGTTCCACACAGCCTTCTCAGCCACGTTGTGCATCAGGTCGGAACCATATGGTGCTGTTAGGTTCCGAATGAAGGTGCGGATGGTCTCTCCCTCCGACATTTCCTCATTAATCTCGGCCACGCTGGCAGTATACCTCTGGTAGTAGTGCGCCAGCGACTCATCGGGCCTCTGTACCACCTCAGCCAGGGACCTCGCGCTTTTCAGGAGACGCCGACGGCCCTGGTACTGCTGGATGAAACGATCGTGCATTTGGGTCCAGGTAGAGATGCACCCTGGAGGAAGGTTGAACGCACCAAGTGTGGTCGGGAACAGAACGCACACTATATCGTCATTCGGGGCTCTGCCTAGACAAGCCATAACATGCTTCTGGACATGGCGAACTGGATCTCCCTCGCCATCATACTCCTTGATTGTCGGGATACCAAGCCCTGGCGGGGCAGTGGTGTTCACCAATCGGGGAACAAAGGGATGAGTGGATCGATCCCTCAGCTCCGACATCATCTTCTTATGGTCCCCCATACAGATGCTCACGATCTTCACCACCTGGTCGGGGGTGATAGGACCATTAAGAGTGATGGTCCTATGCTGCACCGGTCCAGGCCCATCAATCACGAACTGCTCCGACTGAGCGGGATCCTTGCCCTTGTCCTGGTGCTTGAGTTGGGCCTCCTGCCCGTCCCGATTCTCCCTCGGTGGAGGCGGAGGCAACTCTTCCTCCTTCTTCTTGGCAGCCTCCCTTCGGTCCAGGAGAGCCTCCATAGTCTCCAGGAATATCGGCATGGCATCCATCACAGCCTTCGCCAAGTCCACCTTGGTCGGAGCATCCTGGTCCCTCCTCGGGATCTCTTCTCTGCCTTCCGACGAGTTTCGAATGGAATCCTCATGATCATCATGATGCCCCCCTGTTTGGGAAACAGCAGGGGGAGGATCATTCCGATCAACAGTGCGCTCCGGCAGCCCTGAATTCAGAGTTCCAGCAGGATGACGGGAACCGCCGGATTGCCCTTGTTTCTTCTTCTGCTTGCCAGCCATCGATTGGGTAGAATCTATCTTTGCTTTTTGTTACGGTTCCCACTGACGGCGCCAATGTTGGATCACGGTTGGAACTCTGGCACGTTCTTGACGGAAGTCCGAACTCATTTGCTCCAAGTAATCCTGCAAGAAGGGGATAGACCGGGCGGTGACCCAGAATCCCTCTCGATGCTTAAATGAGTATCTCGATGTAGGCAAGAAAGTATCAGTATGTGAACGTCAATGTATCAATCCTGAGGTAACTCCTTCCTTTATATAGGGGAGGAGTTACCCCAATTACCTGTTGCGATAACTGCTGGGGGCAGTTAGCCCACGTTCCGTTCATCTCGGCCACTTGCCCACGTTCCGTCTTTTCAGGCCACTTCCCCACTATGTTGATAGTGGGCGCGTTTCTCGGACTCATTCTCTGGTGGCAAGTCCCGACGGATGTCAGGGACTCCAGAGTTATCTTCTTTGGTCACCGCTCGGGGCCCCTCGTCATCGGGACAGGGCCAGCATTCTCATGGATTCAATATCGGGGCCTACTCAAAGGCATATCATCGGGGCCTACTTAAAGACATATCATCGGGGCCTACTTAAAGGCATATCATCGGGGCCTACTTAAAGGCATACCATCGGGGCCTACTTAAAGGCATATCATTGGGGCCTACTTAAAGGCATATCATCGGGAGCGTTCAGCTCATATGTCGAGACCGATCTTGTCGGGTCCCCTCGTATTGGTCTTCTAAGCCTCTTTTAGGGCCCTGTGGGCCTACTTCGCCGTTTAGTCGTCGTTAATGGGCCTAACGGCTATATCGAAACCCATCAGTATGTATACTTATTGTGTGAATCTTTTAATTTTTATTACTGCGACGAGTTTTAATTGTATTGCAGCGATAAATTTTGAATGCCATGATAGGTGTTATCCTGTTTTAACTTTTAAAACTACTGCGACAAGTTGTTTATCGCAATAGAATTATTAATAAGTTTTTTTTATTTGTTATTTTACCCAAAAAAATTAATTTATTTTTTATTACACATAATTTAAAATAAATAATAAATTACTCACCTGATTAAAATGACCAATATATTTTTTTAAATTCAAAATTAAATATTATAAAGTTTAGAATACAAATATAAATTACATACTCAACATAATTAAAGTCTATCAAGATAAATATACATAATTCTACAAATGTTGTCACACACATCTACAAAATCTGGAAAGGCACCTCCGAAGAGGCTCGAGTAAGCTTAAGTTGTCGATAGGTTTGAATTACTTGAGTCCTAGTCAGAGTCATTTCAAATATTTTAAATTAGCAACTTCCTTTTGCTTAATTAATTTGATCGTTTTAAATTAAGCACATTAAATTATCAAAAAATTATCCATATAAGTTAAATAATTTATATAAAATATAAGATGTTATATATTAAATGAAGATTTGATCAAATTGCAAATTCCTCCCTAAATATATCTTTCCTTTTACTTTCAAATTTTTATGTAGGATTCTAAATAGTGAATCAATGATTTTAACAGAAAAAGAGTACTACTTTCATGTCAATCAACATGACACAATTATGTACCATCTCAAATGAGCTTAAGGTAGATAGTTATTGACTATAACATAAATAATTACCACGTTGTAGAACAATTTGTATCTTGATTTTAATGACCATCTTTTGGAGCAAAGAACATGGTCTGGCAGAAAAAGATAAGCTGAGAAGTTGGACTTGAAGCAACAGATGGTGGTGTGAACGCCAAGATGCCATTTGTTTGCACACGAGTTTCCTTCGTGGGCTTTTCATTTAGTTCTCTCCTTCTTCTTGGGTTTCTTCTTCTCGTATTCCCGCTTCGTGGGCTTCTATTTCTTGTATTCCCGCTTCTTCTCCTTGGATACCTGCAAATGGACACCGGGGGAGAGGGGAGGGTTTCCGGTAAGCCCACTCCGATACTTAAGTAAGTATAAGCTTTAGAGAGATAAACAGGCTTAGAAAGAGAGTGATAGATTACCTTCAAATGAGGAGAGGAGATCTCTATTTATAGAGTTCCTATTGAAACGCCCTGGTTCTAGTGCTTTTCTAGTCCGTTTGTAGCAGTTTCGTAATATAAGTTGGCATTCACCGTAAATATGGTGCATTTGACCTCGGTTCGACCGTGAATGAACTTAATATGCTCAAGTGTTGTAAAATGGCCTACGAGGGCGAGCCCCGGGCGATACGTCGTCCGGGGATAGGGGTCCGGACGAGGGAACTCGTCCGAACGGAGGGGGGATACCCGGATGGGTATCCCAAGGTCCCGCTCGGGTTACCCGAGCGGGAGAACCTCGCTCGGGTTCCCTCGGGGCCTTCCGAGTGGGTTTCGCCACTCGGATTGTTTACGGGCCTAAGTGTTGGGCATCGGGTGTCCGTTTTCCAAGTTTCAAATTATAATCGATCATGGCCCAATTATCGGGTCCAGTTTATAATAGATTGGGTGTATATCCAACATTTGCCCTGAGTCAGGAAATGGTTCAACCTTTACTTGACGCAATTTTTCGGAGTATCGCCCAAGCGAGTTATAAGGCGTACATTTGTGATGATCCCAACATTTATCGAGTGCTCGAGACGCGCCGTGTTTTTCATTGCCCCCTGTTTAGAGAAGCTTAATACATACACGAAAAATGTTTTATTAGCTTAAGCAAATTTACGTTATACATATATATTCTACGAGGGTAAGAATTACGAGTCTGAGTCTCGTTTTACTTAGCCTTTGGACTGTGTCCTTTTATTCGTGTCTCATTTTTATTGGAGCTTTTTAGAGAAAACCGCTAGCATATCCCTTTATAAGGCATGCATGTAGGCTCCCCTTCATTATTTGTCTCCTCCTTCAGCTTTTCTAGAGCACCTATTCTCCTTCCAACCTAGGTTTTCTTCTCATCCTCCCCTTTCAATTTTGCTACTTAATCAAGTTACCATACCTCACATGAAGTTGGGTGCATTATTACATCTCGTTACTTGATTAATTTGATGCCCAGCTTTATTCTGAATGGAAATTCTCATTTACAAATCTTAAAAGGATCTCTTATTAATGTTCAACATTTAAGAGTGTTTGGCTGTTTCTGTTTTGCAAAGAATTTACTGGTTTCAGACAAGTTTGCATCAAGAGCTATACCTAAAAGGGGTACATATTATATGTCACTACAAGAAAAAGTGTATTTGGCGGCACTATTTTAGTTATTTAGCGGCACTTTTGTGATGTCGGTAGAGTCCTAGCGACACTTCTGAAAAATGTCGAGGAACTCAGTGTCGCAAGGTAATAGCGGCACTTTTTGCACGTGTCGTACATACTAGTAGCGGCACTTTTGGATAAGTGCCGTTCATTCACTACGGCACTTCTCTAGAAGTGCCGCTAGGTATTTTAAAAAAAACATTGCGTCACTTCTTTAAGTGCCGTGAGTAATTTTTTATTTAAAAAAAAACATTTAAACATATATATATATATATATATATAAAGAATAATAATCATAAAATTAATAAATTACCATTACAACATAAATATGTAATACATACAACCTACTTCATTTATCATCAATTGTTTGTACCTAATTATACCATGCTAATAATAATATCTAAGAAGACATACACAAGATAGACCCATTAAATTCTCACAGTAAGATCCAGCACTCCTTTTATTTCATCCTTGATTTGATCTTCCAGGCAAAAGATATGTGCATCCTCCTGAAAGTGAAAGACATGCTTAATACATCAACTCTAGGGGTAGAGCACTCTACTTTTATTATAAATTTAACCCCTACCAAATGTTTTAAGTTCAAGAAAAAAAATGAAAATTTTGAAACTTGAACTCAGTATCTCTACATTCACAAGTAAATATATCAACCATTCAGCCATGTTAACTTCAAGAATGTAAACTGCAGTATTTATGATTACTTCAATATTATGACAAAGTTGATTACGTAAATATATACGTGCATAGCGCGTATTGGCTCTCTTGCATGTAATGTGAGATCATAAAGAGACCCTACCTCTTGTGGTCTAGCTTCTGGGCGACGATACCATTCAAAATCAGTTCTGGGGAGTAAATCTTGGCTCCTGCATTTATTTCAAACTGGTAAAAACCTATGTAACTATTACTGATGAACCACAATGCATAATATTTCACCACACCTTTCTTCAGAAAAGGGGTATACACAGTTTTATCTTCTACGCAGGAAATAATCAAAATAAAATCTGGAAATGTCCTTGTTCTATTATAGGAATCTGACGCCTGTTTATCATCTGTATCAACAGTTTTGTAATATTTTGTTAGAAAGGGAGAATAAGCAACTATAGTATAATGCATTAAGCTGAGAATCAGAAAAAACCTGGCCTCTAACTGCTTTCACCAAGCTTGTAATCATTTCTTTATCAGGTTTGATATTTGGGGTAACAAAAACTTTCCAACCCTGCAGATAAACGGTAAAGTTCCAAAATTTACATGGATCAAGTTAAAAACTGTAATTGCTGCACCTAAACAAAGATAATAATGATTTTACTTGGAATAAAAGAAAGATCGTCAAATTACCTCTAGAAGTGGATGCTTGGCTGCATGAGCCAAAGAAGTGGCCATGTTGAAACCAAATGCATCTCTAAGTATAAACTTCTTCTCATCAATAAAAGAACCTAGTTCCCCACAGCACTCAAGCCACAAGTGTGTGACTACTGGTTTACCTTCTGCAATGAACTCAAGCATGTTGTAAACTTATCTGCTATGAAGTGGGAGGCATCTGAAGACGAAGTTGTAATAGGACTGCTTTTCCCTCTTCCAGAACAGTTTTCAGGATTCTTGACCCTTTCCTTCTGTTTGTTACCTGATCTGAACTGCCTGATCCTATGGCTGCCTGGTCCTGTGGCTACGTTACTTTTACATCTGGAAAGAGCTTCTGCACCGCCATTGCCATCACATGGGCACACTGCAAGAAGAATTCATATAGCTTAAATAGAAAGAACATATAGTTTGACTAAATGCATCTTCCAATCCAGTGAAGTATGCTAGAATTGGAATTCATTATTCCTGGTGGTAGAGAACGAATCACCATTTGCTTGCAATTCTTTCAATCACCACAATTCAAAACAGTGACGCAATATAGAAAATTAACGTAGCCACCTAGTACCTTTCCATTGATCTCTCCTACCAAGAAAATGAAACTCTACTAGCTCTATGAAACAAGTAATTTACAGCAACTTTGCTTTCATCAGACAAATAATACTGCCTATCATAGATATATGAAGTAATTCGAATGAGAATCAGTACACTACCGTGTGGCGTATTCGCAATAGGCTATCTGATGATTCACTAGCAGGTAAAACAATCTTCTCCTTCTCCCCTTCCTCCTCGCCTGAGCTACTACCGACGAAGCTGAATCAGTGGCCACCGTAGAGCAAATCGAAGAGAAATGGTCTCTCCTCCAAAGCTTCTTGGCGGTAAAACGCTTTGGCCCTATTTTTTGTTCTCGATCTCGATCGGTCTGCAAAGAAGTCACAGGAAGGAGCCGTCACTGTCAGCCAACATGTCTTTTCCGGCGACGGAGGTTCTCATCGCTAGCTCTTCGAAGAACATGCAATTAGTAATCGCACCGCACAGATATGTAATCATATGTAAGAACTAAGAGCTTACATCTCCAATCGCGCAGCGTCCTCTTTCAAGAGCTACTCCCTTCAACCGAAGACAAAACCCTAAATTGAGAAGAGGATCTGCGAGTCTCGAATTGAGGAAGACGATATGCTACCTCAGTTCCCACCGAGTTTTAATAATATAATAACACAAAGTTTTTGTAAATTGCAACATTAATCTCCCACTACTCTTATTATCCAAAATTGCCCCTAAAACTTTAGCTAGTGCTTCTACTCTATTAATTATTCTTATTAGAGTTGGGAAAAAAAAAATCGTATTAGAGCGCCATTTCCTCAAAAGTCAAAAGTGCCGATACTATTTTTCAAAAAAAAAAAATCTAGCGGCACTTTCATATAGTGCCGTTACGATTTTTTAATAAAAACTCTTAGTGGCACTTCATTAGTGCCGCTATATTTTTTAAAATTTAAAAGGTAGCGGCACATCATTTAGTGCCGTTATGTTTTTTTAATTTTAAAACCAGCGACTCTTTTATATAGTGGCGCTAACGTTTTTTTTATTTTTATTTTTTTGTAAATAACGCCACTTTTAAAGTGCCGGTAACCAAAAATATCAACGACACTATAGTAGGTGTCGGTATCTCAATTTTTAAAAAAAATTATCGTCACTTTTAGGGTAGTGTCGTAGACAAGTGCCGCTATTTACTTATATTCTTGCATGTATTCTCATTTGCATTCCGCAAATTTAATTTATTACCTATTTTCTTTGATCAGCCACTCTCTTCTGATGCCAGTGATTTTTCTCATCATAATCTCAATAAATTTTATCTATGCACATCTTCATTGCTCGTGACATCTAACATCAAATTCAAATGACTAAGTAGCCATTTTTGGAAGTGGATATATGATAAAGAATTAAACATAGTGAGTGAGATATTACAACAGGAAGATCATTTAGAGCATTTAGAAGAACAGCTGCCTTTTCAAGATCCGGTCGATGGCCTTCAAAATAAGCAACTGTATTATGCTAAAAAAATGTTAAGTTTATAGAGAGGACTAGAAACATGCTTTTAAAAACAGTTTACCAAGGATTTTATTTTAAACAACAATACTTTTCAATAAGGGCAGAGTGGTAAACCTTCTAAAATGGTCAGTGACCAAAAAGGATCAATGCGTATAAGTTGGATATGCAAGAACATTAAGGAACATAAGTATTAGCACCATCTTGTACCTTGCAAGTCAAATCCATAAATGAATTGCATAAGTGCGTAAACTGGGTTACTATACAATTCATAAAGAAATCGTGTATTAGGAATTGACTTTTTCAGGGTTACTATACAATTCATAAAGAAATCGTGTATTAGTAATTGACTTTTTCAACCTCGTCCTCTCGGTTAGCTTTAATTGTAAAAGAAAGAGATTTTCCACCTTGATTTTGGATTATCAATAATAAGAATACTTTAACTGAAAAAAAAAGGTATAATTATATTTATTCAGATTCAATTTAGAGTACAACCAACACACAGCATAAAACACCCATAATGACAAAATATATATATATATTTTAAAGACACATACATATGTAATTCTTATAATAGTGCATCATTTATTACACATGACACAACAACACATGGCATGTTTTATTCGATGGGTTGTTTTAATATGCTTCTTCCTTCCTTAATTCAGTGCTGCTGGATAAGGTGTTTGTCAACGTCCTTCAACATAACAATCATGAAGTCCAACTCTTTGGTAGGCTCCCAGCGGGTGTCGTCGTCTTCGTTAATTTTCTCGTACAGAAGAGTAACTATAACCCTAGCAGGTGTACCGGAGATGACTTTGTAGTTAATCTTGTAGCTTTTCAACCTCTCCAGAATGTCTCCTCCAACCGCCACCATTCTTACCGTCAAACTTTCTTCATCTATTTCAAATTTCTCCTTGAAAACTTCCTGCTTCCCATCTACATATTAACCAAATAAAATATATTTTATTATATGCTCATTAATTTTATAGGGTTAAATAATAACTTATGAAATGTCTGAAGTTTCAAAAGTTAATATGAAAAATCTGAAGTTTCAACTTTTTTTATATAAAGAAAAAGTATACATACCGAGGGTGTAAGTCCAGGACTTGATGGAACCGTGAGTTTTGAAATCACCTTCATGAATTTCGACAGCATGGACACCGGGGGTAGCATCGGGAAGATGGTGAAGTTCTTCACTTAAGCGTTTGAAGAATTTGTGGGCTGGTGATTTCAGCACTATTTCTGCTTCTAATCTCCCTTCTGCCCCCATATATATATACTTTCTTTCTTTTCTTATATAATAAATATATAAAACTACACAATCAATTCAAGGAGAGGAGTCTGTGATGAATCAATGGTGAGAATCACTATTGGCCTGGAACCCTATTTATATACAAGAATACTGATGGTGACAACTTTCCTTTTATATAATAATAATAATAATCATAAGAGAATTGAACCCTATGAAGTGTAAATTATTTAACATGTATAAATGACTAATTTTTATTCATCGTAGCATGTGATTGCTTTTAGCAGAAAAAAAAATGTATGAAGTTTTGTAGATCAAATAACCACATTATTTTTTGCCAAAAAAAAAAAAATAACCACATTTTAAAAAATAAAATATTGTTAGGTTATAAGAGTGTACTAAATACTAACCGACCACCTAATTTTGCGTATTTTACTTTTGTAAATAACATTCTTTATTAAAAGTCAAAACAGTAAATATCTACAATAATTCATTGTGAATGTAACTTGCTTGTTTAGGGGATAACTTGTTTATATTATAAACACTAATGATTGACGACTAAGATTTTAAAATCTTTTATTATTCTATTTTACTTACATTATATTATATATGGATCTGGTTGTTTGCAAAATCGTATTAAATAATATAGATGAGGCTATCATATTTTTTTAATAAGCTAAGAAAATATATAGTATACTTTCCTCGCAATTCTCGTGTTTTTCATATGACGTCATTGTAATCATCATCATATTTTTTGGTTTTGTCATGCTTCAGTTTTCTATTAACTTTATTGTTATGTTGCTACGCAAGTATAAAGTATACTTCATTGTCCGTAAACAATGTTTAATTTAATTAGATGGTATATGTTCCAACTTGCTTATCCGGGGTCCGATCTTGGCGGCCATACGTCGAGTCACGTTCCTTTGATCTTCGGGTTATGGTCGATCAAACTCCATGCCTCACTACAAGAAATACCCCATTTACCGGCGAGGGTTAGTGGCCGGTAAAAACCCTATTTTCGCCAGTAAAAGTCATCCCGGCGAACTTTTTCGCCGATCAATCTCGCCGGTAAAGCGCCGCCGGTAAATGTTTTACCGGCGAGTTAGAGATGGCCGGTAAAACTAATGACCTTTTACCGGCGAGATATCTTGCAGAGAAAGACTTAACAAAAAAAAAATATTACTTATTCCGGCAAGTTATTTCGCCGGTAAAAGTATGAGAATTTACTGGCGAGACTTAGTCGCCGGCGAAAATAGGGTTTTATCGATGAGTTGTTTCGCCGGTAAAAAAAGATAGTTTTTTACCGGCGAGTTATTTTGCCGGAAAAATTGTGCTTTAACGGCGAAAAAATTCGCCGGTAAAATACATGACTTTTACCGGCGAAAAAGCTCGCCAATAAATTGATTTTATCGACGAGCTATTTCGCCGGTAAAATAAAGAGTTTTTACCGGCGAGTTATGTTGCCGGAGAAAATGTACTTTAACAGCGAGACAATTCGCCGGAAAAATATATGAATTTCACCGGCGAGTTTCTTGGTCGAAAAAAAACGGCTATAATTGGCAACCTAGTTTGCCGATATATTTTCGGCGACTTATTTCGCCGAAAAAAATAATACCCGGCGACTTTTTTAGCCGAAAATGTGTTTTTACCGGCGAGTTACTCCGACCGTAAATTGAATTTTTTCACCCAATTGTGTAATTGAAATTCCAAACCATAATTATAAAACAACCATATTATTTTGAAGTCAACAGTTAGACTCCTCATTCATAATAAATCATAATATAACCCAATAATAATTGTGGACCAATAGAAACCTTAGTTTCAGACAATTTCGACACCCCTCATCATAAGTGACCAGGTGGCTCCTCTAGATTCCAGAACCTTGCTTCTCAGTTGTATCACACAGTTGATGATGTTAAGTAAAATACTAAAATGATTCATCCAATTCAATCAATAATTTGAAGATTAATGTTCCTACTTACTTGTCTTAGGAGAGTACTTGCGGAAAGGCACACAAACGCACACCACTACATTAAGTCTCCACAATTAACTAATAGATATAATCATATGTAATTTTAGTTGCATGAGTTTGAATAGCATCTCAAAAAACTAACCATACACATCCACAAAATAAGCAGCTGCAGTTTAAATATTTGAAAGACCTTCAAAAAGCTAGCATAACTTCACAAAACGTATTGATGAACCCATATACCTTTGGAAGATCTTCATCATATTCCTACATGTGAAAAATATATACATTAAACAACCAAATAACAGTAAGTGATACATTAATAGTACAATTCAATAAGAAACCAAACAATAAACATTAAAATGTATGTACAGTTGTTTGAATAATAGTACAACTTGTTTGCATACATCACACTAAATTAGAAAACTTTCAAGTCATGCAGCCTATCTAATCATTTGGACTTGTTGTATGCGATAGCAACTTCAGGTATGAATAAAAATGGGACAACGCCAAAGAAAATAACGAAGATTAAGCTTGTAAAGACCACAACATCATAGATAGCATATATCACTCTTTCACCAGAATCTATGTACGTACACAGATTTCCAGAAGCATTCTTTTATTAATGAAATGAGAGGGGAGATTAGATCAAACTGAAACTGCTGGAATGCACCACATACGCACTTAGAAAATATAACTGTTTTCTTTTATATGATTTGAAACGTACCTCCAAGCAAGAACTCACAAAGTAGGCAAGTTATTCCTAGCACCTGATCCGGGCACACTCCGATCATCATCTGGCGCTGACAAAAAAGTTTACAAAACGTTAAAATAAGTGAAATACATTGTAAGAGAATAACATCTTATTACATAACCTGTAATACCTTCAGTCTCATAACTATGGGTCTATGAGTAATTCTATATTTACTAATCATCTTCACTACAAGCATCAGTATTTGTTTTAGAATCCGTAGAATTGGACGCGCTTCCATCAAAGTCAGCCTCATTCATATCATCATCAGTTTCTTCATCGCTGGTTAAGTACTCTTCTTCCTCATTTTCTCCATTGTCTTCTCCTAGTACTTCGTCATCCTCAACAACCTCAACTACAGTCTCCACACCAACTGTATTATGTGCTTCAACCTCATCACTATCAACATCCACTCTGTTGTGTTCGAAGTCACCTACATCCGGGTTAAGTTGAAGAGGATGATACGGAGAAATAGTGTCTTGATGTGGTTCGACACCTTCTGCCAACATATGGAGACCCATATTGAAATGTTTTCGAGGTTCTACATTGACAACTACACTCCACTCCTCATCCATAGGATCTTTCGCATAGAACACTTGTCTAGCTTGATCAGCTAAAATATATGGCACATTTGTTTGCAAAGACGCCGATGTCTTCACAGAAGTAAATCCAAATTCATCATACCTCACATTTCTTCGATTGGCAACATCAAACCAGTCGCACTTGAAAAGAACAATGTTGTTGGAATTCAAGTAGGGAACTTCAACGATCTCTTTCACAACCCCATAATAATCAATTTGAACTCGACTGAGGATTTCTATCTCGTGCACTTGAAAAGCATGTTGTGTCTGCAGATATGTGATAACTCCACAATTCTGAACTATTCTTCTACTAGCTCTTTCTTTAGTGTGAAACTTATATCCGTTTACTTAATATCCACTGTAGCACTTTAGAGAAAACAAGGGCTTGCTTGCTAATGATTTTAGATATTCCGTTTCCGCGTTTACTCTACCACCATGCATACGAGTATCCTGAAAACGATATAGACTATATAAACCATGATGTCTTGCAGAATAAACAATAATCTAACTAGACTATAACTGACCCGATCTTCAAACCAATTCGGAAATTCCTTGTTGTGTGCCAATGTCGCTGCTCGAGGGTTCAGTCTTCTACCTCGCAACATCCTCTTATGTTCACTGTTAAAAAATAAACAATGGTCCATAATGTGTTCATATTGTTCACCCAAAACAACACAGTTCTAAACATAGTACGCTTATAAAAAATGCATATACTCTTTACTATGTCCTAAATAAATTACTAAAGTTTAAAGTTTAGAAAAGATATCCTTACTCGATGAAGGGTTGCACCTCCTCGCATTGATTCAATATGTATGAGTGACACTGAAACCTTTCCTCCATGCTAAGTTCACGTACAATAGAGGCACCTAATGGCCGACCTATCCTTTGAAAGATGGATAGTGCTTGTTCTTGTGAATTGCCAATATAGTTCTGACTGATCCGTGTAAATCTAGTCTCAACATCTTGTAGATACCTAGAACAAAAGGTCATGCACTCCAAAGCGATGTATCCCTCTGCCATAGAGGCTTCTGGATGTCGTCTATTACGAACGAATGACTTCATTATGCCCATAATCCTGAAAAATATATTATAGAATGTCAGTAAAATAACTAAACTAGTATTTATTAAAATGAAACATACAAATTATGTTGAAGAGATTGTTCATACCTCTCAACAAAGTACATCCAACAGAATTGAACTGGACCGGCTATTTTTGCCTCTTCCACTAGATGAATCACTAGATGCACGGAGATATTAAAGAATGCTGGTGGAAAAATCCTTTCTAAATTGCACATTAAAATTGGCATATCACGTTCTTACCTATCCAAATCATCTTTCCCCAACTCATTAGAACATAGTACTCTGAATGCATTACTCAGCATCACTAAGGCCATCACCACATGCTTAGGTAGAACACCACGAACGGCTATTGGCAAGAGACGTTGCATCAACACATGGTAGTCATGACTCTTCAATCCGTCAATTTTCCGCTCCTTAACATTAACACAACGAGATATATTAGATGATAAACCTCCAGGAATTGTCAAATCTGCCAAGAACCTACACAAAAGAGTCTTTTGATCACGCGACAATGTATGGCTTGCTGCAGGTATTACTTGCTTAGATCCAATTGATATTGGATGGAGTGAACGTCTTATGCCCATGACTTGCATGTCTAGACGAGCATTTAAGTTGTCGTTGCTGCGGCCCTTCGCTCCCAATAACGTATTGAGTAAATTCTCACAAACGTTTTTTTGATGTGCATAACATCTAAGTTGTGGGGCAGCAAGAGACTTTTCCAATAAGACAATTGAAAAAACACACTTCTTTTCTTCCAATTGAGAGATGATGACTCTAAACCAACCTTGTTCGTCTTCTGTAGCTTCCCAAAACAGGTGTTCTCTAAACTTTCAAGTTGTTTTAGCACCTCATCGCCGGTCATTCTACGTGGAGGGGGACGAAAATCCTGTTTGCCATTGAATGATGCTCGATTAAATCGAAATTGATGATCATTTGGCAAGTATCTTCGGTGATCCATAAATGAGATTTTACTTCCATTCGGTAGGTGACAAGAACATGTATCCTTATTACATACTGGGCATGCCAAGTATCCAGATGTTGCCCATCCAGATAAATTTCCATATGCTGGAAAATCATTGATTGTCCAGATGATTGCCGCATAGAGACGGAAGTTCTCCTTTTTGGAAGCATCATAAGTCATCGCACCTTCTTCCCATAATAGCTTCAACTCATCTACCAAAGGCTATAAATATACATCAATATCGTTACATGGGGACTTTGGACCTGGAATGATCATGGAAAGTAGATAATTTGGATCCTTCATACATTCTTGTGGTGGCAAGTTGTATGGAATAAGAAGCACAAGCCAAACACTGTACGGCTTGTTGGAGAATGGGTTGAAACCATCACTGGACAATCCTAACCTAATGTTGCGAGGTTCAGCACCAAATTCAGGTCTTACATCATCAAGGGCTTTCCAAGCTACGGAATCGGCTGGATGCCTCATAACTCCGTCCTTTATTCTACCATCTGCATGCCACTGCATACTTGAGGCTGTCTTTGTTGACATAAAGTACCTCTGTAGTCTTGGAATTAGGGGAAAATATCTCAATCTCTTCACAGGAACTTTTTTCACATTCCTCGTATTGTCGACATTTCTACTATCACCGCTAACTTTATCTTTTATTTGCACCCACCTTGACTCACTACAAACAGGACAAACTGCTGCATCTGCATGCTCTTTAGTAAAAAGAATGCAATCATTTTTGCATGCATCAATCTTCTCATACTTCAGCCCCAAATCCGAGACAATTTTTTTAGCCTCACTATAACTTCCAGGTGCCGTGTTTTCTTGTGGTAGACAATTCTTAAAATGTCTCATCAACTCATTCATCGCTGCATTGCTAACCCTATAGAGAGACTTGATGTGTAATAACTCCACTGTGTATGACATTTTGGAATAGTCTTGACACCCTGGATATAGACTTTTCTTGCATTCCTCTAGAAGACTATAAAACTTTCTAGCTTCAACATTTGGTACCTCATCTTCATCACCCCATTCCCTTGCACCGGTCACATCATACACTATCTCTTGCATTGATCCACGTTTCGGTTACTACTTCTTGAATCAACTGCTACAAACTCTTCACCTTGGTGTATCCAATTCGTGTAACTTTGTAGAATACCATTCCTGAATAAATGGTTCTCAACAACATGTCTAGGCTTGTGGAAATGATTAAGACACTCATTGCACGGACAACGAATTGTTTCATTTCCACCACTGTCCTTTAAAGTTCGGCCTTGGAAGGCAAAATCAAGAAATCCTTTCATACCAACAGCATAGTCATTGGTTAGTTTGGACTTGCACATCCAACTTTTATCCATTTTGTACGAATGTGAGATGAAATTGACTTTAGAAAGTACCTATCATATATAAACAAAACAATATGTTGTGAGGTCATAATTGAGTAAGAATATGAAAGATGAGAATATGATCATTCAATTTATAATTCAAACTTGTGTTTTTCACGTGAATGAAACATAAAAAGATGAGAATGTAAAGATAACTAAGATCATCATGTAACCCACATTTTTTTAATGTGTGTATATATATATATAGACAAAGACAATAGGGAGCTTGAAAACAACACAATATATATAAGACTAGAACTTAACTTTTGTAAAAATCAAACATCCAGCTAGCTAGCTAAGTTAACTATATTATCCAAGTTTTGAGCTAGCTACTAAATATATAAATGTGAAGTTTAATATTGTCAATCATACCATCTGTTACACTAATTAAACTCTCCCATCTCTAGAAGGCTAGGAGGATTTCTTCTTTTACTTTATAATGTCACTTAATTTGTTCCTATTTGAACTAAAATGTCTCCAAAGAGGTTGGTAACGAAAATTATTTGCCCAACAATTTGATGCCTAGACAGCATTATTTCAAATCTAAGACCTAGACAACATTATTTCAAATCTAAGATTTTTGAATTCACATGCTATACCACTTAATCAAATCAATTATAATCAAACCTATTTTATCTACAGTTGAACTAACTCACTGTATACCCATCTAAATCAGCTCAATTGGACCAATTTTCAGAAAACCAACTTAACACGGCTCAGTTCAGTCAAAATCCTTCTAATTTAGGGTTAACCACTTGAACTCAATTTCACTTCTGCAAACTACACATCAAACTGATACTTGATTTTCAATTCAAGTAACCCAACCGAAAATAAACTAACATGGGTCTAAGAAATAGACTGCTTGACCGATCGGAGGCCGCTTGATGTCGAGGTCGTTTGTCAAAAGGTGGAGGTGCGGTCGGAGTCTGCTAGTCTGGGCTAGAGCTGCAGGACGACTTCAATTTCTGAAGCCAGAAGATGCAATCACTCTCGAAGCCTTGCTCGATGTCTAGACCTCTCTACCTCTCTTTCTTCTCTTCGCTTTCTGGACTCTCGACCTCCCTTTCTTCTGTTTATCATTTAGTAGGATGGCTTATGGATATTATTATTAGGGAGTGGCTAAAATCAAGTCGAGTGTATAGTCAGTCGATTCTTTAGCCGTTGGATCAGAATATTTCGAGATCTGTTCTAGGCTTCCAGCTGCAGTATTCCTTCCCTCTCTCCTTCTCCAGCCCGAGCCCGAGGATGCCTGTTCTCTTTCCTCTCCTCCTTTTACTTAGTTATTTATTGTTATTATTATTATTATTATATTCACTTAGCTATTTGGTCAACATATCTTTCTTTTAGCATTTTATATTTTTATTCTATTATTATTACTTTATTAGTGTTTAAGTAGTTTATCCATTTTTTTTTTTAACAGGTCTTTTGGTCCATGATATTTGACCACTTTTAGTTTTGGTCTATGATGTTTTTTTGGTATAGTTTTGGTACCATATGTTTGTAGAATTTTTCTAGTTTTGGTCCGACCGTTACATTCCGTCCATTTTTTCCGTTAATTGACATGTGCAAGTCACGTGATCCACCATAAACTTTCAATTTTTTTTCAATTTAGTCCCTCTAATACTTTCCTATTTTTTGTTCAATTTAGTTCTAAAATTTCAAAATTTCAATGGACCTTCGAGACTATATTGAACAAAAAAGGTTAGAAAAGTATTAGAGGGACTAAATTGAACAAAATTGAAAGTTTATTGTAGATCACATGACTTGCACATGTCAATTAACGAAAAAAATGGACGGAATGTAACGGTCGGACCAAAACTAGAAAAATTCGGCAAACATATGGTACCAAAACTATGCCAAAAAAAATATCATGGACCAAACCCAAAAGTAATCAAACATCATGGACCAAAAGACCTGTTAACCATTTTTTTTTCTAAATATTTATTGAAATTGGAACAGTTGGATTAGGTGAACTCTAAAACAATACTTTTAATTTTTTTGTAATCGAAATAACATTATTTTGCGAACAAGCTACCGAATAATTTACCCATTCTAACATTTTTTTTTGCTTGAAAATTAGTGTTATTTAGGTTTTTAAAAAAGTCTACGAGTGTTATTTGTTTATTGTTTAAGTAGTTTTTAGGGAAAAAAAAAAGACTCACCTAGTCAACAGTCCGTCTAATCTAATATGTTTTAGGAAAAAAATGTTGTTAAACTAATTAAATTTTAATAAACTCATAAAACTACATTAATCTTAAAATATTGTTTAAAGAAAATATCATTTTTCTCGTAATTTTTATTTATCAATAATAATTTTCTTCCTTTAGGCGATTGGTTCACGAATTGAGTTTTTTAATAAGAGAATTTTGAGATTATTTTATTAAAAATTGAAATAGGAACCTTCTTTTGTAAATAAAAAAAACTTTTTGACTTTTTTATTTTTCTCTAGAAAAATTCAGAAACAACTGAACACTAATCTGAAATTATTTGGATTTAGCCAAAAAAAATAAAAAAGTGTACAACTTTAACTTATATCTAATTTATATGCATAAATATTATGCTGTTATTAAGGCAAAGAAAAAAATCATAATGTGAAAGAACAAGTCAAAAAACAATAAAGAAGCGAGAGAATCAGTTCGGGCTTACTGGGCTGGAGGGAGAGAGAAAAGCTGAACGAATCTCAAAATCTTCACTTCGTAAATTCGACTGACAATACACTCGAGCTGATTTTAGCCACTCCCTTATTATTATTATTATTTCTCTAAAAAGTAAAAGTAAAACATAACTATGATGGTGAGGACGTTTATTTGTAGAGAAAATATAAAGAACTGTTTTTGGCCGATATAAAAGACTATCTCAATTCTAAATATAAATTAAGTGTGTATGTATTGTGTTTGTATAGAATTCTCTTTAATTTTTGTCTAATCCTTCAAATATATTTTGCTCGACAAAGTATATACCTAAATAATCATACTTAATTTTTATCTTACGTAATTAACCAAGCGAATATGTATTCAATTTTATAAAAAAAATTTTTTTCCGGTGACTATAATTACGTCGTTGTTAAAACTAATACTTTATCGGTAAAACTAATTTAGACTTCATTAATTGTACAACTTTACCGAAAAACTATCTTGATGCTAATATTTTTTTAAAAAAAATATTCCAACGACTAAAATGACGTCGCCACCAAAAGTTTAACTTTACTGGCGAAACTAATTTGGTCGCCGTTAATAGTAAACCTTTACCGGCCTACTAACTCGCCGGTAATAATTTAATTTTTTCCCGGCGAATAAAATGACATCGCCGCGAAAACTTTAACTTTACCGGCGAGATTAATTAAGTCGCCGTTAATTGTAATCCTTTACCGGCCAACTATCTTGCCGCTAATATATCTTATATTAAAATTTTAATTTATTTTTTTTCTTTAAACTTTTACCGGCGAAACTAATTTAGTGGGCGGTAATTCTAATCTTTTACCGGCGAAAATATTAATCTCGCCGCCAATAATCTTTTACCGGAAAAATTTTAACTTCACCGGAAAAAAAACATTTACCGGACACTTTTAATTTTTCGCCGGTAAATGGGGTATTTTTTGTAGTGCCTGGCGGACTTGCACAAAGGGTAGTGCTAGAGGGGGGTGTCTCTGGCGAACCCTCTCCGATGCCAAAGTAAGGACATAATTCTAGAGAGATAAAGTAGAGAGAACTCAGAGCTCCGGTGTCTCGATCCGAAATTAGCTTGGAAATGAAGGACCTAGGCCCCTATTTATAGAGTTTTGGATCCAGGCACCGGAGGGGCCCACATTTTTGGGTGGGGCCCGCACAGAGATAAGGAGAAATTAAATATACGTGGGTACCCCGGACAGTAGTGTCCGGGGATAGAGGGGTTGTGACGGGAGCGTCGGCCCCGTAGGACACCGGACGGGTCCGGAAACGTCTCGTCCGGACCCGTTCGGTTGCTTATGCAACCGGAAAAGTATGGTTGCATGCAACCAGACATGACCGTTGCTTTGCAACCGGACATGTCCGGTTGCTTTACAACCAGACGAGTGTGGTTGCCTTGTAACCGGACAAGCTCGATTGCTTTATAGCAACCGGTCAAGTCGTGTATGTTTCTCAGGACCAAGTGGACTTACCTCGAGGTCAACAGGGCAACCGTGTATAAGCCTTAGTGAGATCCAATCGGGTGTATATCCACATTTGCCCCAGAGTCAAGGATCGGCTTGCCGTTTCTTGACTCTATTTGTTTAGAAGGATTATAAACCCGATTGTATCTCGGCTTTTATTTTACCTTTGCTTGCTTACGATGAGTGATCCTTCCTTCGTTCTAGGAGGGTATGACCTATATCAATGTTGAACTCATAGCAAAAAAAAATTGCGAGCCAGGGTTAGTCATAAACGTGCTATCATATGACGACGTGTATGTAACCGATGACATGAATCACATGTGTTTGTAATAAATCATAACTAATGGTGTAAGTGCATATGGATATGCTATCATGGGTATGAGTATGCATAATCTATATAATAGATATGAATCAATGACAACGTGACATGATGTGCACCTATGAGAGTGTTACATGGTATGACTTGTGACAGTGTCAGTGTTGATAGATGTGATCACGCAATGTGATGAAAAATTTCATGAGTGTCATAGCACTAGCAAGTATGTGTCTATGTATGCATGTGTTATCAATAGTGATCTAAGTGTTCTACTACACTTATTGTAATGCATATGAATGCAACCATGGTAATGTATTGAAAATTTTCTATCTTTCCTGGGAAACTATCGATGATGTGTATCAATGTGACTCTAATATATGAATCATCAATCATGGGAAGTAATGGTGCTATAGGCATAGTCATGTCAGGTGATAGGAAACTTATAAATGTTATAACACTATAGCTATCAAGCACCTAGATGCACACATGGTAATAGGTGATGGAGTTACTAAGTGTTTGACTACACTAGTAGTGATGCATATGGATGCATGTATATATATCATGAAAATATGCCTAGGCATGTAACAAAAACTTGCAATATATGGGTAAGTAAATGATGATTGAATCGTTGCGTATAATCGGAAAGAGGTTACTTCTTTTCCGATTTTGAAAAAGTTTCGATTTTTCGAAGATTCCGTATGTTTGCCGTGTAGGAATGTCATTGCTTCCATTCGGGTTGATAGATAGCCGTGTAGGAATGTCATTGCTTCCATTCGGGGTGATAGCCATGTTGCTCGATATAGTAGTAACCTGTAATCACTTGAAGACAGTTATAAAAAATTTGCCCCCGAAGTGGACTTGTTGATACCTTGGACGTGAGGTGTTGGGTCTCGCGTCGATGGCGTTGTATGCTATGCTTGCATTGCCATCATATTTTCATATAGTTGACGTAGAGGGTTACCCTTAACGCCTTGTCACGTATCACTGTGTCAGACATGGGGGGTCTCCCTACATGTCTGCCATGTATCAAGTTGAAAGGTGAAAGGTTGCCCCCCTAGGGTAGGCGGAGTGATCATCACATGGTGAATGGAGTGCCAGTCCCTATATCAGGCGTTGTTTCCACCTAGTAGGTGTAGTATCTGTTACTAGTGGTTGATCTATTCACATACACTAGACTACTGCCATTGTGTTGTTATACTGCCCCCGAGTCGTCATTGTCACCTTTATGGGTGTTGGTTGCTAACCCTTGTATTCATCATCCATCCCCTATAGTAGGGTTGTTGATCATTATAGATGTTGGGTATTGTTCTTCCCCCCTGTCGCCTACCATGGCGTTGTCGTCGTCCTGGACATAGGGTGTCGACCCTTGTGCTCATCACACCTTGTAGTATGTATTCATCATATTGCCCCCGAAGTAGGCGTTGTCAATGTTATGGATATAGGGTGTCAACCCTTGTGTCCATCTCACCTTTTAAGTGTTGGTTGTCTCGCCTCCGTGGTAGACGTACTCCTTGTGTCTATTTCACTTCATGGCATGTGCTCCTGATGTTGCCCCCTAGGTGGGCATGTTCATCGTCACAGACATAGGGTGTCTGCCCTTATGTCAATCTCATCTTGCATTGTGCTTCCTTAAGTTACCTCTATACCAGGTACTATACCTCTATCGCATTTCATATTGTTGTCACTATGACATGTGAATGTTCTTCATCTATAGACCATGTTGTCATGCTTCCTGGTTGTTACTTGACATCGGTCTTGACGAGGACTGGGAATGCTCTCACGAGACTGTGTCGATGTCTGGGTTATTACCCATTACTTCAGTTGAGCTTAATATCTCATTTAGGCATATACCTTCATTTGATCATGAGTCTCACGAGGACTCTTCTTATTTCGTGGTTTCAGCCCGGAGGTCTTCCTCTAGGGAGGGTGTTTTAGTAGAAGATTCATGGTTGGTGTCTGAGGTAGATCACCATGGTAAATACTGAGCTCAATCCTTCGTCGGGATTTGAGGCATTATCTGATCATGAGTCGCATACGGGATCTCTATCTATTTTGATGTCGGCCAGGGGGTTTACTCCTGTAGTTTGAAGACTTGAGGTCGGTATGTGAGATTGAATGTCGAGGTCGGACGTAAATTAGGGGGGATTGTACCACGACATCATGACGTGGCCCTGATTCAAGTATCACTTAAGGGAGTATACGTCTGATGTTGCTATGGATATCTTGAGTGAAGTAGACATTGTTGTTCACCTCCTCCAGTGTTATACTAAGTGTAAGGTCGGAGGTATTATTGTGCCCCCAAGGTGATCTTGTACATCGTTTGAGCGCATATCATCTTGTGTTTTCCATACTGCCCAGATCTACTGGTGATTTGTCAATACTACGGGATATCTTCCCTTGGCCCTTCTTTCAATGCAATCCAACACTAAGTCGGCTTGTTGTGTCTTCATCAATGTTCAATGCCCTACTTTACCTGGGCGGGTGGGTGAGCATGCTTGGGATCTAGATTATCGAGTTGTTCCCCTTATCGATTGATTTCATCAGTGTTGTCATTATCTGATACGATGACTATCAAGGTCGTATGTGCTGCACATCAAGTTGGATCTTTGCCGAGCTGGTGTTGTAGTAGACCCTCCTTTTGTTTGCTTATAGAATGCCATAGCTATAGGCGGGTCATTTCTTCCAAGGTTACTCTGGGAGGGGTGAGGTGACGCCTCCTATTGTTGTTGAGAAGGCATCCGAGGCTTCAGGGTGTCTCAAGCTGAAGGTGTGTACGTACACCTTATTGTTGCCATAGTTGTATGCTTCATGCTATGGTTGTTCTTTTATTGACTTCCTTGCTTTTCCGGGGTATGTTGGCGGTACTGCCAAGGTAAGTAACTCTTTGTTTGCCAAGAGCCCTATCACTGTGGCTGGGGGTTCTCAAAGTTCCTTTAGCCAAAAGAGAAAAATGACTGATCTTGATGGTACAGTCCCCACTCCTCCTTGTGACAGGGGTGAAGGGGGGCCTCAATCCTATATCTGATAATGCTACATCTGGTGCTGCTGGTGCTGACAGTGACGTCTTTGATGCTGCAGCCACTGAGGCTGACACTGCAGCTGCTGGCGTTGTGGTAACTGATACGGACGTTGTTGCTAGCCGGGGTAAGGCTAGTGCTATTTATACAAAATATTGCTTCTTATGATGATGGCATCTCCCGTGTTTTCGAACTTGGCCCTAAGGCACATTTTGAAGTTGCTTATACTTCTTCATACTCTATCTACCTTGATGTTAATACTGCTTATTTGCAGCCTTTATCTAGTACCTCATACTACTCAAGATGACTTGATGCGGCCTCTTGATGGTGCCCTTAGAAATTCTACATAGGTGTCTCTTTGGAGACCCCTGGGTTGGGTGCCTCTTTGGAGACCCCTGAGATCGGTGTTTGCGTGATGAAAGCTATTGTTGCCCCCGGCGATCGCAGGGCGTTTCCTGACTCTGCTTCGTCCGGTCTTCATCTTGTTAATGGGGCCTTGTCTCGGTATGCCCCCGTGAGTATACTGTTATTCTATCTTTTAATTGTTAGACTTTCACTGTGTAGCATGTGCCTATCATTTTCAGGCTGTTGTTGATGCGATCACCCTCGGCTTCATTAAAGTCGAGCTGACCGAGGAGGTTGATGTCTATAGGACTGAGCAGAAGCAACTAAGAGAGTCGGGGTTCATTTTGAAGGGGAAGGCTTGTACTTTTGACTCCTCCGAACTTGTCTATCAGGGTTGCATTGCATCCCTTGGAGCCGAGGTAAGCCGACCTTGGAGAGTGAATGAATATGAAGCCATGGCTGTATATGAGCACTTGGCATAGGCACTTGTAAAGAATATTGACGAGGGGACTATTTTACAGTATCATTTAGTATAAGGCATCTCTCGAGTTTTGAAGTGGATGCCAAGGTGAAGTGACAGGTCGTCATTGAGACCTATGGTGGAGACCTTGCTCTCCAATTGAAGAGAGACGTGCTCCGTCTTCGACCTTCTCAAGTAGGGCTATGGATACTACTTCCTTGTTTAATGATGGCGGCGACGATGCTGCCGCTTTTGATTAATGGACTGACTTCCTTTATCACACTTTGTAGATAGCCACCCCTTCTATGCTTATCATGCATCTTTGTGTGGAAACACTTCTTTTGGGACTTAGGCATATATGCCATCAGTCTATCTTTCGTATCATACCTGTTCAAGACATATGAAAATATATGGTTATATAAGCATGAGTAGGATATCATACCATTGTTATTATGGATGCCCCCACGTCTGCTAGGTTGTGTATGTTTACACTTCCTGTTGTATCCTCTTGTTCTTGAGGTTGTTAATGTCGTGGTTATTACCTGACGGCCTTAGCATTGTAATACGCATGTGTCACGAATATGATATGCATCCTTATTCTTAGGATGTTATCCATCTTGTCGTGCCGGTGTAGTGCCGGACTTGACGTTCATCACATTCATTACCAATGGTACCTATAATATCAAGCTCACACATGCCCATCTTCTTACTACCAAGGTATGGCGTTGTTTTGAGATGTTATCTATATTTGACGAAGATCACTTGCTTGTCGATGCCTCGACATAGCACTATTTGCAAGACGCTACTTGCGCTGTGTTGACACGTTTTGTGACCGCGTATCCGATGCCTCGAGATAGCGTTGTTAGCAAGAAGCTACTTGCTTTATTTGTTGCGTTATATCCACTTGCCTGATGCCTCAGGGTAGTGTTATGGCAAGACGTTACTTGCATAATTTGGTACGTTTTAAGCCGCTTACTCAATGCCTTGAGATAGTGTTATGGCGAGACGCAACTCGCGATTGCACTTTACCGCTTTACTTGATGATTCAAGATAGAGTTGAGGCAAGACGTTACTTGCTCGGTTTGGTACGTTTTAAGCCGCTTTCTCAATGCTTTGAGATAGCGTTGTGGCAAGACGCTACTTGCTATCCTAACATGCTACTACAAAGTGCGTTTTTCGCCTCTTGACGTCCTAAGACAAGGTGTTGTGGCAAGACGTTACTTGCTTGGTTTGGTACGTTTTATTCCGCATACCCGATGCCTCGGAGTAGCGTTGTGGCAAGGTGCTACTTGCAAATGCGTTTTTCCGCCCTTGGTAGTCCAAGATGTGGCGTTGGTGCAAGACGCTACTTGCGAGAATCTGATGCGTTTTTTCATTGTATGACCACTACTTGGCTTGTCCGAAGCAGGGTCGCGACGGTATCGACTCCGCCGAGGTGGTGTATCCGTTACTTGATGTCTTCAAGCTTACGTTGTGGCGAGACGCGACTCGCATGATATTCAGCATTTTGGGGCGTGTAGGCGTCGCCTTGTTATCATAAGGGTTGCCTCTTCATCAGTATAGCCAGGGATCGCGGAAACATAACTATCCATGGTAGTGTCACTGCCGCTTAACGGGACTGGACGTGTGATATTCAAAATATTTCTTCAGAGTTAGCTCCTGATGACTGAAGGAAAATCACATCACATAAGTGGCTGTGCTGCCGGTGTATCTGAGATGATACCTGGTTTTCACTTTCCAGGTACTTGTTGCTATCATATCATTTTGACCTTAGCGCTAAGGTATTGCGATCGTGATAATCTGCCAGTCACGCCACTTTGAATCAGTACCCTACGGTACAGCGACCGCAAAATTGGTGTTGGTTCCAACTACGACGCCTTGAGTAGTTCCCTAAGGCACAGCTATCATGGAATTGGTAATATTTCCAACCATGATGCTTGAATAACACTGCTGGGTGATCAGCCCAGAACAATTTGGAGATTGTATATAACCTTGACGGACACTCCCACTGTTGCATAGATATCACTACTTGGTGTTTTCCCATAGTAGAGTGTATAAGAGATATGACCTTGTCTTCTCTTTATATAGTCTTCATAAATCAGAGGTCCCTTGATAGACTTGCTCTTCTTCATAAGGTTGCCATTACTTGGTGATTTTTCCAAAGTAGGGTATGAGTTGCGCTAATAGGTCACGTCCGACCATTAGATAATTGGTATAGGTCAGAGGTCGTTGTATGACTTGCCTATCCATATAGCTGTGCCCTTACTTGGTGTTGTTCCCGAAGTAAGACATGTATTATAACCTGCAAGTCTTTTGCAAATTCTTTGACATTGAATCAAGATGTTAGCTTTTGGCCAAAAAAAAAAAAAATCAAGATGTTAGCTAGAACATACTATGTGATTATGCATCTTTATGTAGGACTATTTTGCCTAATATGTTGTCTATTTGGACTAGTTTATCGATGCGACTGGTCTGAACTATTCGATCCTTGTACTGGGTTCGATTAGTTCATTCCGTTCTCATTAGATTCAATTAGACGAGATCAGACTATGTGAACTTGATCTTTGGTTCGCGCAGTCTGTTCTATTCGTATTGCTTTTCTCATAGGGGTGTTATCCCTTACCTGGGTTTTCCCATGGAAAAGTGCTTGTTACCTGGATATATTCCCAGTGTGAAGGTCGCCCTGTCAAGAGCGATTCTTGTTGTCTCCAACCTTGGGCGGACCGTACAGAGGGTTTCCGCTGTTGTTCCCTCTTTATGCCTTCCTTATTGGAAGAAGTAGTGTCACTACACCATGATATGTTTTTTGTGGCTACTAGAAAGGTCACAAAAGACCGCAAAACAGTCACATAATAAATCAGTGACCAAAAAAATGTTTGTCACAGTATGGTCACAGTAGATAAAGTTGCTAAATGAAATAGTGACCAAGTGAAAAACTAGCCACTAAATAAAGCAGGAATTTGTGACTACGCCAACGAGTCACTAATCATTAATTATGATATTAATGATGGTTTTTTTTTTGGTAAATAAAAGGAATAGGCTAGTAGTGGCAACCCTATGCCCATCCCGTTACGTAATGTCCGGACTTTCGTGTTCATTTGCGAGCATATCATACTTATGAACAACCGGCGAATGCACTGGCCCCGTCAACGTAACCCCAGGAAATGATTTTAATCAAGTCGCTGGGAGGATTCGAACTCGTGACCTCGGAGCCAAACCACATGAGAGTCAGCGCTCTCAACCACTAGACCAAAACTGCTGGTGGTATATTAATGATCGAAGCAATACATATATCTATATAATTTTTTAAAAAATATTATTTATGTGTTTTTTATTTATTAGTAAAACTAATAAAATAAAATATTAAAGAGTGAATGGTTTACAAATTACTCTCAATTAAACCATATCAACATACTTCCTACCTTGGAGTATTCGTAATTATTATATACCAATATAATTACATGTATAAAATTATGTACATTTAGGGGTGAAACCGGACCGGTCGGATCGGTTTTTTGTTTGGTTCGGTCGATTATCCATATTTTCGGTCCGGTTTTTTTCCTTAAAAAAATCCGACCAAAAAACCATGTGAGAAAAAATAAACCGTCCATTGTTAGTACGGTTTTTTCGGTTCGGTTTTCGGTTTAAACCGAAAATCCAAAAGTAACAATTATCATTTAAAATTCTCGTTATTTTCATGGAATTTATCAAAGCGAAATGAAAAATAACGTCAATTATTATAATTAAATAAATTATAAAACAAAATTAGAAAAAATAATCTTTATAAATGATTATTTCATAATTTTTATAAACCTAATGAATTAATTATATTGATTAATATCAACTAATATAATATATATTTAGTTAGTATAACGGTCGGTTCGGTCCCCACGGTCCTCAAATATTAAAATCCGAACCGGACCGAAAAATCGAACTAGAATAAAAAAATCCGACCAAAAACCAAACCGTGTATTTCGGATTCGGTTTTTTCGGTCCGGACCGGATCGGTTTTTACCGGTTTTTCGGACCAACCGGATTTTGGTTTCACCCCTATGTACATTAATAAGAGACAACTCCTAAATAAGATCTCATAGATAATATTACAACATATAACTCCAAATAAATGGTACAAAATATATGCAAAATTATTTTGATAGAATATACACATGTTAAAGGAAGTAGGCGACATTGTCAACAAGTATAAATGATTCTATATGTCTCTCCTGAATTCATATGCATCTTACTCGATAGAATCCTGCAAAACAATGAAGAACATGACGACGATGACACGCATGGTAGTCGTGAAACCCGACATGAGATATTCGACAATCAATTTCGTATCCATGGCGGTTTTTTATTCAAATTAATACTCAGATATGCTAGATAGATCACGTCGGGAATATTGACGAACATGATTGGATTGCGTCGACTTAATGAAATTACGCGATGTCAACATCAGGGGGAGAATGTACACCGCTGCACTCTTTTTTCCTTAACCAAGGTTTTATCCCATCGGGTTTTCCTGGTAAGGTTTTTAACGAGGCAGCTTACAAAAAGGGATCCATAATTGTGTACTCTTTTTCCTTCACTAGATTTTTATCCCAATGGGTTTTTTTCTAGTAAGGTTTTAACGAGGCACAATTCCCTTATGAACATCCAAGGGGAGTGTTATGAATATATTTAGTGGATGTTCAATATTGCGTGTATATACCATCTTCCTTGTTTAGACTTTCCTAGTATTAAATTTACTTCCACCCCAAGTCTATGTAATCCCTATATAAGGGCTCCTATGTGTGATAATAAGATCATCTCTAAATTCTATCTTCCATTAGCTCTATACTTTCGTAACATAAACTATATTATTATTGCTTAGAGATTAGTTATAGTTAGATACCTTTTTTTTTTAGCATAATAAAAACTATTTCTCCAAACCAAAGTTATAAATGCCCTATAATATTTGTGAAAATTAATAAAATTATCAACTTAAATTCAACTAATTTTAAATATTTGATAAGAAAACAAAATGGTGTGATATACACATATCGAATGGTAGGAATAAAACGAACTAATATTTAAACGTTATTTACAATTTTCTAACTAGATGAAAATCATCACATATTATATTTAGCAGTGGTACCTGTCCAAACTAATATTTAGTAACTAAAACTTTCAATTATCGCCATGTGTTTAGCTAATACATACATGTTTCACTTTGCTTTGGACACAAATTGGTTGTGATTAGCAACTAAATATTAGTTCATCACTAAATAGTTTCACGAATATATAATTTGTGACTAAATTCATATGTAGCTACTAAAGAAATTAAATTTTAGTGACTAACTATATTATGGTCACAAAATATTCATCACTAAAAATATGTTTTTTTGTAGTGTGTCATGGGCTTATGTGGCCAAACAATGTCGTACACCCAACGTCTTTATCTATCTTCTTGTTGGAGTGCCGAGCATTTGTTCATCTGGCGCCCCCATAATTGCTCGGTAGTCACATCGTGCTTTCGTGCCTTGTGGATGATAATCCACTTCGGCTTTCCTTTTCGGTTCCCCTCTTGCTTCGGGCTCCCTATTCATAAGTTTGCTTGATTTTGCTTGCTTGCTTGAGAATGATAGGTGTCTCTTGCGGCACCTTTTGCTCGTACTGGTCACGATCACGTTTCTGAGCAAATCCTTTTATGGGTGTTCCCTTGATGGGGTTAGGGGGTGGGTAATGGAGACTTCTCCCCTTTCATCATCGGAACCCGTTACTTCTATTGACTACTTGCAGGAGTCAGTTTGGCGTAGTATTACTGAAGACCTCTTGATCGGTGTTAGCTCCCATATATACTTTTCTACTATGCGAGTAGAATGTTGATTTTTATGTGTCGCTGCCTTCCCCCTTTAATATGGGAGTTGGCACGATGTGGTTGCCTTTCCACGTATGCGTGTCTAACGTGTCTAACATTCCTCTTATTGAACCAAGGAGCGGTGTTCGCTCTTGAGGAGGGATTGTAACTTGCTTTCCCTCTTTTTTCCCCTTTGGCCAGTGGCGCTTGTCGGGATCAATATGTCTCGATTTTTCCTGAGAGAATTCTCCAAGGCTCCGGAGTTTTGCCGTTGTAACTACGATCTCCCTCTTGTTATGAACATGGTGTCGTTTCCGTATTAGCCACGTCTTGTCGTTCGGCTTTCTCGAGGGTTGCACTCATGTTATGTATGCACACAATGACAAGTGGTGTTGGAGCCTTCCTCCTTTGTAATGGCAGCCATCTACTCAGTGCATGGTGCCTGACGTCAGTGGCAGGATTTTCTACCGGCGTCTGTTCTGTTAAGACTTCTATCCATGATCACCTTTCTTGTGAGGTGGAGGAGGAATGTTCGTAACCATCCAAGTACAGTGATCTTGGTGGAGGTATGCGCCTAACGTGGAGGTGCGATCTCAAATATTCACGTACCTATCTTGATAAAACATGTCAATCATTGTAGATATAACACGGAGTCCGAGGATCTCCGGCTTAGGATCATAATTCGAAAATGAGGACGTGGTCCTTTATTAGATGGCGTCCCCTCATAGGGAGTCCATTTTTGAAAGGATAAAGCAAGGATACGTCTTCCATCCTTTGTCCCGCCTCGTTAGTTGCACTGTGTCCCTTATGGGTACGTTGGCGTTCCAGCCAATCTTACCGGTAAGGGGTCCCCTGGTATTCAGTACGCCGGAGTCTTTCCTGGTATCATCAATAGCTGGGCATGGGGGATGTTTGTTGAACTCCCTTCATGCACTTTACTTCTCTTCGTGTCAAAGCTAGTAATTCCCCTGTGTTATGACCAATACATCGCTGTGTGGAAACACTATGTTTTCCATATCCCTTTTTTAGAGCAGGATGATGGCGTCGGCCTTCTTCCCTTGCTAGGCTTGCGGCCTTTGAGGAGTTCTTAATGGAAGTGTATTCCATTGGGATGGGCTTACTATGTGTAGTCACGTCTCCTGGCTATTTTGTGAAATCATATAGGACCACTGGAGGTGTTTGCCTCCGAAGGTGGGCGTTGTCCATGTGATATGGGTTCCCCAATTTTTGGATGGGTGTGCCCGCGGCTGCCCCCTCTTATGCTAACAGGTAATCTATTTTTTTTTTTTTTGCGGAGAAGGCGTGTTGTGGCTTGTATGGTGCCCCTCGTGCATATCGACGCCAGATGGCGTCTTCTGACGGATTTGGTACTAGGATACTTAGTGGAAGGTTGTAGTGAGGGGTAGTCCTTTGTGACTCTCATGGTAATTCTTCTATAAGATGTTAAGAGTCTTTCATCTTAGTGGTCTTTTCTCGGAGTCTTGACCTTACATGTGCCCTTTGAGAATGAGCAATATGCTCCCCATGCGTTCCCTTGAGGAGTTTAAGCAAACCGTATGACCGATCAAACATGCTTGAACATGACCATTTTTCGGCGGCGATGTTTTGATTGGTGACGACGCTTTTAGTCGTCAGTGATATATAGCCTTGGCGGCGACTCTCTTGGTCGGCGGCGGCGTTCGGTGGATTCTTCTAGTAGTCAACCTGTATATATATATATTACGGAGCCTGAAGACATTCGATAGGGTCATTCTTGGAAAACAAGATAGTATCAAGTATCAAGTATCTACCCCATTCAGGGAGTTGAATTGTTATGCATTTAAATAAAATAAGAGGATATGGGAAGGATATGGGTGTGGGGGTGTTGATACCCCCTGCCTCATTGGTAATGCAAGTGTCCTCCTCCATTAGACTGTGTGTATTCCTTCCTCTTGAGTAATATAAGGTCGCCTCATTGCCAAGGTGGGCTGGGTGGAGGTGTATATTTCGTACACGGTATGTGTGATCTCACCCCCCTGCTCTTGTCCACTAGTCTCCCCATTGTAGTTATGATGTAGTAAACTAGTGTGGGACTCCATGAGTTCCACTCTCAAAGCTTTGTCTTTCAGACTGACCCCCTGTCCCTAGGGGAGGTGTACTGATGGTTGTCTTGCGCGAAGAGTTGGAACCTGTCGCGCTGTCTCTTGAGTAGGCGGTTGCCTTGTCGTGTTTTCGGGACGGTGTCGCTCACTTTGAGTTCTCCTTGGGATGTCCCTTGGTGGGGCTTTGTCTGTCGGGGCCAATGGTGGTGGTCAGTTTCTTCTAGCTTTCATTGCTTAATAGTATGCTATCAATTCATCTATGACTATAATGAATCCTTCTATTACTGGATGTTCAACTTGGGAGGACATCGGTTGTTCTGATGTGGCGTATGTATGCCTATTGAACATTGGCTTATCATTCGATGGGGCTGTGTTGCAAGCATCCCAAATGGTTGATCTTGTGGTGGCATGGCATAAGAAAAATATTGAGAGGGGTTTCTGTGGTAGCTCCTCCTTGAATGCGAAGTAGCACTAGTCTCAATGCTCTTACTCGGATGGCGTCGTGTCGACGATGAGACTATTCTTATTGTGGTACCGGCGTCAGAGGTACCTATTTGGCATTAGGAACTGGCGGTTCCTGCTTCAGCTCTTGAACAAGTGGTATCTCTTCAAGAGTGGGTGCTAGTGGCGCCTCCTGAGGGGCTGGTGTAGGCGGTTTCACTACCGGCCTCACTACCCTTGGTACCTTGTTACTTGGACGTAGTGGTGGTCTTGAATCCTTGGGAGGAGGTTCGTTACCCATATACCCGTTTGGTGTCTTTGCTCACCTCCTGTACTGGACCCTCTGTGCATGGAAGTCGTGGCAGGTCTTTGGGTATCTTCTTAACAGTTTTTTGTTCGAATCACGCAGACGGCGCCAATGTTGGAACTTGCTCATCCGGGGTCCGATCTTGGCGGCCTTACGTCGAGTCACGTTCCTCTGATATTCGGGTTATGGTCGATCCAACTCCATGCCTGGCGGACCTGCACAAAGGGTAGTGCCAGAGAGGGGGGGTGTCTCTGGCGAACCCTCTCCGATGCCAAAGTAAGGACATAATTCTAGAGAGATAAAGTAGAGAGAAGTCAGAGCTCCGGTGTCTCAATCCGAGATTAGCTTGGAAATGAAGGACCTAAGCCCCTATTTATAGAGTTTTGGATCCAGGCACCGGAGGGGCCCACATTTTTTGGTGGGGCCCGCACAGAGATAAGGAGAAATTAAATATACGCGGGTACCCCGGACAGTAGTGTCCGGGGGTAGAGGGGTCGTGACGGGAGCGTCGGCCCCGTAGGACACCGGACGGGTCCGGAAACGTCGCGTCCGGACCCGTCCGGTTGCTTTTGCAACCGGACAAGCTCGATTGCTTTATAGCAACCGGTCAAGTCGTGTATGTTTCTCGGGACCAAGTGGACTTACCTCGAGGTCGACGGGGCGACCGTGTATAAGCCTTAGTGAGATCCAATCGGGTGTATATCCATCAGTATATATAATACAAATAGCGAAAAGTTTCAAGAAAAAATCAATAAACTTTTGTTGGTTAAATTAGAGCGACATAAGTACTAGGGGTGGCAACATCACGGGTACTTACCGACCCGTAGACACCCGCCCTGATTTCGATCCGTCGTTCCGTGACCCTTTGGTGTCGCGAAGACTGTTGACCCGCCTCGCCCCGCGCTTATTTTACATGTATATTTAACATATGTATATTATATAAAACTATACTGGTAATATAACACATAGTCTAATGAGCTTTGTGATATGTATTTGAATTTAGAATAAAATTTGTAATTTGTATTTTTAATTTGAAGTTGAATTTAAATATAGTAAATATAGGATTTAGAGTTTAAAGTCTGAAATAATAAATTACATCTTATGTGGATGTAATCCACGGATCGATCCGCTCTACAAATATACGAAACGGGTACGGGTCGGTTGACCATCTCAACCTGCGGGGCGGGTCTGGCCTAGCGATAGCCGCCCCGCACCTTTCACACCCCTATTAAGTACCAATATATCAGTCACGCATCAATACCATGTGATTAGGGCCGGCGATGGTGAGGGTATGGTGCGAATAGCACTAATACCATAACCATACCATATTTTTTTCATTCATACCATAACCATAACCATAACCATAACCATGGTTTTTAACCACGATTAAATCATTTAACCACAATCATTCAAACTAATACAACATCATTGTTTCATACAAGAGAAGTAAATACACATTCATTGTCATACACGAAATCCAAATTAAACATAACTTCATTGTTTTACTCAATTAAAAAAACACATCTTCAATTAGCTATCACTTGCGATCATCGATCCTCATTCGCTATCACTTACAATCGTGGTTACCTAATAATAAGAAATATAGACAAAAAAACGGCGGGTGGGAAATAGAACGGAAAGAATTATAATAACTAAAGTATAATAATAATGTATATATATATAACAATATAGGTATTAGTAATATATATATATATATATTAATATTATATCTATTATATAATGGCTAAAGGCCATTTTGTAACCGCCAAATTTCTATATGATTATCTATATTACTAAGGCAGAACTTGGTTTTACACAAATACCCTTCTGAATATTAGCTGAATTAATTAATGTAATCAATTAACGTAGGGTTTTGTAGTAATTTATTATTTCTAAATATTTGAAGAAAAAACATTACAAAGTGTCACTACAAAGAATCGAACCTATGATTTAATGCATAAAAGCAACACATCTTTACCATCTATGCTAATAAAGTATTTACTACTTTCTTAACACTTAATTGTATTAAACGGTTCGAATACTAAAATTAACTTAAATTGTGAAAAAAAAAAATTATATCTATTATATCTATCTATTATATAATGCCGGAAAGCATTTCTGTAACCGCCAGTTTCATACTTTATATGTCTATACTATTAATCTCGACTAATTAACTTAGGTTATGTGATAATTTCTTATTTCTCAATATTTAAAGAAAAAACCTTATAAATTGTCAGTATGAAGAATCGAACCTACGATTTATTGCATAAAAGTCAAACATATTATCCTACTATGATACTAAACTATTTTTTTTTTTTTAATGATCGAATGACATAGTCATGTCAGTAATGCGCGTGCATAGTGCGATTCTATCTAAGAGCATCCACAATGGTATTATATAAACGGTATTCTTTAAAGTTTTCACCTAGCATGCAAAATTAAGACACGCGTAAACAATATTTGTTCTTCAATAATTTTACGTAAATATATATTCCTTATGTATATTTTATTATTAAATTTTCCAACAACCACCAATAAGATGAATTAATTTATAATTAAAAAATGGCTATGTAATACATAGAGCATTACTTAAATTTAAGTAATATGTTATGTAAAAAAAGATGGATCTCATTCTTAAGTAATGCTACATAAAACCATTGTAGCAAGTTTTTTTACACTTTACATAAAAAAATATTAAATCATATATTTAAGTAATATTATGTAATACCATTGTGGATGCTCTAATACATCAATATTGACTTTCAATAGAAAATGTTGCTAAAAAATTAATTTGATATTAATTTTGAATTTATATTGTTAAGGTTTTCAACCATATTAACATTTCATATTATATTAAAAAAAATACAAATAAATTTACTTAAATTATGTAAAATGTTAAAATGTTACCAAATTGAAGTAATCTTTACATATCGATTACATCTTTATTTTTTATAATTATTTTTCGCCTTACGGTACTTTCAATGCTATTTAAATTGAAATTGCCAAAACATTTAAATAGGAATAACTTTTAAATTTATATGGTTCAGAGGTTCAACCATATTAACTTTTTTATCTATTATATATAAAAGTAAAAAGCAGAAACACATTAGGTAATAAATGGACTGAATTATGTAAAATAATAACATATTACTAAATAAATGAGTTTATCATATCATTCGATTTATTTTTTATTATTAGGGAAAATGACTTAAATTATGTAAAATGTTGTCATATTGCCAAATTGAAATAACTTCATCGTATCGATCACATTTAAAACAAACATTTAATCACGTTGTCCCTCACTCTTTATAAACGACTCAAGCTATATCTACAATCAAAAAATCTCATCAATGTGCACCTATCAATACGTCATGCACATGTATTTGCAATCAAAAGTAAAATTAAATAAATTCATCTTGGAACCACATGCTTATTTTTTTATTTTGGAAAAAAAAAAAAAAACATGTTTGATAGAGTTAGATGTCCATCACTCTATAATATAAAAAGCTATCTCCAATATGCGAGCAAATGTCTATAATTTAAAGTAAAATTAAATAAATAATTTTTAATCTACTTAAGTGGATTTCCATAATGCTTATACTCGACAACCGTCTGTGCTACGCGCGCGCGTCCATTTTTGTGAGAATGTTATAAATACATGATCAGACCGACTACAATGATGATACAATAACAATATCTACCTGACTCTGAGGATGTTCGAGAGTATAGTCTTATTAGAAAAATTCACTTAAATTATGTAATATAAAATTTTAGAAAATAATTTCAACGTTAAATTAAAATTTAGGGCATGACTGGAGAGACCGTGAGCCCTCTGATTTTTTTTTTTCTAAAATATACGAAGATTAACAAAATTAGGTATTTAAATTTATAAACGTTAACAATGTCTTTAATTTGGGAAGCACAACATATAAAACTCTAATTCGGCCGGCACAACAAAAAAAAATTATACTACGACGATGATATTGCTTTTGGTACTTTGTTAAACCTTAAAAAAATCAACATAATATTATATAAAAAATTTAAATCCACTAAAGTGGATTTTCCTAATGTTTATACTAGAAACCTGCGCGCGCTACGCGCGAGCGCAAAATGTATTGTCTTCTTTAGAATGTTATAATAACATGATCATGGTGACCCCAACTATAATACCGGAGCATGCTCGACCCGACTCCTAGGATACAAGAGTAGAACCTTAATAGAAAATAATTAACTTAATTTATTTAACATAATATAATATAAAATTTTAAATATTCTTAAAAATTGAAAATAAAATGCTCGAGGGACCGTGAGCCCTCAAATGGGTGTGTATGCTCACGGTCCCTCTAGCATTTTATTTTCAATTTTTAAGAATATTTAAAATTTTATATTATATTATGTTAAATAAATTAAGTTAATTATTTTCTATTAAGGTTCTACTCTTGTATCCTAGGAGTCGGGTCGAGCATGCTCCGGTATTATAGTTGGGGTCACCATGATCATGTTATTATAACATTCTAAAGAAGACAATACATTTTGCGCTCGCGCGTAGCGCGCGCAGATTTCTAGTATGTATAACTTGCAAGCACTGTTAATATATTTGTTTAATTGGGATAGAATCACTGTTGGCCACATTTTATTATGTAAAATGTTGTAATCTCCGTTATATCAAACATCAACTAGTAATTTTTCACAATTTTATTTATTTATTTATTTATTGTATAATGGATAAGTGACCAATTATGTCTAAATTAATTGTAATATTTAAGGAAGCGAATAAATCATCGATTAAAAAAAACTATCAAATTGTCCCAATAATTTGAAAATTAACCCAATTTCTAAAGTCAGTAAGTCCATTAAAATGTTTCAAAAATAATATAATAATCCTTTAAAAAAAACCCAAAAAATGTGGGACAGAATTCAAGCTTTGAAACAAGCCCAGCCCGCTTAGGAGATAATCGATGATGTTGTGTTGTCTATATTACAAAACAGACCACGATTCTTTAGTAAGCTGATAGCTGAACAATATAATGTTGAGATCGAATTATTCGTTAAAATATTGTTAATTGATTTGAAAAAAAAAAAAAAATGGATCTTGTGTAATATATATACTAGAAGGGGAAAAAAAAAACTCATATTAAAAAATGGCAATGTGCTAAAGAGAATCAAACATAGAATCTCACCAGTTAATCAGTTAACAAGAATGCACCAAAAAGCACCATATAATGTACCATGTGTTGTTGGTTATGGTGTGGGCTTTGATTCGACTATGGAGAGAAGATATTAATTATAAGAGCCGTTAATGATCTGTGGACTATGGAGACCCCAATTTTTTATTGTATCCTAATTAATTAATTGACTAGATATATAGCTAGCTAGCCATGTGCCTCTCTAATTAAGTTCTAGTTAATTATCTGTTTTAGGGAGTGGTTAATGACTCTCTTCTAAATGTAATTACCTCCCAATAGAGTAAATATATTAAGAGCATCAAAATGATATTACATATTTTAATTTCCTTAAAAGTGTCACGTAAGCATTTTATGTGTGGTTTTAAGGTATGCATAAACTTACGTAATGCTTACATAATAGTAGGTTTACAATAGTTTTACTTAATTATATTTTATTATTAAATTTTTAAAACCAATTTAAAAAATAATTACAATTAAAATTTCAATTATTGCATATTTATTTTATATATATTCGTTATATATATATATATATATATATATATATATATATATTCATTTATATACATATATATTCGTTATATATACTAGACTCAGCCCGCGCTATGCACGTACGCATGATTTCATGGTTAAATTGTTACAATGATGTCGTAAAAAATGATGCATGTCATTATTAACAAAATTCCAATGGTGATACAAGACCGTGATCTACCCGACCCCGAGGATGATACAATAATGGAGCTTAATGAAAACTAATGATTTCTTTTTGTAAAACAAATAAATTAAAATCAATTACATAATTTCAACTTAAATTTAAAATGCTCGAGCGACCGGGAAAGAAAAATCTACTAAAGAATACCCGGTCGGAATAGCTGCCAAACAAAAAAAATGAGAGAGGTTGTTCGCTGATTTGAAAGAAAAAAAAAACGAATGAGGCTGTCCAGAATCGCTGGTTTTGGAATAAAAAAGAGAGCAATTTTATGTAAACAACTAAACATACTGCTTTCCTTATATTTAAGGAATGCTATATGTAAAAACATAAAATATATATATATATGAGTCTCATTTTTAAAGAATGCTATGTATTTGGCCAAAAAAAAAAAAAAAGAATGCTATGTAAAACCACCACATCATTTTTTTTTCCACTTTACATAAAAAAAATATGTAGGACTTACATCTATTATATAATGGCCAAAGGCCATTTTGTAACCGCCAAATTTCTATATGATTATCTATATTACTAAGGCGGAACTTGGTTTTACACAAATACCCTTCTGAATATTAGGTGAATTAATTAATGTAATCAATTAACTTAGGGTTTTGTAGTAATTTATTATTTCTAAATATTTGAAGAAAAAACATTACAAATTGTCACTACAAAGAATCGAACCTATGATTTAATGCATAAAAGCCACTCATCTTTACCATATATGCTAATAAAATATTTATTACTCTCTTAATACTTAATTGTATTAAACGGTTCGAATACTAAAATTAACTTAAATTGTGAAAAAAAAAATTATATCAAGTTTAAATATAATCTAAAAATTTAAAATAAATTCTAGATGGACCGAGAGAAAAAAAATAATCAGAATCGCATGATGATCATGTTTTGAAATTTAACTAACAATATTAATGTATTTCTAATGCATATCGTTGTAAGTTCATGATGATACGTTAAGAACCAATATTATTAATACATTTCACAATAAATGTTATGATACAAATCATGATTTATTGTTGAAAAGTGGTTCTTTCATTTTCTTTTTCCACTTTTAGCGTATTTTTATTATTTCAAACAAATTTAATTGATTTTGAATAGTGACATAAATATTAACCCTACTATTATGTGCATATACATCTACAATTGCAAAATATAATCAAATTAACTTTTTCTTAATTGGCTTAAGTGATTTTTCTTAATGTGTATATTAAATATACTGGTATATGCTAGAAGTGTGTGTATTGTCGTCTTGGGACATAATGAGTCTGGCTTTAAGGAATTACAAATGCATCATTAGCTCTGATAATATAAGAATAGAACTTTATTAAAAAAAAAAAAAAATCACGCACCAAGGGATTCTTTGTTGTTCAACGAAAAATGAGCAAAAACATATATCCACCTACGATTTAATGCATAAAAGCCATACGTCTTTACCATATATATATATGCTAATAAACTTTGTTACTATCTTAATACTTAATTGTATTAACTGGTTCCGAATACTGAAATTAACTTAAATTGCGAAAAAAAATATTATATCAAGTTTAAAAATAATCTAAAAATTTAAAATAAATTCTAGATGAACCGAGAGAAAAAGTTATCGGAATCGCATGATCATGTTTGGAAATTTAACTAATAATATTAATGTATTTCTAATGCATATCGTTGTAAGCTCATGATGATATGTTAATAGCCAATAATATTAATATATTTTCACGAATAAATGTTATGATACAAAGTATGATTTATTGTTGAAAATTGGTTCTTTCATTTGTTTTTCCACTTTTAGCGTATTTTTATTATTTCAAAAAAACTTAGTTAATTTTGAATAGTGTCATAACTAAATTAGGCCTACTATTATGTGCATATAAATCTACAATTGCAAAATATAATCAAATTAACTTTTTTTTTTAATTGGCTTAAGTGGTTTTTCTTAATATGTATATTAAATATACTGGTATATGCTAGAAGTGTACGCATTGTCGTCTTGAGACATAATGAGTCCGGCTTTAAAGAACTACAAATTGCATTATTAGCTCTGATAATATAAGACCAAAACCTTATTAAAAAAAAATCACCCACCAAAGGGCTCTCAGTTGTTCAACGAAAAAGAAGCAAAAACACATTAAATGATTCTTAGTCTCTCGAGCATTATTATAATGTTTTAATAATTTGTTCAAAACTTTATATATATGTTATATTTTACATAAATTAAGTCAATTTTTTTTGCAATGCTCACGTATGTCTATAATCGTAAACAAAAGTAAATTGATATTTTAATCCACTTAAGTGGATTTCCCTAATGCTTATACTAGATACCTGCGCGCGCTACGCGCGTGCGCGTCGTCTTCCTGAGAATGTCGTAATGACATCATTAGAATGACTCAGAGAATGATACAAGATCGGCTCGATTCCTAGGATGATACAAGAACATAACCGTATTTTCTTAAAAAATTCAATTAACTATGTAACATACTGTTATAATGAAAATAAAAAAAAAAATCTAAAAAATTTAACGTAAAATGCTCGAGGGACCGGGAGCTCTATAGTGAATGTTCTTGCTCCCGGTCCCTCGAGCATTTTACTTTAAATTTTTTAGATTTTTTTTTTATTTTCATTATAACTGTATGTTACATAGTTTAATTGAATTTTTTAAGAAAATACGGTTATGTTCTTGTATCATCCTAGGAATCGAGCCGATCTTGTATCATTCTCTGAGTCATTCTAATGATGTCATTACGACATTCTCAGGAAGACGACGCGCACGCGCGTAGCGCGCGCAGGTATCTAGTTTATATAGAGGTGATGGTTATAACCGCGGTTATGGACTGAATACCATAACCACAACCATAACCATTGCGGTTACAAGATTCATCACCATAACCGCCCCTCACCATAATGGTGCGGTTAACCATTGCGGTAAATGGTGCGAATAACCATGGTTATTTGATTTTCACCGCACCATTGCCGGCCCTACATGTGATTGGTCTTTAGCAGAAAAATTGCCGGAAGTTAGTGTTGTAAACCAAATAAGCACATTCTAAAAATATAAAATATCGTCAGATCATATGAGTGTACAAACCGATAACACATAGCAGACAACTAGATTATAAACGTATAAAATTGTGTATTTTCTTTTGTAAACAATATTTATTATCAAAAGTCAAAACCGTAAAGATCTACAATAATTTGTTTTTTTTTTTGGCCAATAAGATCTACAATAATTAATTGTAATGAAATGATAACTTGTTTAGGGGATAACTTGTTTATGTATTGAATTCTAGTGATTGACTTAACATTTAAAAACTTTTATTTTATTTCATTTCATTTATATTATATATATACTAGTTAATTTACCCGCGTTTTGCGCGGAGAGTATATATTTTTACCAACTACGTAGAGTATTAGAGCTATATTATTGTATAAATTTAAAGTTATTATAGATATAAAGTTTTATACATTATTATAAGTACAATATTATAAAGAAAATGTGGGAATAACTTATTAATCATTCGAATTATTTATATAATTTATAAGATTATTTATAATTTTATAATTATATACATATATGTATAAAATGCTCGCTAAAAAGTTAAAGTTTTAATATATGAATAAATATTAATAATTTTTTTAATCACTCATATTACTTTTTAGCCAAAAAAATCACATATACTATTTATACTAGATACCTGCGCGCGCTACGCGCGTGCGCGTTGTCTTCCTGAGAATGTTGCAATGACATCATTACAATGACTCCGAGAATGATACAAGATCGGCTCGATTCCTAGGATGATACAAGATCATAACCGTGTTTTCTTAAAAAATTCAATTAAACTATGTAACATACTGTTATAATGAAAATAAAAAAAAATTCTAAAAAATTTAAAGTAAAATGCTCGAGGGACCGGGAGCAAGCATTTTACACTATAGAGCTCCCGGTCCCTCGAGCATTTTACTTTAAATTTTTTAGATTTTTTTTTTATTTTCATTATAACAGTATGTTACATAGTTTAATTGAATTTTTTAAGAAAACACGGTTATGATCTTGTATCATCCTAGGAATCAAGCCGATCTTGTATCATTCTCGGAGTCATTGTAATGATGTCATTGCAACATTCTCAGGAAGACAACGCGCACGCGCGTAGCGCGCGCAGGTATCTAGTATAAGCATTAGGGAAATCCACGTAAGTGGATTAAAATATCAATTTACTTTTGTTTACGATTATAGACATACGTGAGCATTGCAAAAAAAATTGACTTAATTTATGTAAAATATAACATATTATATAAAGTTTTGAACAAATTATTAAAAAATTATAATAATGCTCGAGAGACTAAGAATCGTTTAATGTGTTTTTGCTTCTTTTTCGTTGAACAACTGAGAGCCCTTTGGTGGGTGATTTTTTTTAATAAGGTTTTGGTCTTATATTATCAGAGCTAATAATGCAATTTGTAGTTTTTTAAAGCCGGACTCATTATGTCTCAAGACGACAATGCGCACACTTCTAGCATATACCAGTATATTTAATATACATATTAGGAAAAACCACTTAAGCCAATTAATAAAAAGTTAATTTGATTATTGTTTCGACCGGGTTATTGCGGGTTGCCCGCGGAATAGCCCGTCGAAGTCTTCGGGTTGAATGCGAATTAAGTCCGTCCTCTAAAGTCACGAGCGGGCCCTAACTTCGTCTTCTGGATGGTGGTGAATCCTTTGGGCTCTCTGGAAGATCGTCTGTCAGTACCTACGAAAGGAGCGTTACCAAGCAGTCCCCATGGAGAGGGGGGGGGGTGCTTGGTGTGCTCACTCCGACGATCAACATTAGTCGACTTCTAGAGAGAGAAAGAGAGGGTTTTCTAGAGAGAGGTCAGAGCTTTTCCCATTCTCGCCCCGAGTGATTTCTGAATTGACTTGAAAATGTTTACCCCCAAGGTGGCTATTTATAGGCAACCTTGGACCATAAACCGGTTTTGACCCGGTTCAATGTGGAAATGTGAACCGGGGTGCAGGGGAGAGCTTTGGGAAACGGTCTCTGACGCGCGTCTCAGGCGGCTGTCCTGAGCGGGACGCGCGCGCCTTTGAAACTTAGGCCTCGGACGTATAGGAGTTAGTTAAAAATCGGGTCTCCTATATATTCGGGACTAAATGGGGGGTGTACGCGACACCCCCCGGGTAATGAGCTTACCCGGAATTCCGAGTAAGCCTAGGCTTACCCGGAATTCCGGGTGAGCCTAGGCTTACCCGGAAATTCCGGGTAAGCTAAGCTTACCCGGAAATTCCGGGTGAGCTTAGCTTACCCGGGAATTTCCGGGTAAGCCTCCCGGGGATGCCGGGCACTTGCCCGGTTTCCCTCGGTTAGCTTGCAATCGGGTTTCGCGCGTGTACAAGGTCCGAATAATTAAAACCGAGCCCGGATCACGCGTATGTCCATCACTTGCCCCCGAGTTAAATAATGGCTTGACCTTTGTTTAACTCTATTCTAAGATAGGGTATGCGCGTGATTCGGGTCGTCTGCTCACCTCGAGTTTTGACCTACCAAGGGTGGATGCGCGCGGCTCGGACGAGTTCCTTGCCTTAGTTTTTTGAGATGGTCATGCTTGGTAACTGCACAAAGGGTTAGTAGCACAACGGACTACGAGTAATATGATAGATGTGGTCGTTTGGAGAATTAAGGCGCGAGCGCACATGAAATTTCTCGGGTTCGCACGATGGTCAAAGAAATATGGAAAGTTCATGCCACGATTAAACGTATCAAAATGATAATAAATCATGCAAGTCTTGATAAAATGTTTTTCATGCAGTGCGATAGTTTCCGGGAGCCCGTCGTCCGAGACGGCCGTCTTGACGGCGAGACGACGGTTTTGGGTGAATGAAATAAGGCCGGGTTTTGGAAAATCACATGCAACGGACGTAATACGAAAAATCATAAACACAACGTTTTCAAAAAGTTGAGGACATTTGAAATGACTTAGTTAGATTTATCCAAGTCATTTGATGGTTAAAACCCAAGCCATCAACAATTTAAAAAATGAACGGTGGATAGGAATATACCTCTTTGATGTATGGTACTTACTATGTTGTGTAGTCCACCTCCTCCATGATAGTTTATAAAACTATCAACTTTTGAATTGGTTGTGGTGAGAGTTTTGGAGGAGCTAAGGTAGTGATTTTAGGAATTCACTTTAGGGTGCTAGGGAGACTCCATTTCGGCCGGCCACCACCAGGAGCACCACCGGCGAGGTCAGGGCGGCGCAGCGGCGGCGGCAGCGACGGGTCCGGCGGCTGCAGCGGACGGCGGCTGCACCACTTGCGGGTTGTTTTCGAGCTCGATTCGATCCGGTTTCGAGTCCTTTTTGTCGAGCATCGATTGGTAACGTCCTCCACTCCCTTTTCTTGAAGTTAATTAGACCTTTAGGGCTGCACATTTGAATTTCAATAAGGTGCATGGTAGGTGTTTGATGAAATGCCTAAGTGAAATTTTGGCTTGATTTTCAAAATTTGCTTTTGGCTAAGCTTTAAGTGTAGATAAATAGAGTTAAGGATAGCGAACTCCCTTTGTGAAGAGGTCCCTAGGTTCCGACCAACCGAGGGGGAATCGCGGAGGTTCGAAATCGAACTTTTTCAAGCGAAAAGTCCGACCCTTTGTATCTTGATACGGGTGACTTGAAATGATGTCCCCTATTGTGATAATGCCCCCTTGATTGTTTGTGAGTGGATAGCCATGCCCCCGGAGTTTAGGTGATTGCCTGGTAGTTTGCCTTCATTAGTGGCTTAGTTGACCCGAGTGTTCTTCGGGTTGCTCGGGGAGGGGTAAGTCTCCCTGTGGCATGTAATGGGCTTGCTTAAGTGCATTTGAACTGCTTGTATGTGCCCCCGGAGCCTTGAGCCATTTTGAGGATAAAATTTGATTGAAAGGTGGTCGGATGGCATTTTGGTAATTATGACCAACTTTGTATGTCTTTGATTTCTTTAGCTCTTGAACTTGTCGCTTTGTAGAGCGCTTGAATACCTGTGTCATATTGCACAAATGTATGAAAATTTGATTAGTAGGTGGCCTAGGCCTTTGATGAGCGTAAGGATTTTTTACTCCCGAGCGGGAGGGTCCCTAGTTGTTTGCTTGCGGACAGTTGGTCCGTTGGGTTGGATATCCTTGTAAAGGACTTTGATGAATGTGGTTGATGTGTTGCCTCGGTTTTTTGGTTGAGTTGTGCATGGTTTTTGCAGGGCTTGTTTGACGGGCTTGCCGGCGCGCGACTTTGATACTCAGAAATTTTTTCAGAAACTGTCACTCCTGAACTGCTGAAATGAGTGAGTCTCCCGATCCCTTTCTTTGCACATATTACTTTTATTATGATGGTTTGGAGATAAGCGAGGACGCCCCCCTTTTACTTCGACTCGATTTTCCCGGGACAGGTGCTAGCCATGAAGCCATTGCGATGACTCAGACCTATCCTCCCAATCGTATCACGACGGAGGAGTTTGTGGAGAGCGTATATAAGTCAGGGGTCTGTCCTCTTTCTGAAGCATTTTTTCCGTTTGACGTATGCAAGGATGTCGAGGTTGGTTCAGTTACCGTCCCTCCTGTGGACCTAGATGTAGTTTACACGGGACAGATAGAGGAGGGTTTGCGTTTTCCTTACTGCAAGGATCTTGTCCGTTTGTGTCGTCACTTCCGCATCTCGCCCCTTAATCTCTCCCCTGCTGCTCTTCACGCGTGGACCTGTTTTCGCATTCAGTGTCACAAGCATTCATGGGCTTATTCCTTGATTCTCTTCCGGACCTTCTACCGTCTGGAGCGACGAGACAAATCGGGGTTGTCCATCTTCTGCAGTCGGTGGCCTTGCCTTTCCTCATTTGACCTTGGGGGCGCCAAGTGGAAGCCGAGCGGGCGGTTCGCCACCCCTTATCCTCGCTCGCAGGAATGGCAAAATCATTATTTCTTTGTGAGCGACGTCGGGACTAAGTGGGAGACGTGTCATGTTTTGGAGCGTGACCCTGTTCCTTCCTTATCCGAGTATACCCCTCAGGATGAGAAGGCCTTTCGCGAGATCTTTCGCGACAATCAGGCGGGGGTTATAGTCCCTTTGACTCAGGGTTCTGAAGAGGAGTTGCTTGCCGCAGGCATCGTCGTATCTTCTTCCCAGGGTGTCTTGGTATGCTTTCGAATTTTTATAACCTTGTCTTGTGTTACCCTGTAGGTTGGTTTCTTAACAAGCAGCCGGCCTTGCAGACTGATGCTGCGCGAGGGCTCCCTGTTGCTGCTCCGTCCCCTGCTGACGGGTCTCGTCATGGGTGAGGAAAATGACCTATGGGTAAAGTACTTCTCCCTTTTTATCGTTCTCGGCTGTATTCTGTCTGTAGCTCCGATGTTTTCTTTTTCCTGTTTATAGGTCGTGTGTCTGCTGAGAGGGAGCGGGCGGAACCCGTTATTGACTCTTCTCGGCGCCCCTCCACTAAGAGGACCGAAGTTGCGGCGCGTGCCTCGGGTGATCCCAAGCGCTCAAGAGTTGAGGGGACGTCTTTCTTGCCTTCTCGTGATAGGAGGAAACAAGTTGCCGAGCGCGTCCCTCCTGCCCCCGGGCCGAGGCATGGGACGGCGGACGAGGTCCCCCCCGGTTCACGTATGTCTTCACGTGACAAGAGGAAGCATGTTGGTGAGCGCGTCCCTCCTGTTCCTGAGCCGATGCATGTGGCGGCAGAGGAGATTCTCCCTGTATCAGGTTTGCGAAATCTCTTTTTTATGTCCTTAGCATATTTTGCTTGTATGGTTGCTTATGTTTGTGCTTTGCAGATATCCCTCCACTTCCTTCGCTTCGCAGAAGTGATCTTGTTCGTCGCTTTGAACGCGACGTCACAGATGGTGTGTGGGTGCCCTATTCGGGTACGCGCCTTCGTTTTCCTAAGGATGCGTCCTTGAGCATTCCTGAAGTTGGCGTTCGGGTGGTGCAGAGGTCTGTTCCTCCTGCCGATCGGAAGGAGTGCCCCCCGAATTCTGCTAGTGCGCGCGCCTTTGTGGAGGAGAACATCGGGGTCTTCGCTCCGGTGAACGTTTATTCCTCTTGGAGTTGATTTGCTCATTGTTGCACTTGTTTTGATGATTATACTATTTTTGATGCAGGTTAATGCTGATATTGCCAACTTATCATCTTTTGTCATCGAGCTATCTGATGAGAAGGATCAGCTTCTGGAGAGCCATGAGGAGCTGGTTAAAGAGCAAGTCTCTTTGACTGAGGATGCGAAAGGCCATGCTGGTGAGCTTCTCATACTATCTGAAGCGCTTGCCTCGAGTCAAGCTCGCGTTGCCGAGATCCGAGATCAGCTGTCTGTTGTGAAAGGTCGGATGGCCCTTCGGGAGGGGGTGCGAGCTGCCGAGTTGCAAAAGGCGAGGGAGGACGGCATTTCGGAAGGCAAGGCCGGCGCTTTTAAGCGGTATCCTCAGAGTGAGCCTTTCCTTTCCGCCGTTCAGGCGAGTTATGAGTCTTTGAAGAAGGAGTTTCTTGATGACTTCGTTCCCCTAATGCATCGTCTTGCCCCCCCATTTTCCCTTTGAGAAATTGGATGCTCCTGGTGTGATTGGTTTGAGTGATTTGGGGGGGGGGGGGGGGGGGGGCTTCCACTCTTCAGGTGGAGGACACCATTAGTGCAGATGGTGAGCCGATGTTTAGCTTTGAGCGGGATGCTGATATCTTTGGTGATACTCCTGCCTGTGATCCCTTTGCGGATGAGAATTGCGATGTTGATGTTCGCCATCTCCTTGACTAGGTCAATATGGACTCTTTGTATGTTTGTTTGTTCCTTTGCATGCGTAGTATTTTGGCGAAGGACTTGTTTAGGGCCTGCCTGTCGTTTGATGTTTGGATTTGCTATCGTAGACCTGTTTGATCTTATATATATATGCTTGACATAAATGCATTAGATAGATGTGATATCTGACTTTTTCCTTGTTATTTTAGTTATAACATAGGATAGTAAAGTGCGGATAGATTAGTACGTCCGACCTTTGCATTTGTTTGCGAGTGAGGATTCCTAATGATCCGCTTGTCCCTCGTCTTTTAGCAAGGATGTGAATAGATTAGTACGTTCACATCCTTGTATTGTGGCGAAGTGTGGATAGATTAGTACGTCCGACACTTGCATTTGTTTGCGAGGGAGGATTCCTAATGATCCGCTTATCCCCCGACTTTATGCAAGGATGTGAATAGATTAGTACGTTCACATCCTTGTATTGTGGCGAAGTGTGGATAGATTAGTACGTCCGACACTTGCATTTGTTTGCGAGGGAGGATTCCTAATGGTCCGCTTATCCCCCGACTTTATGCAAGGATGTGAATAGATTAGTACGTTCACATCCTTGTATTGTGGCGAAGTGTGGATAGATTAGTACGTCCGACACTTGCATTTGTTTGCGAGGGAGGATTCCTAATGATCCGCTTATCCCCCGACTTTATGCAAGGATGTGAATAGATTAGTACGTTCACATCCTTGATGAGGATACTTCAACTCCTTGTATGCGTCGAACGTCCTTTGTTTTGGTTTGTAGTGATGAGCCTTGTATAGGTTGGCTTGTTGTCACTGTTGTTGTTTTGATGCCTTGGTTGTAAGCTTAGGCGTTGTATGTGAGTTAATAGTGTGCAGCTTTTAGTTTTATGGTTTCCACTCTTGTTTATGCGTGGAACTTCTTCAGGTGTCCCCCACTGAAAGTGTTAGGCAATTCGTTCCCGTCCATATCTTGGATGCGGTATGCGTTAATGTATGGAACCGCTACTATCTTGTAGGGGCCTTCCCATTTGGGGGACATCTTGTTGATTTGGTCCAAGTGTGAGAATTCGTTTCTTCTCCAGACCATTTCTCCCACGTGGAATTGTCGCGCCTTGACCTTTTTGTTGTAGTATCTGGATGTGGCTAAGCGCATCTTTGCTTGAACTTGTTCTGATTTCCATCTCTGTTCGTCTGTTAACTGAAGGTCAAGGCGTCTTTCTTCCTCATTGGCTTGGGGGTCAAAATGCGTCGTTCTGTATGAAGAGACGGCGATTTCGACAGGTGCTACTGCCTCGGTTCCGTAGACTAGGCTAAAGGGTGTTTCACCTGTTGACTCTTTGGGTGTTGTGCGCACAGCCCATAAAACACTGCTTAGCTGTTCCACCCAACCTCCTTTCAGAGCGTGGACTCTCTTTTTTAGTCCATCCAAGACTATCTTGTTTGCTGATTCGACCTGGCCGTTTGTCTGTGCGTGGTGCACTGATGCAAAACGGTGGTCTATCTTGAGACGTTTGCAGAAATTTTGCATATTTCCACTTCTGAATTGGGCACCATTGTCGCTAATGAGTATCTTCGGGACACCATAGCGAGCCACTATGTAGTTTCGGATGAAGTCCATGATTTGTGTGTCTGTGATGCGTGCTAATGGCTTAGCCTCAATCCATTTTGAGAAGTAGTCGATTGCGACGACTATGAATTTTGCTTGGCCCTTTGACTTTGGGAGTGGGCCGATCAAGTCGATGCCCCATTGTGCGAATGGCCATGCGCTTGCAATTGGGCTTAATTCTGCTGCTGGAGCTATGATGTTCCTTGAATATAGCTGGCATGCTTCGCATTCTGCCACCATGTTTGTTGCTTGAGCTCTCATTGTTGGCCAATAGTAGCCTAAGTTCAATGCTTTGCGAATCAACGCGCGAGCTCCTTCGTGCGAGGCAGCCATTCCTCCATGGAGTTCTTCTAGTACCGTTGTTCCTTCTGTGCTTGTGATGCACTTTAGGTAGGGTGTAGAATAACCCTTTCTGTAGAGCTGCCCTTCGATCAAGGCGTAGTTTACGGCTACCCTTTCGATCTTGTTCGCTTGAGTCTTGTCTCGTGGTAGGATCCCTCCAGCGAGGTATGCTTGGATTGGTGTCTTCCAAGTTTCCTCTTCGTCAATGGCCATTACTTCGAATTGGTCTATGACGGATATTATCCTGTTTTCCATAAAGTGTGTCTTTTTGTCTTGTTCATTGTTTTGGGCATACTTGCTTAGAGCATCGGCCTCCTGGTTTTCTTCTCGTGGGACGGAAGTTATGTCGAAAGTTTTGAAACTTTCTACCAACCCCTTTGCTTGTGTCAAGTATCTCTGCATGTTTTTGGACTTTGCAGTGTACTCTCCTTTGACCTGGTTGACGACCAGTTGTGAATCACACTTTACTCGTAAGTGTTCCACTCCAACTCCTTTGGCTATCCTGAGGCCTGTTATCAGAGCCTCATATTCTGCCTCATTGTTTGTCGCTCTGAATGTTAAGTTCAAAGCGTACTTCAAAGGGTCTGAGCCGTCGGGTGGGATTAGTAGTAGTCCTGCCCCCGCGTACGCCTCCATTTTGTCGCCAATCAAATCTCCGAAAATGAGATTGACCATCCTTTGGTAGGTTGCCCCCGCATTGATTAACCCGAAAGGCATAACTTTGTAGTTATAGATTTCGCTGTCAGCGTAGAATGCCGTATGTGGGGCGTCCTGCCAAAACATCGGGATTTGGTTGTATCCTGTGTACGCATCCATAACTGTCATCAGTTCATGGCCTGCAGTTGCATCTACCAATTGATCAATTCGCGGGAGCGGATATGAATCTTTTGGGCATGCATTGTTGAGGTCTCTGTAGTCGATGCACATTCTTGACTTGCCATTTGGCTTAGGCACAACTACAGGGTTGGCTACCCAGGTTTGATACTTGGATTCTTCAATGAAACCTGCATCAAGCAGTCTGCTAACTTCCTCGCGAATGGCCAACTTTTTGTCCCCACCTATCGACCTTAGCTTTTGTTTTACTACTCGAGCATCTTTGTTGATGTTGAGTTTATGGAAAATGACGTCTGGGCTTATTCCTGGCATGTCCTTTGGGGACCATGCGAATAAGTCTTTGTATTCTGCTAGGAGCGTTGTGATTTCAATCACTTCGTCTTCTGATAATGATGCTCCTACGCGCACCATTCTTTCTGGTTCATCGATTTTGAATTTGCGGAGTTCGTCCATCGCTGTAGGCCTCCCGTAGTCATCTCTTGGGTCTTCGTCGATGGTGGGTATTACTGGCATGTTTCCCCTTTGATTTTGTTGTAGCGCGACATTGTGGCATTCTCTTGCTACTTGTTGGTTTCCTCTAACTTCTCCCACACCTGCATTGGTTGGAAACTTGATCTTCAGGTGGGCCGTTGAAGGCACCATTCTCCATTCGTTCATGGTTGCGTATCCGAGAATGCCATTGTAGGCGTTTAGCTTTTCGACTACTATGAATAGTACGTCGATATTCAGACGTCTTTCTCCTTCGCCCAAGGTTACTGTAAGGGTAATGGTACCCAGTGGGTAGCTAGCATCTCCCATGAATCCCACTAGAGGTGAGTTCATTGTTTGTATGGCCCTCTTTCTTTCGAGTGCTAAAACAATGTCTTTTGTTAGCACGTTTGGGGCGGAGCCTCCATCTACGAGAATTCGCTTCACTTCCATGTCATCAATAGTCATTTGAATGACTAAGGCGTCGTTGTGGGGGAACGTTATGTGTTCTCTGTCTTTGGCTGAGAAGCCAATGACGTCCTCCATGATTGTGTCCTCCCCGTGTGGCTCCTGTGGTTTTTCACTCTTTCCGGCGGCGTACCTCTCCCTTGTGTAAGAGGTTTCGCCCCCTGCACTGAAGCCTCCGTGTATGGTGTATGTGTTTTCCATCTTGCTTGTTCGTTTGAGTAACGCAGGCTTTCTGTTCGAAGCCCGCAGACGGCGCCAAGTGTTTCGACCGGGTTATTGCGGGTTGCCCGCGGAATAGCCCGTCGAAGTCTTCGGGTTGAATGCGAATTAAGTCCGTCCTCTAAAGTCACGAGCGGGCCCTAACTTCGTCTTCTGGATGGTGGTGAATCCTTTGGGCTCTCTGGAAGATCGTCTGTCAGTACCTACGAAAGGAGCGTTACCAAGCAGTCCCCATGGAGAGGGGGGGGGTGCTTGGTGTGCTCACTCCGACGATCAACATTAGTCGACTTCTAGAGAGAGAAAGAGAGGGTTTTCTAGAGAGAGGTCAGAGCTTTTCCCATTCTCGCCCCGAGTGATTTCTGAATTGACTTGAAAATGTTTACCCCCAAGGTGGCTATTTATAGGCAACCTTGGACCATAAACCGGTTTTGACCCGGTTCAATGTGGAAATGTGAACCGGGGTGCAGGGGAGAGCTTTGGGAAACGGTCTCTGACGCGCGTCTCAGGCGGCTGTCCTGAGCGGGACGCGCGCGCCTTTGAAACTTAGGCCTCGGACGTATAGGAGTTAGTTAAAAATCGGGTCTCCTATATATTCGGGACTAAATGGGGGGTGTACGCGACACCCCCCGGGTAATGAGCTTACCCGGAATTCCGAGTAAGCCTAGGCTTACCCGGAATTCCGGGTGAGCCTAGGCTTACCCGGAAATTCCGGGTGAGCCTAGGCTTACCCGGAAATTCCGGGTAAGCTGGGGCTTACCCGGAATTTCCGGGTAAGCTAAGCTTACCCGGAAATTCCGGGTGAGCTTAGCTTACCCGGAATTTTCCGGGTAAGCCTCCCGGGGATGCCGGGCAAGTTCGAAACTTGCCCGGTTTCCCTCGGTTAGCTTGCAATCGGGTTTCGCGCGTGTACAAGGTCCGAATAATTAAAACCGAGCCCGGATCACGCGTATGTCCATCAATTATATTTTGCAATTGTAGATTTATATGCACATAATAGTAGGGCTAATTTAGTTATGACACTATTCAAAATTAACTAAGTTTTTTTGAAATAATAAAAATACGCTAAAAGTGGAAAAACAAATGAAAGAACCAATTTTCAACAATAAATCATACTTTGTATCATAACGTTTATTCGCGAATATATATTAATATTATTGGCTATTAACGTATCATTATGAGCTTACAACGATATGCATTAGAAATACATTAATATTAATAGTTAAATTTCCAAACATGATCATGCGATTCCGATAATTTTTTCTCTCGGTTCATCTATTATTTATTTTAAATTTTTTGAATATTTTTAAACTTGATATAATTTTTTTTTTTCGCAACTTAAGTTAATTTCAGTATTCGGAACCAGTTAATACAATTAAGTATTAAGATAGTAACAAAGTTTATTAGCATATATATATGGTAAAGACGTATGGCTTTTATGCATTAAATCGTAGGTGGGTATATGTTTTTGCTCATTTTTCGTTGAACAACAAAGAATCCCTTGGTGCGCGATTTTTTTTTAATCAAGTTCTATTCTTATATTATCAGAGCTAATGATGCATTTGTAATTCCTTAAAGCCAGACTCATTATGTCCCAAGACGACAATACACTCTTCTAGCATATACCAGTATATTTAATATACACATTAAGAAAAACCACTTAAGCCAATTAAGAAAAAGTCAATTTGATTATATTTTGCAATTGTAGATGTATAAGCACATAATAGTAGGGCTAATATTTATGTCACTATTCAAAATCAATTAAATTTTTTTGAAATAATAAAAATACGCTAAAAGTGGAAAAAGAAAATGAAAGAACCACTTTTCAACAATAAATCATGATTTGTATCATAACATTTATTCGTGAAAATGTATTAATAATATTGGTTCTTAACGTATCATCATGAACTTACAACGATATGCATTAGAAATACATTAATATTGTTAGTTAAATTTCAAAACATGATCATCATGCGATTCTGATGATTTTTTTTTTCTCTCGGTCCATCTAGAATTTATTTTAAATTTTTAGATTATATTTAAACTTGATATAATTTTTTTTTTCACATTTTAAGTTAATTTTAGTATTCGAACCGTTTAATACAATTAAGTATTAAGAGAGTAATAAATACTTTATTAGCATAGATGGTAAAGATGTGTGGCTTTTATGCATTAAATCATAGCTTCGATTCTTTGTAGAGACAATTTGTAATGTTTTTTCTTCAAATATTTAGAAATAATAAATTACAACAAAACCCTAAGTTAATTGATTACATTAATTATTTCAGCTAATATTCAGAAGGGTATTTGTGTAAAACGAAGTTCTGCCTTAGTAATATAGATAATCATATAGAAATCTGGCGGTTACAAAATGGCCTTTGGCCATTATATAATAGATAATCCATAAAAATAATTTAACTTTTATAATATATATATAACTAAATATATCTATTTATAGAATTTTTTTTTTATAATATCTTATATTAAAAACGAATATCAGTGATTATTAATATAATTTTAATTTTTTTCCATAATATAATGTTAATTAGTTATCTTAAGCTTCAATTGTAAATTTTTTTTTTTACATTTTATTATTATTTCATATTTAAAGTTATTTGCTAATATAGTCACAAAAGATTCGTAATAATATTCTTTATTTAGTAGTTGTTACTCTTTTAAAATTACTATTAGTTATATTTATAATTAAAAATGTATTTATGTTTTTGTTTTTCAAATACATTAAGTGCAATTATATAAGCATACATATATTATAATATATTTTTTTTTCTATTAATATAAAAAAATTATTTTAGATATACTTATAACTTATATAAAAAATTTCCCTCAAAATTATAAGTATAGTCTTTGAAAATAATTCTATGAAAGCTATATATGAATTTTTATGATGAATTATCCATAAGTAAATCTTACGGGTTTTTTTAATAAAAATAATGTGCAATATTTTTTTTTCTTTTGTGCCAGCATGATTACGTTATAACATACGCATTTGATATGTTTTTATAACATATGTTCGTATGTAAATTATAACATATGTACTAACACATTTTTTTTTACTTTGCAAAATGTATATATATATTATTTCTTTTTTATGTCAAAAGTATTAATAGTTATTAATTCAATCATTCTACATTAAATGTTAATCGGATAAATCAAAAACTAAAACTGAATAATCAGCCCAAAATGGTCATCAAGAAAAATTCTCAATTTGGATATTAAATTAATTTATAAATTAATAATTTCAACATTCTTTATTAAGGAGTAACAACACGTTGCAAGCTTTTAAGTTTTAACTTTTGCTTATTGATATGGACCCAGATGCTTAGCCATTCCAACCAGTACATTTGAGACTTAGGAGATACCCTTTCTTAACGGAGCTCGATCCGGCTCTGCAATTAATTAATCTTAAAATTATCATTCAGCTAAAAGAAATAGAAAATGTGAGACATATTAGCAGGATGTTTTACACCTTGATCAACTTTTGCATTTTGAATATCATGATATCATGCCAAATGCAACAACCACTTATTAACTTAGACGTGACTAAATACCATCCTAGTTAACTTAAAATACTGTGAATAAATAGAATTAATTGAGTAAAATAAATATGGGAGAAATCAATTCTCATTTAAATTTACAATGCATTAGTTTCAATATAACAACTATAATTAAGCACGAATAAATTAATTTAAAGAATATGATAGCATAATAGTAGTAATTATGATAGCTGAATAAATAATATAGATCTACAAAAATTATCACAATTTTCGATTTTTTTTTTTGTTAAATAATTTTCAGATAAGTACAGTATACTAAAATAAAGATAGGTATACTTTTTTCACAGACGAAAATAAGAATTAAATTATTAAAGAATATAAAATTATGTGACATGAAACCAATGAATTACATAATTATGAAACATATCAAATTTATTTCAAAATTAGAATGCACTAACAAATTAATGTGAAATTAATTTTTTTAGAATTTTTTTTAAATTAATTGTGATCATATAATATCAACAATTATAATACCCTAATATAGTATATGCAATCTTGGAAAAAATGAATAAGAAAATTTCAAATTAGATCAATCACAGTATAAATCAATATGTAATTAAAGCAAAATTAAAATCAATTAAGTAAAAAAATCAGCATTAATTTTAATATCTTTCTATATACAATATAATTTTGATAGTATAAGAAATGAATATATTTGTAAGTAGTATTTGTCTCGGCAATGGAGTATGGAGTGGAAATGGAAATCGTGCAGCTAGGGCCCTCTTCTATGTGGCCACTCTCTATGCGTCCACCATGTTATTCCGCCTCGCACCTCCCCAGTTCTTCAAGAATTTTATGATTAGATTGTTTGTTGTGGTTGTGATGTCGTTTCGACCCTGGTCTCAATCGTTGCATCATATGTGTGTTCTCCGGTAGTGATACTTCCTCCGAAAACGTGGATTTTTTTTTTCTTTTTATTTTACTCTCTATATACGGTAATAGATATTTAGAGACTATTGTCTCAATTATTTGTATTGACCAAATTATATGTATGTATTTCAATTGTAACTCTTCAATAGTTAAAGTAACTGATTTTTTTTTAATAGAAATATTACACTTAAAGTGAAACGGTTTCTAAGATTGAATATGAGAGCTTGGAGATCATCCAAGCTATTAGAAAAGATTAGTTGGATGGTGTTACATCATCTACGAGAGATAAAAAATGACTTGGATCAATTATATTGATTTATTTGTACATGTCACAACTCAATTTTATTACTTGTCAACCATATGTTAAAACTATTAGAATTATATTATATATAGATATTTGGATAGGGTTGTCTGTTGAATCGTATAAATGTAAGAATATATATATTTAATGTTACAATATATATTCTAATTATATGACCAAATTATATTAATGAATATAGATATATTGAATACTATATTATATTATATCAATATTAGCCATTAATTCCGTGCACCGCGCGGGAAAATTTCAAATAAAATTAAAACTAAAAAAAAATTATTATAATTTGTTGAATATGCAAGAAAATCTAATATTACACTGACTTTAAATTTGCATAAAAACTAATGTCAAAGTTATATATGAATCTCTAAAATTAAGCATTTGTAGTTAATTAGTAAAATTAAAAATAAGTACCTCCATGAAATTGTCAAGCTTTAATAGTAATTCCCAAAAGAGAGTAAAAAAATTTAAATCTCGTGGTTTAAAAATGTTCACCGATTGAGATAAATGCAAACTAAGAAAAATATAACTTTAAAAACCCGAAGCCTTTTTTTTTTTTTTTTTTTTTGCTATAACTTAAGTGTACATGTAATACCCCTTAAGTTTGTACCACATCGGTTAGAATAAGAAGATTTGAAGCCTTAATAAGCAAGAGTTGTACTACTCAAGTCCAACAGGAATTCCTCCTTTTCTAGGCCCAAGTGAGGACAACGGGCTTAGTTAAGCTGGGTTGGGCTAGTGGGGACAGTCGCTCGGGCTTAGGGGCGTGACAGAATGGTATCAGAGCCGACCCGGGACCGTGATCGGGCTCGCGGACCAAGGGCTATTGACTCCCGGAGTTCCGGTCACCTACCGGGGGCAAACGATAATGGTCAGGGCCGTGACAAGGACGTCGCGACCATTAAGGGGGGTAGATTGTAATACCCCATAAGTTTGTACCACATCGGTTAGAATAAGAAGATTTGAAGCCTTAATAAGCAAGAGTTGTACTACTCAAGTCCAACATGAATTCCTCATTTTCTAGGCCCAAGTAAGGACAACGGGCTTAGTAAGACTGGGTTGGGCTAGTGGGGACAGTCGCTCGGGCTTAGGGGCGTGACAAATATCTTAATAGATAAACCTTAGCATGTTCATCGTATTTCCATGAATTTCTTACATTATGCTCATCATCCTCAACACCTTATTTTATGCTTTGACATAGCTGACGTTCGTCGCTGTATTAGGATATCTCGCTCTGATGATTTCCACTATCTCTTTGTCCCAAAACTGAAGGTCCTGAAATATATAAATTTTTTCTGTATAAACTATAATACATAAATTATATTATTTAAAGTTTCATTTTTAACTCGTTAATATATGATGACCAAACAACGTCCTTCATAATATGCATAAATAACTTCACATTATTACATATAAACCAAACTAAGATTCAATTAATCCAATAAAGTTCTTAGGGAACATGAATGTCTGGACTGAACAATGAACACCCTCACAAAGTAAGTATCGATTGTGACCATCTTCACACAAAACCCGAACTATGTCAAGAGAATTATTAATTTATGATACCGTGAGTACTCATTTTCTAATTGTTGTTTGTATTGAGAGTTCGAAAGACATCTTGAGAATCAAGATCTTACATGAGATAGATAGCATAATTATGATAATCACAAATAGATATAAATGCATAGGGAAAATTATGATTATTCTATCAATCAAATTATGAAAACTCTAGTCATCACTTTACTCTTAAAGTCTTCCCAAGAATGTAGTAGATGGATGTCTTGTCTTAGATTGACTCAAGTCAAATATATTCAAATATACATTGTACCTCTCCTATAATGAACGATATAATAATATTAAAATCAGTAAGTACATACTAAATTATTTGGAAAATCATTGGTATTTGATGAGAACTACTTCAGCCATGTCTCAGGTCATAGAAAAACAAACTTTAAACTACTAACAGGTGTGGTCGATTCAACCTGCAGCAAAAAAGAAACATAAATTTAATTAACTCTTGCATACAAAAGAGCAAGACCCCCCCCCCCCCCCCCTTCATTTATCAGAATTAACATCCTCATTTGTGTTATATATACATAATAGAAAAGAATGTAACTAAATAAATCAAGTATTATATTTATTATCGCATTTTCTTCCCAATTAGCTACTAGATCGAGAATATCTACGATCGTTGTGGATTCCACACCCCCTATTGAAGTTGAAAAATTAAATTTATAGAACTCTTCTTTATCTCCAATATATGCTCTTATGTCCCTAATATATGTTTGTACTAACAACATCTTGGAGCTCCATATGTCGTTTTTTAGCTTGTCTCTCCTCGGGTGTCTCTTTTTAATGTCATGTTATCTAAAATAGCTAGCTGTTCTTAATATAGTTGACCGGGTTAACTCTTTTCTGGCAAGAAGTTCATTAGTGAATAAGTATCTCAATTAACTTTACATAAACAAATAATGCCTGAAATTTATAGAAGATTATGAGAAAGTTCGGAATTATGAAGCAATGTTGGTTAAATAGATGACTTACTCAGCAAGAGAATACATCGGATGTACGGTCTATAAACTAGTAGTTGGAGCGTAAAACCTCCTATTAAAATATATTGAATATGGACCCTGCTATGTCACACGGGCATCGTATTGATGGAAGGGAAACCTCAGCCATATCCGGCTAAAAGACATGGTATTTCGAAAAAGAAACATGGTTATGCAAAACGATCATTTTGTTTCGGGGTACACGGCATGATCAAAGTTTTGCAGATCGCCGTGACGATATCCGTTTGTTTACCACCACATTCTGGGATAGATGAGAATCTACGATAGCATATGACATTCCCACTCCTATTATAGAATAAATTCAGGTTATGCTATCGACGTGCACTTCATACTGCGCGTGCCATGTTCGACCACATGGTCAGGCTCGGTTGTGTTAGACGGAATCTTTCAAGATTTTGAAGGACACAAACTTCTTCACCTTGAGCGTGTGACTGATCCCGGGTGCTGAATGAACCAACACCCGAAGTACCCTTACCACTCGGAGCTCATGTCCAAGGTTGGGCTCAATGTTCGCTTCCGGGTGTACGAGCGCAGTGCCCGAACAAAAATGCCAACTGGCCACGTTTTGGGAACCGGTTGAGTTTGACTAAGAATATGAGCAATGGGGATGGTCATGCACATTTGTAATTCTCCGTCTCTTGTATTCACTAGGTGCCCACCAATCGAATATTAGTTGAAGGTTGTGAATACTTGTACGAATGCCTTGGATATGTATTCTTTAAGGGAAACTGGGTAATTGTAGAATAACAGTTGTCCAGGGGTACAGCCCGGCACAGAGAAGACACAGGTTGGCAATCAACGTTCCGCGGATGCTACAATACTCTTGACCTATGAGTAGCGTGAAGTCTGTTGTGTCTGCCGGTCGCACGAAAAACCTCGTATGAACAATATGGGAACTGGATTGGATCAATGAATAAATATTGAAGTGTTGGGAAACAACATATTAATCGGCACCCTCCCATTCCGGCGAGTGGGAGCTGTTGACATTTAGTGTAAATGGGCCGCCGTAATACGAGCCTATTAAATAAAAGCTCAACATGCTAAGTCTAATTTGGGGTATGGCACATAAGGGTTTTGGGTCAGGCCGAAATCCCCATAGGCCATGCGCGGCTTATGTGGGCCGGCCCTATTGGACTTGTAGTTCAGCCGAATATGGTGAGCAATCCACCAAGGGTTTCGCTCGCCTCCTCTTATAAATAATAGGTATTAGAGATTTTTTTTAGGGTTGATCATTCTCTTAGTCACAAAGAAATCTCATCTCCCTGTTTCCTATAGGGTTCGGTCGAACCACATCCACCATAGAGCAGGTGCCGAATTGTGTCAATCAATTCACCTCGGAGATCCATCCAGTGACCGGATTGCAAAGGCTTTGTTGTGGAGACAATAGCCTGCGGATTTCTCCTTAACAATAGTTCTCGTAGGACACCGTCCGGCAGTCCGTGAACTCCCCGTTAACATCTTGGGCTATGGATCGCATAATAGGTATGTGCACCCTTTCCGCTGCGTTATAGGTTACCTAGCATGTGCCTAAGCTTTTGATCCGTATTAATTCTCCCCTAGAATCCAACACTCTTGTGTAGTCTCTATTTTTTCCAGTAAACAACGTCTTTCAGTAGAAGCTGAAATTATTTTGGTACTATCAGTTGTATGTTCGTGTTATTTACTGGTTTTGTAGCGACGCCCATAACCCAACCAAGTATCAAACTGACAACGAAATGGAAAATATAAAAGGATGTGAAGATAGAAATATGTTATGTCTGTAGAAGTACAGAAATATGTTATGGCAACATACGCTTGTACTCAAAATTTGTTCTTCAGTAAATTTTTTATATACAATTTGTAAAATGCGTTATGAATGTATCAATACATATTTTTTGCATCAGATGTTGGCCAACATACGGGAACTTGCACCCATTAGCTAATTCCATCAATTTGACTTGAACTCAACCGATTCTAAATGTGTTGTGTCGAAACAGTATTTCACATGTCAACAAGGTGGTATTAGCAATGGAAACGTGCGGTGGTAAAGTTAACATTCAGGATTTACCGACATTACGGTGAAGGAAATATATAACAACGCATTTTCACACGCAGAAACCGTCTATTTGATATGAACTGCCTAATACAAATGCCTAACATTGGAATCACATATGGCGGTGCTGAACAGCACAATTTGAATTCACCTAATACCGACTCGCCAGAATACCTTTGGGATCGGTTGAAAGATTGCTAAATATCAACAAAGAATATTCGTAAGTGTCTCTCGTAGTCGTATTTCGGTTCAAAGTCCGAACAACTGAAGACGACATACTGTAATGAGCTTATGCAACTGCAATAAGGTTTCAGCACTAACGGAATGAGTGACTAAAGTTGCGTAATTAACGTTTGCTTAATCGTATTCTAAAGGCGTTCATCGGAAATTAAAACCCAGCTGATAAACACGCATATTCAGTACCACCGGGTTGCAGCTCCCTAGGACACCTTTAGAACCAGCCAGTTGGTATTGAGAGGGCGGCAGCGCAGCCTCCCAGACTTCTACTGCCATCCTTGTTGGCATTTGGTGAATGGTCACCGTAATAGAAGCCCTATAATATAAGCCCAACACCTAAGTGATTAGGTAATGTCACATTAGAGATTTTGAGATGAGCCTAAATTCTCAATTGACATGAGAGACCCGAAATTGGGCCTCCCATTTACTAATGTGGCCGGCCGAACTAGGGTTTTACCTTAGATGGGTTTTAACTCACCTTCTCTATATATAGAGAGTGTTAGGGATTCATTTAGGCTTAATCATTCTTCCTCCTAAGTGTTGAAACAAAAGATATACCTCCTCCCTAAACACCACTAGTTCGCCGAACCCCTAAGGAGTCAAGGAGGTGCCAAATTGGTTCGAGCAATTGAAAATACGATTTTCTTTGAAGACCATTCCGTGTAGGTGATTCCTTAACCAGAATCCTTATAGTAGTCTTTCGGCGGACCGCGAACTTTAGTCACGATCTTGGGTCTACGGAAAGCTTGAAACTGGTATGTGCCCCTTTCTGCTGCGTAATTAGTTTACCTGGCATGTACACGTTGTAAACACCTAATTTTGGTCCACGCGTAGCACGTTCATAATGTCATATGTGACGCGTCAAAAAAAGGAAGTATTTAAATATGGAAGGCCGCAAAGTTTCTAAAGATAGGACTGACTTAAAATAGGATAGTGTATATGCATTATTTATTGTAAAATATTTAGAAAATATATTATGTGTATTTATGGTGAAATACATAAATATATATGTATATTTTCGAAATATTGAATGCAAATATTTTTCAGATTTTATTTTCCTAGTTTAGGGGTCCTAGTTTAGCTATAAATAATGTCATTTTACATGTAAAAAACACACAACATCAATAATATTATTATCAGATCTCGAAATTCGTATAAATTTGTCATGTAGTGAAAAAGTTTTTTTTTTCTCTAATTACTTCTTCTTCCTCCCGCTGGTGGCCAGACCACCACCGTCCGCTCCAGTCCGGCCACTGCGACGGCCACCTCCAGCCAGATGCCACCCCGCCCAGCTCCGGACCTCCGCCCGGCGCGCCACGCCGACCATCTCCACCGTCCGCTACTCTCTCTCTCTCTCTCTCTCTCTCTCTCTCTCTCTCTCTCTCTCTCTCTCTCTCTCTCTCTCTCTCTCTCTCCTCTTTTCCAGTTCTCCCCGCTCCCTGCCGGCGCCGGTGGTCACCCAGATCTCGCCGGAGCGCCGCGTTTCGCCTCGCCAAACCACGGTCACCGCACTTCCAGTCCAGTCTGACGACCCCAACTTCACTTCCATCACGATCGGGATCCGTTCATCCCTGCTCATCCCGCTTCGGTCTTCTACGTCCTAATCCGACCAGTGAAGAGCCCCAGGTCGCCGTTGCCTTGCCCCTGACCGCGACTGAAGCTCCACCCTGCTGCCATAGCCGTCTCGTCCGCTGGTGTGGGTCGCCCTCGCCACGCCGGAATCCCGCCTTGTCTTCCAGGTGAGTCTCAGCTGTTTGTTTTTTTTTTTGTTTTTTTTTTTGTTTTATTTATTATTTTTTTTATTGTTTAGTTTATTATTATTAATTTATCTGTTTGTTATTATATTAGGATAATTAAGTTGATTTTTAATTTAACTATGTAAATACGATACTAATCGCATGTTGTAACGTTGTTTATTTAATTATTGTTATGCATGTTGTATTATTAGATTTAATCTGACATTTAATAAATCGAATTTTGATTAGTTTAGACTAATTAGGAGGTTAATTGTGTATATTTGTCATGTTAGTTCGCGTCAATTTAGTTATATATTATAACTGTTAGTATTACTTAATTTTATCACTATTCATGCTCAAATAGATTTATAAATTGATTAACGATAAAATTGGCAAATGAAGTTAATTGAGTACCGAAAGGGCGCAGTTAAAAATTTATATTTTTAATTCGTAATAGAACCTCCGAACTCGTATTTCTGGTCGTAGACCGATTTTATACCTAGGTGATTAATCCATTATTCGCTTAGGTGATTTATGATTCTAGTTAGCCTTAATTAACTAGTGGCGACTCTTTTCAAAATCCACGTTTTCAAAACGTAAATCGCCTTAGGTCAGATTTTAAGTCAGACAATTTGGCGACTCTGCTGGGGAAGATCGAGGGTTCGGGCTCTTTATATTTGCTTATTTGCCATGTTTTATTTTTTATTCATATTTGACTTTGTTATTCTAACTTGGTTTTTTTTTGTGCTTTCAGGTGTGGAGTTAAGTTTTTATTATGACTAACTATTTTTCTTTGTTGTATATGCATTATTTGAATTCGCACACACTCACTTTAGAATAATCACCAAAACGCCTAAAACCCAGGGCGACTTGGAACCCCGGAGGTTTAGTACGGTACGACCGGAGCGGCTGGGCCACCGGTACGGCTCGGAAAAACTCTACTCGCTTGTGAAGGTCTTATGATCCCTATAATGGGGTGAGGAAACCACATTGTCGGGAACCTATCAGTGGAACCTACCTTGTAGAGCAAAGCCACACATTTTTTTACTCCCCTAACATGATATGTTTTTTTTATTGTAAATGTTATCATTACTGTTTGTATAACTTTTATTTCTCATGCATTCGTCTCATTGCATTTTTTTAAAAAAAAAAAAAAAAAAATTTTTTTTCCCAGCTAATTGTTAGTCATTTAGTTGTATACATTTTCTTTTCAAACTTGCATTTCGCATTGTTTTTGTTTAAAAACCTCTTACCTGAATTTTTTATTTTAAACTTGCGTTTCATACGCATTATCTTTTTCTTAAAAAAACTCTTTAGGTGAGTTGTAATTTTGGTTAGTGCGTCATGTATGCATTACTTTTAGGAAAAATTGTAATTCCTCTTTAGCTATTAGAGCGTCTAATTTCGAACGTGCATTTCATATGCATCATTTTAAAAAAACTTTTTAGCTGAATTTTTTTATTTTAAATAATGCATCCAGTATGCATTAATTTTAAAAAAACTTTTTAGATAAATCGTAAGCTCTCTTAGTTTTAGGGCTCTTTGTTTAAAAAACCTTTTACCTGATTTTTTTTTTTTTAAAGATGTGCATCTCATATGCATTATTTTCGAAAAAAAAAACTTTCAGGTAAGTTGTAATTTTTCTTAGTTGTAGAACTTTTATTATTTAAGTCTACATATTGTATTTATTTTTGTGCATCTCATATGCATTTTTTTTAAAAAAATTTCACTTGTGTTTTTCAATTTTGAGCAACTATGATGCGTTGATTTTTTTTCCCTCATAAAAAAACAGAAAAAAAAACTTTTCAAATAACTTGTAAATTTTCTTAACTGTAGAAATTTCATTTCAAGTATGCATCTCATGTACATCTCATAGGCATTGTTTTAGGAAAAACGATTCTTTTTTTGATAGATTGTAAATCTTCTCTTAGTTGTTGAGCATTGCATTTGCGTTATTTTTTTAAAAAATTACTTGGATTTTTCATTTTGTACATACATTCCATATGTATCATTCAAGTAAAATGGTTGTAAGTTGTAAGTTTCTTATCAGTAGAACTTAACTTTCGAGCATGCATGAGCATTTAAAAAAAAAACTCAAAGTGTCATTCGTTTTTATCCAAGGTGTATTGCACTTTTTTTCGGCTAGATCGTCTCAACCTTCGCATGAGTTACGTTTTAAAAAAGAGATTTGATTCTATTTTTTTGAAAAAATAGTTTAAATGTGCAATTGAGTGCGACCATTCGAGTTTAAACAAAGGACAATAAAATCTTTTTGACAAAACTTTGTTTTGAACATCTATCCTGCGTTCGAGCTAGATAGTGCACTCAGCGAACTCCATGCTAGTGCAAAACACCTTAGATCATAAATTTTAATTCTTTCTGAAATGTAATCAAAATTATGAAATGAATGACATTAGAAGTTTTCCGAAAAATCATGCATGACTTCTTTTATTATTTATACTAACTTACATGTTTGGTCTTTTCAGGTACCCTTGGTTAGGTATCACGCACATACAAGTTGTGTCGGTCAAAGGGGGCAACACAAAAAGAACGTGCAGTCATCCAGTAGCACGAAGAACAAATTGCGCACTCGGGATATCCGACGCTCATGTATGATAAATTGTACTTGTTTTTTTCCTTGAGATTTGAGTGTCCCTACTCTTTTTGCAGATCAGATGACCACTTTGACGAGGTCGCATCCACGTGAAACGTGACTGCTCCAAAGAACTTACCTGCCAAAATTCCACATACCATGTGTGAAATTCATACGCGTCCCGAACCAAGCCGTATATTCGTTTACGGTGAGGTCTAAACCGGTCGGTGGTAACCAAGGGGCATCTCCTATTGAGATCGGTCATGTCCGGAGATGAGAAAATATCAAGAGATCATCAAGAGTCTCGTGAAGATTCAATGTGCTGATCAATGAACATTTTAGATGTCAAGCAAAGAAAACATTGTTGTTTGGTTCCTTCCATCAGAGGTCCCGGGGCATTTACTTTCCGGCAAGTGCTCATATACAAGTTGTGATTTCTAGATGGAGCAGGAAAATCAGGAGATGCAGTAGGTCCAGTCGCATAGCGAGCACATTTCCCCACTAGAAAAAATCCAACACTTAGGTAAGAAAAGTTGTGATCATTTTTATCCCCGAAATTTGATTTTTTCCTTAATCATTGTGAAGTTTGGATAATCATCCAAATAAAAGCCTCTGAAGAGCACATCTCGTGCACGGCCTTTTGCTCGCCAACCATTCTTGTGTCAGTTGCCGAATTTATCTCGCGCAATATCTGTGCCCCAATGCGGACTACTCCACGTCATCCATGTGTGTTCATTGGCCAGGCCATTCATCATGGATGCGACGAGTCTAACCTGGTAGGTGCTAGCCATGGGGCATCCCCAGACGAGATTGAGCAATAACCGGTGCGCTTGAGAAGCCGAGATTAGAAATCACTGTCTACGTCATCCATTGGTTGTAAGGTCCATCCAGGGCGTTGACACGATCGACATATTTTGACTCAATCAACTGAGTCCTTCTCTAGAAGATGTTTTGAATTAGAAAACTTAGATTTGCCACTAGGGGCATGTACATAATTGTTGTTAATTATTTTCGCTAAATTTTCGTTTTCAAAAAAAAAAAGAGCAAAAAAAAAACAAGCAAAAAAGGCTAAAAAAAAAGAAAGCAAAAGAAAAAAAGCAAGCAAAAAGGGCAACAAAAAAAAGAAAGAAAGAAAAAAAAAGAAGCAAAAGAAAAAAGCAACAAAACTTTTTTTTAGGGTCACAGCAGCCCTTTAATTGGCTACCGATAAAAATAAAGAGAGTGCTCATGCATATTTTGTGAGAGCAGTGAAGAAATAAAAGGGGCACAATTGTCCCTAAATAAACTACAGATAAAAAGGGTCACCGTCGTCCCTAAAACGACTACAAAGAAAGGGCCACAGCCACCATTCAAATGGCTACAGATAAAGAGCGCTCCTACAACATCAAAAGCGGGAAATAGGTGAAAGGGCCACAGCCACCCTCCAAACGGCTACGAATAAAAAAGTGACCCCGCGAACCGGTCGGGAAAATAAAAGAAAGGGTCACAGTCGTCCCTCAAACGACTACAGTCAAAAGAGCGATCCTGAAACATCGATGGCGGATATTCAGTGAAAGGGCCACAACCACCCTCAAAATGGTTACATACATAGAGTGTTTCCCGGATCAGAGACGAGGAATGAAGGGCCACAGCCACCCTCCAAATGGCTACAATCAAAAGAGCTCCCGCAACATTGAAGACGGTGAGAAATGGGTCACAGCCACCCTCCAAATAGCTACAATCAAAAGAGCTCCCGCAACATTGAAGACGCTGAGAAAAGGGTCACAGCCACCCTCTGAAGGGCTACAATACTCCCGCGTCGAGGCGGAAAATAAAGTACGGGTCACAACCACCGTTAAATCGGCTGCCAAATAAAGAGTGCTTCCGCTAGGTTGAAAACCCGAAAGGGCGGCCTAGGCAAAATCAGGAAATGAGGGGCATGGTTGCAAATTCATAAATTGCAATCATGGCAAAAGGAAAGAAAATAAAAAGTCGAGGGGAACGGTCGGAAATATCTCAATCGGCCGAGGCAAAAAGAGAGAAAAAAGAGAAATTCTCAAAAAAAAAAAAAAAAAAAAAAAGAAGAAAAGATCCCGCTAGGTTGTCGCACAATGCACAATTTAGGCAAAAATTAGGACAAATACTCATGCGCAAGCGTATTTTCTACGACACAGCGTCTTCCAAACGGCAAGCGGGACGGTTACAGTCTGCTCTCGCGAGTCACCATTCAAGGATGAGTAGGACTGTGATAGTCTGTTCCTACGAGTCAACTTCACGGCAAGCGGGACGGTTACAGTTTGCTCTCGCGAGTCACCATTCAAGGATGAGTAGGACTGTTACAGTCTGTTCCTACGAGTCAGCTTCACGGCAAGCGGGACGGTTACAGTCTGCTTTCGCGAGTCACCATTCAAGGACGAGTAGGACTGTTACAGTCTGTTCCTACGAGTCAAATTCACGGCAAACAGGACGGTTACAGTCTGTTCTCGCAAGTCACCACTCAAATGATAAGTAGGACTGTTACAGTCTGTTCCTACAAGTCACAATCGACAATCAGGATCTGAAGTTTTCCCAGCTTTCTGAGAGTCACCCCCGACGAACGAAGCCTTAGTATTCAGCCTCGCAAGTCACGCCACTAGAGGCACTTCTCCAACGGACGCCACTAGAGGCTCTTCTCCGACATACGCCGCTAGAGGCATCGCCAAAGGGTCTCCGGTACGGTCTGACGTAGAGGTCTTCCGCTGCCAGAGATATCACCAGAGGTTTTCCGGTACGGCCTGACGTAGAGGTCTTCCGTTACCACTCGCCACTAGAGGCATCACCAAAGGTTCTCCGGTACGGTCTGATGTAGAGGTCTTTCGCCACCAGAGATATCACCAGAGGTTTTCCGGTACGGTCTGACGTAGAGGTTTTTCCGTTACCACTCGCCACTAGAGGCGTCACCAGAGGTTGTTGGTACTGTCTGACGTAGAGGTCTTCTGTTACCAATCATCACCAAAAGTTTTACTTTATTGCACGCCACTAGAGGCTTTTCCTTGTCGCTCGCCACTGGAGGCAACATCGATCAAGATTTTACTTTACTGCACGCCACTGGAGGCTTTACTTTTCCGCACGCCACTGGAGGCTTTACTTTTCCGCACGCCACTGGAGGCTTTACTTTTCCGCACACCACTGGAGGCTTTACTTTCTGCACCGCCAACGGAGGCACCGCCAACCGAGGCTTTATTTTCTGCACTACCAATGGAGGCACCGCCAACAGGGGCACCGCCGACGGAGGTTCTATTTTCTGCGCTACCAATGGAGGCACTGCCAACAGGGGCATTGCCGACGAAGGTTCTGCTTTCTACATCGCCAACAGGGGCACGCTAATAGAGGCACCGCCAACAGGGGCACCGCCAACAGAGGCTCTACTTTTTTGCACTTTCCGAAATAAGGCAGGAGTTTCCTTGAAGATTCGAAGACTCGAAAGAAGATATACTTCCCAACCAAAATTAGTGTTTACTCGTCTTTGGACTAATCCCCTCGAACTTGTTCTACGGGAATTCGCCCAAAGAGGGGCAAGCTGTAAACACCTAATTTTGGTCCACGCGTAGCACGTTCAAAATGTCATATGTGACGCGTCAAAAAAAGGAAGTACTTAAACATGGAAGGTCGCGAAGTTTCTAAAGATAGGACTGGCTTAAAATAGGATAGTGTATATGCATTATTTATTGTAAATATTTAGAAAATATATTATGTGTATTTATGGTGAAATACATAAATATATATGTATATTTTCGGAATATTAAATGCATATATTTTTCAGATTTTATTTTCCTAGTTTAGCTATAAATAAGGTCCTTTTACATGTAAAAAACACACAACATCAATAATATTATTATCAGATCTCGAAATTCGTGTAAATTTGTCATGTAGTGAAAAAGTTTGTTTTTCTCTAATTACTTCTTCTTCCTCCCGCTGGTGGCCGGACCACCACCGTCCGCTCCGGTCCGGCCACTGCGACGGCCACCTCTCGCCAGATGCCACCCCGCCCAGCTCCGGACCTCCGCCCGGCGCGCCACGCCGACCATCTCCACCGTCCGCTACTCTCTCTCTCTCTCTCTCTTTCCTCTTTTCCAGTTCTCCCCGCTCCCTGCCGGCGCCGGTGGTCACCCAGATCTCGCTGGAGCGCCGCGTTTCGCCTCGCCAAACCACGGTCACCGCACTTCCAGTCCAGTCCGGCGACCCCAGCTCCACTTCCATCACGATCGGGATCCGTTCATCCCTGCTCATCCCGCTTCGGTCTTCTGCGTCCTAATCCGACTGGCGAAGAGCCCCAGGTCGTCATTGCCTTGCCCCTGACCGCGACTGAAGCTCCACCATGCTGCCATAGCCGTCCCGTCCGCTGGTGTGAATCGCCCTCGCCACGTCGGAATCCCGCCGTGTTTACCAGGTGAGTCTCAGCTGTTTGTTTTTTTTTCTTTTATTTATTATTTTGTTTATTTTTTAGTTTATTATTATTAATTTATCTGTTTGTTATTATATTAGGATAACTAAGTTTATTTTTAATTTAACTATGTAAATACGATACTAATCGAATGTTGTAACGTTGTTTATTTAATTATTGTTATGCATGTTGTATTATTAGATTTAATCTGACATTTAATAAATCGAATTTAGATTAGTTTAGAGTAATTAGGAGGTTAATTGTGTATATTTGTCATGTTAGTTCGCGTCAATTTAGTTATATATTATAACTGTTAGTATTACTTAATTTTATCACTATTCATGCTCAAGTAGCTAATAAATTGATTAACGATAAAATTGGCAAATGAAGTGAATTGAGTACCGAAAGGGCGCAGTTAAAAATTTATATTTTTAATTCATAATAGAACCTCCGAACTCGTATTTCTGGTCGTAGACCGATTTTATACCTAAGTGATTAATCCATTATTCGCTTAGGTGATTTAGGATTCTAGTTAGCCTTAATTAACTAGTGGCGACTCTTTTCAAAATCCACGTTTTCATAACGTAAATCGCCTTAGTTCATATTTTAGGTCCGACACACGTGTTCTAATCCGTAGTAACTATCCCCTAATTCCCAACAGTGGTATCAGAGCCTGTGTAGGGACTTCATGATTGATAAAATTGGTGTTCTTGATTTTTTAGTAAAATTGATATTCATGAAATTGAGTGTTTTTGGTAAAACTGATGTTCATGATCTTCAAGAAAAACGTGACATTTATCAAATTGAAAATTGTATTATTGTCGTTCGCATTCTATCTCATAGATATCCGATGTATGCAATTATTTTTCAAAATGTTATTGTCTCCCTGATTGTCGCATGATTGTCAATGTGTGAATTTATATGGCTGATATAGTACATTCTATACTCCTCGCAATCTTGATGGTGTGTGATATGATGAATCAAAGGAGTATGTGTTAAACTCCTCTCTGCTGCGATTCTGAAAGCGGAGAGGACACCGAAGGATGAATGTGGTAATCCATTTCCCAATCATTGGAGTAGGTTCTTTGATGATCTAAAAGCGTTTTTTGGTTATATTTTCAACCTTGGATAAAGGGGTTGAAGAAGACTTCAATTGCAACCACACAACATTTCAACTTTGGTGTTTCCTATGCATCCGCTTCAGTGGAAGCAAGGCCGCTGGAGCTAGAAATGTTTATACTTGAGAATGAAGATCTTATCTCCATGGATGCTGGTGTAAAAGCCGCTCGAGACCTTCAAGATGAAAGGTCAACATTCAGGAGAATATTTCTCATATTAAATAGACATCCCCTTCCATGGTTGTCTGACGATGATAGGGCTCACTTACTTGATTGAATCAATTAAGTATACCATGAGTCTATTAAAATGCAGTAACCATGGAAAAAGGGAATCCAACTTCACAAATCACCACAAGACATCGAGGGAAGTCAACTATGATTTATGTATGTCATGGAGAGAACCGGACCACAGAGGTCCTAAACGAATATCCGGTGGGTCAAAGCACTGTTGATGAAGTGCGTCTCTAGTACGACTCGTATGTCATGTATATAATGTTGTAAAATATTTTATTTAGACACAGATCATCTGATGTGATTCACCCATGAATTTGTTCAGATGTGGTGCTCGACATGACTCAGAGTTCTCGACTATCTGTGCGTTGAGAATGGATCGAACACGCGACCTTCAGATCAAGAACCTTACCATTGTCGTTTCATTGTTCATTTGAATTGATGATTTTGGTTATTTAAGTTTCAGATGATTGAATAAAGTAATTGTTATTGATACTGAATGTAATTTGATGTACAATTTACTTATCAATTAATCGATCCACGCAAAATCCGAATATACAGAGTAAGAACCAAAATTTCGACCAGGACAAGAAGCTGAAAATAAATAATAGAAAACACATACTCTAATTCATTGTAACCTCATCGATTGCATAACTAAAACGAACGATTTAGTTATAATTAATTATTAGTACTCCATGAAAATAAATAAATCGTAACAAAGAACATGTGCGAAACCGATTAAATTAAATTTTGGAAACGAAACGATTACACCATGGGTAACACCTGGCGTAACGCGCGTAGCGCGCATGTCCTTCAATAGATAGGACACATAGATTCGAAGTACAAATTTAATGTGAAGTATTTGATTCGAAACTTGAAATAAATTTTCATTTGCATAAATACCCATTTCGAGTCTTACTCATGTAACTTCTTGTGGAGAATTGTAATCGAGCAAAAGGGGAGAACCTAATGCACGAACAGAGGTGGAAAAAACCTCAAATATGAGTATGCAATGAAAAAGGTAATTGTCCGTTAAACGACGATCCTTAATACGCCTTTGACGAATCAGATTGGCGGAGCATCTTAATCACAAACTTCATGGACATGGTCAGAACCATGATGTCGCAAACTCAACTTCTGATCTCCTTCTGGGATGATGCGTTGTTGACTGCCACTCATGTACTAAACTTTATTCCTTCAAAATCGGTGGACACGACCCCATATGATTTGTGGACTGGTAAAGAGATGGATCTTAACAGGCTGCAACCTTGGGGTTGCGCAGCATACACGCATCAAATCGACAGCCGATTCGGCAAGTTGGGACCTTGAGGTCTGAAAAGTATCTTTATAAGGTACCCTGAGAACTCTAAGGGATACGTGTTTGTGGCGGCTCAGGATAACGATGGCGTGGTCGAACATGATTCCAGAGACGTTACGTTCCTTGATGACGAATTTCCTAAGCTTGGTAACATCAAAATGAATGAAGTCTTAACTGAACTAGAACAGGATAATGATACTCAGTTCCCACTTACTTTGAGTGGGAGATTAGAGGCGACAACACCAGTGAACAACATGGTAAATTAGAATGGAGACATTTTCATATTAAATCCAGTGGGAGGAGTCAATCCAACCACGCAGATCACTGTTGTTGCGGGTGCGAATCAAGTGGAACCTGATCTCATGTTGTTGAACTGTTAGATGAGAATCCTACAATTCATCAACTACCTGCTGGTAACAGTGGGAGTGGGACAACCAACTTGGTTCCTGGTCCTAGTGACCGTGAAACTCATCTCGGAGGTAGAATCCCGAGACCAAAAGGTTGTCCAAGAAAAGTTGTAGGTGAAGGTTCAAGCAACGCCCTTGTTCCTAGTGGTAGTGTTGTTCCTAGTGGAGCATTATTCCTAGTGGGAGTATAGATCAATTTCAAGATGGGAATATTGAGCCTAGACGTAGTGATGCAGCGTGATGGGATAAATGTGACAAAAACTCGTAGATTCAAGGGGAATGCCAATAATTTGATGGATAGAGGGCGCAAGAACTCAGGGTTAAAGGTCCTTTTGGTACCACATGTTTGCAAAAATTACACTGTTCATACCACTAGTATTTTTTCGTACCGAATTGGTACCATATGTTTCCAAACCTTACTGTTTTGGTACCTCCGTTAGGGTTCTGTCAAAAACAGCCGTTAAATGGCATGTGCCATGCACGTGACAGCCCAAAACTTTCAATTTTGTTACAATTTAGTCCATCTAATACATCCCTAACTTTTATTTTGTTCAATTTAGTCGTAAACTTCAAAACCAAACCATTTTCCCAAATTGACCTAGCCGGACTTAGCCTAGGGCTAGGTCCGGCTAGGTCAATTTTGGGAAATGGTTTGATTTTGAAGTTTTAGGACTAAATTGAACAAAATAGAAGTTAGGGATGTATTAGATGGACTAAATTGTAACAAAATTGAAAGTTTTGGGCTGGTCACGTGCATGGCACATGCCATTTAACGGCTGTTTTTTACAGAACCCTAACGGAGGTACCAAAACAGTAAGGTTTGGAAACATATGGTACCAATTCGGTACGAAAAAATACTAGTGGTATGAACAGTGTAATTTTTGCAAACATATGGTACCAAAAGGACCTTTAACCCCAAGAACTCATGGATTCAGAAGAATGTCGAGAAATTGACTCAGAGTTGAGGAAAATCTCGATTTTTTATTCATATATAATTCAACGTAATGTAAAATTCGGCTAACAATGACTTAAATACTGAAAAGAAAAACCCTAACCCTAAACAAAATACAAAATTAACAAAAAATTCCAAACAAAGCCGACAAATTACAAAAAAGACTGAAAGAAACATAAAACAGCAAATTTGACCCCCCCCCCCCCCCTAAACGAAGGAATTTGCCTCACAACGTTATACCCCAAATTCATTATGGGTCTTGCTTAGATTTCCGTTTCCGCATGAAATAATGTCCTCGCACGCCAAAATATGACACTTCAAGATCTCCCACATCATTCTCTCCGGGAAGAGAAGATTCACCCTCGAATCTTGCGCAACAAAGGTCAATAATAGAAAGCAGGAAGAAGAACACACTTAGCCACAACAACATATTTTTTTTCACGTGGTGGTCTTGGTGCCGACATGGGGGTCGATTTGCCTTGTGGCTTTTACCCGAAATCGGAGGTCAAGAGGCCTTCGAAGTCGCTCCTAGCGGTCGCGGAAAGGATGAATCCAGAATCACGGAAGGTGGAATGATGATCGATCATCGTTGTGACATCATCATCGTCAGCGTACTCATCATAAATTGGATTATCAAGAACAATATCAGTTCTGGTATGATCTGGTGCCAGCCAATCAAGGAACGACATCGCGCAGAATCTTCGGCTCTAATACCAATATGATGCAGCATGATGGGGGATAGGAATCAAATACTCGTTTATTCTAGGGGAATGCCGAGAATTTTTCGGATAGAGGTGCAAGAATTCGTTGATTCCGCAGCGTACCGATGAATTGACATAGGGTTGAGGAAAACCTCGATTTTTTCATTAATAATTCAACTGAATGTAAAGGACGGCTAACAGAGTTTAAATATAGAAATATAGAAATATAAAACCCTAACCCTAGGACAAAATCCGAAATTAACAATAAAATCCCAAACAAAATCGACAAATTATAAAAAATATCGAAAGAAACATAAAACTACAAATTTGACCGTCTAGACAAAGGAATTTTGCCTAAAACTGTCAAACCCTATAATTTACTATAGGTCTTGCTCAGATCACCGTTTATGCATGAAAAAGTATACTCGCACGCCAAAATCTGACACTTCAAAACCTCCCACATCACGTAGTCAAAGGCACCGAACTTCTCCAAAGAAGTATCACTTTGAGAAGGGTAAATTTTTCACCCTGACTTCGGTTGATGAACCGGTAACAGTTAAACAAGCTTTGGAAGGACCTCAAGAGAATGAATGGAGGAAGATATCACCTCTAAGAAAGACGATTCGGTATGGTCATTAGTTGATTTGCCTGCTAACCACAAAGCTATAGGGGCAAAGTGGGTTCTGAAATTGAAACTCACTGTTGATAGAAACGTTGCGCTACAAAGCTCGATTGGTTGCGAAAGTATATACCAAACTCCATAGAATGGACTTTGATGAAACATACTCACCGACTGTGCGTTACACTACAGTCTGGGCCATCCTGGCTCTGGGTTATAGGCTCGATCTAGAGCTGCACCAAATGGATTTTAAGACTTCATTCCTTCATGGGAAGTTGGAGGAAGAGATTTACATGGAGAAACCGGAGGGTTTTGTAACCCCTGGGAACGAACGTAAAGTTTCTAAGCTCCAAAGATCGATCTATGGTCTTAAACAATCGTCTCGGCAATGGGCTCGCAGGTTCCACGGGGAAATCGTTGGCAACGGATTCATGAATCTTCACGAGGATCCCTGCATGTACACAAATACCTCTGAGTCGAAGTAGGTTAGACGTTATACGTCGATGACATACTGATTGTCGCGAACGGCGTGAGTTATTTGAATGAATAAAAGTCCTGGCTGGCATTTGTGTTCGAGATGAAGGACATGGGAAAGGCCACGTACATCCTAGGCATTAAGATTGGTAGGGATCAGGCTGCTCGTAGACTATGTCTTTCTCAAGAAGCCTATATCAACAAATGTTGAGAATGTTCAATATCCAAGGTTCCAAACATGTGGATACGTCGGTAGTGTTTGGGTGCGCGTTATCGAAGCGTGAGGTCCCAAAAGACCAGGTGGAGCGTAAACGGATGAAAAGTGCAGAGTACCTCAGTATTGTTGGCAGTCTGATGTACGACATGCAATGCACTCGTCTGGTTATCTATTACAATGTGGGTTTAGTAGCACGTTTCCAATCAGACCCAGGATATCAACATTTACGAGTCCTGAAACGAATTATCGATATATGGAAGGTACTGCTGAATACAGACTGTGCTATGAAGGTAGTAAGCTTGAATTGACTGGGTTCAGTGACGCCGACCATGGTGGCGATCCGGATGCTCGTAAGTCCACCTCAGGATGAGTATTTCTCCTTGCTAAAGCAGTCATTTCATGGATGAACAAGAAGCAATCATGTGTCGCGCTGTCTACGATGGAAGTTAAGAAACCAAAGTACCATAGTAGGAAAAAAAACACATTGATGTTAAATATAATTAAGCGAAAAGTATGGTAGAAGAGAAACTTATCGTATTAGAATACTTGTCCTCTGAGAGTATGGTGGCCGACCCATTGACAAAACCTTTACGTAGGGAAGTTTTCGAAAGACATGTCAAAATGCTTGGACTGCGTAGGGTTTAAGAGACTTGTATGGTCTCAATAACATTTTGAGCTTTTAATTAAAAGAATTGCAATTTGAATTTGTGAATTTACGACGTCATAATGGCTTAATTACATCGGATTTCCGGTCTATAAACTAGTCGTTGGAGTGTAAAATCTCCCAATAAAATATGTCAAATATGGGCATTGCCTCGTCACACAGGCACGGTCGCCTGGTTGAAGGGAGAACATCTACATTGTCAAGACCGGCTAAAAACCATGGTGTTTCGAAAGATAAACCTGGTTAAGAAAAATGATCATTTGGTTTCGGGGTTACACGACATGCTCATTGTTTTGCGGATCACCGTGATGGACTTTGTTCGTCGGAAACCACAATCTGGGTCAGATGAAAATCTGTGATAGCATATGACATTTCCCACTCCTGACAATATGTAAGTTCAGGTTATGCTATCGACGCCCACTTAATACTGCGTGTGCCAGTTCGACCACGGGGTCATGCTCGGTTGTGCTAGGTGGAATCTTCCAAAATTCCGATGGGCGCAAACTTCTTCACCTTGAGCATGTGACTGATCTCGGGTGCTTAATGAAGGAGCGCCCGAAGTATCCTTACCACTCAAAACTCATATCTAACACAGTGCTGAACAAAAAGGTCAAGTGACCACGTACTGGAAACCGGTTGAGTTTGACTAAGGGTATGAGCAATAGGGATGGTCATGTACACTTGTAATTCTCCGAATCTTGTATTCACTAGGTGGCCACCAACCAGATATTAGTTGAAGTTTGTGAATACTTGTACTGATGCCTTGAAGAAGTGTTCCTATGTGGAAACTAGGAAATTGGAGAATAATAGTTGAACAGGGATACAGCGCAGCACAAAGAAGTAACATGTTGATAATAAGCTGGGAATCAACGTTCTACAGACGCTACAACACTCTATGAACAATTCAGAGGCTGGAATGGATCAATGAATAAATGTTGATGTTTTGGTCGACAACATATTAACAGACACCCTCATATTTCGGCGAGTGGGAGCTGTTGGCATTTGGTGAATGGGTCGCCGTAATAGGAGCCCTTTAATATAAGCCCAACATCTAAGTAATTGGGTAATATCACATTAGGAATTTTGGGTTGGTCCTAAAATCCCAATTGACATGAGATGCCCAAAATTGGGCCTCCTCTTTACTAATGTGGCCGGCAGAACTAGGGTTTAACCCACCTCCTCTATAAATAAAGAGTGTTAGAGATTTATTTAGGGTTAATCATTATTCCTGCTAGGTGTTGAGACAAAAGAAATCTCTCCTCCCTAAACACCACTAGTTCAGCTGAACCCTAAGGATTCAACGAGGTGCCAAATTGTTTCGAGCAATAACCCCAGAGATCCATCCTGCTGACGAATTGAAAAAAGGCTTTGCCGTGGAGACCATTCTGTGTATGTGATTCCTTAACTAGAATCCTTACAGGAGACGGGGGACCGCGAACTCCCGTCACGAACTTGGGTCTATGGAAAGCTTGAAACTGGTATGTGCCCATTTCCGATGTGTAATTAGTTTACCTGGCATGTACACGTGTTTTAATCCGTAGTAACTATCCCTTAATTCCCAACAATCCTAACATCGGCAGAACATCGGTCGAAAATTTTAACTACGGATTTAATGTACCGTCCTCTTCCCGATGGATATATCTCGTAAACAAAGATTACCGACCAACTTTGCATGTCAGGAACCTTTCCGACTGCGTTCCGGAGTTCGTTTTAACGAGAGGCCATATCGTACGGAAACGGACGTAACAGGCCATCTCCGTTTGGTTTCTGACCGATATCGACTGTAGGCAATCTTAATTTTTCTTGTAGTGTAATGACATGTGAATAAATTGGTGGCTTTGAGTTTTAAAAGGCGGAATCACTCATTCAAACCTTTAAAACGCACTAGGATGAGTCACGTCAGTGGATAAATTTGAAATCGAATAAAAAATAGAAAATTAATTATTACATATCAATTTTTCAATTATGAGATTGAGAGTTTAAGCCTCACTCACCTCATATATATTTTTTTCTGTTATTTGTTCATGCGGACGAAAGTTCGACTCTCTCTCACTCCATATATTTTTCTATATCTATTTATCAATTATCTATCAGGCAAGAGCTTAACTTAGATGTTAAATGACTCAAGACTATAAGAAAGTAAAACCTCAATAAGAGACAATATGTTGGAAAAACCTTTTGATAAGGTCATTAACAAAATGTTGGCACGAAAAATTCACTAGAACATCGATAATTTCAAATGAGGTTGCAGAGAGACATGTGAAGGTCACTGTAAAAATACTATTTTCAGATGCACAGAGACAGATGAGTTGGGTGAACGATTTAGCTGGGTTAATCCTAAAGTATAAGACTATTTAAACAATTTTATCCATTATAATTAACCAGTAAAACCGTTCAACCAACACAATTGAGTTTTTCGAAAATGCATAAAACTACATAAATTTTAAAATACTATTGTGTTGAGCAATCGGTTTAACCCTAGAAAATAAAACTATTTAAATATTTTTATCATTTAGAGTTAACTCGATCAAACAACGAGCGGCACTGTTGTTACAAACAGCTGTACTATTTTAGTAAAAAAAAAAATCAATCACATTTTTGTATTTGTACTTTTTAAGAGCTATTATGCATTTGAGGAAACAGTTTCTCGTCACAAAATAAAACACCGGTTGAGCTGAGTGCATACGAGTCAAGCTACTCGTGAGCTGCTTAAGATCAACTCGGTCGATATTCTAATTCGACTCGTTAAATTTCGAGTCGAGCTTTTTCTGATACCGAGTCGAGTTTGAGTTCACTTGTACTCGACTCAAGAAGCTCGCCAGCCTAATTGAGCTTTTTGTTTTGCCTATTCGAGTCGAGTTCGAGTTTTTCGAGCTTAATAATATTATATATGTATATATTGAGTTCAAGTCGAGTTCGAACTCGAGTTCGAGCCAAAAGTCTAATCGAGTCGAGTTCGAGCTCGAGCTAAGGTGCACCATTTATAATTTAATTGAATTTTTTTAACATTATCGAGCCGAGTCAAGCCGAGCTCGAACTCATCGAGCATGACACCGAGTCGAGCTCGAGTTTGAAAAATTAAGACTCGTTTAAGTTTGAGCTCGAGTAAACTGAGTCGATTCGAACTTATCAGATACTCGACTCGACTCATTTACAGCCCTAGGTTGACCTGTGGCCTTAATAAATTGACTGGCAAGGCCGGCAGCCCAGCGCATAATACAACTTCAGTGGGCCGAGCCCAACAGCTGACAAAAGAAACAACCATTTTGGTAACTGCAATATCCGAGTATTATGGATGTTTCTCCAACACTAGGAATCCCGGCAGCTTGTAGCACCATTGTTATATCTTCATCCTCTAATTTTATTACCATTGCTATGTCTTCATCCTCTAATTTTATTTCCCACAGTAATAAGAGCCAGTGGCGGATCTAGAAGGTTCATAATGTGGTTACGTTATGTAAAAAAAAAAATTGCGAAGATTAACAATTTCTTTAAGTTTTTTATTTTGTAAAAATGCATATTTTAAAACAGTGAAAATTAGTACTTTCTTCAACTACTTATTCAAAATTGTTGTTAAATACTTTTCAAGTGAACAATATTAACTAAGTAGATTTTAAAGTAGCACAAATAAGTCGTAATTGCTTGTGCAAATGTTATAATTTAGTCAAATTAGACTAGAACCAGTTGTGGGTCAGTTGAGTCTCAATCGAGTCAAGACACTATTATAACACTTATACAAGTTATTAGATCTTGATTTAGATCTTTAGAAAAGTATTTGGTTAATTTTGTAAGTTTAAAACGTACTTGACGACAAATTTGGACGAGTGATTGAAAAGATTATCAATTACAATTGTTTTGAAACATGTTGTACATTTTAAAACGTATTGGTACTAAAAACCATCTTTTTCAAACATATTTTATGGTTTATATATTTGTTCTTATTGAACCTCATATTGTAATACATTAGGTTAGAGTAACTAAAATTTATAGTTTAACAAAAGAGTGATGAATAATAAAATGTACAAACATACTGTTTAAGTGAAAAGCTCCAAATTTAAAATTGATGAACCTTTAATCCGAATGGATTGAATAATAATGTTACAAAATAATAATGAAGTCTAACAAAATATTAATGAGGGCTTATTGTCTCACACCAAAATAATGTGGATCTTATAACAAAATAATGAGGATCGGGATATAATTTTCTCCAGAAATAAACCTAGGATCTCAATAAAAATACTCGATAATGTGGTTACGTTCGTAACCAAATTTTTATTAATACATATGCCACTGATAAGAGCAATCTTTTGTTATGGATGTAACTCATGAATAGAGTTTTGGGTTAATCCAAATTGCTACATGAACTTTGGCCCTCTTACAAATTACTACCTCAACTTTTAATTTTGAAAATTAGCTACCTCAGAAATTCAGATCAAATCGCTATCTCAGTCAATTTTTTGTAAATTTAGACAGAACTAAACCACATGTTTTTTTCAAATATTTTTCTTCCAAAAATGCCCTTGTCTCTCTTCCTTGCCTCCTTGCGTGAACATACTTCACCATATTCTCTCATTTATCATCATTGCTTTATTATTTTATTCTATGTCGTATGTATATCTTCAATTCCAAAAGTTTAGACAAACTTCTACATTACTAATTAACAATTCCTCCATCAAAACAAGCTGCAGAATCTAAAAGTTGTTTTGCTGTTGTTTTGATGCAGTAATGGTGTTGTTTCATTGTTGTTGTTTTTTTTCGCTTTTGCTTATGAAATTTTTAGTTCGGTTTTAATTATATTATGTTTAGGTTATGTATTATTTTGCTCTGTTATCTCACTGCATTAAATATATTGTATCATTGCTGTTGTTTTTTTTTCACTTTTTGCTGCTGCAATTTTCACTATTACGACGTTTAATTTTTGTTATTTTGTTGTTGAATCATAGCGAATATTTTTCGTTATTCTGTTGTTCAATTGCTTCCAACGAAAGGGGTCTGGGTATTTGTGGATCAAATTCATAAAAAAGTAATTAATACGTCCTTAAAATATAATACAAATTAAGTTAGATTCACTCCACCTACTAGCATTTTCAGCATTTGTACAAAAAGATAAAAGATAAGATAATAATAAGATATAAAAGAGAAGTTGAAACACTTGAAAGAGACAACTTTATATTTGTATCTATGTCTGGTATACTTGGAACTAACATCAAAACAATTTGAATTCTGTTATTGTTGCGTCCGGGATAAACTGGGTCGTGGGGACGCGTCTGTTCGTACGGTTGTGCGGGTTTTCGGGCTGTAACCCTTCGTTTGGAAGAGGTCTGGGCCACTAACGAGTGTTCGGTTGATCCCGGAAAGGTCTGTGTCTCGAAGTGCGGTTGTGTCTCAAGGGGACGTCTGGGTCTCAGAAGACGGTGTTCTGTGCACAAATCTGGATGTCTGGGCGACGATTCCTGCACAAAGGACCGGTGCTAGCACGGAGAGGGGGGGTGGTACTAGCGGAGCCCTCTCCGAAGCTTAAGTCACTATAGGGCTAAAAGAGTAATTTCTAGAGAGAGAATATTTCTAGAGAGAAGTCAGAGCTCAAAATACCAAAGTTGGGCAAATGAGAGGATGTGTGAAAATGGGTGGCCAAGACCTCCTATTTATAGGCTTCCTTGGGACCGGACCCGGTTTTTAAAGCGGTTTGATGACGGTTCAAAAGCAAGCGGTAACCGTAATCCATATTGGTAATGCGCGAACTTGACTTCTCTACACGTAACGGTAATCGCGGAAACGGTAATCGCGGAAACGGTAATCGCACGATACCCGCAATGCAATCCGGACCTCGTCGAATTTGGGCAATTCGGCGAGGTCCGGATTGCAAGCAACCCGGAGGTCCAGGTTGCAATGCAATCCGGACCACCGGATTGCTTCGCGCAATCCGGAGGTCCGGTCCGGATGCGCGTAAATGCGTTTCCGGACCGTTTTGACCCTTTGGGAGACGTTTTCAAACCGAGATGTAATTTTGACGTGTTTACGAAGCCCGAAATATAAATACGAACCCGAATTGGACATATATCCATCACTTGCCCCCGAGTCAAGTAACGGTTTAGAACCTTTCTTGACTCTATTTTTAAGTTAGGATACGTGTCCAATTTGAGTTTGACGCTAACCTTTCGGTTTTGATCGTTGGTCGGACGGACATCTTGATTTCGTCCGTCCTTTGATTTTCCGACCGAATGACTTTGTTTCCTGTCATCATGGTTAGTGCAATAGGGAATGCACATACGTAGCGTGCAAGTATGGTTATTGTTGGAGACATAAGCAGTTAGTAATACATCATGCGAACATGCCTTTATCAATATGCATGCACAAGTAATGGTCATGGCAAGATCGTAATTACGTAATGCAAGAAATATAAACCGTACGCTTTTAAAACGACTTAGCGATTATCAAATCATGAATCATGCGATATGGAAACATGCGCGTAGAATGACGGGTTTGATACGTGCAATATCAAAATAATCACGTACGTAGGAGTAGATATTTAGAAGAGAGGGTGGAGTATACCATAAGTGTTTAGGCGTGAGTGTAGATAAGTTAATCCTTTAATCCTTATCAACAAAGCATCTTTTGGGATATGTGATTACACACATCCCCAACTATCCTTCCAGCACCTTGGGAATTCATTATTCCATCTTCTTTGCAGGTAATTCCTTCATCATTTCCCGAAATTGTTTGTGTGTTCATAGTTTCTTCGCCGTCGTAGAGCTTAAGCATATCCCGACAGTTTCGTGTTTGATCCTTGAATTGTTTTCAGAAATTGACACCACCATTCGACTCAGATTGTCACGAGGATTCCAGCGCCGCCTTCAGAATCTCCAGGAGATGCCGGACGCGCCCTCACGCGCCGCCGCGTGAGATTCGACCTTGCCGGCGCGTGTAACCCACGCGCCGCCTTCCCGGGCTCTGTTCGTCGCGGTCCTTACCTTTCCGAAATCGTCTCGACGAGGGGAGTCCATTGTGATACTTTTCGTCACGTTTTAAGGTAATTTGGAAACTCGATTTTACAGGACAGCTTCGACTTGATTTCGAATGTCGCCGTATTGTTGTTCGTTTGAGCTATTTGTCGTTGTTGTCGTATGTGACTGCTTGTTGATGCTTGTATGTCGAATAATTACTGATTGGTTGCCGTTATTATCGCCGTTGGTCCATGACTTAGACGATTTTTTATTTTCGTGGATAGTTGAGGTAGAATTCCTCGTTTGGACATAGTGCCCCCGTGTCTTAGTGTAGAGGCTTTTTGGTCGGTATGCGTAATTTTTTCCCTTGGTGGGTTTTTTGGTTGACGGGGATTGCCAAATGACTTTAGGAGTAATTGTTTGTCGTTTTAACGCCTTAGAGAAATATTTTCCCTAAATGTTGCCACGTTCGATCCTTGCGGTTCGTCGCTAATCCCACCGTTTGCATGATAGCCTCTTAAGATGTTAATCCCCTTTATCGCACGTACCCACTTTGCTATGCGCATGGACTTTGGCTATGCGCGTTGAATTTTGCTACGCGCGTTGACTTTTGCTATGCGCGTTGACTTTTGCTACGAGCGTTGACTTTTGCTACGCGCGTTGACTTTTGCTACGCGCGTTGACTTTTGCTACGCGCGTTGACTTTTGCTATACGCGTTGATTTTTGCTACGCGCGTTGACCTTCGCTATGCGCGTTGACTTCTGCTTGATTTTTGCAGATTGTGGAGCCGTGGTAACCTCTTGTGGAGCTTCCTTCCTTTTGACCAAGTTGTTGCAATGAGTAAGTCTATCCCTCATCTATCGCAGACTCCCTTTAATTCTGATATAGAGGACGACTTGGAAGTAGACCCGGTTTTGCCAGTAGATAGTGTTTTAGACACCGACGAAGGTGTAGCTGCTGGTTCTTTTGTTGGGGCGTCTCCTGCTGGAGAGACTGAGGTGTTGGTTAGGTATTATACTAACCGCTTGGATAGATCCCTGTTCACCTTGTATGCGAGTGCTTCCGGACTCGACGCTTGTACCGAGGCTTTTTACCCCTTTGAGATACTCCCTGATAGCAGTTTAGGAGATGCTACTCCTCCGCCTGTAGATTTATCCGTTGTGTACACATCTCATGTTAGGGAAGGTCTGCGGTTTCCCTACTGCTCTGACTTGATTGAGCTCTGTAACGGTTACGGGATTTCCCCTTTAGATCTTGCACCTAACGGGATTCGAGTATGGACTTGTTTTAGAGTGTTGCTTCACCAGCAATCTTAGCGTTATTCTCGCACCCTCTTTCGCTGCTTCTACCAGCTTAAGAGTCCAGACTCTGCAGGATTGTGCAGTGTAAAGGTTCGTTGGCCGAATTTGCAAAGCGATGGTTTTGAGGAGCTCGGTCTTGGAGAAGCCAAGTGGGATTCTAGTTACCGATTAGTCGCCGCAGCGGATCGGTCTGCTAATCATTGGAGACATCATTACTTTTTTGTTCATGATGCGGGAACGACTTGGGATGTCGAGTATGTTCGGAAGTCTGATCCCGCGCCAGCCTTTCGGGAACTTTCTTTGTCGGATAGGGAGGTGATAAAGAAGATATACCATTGTCAACAATCGCGCGACTTTACTTGCTCGCTGCGTGCATCCGATCAGGAATTAGTTGATGCGGGGATTCATGTGCTCCCTTCTGCAGCTTCGGTATGTTAATCATTTTTATAACCTTTTACCGTGTTGCACTGTAGGTTGGTTTGACGGAAAAAGCTCGTCTTTGCAGACGGCGGCCGCTCGCAAGATTGCTTCTAGCGGAAGAATTGTTCCCCCTCTTGCTTCAGGAGCATCGGCGGCTTCTGGACGTGGAAAGGGTAGATAGTTTTAAAAGAACAATCTTCCTTATGTACTCTCTTGGTTGGGTTGTAACTTTGCATGTTACTTGCAGGTCGCACGACGCTTGTTACTGATCGCGTTGTTGCCGTTCCTGACTCTTCCAAACGGTCCACCACTGGGGCGCGTTCTTCGAGCAGTTCGAAGCGTCCGAGGACTACTGTGACCGTCATTGCTCCTTCCTGTCATAAAGGGAAGGAAGTTGACGGTTGCGAGGATGCGTTGTCTGCCCCCCGCTCGAAGGAGCGGTCCGAGGTGGAACGTTCTCTTCCTTCTGGTATAAGCTGAACACTTGATTGTGTGCTTTTGTGCGCTTTGTTTTTGGCTTTTGCATAACTCTGTTTGGTTTGCATGTAGGGATCACGCCACATGGGCGTGCGGATTTGCTTCGTCCTTTGGAAGGTGACATTTCAGATGGTAAGTGGATGCCATATGTGGCAGGAGATCTTACTTTTCCCAAGAACTCCCGGCTGAGCATGCCTGAAGTTGGCGTGCGCGTTCTTCATCGATCTATTCCTCCTGGTGATCGACTTATTCGGCCCTCGAGTGACGAGGAGGCACGCACTTTTGTCGAGAGATCGCTATCTAGATTCACTCCAGTGAGAATCTTTTTTCACTTTGCTATGTTCATTGTTCCTGAACATGTATGCTTATTGTCTCCTTGTTTTCAGGTTGTTTCTGATATGGTGCACATGGCCTCCTTCATGTTGGAGCTTGTCCAGGAGAGGCGTGCCATTGCTGACAAAGCTGCCACTTTGTCCAAGGAGCTTGAGGAAGCTAAGGACGAAGTGCGCCGTCTTTCGTTGAAGAAGACGGATTTTGATGCTCGTTATGATTCTGATCATGCCAGCCTTGTTCAGCTTGAATCTGAGAACGCTGCCATTGAGAAGGCAATTTCTGATAACGCGGGCAAGCACAAGGTTGCCTATCGGAAAGTGCGCGAGGAAGAAATGAAGGCTGGCATTGAAGAGGGACTTAGCAAGTTCTCTTCTACTCCTGGATTTGACAGTGCGGTTACTGCTGCTGCCACGGCGAAGGCCGCTCCTATGCTCAGCGAGTTTGCTGAGGACTTTATTCGTAGAGTGAGCATTCTTGCCCCTGGCTTTCCTTTTGACAAGTTAGGGCCGTACGCGGAGTCTGCTGTTGGGCAAGTTGCCGAGCTTCGTCGCTTTGATACTGCACCATCTCAGTTTTCATTTTTGTTTGGAGAAGACGGTGGTGGCACTAATGTGCAACTTCTGCCTGTTCCGCCCAGCCCTGTCAGGGATGACGGAATCCTTTGATTTGTGCCATCTTTTCGATATGTTGAACTCGTTATGAGTTCGCTTGCCCCCCGGCTTCTATGTTTAGAAACTTGCTGGAGTTGTTCTTTGATTGTTGCTTGTGACTTGTTCGCTTTGAACTACTTCGTTTGAACCTGCTTTATACATAGCAGTTTGCATGATAACTTGTTAGTAATATTTCATACCGTTATCGCTTACTGTGTTTACTGAACGTGGATGACTAGTAGTGTAAACGCAGTCCCCATAATCGTGACCGATAGCCACTTTTGATTCAAGATTGTTTGTACGATGCGTTACGCATGTTGTACGTCTTCCTGCATAGCTTGTCGCTGTATCTGTCGAAACCTGTCAAGTGATTCGCGTATAGCGACTTAACAAGTAGTATGTTTGAAATGTGTTATCTTAACTTGAGCAAGATACTAGTTTATACCGTCTCTTAGTTCCACTCTAAGGCGACGTTGTACAAGACTCTACTTGTAAATTTTATGAGTTTTAAACAGGGTGCGTACCTGCCAGCGTGTATCAACCCGCGTTGGGGAAGCATACGTAAAAACATTTTTGGGTTTTGAAAGAGTGTTTTGTGAACCCTAAAAAGCTTGTTTGATAAAATATTTGAAAAGGTGTTAGATATAAAATATTTGATAAAGTATTTGGCAAAATATTTGGTATAAATATTTGTGAACATGATTCCTGCGTCCAGGGACCATGTAACACTTTTGAGAGTATGAATTGTGATGCATGTTTTCTGCGTCCAGGAACCATGCAACACGGTTTTGAAAATCTGTAGTACGGAATTGTCATCTAGCAAGAGGACTTCTGCCGTATAGAGTGAACCCTAACCAGGAATTCGTAATATGGGATTGTAATCTAACAAGAGGACATTCACCATGAAGAGTGAACCCTTACCAGGAATTCGTAATATGGGATTGTCATCTAAACAGAGGACATTCGCCATGAAGAGTGAACCCTTACCAGGAATCCGTAATATGGGAGTGTCATCTAACCAGAGGACATTCGCCATGAAGAGTGAACCCTTACCAGGAATTCGTAATATGGGAGTGTCATCTAACCAGAGGACATTCGTCATAAAGAGTGAACCCTTACCATGAATTCGTAATATGGGAGTGTCATCTAACCAGAGGACATTCGCCATGAAGAGTGAACCCTTACCAGGAATCCGTAATATGGGAGTGTCTTCTAACCAGAGGACATTCGCCATGAAGAGTGAACCCTTACCAGGAATTCGTAATATGGGAGTGTCATCTAACCAGAGGACATTCGCCATGAAGAGTGAACCCTTACCAGGAATTCGTGCTTGTTGTGGCGTGGTATCGTTGTCTATCAAGAGAACTTCTGCCACTTATGGGGTGATCGGTCCCGTTATTGTATTTGCCCATCCTGTTCTGAATCCAGGGAATGGCTATGAACATGAGGATTTGCCTCTAAAAAGAGATGTCACAGCATGTCATTTTCTAGAAGTAAACATGGGGTTTGTCTTTTCAAAGAGGATACCTCAACATGCCACCTTTGGTAGTAGGTCTTGATGTTAATCCAAGATATTGCTTGTAGATGACGGTTCTTGAATAGTCGTCACCTTGAGTAGAGAATTGCAATAGGTTCCTTTTTTGTAGATAATCCGCAAATTGTCCTTGCATCATATAAGTTGGCTGTGAAAATAGCGCAATGGCTTTGTGTTGCCGGCACCTTCTTGAGATAGATGCCAATTTATGAATGGAGAAATAAACTCCTTGTTGGTGTAGGTATGCAAATATCATCCATTATGTGTATTTGCAGTCTGCTGTCTTTGAAAATGTCTTGGGCTTAACTCCAAGTTTTTTATTCTATGATGATACCTTTTGATGTGATCATCAATATGAGTAAATTATTGTTGAAGATAAGCGTTGTCATAACGCGTGATAGATTTTGCTTGTGCATGGCATAATATCTTGGATTATTGATGTGAATAATAAGCGCGTAGTTTAATTGCTTCGCGTTTAATCCAAAAATAGCGTGCAAGAGATAGATGTGTACCTACAAATGTAGATTGACTTTATTAGATACTTGCGCGTGTTTACATTGATTATACTAGAAACACTAAGAATGCGCAAAGTAGTCTGAAAGATAGTTGTTTCTCCTGTTTCATTATTGTTGGTTTGATGACGACGTCGCGGAGACGGTTGCAACAAATCGCCTTAATGCACCTAGCTCGATGCATTCTTCAATCTCCCAACTTAATGGTAGACACATGTTTGTGTTGTGCCCCCAAGTTTTATGGTACTTGCACCATTCTCTGATGTTGTTGCCCAAGAAAGATGTCTTCGGAACAAGTGGACTTGGGAGCTTGTTTTCAAGTAGGTTGACGTAAATGTCTTCAGCAACCGTGTTTAGCGGTGTGAAGATGTTGTTGATATCGATGCTTGCGTCTTCCTGTTTGTTCGTTTTTGCTCGAACTCCTTTGTCCCAACTGAGGGGTGTACCCCACCTTAGTTCTTATTCGCATAAGACTGCTGTCTCAAACTTATCCTTTAGATCTGCCATGGTTTTTGTTGTTCGCCATCCATGAGTTCGTCCGAAGAGAAGGAAAGATCTGGCGTTCATGTTTGCATAGAACACGCTTATCACTTCTTCTCTTGTTTCTTTCGCCGAGGAGGCGTTAGAAGCGAATCTGATGAAGTATTCCATGATTGGCTCGCCTTCTCCCTGGTTGACGAGCCATATCTGGTGCCATGGCGAATACTGGATGCTTTCTTGTGGGTTCCAAATTGTAACAGCTTGTTCCACCACTTGCTTCTTTCTTTCATCAACAACTTTCTGCCTCTTGAAGGAATTTATCATTGCCACATGGAATTGGTGCTTTGCTCTATTGACGTAACAACGTCTTGCGGTTATCTGGTCGCCTAGCACTTCCCCAATCCCATGTTCCGTAGGGAACTTCATCTTTTGGTGGACAGTGGAGGGCACGATCACATAGGGGTTGATCGTTGTTCGTCCCAAGATTCTGTTGTAGGCCCCGAGAGATTCTACAACGACGAAAGTGACGTTGACATGCAATGCTCTCCACCCCTGGCCAAGGATGACAGGAAGCGTGATTGTACCCAGGGGTTGTGTAGCTGCTCCGGCGAAGCTGACTAGCGAGAAGGTTCTTGGGGTCAAGTCTTTGACAGATCTTCCCAGTTGCTCTAGGACTTTGACATGTAGAATGTCAGCAGAGCTTCCACCATCGACAAGGATTCTTTTTACATCGTATCCGTCAATTTCCATGGTTATGACTAAAGCATCATCGTGAGGGTAAACGATATGCTTTAAGTCTTCCCTGGAAAATTGGATGACTGCGTCTTCTTGCTCCGGTTGCTTGCGCTTTCCGTATTTCGGCAATGTTGTTGCTTGGGATGCATAAATGTCCCGAGCATTAGACACTTGTCCTCCTGCGGCAGGTCCTCCGTGTATGACGTTGATTACACCTCGCTTAGCTGGCGGAGGGTTGTCACTGACCTTCTCTTTTCCCTTGTTTCCTCTTTTTGATGATTCTGCTTGAGCCTTTCTCGGGGGGTTGTCGCCTTGATCGACAAATTGCTTCAATTCGCCCTTGAGGACGAAGTTGTTAATGCGGAAGCGTAGACTGACACAGCTGTCTCGTGGCCGAAGACCTCGTGGTTTTCACACCACTTGTCCTTGTCTCTCCCCAGTGGGCCTTTCCTGAAATTGTTCGGCTCTTTCCATATATTCGCGTCCTTCATCTCTCTCAATATTACAGACAGCCGGGCATTCAAAGGAATGCAGTCGGCAAGATTTACTTCCTTTGGCTTCTGAAAATCTCCTTGAAAAGGTCTTTTCGGCTGAGGTTGCCAATGTCTTCCTTGTTGACCACTTGAGTGTGGTTTTGGTTGGCTCTGTTTTGGATTTTCTTTTGCCTTTGCCGCAGAAATTTTTGCCTTGTTCTGGCTTCTGAACCTTTCGAGGTCCACATATTCCTTAACTCTTGCAGCTAACTCCTCCATGGTTTCGGCTGGGCGCTTTGCCATTTTTTCTGCTAGGGCATAGCCTCTTCGTCCGAGGTTTCGAATGAATGCTCGGACAATCTCTCCTTCCGTCAGGTTCCCCTGAATATCAGAGATATTCTGATTTAAACGGACGTAGTAGTCGGCGAGAGATTCTTCGTTTTGTTGTTGGACGTCGTCCAGAGCACCTGACCCCTTTAGCAATGTGCGCTCGCCCATGTATCGTTGAATGAATTTAGCCTTCAGATCTGCCCATGAAGTAATGCTTCCGCATGGCAGTGAGAAGAACCAGTGTGCTGCGGTCCCGGCAAGAGTTTGTGAAAACGTCATTGCGAAGTGATGTGGGTTCTTTGTTCTGCCTAGCAGGGAGGCCTCGTGCTTTTGCACGTGTTCCACTGGATCTCCTTTTCCGCGATAGAGATCTCCTCCAATCCGGTACAGTGCGTCTGGGACGCGACTGTTTACAAGGTGGTCTGCGAACGGATGTGACGCCCTTTCTTCAAGTGCGTGCATACCCTTCATTTTTGCTTCCTTCATCTTCTTCTCCACCATTTCTTCTAACATCTTGGCGGTAAACCCTTTTACAGGCTCAGCGTAACCTGTTGAAGGATTTTGCCGGCCATTGTTGTGGTAGATGTCGGATTGATCTCTGCTTGTGGCCTGGAAGGGATCATCCCTCGTTGGGTGCTGTGGGTGGTAGAATGGGGGCTGCCGACGGGCTCCTTGGGAAGGAGTGTATGACCGTGCGGCTTCATATCTTGCGTGTTGGTTTCTGCCCTGGAAAGGATTGTCGTGGCGAGTAGTGTCTTGCGACACCTCTCTTGCTGGCGCGGCATGTTCTTGGTTAGTTGGAGGTGGTTGAGCAGCATATCCCTGGTTTTTTAGAGACTCGCGGAATGTGAGTAACTCTTCCAACGCAGCCATCATCGCTGGAGTAACGGTGGGCATTGGGTTTGCTCCCGTTCTTTGTTCGCCTTGCGGCATTTCCGTCTGAGATTCCTCTTCATTCACCTCTGGCTCGAAACCAGGTGGAGGTGAGTGATGCTCGTTCCTTGGCTTTCTGTGTTGTGCATCGGGCACATTGTCAGTTGGCAAGGATGAAGCTACGGAAGTAGCTCTTGGAATGTGGGAGGGTCCCGACTGACTTCCGGCTGGCATTTGGCCTCCTGTTCTTTTGTTTGTCGGGGACTTCTTGGGACGTCCGGGCCTTTTCCTTATGTTCCTTGTGTTCACCTCTTCGGGAGGTTTGCGATCACTCGTCATGATTTTGCGGTATGGTAGCTTCTTGTTCGAATCACGTAGACGGCGCCAATGTTGCGTCCGGGATGAACTGGGTCGTGGGGAAGCGTCTTTTCGTACGGTTGTGCGGGTTTTCGGGCTGTAACCCTTCGTTTGGAAGAGGTCTGGGCCACTGACGAGTGTTCGGTTGATCCCGGAAAGGTCTGTATCTCGAAGTGCGATTGTGTCTCAAGGGGACGTCTGGGTCTCAAAAGACGGTGTTCTGTGCACAAATCCGGATGTCTGGGCGACGATTCCTGCACAAAGGACCGGTGCTAGCACGGAGAGGGGGGGGTGGTGCTAGCGGAGCCCTCTCCGAAGCTTAAGTCACTATAGGGCTAAAAGAGTAATTTCTAGAGAGAGAATATTTCTAGAGAGAAGTCAGAGCTCAAAATACCAAAGTTGGGCAAATGAGAGGATGTGTGAAAATGGGTGGCCAAGGCCTCCTATTTATAGGCTTCCTTGGGACCGGACCCGGTTTTAAAGCGGTTTGATGACGGTTCAAAAGCAAGCGGTAACCGTCATCCATATTGGTAATGCGCGAACTTGACTTCTCTACACGTAACGGTAATCGCGGAAACGGTAATCGCACGATACCCGCAATGCAATCCGGACCTCGTCGAATTTGGGCAATTCGGCGAGGTCCGGATTGCCGCGCAACTCGGACCTCCGGATGCGCGTAAATGCGTTTCCAGACCGTTTTGACCCTTTGGGAGACGTTTTAAAACCGAGATGTAATTTTGACGTGTTTACGAGGCCCGAAATATAAATACGAACCCGAATTGGACATATATCCATCACTTATATTTTCATTAGGATATATATGACATTTGCAAATTACATACATAATTTTCAGGTGAACAGAGCAAGTAGAGCGGCGAAGTTAACCTTTTTTTATGGTGGAATTGTTAATTAGTAATATAGAAGTTTGTCTGAAATATTGAAATTGAAGATATATATACGACATAGAAGAAAATAATAAAGCAAATATGATAATGGAGAGAAGATGGTGAAGTATGTTCACGCAAAGAGGCAAGGAATAAAGACAATGGCATTTTTGGAAGAAAAATATTTGAAAAAAAACACATGTGGTTCAATTCTGTCTAAATTGACTGAGGTAGCGATTTGATCTGAATTTAAAGTTGAGGTAGCTAATTTTCAAAATCAAAAGTTGAGGTAGCGATTTGTAAACGGGCCAAAGTTCAGGTAGCAATTTGGTTATTAACCCTAGAGCTTTATGGACACGCTCGATCCAATGGTCTGATTTGAAATCTTTGGGGATAAATTATAAAAATTAAAAGTTAGGAATTCTGAGAATTAAATTGAACAAAATAGAAGTATTTAATGGTCAAACTTAACTATTGACTAACTGATGCATCAAAGTCTACAAAATACAAACATATAAAACCAAAAGCTTAAAAAAAAAATAACATATCACACCAAAAGTCAACATTGATATATATATATATATATAAGTAGATTTTGAGGCAATGCATACATTAAACAACTTTTAAAAAAAAAATATCAAACCCTGTGTATTGTATGAGACAAATACCTAGTATAAATATAAATGTAGCTAGATTGGCTAGAATTGCAGATTTTGTCATTAATGATAGGATTTAATCAAACGATTGGAGAATAGAGCCGATTATCAGCAGCATTTTGCACATTGCAAGTCAAATCCATAGATGAACTAGCAAACTATTTTAAGAAATCCAAATGAGTGCGTACACTGCATAATGCCGTGTATTAGTAGTTGAGTTCTTTAATCGGTCCTCTCTATTTTCTTTAATTGTAAAAGAGCAGAATTTTCCCGCGCGCCTTAATATTTGATTATCAATAGTAAGAAAACTTTAACAGCCAAAAAAATATACAAATATATATATATATATATATATATATATATATATATATATATTCAAATTAATTTGAGAGTACAACACACAGCATATAATAACACCCATAAAAACACAATAATATCTCATCTGGGAGATTAAAGACACACATATACATATACACATTCTTATAAAAGTGCATCATTATTGGACATGACACAACAACCCACACAAAGTGTCATGTTTTATTTGAAGATGCTTGCATGATAGTAATAACGACTTCTTATTCTTCTTCTTCTTCTTCTTCTTCTTCACTGCTGTTGGATAAGGTGTTTGTCGACATCCTTCAACATAGCAATCAAAAAGTCCAACTCTTTGATAGGCTCCCAGTCACCGGTGTCATTGTCTAGTTTCTCATACAGGAGAGTAAGTATAACCCTAGCACCATCGATCTTGGAGACGACTTTGTAGACAATTTTGTAGCTCTTTGACCTCTCCAGAATATGTCCCCCAACCGCCACCATTGTCACCGTCATGTTTTCATCATCTATTTCGAATTTCTCCTTGTAAACCTCTTGTTTCCCATCTGCATCCATATATATTATATAGGGTTAATAACTAAAAAAACTGTCCAATGTTTACTCTATGTTAAAATTAGGTGTCTAAAAGTTTCAGATATTGTCCAAAGTTTCAATTTTGTTAAAATATGGTGTCTCGGTGTGATTACTTTAGAGAAGTCAATTCCGACGAAACCACTATCAAATTCAAGCTCTCATACATACCCCATTCTCGTCATATTGCCGGGACCGTCACCTAAGAAGTTGGTCACATCCGCGCAAGTAAATCGCGCTCTGCTGTCCTTGGAAAATGGCTCCACACCACTCTTCTAGAAACTTTTCTTTTAATGTTCAATTTTTTGGTGAAATTTGACGATATTGTGAAAAGTAAAGAGCGATGGATTATGAGTGGGTGGGTGGGTGAGTGATGAAAATGATTGAATGAATATGAAAAGACGTGCAGAGACCAAATTTCAACAAAAATGAAACTTGGACAGTCTGTTTTAACATTTTAAACCTCATACACCTAATTTTAATATAGGGTAAACCTGAACAGTTTTTTAATTATTAAACCATATTATATATGGCTTATTAATTAGGGTTTAGCTACAGTACGTACACAAATACGTATATATATATATAAGAATATTATACACATACCGAGGGTGTAAGTCCAGGATTTGACGGAACCGTGAGTCTTGAAGTCACCTTCATGAACTTCAACAGCATGGACGCCGGGACTGACATCGGGAAGATGGTGGAGCTCTTCGCTTAAGCGTTTGAAGTATTTGTGAGCTGGTGATTTCAGCACTATTTCGGCTTCTAGCCTCCCTTCAGCTCCCATTCTCTCTTTCTTCTATAATATGAAACCAAGCAAGCAATCAAGGATCGGAGAAGAGTGTGCGTGTGATGAGTGACAAAAACCTATGGCATGGAACCCTATTTATATACAAACTTAAATTTCATTTTATATATAATAATAAGATTAACATGTCTTTTGGTCCATGATGTTTGACCATTTTTGGGTTTTTGGTCTATGATGTTTTTTTTGTCTAGTTTTTGGTCTATGTTTTCTAATTATGGTCTGACCGTTACATTCCGTCCATTTTTTCCGTTAAATGACATGTGCAAGTCACGTGATTCACCCTTAACTTTCAAGTTTGTTCAAATTCGGGGGAATTGACACTCTAACCCTAATTTAATTTGGGCGAATTAAACTAGATTTAATGGGTCAAATTTGGGGAATTGACACCCTAATCTTAGTTTAATAGGTCAATTCGCCCAAATTTAACCAACCTAATCCTAGTTTAATAGGTGAATTCGCCCAATTTTTTAGTACTATGACCACACTTACTTTATTTCTTCGGACGTATTCAGTATGAGAATTGCGAGCCCTACTGTGGCAATGGCATGTGCATTCATGGGGGAGCTGTCCTATCCTAATCTGTCTGTATTATTTACTATATTATTATTATTTAATACGATTCACTAGATAACCAATAAATCCAATATTTGTATACATATTATTATTTTTATATTATTATTTTAGGTTAATATGTATTTTATGTTTGACCACTTTTGGATTTTGATCGATGATATTTTGTTTTTGCATAGTTTTGATTCCATATGTTTACAAATTTTTCTAATTTTTGTCCGACATTTATATTCCGTCCATTTTTATTGCAATAAAAAAAAAAATTGGTGGTGTTTGTGTTTAAATATCATAGTACTAACACACACAATAGCATGATGAAATTATACTATTAAATCTAATTTCTTGAATTTTTTTTTAACAAATCTCCTTTAGCTAGTAACATGTAAAACTCTAATTAGTGGGTTAATTTTGAATTTTTTTAACCATATATTACAATTACAATCTTATGAATATATATTACATTTTTTTTTACCATAATGAATACTGTCATAGTTTTTTTTTCTTTATAAAGTTTATTATTTTGATTTTTTTAAAAATATCTTGTATAAAGAAAAATATACAATTGAATAACATAACATGATACGAATACACAAAAAATTATGTCGTATTCGTATTTATAAAACATAACATAATAAGCTTATCACACGAGTTCGAATTCATAAAGTTAAAAAAGATATGATTATTAACACGTAAAAATACACAAATTGCCACTCAAACCATGGACGTTTCCACTATATAAAATGGAGAGACAAATGTCTCCATTTTTATTTACTTTTTTAGTACTCTTAATTTAGGATTATTCTTTGGGTCTTTCTACTATGCTTGTAGTACTTTTATTTGCATTTCTCCATTGTGCTAAATGTGAACCCTAAAGAGAAATTGTTATTAGTATAATGTGATGCAAATTTGATGTGTAGTCAAAAAAAATCATACTTTAAAACTTTATCATATGTTACAATTAAGTCCACCCCTAGTAGTAAAAAAAACACAAGCACAGTGCTTCACAAGTATAATAGAAAATCTCAAATTTCTTTAGTTCATCAATCAATTAGAGAGTTAATATTTGTGTTTATCAAAGAAGTTTAGCTAATAGAATACCATAAGGGGTGTTTGGATGGATTTGTAATCTCATATTATGTCTCACAATATATCTATATTACGTCGTTTGGTAAACAAACAATGTAGTGTGCATTGTAATGTAATTCTATTATAGTCTAAGGTTACATCCAAACTTCAGTTCACTGTAAAATGAGATTACACTAAAAAAACGGATGTAATATGAGATTATATAGTGTTTATTATTTATTAAGTAGATAAACTAATTTATATGATATTTATAAGTTAACTATTACTCTCATTAGTAGCATTTTATTTTTTATAAATTTCATGACTCAGAAAGAATAATACACATGATGTATCAAATAGATTAAAGTATATTCCATGTAATTTTTTATGAAAATAATCTTATAAAACTATACAAAATGTTTCAATTAATAGGATTTCGTGAATTTACTTTTAATATTTTAATAATTGATCTTTATAATTCATGAATATACTATACGTATTAAATATAAAAATAAATTTTAAGTTATATGAACTCTGGTGAAACTGGTTGAGACAGGAAATCTCATGTTTAATTTGATCAAATATATTTGCTTCTGAAACTATCTTTGGCTCTTCCAGTAGCGACAACAAGTGTGGAAAAATTACTTTATGTTATTAAGTAGATGAATAAAAGATTGTAGAATAGTATGAGTGATTAAATATTAAACGAATTTCTAGTCGCTTTCATAGATTCATATATATATTTAGAGATTACTAAATGATATTAAAATAGATCGTTTTTAAAAGATAAAATTCGTAGAGAACAATTATAAAGTGTAGTATTTTTATTTTTTTGTAAATTATTACTGTCAATCTATGTTATGAATATTTTATTATAATTTAACATATAGTACGACTTTTTAAATTCAGACATTATTTTTTTAATTATAAAAATGTACCCATTTTTTAAATCCTAAATAAGCAACTAACTCAAAGTCTCTCCTACATACTATTTGCCGCACCACTAAAAGTCCCACGTGTACTTGGGTTAAGAAAGAAAAGTTTATTTTTCTTTTTGTTAGTAAGTGGTTTGATAGGAACATGTTTGGCCTGGAAACCTATTTTTATACACGATGATCAATACTGATGGTGACAATTTTAAATATTAGATTTGGTTGTCTGGTGAATAATAATATTCAATAATACAGACGATCAGGTTAGGATAGCCACCGAAATCATATGTGACAGTAGGGTTGACAATTCCTCACACAATATAATACGAGACAATATTCATGAAAAAAATTTGTACTTAGTACAAACATATTAACACAAACATGATTACAAACATGATTTAGCATAATATAATTCGTGTATAGACATCACAACTTGACACGCATGATAATATGATACAGTTATGCTACTAAATCTAATTCTTGAGTTTTTTCTTTAAGAAAGCTTATTTAATAATGTTTTAAACCTTGGCCAATAAAAAAATAACGTTTTAAACCTCTAATTTGTGTTCTAATTTTTAGAATTTATCAACCATATATTAAGAACTTATCAATACTGACATATTAATTCTTAGTTTTTTATATATGAAATTCTTTATTTTAATTTTTTCCGTAAAGATCTCGTATATAGATGTACAACTAAATAATTTAACATAACACGATAACACGACACAGAAACACATGAAAAATTGTGAACCGTGTTCGTATTTGTAAAACGTGGCACAATAAGTTTATCGTACATAACCATTGATGGATCACAGGCGTCGAGATGGTCAATTGCTATCGATCACTGACGTCAGATCATTATGTGTTGATCGCTCTTTTCCGTAATCTGCTCCTTTTCACAATTTGTTCCTTGTTGTGATCCGTTCCTTCTTGCGATCCGTTCCTCATAGGCCTGCAAGAAGGGTGAGCCGGAGGTGCCTGCGAATCCATTCTGATGCCTAAATGAGAGCAGTATTTCTAGAGAGAGAAGGCAGAGCTCAATAGTGCAGTCAAAATCAAGCCCTTGAATGGGAGGTCTTGATATCTATTTATAGAGATCATGGGACCTTATCCTGGTCAAGGATAATGTTATCCCGGAATAGTAGATATTCGCAGACGGTAATAGGGCTTGGGCCTGTTTGGCATCGGAGGGGTCCGTTGTGTTTGGCGGGGTCCGTATATACGAGTGCGGGTATCGGATGCGTCGACGAAGCCTTCAAAGGCGTTGCCCGGGCGAAGGTCGCCCGGGCGTCGGGAGTCGTCCGATCGGAGGGGCGCTCCAATCGGACTGGTCCGGTCAAAGCTGCCTTTGACCGGCCTAGTTGTGGTCCGGACAGGCGTTTTTCCGGCCCGGACCATTTTTACCCGTGGGTGGCGTGTTCGTGTCAATGTTTTGATTTGCAATCGTGTACGGAGTCGACGTGGCGACTAAGTTGGGACCAAGACGAGCTTAACTCGGGCGTATAGCCATCATTTGCCCCTGAATCAAGTAATGTTAACCCTTGCTTGACTCTATTTTTCGATGGGATAAACGCCTAATTTGAGTTTGTTAATTACCTTTCGATGATCTTACCGTCCGCGCGTACGGCGCAGCGTCCCTTCCCTTGTCTCTCAAGGAATAGGAAAACATTTACATTAGCATAGTCATGAATATAAACACAACTATATCATGAACACAAGTGTGGAAGCGCGTGTGCTAGCACGTATGCGGGTAAAAACAAAAGTATGGGATCGAATGTAAACATGATGCAGTCGTTGACATAAACATGCGAGTGTCGAGTGCACGCGCGCGGGGGCGTCGTACATACCAACATAATACAATCATATACATGTGTGTATGCATGTAGTGTGTGTATAAGGATGTAAGCATAAGTGTGTCTACACAAATATATGGCAATCACATGTAGAAAAGTCTAAGTGTTGAACACATAGGAGTGTCGGAATACGTGTGTTAGTATGCACATGGACACAAGCGCGAATATGGATGCAAGCACAAACATGTTGTAACCATAGATATGAATGTGCAAGTGTTGAATACACATGAGTGTGGGCACTAGTGTGAGCGTAAGTGCTCATATGCGTTGACATGCACATGGGCGTAGGCGTAAGCAATGACGTTTGTATGAATGTGTTGTAAGAATAAGTGTGAATAAAGGCGTTAATGCATCCATAGATGTAAATCATAAATATGAACTTAAGTGTAAGGGTGAGAGTATAGTGTCGGATTATAGGGGATAAATACTACGGAAACAAAACAAGTTACATACTATGCAAAACGAATTACGCAGCGGAATTAGGGGCACATACCTACAATGCTTTCCGTAGACCCAAGATCTTCAAGGGGAGTTCTCGATTCGCCGGACGGTTCCCGTAAGGATTCTGGTTAAGGAATACCTACACTAATTGATCTACAGCAAAGCCTCTTGTCGATTCTTTAGCAGAGACAGATCTCCGGAGTAATTGCTCGAAACAATTTGGCACCTCATTGGCTAGGATATGATTCGGCCGAAACTTTCACTAGGTGGGAATTTCTTTGTCACACCACTTAGGAGAATATGACTAGGTGGTTAACCCTAAATAATCCCTGACACTCCCTATTTATAAGAGGAGGTGAGACAAAACCCACATCACCCTAATGCAAGTTTCGGCCGGCCACTTATGAGAAGGGATACCCAATTTTGGGCCTCTCATGTCAATTGGGATTTTAGGCCTAGCTCAAAATCTCTAATGTGACATTACCCAATCAACTCAAGTAACTGTCTCATATTAATGGGCTCCTATTTACGGCGGCCCAATCTCCAAGTGCCAACAGCTCACCCTCGTCAGAACGGGAGGGTGCCTGTTAATATGTTTTCGACCAACACATCAACATTTGTTCTTCGATCCAATCCTGCTTTGGAATAGTTCATACGAGGTTTGCCGTGCGACCGGCGGACACGATGTTACTCATCTGTTAGGAGTGTTGTAGCGTCTGCGGAACGTTGATTCCCCATCTATAATTAACCTGTAAAAATAATACTGTGTCGCGGTGTATCCTTGGTCAACTGTCATTCCCCAGTTGCCTAGTTTTCACATAGGAACCCTTCTCCAAGGCATCCGTACAAGAATTCACAACCTTCAACATATCAGGCTGGTGGCCACCTAGTGAATACAAGAGTCGGAGAATTACAGGTGTACATGAACATCCCCATCGCTCATACCTTTAGTCAAACTCAATCGGTTTCCAAAGACGTGGTCACTGGGCCTTTTTGCACGGGCGTTCGTACGCCGGGAAGCGAACATTGAGCTTGACCTTAGATATGAGTTCTGAATCCGTAAGGATACTTCAGGTGCTTCTTCATAAAGCATCTTGGATCAGTCACACGCTCAAGGTGAATAAGTTTGTGCCCATTTGAATCTCGTGGATTCTACCTAGCACAACAGAGCCTGACCCCGTGGTCGAACATGGCACGCGCAGTATGAAGCGTGCGTCGATAGCATGATCTGAAATTACATGTTGTCAGGAGTGATAAATTTCATATGCTATCGCAGACTTGTCATCTGGCCCAAAATGTGGTTGTTGACGAACGAAGTTCGTCACGGCGATATACAAAACTTAGATCATGTCCTGTTACCCCGAAACCAAATGATCGTTTTGCTTAACTAGGTTTATCTTTCGAAATCACCATGGTTCTTAGCCGGTCTTGACATGGTAGAGGTCCCCTCTATGCCAAGACGACCGAACCTGTCTGACGAGGCTTGGCCCACATTCGACATGTTTTATTTGGGAGGATTGTCCCTCCTACGACTAGTTTATAGACCGTAAAATCTGATGTAATTCAAACATTATGACGTCGTAAGATCATAAACTCAAATTGAAATTACTTTTATTCAAATATTACTTTAAATCTCAAAATTTATCATCACAATACAAGCCTCTTAAACCCTACGCAGTCCAAGCATTTTGACGTGATTTTTGAAAACATCCATCCGTAACGGTTTGGTAAATGGGTCTGCCATCATACTCTCAGATGAAAAGTATTCTAATGTGATCAATTTGTCTTCGACCATACTTTTAGCATAATTATATTTTATATCAATGTGTTTCGTCCTACTATGGTACTTAGGATTCTTAACAACTGCAATCGCTGCTTGATTGTTAGAGTATACCTTCACAGGCTTATTCCCGTCCTCGACGTCAAACAATGCAGTTAGATTCTTTTAAGCCAAACTGCTTCTTGTGCGCTCTTAGATAGGGCTACGAATTCGGATTCCATTGTAGATAGCGCGACACAGGATTGTTTCTTGCTCATCCATGAAATGGCGGCATTAGCAAGGAGAAATACTCCTCCTGAGGTGGACTTACGATCACTCGGATCGCCACCGTGGTCGGCGTCACTGAACCCAGTCAGTTCTAATTTTCCACCCTCGTAGCACAGTCTGTAGTCGCCAGTACCTTTTAGGTATCGAATAATTCATTTTACGGCCTTTAAATGTTGATAGCCAGGGTCTGATTGGAATCGTGATACTAAGCCCACAACGTAACAGATGTATGGGCGATTGCATTGCATGGCGTACATTAGACTACCAACCATACTGATGTACTCTGCACTTTTCATCTGTTTACGCTCAACCTGGTCTTTTGAACCCTCACGCTTTGACAACGCGCACCCAAACACAACCGGTGTATCCACGGGTCTGGCATCTTGTAGTCTTGATCGGTGGCAGCAACCGCACGGAAGCAGTAGAGGCGATAGAGTAGCACAACGTAGCATTCCATCGCTGGTATTTGCAATGGTTTCCTTGTTTGAGAGGTATGCATGTCTCTTGAACTGGATTATGCACCTCTGGAATGACGTTTGTGTTGGCCATGTAGCCCTTGGAGGCGAGTAATAGATTTTTGTTCGAATCGTGCAGACGGCGCCAATGATAGATCACGCGCGCTGAGATAGTCGATCGGTATTGATCACTGACGTCTGATCCTTGTGTGTCGATCACTTTTTCCGTAATCCGCTATTTTCACAATTTGTTCATTGTTACGATACGTTCGTTCTCGCGATCTGTTCCTCGCAGGTCTGCAAGAAGGGTGAGTCGGGGGGTGTCCGGCGAACCCTCTTTGATGCTTAAATGTGAACAGTATTTCTAGAGAGAGAAAGTAGAAATAAGGCAGAGCTCAATAGTGGAGTCAAAAGCCAACCCTTGAATGGGAGGTCTTGATCTCTATTTATAGAGATCAGGGGACTTTATCCCGGTCAAGGATAGTGTTATTCCGGAATAGTAGATATTCGCGGACAGTAACAGAGTTTGGGACTGCTTGGCATCGGAGGGGTCCGTTGTGTTTGGTGGGGACCACGTATGCGAGTGCGGGTGTCGGACGCGTCGACGAAGCCTTCAAAGGCGTGCCCCGGGCGAATGTCGCTCGGGCATTGGGAGTCGTCCGATTGGAGGGGTGCTCCGATCGGACTGGTCCGGTCAAAGCTGCCTTTGACCGGCCTAGTTGTGGTCTGAACGAGCGTTTTTCCTGTCCGGGCCGTTTTTACCCGTGGGTAGCGTGTTCGTGTCAATATTTCGATTTGCAATCGTGTACGGGATCGACGTGGCGACTAAGTGAGACCAATACGAGCTCAAATCGGACGTATATCCATAGTTCATATTCAATAAATTTAATATACTACTAGCTCTCTCCTACTCTTTGCCGCACCACTAAAAAGTTACTACTAGCTCTCTCCTACTCTTTGCCGCACCACTAAAAAGTCTCGACGTGTACAAAAAAATCCAATATTTTTCCATGAAGCAACTTGTTGGATACCCATTTCTCTTATTTGTTTACTAATGTTCACAGTTTACACAAAGAAGTTTTACAAAAAAAAAATGTTAGAGCTTGAAGGGTTAATAACTCTAATGTTCCATATGTTCAGTTTATATGATTGTTTGATACCTTAATTATTAGTGTATTTGAACGGTCCACTATATTAATGCGAATGTGGTTTTTTTCTGTCACTCTTTTATTAACTTTATTTTATGTAAACATATGATATTATAGTTGTTTCATCGCTACGAAGATAAATAATATAATATAATATTTAATTTAAATAAAAATTATGAATAATATAAATAGCTAAAAATATTTAAGAAAAAATGTATATTTTTTTGTTGGTTAAATTAGTGCCACGTCCGTACCATATCAGAGCTACATCAATACACATTTTCGGTATTTAGCAGAAAAAATTGCCGGAAGTTGAAGTTTTAGACCAAATAACACATTTTGAAAACCTATTTTACCAGTAGATTATACGAGTGTACAAACCGATAACATGACAAAACATATAGTAGAGCACTAGAGACATTAACCGCATAAATTTGTGTATTTTCTTTTGTAAAAAATATTCATCATCAAAAGTCAAACAATAAAGATCTGCAATAATTAGGGGACAACTTGTTTATATATTATAAATACTAGTGATTGACTTAAGATTTTTTTTTTTTTAAAATCTTTCATTTTATTTATATTATATATATATTTGGATCTGGTTGTTTGCTAAATCGTATTAAATAATATAGATGAGGGTAGGACTAATTTCTTCTTTTAGCTAAGAAAATATATCGTATACTCTCCTCGTTATTCTCGTGTTTTCCATATGAAGTCATTGCGGTCATCATCATAAAATAAAGTATTAATAAGTTTTAGTGTCAATCTAAAAAATTACAATTCACGCTATTTAGTTAAATAATGACGGGTGATAAAATTAATGATTTTAAGCTTAAAAAATTGGAGATTTTAAATTTTAAAATGTAGTGAAATCAAATTTAAAAAATTGAAAATTTAATATATACACGTATATTAATACTAAGATCGAGAGTTTGAATCTCTCATACCACATATATTTATCGATATTTATTTATTTTTCTATTATCTATTAATGAGAACGACAGTTCGACCCTCTAGGGTCTCTCACCCCATATATTTTTTACATTTATTTATATGAGATCTAACTAAATGTGTGATTGTTGGTTCACTGAGCTTTAACATCAAAATAACAATTTATATATATTATAAATTGTGAAGAAAACATAATAACAGATTGAATGTAGAGTTGAAGATTTTATTTTTTACATTAATCGATGCATTTATAACAACTGAGCTAAAAATTTTGTAGTCATTAACTCCATAGCATTGATTGCACTAGGGAGTTGATGGTTTTTAAGTTGCAATTAATCGCAATTAAAATTTCGTTGATTTCGAACCGTTCAAGATTCAATGTATGCAATTAATCACAATTAAAATTTCGGATCGTTCAAGATTCAATGTATACAATTAATCACAATTAAAATTTCTCTTATTTCGAACCGTTCAAGATTCAATGTATACAATTAATCGCATTAAAATTTCGAACCGTTCAAAATTCAATGTATGTAATTAATCGAAATTTAAATTTCGCTGATTTTTAACAAACGCTTGACGCGGAGCCGGCGAACAATTACCAGGCGGTACGGGCGGCTGACAGTTTCAGTGGCATAGCCATCTCTATCTCCAGCGAGATATCACCGGTGGTCATCTAAGTCATATCTGTTGAAGAACATACGCTTGACATGGATCCGACGACCAAAGGTAGCATGCGGTACGGGCATCTAAAATTTATTTGTGAATTTTTGCAACAGGTATTTCCTGGTTCAAAATTTTCGATCTTTCGTTTACTTTTTCAAATTTTAGACTGATATTTTATTTAAAAATAGTGTTTCAACGTATTACAAATAGTCAATATAAATTTCATCAAATATTAGTTTGTTAATTATCATATAATTCAGACAGGTTTTAAGTTCTTAAATTTATAATTATTGCTACAATACAATTTTACTCAAAATCACGCTAAAAAATGAACGCGGGGGAGGACAATATCCATAGAGAACAAGGAATTGCTTAATAAAATGGATAGCATTACTTTTTATGGCCGAAAATTCATAGTAATTGTCTCTCTGAAATATTTATTTAGTACAAAAAAAAAAAAAAAAGAGCCATCTTGCGTTTATTCAATTCATTCATCATTTGCTCCTCCGGTCCATCACCATCATGGCTGCATGCTTATAGATCAATTTGGTAATTTTCGGGGTTGTACCACAAAGAGAAGTCTATTCCTTTGGTTTTCAGTTTCTGTGTTGCAGGTGCAATTCTCTGCAACAGCTACATTATCCAAACAAAATATAAAAATCAATCTTCCATTAACAAACACCAGACAGTAAGTAGATAGAGAGTAACTTACTTTGTCATGGAGGATTGCATTTGAGACCAGAACAGATCTATCAAATACAGAGAACTTCCCACCATCCATACAACTCACTGTCCCCCCAGCTTCTTCAACAATCTACATGCAAAGATTTCATCATATCATTTTTCTTAGGTTTAAGAATCTATCTAAAACAGTCCCAAATTTAAAATGGTTGATATTCTGAGTCTCAACTATCAGATTGGTTGATTTCCACTTTTTTTCTCTTAAAAACGACAAAACGAAAACACATATTTTAAGTATCAAATATGCATAAATCGTGACTAACAAATCTAATACTTCAGAAAAGTGGAAAACATGTTTTTGTTGCTTAAGACATCAATTCTAACGCCAAAATCAGTTGAAAAAAGTGGAAAGCAACAAATCTGAAAGTTAAAACACCGAATATCAACATTTAAATCTAAAACAACGTTTAGCAACATGGCATATAGTTGGGACTGTTTCTAGGCTCTTATCCATTTTCTTATCTAACTAACTGCATAGAGAAAGAGCATTACCAAAACACCAGCAGCCATATCCCATGGTTTCAATCGATACTCCCAGTAAGCTTCTACAATTCCAAGAGCTACATGGCACATATCTACTGCAGCTGCACCCAGTCTTCTAACCCCCTAAAACCATCCAAGTGCCAATCAACAAAATCTTACCTTTCATACACAGTGTGGTTTTAACAATCCAACAATACATAAATAATACCCTGCTGATGTCTGTAAATTCTTTGAATAATTCTATGTTGGTGACCCATGCATCATCGTGATCATATCCAAACCCAGTTACTAAAAGAGACCGTTCCACCTACCATTTCAAACACAATAACAATCATCATCATCTCCTAAATAACACCTCCCTCCCTACAACATAACAATATTATTACTACTTCTCACCTCATCTGTTTTGCTCACATGAATCTTTTTCCCATTACAAAATGCCCCTCCACCTGTATTCGTTCAAACATTACTTCTTCTTCTACTCTACTCTACTCAACAAAATATTCTACAAACTTACCCGCTGTTGCGGAAAATGTGCGAGTATTCCAACACATAGGCCCTCCAACAAATTCTACCTATACGAAATATCTATTATATTGTAAGCTTTATCATATCAAAATGATTAACCAAGATTTAAACTACACAAGACAACTTTATAGTACACATACAACAGATGCTGCAGCAGGTTTTCCTCGAAAAAGAACACCTACAGACACTGCAAAGCTCGGGTAGCCATGGGCGAAATTCGTTGTTCCATCTATAAACAAAATAATAAGTTAGATGACTTGCATCATAGTCATCATTAACTACATACTGTTTCAACAACGAGAAACTAAAAAGATGAAGGAATGCATCAAGTAAATTTTCATTTTCACTGTTAATTGGTAACTTGACAGGCTATGGAGCAATCAATTTTACACTTACACTCAAACTAAATACAGCTTTTACATTCAATTTGACAAACTTTTTCTACTCAAGACAAATAAAAATGGAAACTCACCAAAATATGTCAATCTGTTCTTGTCTAACAAAAGAATGTAATATTTTCAAGCTGCACATCCAGATAAATGAAGAGGGCCCATATAATGAAAAATTGCAACGCAACATATACTGAAACAAGCATGTATGTAAAATACGTAAGTGATAGATAGACATGCTAAAGAATGTCAAGTTAGAAATACTAATAATTAAATGTTGCCAACAAGTACAAGAAGCATTTTGCATATGTTATCTCACATGCAAGATTTCACTCACACCTAAAGGTTGGAACAACATGAAATATTAGCAACTTCACTTTGGACAGTATATTAGCTTCTGAGAAGGACCACAAACCTAATGGATCAATACACCATAGATAATCAGAGGCTGAATCTCCTATGATGCCTCCCTCTTCTCCAAGGATGAGATGATCAGTAAAATTCTTTTTGACAACTTCTAAGATTGCTAGCTCACTCATTTTGTCTGTACTGCAAATAATTCCACCATACGAAGTGTAGAAATTAGCTTTTTGCAATCACTAACTCTGTTAAAAAGTCATAACCAACTTGCAATAGACCCAGTACCAAAAAAAAAGGTCGAAAGGATATGCACAAGAACTGTGTCTAATGTAAACCTCCAACTACAGCATATACAACTTTTAGTTACAGAGAATAACAAAACTCACTCTGTCACCAAGTCAGTTAATCCCTTATAGTTGATATTACGAGGTTTGTTTACAGCATCCATCACAACCTGAATGGCCAGGGAAAATAGTAGTCAAAAATCAAATGTGTGGAGTGGTGACGACTATATAAGATGATGCAGTATCAAACAAATACCAAATCTTATTGCATAAAACAGGAGCTCAAGATAGTATCTCATTCTCTAATGCCTAACTATTTATTTGCCTGGTCATTAGTTTTACTACTATCAGTTATTTAGAAAGCTATATGTGGTTTGTAAAAAAAATATATGCATATATGTGGGATAATCTCATATAGCTCTCGATTTAGTTTAGGTGGAAAAGTTCAGTACGAGCTACTCTATGCAATGCAAACTCCTATTACAAAGGCTTCCATAATCCATTTGCACATCTTATGAGGTAAGGATTTATTTGAAAACCGAAGAAGAGCTTTCACCATATATACAAATCTAAGCATTAGTACAAACAAGCAGAAATTCAAATCCAGTATCTGCAATAAGGCTGAACTAACTATTCAATTTGGGCAAAAAAAACTAATTCAATTCCTCCCCAATTATAGTATACAAACAGTACTTCATTGAAATGATGTATCAAGAGAGGAGTAAACCTCCGCACCAGCCTTGGCTGCCGCCTCAACCACTTGAATCAGCTGCGTAGGGGGAATGGGTCCAGTTGAATTAGCACCCATTTTGGGGAATTGCTTGATGCCATGCGTTTCATCGGACAGCGCAGCCTTGGCGAAGAGATTTGTCCACCTGGGTGGTCTTGAGCCGCCGGAAAGACGGCACTTTGTGGCAAGAGAATGAGCATTCTGATCGATAAGTAGCCGCCGCGAAAGAGTAGTGAGGCGAAGGGTTGAAACTGATTCGGGAACTCTACTGTAGAATGTAAGAGCAGAATTAGTAGAGGAGATGAAGAGAGATTTGCCCATTTCTGTCAACGGAATATTCTTATTACAGTGGGTTGGTCTCCGACTCTCCGTCGCCAATGTTTTATCTGCACTTCTGCAGAAAACAACAAATGGAACTGGAAAATAACAACAAAGCCTGGCAGTTAGTAAAGGTCTTAGGCCATGGGCTAGTTTTTTTTGGGTTAATCGGAATCGTGGGCTTTACTTGAATTAATTTTCTTAAAAATGTTATATATGGGTATGGGTATCATTTATGCACATTCCAAGTCAGGTTAATCGGAATCGTGGGCTTTACTTGAATTAATTTTCTTAAAAATGTTATATATGGGTATGGGTATCATTTATGCACATTCCAAGTCAAGTTAAAAAGTGAAAAATGTTACGGAAGTAGAGATGTAATAGTAGAGGGAACTTGATGATGTCTTATTATCACACATAAGGAGCCCTTATATAGGGATTACATATACTTGTGGAGGAAGTAAATTCAATACTAGGAAAGTCAAAATAAGGAAGATGGTATATACACATAATATTGAACATCCACTAAATATATTCATAACACTCCCCCTTGGATGTTCATAAGGGAATTGTGTCTCGTTAAAACCTTACTAGAAAAAACCCATTGGGATAAAAATATAGTGAAGGAAAAAGAGTACACAATTATGAATCCCTTTTGTAAGCTGCCTCGTTAAAAACCTTACCAGGAAAACCCGATGGGATAAAATCTTGGTTAAGGGAAAAAGAGTGCAGCGGTGTAGATTCTCCCCCTGATGTTGACATCGCGTAATTTCATTAAGTCGACGCAATCCAATCATGTTCGCCAATATTCCAGATGTCGCAGTCGATAAAGCCTCCTTGAAAAGATCCGCTAGATAGTCATATGAATAAATTCGTTGGATGAAGAATAACCTGAGGCGAATGTGTTTTGTATGTCTCCTTTGATATAACAATCTCCAACTCGAGCTATATAACCTGCATTATCTTCATACATATATACAATATAATGCTACATTTGAAAATTGTGCACTTCCATGTTATAACTTACATTTGTGTAGCAAATTAATTTAGGTCTTGATTCATCATGATATTAAACTCATGAAATTCTTACAATCATTAAGGTACTCAATAGATGTGTTTATCTATGCAAAATAGCTTCAAGACATTTTTTTTTATATAGGACAAAATTATTTTCAATCTCTTAAGTACTCGATCTTCAGGCCGAGTCAAACCTTTGTCCTTTCAATATATTTTGTCTGAATTTAACATCATCAATAAATTGAGTGTATTTACAGACTTTTCACGAGTTTCAATATCTTTAAATTCTCCCCCTCACGCGATGCCCCTTTCGGCTATAGCGTGATCAATTCAACTTATCAAAATATCAGTTTTCTTGATTCGCATCATATCTTTTGATATATCTTAGCTCAAATGAGCAATACACTGTGGAGAATATAACATAATTTGCCTGTATTATTTTAAATGGTACAATATCTTTATTATCCAACATTCTTGGAAAAATTTCAGGCTAGCATTTTCAATCCTTCTAGGATTTTCACTGGGTATAAATAATTCATATGTGGGACGCATTCAAAACTTTTTATGTACTGCCAACGTAATAATATATTTGAAGGTGATTGCTCCACTAAATGATCCATATAATAATTGCCAGGATTTTGCATATAACATTTGTACCACAGGTTGTGCGTATATATCTTACGACACAATTTATTTATGCGGGAAATAATTTGTATCCACTGGCTTCCACCTTCTGCATTTTTCATGTTAATACTTGCGTCTTTTCAAATTTTGGCCAATCATAATACTTGTTTAACATATTGAGCTCAAGATCATCGACTCCTCGTCTTGTTTTATGATTTCACTCATGAATAATATTCAAAACTGTTGTCGACAACTTTATATTTTATGGTTCCATCACTTCCCGTTAATGACATAACTCATTGAGATCTCTTTATTTTAATTACTTTCAGGTACCTGAACCACTTCTGGGGTTTCATATTTAGTTATGTCTCTTTTCTTTTTTGGGAAATCGCCTCCGTAATAAGACCATATTTATCTTTCTTTTCTTTCCATGCTCCATTCTTCTTTCAAAAATTTCCGTGGAACCATTATCGCACGTTTCAGGCGTGACTTATTTTTCATTATAAATTGTCCAATCTGGACATTTAAATTGAAGCATTTGCAGCCGGTAATTGACTTATGACTTCTGGGTCTCATAAAGTCGCTTAATAGGCAGTATCTGAAAATGGTTATCTCTTTCAACTTCAGGTTCATATTATCATTGTGCGAGAATCTAAATGAGATAATAACAATTATTGTTCAGTCAATCTATTTTCTGCCAGCTGCTTCTTTTCTCCCCCTAATGTTGGAAAAAGTTGTTCATCAATAACAATCAGCAATTCTTGCTTTAAATATATATCATTCATTGTTCCCAATAAATTGTTTATATCCATATTTTTCCCAGCATTCCAGACCCATCTTTGTGCGTTGCGGTGGAGCAATTCAAACTTATATTGCACATCATAAATTAATATATGGGAAATTTTTCTCTTTACCAAAAAAAAAATGGTTGTAATGGGGAGGGCTGTGATTTAACATTGGCTTTATGCGCAGTTATATTGCTGCTTTCATAATAACATGCATTTGCACTCAATTTGCTCTAATTGGTAGCAGTTTAGTTATTTAATTGGAGGATCTTTGTAACTTTCATGCTAAAATGCAAATCCAGACATGTAATTGTCTGAATCTTGTAGTAAATATCAACTTTCAATATCATCATCATTCTTTATTACATAATCTGGAAACTTGCAAATTCATAATCAACGTACATGTGACCATATTGTAGATGCATCTTTCAAAATAATATATCGGTCCACATGGCAGGTGAACGGGCCCATATTCACCTTTTATAATTTCCACAAACAATAGGATTTTATCCCGAACTTAGTTGATGATGATCACATAATGAATTTTCCTTTGAGAGCAAGTAATGTAATGATTTTTGGAGAATCTTCAGGTTCTTCCAAATAATGTATTGCGCATCTTAAGTGATCCGGAATGGTCTGTTACCGGTCGCGCCAAATATCTTATTATATGGGTAAAACTTCTGGTTTACCTCTATGTATCAGTAAACTTCAGGTTTACCGGAATATATAATCAATCAAGCCAATATTGGCGGTAAACTTCTGGTTTACCATGATATGTATTTATTTCATAATCTGCAAGAGATATATTGTGTATCTCTTATAACACATTCCGCATGTTTTTATTTTATTCATTGTCATCATAATGATGAATGGGGAGTAATCAATTCTTTATAGTAATAAATAAATAAATAAAGAATATGATTACTCCGCAATCATCAATATGATGACGATGAATAAAATAGCAATATGCGGATTATGTTACAAGAGATACATGACATATCTCCTACGGAAATACGAAAGATATACATATTAAACCTGAAGTTTACTGATGCATTGAGGTAAACCAGAAGTTTTACCCATATAATACAATATTTGGCGTGACCGGTTACAGACCATTCCGGATCATTTAAGATGTGCAAAATATTATTTGGAAGAACCAAAAGATTCTCCAGAAATCATTACAATGCTTGCTCTCAAGAAAAATTATGTGATCATCATCAACTAAATTCGGGATAAAATTCCATTATTTATGGAAATAATAAAAGGTGAATATGAGCCCGTTCACCTGCCATGTGGACCACGATATTATTTTAAAAGATGCATCTACAATATGGTCGCATGTGCATTTAATTATCACGAATTTGCAATAGCAAAATTTCCATATTATGCAATAAAAGAATGATGATGATATTGAAATTTGATATTTACTACAACAATCAGACAATTACATGTCTAGTTACATGTCTAGATTTGCAATTTAGCATGAAAGTTACAAAGATCCTCCAATTAAATAGCTAAACTGCTACCAATTATAGAAAATTGAGTACAAATGCATGCTATTATGAAAGCAGCAATATAACTGCGCATCAAGCCATTGTTAAATCACAATTCTTCCCATTACAACCAATTTTGGTGAATAGACGAATTTCCCATATATTAATTTTATAATGTGCGATATATGTTTGAATTGCTCAACCGCAACGCACAAAGATGGGTCTGCAATGTTGGGAAAAATATGTTGGATATAAACAATTTATTGGGAACAATGACTGATATATATTTAAAGCAAGATTTGTTGATTGAACAACTTTTCCCAACATTAGGGGGAGAAAAGAAGCAGCTGGCAGAAAATAGATTGACTGAACAAAAAAAAAAATTTATTATCTCATTTAGATCCTCGCACAATTATAATATGAACCTGAAGTTCAAAGAGATAATCATTTTCAGATACTGCCTATTAAGTGACTTTATGAGACCCAGAAAGTCATAAGTCAATTACCGGCTGCAAATGCTCCAATTTAAATGTCCCGATTGGACAAATTATAATGAAAAATAAGTCACGCCTAAAGCGTGCGATAATGGTTCCACGGAAATTTTTGAAAGAAGAATGGAGCATGGAAAGAAAAGAAATATAAATATGGTCTAATTATGGAGGTGATTTCCCAAAAGAAGTAAAGACATAGCTAAATATGAAACCCCAGAAGTGGTTCAGGTACCTGAAAGTAATTACAATAAAGAGATCTCAATGAGTTATGTCATTAACGGGAAGTGATGGAACCGTAAAATATAAAGTTGTCGACAACAGTTTTGAATATTATTCATGAGTGAAATCATAAAACAAGACGAGGAGTCGATGATCTTGAGCTCAATATGTTAAACAAATATTATGATTGGTCAAAGTTTGAAAAGACGCAAGTATGAGCATGACAAATGCAGAATGTGATAGCCAGTGGATATAAATAATTTCTGCGTAAATAGATTGCCTCGTAAGATAGGCACAACCCGTGGTACAAAGATTTTTCCGCAGAAAGATGACAATTATTATATGAATCATTTGGTGGAGCAATAACCTTCAAATACATTATTATGTTGGCAGTACATACAAGGTTTTAATATGCGTCTCATGATATGAATAATTTTATAGCCTATTTGGGTGGCTAATTTGATAGTGAAATCCACATAAAAATCCCAGAAGGATTTAAAATGCTAGCATGAATATTTTTAAGAATGTTGGATGATAAAAATATTGTATCATTTACGGGTTGCTTATGGTATATTATCCCCACTATAACGTGTTACGGAAGTAGAGAGGTAATAGTAGAGGGAACTTGATGATGTCTTATTATCACACATAAGGAACCCTTATATAGTGATTACATATACTTGTGGAGGAAGTAAATTCAATACTAGAAAAGTCTATGGAAGATGGTATACACACATAATATTAAACATCCACTAAATATATTCATAACAAAAAATATTTTTTTGTTAAATACATTTTAAATTTACAAAATTAAGCGAATAATTTTTTAAATATTTAAAATAAGACCTAATAATTTATACTAATATTACAGATTTACAGTAGTGTCACAATGTCACAAGTATCTAACTTGTGATTCAATTGATCCCTAATCGATTAGGTTCAATTGACTCTATTAACTCAATCGTCAATTATATTTATAAAAAAAAAAAAAAGAATCAGTTAATTTTATTCAATTAAAATGCATCTATCTATATATATATAATAAGGCAAGAGGAGTGAGGTAGGGAGGGGTGTGGTTTCGCCACGTCAGCATAAGAGAGGGACTCTGCTTTCGCCACATCAGCATGTGGTAGTAAATAATACATCAACATGTGTCCTTTTCTAAATTGAGAAGAAAAAAAACACCTCATGCGTAATTGAAACCAGATCCTTAATTCTATTTCGGTTTCAAATCCTTAAAAATATACTGTTACAATTTCAATTTAATGAAATCAATTGAGAATCCGTTTCAATAGTGAATACACTATAATTAACAAACTCAATTAATATCACAAAATTAAAAACCTAAAATCCATTGAACTTCTTCAAAAATTATATCTATATATATACCCATTATGTAATTGACCATCTCAGCTCGGCTTCGGCTTCTCACCATGGAGGAAGTTCAGAAGCATGGATGGTCGAGATCAACTAGAGCAGCAGAACGACTGGAGGAGATGAAAGGGCGGTGGGAGTGCTGGTGGCAGTGCATGCAGAGGCTGGTGTGGTATGATGCGACTGCCTGTGCTCGCGGAGTTTGAACCCTGATTCGCGCGGTTCGAACCCAGATTTGTGGGGTTCAAACCTAAGACCACAGGGTTCGAACCCAGATCTACCCATGTTGACGACATACAGTTGATGGGCGAAGCCGGTGGCCGAATGTAGCAGGCAATACGGGCGATGGGCATACATAAGTTGGACGGAGAATCGAGGCTTGAAGGAGACGCGGGGTTGGATGGAGAAGCATGGCATGAAGGAGATGCAGTGGGTGCTGGGTGGAGAGGAAAGAAAGAAATTAGAAACTCTAAGACAGGCTGCGACGATTAAAGTGATGCTAAGGGGATGATAATGCTAGGTTATGCATGAGATTTATTGGACTTATTTATGGTGGACATATACTAGGTGTACAGCCCAAGTTTCTTTTAGTAAGCTGATTTATAATGGATATAAATATTAATGGTTAGATAATTAATGCAATGTTCTTTTTTTAATCAATTAGTTTATAGTAAGTTAACATTAATACATTCGTTTGAATTTGATTTTTTTAAGAAAGGAAATTGTTGAATATTGTAAATAAAATATAATCAAAATCTGTAAAAGAAATTTTTAATGATGGCGTTAATTTTACTTCCTATTTAAATATATTGTTAAGAGTTTAGGATTTATTTGAAGAAGTTCATATTGTTTTCGGTATCTTTTTAGCTTGAAAATAGGCTTAACACTACGTGTTGTGAAAGTACATATTTGTGTATCATAGAATAGATTGCAACACATTTACTATATCACATGTTTAAAAATTAAATTAAATTAGTCAGGATATAGTTTCAGTTTTTTTCATACATAATAACGTTTATAATTTAAAATGTCGCCCCGCACTACGCGCGGGGTCAGCACCTAGTTTAACAATGATGTTGGCTGGATGATTGAAATTACCCACTAAAAAAAATAAAAATAAATTTATTGTACATTTTTAAACATATTAATATTAAAAATTATTTTCTTTTCATAAATTTTTTTTACATAATTTCGACTAAATCTTGTAGCTTTAAAGTAACATTAACGCTACCTCCGTTTCCATCATCTATCTATCCGATAAAGTTGATCGAGGTCTGCTTTGGCCTTATAAGGTCAAATATCGAAGTCTTCTTGATCATACACAATCACACGGTAGTTTGCTCAAGTGCTTATCTCGCGATACTCTTCCGCGATCATCAATCTGATCCAAGGTTAGTGATCGTCGCGATGGAGAAAGTAATGAACATAATTAAGCCAAAGCCAAACCCCCAGCAGCAATTGAGAGACTGGCAGCGTCGCCTCCGCCAGGAGTGCCGCAACATTGAACGCCAAATTCGAGGTGATTCTATTCTCAGATTCAAATAGTTTATTTGCCTTCGTCTAAGGAAATCGCGAATTTAGTCTTAGAGGGTTAGTTTTTTCGTTGTTTGATTGTTCGTCTGATTTGTCGAATTAGATTGAATGAATGGTGGTAGGGTTTATTGGGTTTCAGATATTCAGAAAGAAGAGAAAAGTGTACAGAAAGCAATTAAAGAGGCTGCAAAGAGAAACGACATAGGCTCTGCTAAGGTTTGTTTGTGCTTCATATTCCAATTGTTTGATCATATATCATCTTCTTATTGTGATTGCCAAGAACATTCAAGAAGGCTGGGCCTTTGAGTTAGTCTGGATATCTAGGTTCAGGTTACGGAAATTATATAATTGAAGCATAAGGTAGACAGTGTTTTGCTATGGCAGTAAGAGTTCCTTGTGGTGAAATTTGTATTTCTAAATTGAAATCATTCAACAAGCATTTTGTAACGGCAATATGTGTATCTTTCTGCAGGCACTAGCTAAGGAGGTTGTGCTATCTAGAAGAACAGTGAATCGCCTCTATGAAAATAAGGCTCAACTCAATTCAATTTCAATGCATCTTGGTGAAAGCGTAGGTAGGGATCTTTTCTGCTATGATAATGTTTTAATTTTAGCCATGTCTTTAGGATTTGTGCTCATTTACATATTCAAATTCAATGACTATTGTAGCTTATAATAGTTGGGGGGACTATATTAATTTCAACAAGAATGGCTTCTAGAGCAATCTTATGTTCTCATTAATACAACTCCCATTTTCTTAGTTTTCATTTAGAGTCATGCACTTTGACTGCTGAAAACTAATAGTGAACCATGTTTGATTCTAGTGTAATAATGTGGTGGAACCGATAAATTACAGGGAAGAAAGATGTGGCCTATGATATAACTTATAACATGTGCTTTGTAAGGTCTTGTTACTACTGTGTACTTCTAGATTGATTTTTGAAAGTTTGATTATATGATGGCATGTTTGGTAAATTTGAATAGGGAAAGAGGAATGTAGTAGCCATTCTAAGGGGGATGGTCAAGAATGGTTATTCCTTGTAAGGATGGAATTGGGAATCCTATTACAAACCTTATTTGCAATCAAATATCTTCCTCATGATTCTCAATTCTCCTCATGTTATAGCAAACAAACATTGCCGTGAAGGAGGCAAAACTTTTGACTGTAATGCTCTGATCAAATCTTGACTATAAATCTTTGAGAGGCATAATCTCCTGCTCCTCAGCCATCAAGTTCTTGTCTTTTCATTGAAAATGCTGCCTCCCACACTTCCTTCTAACTTTTCACACTTAATTTCACCTGATCCTTTGGTTTAATTGATTGGCGGAATTTTTCTCTTGGTCTGGATCGTCTAAAAATTGTTTGAACTTGAACTCATTTGCCTACAATGTTTGGTTTTACAGCAATTGCTCGTACAGTTGGTCATCTGGCTAAGAGTGCTGATGTTATGAAGCTTGTCAATAATCTGATGAAAGCTCCAGAATTGGCTATGACGATGAGAGACTTTAGCAAAGAAATGACCAAGGTACTATTTTGTTGGATTTCACTAACTAAATCCAGGGACTAGCATGATGCAACCTCTAATTTCATCGTTCATTTCCACGATATTCAACTTCTTTTTGTTTTGTTTTGTTTTTCTGTAAACTGTAGCTGACTTTTGTCGAAATGTTGTTTTGCACTAATAAAACTATCATCGCGGAATCTTGATGGCTTTCTACAGACTACAGTAAACAAAATAGCTCATCTCAGTAGTTTGTTTCTAAGAAGACTATTATTATACATTGGCGAAACATGAAATTGAAGAACATGCATAGATTTGTATTCTGTTTCGCACATTTCATAAAAGAGATTTCTGAATAGACCTTTTTGCCCCTGGGTGTGCTCTGAATAGGCAGGGGTGATTGAGGAGTTTGTGAATGACGCGATGGAGAGTGCATTGGATGACGAAGACATAGAAGAAGAGATCGATGAGGAAGTTGACAAGGTGTTGACTGCATTAGCTGGTGAGACTGCTGCACAGCTTCCAGAAGCTGTTAGGAGGAAGGAGAAGGTAAAGCAAACCGTTTCGACACCTGCAGAGGTATGTATAATACTACCAAACGCGACAATTCATGGTGTGTTTACTGTTTAGCAACAACATTCATAGGATGTTTTGATATTTCAGGATGAGGCTGTAGCAGAGGGTGGTGATGACGAGGAAGAGCTAGAAGCTATACGGGCTCGCCTAGCAAAAGTGAGGTCATAATGATCCTCCCTTCATTAGCTTGATGCATCATTCTGAATTTCAGTTGCTTATAGCTTTAACTTTACTTGTATGTGGTTATGTTATGATGGAATGGATGTACCAGTTAACAAGGTTGTGAGACAGATTTGTATGAATAACGAGCGTATTCTTATGTATGAAGAAAGAGCCTTGTCTGTATTCAAATCATCAAGAGCATTTATTTAATTACCCTATGAAAATCAAAATGATACACATTCTACATGCTGATGGATTCCGAATGTTGAAGACACGCCCAAAAAGAGATGCAAAGTACAGAAGTTGCAACTGTGTATGCGTGGTCTTGGTTTTATATATATTGCCTCAATTAAATGTTATCAATCGACCGCATAGCGCAGTGGATTAGCGCGTCTGACTTCGGATCAGAAGGTCGTGGGTTCGACTCCCACTGTGGTCGTTTTCTTTATTTTGCTCCTTTCTTGTTAAGCAGTGATTCCATATTACCTTATGGATTGATTGATTGCAGCTAGGTCGACCTTGCACTGTTATTACATTTCATTCACTAATCTCCAGAGAATTATCAAATGGAGCCTGATAGGTACGTGAATGGAAGTTTCTTCTTTCTTTCTTTCTTAAGAATTTGGGTTTTGGCTCACTCGCGATTGTCTTGATGATAATAACTGTGCCCCGTGCTTGAATTTTGAAATAGCTGCATATTTTTTCCTCCTTGGTTAAGCTGTTCAGTATACAATTACTGAGGTGTGGGATCGATCAATTATGCAAAGCAATTCTTGATCATGTTATGATTATACTAAGAAAGCCTGAATCTTTTTTATTGGATAAAAATTGAAATGTGCGTTCAGGATTTCACTGCTAACCTCGGTTATGAGCGTAATTTCATGATTGAGTCATTGTATGACCAACTCATTTGTTATTTATTTAACGGTTTTAAAATGTTGTGAATTAGGTTAAATTCTCCTGATACTGTGTTGAGATTTAACTTCCTCCTGTAAGTTCTCCTCATGAATGCTTGTTTTGCTCTTTCTGTCAAAAACACTTCAAACTGGCTGATGTTGAATACTTTTCTCAGGCATGACATTGTTGGGATATGATGTAGCTACACTACAACGGACCAATCTGCGGTTTTGCCATTGCTGAGGAGAAATGTCGAATTGAATACTTCTAGGATTACCCAATCGAATCCAGGTTTATATTTCTCATAATTATTAAAATAAAATAAAAAATTATACTTTTTAAATATGTAACAGCATGTCGAATGCTCTTGATAGGATCGTTTGGTTCGATTAAGGTAGCTGAGTTAGATTGGGGGAACATGGATCATATAAATGCCGTTAATCCTCCATTTGACTATATTATCGGTACAGATGTTGTAAGTCAAATTGTACAAATAATAATTCATATATAAATATAGGTTAATAACCTATGAAAGATCTGAAGTTTGACCAATGTTAACTGGAGAGGTTGGAAGTTTCAAAAGTTAATATGGAAGTTTTGAAGTTTTAATTTTGTTGATATTTGGTTTTCCGTCTATTTTTAGGGTTAAATTTAACAGAATGGTCTTAAATGACATTTTTGCCACTTTTAATATTCTGTTTTATTTAATATATTTGAGAAAACGATAAAATTACCCTAAAATCAAATTAAGAATTGAGTCCCGATTTTTTATTTTGTTCAATTAGTCCTCAAATTTATATTCTTAAGTTTTGATTTTTACAATTGAGTTCCTATTATTTTATCCGTCACCGCACAAGTCCACCAGCCACCACCCGAAGCCGCCGATCACTACCCAAGGCCGACGACAACCACCAATCAGGCCGACCAGCCCCAATTGGGGCCGGCAGCACAGATTGTGGCCGGCCGCCACCCCAATTGGTGGTGGCTGGCCCCGATTGGTGGTGGTCGCCACCCCAATCGGGGCCACAGAGGGCTCCGACCGTGCCCTCTGTGGCTCAATCGGGGCTCTAGATCGGGGGCCCCGGCTCCAATTGAGCCACATAGGGCTTGGTCGGAGCCCTCTGTGGCCCGATTGGGGTAGCAGCCACCACCAATCGGAGTCGGCCACCACAATTGGGGTGGTGGCCGGCCCCGATTGGTGGTCGTCGTCGGCCCCGATTGGGAGTGAAAAATAAGGGTTTTTATACCAATATTTTTTAAAATGTAGAAATAATTAAAAAAAAATATTGGTAACTAATACTTCTTTGAATCTTCCGTAAAAAGTTATCGTCAAATAAATTTTAAAATTAATCAGATACTTTTCTAAATTAAGACCTAATAATTTATACTAGTTTTATAATATTCTTCTGATTTATTGAGACTCAACTGATCTATATATATATCATACTTATAAAGTTCAGATAAGTCTATACATAAACTACTCTTTTTTTTTGGTAAAATACATAAACTACTCTACTCAAAAAAAAATCAGTGTTTTGAAAACCGGACCGGTTGTCGAACCGGCATGGAGGCCGGTTCCCGGTTCGACCGGTTTAACCGGGTTGAACCCGGTCTAACCGGAAAGTTCCAAAAAAGATTCACAGTATATATAAATAGACGACGCTTTTACAGTTTCACTAGTTTCTTAACTTGCTAACACCCACAATCAGTCACGAACATCCATGATCCAGAGCAGCAGCAAAATCGGTCAAGACCAAGAGCATCCACAACCTAAAGCAGCAGCAAAATCGCGTCATGAGCATCCCGTAGGAGGCTGAACTCGACGGGACCACCTCTTTCAGATCTGTCTGGTACCGGAACCGCCCCCTTTCAGATCTGGCTGAAATCGACCGAGACAGCCTCGCCACATGAATGTCCACCGCCGAGATCGATGAGCAGCAACCTTCATCATCACTTCTCATGCTGGTCTCATGAGCAGCAGCAGAGAAGTAATTGGGAGCGGCAGCAGAGAAGTAATTGAGACCAGCATCGACTAATTGATTGGGAGAAGCATAACTAAGTATCTGTTATCAGAAGCAAAGAAGACCTAAGTAGTGAGGGGGGCTTAGTGATTGGAAGCAAAGAAGACCTAAGCAAAGAAGAACCCAAGTGATGATGAAGGCTTCCGCTCTTGCTGTTTGCCTGTTGCTGGTAGGGTTTGTACTTCAAATTTTTTTTTGGCCGTGTTTTTATACTTAAATTAATTGATTACTGTTATGAATATATTTAGTGGATGTTCAATATTACGTGTATATACCAACTTTCTTATTTAGACTTTCCTAGTATTAAATTTACTTCCTCCCCAAGTCTATGTAATCCCTATATAAGGGCTCCTATGTGTGATAATAAGATCATCTCTAAATTCTCTCTTCCATTAGCTCTATACTTTCGTAACACGTTATCAGCACGAAATTGTTCACTCATATTTTTTTCTGTCGACCAAATCTATTCGTACCTTCTCTCGAATATATGAATTTGTACTTTGTTTGTGTATACAACCGGCTGATCTCCTTCGTCTTTACCTCCTCGAGACACCTGTTCATCGCACTCATAAATTCACCTCTAAACTAATGCGATAGTGGTTCCTTCTATCAAGATCATGATATGATAAATATTTCTTTATCTTTGTTTTCATACTATTTTTCTTAATTATTTAAGATATGAATTCTAACTATTGTTTTTTTTACGAGGGATGCTTGTAGTGGAGAATATATGAAGCTCTTTATGATTGGCTTCGGCTCCTCTTGTTCTGAAACACCACGACATGGCCCAAACATACGTTAACCAGATTGTTGATCAACTCTCCGATTGCCCTCACGATTTATGGCATCGACAATATACTATTATAAAGGGAATATTTTTGTTTCTGATTTATATTCCATATTTTAAATTATTAATATCTTCAGCTTATTGGTAATTTTATATTTGATATGCTGATCAACAAACAAATCTGTAAGTCTACTAGCTATATGGCCCACGACAGGTGTTATCATACTTCTGTTCAAGACATCACGCGAAGGTTAAATACCACCACCATAAAAGCCAAAGTTCATTCTGACTATTGATGAAGAAGATGGAGATCATTGCATCATTCGTGACATCAACAACATCAATAAAATTAAGGCCAAAGAATAAAAAAAACAGGGAGATTATTTTCTCATGTTTATTTTTCTTAATTGATTCAATTTAGTAATCTCTATTGATATTTAATATGCTAATTAATATTATTGTGATGTGTCAGTATTACGTCAGATTCGCAAGACTGGATTTATGGCTCACAACATCATGCAATATATTAGATACGACACATGAGATTCTGGAATATGTCAGAATGTGGACTCGATTATAAAGTATATGATATCATGTCAGTGTAAGATCAATTTTTTTTTTAATTGAATATATATAGATGATGTTGTTTCATACATAAAGTTATATGTATTAATATGTTCTACTCCCAGAAGCGAGTATAGAAGCGGATGAGTTATCATTATAAGCAGATGAGTTATCATGAAAAAATAGCTGCTAGATGCTGAAATATATCGATATGTAATTGATGAATCAAAAGTATATGCATCTCCCATTAAATATGCTTCGCTCCCTGAAGTGAGCGTTGCAATTTATTATTATAACGAGATTGAAGATCCCTAAAGATCCTGAATTATGGAGAGATCCTAAAGATCCTGAATTATTTCGAATAAATGATTTTGAATGATGAAAATGGTATCTGAATATCCTAAGAGATTTTGAGATATGAACAAAAGATCCTTAAAGATCTTGAGTTACAAGTAAGGATATATCATGAAATATTTTGAGTTATAAATGATCCTAAAGATCATGAAATCGAGCATTCATACGAAGTTATTTATTTATGCTTTATGCATTTTTTTATATGCTTTCATATACTTCATATTTATTTCTTATTATAAAGAATGTGAATACTCTGCAATCATCATTATGATGAAGATGAAAAAATTAAACATGCGAATTGTGTTATCAGGATTATGAAAAAAATCAGGAAAACCAGAAGTTTACCGCCAATATTGGCATGATTGATTATATATTCGGTAAACCTGAAGTTTACTGACTCATATAGAGGTAAACCAGAAGTTTTACCCATATAATACAATATTTGGTGTGACCGGTTACAAACCATTCCGGATCACTTACGATGCGCATGACATTATTTGGAAGAACCTGAAGATTCTCCATAAATCATTATGATAATTGCTCTCAAAGGAAAATTCATTATGTGATCATCATCAACTAAGTTCAGGAAAAAATTCCATTATTTATGGAAATAATAAAAGGTGAATATGGACCCGTTCACTTGCCATGTGGACCGAAATATTATTTTGAAAGATGCATCTACAATATGGTCGCATGTGCATTAATTATCACGAATTTGCAATAGCAAAATTTCCATATTATGTAATAAATAATGATGATGATATTGAAAGTTGATATTTACTACAAGATTCAGACAACTACATGTCTAGATTTGCAGTTTAGCATGAAAGTTACAAAGATCCTCCAATTACATAGCTAAACTGCTACCAATTAGAGCAAATTGAGTACAAATGCATGCTATTATGAAAGCAGCAATATAACTGCGCATCAAGCCATAACAGTTCTCCCCATTACAACCAATTTTTGGTGAAGATACAAATTTCTCATATATGAATTTATGAAGTGCGATATATATTTGAATTGCTCCACCGCAGCGCACTAAGATGGATATTGAATGTTGGGAAAAATATGTTTGATATAAACAATTTATTGGGAACAATGACTGATATATATTTAAAGCAAGATTTGTTGATTGTCATTGTTGAACAACTTTTCCCAACATTAGGGGGGGAAAGAAGCAACTGGCAGAAAATAGATTGACTGAAAAAAAAAATTGTTATTATCTCATTTAGATCCTCGCACAATGATAATATGAACCTGAAGTTCAAAGAGATAACCATTTTCAGATACTGCCTATTAAGTGACTTTATGAGACCCATAAAGTCAAAAGTCAATTACCGGCTGCAAATACTCCAATTTAAATGTCCCGGTTGGACAATTTGTAATGAAAAATAAGTCACGCCTTAAGCGTGCGATAATGGTTCCACGGAAATTTTTGAAACAAGATTGGAGCATGGAAAGAAAATAAATATAAATATGGTCTTATTGTGGAGGTGATTTCCCAAAAGAATTAAAAACATAACTAAATATGAAACCCCAGAAGTGGTTCAGGTACCTGAAAATAATTATAATAAAGAGATCTCGATGAGTTATGTCGTTAATGGGAAAATGATGGAACCGAGAACATCAAGTTGTCGACAACAGTTTTGAATATTATTCATGAGTGAAATCGTAAAATAAGACGAGGATCTTGAGCTCAATATGTTAAACAAATATTATGATTGGCCAAAGTTTGAAAAGACGCAAGTATTAACATGAAAAATGCAGAAGGTGGAAGCCGGTAGATACAAATTATTTCCCGCATAAATAAATTGTGTCGTAAGAGATATACGCACAACCTGTGGTACAGATGTTATATGCAGAATCCTGGCAATTATTATATGGATCATTTAGTGGAGCAATCACCTTCAATTATATTATTACGTTGACAGTACATAAAAAGTTTTAAATGCGTCTCACATATGAATTATTTATAGCCTTTTTTGGGTGGCTAATTTGATAGCAAAATTAAAGTGAAAATCCAAGAAAGATTGAAAATGCTAGTATGAAATTTTTTCTAAGAATGTTGGATAATAAATATATTGTACCATTTAAAATAATACATGCAGATTATGTTATATTCTCCACAATGTATAGCTCATTTGAGCTAAGATATATTAGATGATATTATGCGAATCAAGAAAACTGATATTTTGATAAGATGAATTTATCACGCTATAGCCGAAAGAGGTATCGCGTGAGGGGGAGAATTTGAAGATATCCAAACTCCTGAACAGTTTTAAATACAATCAATTTATTGATGATGTCAAAATTCAGACGAAATATATTGAAAGGACAAAGGTTTGGCTCGACCTGAGGATCGAGTACTTAAGAGATTGAAAATAATATTGTCCTATAAAAAAATGTCTTAAAGCTATTTTGCATAGCTAAACACATCTATTGAGTACCTTAATGGTTGTAAGAATAATAGATTTGAATAAATATATTTTCCGTCCTCGTGAGATTGATGAAGAACATAATGGTCCAGAAGTACCTTATGTAGTGCTACATTAACGCTAATGTATCTTGCTAATTAGAAGGAACGCGATGTATTATTGGTTATAAGCAAGATTCAGTTCTTCCCCAATATAGTGAAATTTGAACAAAGTTAAGAAAATATTTATGTATCTCCGAGGGACGAGTTACATGAGTTTATTATCGAATATAATCAAGTCTTAAATCAGTTGGCTATGCAAAATGCAAGTTATATTGTGAAATGTACCATTATTTTGTATATATGAAGATAATGCAGGTTATGTAGCTCGAGTTGAAGATCGTTATATCAAAGGAGACATACAAAACACATTCGCCTCAAGTTATTATTCATCCAACGAATTTGTTCATATGACTATCTAGCGGATCTTTTTAAGGAGGCTTTATCGACTGCGACATCTGGAATATTGACGAGCATGGTTGGATTGCGTCGACTTAATGAAATTACGTGTAGTCAACATCAGGGGGAGAATCTACACCGCTGCACTTTTTTTCCCTTAACCAAGGTTTTGTCCCATCGGGTTTTCCTGGTAAGGTTTTTAACGAGGCAGCTTACAAAAGGGATCCATAATTGTGTACTCTTTTTCCTTCACTAGATTTTTATCCTAATGGGTTTTTTCTAGTAAGGTTTTAACGAGGCACAGTTCACTTATGAACATCCAAGGGGGAGTGTTATGAATATATTTAGTGGATTCTGTTAGGTTCCGAGATCTGGGTCAATGGATGATCGGCTCAAATCTCGTTCCTCACTGGAGATGTGGATGATCTGATATCTTCGGGTTGCTCTGCCTTGTCTTGCGTCCTTCCTTCCTTCCTTCCTTCCTGCAGAAGGGGCAGTACCAGACACAGAGAGGGGGGGGGGGGGGGGGTGCCTGGTGAACCCTCTCCGATGCCTAAGTCAGTATCGTTTTTAGAGAGATAAACTAGAGAGATGTCAGAGCAAAATAATCCAAATTGCCAAGATGTCCAAATGAAATGTGAAGGTGGGGTATTTATAGGCAACGGTGTCATTAAGGTGGCTTAATGACATCGTTAACCTTTAAACACAATTAATTAACCTTTAAGCGCATAATTAAGACCTTAGGATACGGAGAAGGTAGGCGGAGTGAACCGAGTGTGGGAGTCCAAAAATGGTGCCGGGGCCCTTGGGGGAGGAGAAATCCGACCCCCAAGGGTAGGGGTTGGGTGAGGGCACCCAAGCCCTCCTAGGGAGGATGGGGTTGGCCAACCCCATCCCTCCTAGGAGAGATCGGGTTGGTCCACCCGATCTCCCCTAGGGGAGGTCGGGTGTGGCCACCCAACCTCACCTAGGTGAGTTTACCTTGGCCGGACGAGCGCTTCGGCCTCGTCCGAGCCGTTGATGTTCTCGCGAAGTGTCCGGGTTGAAGTTTCGATTTGCAATCGTTAATGGGATGATAAAAATACAACGGTTCGGAAGTCAACGGGTTCAAATTGGGCGTATATCCATCACATGCCCCCGAGTCAACCAATGGCTTAACCCTTGATTGACTCTATTTCAGGATGGTATGATACGCGCAATTTGAAACCGGGGTTTTACCTTTCGTCTGAATGTTTGTTTACCCATGGATGCGTGTCTCCGACCCTGCCCCCTGCCTTATGAGATAGAGGAGTTGTAAACGTTAGAGTAGCGCGGACGTGTGCCTAAGAACGCGTCCGTCTGAGGTGGGAGTAATAAATCTATCTTTGCTACCGGCGTATACTTAAAAAATTCACACTCGCATAAGGGCGCAATACAAATGCAACTAAGTAACTTACGCTTCAAATTCGTGCCGGGATTCTACCTAAGTGAGGAAAAATTTAATTTTGACCAAAAAATTTTCCTAAGTATGAAATGTTCAAGAATAAACCTAACTTGATAGTTTTTCTAAGTATGGAGATATACTTAGCCATAGTTGAAAGGGATAAAAATGATGGTTTTTCCTTGGCCCTTAGATCTCATTTAAAGATAGATGGAGGGTGGTTATTAAAACCCCTTTAAAAAACCCTATCATCTTTTCAATATAGAGGGGAGTTAGAAAAATACCTTAGTGAGTCACCATAGCCACCATCTTCCCTCTTTACTCACCCTTGGAGAGCAAGAAAAAATTGAGAGCACCCCCAAGGTAAGGGCCGGCCAAAATTCCGGCGAGAGACCCGAAATTCCGGCCAGCAGCTCCGGCGGGAGGTGGCCACCAGCGCGGGACGAAGACAGCTAGTGGATCGGCAGCTCGAGACGGCGGCGTGACTTCCGGCGGCTGACGGACGAAGGCGACGCGGCACGAGCTTGGCCGGCGGAGGGCGGTGACCAGACGAGCAGCGGCGTCGGGAGGCTTCAACGGCGGGTTCACCTCCGACGACGGCAGCGCCAAGTCCGGCCAGAACTGTCGACGGCGGGACCAGGGAGCTCCGGCGTGATCTGGGGCGGACTCCGGCGACGAAAGGACGGCTGGGAGCGACTCCGGCGACGACGGAATTGGGGCTCCGGCGAGGGGCTGATTCCGACCGACTTCGAAATTCGAATTCCGGACCCGTTTATCACATCGGGTCGGGTTTTCCGAAGGTCCGCTCTTTTCCTTTCTGTTACCGCATAAAACGTTGATTTTTGAATCGTTGATACTTGATTGCCGATGCTTGATTGCCGAAATTTGATTGAAAGTGGGATTGCCGTGGATAACCGTCGATAGTTGTGGATTTGGGAAAAATTTTTGCCGGTTGTCCGGATATAGTTTCTTGTCCGATTGGACTATCCCGGTCTTGAATTTGATGTCGTACCGCCGTTGGTGTGTTAATCTTCGTTGGAGGGCATAATGGTAATTTTTCCCAAAACCCGACCTTAGGCTCGGATAAAATTATTCAATTTGGTTGTCGTGGTGTCCTTGGCTCATGTTGACTATCTTTGCTGGGTGTCTTCAAATCTTTGGTTGTTGTTGTCGGTCGAGTGTCGGAGTATTTCCGGTTCTTCGGAAATTTTTCTTGTCTTGATATTTGTCGTGTCGTGGCAGGTACTATATTCCTGGTGGTGTCCGCGCACACAGACTCTACAGAGGCGTCGCATCCTCCGAAGGATGAGTGAGTTCCTTTTCTCTTCCTTTTTGGTCGCATTACCTCCTTTCCTATTGCTAGCTTAGTGTCGTGATCTTCGTTGGGGTGTTAGTCGAAATTTGATTCGAACTTTGGGATTTCCTGCTACCTTTGCCTTAGGTCTCGCTACCCTGTCGGAGAACCATCTCACTAGGTCCAATTACAATGAGCACGTTACCCTAGGAGATATCTGTCCCCTAGATGAGCCTCTGTATCCTTTTCTCCCCTCCTTGGGGAATACTCGCGAGACGGTGACGGAGCCTCCTATAGGGAAGGTCGCCGTGTACCCCTCCCAGATCCGATTTGGGTTGAGGTTGCCTTACTGTGATGACCTCATAGAGTTGAGCAGGTTCTTCAGGATTTCTCCTGTGAACCTTGCCCCCAGTGCCCTCCGTGTCTGGGTGGGCTTCCGGGTATTGTGCCATTGGTACTCCTGGAAGTACTCTCTCGTTCTGTTCCGATGTTTCTACCGGTTCCAGTACCAGACGAAGGTGGGGTTTGCGAGTTTCGTAACTCGCCATCCGACCTTCAAGGATCCCCGATTTGCTGATTTCGGGTTGAGTGGGGTCGAGTGGGATACCTCTCTCCGCTTCGTGGCCCGGAGTGACAACTCGGCCAGTCACTGGGCTAAGCATTACTTCTTCATTACGGATCGATACGTCACTTGGTCGGTCTTGAATGAGGATCGGTCCGATGGTTGGCCTGCTTTCGGGGAGTTCTCTTCAGTTGATTTAGAGACTATGAAGATCATTCATGAGAGCAACAGGACTCAGTCATACTGCCCCGTGTCCTTAGTGACTGAGACGGATCTTTACGAGGCCGGGATCAGTTTGACTCCTGACTCCGGGGGTTCGGTATGTCACTTGGTCTTTCCATCTTTATTTACCTTCTGCTCTTCCTTTGTAGGTTGGTTTCATGGAAAAACCTATAACGTGCAGGGAGCCCCTGTTGATCTGAGCAAGAGGAAGGCTCCTTCCAGTTCCACTCTGAAGAAATCCCCCATACCTGGGAAGAAGGCTAGGGCCTCTGGTATGCTTCCTCCTATTTGCTTCTCTATGGTATAGCTTGTGTTTTCCTTATCTTGTTTTTCTTACATTGCTAGGGCACTCCCCCTTGGTGACCGAGAGGGTCGTCTCCGTAGGCAGAGACTCTGGACCTTCCAAGTCCAGGCCGCGGAGATCTGATTCTGAGGCCGGGGCCTCGGCTGCTAAGAGGAAGAAAGCTGCGGATCCTGCTTCGCCTACTGCTCGTCCTCCGACCCTATCTCGTGATAAGGAGATGGTGGTCGAAGAGGTGCCTTCCCTGGCTGACAAAGGGAAGCGACCTGTTGGTGGTGGTTCTCCTGCCCCCCAGCCGAGGGCACGGTCCTCAGGTATGATCTCTACCTTGTTACTGATTCTTCTATGTTTATATTTTCCTTTGACTTGCTTCGCTTTTGTAGGTGGGCCTCCGACTTTAAGTCGGAAGGATTTCGCACGTCTTACTGATGAAGATGTTATTGGGTCTGAGTGGACTCCTTTCGCTGGTCTGAAGGAGTTCCACCTCGATAGCACCTCCTCTTTGCGGACTCCTGAGGTTGGCGTCCGCGTACTCCGCGGCGCCATCCCCCCTGGCGATCGTGTTGCTCCGCCCAAGTCTCCTGGTGAGACTCGGCGCTTTGTTCAGGGTGTACTTTCTCGTTATGCACCTGTGAGTTGTTCCTTGCTTTCCTCTTATTACTTTCATAATGACTGTCTTTCGGTTACTCATCCCTTGTTTGAATTGTTAGGGTATGTCTGACATGGTGAACATGTCCTCGCTCGTGCTCGAGTTATCTGACGAGAAGAAGACCCTTGAGGACAGCCAGGTCTCTCTCAAGGTGGAGCTCGCCACTGCTGCTGAGAAGGCGCGTTTATCTGATTTGAGGATGCAGGAGCTCCGGGACCAAGTGTCCTTGCTTGAGACTACTGTGGGCAGTTTACGCCGGGAAGCTGAGGTTGCAGCGTCGCTCCATTCTGAGGAGTTGCGGAAGTTGGAGGCTAAGTGTCGGGCAGAGGAGAGGACCGTCGCAGTGTCTGAGTACAAGGCTTCCTCTGCCTTCACTGCCGATTATAGCGCGCGTCTCACTCAGGAGATGAACCAGTTTGGTGAGTATCTGGTTGATCACATTTTCCGCATTGATCCTCAGTTCCCAGTTGGTGACCTTGGTGACTTCGGACCATACGCCACTGGCTACATGGCTGTTCTGAGGGGTCAGGCTGCTGTTGCAGACGAGCCTGCCCCTACACAGGTGGATGCTACACCTGTGGAGATCGGTACTTCAGATTCCTCCTCTTCATCCATATCTGCCGGTGGTTCAGCTTCAGGGGGTGAGGGTGACTCTCCCGAAGGTTCTGATTGATGTGTTTACATCATGCTATCTTTGTATATATAACTACACTCCTTCTCCCCTTCGATGGGTTGAGTGTCTTTTGAGATTGTGGTGGTGTTTGTTGTTACTTTCCTTTGCCGTATTGTGTTGTTGACTTGAAGTCATATCTGTGTAAGGATAACATCATGATTATATCACCACATTCATTGGAAAATGCCTTTGAAGGAAAACCTACTCTTTTAAGAGTGCTCATGTTTTCTGTACATGTGGGGTGCCTTGGGTGGGTCAAGACACCCTTTGGAGGAAAATAAAGATAGTTGTAGAGTTGGAGGGACTTCGTGAGTTCTCCTTCTCAAAAGTTGTTTTAAAAACTTGGAAAGCTTGAACATGTAAAGTGCTAGATATGAAACTAAGGATATGGGGTGGTCACTTTGTCTGTTGCCACGTACTCCTTCAGGCCTCCATTGTGGATCATTTCCTCCACTTCTATCTTCAGCACCATGCAGTTGTTGGTTTGATGCCCCCAGGTCTCATGGTACTCACACCATCCCTGTGCATCCCTTCCTAGGAAGGCATTGCCCTCCTCCCTGCATGTGGGTAGCTCCTGCTTGAGGTGCTTGTGGAAAATTTCTTCTATGCTCACTGTAAGGGGCGTGAATGTGAAGTTTACACCTCCTGCCAGTGTGTCAGTTTTTCTTTCTTTCTCCAAAACTTCATCCAGCTGCTCCACTTCCTTTGCAAATGCTTTGTCTAGCTTTTCCTTGAGCTCCCTCATCGTACTCGTCATGACCATCTCATAGAGTCCCCCATAGGCCTCGAATGAGTTTGGATGCATGTTTCTAATAAATGCTCTGACGGTTTCTCCTCTTGTGGTGTCCATGTTGGCACCATAACTGGAGAATCTCTGGAAATAGCTTGATATTGACTCCCGCGGCATTTGCTTGATATCATCGATGTGACGGAAGCCTCTTAAGATGGAGTCACTTGTTCTTTTCCCCTCTATGGTATCTGGCTGCCAAGGTATGGCTGTCACTTTCACAGCTTTGCTCCTGTGTCTCCTCTTAGGCACTGTTTGAAAAAACTGCCTGCTCAAGCGGAGTACCACTCCATTCTTCATCTTTCCCTGCCTTTGCCTCCTTCTCCTCTTCTTTCTATCTTGGTTGGCTCCTACCATGACCACAGCCACTGTGTCTGTCCCGTGTGACCCACGTCTCATGGAGTTGACGTAGCACTGCCTTGCGGTGCGTTGATCACCTAGGACTTCTCCGACTCCATTCTCAGTGATGTACTGCTTCTGGTGTACAGTGGATGGCACGATTTCGTATGGGTTTATGGTTGTCCTTCCTAGGATCCCATTGTAGGCTCCCAGGCTTTCAACCACCACAAAGTTAACATTCACTTTCAGCTGTGTCCATCCTTGGCCCATGGTCACCGGCAGAGTTATCATTCCCAGGGGGTAGCTTGTTGCCCCTGAGAAGCCAACTAGAGGGAAGTTGACTGGTTTGATGTCTGCCTTGGTTTTCCCTATTTCTTCTAGGACTCTCAAGCTTAGGAGGTCAGCCGAGCTGCCCCCATCCACCAAAATTCTCTTTACATCAAAATTATCAATGTCTATTGTGATAACTAGAGCATCGTCATGTGGGAAGACGATGTGGCTCTTGTCCTTCTCTGAGAATTCGATCTTCATTTCTTCTCCTTCTCTTGGCCTTTTCCTCCACCTCGGCACTGAACTCAGTTTTGATGCATAGACTTCCCTTGCATTAGCAGTTGGGCCACCTGACGCTACTCCTCCGTGTATCATGTTTATGGTTCCTCTCTTGTTGGGTGGAGGGTTGTAGTCTACTTTGCCTTTGCCCTTGTCTCTGTGTGATGGTCCTAGCTGCATGCTGTTGCCCCCATGATCTACGAACTGCTTTAGGTCTCCCCTTTGGATGGCATTGTTGATGCTTAGCTTTAGGCTGAAGCATTCGTTTGTGTCGTGCCCGTAAGCTTCATGGTTGTCGCACCATCTATCCTTGTGATTCCCCACCATTGGGGCTCTCCACCTTGCAGGAGGTGACCAGAGCTTCTGGTTCCGCATCTCTTTGAGGACAGTAGCTGGAGTGGCGTTCAATGGGACGAACTTGATGACGTTTATTTCTCTGGGCTTTAGTGGTTCGCCCATTTGGTTTCTTTGCTGGGGCGGACGCCATTCCTGCTGCCTTGTGTGCTGAGGTGCCAAGTGTTAGGTTCCGAGATCTGGGTCAATGGATGATCGGCTCAAATCCCGTTCCTCACTGGAGATGTGGATGATCTGATGTCTTCGGGTTGCTCTGTCTTGTCTTGCGTCCTTCCTTCCTTCCTTCCTTCCTGCAGAAGGGGCAGTACCAGACACAGAGAGGGGGGTGGTGTCTGGTGAACCCTCTCCGATGCCTAAGTCAGTATCGTTTTTAGAGAGATAAACTAGAGAGATGTCAGAGCAAAATAATCCAAATTGCCAAGATGTCCAAATGAAATGTGAAGGTGGGGTATTTATAGGCAACGGTGTCATTAAGGTGGCTTAATGACATCGTTAACCTTTAAACACAATTAATTAACCTTTGAGCGCATAATTAAGACCTTAGGATACGGAGAAGGTAGGCGGAGTGAACTGAGTGTGGGAGTCCAAAAATGGTGCCGGGGCCCTTGGGGGAGGAGAAATCCGACCCCCAAGGGTAGGGGTTGGGTGAGGGCACCCAACCCCTCCTAGGGAGGATGGGGTTGGCCAACCCCATCCCTCCTAGGAGAGATCGGGTTGGCTGACCCGATCTCCCCTAGGGGAGGTCGGGTGTGGCCACCCAACCTCACCTAGGTGAGTTTACCTTGGCCGGACGAGCGCTTCGGCCTCGTCCGAGCCGTTGATGTTCTCGCGAAGTGTCCGGGTTGAAGTTTCGATTTGCAATCGTTAATGGGATGATAAAAATACAACGGTTCGGAAGTCAACGGGTTCAAATTGGGCGTATATCCATCAGATTCAATATTACGTGTATATACCAACTTCCTTATTTAGACTTTCCTAGTATTAAATTTACTTCCTCCCCAAGTCTATGTAATCCCTATATAAGGGCTCCTATGTGTGATAATAAGATCATCTCTAAATTCTCTCTTCCATTAGCTCTATACTTTCGTAATAATAACAAGGTTTTTTATTTTGTTTCTTTTCCCGTGGCCAATTTTTTTATTTTTTCCTTTTCATAATAGAGTAAACCGGTTGGACCGGTACCGGTTTTTTACGGTTCGACCGCCGATTTACTTTTAGAACCGAACTCAGTGTGTTTTTCATTCTTTTATTAAAATCGGACCGGTGTTATGCCCGGTTCACGGTTCGACCCGGTTCGACTGCCGGTCCGGTTTTCAAAACACCGACTCAAATAAACTTTTGATAAATAAAAAATAAAAATAATAAAAAAGACGGAAGAAAAGTTCAAATAGGGTAGAGAGCGTTTGAACAGAATAAAATTATGGAAGCCAGGTCTTTTGGTCTTGAATAAGTGGGATAAAGATGGGCCATCCAGGCCATTTAGGAATCACGAAGGTGGAATATATTATTATATTGTAAGAGGGAGGCCTTTCCTTGCCAAAGGAGGCCCAACATTTTTTTTTTTTTCCAAAGCAACCTCTTTTCTATTAACCGCGCGCGACATATAATTCTTCCAAGGTAGTTGGGTGATTTGAGAAATTGGTGCCTATCAACTTTTTTTGGGGGTTAGATTAGATTTATTATATCGTGTCCCTAATTAATCATCTAAAACTGCCCGTGCCCAAAGCTAAAATTTATTAAATGATTTAAAAAAAAGGGTTAACAGGTCTTTTGGTACATGATGTTTGACAACTTTTGGGTTTTGATCAATGATGTTTTTTTTTACCTAGTTTTGGTACCATATGTTTGCAGATTTTTTCTAGTTTTGGTCTAACCGTTACATTCCGTCCATTTTTTTACATGTACAAGTCACGTGATCCACCCTAAACTTTCAGTTTTGTTCAATTTAGTCCCTCTAATACTTTCCTAACCTTTTTTTTGTTCAATTTAGTCCCGAAGTTTCAAAAATTCAATTGGACCTATTGTCCAATTGGGGTCAATTTTGAAACTTCGGGACTAAATTGAACAAAAAAAAAGGTTAAGAAAGTATTAGAGGGACTAAATTTAAAGTTTAGAGTGGATAATGTGACTTGAACATGTCAAAAAATGGACGGAATGTAACGGTTAGACCAAAACTAAAAAAAATCTGCAAACATATGGTACCAAAACTAGGTAAAAAAAAACATCATTGACCAAAACCCAAAAGTTGTCAAACATCATGGACCAAAAGACCTATTAACCCAAAAAAAAATACTAGAAAGATTTTGGATGGTTAAAAGGTCTTATAGGAGAGGATATCTTATTAATGAAATTTCACCGATACTTAAAAATGAATGGACTAGTAGTGGCGACCATAGTCCCACCCCGCTACGTAATGTCTGAGTTTTTTCCGACTAAACTTGACGAGCAACCAGTGCACGCACGCACCACTAGTAGCCTAGTATAGTCAAGAGGCCGGTCCGTGCCCAGTCAAGAGGTGGAACCTGATATTTTTTTATAAACAAGATCATCGCGAGGTGACGCCCTGAGGGTTTTCGAACTCAAAATCTCGGAGCTAAATCACATGGGAGTAAGAATTTTGACCACGACTGATGGTGGTAAATAAAGTTTTACTTATAGAGTAACTTCCTTCATTCAGAATTGAAACTGTTATTATTTGTGTGTGTATGCACCGGATGTACCCATTTACTGACGCCCTTTTCTCTCGAACTATTTTATCGCTCCTACAAATACCCCCCACGGTTTTCCTAACCTCCCCCGAATTTCTTTCTCTCCATTCCACTCAGTCTCACTCATTCAACTGCACCGCGTTACCCACTCACCATGGGAGGAGGAGGAGGAGAGGTGAGTCAACTCTCCGTCGCCGCCGCCGCCGCCGCCCTACTTCCGATTTTTTTTTTTTTAAAACTTTCAGTTAATAATGATAATTTGTGTACTACATACATGTATTTGCAGAAGAAGGAGAATAACGGTACCGCCGCAGAGAAGAAGAAGAAAGGCGGGGATGAGGGGAAGAATAAGAAGAATGGAGGCGGCGCCGTGGTTCTCAAAATCGACATGCATTGCGAGGGCTGTGCTTCCAAAATCATGAAGTACGCCAAATCTGTTCAAGGTAACCTTTTACTTTCGTTCCTCCTTATTCGATCGACAGTTACACCAGTACCCATCAATGTCGCTCCTTTTCCTTCAAATATATTTAACGTAAATATCTCATCATCACTAGTAACCGTAGAGATTATTTTCCCTGCTGATTCATTTCTGCAGTTTGTTAATTAATATAATATGGTTACATGATATTATTCAAGGAGTGGAGAAAGCAAATGTGGAATGGGAGGCGAGCAAGTTAATTGTGGAAGGGAAAGTTGACCCGTCAATGCTTCGAGACAAGTTACAGCAGAAAACCAAGAAGAAGGTTGAACTTGTATCTCCTCCAACCACTAAACCGGACGACGACAACACCGCCGACAAGCCCAACAACAACAAAAACAAAGTTGAAGAGACGAAGAAAAAACCCGAGGAAAAAAAACCCAAAGAGGTAATATAAATAACTTCACTCACTTTTTCATCTGTTATTATATTTACATTGGTAATTCATTTAAGTTCCAATTTTTATGAATTTAACGGTTACAGCCTCCGGTGACGACGGCGGTTCTGAAACTGGGTCTCCATTGCCACGGCTTCGTTGACAAGATTCACAAGTTGGTGTCTAAGACTCCAGGTCATTATATATTATACTTGCATTGCATTGCATTGCATTGGCGTTTAAATAATTAAATTCTCGAGTCATTAATTTGTAGAGAGAGAACGTGAATAGTTTTGGTTTGTGGTGCGCAGGGGTGCAGAGCGTGACGGTGGAGATGAAGAAGGATTTGGTGACGGTCACCGGAACCATGGACGCGGCGGCTCTTGCTGAGAGCTTGAAGACGAAGATGAAGAGGGTAGTAGAAGTTGTCCCGCAGAAGAAGGAGAAAGATCAGAAGAAAGAAGCTGCTGCTGCTGCTGGTAATAAGGATAATAATAAAGAGAAAGGAAAGGAGAAATTAGAGAAAGAGAAATCGGAGAAATTAGAGAAAGAGAAGGAAAGTGGTGATGAAGGCAATGAAAAGGAAGACGGTGGAAATGGCGGCGGTGGTGGTGGTGGTGGAGGAAAGAAGAAGAAGAAAGGTGGCGGCGGCGGCGGTAAGGAGGCGAAATTAGATGAAAATGGAGACGGTGGGATATTAATGGAAGGTAACAGAATGGAGTATTACGGGCCGGTCGGGTTTGCCAATACCGGGTTTTACGGGTATGGAAATGCTGCTAACGGGTACGGGTATGGAAATGCTGCTAACGGGGCGATAGGATATTACGAAAATGCCACTCCGATTCCGGGTTATGTTCACGGGCCAATGTATGCGGACCCATATCATGCTCCCCAGATGTTTAGCGATGAGAACCCCAATGCTTGCTCCATTATGTGAACAAATTAACAAGTTAAGTTAATTAAGCTAGGGAGGGAGGGAAATTATTATTAAAAACAAAATGTATATATATATATATATATGCATGGATGAGAAATATAAATGGAATATGGAGCTGCATCTGCATAACTTATGTAACTTTGGTTAGAGTACACTTTTATAATTTCTGTTTTTTTTTTTTTAAGTAATGAAGTTGGTCTTGCTTCTTAATACACTACCACTTTTATGTTTTTTTTATTATTATTATTAATTAGTTATTACCTGCTGTGAATTTTCAGATTTCTTTGCGTTCTACTTGTACCTTTATTTACTTTGTGACTAAAGCTTTTGAAAAGAAAAAGGGGAAAGTATAAAATATATTTTTTTAGTCATATGTGTTTAAAATGTATATTTCAAAATAATGATACTTTAGTACGTTTTTCAATTATTATATTGATAAAAACATTTCAAGTGTATAAAATTAATCGACTATTTTTTACAAGCATCATAGTTTAATTTTAATAATTTATATAAATGTTCAGTTAAGTTAAATTAAGCTTTAACTAATTAGAAATTAATTTAGTTTTAATTGAATAAGGTTACTATTGTAATACTACTTATTAAGTTTAGATTTAATATTTAATAAAGCCGGATTGATGTAGCATGATGTGATGGGTAAATGCACAAAAACTCGTTGATTTAAGAAAATATCGAGAATTCGATGCGCGATTGAGGAAAAATTATTTTTTTCATAAATTATAAAGACGGCTAAATAGAGTTTAAATACTGAAAGTAAAACCCTAAACCTAGAACAAATAAGAAAATAGCTATTAGGTCCTAACCAAATCAACAAATTGCAAAAACGACCTAAATAATATAAAACTTTGATTTTGATCCTATAAATGAATAATATTTTGTTCGAAAAACATCGTATTCCATGGAAAAGGGATGCGTATTGCTCAGCCCGCTGTTTCCACATAAAAAACTGTATTCATGCGCCAAAATTCGATACTTTAAAATTTGGTAATCGCAGAATTGACAATTAATATCCCGCATTGGATAATTGAAATAAAGTACTAATTATTCCATTCTAAAATATATAAGTACCATAAACTATTTTTAAAAATATGATGTATTTCTCTCGTAGTCGTACTTTTCCAAAGAAAAAAAAAAAAACTAAAAGTGATTAGTGTTACTCGGGCTTTTGCCAAAAAGAAAAGTGACTCGGGCTCAAGTCTGTCTAAAGACACTATACTCCATATAGTGGCTTTATAAAAAGCTTTATAGTTTATATACAAAAATAGAATCATTTATTATTTATTCTACAGTTATAAATTTTAGTTATACAAGTTAAGAAGTTTCTAGATAGTATATTATATATATTTTGAAATGTACAGATATTAAAATTTTCATTTCGAAGAGATAATATATATGGCCTAGCTAGCCCTCCTAGTATCGTCAGGAAAGAAATAATCTAAATCTAATTCCTGGAGTAGCTCAAGAAATAAAATTGTAATTGTAATATGAACTAATGATTTTATTTAATTAACCTCTTTATTTATGATTATATATAATATATATATAAAGAAAAATGTATGGATTTAATAATTAATTATTAATTTAAAAGGGAAAAGAAAAGGCTCTTCTACTTGAACAACTTGTACGAGGCTTTAGTCTATCTAAATCACTTAAAGGCTAAAGCAGCAGCAGGCCGCACTCGTCTTATTAGAAAAAACCTTTCTATTTGTCAACAGGAATAAACCCAACATTAAAACCTTATTTAATTAAATTAAAGCAATATAATCTCAAAATTTCATTATATTATCACATATATATATATATGAAATAACGTTTGTTATTATGTGCTCGGTAATAGATACAGCAATATTAAATTATTATTTCCATATTAATTAACTAAAGTAGTACAATAGTTACCCTATCTACTAAAACAACTAGCTAGGTTACTTCAACCGAGAAAATATTGGTTTAACACGAGATAATGTATGACTATTTGCGATATGGTATTTATTCATTTGAATTCCACGTTCAATTTAATTATAAATATAGTGAACTCTCGACACCAGGTACAAAGTCTTAATTTACCTTAAAAGGGCAATAATTAAATAAATTAATAATTAAAATTTTAACAGTCATTTTTTTTTGGCCAAAAATTTTTAACAGTCAAATCGAAAATATTTTTTTTTTTAAGTTAAAAGTGTAATTTACAGTTTTTTTCTACCACCATGGCTAATGAGTAGTTGCTCGGCCTTGTAAGAATTGTTGTCAAGTATAAATGTCTTTGGTGATATCTATGTGGAGTGAATGTAGCATTAATTTCCACAACACCATCTTCTGATTCGCATTCAATGAACTTGCAAGATTACGTACTTGATTGCTGCACGATGCACAGATTGATTTGTAACAACTCATCCAATTTCCATCTTAATTATACATACAGTTGGAGGTTTATTGTAAAAACCAATATATATTTTTTTTCGTGCTTCAGATCAACCTGTAAGAGATAAAGTGTTAAATATAAATATTTTTATGTTTCAAAACCTCTGTTAATGATTAAATACTGAACTGTTAAGTGTAAATAAATTTATTTTCATTTATTTTACTTTTTATTAACATCCGAGTTTGACATATCATAAGAATATTTTAGATTTTGTAGGTCATAGGTGCATTAGATATGGGTTTGAAATTTGAATACATGCACGAGGAATGGATATAATTAGGGTTGAAATTCTATTGCATGCACAGAGATAATAATAATAATAAAAATGTAAAAAGAAGATTCGATTTCCATGCATGTGACATGAAAAAGCCTTTTATTATTGCTTTGAATCCTTTTTCTCCTCCTATAGGGGCGATCATTGCATGAGCTGAACCCACATGACCTCACTCTCAGCTTCAATGCCTGCCTAAAAAGCTTTCATTTGTTAAATAAATAAATAAAGCAGAAAAAAAAAAAAAAGAGTTCTTATTCTTTAATTTAGATGGGTCGTTTTCACCAACTTTGTTTTGCACATATTAATAATAAAAAAAAAGTACAAGGTTTTTCTATGTTAATATTAGGAGTCTGAAGTTTGAAATGTTAAAATGGGCTGTCTCAAGTTTCAATTTTGTTGAAATTTAGTGTCTCTGCGCGTCTTTTCATCAACTTCAATCATTTTCATCAACCCACTCACCCACTCATAATCCATCACTCTTTACTTTTCACAAAATCGTCAAATTTCACCAAAAAGTTGAACATAAAAAAAAAAAAAAAAAATCTAGCAGAGTGGTGTGAACCAATTTTCAAACGACAACGGAACGAGATTAACTTGCACGGATGTGGCCAGCTTCTTAGCTGACGGTCCAGGCAAGATGACGAGAAAAGAATGTGTAAGGGAGCTCGAATTTGACAATTGGTTTCGTCGAAATTGACTTCTCTAAAGTAATCACACCGAGACACCACATTTTAACAAAATTGAATCCTTGGACACTACAATTAATCATTTGAAACATCAAACACCTAATTTTAACATAGGGTAAACATTAGACATCTTTTAGTTATTAAAAAAAAAAAAAAAAAAATCAAAGATTGTAGCAAAACAGCACCATAGTTTCTATCTTTTCTGTGGGTTTGTAGATGGAGATATCATAATCCACTTAGGATACAGAGAGAGCAGTATTAGTAAGTATGAAATTTAGAGCTACATTTAGAATAAATATTACTATTATTATTTCATTTCATATCACAAACTATTGTTTTTCCTATAGATGTCAATACCTAAAATAATCATCGCTCATACTTTGTCAGCATGTAATGGGTAAAATGTTAATTCTGTATTTTTCAATCTCTATGGCTCGAATCAAGACATCTGGTGAATGGATAAAACGTTGAACCGCTAACCGTATTACCGACAATTTTCGTGTCGAGTACCGTACTTTATTTAGTTTCTCTAAAAAAAATTAACTTTTATTTCTTCACTTTTACTATAAGTTTCCTATAGTTTTGCATATATATATATATATATATATATATATGCATCTTTTTGGTTGGAGTTGGCCTCTTAACAGCTGCATGTTGATTGGTGATGTTGTTGGATGGGATAATGATGCAAAGCAGTTGCAGAACACTTGGGAAAACAAAAAATCAAAACTGGTAAAAGGAAACAGGAAGATGGATCAGAGAAGGAAATGGAGCTCTCTATTTTATTCTTTGTACCTTATAGAATGAGAATAATCAAATTGGTCAAGCCTTTTGCAAACTTTCCTTCAAGGAAAACAAATTCCTTCCCCGATCTTTAAAAAAAAAAAAATTCACGATCATTTTCAAAAACACTTTTTTTTGCCAATTCATTTTCCAAAAACCCTAAAGTAAGTTTAGTGCATTGTCTAGCTCAAGTAATGAAACAGGAGAATAACTGTTCATTAAATGAAGAAAGTGACCCCTCATGAACATTTTTGCATTAACCCACCCCACAACATCCACTGCACCAATTGCCTTTCAACCAACTCCCATCCAAACTAAGGATCTGACTTATTGGGCTCTAACCAACTCACCTTGTGGACATAGCTTCTTCAACAACACATTTTTATGCATTCAGAAAACATCAATAGGCTTTTCAGTGCTTGGAAAAAAAAAAAAAAAAAAAAAAAAAAAAACCTTTTTTAGGCATTAGTGCAAGAGGAATCAAGGAATTACTTACTTTGGTTTTTCATCAATGGAGTTCGGTTAGGAGCCAATTCCTCACTGGATAAAAGATGATTCTGTGTCTCTGATTCTCTGGCTTGATTTTTTTGATTGTCATTGTTAAGATTAAGTGCACAAAACAGCAGCTGGAGGTAACAGCCTTCAAGTGGTGGGGAGCTACTGCCAACATCTGCAACACAAAGACTACTGAAACAGCCTTTTTCTGAGTCAATATGCACTCACCTTTCTTTAGCCTCTCCATTAGAACATGTCAAAACCGAAGTGTCGACTCCCGATGGGCATCAGATGTATATAAGGTGGAAAAAGCAAGAGTTTCTTCCACTGAGACTGATTAGTCATGCAGCCATCATTAACTGCATGCACCATAGTGGTACATTCAACAACTTGTTGAAAAAATATAGAAAAAGTAGCATTATTGAGGGATTCAATGGCCATTGTAGGAATCATACCTTAAGCCACGACGTGCAAATTTCATGTGCAGCGCTTAAGAACAACTGAACAAGCCCCTAATGTACATGATGAACTCTTTTTTGATTCAGAAAAGGCGCACTATGACAAATTGAATTTGTATTGTACGAAATAAACTCTATTTCCATCTCCAAGTAGCAAAACTTTATGACATCAAAACACAATTTTTGTACAAAGAACAGGAGTACAGAGAAGAAAAGCAACACAATGTCTTAACGGAAGGGGCGAGATGTATCACTAGCATCATCATCAAGTATGAGTTTGACACCATTGCTCTTGAGAGCATTGACAACTGCCCATACCTTGGTTTTACTCTGAAGCCCTTTCTTCTCAATCTCCTTGTTTACATCGACATGAATTCCTCTACCCTGACCCTGCTCGAGACCCTCCACTTTGAGTCGCATAGCCAACACCTCTCCCACTACACTGGCTGCCTTAGCATTGCAAGATCGACCGCACTCAAGTGAGTTCTTGATGGAATGTTCAACTGTCGATGCTGACACTACAATTCTCCCGTTGTTCCTGTCTACCACGTTTGCTGTGATGTACTTTAGAGATAGAAACAACTTTAACACGTATCTTTTCAGTACTGTCATCCTTCTTCATGAATATGGACAGATAGCAACCAAGGGAAACTTCAACAAATTAATAAGATCACTGCAGTAAAAAAAACTCTAAATTTAAACTCTAAATTCCACTGGAGAGGAATATGTATCCAAGTTTGTCATGAGAGCAAGGATAACGCAAATTATAAGCAAACAAAACTCTGCCCTTCAAGTTCAACAAACTCAAGTTCTTGACATGCAAGTTGCAAGGAACTGGCACTCTGTATAAAATTCAAATGCAATCTTGTTTTCATATAATGAAGAGATCACAGTAATGCCTCAACTGAGTATAATGCAATGAATGCTCTAGATTAGAAAGCTGTCAATTCAGGGAACCCGCCAGGTCCGGATAGGGCCAGCGGCGGGTCAATCCCAAACCAACCTGCGGATCTAGATGGGTCAGCACCATCGACACGAACCCGATCCGGCAGGTCATTCAGTGTGGCCTTCTATAGTTTTAAAAATTCATTTAAAAAAAGAAAGTAAACATGAACAAGAATGATTCAAAGATTCCTACCATTAGTTTTAACAATGGGATTTTTAAACCTTGGGTACCCTTAGTTTTAAGGGTGAGATTTTTAAGGACCTTAGGTACTTGGTGCTAAACCCTAAACCCTAACCAAAATATCACCATAAAAAAACATCTAACTAGATAACGTTGAAAACCATATATAGCTCGATGAAGCACTAGCCAACGCCTTGTTAAAATGCATTTTTTATTTCACCTAATTCTTCATGATAGAGCATATCTAACCTGAGGTGGTTGGAGCATTCGGAGAATCAGTAGATGTAACACCCCTGCAAATAATAAATACATCTTAAAATTGAGTTCATAACCTCATAAAAATCAGCTCATTTGTAATTCTAAAAACAAAACCTCTATAGTATTAGAGTTATCAGCCATAGTCACTAAGAAGTAAGCAGCAACATATACACACAAACTAAAGTTCATCATCTCATCTATCAAAGTTCAAACAACCAAAACAACATCTTTTAAAAAAACATATTCACCGCACAAATAGTCCTCAAACATTGTAAACAGTAAAGGTAAGGCTGTAGCAACGTAAACCAATTTCTGCGTTAATTGAACACAAAAGGCCGTCATCAACAAAAACAAATCCACCTTCCCTAATTTTTTCATCTGCTGAGGAATTGTTGGTGGCTGTGCGTATTGCACCGAAATCAAATTGCACTGATTCAGTATTCAGCACTTGAAATAAGGAAAGTCGTCGCATCTAACATCAATTACTACTGCAATTGATCCATCTAAAGCAAGTTAGAGACGAGAAGGTACCTGTACGCCGGAGGCGGAGGGTCGGAGGCACAGTGGCTGCTGGAACTGAAAGCCTCGAGTGGGTGGGCAGTGGGCACTGTAAAGAAAGGGAGTGGAGGCTTTAGCCCGGCAGCATCACTCGCAGTCTAGATCAAGATGACGGTTTGGATACGAGTCATGGGCTTATCTTTTGTAGGTTCTGTTAGGCTGAACTTGTTGTCTAGGTCATATATATATAAGTTGGGCTTCACCGATATGGAAGGATCGGAGATGGTGGGCATTTTTTTTTAAGAGGTCTCAGACTACTTCTTAATTTAATTTAATATTATTTTCATTTATATTTGAAAATAACTCTTTTCAACCAATATTTCTAAAATGCAAATTTAAAATTTACTATCCATTTATATACGTATTTTACCAAAAATTAGTTTTAACTAAGTTTAAATATAAATTTACTTTCTTATATTCCATTTTTTCCATACATTTACAGCTCTCGACGTTTTTTAGATTTATTTATTTAATATTATTAAACTACAAAAAATAATCTCCGTACAACTACTACTACAAATAACAAGCACACGTGTCCGCAAGAGAGTGAAGCATGCAATTTCATTCGTTTGTTTGTGCGTCTCCTCTCTCTCTCTTTGAATCTATCTATCTCCCTTCAGATAGTTTGAATCTATCTATATCCATTTCAGATAGATTTGCGTTCTCTCTCTATAGGTGACGAAGAAGATAGATAGAGAAGACAACAATGGCAGATATTGAAAATGTAAACAAAAAGCCTCACGCCATCTTCATCCCCTACCCTCTCCAAGGCCACGTCATCCCGTCCGTCCACCTCGCCGTGAAGCTCGCGTCCCGCGGCCTAACCGTCACCTTCATCAACACCCGCGCCGTCCACCGTCAGATATCCCGGGCCCACCACGGCTGCGATGACATATTTGCTGACGTCAGGAAGTCCGATCCGACACTGGACATCCGCTACACCACCTTGTCGGATGGTCTCCCTGACTGTTTCGACCGATCCCTCCACCACGACCAGTTCATGGCGTCGCTGCTGCACGTGTTCTCTGCTCACGTGGAGGAGGCTGTGGAGAGGATCGTGAGGTCCGGCGAGGAGGTCAGCTTCCTCATTGCAGATACTTTCTTCGTGTGGCCGTCTGAGGTGGCAAGAAAGTTCGGGTTGATTTACGTGTCCTTCTGGACCGAACCGGCTATTGTCTTCTCCTTGTATTATCATATCCATCTTCTAAGGAACAACGCTCACTTTGGTTGTCAAGGTACAAACTACATTAACTATATAGCTCCTTTAATTTGGAAAATAAAAAGGTAAACAATAAACATGTCCAATATCTTTGACAACTTTTGAATTTTAGTCTTTTTTTTTTGTCTAGTTTTTGTACCGTATATTTGACAACTTTTGATTTTTAGTACATTCGTTAATTGACCGTTAAATAGTCACGTGATTTGCACATGCCTAGCCTCAAATTTTCATTTTGTTCAGTTTAGTCCTCAAATTTGTTGTCCTAACTTTTTATTTTTGCAATTTAGCCCGTGAACATTATCAACCGCACCCTATGACTAAATTGACCTAGTCATGATCCAACTCATGGCTAGGGTTTCCGGACCTGTGCGACCCTAACCATTGTCCGACTTAGCCATGAGTCGGACCAAGGCTAGGTCAATTTAACCCTAGGGTCTGTTGAGTCAATTTGATCATAATGCTAAATTGACATAGTCATGGTCCGACCATGGCTAGGCCGGACCATGGCTAGAGTCTCTGAACCTGGGAGACCCTAACCATGGTCCCACCTAGCCATGGGTCGGAGATGGCTATGTAATTTAGTCCTAGTGTGCGGTTGATAATATTTAAAGGCTAAATTGCAAAAGATAGGACAATAAATTTTATGACTAAACTGAACAAAATGAAAATTTTGGGGCTATGCATGTGCAAATCACGTGACTATTTAACGTTCAACTAACGGATGAACAAAAAACCAAAAGTTGTTAAATATTTAGACCCAAAACTAGTAAAAAAAAGTTATTAGATCAAAACCAAAAAGTTGTCAAAATGTTGGACTAAAAGACGTGTTAACCCAAATAAAAATTGGACGGGGCGGATTAATGGTGAAATATAATGATCAGATCGTAGAGAGGATAGCATCGATTATATCCCAGGCATCAAGTCCATCGAACGAAAGGACATGATGTCGTATCTTCAAGAAGCCGACACATCTAGCGTATGCCATCAAATTATCTTCAAATGCTTTCAGGACGTGAGATCAGCAGACTTCATCGTATGCAACACAGTCCAAGAGCTGGAAGCCGACACAATATCTGCCTTGCAAGAAAACCAACCCTTCTACTCAATCGGCCCCATTATCCCTAACAACTCCACCATTACCACAAGCCTCTGGACCGAGTCCGACTGCTCCCACTGGCTCAAAACTAAGCACCCCGGCTCGGTCCTCTATGTTTCCTTCGGAAGCTACGCACACGTGTCTATCAACGACTTATACCAGATAGCTCACGGCCTTTCACTCAGTAAGGTACCGTTTGTGTGGGTCCTACGCCCCGATATCGTCAGCTCTAACGATACCGACCCGTTGCCAGACGGGTTTAAGGAGGAGATTAAAGACCGAGGTATTATCGTGCCGTGGTGCAGTCAACTCAAAGTACTGTCCGATCCAGCGATCGGAGGCTTCTTAACGCACTGCGGGTGGAATTCGATCGTTGAGAGTGTATGGAATGAGGTGCCATTGCTTTGCTTTCCTCTGCTGACCGATCAGTTCACGAACCGGAAACTAGCCGTTGATGATTGGGGAATCGGGATTAACTTGGCCGACAAGGCGAAGATCGACAAGGTGGAAGTTGCGGAGAAAATCAACCGCCTGAGATCGACAGCTCAACTCAAGAACAACATTCAAGAGGTCAAGAAGAAACTCCAAGGAGCGTTGCTTACAGGAGGCTCGTCGGATCGCAACATGGATCGGCTCATCAAAGATCTGACGGACAAGATTAAGCACAACAAGGCTAAGTAGCTAGAGTCATCATATCCTTCACGGCCAATATTATTATTTGCACATATGTAAATAAATTATTATTTAATTAATTAATTAAAGATATACACATAGATATGTATGTAAACTGTAATCATATATATAAGATAAGAATAGGTAAAAGAGCCGAGAAACAGGCTGTAGAAGAATATCTGATAGTGGCAGGCAGATAAAAGCATGTTCAATCAATACACAACTTTACCTATATCTAATCTACCAAGAATAAATGCATCTTTTTAGGAACAATCAAAACATGGTACGGACATATTTGTACGGTAACTAATGATAGAGACATAATAATGCTATATCAACTCGTATTCAAAAGAATAGGTTCAATTGTAACACTTATATAAGTATTAGAATATAATTACAGTAAGTATTTTTTAAAGTACTATATATACTGTTACTATACACTATTGGGGCTGGTTCAATCAATAAAATTTCGCTGGATTTCTTTCTCCCTTTCTGTTACAAATGGATCTTTCTTCATCTTCTCCAGCTTCATATGGGTAAGCTCACATGGTATTAGAGCGTTAGAATTAAGAGTCAAACATCCTAAATGTGACACCTGATGCCCTGATACCATGTGAACTTACCCAGATGAAGGTGGAGAAGATGAAGATGAAGAAAGATCCATTCATAACGAAAATGGAGAAAGAAATCCAGCGGAATTTTATTGAGTGAACCAACCCAAATACAATAGTGTATAGTGACAGTATATATAGTACTCTAGAAAATACTTACTGTAATTATATCATAATACTTGTAGAAGTGTTACAATTGAACCCATTCTTTTGAATACAAGTTGACAGCACTATTATATCTCTATTAACTATCTCGTGTCCTTTGAGTTGTGTCTACAGCAGAAAGTTTCGCGGAGCGATACATTTTTCCCAACGTAAAATCGCAAGAGAAACAAGGAGAGGATTCGATACGATACCGCCATGAGAAACAATATTAACAGATTCTTCCACTTTGAGTAGGTGTCATGTGAGATATCATATGCATTTTGAAGCGTCTGATATCCTGATATCGTCCTCACCTGCCCGACCGCAAAAGATGTTCCAAGATACTCGTTTTCCAAGAGCCCCTATAATAAATAAATAATAACACCAATGAGCTAGGACGACGATATCAATTGTGACGGTATATGGAGGTCTGCATTTTACTTGCCTGGATTGAGAAAGTATGGAAAGCAATGTAGGAAATGGGATATGTCCACACAGGTCGAGGCAATGTGCTTCGGATTCTCAAGTAGGCTGCTGATAGCATCATAACTACCTGAACAGTAGTGATCCATGAAGATAATATATGATTCATTAATGCAAGCGATGAAATCCATCAAAATGACAGTTTCAATTCTATAAACCCAACACTGGAAAATGCAGAGATTTTCATTTGAGGTAATAAGCACAAGTACTACTGACCTGTAAGGACATCAAGGCCAAGACGCCCCAGAAAAGATCGCGCCAGAGTGCAGCAACTACCAACATTAGACCCTCGTTAACGAGGAGGCACTTGAAGATATTCAGCACAAAGTACATGAGCAGACTGAATTCGTCGCGGAGTCCAATGAGGAAATAGAACACGAGACTTGAGGAAATGGAGATGATGAATTGAAAAGGGATGCTTGATAGAAGTTGCCCGAGGAGAAAGACCACTGCTCTTGTGTGCTGGTTCGATTCTTCACTAGTGTAGATCTGTGAAGTTCAAGCTTTTAGATTATTGTAACGTATAAGCTTTGTATCTGGAGGGCTAGAAAAAAGTAGCAATTTTATTCTTACTTTGATTTCTCTCATATGTGCTGCCTACCCAGAAATGCTTAGAATGGATGAAAATGACACAAATGCAAAGATTGCTGCAACTCTGGTCTGTAGTGATCATAAAACAAACAAACAAAAAAGGAGTGAAAATAAGAACGATGACAGACAACTGAGGGAGAGATGTTTGACAACAAAAAAGTGGTATAACATATCCCGGCAGGTGCAAATGGTTTGCTTTATTTTCATTATTAAGGATGTTTTGTTTTTCTCCCTTTTGTGTTTGTGAAGTGTGGGGAGGGGGATGCATATTAACGAACGAGATCAAAAGATTAAACCTACCACAACAGATGACAGTGAATGCCCTAATCCAGAAAACACTGTGCCGATACAAAGAGTAAGAATCATGGAGAGAATTAACCTAAGCCAGTAGTATTTCTATTCCCTTGACATCACAAGTAATGATTGTTAGCATATGGTGACGTGGCGCCGTAATTGGTAACCCGTTAATATATGTGGTTACCTAAGACAATTAGGTAAAAGTCACATTTGGGCTAATTGGGCTCGACCCAATTTTCATGTGACATGGGAGGTCCAAAATTGGGCCTCCCACCCACATGATAGTCGGCCGAAACCCTGATAGTAGGGAGGAGGATTTCTCCTCCTCCCACTATATAAGGAGGTCTTGGGGTCACCCCCAAAACACACATTGATCACAATTCCTCTTAAGTTGTGATTTGAGAGAAATCTCTTTCTCTTTATAGTTATTTCGGCCGGCCCATAAACACCACCATTGGTATGCCAAATTGCTTCCGAGCAATCAGTCCGAGGATCTGTCCCCGTTGAAGAATCGATCAGAGGATTTGCTATGGAGCTTATACCGCGTAGGACTTCTTCTCACGAAGAACTTGTACGGGTCCGACCGGAGGATCTGAACTCCCTCCACATCATTCTTGGACAGGAAAGCTATTGAGGTATGTTTACATTATTCCGCTGCGTAGTTAGATTACTTGCATCTACACGTTTAGCATTCCGTAGTATTACGTCCCCGTAATCCAACAATGAGCTCCAAATCAATACAGCAACCTGTGTCGCGCTACCAGCCTTTCCCTTGCTCTTAAGCAATGGACCCTCCTGCACATCATTTAATTTAGTTAATAAATACAATATGTGGATTATAAGTAACAAACATCAACTTATGAAACCTACCTTCTAAGTGAGCCTTAGCATCATTGCCTCAACTGAAGCAGCATCGGCTGATGACTTGTACGTGGCTTTGAGAGTGCGTATAGCAACAACAGTATCCATATTTACCGACGAAAGATCGCCGTGATCATCCTGAAATCTCAAGTAATATGGAGTTCAAAAGGATGGCAGAAACTACTTTGCCAAATACAAGGATAGGAAACTAAAATTATAATTTTTTCTAAATATAAAACAAGTCATCATGTATAAAGATCATTAGTACAAAATAAATGATGATTACCTGCCAATTTTTGCACATTGCAATAATCCTATCAAAGTCAGTGTTTATTGTACGTAGGAAGTGATCCGAAGGACTTTGCATAATTGGGCAGGGGAATCCAACATTTGAGAAAAGCTTCAACAATAAAATAGGAAGCCCGTTGATAAGTAAGTTGACAATACAAAGCAAGATTTTCAGGTTCTTTATCCTGGAGAACATTCCCTTGCCAATACTAAACAAGCAGCAATATGCATTCATTTACAACATATAGATAAAAAAATCCACTACACAAAACTCTTAATGCCAACCAAAGAAAAAACACAAGCCATCTACAGTTTAGCTCACCTACAAGCAAGCCAATGTTTCTCCAAAAAATAGAGTGTTCCCATTTGATAGAAGACATATTCGGTCAAAAAGACCAAATACTTCTATACTACTCTGGTATATAGTAAATATAAGAGTGCACCTTGTGCTTGCAAGTTTCTTCAAAGTAACCATCATTAGAAGCGCAGAGACACTGAAATAGAAGATCCAAGTGTTAGTTGACCGTGATGAACATAAGTAAATAAGACACTCTATGAGCATATAAATATATATAATGGTAGAGGTAATGATTTCATTAACAAGGCACCGAGAACGTGCATGATAGACCTTCTGATACATATTACATAGAGTTGACATAAAAAAAAAAAGAAAAAAAAAGAGGGAAGCTAACTACAGTTATCTGAAATCTGCTTGAGGGATTCATCATGCATGTTTTCCGAGTGGAGAACTAAAGAAAAGAATAACAGGCTTGCAAATTCAAATTGAGTATTTCTTAATAAATGAAGCAACCAGACAAACCATGGCAAAAAAAAAAAAAACAACAACTAGACAAACCAAGCCATGAAAAATCATGTCACGTGAGATGTTAACAAATATGTTTCCTCGCCTGTCTAAATGATATAGGGGTTCATCGATAAACATAATATGTGGCCTCATCACAAGTTCCCTCGCAATACTCACACGTCTTCTCTCACCATTAGGGATGCCTTTCATATTGCAGTGGCCGCCAATAAGTTTGTTCCCATAATCCGCCAAAGACATGGCATGGATTGCATCCTCAACGACACTCTTTTTCTGACAGAAAAAAACAGAGAGCTGTAGCAATACTGAATAGTACAAGAACTCTCGGACAGTAAGTGAGCCAATCAGATTGGCCTCTCTTTCTATAAACCCCTGCAAATTGAGAATAGTTATGATGAGTTTCTACCTCGTAGCCGAAATACAGGTTACTCAAAGGAGGTAACTAACGGCTTAGGTCCTCCATTTTCTTATTATTATAGTTAGACGTCATTACTAATGAACTTACGTACGAACTTAAAAAAAAAGACGTAAGAAGTGCTAACTTGCCTAATAATAGCAGAAAGACAAGTACATATTGTTTTGTTTAATGCCCAAAAAAATTAAATATGAAGATTCCGCTGGTTTTCATCAATAGTTAGCAAATGTAGATATGTTAAATGGAGCTTAAAACCATTGCAAAAACTAGTGGCTAAAGGCTCAGCCAAACTGAACTTTTTGCCATGCTATGAAAGCTACTTTCAACTCGATACCTTTTATTTGATAAAGACTCAAGAGGGACACAAGCAACAATCATGTATTTTGAATCTGATATAGTTGGTGGATGTCATGTTATTTCACAGCCAATGATGCAATAAATATTAAAGATTGTTGAAAGAAACGAAGAACTTACATATGACCATAAGGCATGTGAGATTTTGCCCCATTCACAAACATTTCACCATACATTCTTGATGCACCGGGCAACCTTCCTAAAATGAAGTGCATGATTTCATTTTAGCCCGAGCATTTAGGAGAAAGAAACTGTACGTACAAGTTAATGCAAATACTCATAGACGTGATGTGAACAAACTTTCTACCTGCAAGCGCCCTGAGTAAAGTGGATTTCCCGGATTTGGCAGGACCCATAATCACAGTAAAGTTCCAGGGAAAGCATAGTCATTTGAACTTTTGACCACCTTGTCAGAGTATTTCCTCTTCCCTTTAATTGTAATAGTTAAATCATTTCAAACAATATATGCCCCTGCAATATATCTTGCCATGGCCACACCCTCTGGTAATGGCAGCGATGGTAAGGACCCACTATTTATCTTTGAGAGAGATGGGGAAGCTGGTGTTGTTGCTATATGAATGTAATCACCTCAATCATCCACTCTAATGTCAACATCCGTATCCTCCCACTCTGGTGAATCTTCAAATGATATGGGCTGTCTGAGAGTATCATGTTTTCTTAGATATAAGTAGTAACTTGACATCATCCTACTTGCAGGGCTACTTGTTGAAGATGACGAAGACCTATAGTTTTCTGACTAGGACTGTATTTCTTCTACTTTTTCCTCTTCCAATACTCCACGCTTCAGATAATGGACTATCTCCAAACTATTCCATACTAGATATTTGGCCCCGCGCAATGCGCGGGGTTCGACATTTTTGTTATATTTACTTTTGATTGTGTTATGTATTTTTTTTTTAATATTGTATATTATTTCGAACATACAAATCTTAATTTATAATTTATGCATTATGATTTAATATAAGTGCAAATTTCGATTCTCACTATTCATTTATTTTTAATATCAATAGATTTTAGAGATTTAATTTCGATTTGATCATTTATTGGTTATAAAACTTAGTGAAACATTAACTATTGATGAGAAAATAATCCAATCTCTTATAACATTAACTATTCTCCACACGTTGGAAAATATTATTCTTAAAATTTTATAAAAATATACTTTAAAAAATTTTGCTAAGATTTTTTCAAATGTTTTTAACTACATTTACATGTGATATGGTAAATGAAATTAAGTCTTAGTTAAAATAAATGACAAACTCTAGAAATTTGTTTTTATCGTTTATTTTGAAAACCAACTTTAAAAATGATTTAGTCCATTTTTTTTTAAACATGATCAGTATTATAAAATTCAGCACTAAGAAAAAAAAAAGCAATTAGTCCTATGATAACATAATTAACTAATTAGGAAAAAAAACAAGATATAAACATTAAATTTTAATTAAAGAATTTAATTTTTCTTTCCGAAGAATTATAATGATATATATAGGGTGAAATAAAAAATAACATATACATATATAAAGCATTCTAAAAAATACTTAATCAATATCAAATTTCTAGCCTAAAATCTCAATTTATTGCTTTAAGATCAATTAAAAATAACGTAAAGTTTAATTTCTATGAGTTTATTTGTTTCAACATATTCTTTTTTGATACAACATCATATATAACTGGACTAAATATAATAACAAAAACACTATGTAATAATAGCAATATCTATATTCATGAAAATATAGCTAATTATATATATATATATATATATTCAATAAATAAATGTCGCTAAATATACTCAATATCCACCATTTTCCTTTAGTGTTTATCTCATTAATTATTTATAAATTTCCTTAAATTAAATAATTAATTTCGTTTAATCGATATGTAATAAAATCTACAACAATTTACATATAACAGCAATAATTGTTCTTACTCCTAACCCAACTGAAATAAATCTTGCTATTATTAAACCCATTCAATTACCAACCCTAATTTTGGACAATTTTTTTTACCTAATATTAAGACTGCCTGATTCTCCTTCCATATTACTCTTCCTTTTATTTCCATCAGCCATCACCTAATTCAGTCATGTCATCTGCCCTTTCAAAATTTAATTTTTCCATGACGATGTCGGTGGTTTCATGACTGCCTCAAATCCAATCCGCCGGAGGCTCGGGACTCCATGCCGCTGCCGGAGGTTTGGTCACAATAATCTCTCCGCCGATCTCTTACGAAGGCGAATCCTGGTTGCCGTCGGGATGTACTCCTCTGGTGAACTTGTAGATCTGATCGCGGATAGTACGATCTATGTAGTCGGAGTCGTATTTGAAGGACCAACGTCACTCAGGCAGCAACTATTTCTCTCCATATTTGATTTGTTGCTGCATTTTTCTATTGCTATACCCCAAATTTTGAGCTAAGTTGTTGTGTTTCATTAAGTGGCGATGACGAAGTTCTAACAATAGAGCCGGCTGAGAGATTACTTCATTCCCTACACCCTCAACTTTGGCAAATAAACGATTGTTTTACCTGAAATTTTAATATTTATGTTTAATTTCTCTGAGATCCATCCATAGTGTTTTTTATATTTCTGTATCTATATATAATTCACATAATGTTTGAGAATAGTAAGAGTCAAGTCTTGCATTATGTGTAACAGAAATTTCTCATAAATTGCTTCTGTTTCATGTATATATAAATTAATTACAGGCAATGGAAATCAATTAGAAGATTAAACTCTCAAATGTTGGCAGTAAAAGGAAGGGATAGAATAAATGACAATGAAACGCTCAAATCTATGACAATAAAACAAAAATGGGAACCAATGAGATTACTCTGTGATGACGTGGCAAAAAATAGCCTAATAAGTAACCTAGATTGTATCCAAATTATATATTATATAGATTAATCACTTGCATTGACAGGTACTACCAGATATTTAAGGACAAATATGAAACTTCTATTAAGAGTTTCCAGTGACAAAATAAATAAGCTCTCTTTGTGTGTGAATTCCTGCATCAGATTGAAAGGGGTCAAATACATTATCATTAAGACCGCTACATCAAGCGATGTGACAAATATTTAATGACAAATATGGAACTTCTATTAGAAGTCCCTATGATGTTTCTTGCTATCCTTTTACGAACTGGTGCTCAATCTGTATTTCTGTTTGACCATCCATATATATCATTCATCAGCAAATAGCTAACTTATTTTCTCTATGAGCTACGCTCTTTACTTTGATGACCATGATCAACAGATAATATACATTTACCGTGTCCAATACAAAGTGAAAACAGATGGCTCTTGGGCAAAAGTGGGTCACAAGAAAGTGATGTACGACAATTGCAATTTTAGTTGAAACGAGAAACTGTGAATTGGCTGCGTTGTACTCATCTCATTCCCAAGCTCAAACATAAATAAAACTGCTAAATGCAAGGAATCCTCCTTCCAGTGTCTAGTTTCATGATGATTTACATTAATAGTAAACTACACATAGTTTATTGCCAGTTACCGAGATAAATCTCCACGAAATTGAATTCATTAACTGGTATATTTGTTTGGTCGCCAAAAAAAAAAAACGCCAGTTACATGTCTTTCCAATTCACCACAAAGCCTCGCTCTTCTCCATTTCTAAAATACTCCACAGAAAGCTTGATCAAACCAAATATTAGCTACCTCACCACTCTAACCTCATCAATGATCTAATCAAGTCAAATAAACAACAACATGATACATCAACGATCTAGCTTCAGAGCAACAGCTCCACAGTAGCATCATTATGCTTTGATCAAGATAAACAATAATCAATCAAGGTACAGTAGTGACTCGAGACGAACCTGGATCTGCAAACTGCAATGCAAAGTCCAAGTGGAAGAGAGAGAGAGAGAGTAGAGTAGAGTAGTGTAGTGTAGAGTAGAGTTCTTCTGGCATGGATGATAGATAATTTGACCCAACTTCAGCGGGGTTTTGTTCTTTACTTCGTTCTACTTTGCATCTTGACTATCTTTTTCGAAAAATTAAAAACAAAGTTATGCATAATATATTTTACTGTGATTTTGTTCATTTTCATAATAATGAGCATAACCGAGATAAGTAGAATGTGATAAAAATTGATTTTGAATATCTGAATTAAAATATTTTAATATACATTAATATTATAATTGGCCAAAAAATACATTAATATAATATTTCTTTTAGTAATTAATTTTTAGAGAGAGAACAATTAATATACCATTTTTATTCGCTATATCTATATATATATTATAAATTCTGAAAGAAAGATAATAACATAGCGAATGTGGAGCTGATGATTTTGTTTTTTACATTAATCGATGCATTTATGACAATTGAGCTAAGGGTTTTGTAGTCATTAACTCCATAACATTGATTGCACTAGGGAGCTGAGGGTTTTTAAGTTGCAATTAATCATAATTAAAGTTTCGTTGATTTCAAACCGTTCAAGATTCAATGTATATAATTAATCACAATTAAAATTTCAGACCGTTCAAGATTCAACGTATGCAATTAATCGCAATTAAAATTTCGGACCGTTCAAGATTCAATGTATGTAATTAATCGAAATTAAAATTTCGCTGATTTTTAATAGATGCTTGACGCGGAGCCGGCGAACGAAGATACCAGGTGGTACGGGCGGTTGACAGTCTCAGTGGCAGAGCCATCTCTATCTCTAGCGAGATATCGCCAGGTCATCGAAGCCATATATGTTGAAGAACAGATGCTTGACACGGATCTGACGACCAAATGTAGCATGCGGTACGGGCATCTAAAAATTATTTGTGAATTTGCGCAATTGTATTTTGTGGTTCAAAATTTTCAGTCTTTCGTTTACTTTTTCAAATTTTAGACTGATATTTTATTTAAAAATAGTGTTTCAACATATTACAAATAGTCAGTATAAATTTCATTGAATATTAGTTTGTTAATTATACATATTTGTTAAGTCACCCCGCACGATGCGCGAGAAATGCCCATAGTTATGATATTTATTTCTAACATACTATTAATGAGTTGTAAGTTTCTTGTTGGCCAAATCCATATCCTACGTGGCGAACTAGGTCTAAGTAATAATTTCTCCCATCTTGTAGTTTATTCCAACTGAATTTAAAACCCAATCCATAGTTTAATAGTTATAATAATTTTTTTCCTAAGTGATAATAGTATAACAATTAATAATAAAGGAGAAATTCTTGCATACAGCACAGCACCACCTGACAAATAGGTGGTGCACCTCCAGTCAGTAAAATTAAAACAAGTGTCAACATAACTATTACTTATCGCCACGTGTTAACATATTACTGGCCGAAGGCACACCACCTGTTTGACAGGTGGTGACTGTGCTATAATAAAGAGAAAAAAAAGTAAATAAAGAGGACAACTGCTAGAGTGGGTCCACAGTTGGAGAAGGGAGATAATACTGCATATTGTAGGAGCGCGTGAATCTCAAGTGCTTGTAATCCAACGACCTTAATTTCGAGTTTATATAGTGTCCTTTTAGCAGATAATTGGTCTATTAACTAAATAATAGCTGAACTAAGGTTAGTTGGACCAATTGGTAAAACAAGTTTTGTTCACAGGGCGGTCCGAGATCGAATATGCCCTAAATTGCGGAAGCAATCATAATTATCATATATGTAAAAAAAAAAAAACCTAAATGAGAGCTGATAGGAAACGAGGCGAGGCGAGGCGAGTCTTCTGCGTTGGCTTTACTCTTAAATTTACAGACAGAAGACACGAAGCATCATTTCTCAGTTGCAGTTACGTTCTCATTTTTTGGATTTTTTGTTAAAATGCCCTCCTCAAACCTGGCATTTCTATTAGCAGCTGGACGGCCCAGCTGGCTGGCTCGCGTGTCCAACGCGTGCCAGCTGGGCACCAGCTGGGCACTGGTAGCTGGACCGGTCGGACCGGGCCGGATAAACCGGTAGCGGTCTGACCGTAAGAGCAAATACCAATTTTTTTTTTTTTTACCAAAATGTTAATTGAGTTTAGCTAGAATCGAATCCAGGACTTACACTAAGAACGTTGACGCACTACCACCACACTACAAGCTAGAATGTTGACAAAATAATAGATAAAATATTTTTATTTATAATTCTATTTAATCAATGGAATGGAACCGGGTTCCCTCATCCCTCTGGGTTTTTTTTTTTTTCACTTTTTACATCTATTAATATTCACTAAATTCAAATTTACAACTCCAAATTCAATGAAAATCAAAAGTTAGCGTCTTTATATCGTAATAAACAATGTGCTATTTTTCTAAAAAAAAATATTCTAATAATTTCGAAAATTAATGTTTTCATCACCGAATGGTGTTATACCACCCTAAAACCTAAATTTAGAGTAAATCTCATTTTTTAGAAAATGTTCAAAAAAATATTCTTTTTTTTTTGTCAGTTTCCCATCCCGCGGTTTTTTTTTTTTTTTTTTTTTTTTTTTCACTTTTTACACCTATTAATATTCACCAAATTCAATGAAAATCGAAAGTTCGTGTCTTTATAACGTAATAAACAATGTGCTATTTTTTTTAAATTTATTCTAGTTATTTCGAAAATTAATGTTTCCATCACCAAATGGTGTTATACCCCCCCTAAAATGCAAATTTGGAGTAAATCTTATTTTTTAGAATGTTCAAAAAATATATTACCGGACTTCAAATTAGGCCCCGTTTTCGGTATTGGATTTTACTAATACGTGACAATTCGGAAAAAAAAAAATTGAACATTTTCTAAAAAATTATGTTTGCTCCAAATTTAGGTTTTATGGTGGTATAACATCATTACGTGATGAAAACATTAATTTTCGAAATTACTAAAATAAATTTTAAAAAAATAGCACATTGTTTATTTATTACATTATAAAGACGCTAACTTTCGATTTTCATTGAATTTGGAGTTGTAAATTTGAATTTAGTGAATATTAATAGATGTAAAAAGTGAAAAAAAAACCCGAGGGATGGGGAACCCGGTTCCATTCCATTGATTAAATAGAATTATAAATAAAACAAATTTAACTATTATTTTGTCAACATTCTAGCTTGTAGTGTGGTGGTAGTGCGTTAACGTTTTTAGTGTAAGTCCTGGGTTCGATTCTAGCTAAACTCAATTAACATTTTCGCAAAAAAAAAAAAAATTGGTATTTGCTCTTACGGTCAGACCGCTACCGGTTTATCCGGCCCGGTCCGACCGGTCTAGCAATAGCAGCTGGACAGTGCCCAGCTGGCACGCGTTGGACACGCGAGCCAGCCAGCTGGACGGGGCATTTCTACAAATGCCCTCCTTTGGAGGGCATTTTTAGAAATGCCATGTTTGAGAGGGCATTTTAACAAAAAAATCCTCATTTTTGCGCTCTTCTTTCTCCTCTCCTGTTCTTTACGCTGTTTCTGTGGCAACTTGCCTCGATCGCTTCGATTATCGTTATAGGCCAGACAATTGGGTTATTTCTTGAGCTTCGGGTCTTTATTATTCTAGCTATTCATCAAAGTTAGGTTTTGGCTGCCTCTGTTTGGTAGGAAACGGCAATTATTCATGATCATCACCTAGGGTATGTGAGTATCACAAACTTGTATGAATCTGGTGTTGCCTATGTTTTTATGAAGAGGACTACATAGAAGACAGTCTGATCACAATGGAAGGCGAAGATGGATTTGAGCTCGCAGAGAGTGAGAATGAAAGAACAAAGTTAGGGTTTTTTACGAATTCTACATGTTTACATTTGGATCAGACTGAGGGCGAGAGTTCGGGCACGGCCGGGGCAGTGGAAGGGTGTGATAATCTGGCAATGGCTGTAGCTGAGGGTGATGTTAGAGATTGGCAGCATAAGCGTGCCAAGGTTAATACTGGTTCACTGTAAGCCCTACTCTCGTTTTTGTCTATCAGCTCTTAGATAATTTTATCTTGCGCGAAACTGTTGTAATTTATCCAAAAAAGTTTTTTTTTAATGGAAATACTCAATGCCAGAGTTCCGAAAAAGAAATATTCATCCTTAGAATAACCTTGAAACCAGTTCTCTCACTTGCATATTTAGTTTATATATATTCAAGTAAACTGTCATTTTGGATTTTCGTTCTTAAGGCTAGGCCTTTTTAGTTTTAGCTACGACATCACCGGATATTTGGTGAGTGAAGTATAAAATATAACACATACAAGGTTAAGGTGTTGGTGTTCTCAAGTGCAGTATAGTAACCGGATATTTGGTGAGTGAAGTATAAAATATAACACATACAAGGTTAAGGTGTTGGTGTTCTCAAGTGCAGTATAGTAACATATGATGATTCTCTAATGTTGTTGAATCACATTTGAGTTTCCAGATGTTTATTTTTGTGTCAGTAGGAGGTAGTTTATGGTGTAGAAAAGATTCATAACTGTGAAAACAAAAAATTCCAGGGGTTTTCTTTTGACTGTAAAAACTAGTGATGCTTGTGTCTAGGATAGTTTTTTTGTTTTGGTTTGGTAAATTTGTGTCTTGGATGGTTGGTTTAGGCTTTTACGCTTTAGACTGTCTGGAAACAGTGTCTGATATGAGAACTCACTATTTGACATGCTTAATATTCTAACAAGTTGTTGATAATAGATTGAAATCTCTTCTTTTCGATAGATATTTTGTTACGGTGATGTGCTGTTGCTTTTCTTCCTTAATCAATCTGCACTTTTCTTAGTAATTTTTTATTTTTATCATAGTTGCTTGTTAACAAACTTATATATATCTTCCTGCCGTGTATTGTGATATTGTATATATTTTTGGTGTATATATGTCTGATCTGCTTTTATTCGGGGAATATTTCTGCAGGAACAATCAGTATGCAGCAACATGGTCAGGAGACACTGGCAGTTTAGTTTCATATCTTGACACACATTATAACATCTGCCCCAGCTCTTCCACCTCAGTAACTAAAACTGAGTTATCTTCTCGTACCATCTTGCTGAATGATGTAGCTATTGGTCATCCTCATAACGTTGACTATCCTGATTATATGGATGAAGATGGAGTTGAATTAGGATCGCCAAAATCAGAAGACGAAGAAGTGCGGATGGATATTACAGATGACTTATTACATATGGTCTGTCAAAATGCCATGTGCATAAATTATAATATTTTTTCGATAATATGTGTCTAATAATCTGATCTGATATTTGGAATTTTGTGCTCAGATCTTATCTTTCCTGTGCCACAATGATCTTTGTCGAGCAGCCATAGTCTGCAGGCAGTGGCGAGCAGCTAGTGCGCATGAAGATTTTTGGAGATGCTTAAATTTTGAGAACAGCAAAATATCTATGGGGCAGTGTGAGTTATTTTGAAATATAAGTTGCCAATTTTGAATGTGTACTTAGATTATGTACTGAGGTTGGGTGGAGGGAGAAACATTTATTTAGAATTGGGTTATCAGTCGCATGGTAGATTTTTCTTCACTGGAAATTTTGGTTTCTATTATTTGGATAAAAACAGATATTTTTGGCTAGTATTACTCTTTTGTGTTTTTTGCTTGACCTGATCCCTGTTCACATATGGTGAATTGATTTTTTTTTTCTTCTGCTAGTGTTTTGCATCTGTTTTTTTTTTTGCTCGAGAAAATGTCTGATCTATCAATTTGGCGTTCCAATTGCAGTTGAGGACATGTGCCGTCGGTACCCTAAGGCTACTGAACTCAACATTGTTGGTGCTCCCTCAAGTCATTCGCTTGTTATGAAAGCATTATCATCACTAAGGTAGTTATTTTGTAAATTATTAAATGTTTGATTACAGCTAGTCTTATCTCTTATGTCTAATTGCACATATTTGATGATCTTCAAATATTAGGAACTTGGAGGTGTTACACTTGGGGAAAGTACAGCTGGGGGATACCTTCTTCCACGCGTTAGCAGGTTGTAACCTCTTGAGGAATCTACATGTCACAGATGCAATTCTTGACAATGGTATGCATGAGATACCTATTAACCATGATAGACTCAGACAGCTTCATCTTATTAGATGTCGTGTTATGCGAATATCAGTCAGGTGAGATTTTTAGAAGTCTTGAATCCTGAATATGGCTTAGGATATTTGCTTGGCTTCCTGTTAATTTCTGCTAAACTTTTATAAATGCAGGTGCCCTCTGCTAGAGACACTCTCGTTGAAGCGGAGCAATATGGCATATGCACAGCTCAATTGTCCCCTTCTGCGTGACTTGGACTTAGGCTCTTGCCACAAGCTCTCAGATGCTGCAATCCGTTCTGCAGCAATTTCGTGCCCCTTGTTGGAGTCTCTTGACATGTCCAATTGTTCATGTGTCACCGATGACACGTTACGTGAAATAGCTCAGAACTGTGCCAATCTTCATGCTCTTAATGCGTCTTACTGCCCAAGCCTTTCTCTAGAGGTAAACTCCTGAAATCTAATTTTTATATTTTCTGTATGTGTGTGTGAGAGAGAGAGAGAGAGAGAGAGAGAGAGAGAGGGAGAGAGAGAGAGAGAGAGAGTGTGTGTGTGCCAAACAGCAGATAAAACCTCACCAACTCGTATAGAACTAGCCCAAAGAAATCGAACATATAAACTGAAACGAGCTAGGTATCGCGCAGCAGTAGTGTGTAGCACAATGATGCAGTCTGGGCAAAGTGCTGATTTTGCCCTAAATCAAATCAACCATCTGCTTTGTGAGACTTTCTTCTGAACAGGCAGTAGCAGAAAAAGCTCTCCCATTTCTTTCCAACCATATAATATAGACATAGATGATCCAAATAAGCCTCATGATGCTGTCCAGGGATTTACCTTTGGGTCTGCACCCCAAGTTCAGTCAGCATCCCAATCACCTGGGTTTTAATATACCCCAAAATAGTCCAAACAGCCTCACCAAATGTCTCTGTAATGGGGCCGCAAAACAAGAGATGATCCTAAGTTTTCTCCACATGTTTATAGAACAAACAGTTAGCATCTGGAACAAGAATATCCCACTTCCTCAAAAGGGTCCCTTGTAGCAAGTCTCCCTATCATTGCTAGCCAAGATGTAAAGCTAGCTCTAGGAAACTTACCAAAGAACCACTGCATTTTTTAAAAAATAATTGATGGAATTTGACTCCTTTTTATTTTGTGAAGTCTGTTAGGCTGCCAATGTTGACAGTTCTTAAGCTTGACAACTGCGATGGCATCACTTCAGCTTCAATGGTTGCAGTATCATACAGCACCCTGTTAGAGGTTTGGATTTCCTTTCATGCTTATGGAAGATTTACTTGTTTGATAGAAAAAAATTGAAAATTAATTCTTCAGAATAGCTTGCGCTCTTCTGCCCTGTTTTCACAGCATCTAGTTTTAGGCTTTGTTTAGCTTCTTTGACAATTGATGTTTCATGCAGGTATTGGATCTCGACAACTGCAGCCTGTTGACATCTGTTTCTTTGGATCTTGCACGCTTGCGACATATAAGATTAGTACATTGCCGCAAGTATGTTCTTACTCATTATTCCATGTACTAGTCTTTTTCCCATTACATTGCATACTTACAACTTATAAGATTAGTATATTGCCGCAAGTAGGTTCTTACTCATTACTCAACGTACAAGTCTTTTTCCCAATATCTTCATTTACCAATTTTTTTTCTTCCTAAAATCACACTTTCAAGATTACTTACAGATTTGCTGATCTGAATCTACGGGCGCTGATGCTCACATCCATAATGGTTTCAAACTGCCCTGCTCTACATCGAGTCAACTTAACGTCAAATTCGCTAAAGGTACGTATTTTGCGGGGGGGTGTGAATCATTCTTTTTTTATTTTCTTAAGAGCACAGAGATTATAACACTGTTAATTTTCATTTGTAGAAATTGGCCCTGCAGAAGCAAGAGAGTTTAAAGATATTATCATTGCAGTGCCCTACTTTGCAAGAAGTGGACCTCAAAGATTGTGAATCACTGTCAGATTCTATATGTGAAGCATTTAGTGCTGGTGGTGGATGCCCCATGCTGAAATCATTAGTCCTGGATAATTGTGAGGTCTGTAAACCTAGCCTTAATCCTCACGGTCTTGTTCCTACTTGTATTTGGCAATTTATTATATATTTTTTTATTATTTTGCTCTCTGTTAATATTTTCTTTGTTGCTGACTTGCTTCCAGAGCTTGAGAGCTGTGCGGTTCTGCAGTACGTCGTTGGTAAGTCTGTCCCTTGCTGGTTGTCGAGAAATTACAGCTCTGGAATTGAGTTGTCCGTATCTTGAACAAGTCTGCTTAGACGGCTGCAACCACCTTGAAAGAGCATCATTCTGTCCGGTAAATAAATAGATTGATAAAGTCTCCTTATTGATGTTGCTCCCTCATTGCAGTCAGATTTTCCACTGAAGTTCCTTTCCTTTTGGTTTTCTCCCCCTTTTTTGTTTGTTCCATTCAGGTTGGACTCCAGTCACTAAACCTGGGTATTTGTCCCAAATTGAGTGAGCTTATAATTGAAGCACCGAAAATGTTCTTACTGGAGTTGAAAGGGTGTGGGGTACTTTCCAAAGCATCCATCAGCTGTCCTCTTCTAACGTCCCTAGATGCTTCATTTTGCAGGTTATATATATATATATTTGTTATAGTCACCTTTTGTTTTATTTAGATGAAACATTACAAGACTTGGTATCCCACATGGAGATGATAACAATTTAAATATTCGTTTCTGCAGCCAACTCAAAGATGAATTCTTGACTGCAACAGCTGCCTCGTGTCCTCTGATTGAGACGTTGATATTGATGTCATGTCCCTCTATTGGTTATGATGGGCTTCATTCTTTGCATTGGCTCCCACGGTTGTCCATCCTGGATTTATCGTACACCTTTCTGATAAATCTGATGCCCGTGTTTGAGTCATGTTTGCAGCTCAAGGTAATTAAATCATGCATCTTGTTGGTGCTACTGCTGGCTAATGCTGAAAACATGTACCAATACCTGAATCTAGCTTTTCTTTCTCCAACCACCATCCGATGATGAACTTTTCGAGTTTGATAGATCGTGCAAGGCTAACACTTGCCACCCTCGGTTTTCTTTTTCCTTCTCGATGGGAGAGTTTAATGACTACCCTCATGTTTAATCTATATATTACAACATCATGTTAGATAGAAGAGCCTCAATCTTTTGGTCATATGCGTCAATCTTTTTGTCATTCACCTTGTTAGAAGCATATGCATTACATTATGTCACCCTCAATCTTTTGGTCTCTTTGGAGGGAGAGGAATAGAAGAGCCTTAAAAGGCGTTAGACACTTCTGACGACATGTCACTAGAAAACTGTGTTAGGCCTAATTTTTTATAGGTTAACAGGTCTTTTGGTCCATGATGTTTGACCACTTTTGAGTTTTGGTCCATTATGTTTTTTTTTTGCCTAGTTTTAGTACTATAAGTTTGTAGATTTTTTTTGTTTTGGTCCGACCGTTACATTCCGTCTATTTTTTCCGTTAAGTGGCATGTGCAAGTCATGTGATCCACCCTATAATTTCTGTTTTGTTCAAATTCGGGGGAATTGACCCATTGAACTAGATTTTGGGTGTCAATTTCCCCAAATTTGATCCATTAAACCTAGTTCAATTCGCCCAAATTGAACTAGGTTTAGGTGTCAATTCCCCAAATTTGAACAAAATTGAAAGTTTAGGTTAGATCACGTGACTTGCACATGTCACTTAACGGAAAAAATAGACGGAATGTAACAGTCGGACCAAAACTAGAAAAATCTACAAACATATGATACCAAAACTAGGAAAAAAAAAAAACACCATGGACCAAAACCTAAAGTTGTCAAACATCATGGACCAAAAGACATGTTAACCCTTTTTTATATAAGGGGGAATTCAATTGGGATTTACGTGCATTCATGGACGCCTTAGTATGTTTATGAATCCTTCATGTACATTTTTTTGCTTATGTTTTCCTCCTTTTTAAATGAGTAGCACCCTTTTGGGTATCAATGGTATTCATCCTTTAACTTAAAAACAGATTTGAGTGGTGGAATGGAACTTCTCATACTTATAGTACTAATAATTTTATTTTAAATGTTTATAATATAACAATATGGCGGTTGACTTGAGTTTTTTTTTCTGTTTTGCAATTTTTACCAAGGTGTTGAAATTGCAAGCATGCAAGTACCTTACTGACTCTTCACTGGAGCCTCTTTACAAGCATTTAGCATTACCTGCACTTAGTGAATTGGACCTGTCATACGGGTCCATCTGCCAATCTGCCATTGATGAGCTCCTTGCCTGCTGCACGCATCTCACTCATGTGAATTTGAATGGTTGCATCAATATGCATGACTTGAATTGGGGCTCAGCTACACCTAGTCGTCATCTCTCTGAGCCACCACCACATGCACAACAATGTAAGAAAGTAGTCAACAGCCCTGTGAAAGAAGAAGTAGAATCAGGGGGACGATTATTGCAGATTCTAAACTGTGTGGGCTGTCCAAACATCAAAAAGGTTCTTATTCCACCAGCTGCTCATTGTCTTCATCTCTCGTCCTTGAACTTATCGCTCTCAGTGAATCTCAAGGAGGTTGACATAACGTGTCTAAATCTCTGCACTCTTAACTTGAGGTAAACTTAACTAGATTACTATGCATTTGTGGTTGTTCTGTTCCTTTTTCCTTTTGGGTTAAGAATCCAAAAACTGTCCAAGGTTTGACCCTTGTGAGATTTTGGTGTCTGAAGTTTCACTTGTTGATATGAGGTGTCAAACATCATAGACCAAAAGACATGTTAACCCTTAAACTTAATAGATTTGTGTGAAATGACACTTTTACCCTTTTAATAACTTTTTTATTTACTATATTATTTTAAAAAAATGTGAAATGACAAAATTACCCTTGGAGCCAAACAAGGAGGATGAGACTGTTTTTTTTTTTTGTTTCTATGAGGGGTATTTTTGTCTTTTCATTTGAGCATGTGACAGTTGAACAAGAGCATTTTTGGGATATTTTTTTGTTCAAGTCACGTGGTTATCACATGACCAATTTCTGTTTGACTTAACAACAAAAACAGACGGAGACACCAAATTTATTCAAAACTGAAACCTCAGACAGTTCATATCAACATTTGAAACTCCAGACACCAAAATCTCACAATGGCCAAATTTTGGACAGTTTATAGGTTCTTAACCCTTTCTTTTTCCCAGAATACTTAATTTACAATTTTTTTTTTTGGGTTGTTTCTAGCAATTGCTGCTCACTGGAAATATTGAAGCTCGATTGCCCAAAGTTGACTAGTCTCTTTCTCCAGGTTTGTCCGTTAGAGCTAATTCTGTTCTTCAATTTTCTGCGATCGTTACTACTATTATAGTATTAATGATCCTTGTTGTCACTGGTGTGCTGTTATTTAAGTCCTGCAACATCGATGAAGTGACTCTAGAAGATGCTGTATCACAATGTTCCTTGCTCGAGACTCTTGATGTTCGTTTCTGCCCAAAGGTGGAACCAACAAATCTTATCAACTCATTGATCAAGCATCTTCTATATAATACATAACCAGTTTCATCTGACAAAGTTAGTGTTGTTTTTCATCTTGCTGTAACTAATGATGGCAGATATATTCTGAGAGCATGGGGAGATTACGCAGTTCGTGCCACAGTTTGAAGCGGATTTATAGCAGCGCCTCACCTCTATCTCTTTAGTGGTTCGTTTGTTTGTTCTGTGATGTTGTATTCAAGCGTGTATTGTAAAAATAATAATTTATATCAAACATGCTACGAGTGCATCCTAGAACACATCCCACGAGAATGGTACTCAGATACTCTCTTAAATTGTGTACGTGTCCTTCAAAGATCCGATCCCAAAGTCAGTTCAATATTCTATTTTTCTTATCATACATTGGTGAATGTTATTATGGTGTGGAGATAATTTATTTTGACATTTACCAAAAAGGTATCATCAATAGTTGGGATAATGAGTTGGTAGAAACTAACTATTCATAGCCATAGTAGACTTGAAGAATGAAGGAATAAATTAAAGGGTTACTAACTTATAAATTGTCTAATTTGAAATGTTAAAATGGACAGTATCATGTTTCATTTTTTTGAAATTTGGTGTCTTCGCGCGTATTTTCATCTCTTATCAATCATTTTCATCAACTCTCCATCACTTTTTATTTTACGCAAAGTTACCAAATTCCCTCCAAAATGTGAACATAAAAAAGAAAAGGTTTCCGACAGAGTAGTGTGGAGCAATTTTCAGCGACAACAGAGCGTGATTTACTTGCGCGGATATGACCAACTTCTTAAGTGACGGTCCCGACAAGGTAGGTAAAATTTAACAGTCGATTTCGTCGGGATTGTCTTCACACAAAGATACCAAATTTTAACAAAAATAAAAACTGAAATCTCAAATTTAACATTGGTGAAACTAGATATTCAGTGCGAGTCGGAGTAAATTCGAGCCAAAAAGGGAAACATCAAACACGGAGGGAGTAGGGAGCTGAAGTGAAGCGGCTAGAGAGACAGACTCTTCTCCATTTTCGGCTAAAAAAGGCAAGTCTTCTCCGTTGGCTAGGCTTTGCTCTAAATTTACAGACAGAAGAAGCGAAGCATCATTTCAAAGTCGCCGATTCTTCCTTAATCTCGCGCTCATCTCTCTCATCATCATTCATTCATGAGGCCTCAGAATCTTCCATCACATTGCATCGTCTGATCCATTCGTCCTACTCCCTGTTATTACGCGGCCCCATCGCTTCGATTATTGTTGTAGATCAGATTATCTGGCCAATTCTCGAGCTTTGGGATGGATTATTCTAGCTGTTCATCAAAGAAAGGTTTTATCTGCATCTTTATTGCGGAAACCGCAATGCCCGACACGGTCGTGACCTAGGGTTTGTGAGTAGCCGGTGACCACGATTTGCATGAAAACTTGGTGCTGCCTATGGTTTTCTAAGGAGAGGACAACAACAAGCTGATCACAATGAAAGGCGTAGGTAAAAATGAGCTAGCCAAGAGTGAGGAGGAAAGATCAAGATTAGGGTTTTATACGACTACCACTGGTTTAGATTTGAGCCTGGTTCAGGGGGAGAGTTCCAGTACGGCGGTGGCAGTGGAAGACTGTGATGGTCTGGCAATGGTTGTAGCTGAAGATGATGCTCGAGATTGGCAGCATAAGCGTGCCAAGGTTAACGCTGGTTCGCCGTAAGCTCATGATCTCGTCTTGTCCATCTGATTTTTATAATATAAATAGAAATATTCTTTCGCTTTGAATTCAAATTTTATTTTTTATTTTATTTTTTTAAAAAAAATTTTATTTCTTTGTTTCAGTTCCTAGTGTTTAGCGGGGAAATTGGTGTGGTTTACCCCAAATCGTGGTTTACCCCAAATCGATGATATTTTTAGTGGAGATACTAAACGGCCTAAAAGATCGACATTCTTGTCCTGAATAACTGAAATGAAGACGGGTAGAGTAGGTGGAATGAGCTATGTTCGTTTTAGTTACATAGATGAAGTAGTGCTACCTAGAAACTCCAATTCTTTTGCTCCCATGTTTATATTCAAGTAAACTGGCATTTTGGATTTCCGTCCAGAAGCTTCTTAGTCCTTCTACCTAAGACATCATATTTGGCAATCACATCAACAGATATTTGATGATCGGGTTATGATATAACTCTTCAAAGTTTGAGGTTTTGGTGTTCTCTAGTGCAGTGTAGTAGCAATGAGGATTCTCTAACATTCTTGGATCACATTGTGTTTCTAGATTCGATTATTGAGTCAGTAGGAGATAATTTATGATTCAGAAAAGATTCATAACTATGAAAATAAAGATGTCAGGGTGTTTGGTCTGTGAAACTAGTATTGCTTGTGCCTTGGGCAGTTGGATTAGGTTTTAAGCTTTTGATTAACTGGAAGTGGTGTTTGGTACAGGAACTTACTTTTTGATGTGCTAAATATTCTAGGAAGTTGTTGATAGAGATGAAGCTGTTCTTTTGGATAGATATTTGTTATGGCGGTGTGATGTTGCGTTTTGCCTGTCATGAATGTTCCTTAAGCAATCTGTACTTTTCTTTTTAATTGTTAATTTTCTATGGTAGTTTAAACTTCGTGCGGATATATAGATTTCTCCTGTATAGTTTGACTTTGTATTTACTGTTGTTGTATCTTTCTCTGGTCTGTTGTTAATCTAGAATAATTCTGCAGGCACAATCATTATGCAGCAACTTGGTCAAGGGATAGTGATAGTTCAGTTGCATATCTTGACACCCATTTTAATATCTGCTCCAGCTCTTCCAGTTCAGCAGCTAAAACTGAGTTATCTTTTCATACCTTTTTACTGAATGATGTAACTATTGGTCATCCTCATCACCTTGATTATCCTAAGGACATGGATGAGGATGGAAGTGAAATAGGGTCGCCAAAAACAGAAGATGAAGAAGTACGGATGGACCTCACAGATGACTTATTGCATATGGTATACCAAAATGCATTTTTGAACGACCATAAGATATTGTGCATAATTACTATTGACTAATTTAATTTTAATTTGGATTTTTTTGCTCAGGTCTTATCTTTCCTGTGCCACACTGATCTTTGTTCAGTAGCCATGGTCTGCAGGCAGTGGCGAGCAGCCAGTGCACATGAAGATTTTTGGAGATGCTTAAATTTTGAGAACAGCAACATATCCGTGGAGCAGTGTGAGTTTTTTTTTTCTTTTCCCGAATATAATTATAAGTTGCCGATCTTGAACGTGTAGTTAGATTATGTATTGATGTTGGGTGGAGGAAGATGCATTTATGCAGAATTGGATTACCGGTTGTATGGTTTGGATAAAAACAGATATTATTGGCTACTGGCTAGTATTACACTTTTTGATTTTGTCGACCTGATCCATGTTCACATATGGTGACTTGTTTTCCTAGTCTTTTGGAATTATTTTTTTTCCTGAGAAAAGTTTATGGTCAATCAATCTGGCATTCCAATTGCAGTTGAGGACATGTGTGTTCGGTACCCTAACGCTACTGAACTCAACATTGTTGGTGCTTTCGCAAGTCGTTTGCTTGTTATGACAGCATTATCGTCACTACGGTAGTTATTTTATAAATTATTAAATTTTTTATTCCAGCTAGTTCTCGTGTCTAATCATTATTGCACATATTTGATGAACTGTATCTTTAGGAACTTGGAGGTATTAAACTTGGGGAAAGTACACCTGGAGGACACCTTTTTTCAAGCCTTAGCAGGTTGTAACGTCTTGAGGAGTCTAAACGTCACAGAAGCAATTCTCGGCAATGGTATGCAAGAGATACCTGTTAACCATGATAGACTCAGACAAGTTCATCTCATTAGATGTCGTGTTATGCGAATATCAGTCAGGTGAGATATTTAGAAGTCTTGAATCCTGAATAATTTTTTTACCCTTAGCTTGGTTTCCTGTAAGTTCTGCTAAACTTTGATAAATGCAGGTGCCCTAAGCTAGAGACACTCTCTTTGAAGCGGAGCAATATGGCACATGCACAGCTCAATTGTCCCCTTCTGAATGACCTGGACATAGGCTCTTGCCACAAGCTCTCGGATGCTGCTATACGTTCTGCTGCAATTTTGTGCCCCTTGTTGGAGTCTCTTGACATGTCCAACTGTTCATGTGTTAGCGATGACACATTACGTGAAATAGCTCATAATTGTGCCAATCTTCATGTTCTTAATGCGTCATACTGCCCAAGCCTTTCTCTTGAGGTAAACTCCTGAAACAGTAATCTTTCATCCATTTTTTTGGGAGGGAGTTGACTCTTTTTGTTTTTTTTTTTTGTGTGAAGTCTGTCAAGCTGCCAATGTTGACAATTCTTAAGCTTGACAATTGCGATGGAATTACATCAGCTTCAATGGTTGCAGTATCATATAGCACCGTGTTAGAGGTTTGGATTCTTTTCATGCTTTTGCAGGATTACTAATTCTTTGGCAGAAAAAATAAAAAATTCATTCTTCAGAATAGCTTTTGTTCTTCTACCCGTTGTCTTCAGCATTTTTTTTAAGCTTCTTTAACAATTGATGTTATGTTACGGATATATCCAACATATCATAGATAGGATAGAATCTGCAATTTTTGTTAGGGTTAGTGTTAGTGATAGCCATAGGACTGTTATATTATATATATTATTAGTAATAGGGTTAGATATTTTATATCCTATTCATATCCATTAGAATATATTATATCTAATTATCTATAGATTGTACTGATCTAGTCCAATTTAAGGACAGGACAGGTTTATGAATAAAACGATAAGCAGAAAGTTAAATAGAAACTCAGGTTTCTGTCCACCCTATCCTATGTATGCCCATAACATATACATGTAGGTGTTGGAGCTCGATAATTGCAGCCTTTTGACATCTGTTTCTTTGGATCTTCCACGCTTACGACATGTCAGTTTAGTGCATTGCCGCAAGTATGTTTTCCCGCAAATGTCAAAGTGGGCAAACATGGAGTACCAAAGACCTATAAACCTTTTATTTATTCTTTTATCGAATCCAACTATTCCTCGACTTCTGTCCCATGTGGAGTTGATTGATATTGGACCCTTCAGCTCTGCAGCCAACTCAAAGATGCATGCTTGACTGCAACAGCTGCTTCATGCCCTCAAATAGAGTCCTTGATATTGATGTCATGTCCCTCTATTGGAAATGCTGGGCTTCATTCTTTGTGTGGACTCCCGCGGTTGATGACCCTGGATTTATCTTATACATTTTTGACAAGTCTTATGCCTGTGTTTGAGTCGTGTTTGCAGCTCAAGGTAATTATCTTACTAGTGCTTCTTAATTCCAACAACATGCAATGACATGCAAATCTAACTTTTGTGCTCTCTAACCCCTGTGAAATGTTGAATTTATAACAAGTTTCTTGAATGATTTGATTACATGGACTCACTACTCACTAGGTAGATGGTCTCCAACATTAGAATGCAAAAAAATTGGTTAAGCATATCGACAGACCAATTAGTGCATAAGATTTTTTGGTTGGTATGGATCCACTATTAAATTTAACACAACACAAACACTTACCGTCCATTACTTCTTTCTTTCTTTATCAATGTGAGACTGTAATTAATACCATCACATTAACCTCTAAATTTTATTCTTAATGTGCATGTAGTCCTCGACCGACCTTTTGTTATGGGGCTCATCATATAGACAAAACTTATAGTTTGAAGTTGATAAGCGGTGGAATGTAACTTCTATAAATAGACTTGTTTCTTCATTTGCCAATATGGGAACTAATGGAAGTGTATTCACAATCTTTCCTTTCCAAGGTGTTGAAGCTGCAAGCATGCAAGTACCTTGTGGACTCTCCACTGGAGCCTCTGTACAAACATGGAGCTTTACCCACACTTTGCGAATTGGACTTGTCATATGGGCCCATCTGCCAATCTGCCATTGAGGAGCTTCTTGCTTGCTGCATGAATCTCACTCATGTGAACTTGAATGGCTGCATCAATATGCACGACTTGAACTGGGGCACTCCTACACCTAGTCGTCATCTCTCTAAGCCACTACTGCATGCAACACAATGTAAGAATCTAGCCGAGGGCCCTGAGAAAGAAGAAAACTCAGAGGGACGATTATTGCAGATTCTAAACTGTGTGGGCTGTCCAAACATCAAGAAGGTTCTTATTCCATCTGCTGCTTGTTGCCTGCATCTCTCTTCGTTGAACTTATCACTCTCAGCGAATCTCAAGGAGGTTGACATAGCTTGTCTCAATCTCTGCATTCTTAATTTGAGGTACATATCTTAACTAGTACGCATCTGGAGTTGTGTTTTTATCATGCAAGAAATTAACTGAACCTCTTCTTTTTTGGGGTGTTTCTAGCAATTGTTGCTCCCTGGAAATGTTGAAGCTTGATTGCCCGAGGTTGACTAGTCTTTTTCTCCAGGTTTGTCCATTCTCACTAACTCGTCTTCTCTTCCATATTATTGTTCACATCATTTATAATCTCTACAAAATTAGAATAATGTAAACTGCTGACACGATCCAATTAATTATTAGGGTTAAGAACCTATAAACTATCCAAGGTTTGACTCTTGTGAGATTTTGGTGTCTGTAGTTTCACTTGTTGACAATTGTATCTGAAGTTTCAAATTTGTTGAAATTTGGTTTTCCATCCATTTTTCAGGTTAAATTTAACAGATTTGTGTGAAATGACACTTTTGCCATTTTAATATATTTTTTTAACTTACTACCTTATTTGAAAAAATGTGAAATGACGAAATTACCCCTAAAGTCAAACAAGGAGGATGAGACTGTTTTTTTTTTTTTTTGCTATGATGGGATTTTTTACTTTTCATTTGAGCATGTGACTGTTAAACAATTGCATTTTTTGGATATTTTTTTTGTTCATGTCACGTGGTCATCACATGACCAATTTTTGTTTGACTTAACAGCAAAAACAGACGGAGGCACCAAATTTCAACAAAACTGAAACCTCAGACAGTTCATATCAACATTTGAAACTCTAGACATCAAAATCTTACAATGGCCAAACTTTGGACAGTTTATAGGTTCTTAACCCTAATTATTATCTGTGCTGTTATATGAAGTCCTGCAACATCGATGAAGAGACTCTGGAAGCTGCAGTATCTCAGTGCGGCATGCTGGAGACTCTTGATGTTCGTTTCTGTCCCAAGGTGAGTGCAGTGCCACTCTAATGAACAGCTTGATTGAAAAAAAAAATGAAGCTCGACATTATTACCATACATAGTAGAAGCTAGCTAGCTAGCTGCTCTGGTGGTTGGAGAGGGACAAAAACTAATGGTGTTGTTTTGGTGAAACTAATGATGGCAGCTATATTGGGAGAGCATGGGGAGATTACGGAGTTCATGCCACAGTTTGAAGCGGATTTATAGTAGCCACTTGTCTCACCCTCTCTAGTCTATCCGTTTCTACAAATCATAGTAGCTTTCCTCTGATCTGACTGTGGTAAGTGAAGTGATGGTGAGGTATACTTTGTTATTCAAGCATGTAATGTTTAGTATGGCGTTGTAGAAGAAAGAAGTGTACAAACAGGGAGAGAGGGTACTGAAATGTTCTCTTCCGTGGTTGTATTTAGGGTTAACAGGTCTTTTAGTTTATGATGTTTGACTACTTTTGGGTTTTGGTACATGATATTTTTTTTTGCCTAGCTTTGGTACCATATGTTTACAGATTTTTCTAGTTTTGGTCCGACCGTTTCATTCCGTTCATTTTTTTACGTTAAGTGAGAGGTGCAAGTCACGTGATCCACATATACTTTCAATTTTGTTAAAAATTGGAAGAATTGACCCATTAAACTATGTTTAGGGTGTCAATTCCCCCAAATTTGACCCATTAAACCTAGTTCAATTCGCCCAAATTGAACTAAGTTTATGGTGTTAATTCCCCCAATTTTGAACAAAATTGAAAGTTTAGGGTGGATCACGTGACTTGCACATGTCACTTAACGGAAAAAATGCACGAAATGTAACGGTCGGACCAAAATTAAAAAAATCTGCAAATAATGGTACCAAAACTAGGCGGAAAAAAAAACAGCATGGACCAAAAGACCTGTTAACCCTTGTATTTATTCTCAATGTTGTGTTAGTCTTTTCTGGGTTTTGTATCATGTATGTATATATTACTTGGTGAGTGTGTATTATTTGTTGTCATAGCACATTAAATGGACTTCCTTTTGTATTAAGTTCCTCAATTTAGCTACTCAGTTGATCGGTGGTAGCTTTGGCATCATGGCATGGGTCGCTATTGTAAATTTTAGATACCTTTTTGTGGAGATTAGCAATCTGGACTTGCCAATATGATGCAAGCTGGACGTGAGTCCTTTGTTGGTGGGCTTCATATTTTAGGGTCTGGTTTTGTTGTTCAGATTATGGGCTTGGCCTGATTGGTTTGTTTGTTTTGTTTAGGGACCTTCTTAGTTGTTTTGTAAACTGGTGAACTAAGTTCCTCCTATTATATTTTGTAGGATTGATATGACACTGATGTTTTGGTTCCCCATAGTGGTTATTGGACTTTTCTGGCATGCTCCAGAAGCATGCTGCTTCTTGTGCCATTAAGGTCCAATTGGTCTCATTTAAAAATAGAAGGATCGGCTCGGTAATATATTCGGTCGGTTCTGTCTTTAATTATTTCAGTTCGGGTTAGTAAATATGAGTGGCGCTGACGCCGTAAGGTAAGAGTTAAAACTTGGGTTAAGAACCTATGAAAGGTCTGAACTATCACCCATGTTAACGAGAGAGGTCTAAATTTAAAAAGTTAATAATAGAGGTCTGAAATTTCAGTTTTGTTGATAACAACGGTTTTCGTTAGTTTTTTCCGTTAAAACTATCGGAAGTTGGTCACATGCTTGGCATGTGACCGGAAATAAAATAAATTTCCAAAAATGCCCTTCTATCAAGTGTGCCCCTCACATGCTTGAAGTGAAAAGACCAAAATGCCCTTGAAGCCACCACGGCTCCGGCGACCAACGCCCGACTCCGGTGACCACCAACCCAGCTCCGGCGACCACCACCGTACTCCGGCGACCACCACCGTACTCCGGCGACCACCACTAAGGCTCCGATTGGGCCCAAATCGGAGCCACCGGCCCCGATTGGGCCTAGATCGGAGCTCTGTGGCTCTGGTCGGAGCCACAGAGCTCCAGACAGAGTTCCGATCTGGAGCTCTGTGGCTCCGACCAGAGCCACGAAGCTCCGATCGGAGCTCTGTGGCTTCGATCGGAGCTCTTTTGGCTCCGATAAGAGTTTTTCTACTGAGGTGGAGGCCGGGTCGCCGGAGGGTGGTGGTCGTCGGAGTCGAGGTGGTGGTGGCCGGAGTAGGGTGGTGGTGGCCGGAGTCGGGTGGCGGTGGCCGGAGCCGGGTGGCGGTGGACGGAGCTGGATGGTTTTAATTTGACTTTAGGGGTAAAATTGTCATTTCACATTTCCTTAAATAAAACAAAATATTAAAGGGGGCAAAAATGTCATTTTACACAATTCTGTTAAATTTAACCCTAAAAATGGACGGAAAGCCTCAAATCAACAAAATTAAAATTTCAGATCTCCGTTATTAACTTTTTAAATTTCAGAGCTCTCTCGTTAACATGAGTCATAGTTTAGACCTTTCATAGGTTCTTAACCCTTAAAACTTAGGTTTGCTTTTCCAATCGTGATAGAGACCGACTCGAATCCTTCCAGCTATGGTGAGAACAATCAAACATGTTTACATCAAATTGCAGAGAATCATGCTTCTATTACCAGCATGGATCTGCAATTGATCAAACTGGAGGAAGTTACGATGGCTCAAATGCTTCGAATTACAGTGGCTATGCAACACAGATTGGTGAAGCTGTAACAGACCAAAACAATGATGGATACCATGCTTCCTATGCTGATCAAAGTGGATGGAAATACGAATATCACGATAACAGTTATGAGAATTGCCAAATGGGGGTCGATCTGAGTACAAGTGGGGGAGATACCACGAGTTATGTCGGCCATGACAGTTATGTAAACCAAGGTCCATGTTTTGGCAGTGGCTTCAGAATTAGTGAAGTGAGAGCTCTGAGGAAGAAAAAAAAAGGGACAAATCCAAGCTGAAATAGCGGAGCTGAAGCAAGACGAGTTGATGAAGAATAGGCCAAGAGAGGATCAGATGAAGTGAACTGGGATTGCATTTGGACCTTCTTATCAGGTATTTGATGTTGCCGAGAGCAATCATCTTCTCTTTGTTTTAGCTTAGTATTTTGAAATTGCTCAGTTTCAGTTGCCTCTGTATTTAGAAATTGAGTAGGTTGGTAGCAAAGACATTCACTCTTCTGCATTATTTCTCTCCTCCCTCAAGCCTTCTTCTACAATCTGGATTTTGTAGAGCTCTAAGTGAATAGAATTGATGGGTTCTCCAGGACCGGTGCTTCAATTGAGTCGAATTGTTTCGACCCAAAATCTTCTGCTATGCTCAAATTACCTTATGCGTCTCTGCGGTATAGATTTCTTCATATGGTACGTACTGGCAGCTTAGATTTCTCTAATATTCAGAGTTGGTTGTCATATGATATCTAGTTGATAGTAATGTATCCAAGCCATACCCTATTATGATGTTGAAGCCATACCCAATAATCGATTAGCACACAATTGTTTGGACACACAGTTGATTGCACAATAGTATTAGATTTCTCTAATATTCACAATTGATTGATTTAGCTAAGGTCGATGGTGATGTTTTGATTGAATATATGGATTACTCTTCTGTGCAGGGCAGAGATATTCTTGACATAAACCACCATGTTGGTCCATTTGGTACTACGGTAGTGAATTTTTTATGTTCCAACCAGTAGTTGAATTGATTATGGTTCTCTGTGGGGTTGTTGTGCATTAATTTTTTTTTCCACCAAGGTGTTGTACATGTCAATCGACGTTTTTTACATTTAACTCATAGCAGCATTCTCCGTGCTCTTTAAATTTTCTAATCTCACTACATACTGTAATATTTAGTGGTGGAATAGCGAAATTACGATCTACTTAGTCCTTTTATGTTATAGAAGCTATAGTCTAATATGTCAATTTTACTTTATTGCTCATTATGAAGAGGCACGGTTTCTCCCTAATCACTCTTTTATTAGCTGCCTCTAGTAAGAGTTTGTAGAGCGTAGGCTACAGAAAAACCTCTGAAATAAGTACACATTCTTGGAAAAATATTATATAGTTCACATCATATCATGAAATATCGATACGAATCTCTAGACTCAAAAATAAAGTAATGGCAACAACAGCTTCTCGAGATGTTGCTTGGATAGTGTTGTCATACCATTGAACTAAGTACACATTCTTGAAAGGTAAATAGTTCACTATGTCTGTTACTGTTTCTTGGCTATAGTTTTAATCTCCTGACTGGCAATAAATGCAGAATTGGGCCTGCTTGTTAATCAATAGAAGATCCTCATGTACTTGATCTTTCGCAGCAACGACAACAATGGCATATAGTGCATCCATGTCTGAACTAGAACCACAGACCAGCACCAAATCGGATCTTGCACCCGGCTTACAACCTTTTCAGCAGACAGTACAACCAGAGACGCCATATTACTTACCGGATTGGAAATATTTCAAGACTACTAGGTCGCCATAAGCCTGCAAGGATCACATGCTCTGAATCAGGCACGAGTAATCCCTTTTCCTTTTCATTATTCTCCCAACTCTTTTATGTCTATTTGATTGATGTATGCCAAGCCTAATTTTGTTTGCGACAATAAAGTTGTTAGAGCTTAACATGATAATCCTTTCTTTTAGAAATGAAAATTTATTGTGTCATTACTATGGTATTTTGAAAAAATCGAATGGGTTTGGTCCTCAGAATCAACATTTTTCCATTCAATTCTCAGTTTAGAAATTGCCTCCAAAACCGAATGGGTTTCTTCTTGCTGTTGAAAGTAATTTGCTTTTCGTGTGCTTCATCAGATTGGTCCATACTGTATTCCACTCATACTGATAAGCATGGCATCTGGTCACGTGAGCATGAGATATGGTTTCAAGGCCTGCCATTTATTTTGGGTTAAGGTTCCTTTTGGTACCACATGTTTGCTAAAATTACACTGTTTATACCATTAGTATTTTTTTGTACCTAATTGGTACTATATGTTTCCAAACCTTACTGTTTTGGAACTTCCGTTACCATTCCGTCAAAAACGGCCGTTAAATGGCATGTGTCATGCACGTGAGCAGCCCAAAACTTTCAATTTTGTTATAATTTAGTCCATCTAATGCTTAACTTTTATTTTGTTCAATCATGGCTAGGTCCGGCTAGGTCAATTTGGGAAAATGGTTTGATTTTGAAATTTTAGGACTAAATTGAACAAAATAAAAGTTAGAGATGTATTAGATGGACTAAATTGTAACAAAATTGAAAGTTTTGGGCTGCTCACGTGCATGACACATGCCATTTAACGGCTGTTTTTGACGGAATGGTAACGAAAGTTCCAAAACAGTAAGGTTTGGAAACATATGGTACCAATTCAGTACAAAAAAATACTAATGGTATGAACAGTGTAATTTGTGCAAACATGTGGTACCAAAAGGACCCTTAACCTTTTTTTTTTTACAAAGACGATACATTGAGCCAAGATTTAGTTAGATAGCATTTTTAAAAGTTAAACTAGTATCACATTCTTGTTGTTCAGGGTTCCAACAATGCTCCAATAACAACTTTTGCAATGAGAGCCCACTCTATTAGTGATGCTGCAAGAGTGATTCTATTTGGAGACTTGGTGGCTGGAGAAACATAGTCTACTAATATGTGGTTATGCTATAGTTACCTGTGAGGAGCAAAAATATATGCTGAATTTTGCTTTTATGGAATGTCAGTTTTTTATTCAGTCAGCTTAAAACAATTTCATATGTCAAGACTTGTTGTTGGATTCTAATTAGATTTTCTAAGGCACAGTCGTGTTAGAGTCTTAGCGATGAAACGTACTTTAAAGCAGGTAAATTGATCGATATTGTTAAACTGATTTCAAAATCTTTTTTGCCAGCTAATATGCGTATTTTACAGCAACTATATTTTTACAGCGACTTTAAAGCAGGTACATAGTTCAGATGGAGAAGTCCACAACACAGACGTTTGGTTCTTAAGAAGCTATAGGTTTGCTCAAAAGTGCAGTAATTTCAATTATTTAAAGCAAATTCATGCAAAAGATTATACGCAGCAGTTTGTCAGGTGACCAGTTTTTTTTAGAAAACTGATCGGAGTCTACTCATCTGTATGGAAAATCGATTATGCAACTCTTTTGTTCCATACTTTTGTGTTCACAAGGAGAATCTCAAACACAATATATGCCAATAAAGCAACTTTCCATTTCCCCTAAGTTCTATTGTAAATATAATTTAACACCAACAAAAAAAAAAAAAAAGTTTACATTGGAAAATACACATATACAAACCGATTGGTACACAAAAGTAGAGAATATATTTGACAATGCAAGAAAACATATAACGAGAAACACAATCAAGTCGAGACAAACACATCCTAATTATTGTTGGTTGGTCCGAGTAAACACAAACATCTCAACTACACATGAGTAAAAAAAACTTGACAATATGGTTCAAACACTCATATCCCATCTCAACTCAAGTACTTTTCGGCTCAAATGTAATATTAGATAGCACTCCACAAATTCCCAGCATTCCATCAGGTGGTGATTCAACGTCACCTGCATACATTAAACAAACCCTCAGCATTCCTAGGTTATGCTATCTTGCTCAAGAGGTTGGTGCTTTCGCTTGGTAGGTAATTCGACGTTATTCTTAGACAATCCATATCACCAAGTTCTATACATGTATGTTGTGAAGAGAAAAAAAAAATCCGGTGTCATCTATACAAAATTTGAAGATCCTTCATGATCCTATTATCCCAATATTTATCTCTGGATTGGCAGTTACAGTACAAATTTATGAAATTTTTAATCTTCATATAAACCTACCTATCGAACACTCTTTTCGAAACCAACAGTTACTTCGCATTGGTAATGAAAAATTGACATGTCAATTAGCACTGGTAATGAAAAAATTGGCAATTAACCTGCAAATTGATTAATCCATGCCAGAATTTGTCGATGAGAGTTGGCAATACACCTGCAAATTCACATGTCGATTAGCATTGGCCGTGAGAAATGGAAACTAACCTGGAGATTGATGTTTGATTAAATATATGAAGCAGTAAATTTCAGAAAATTCGGATATGAAAATTCCTTGTAACGAGGAGCATGTTGACAGGGAAGAAACAAGTTGGATGAAGAAAAAGAAAACATATCCAAGATCGAAGATAAAGATGCAAGAGATGAGAAGAGCTTCTGACTCATTTACCTGGGACGCAGAAGGCTAATTTGAGCGGTGCAGAAGGCTTTGGGCGGAATCCAAGTCAATTCAATTTAACTGAAACACTGGTCCTAGAGATTTTCCTAGAGACCCCATCAGTCCAATTCAATTCCCTTGGAGCTGCACTAGATTAGAGAAGAACACGGAAGAACCCATCAATTCAATTTGCTCAGAGCTTCACGAAATCCAGATAATGGAAGAAGACTCAAGGGAAGAGGAGCGATTTGCCAAGGAAAAATAAAAGAAACCCCAAGAAAAGAAACCCCGAGTGCTCTAGAAAAGAAACCCGAACCGATATTTTTGAAGACAGTCACAGAACCGACTGGAAGTGCTCAGAAAAGAAACCCAAACCGATATTTTTGAAGACAACCGACCAGATTTATTGCATAACCGATCATTCCATTTTTTAATGACTTAAATTGGACTCTAAATGCCAGAAAGGCTAGTGGTTATTAGGTAAAACGTGGCCAGATAAAGAAACCCATGTTGATGATCTAATAATTGGTCTCTTCATCTTCTCTGAAACTCTCTCAATTAGGTTTAGGGATTGTAAAATTAAGATGATATCAGAGAATGTTTCGGTTGATATTGCCGAGTGATTTCGGGATTTATCTTCTTCCTCCATCGGGGTTTCATTCGATGATTCGTCTCAATCCTTGCATGTCTTGATACTGCTATTCTATTCGTGACTATTCATTTCTTGACCTCGATTTATCTTATTCGTTTATTCACCGAATGCCTCTTCGTCTTTCTCGGGGGGATCTTTATCGCCTTCAGAGATTATCTTCGCCACGGTCGACAGGTCCAAGAAGCTAGACGATTCCTTCACATCCGAGTTTGCACGTACTGATGACAATTCAATCGTCGATCATCCTCTATATTTTCACACTTCTAACAATCCCGGCAAGAGTCTGATTCCTTTGAAATTGACTGACTCCGAGAATTATCGGAAGTGGAGCCGCGACATGCGAATGATCTTGTTAGGGAAAAATAAACTAGGTTTTGTCACCGATGCATGTGTTGATGATTTATATGAGATCAAGCTTGACGTCGTTGACGTCGTTGTTCGTGGTTGGATTATGAATTTGATTTCTGACGATATTTCTGATGTGTGATATACTTGGAAAATGCTTTTCGTGTTTGGAAAGAGTTGAATGAAAGGATTAAAACTAACAAATCCAGATTCTATCAATTGCATCATGAGATCGTGACTGCTCGTCAATGAATAATTTTGTTTCCATTTTTTTCACTAGACTAAAAAAACCTTTGAACCAAAAATGATTTTTTTTCCATTTAACGACAATCGAGCGTCGACGACGTAACAAAATCCTCAAGATATGCATGACAGATGGCCGATGGACTCAATGTGAGGAGGAGATAGGCAATGAATTCTCCAACTTTTTTGAAGCCTTATTCACCACAGATGGGGCAAGAACGTGGGGAAACATATTGGAATTCATGCCCACTCTTATTACAAGTGATATCAATGATGACCTAACAAGACCTGTCACCATGGAAGAAGTTAAGAGGACAATCTTTCAACTGGGTGGGACAAAGGCACCGGGTCCCGATGGGTTCCCGGGTCTCTTTTTTCAACGGCATTGGGGAGTAGTGAGTAAAGACGTCTTCACCATGGTCAAAACCTTCTTCGCCACAGGTTCGTTACCTCACTCCTTAAATTGCACTGACATTGCTCTCATACCAAAAATCCCAAATCCACATTTGCCAAGTCAATTTAGACCCATTAGTCTTTGCAATTTCAGTTACAAAATTATTTCTAAAGTCTTGGCTAATAGATTAAAGGTTCACCTCCCGCATGTTATCACCCCGTTTCAAAGTGCATTCGTGGCAGGGCGATTAATCCAGGATAATATCGTTGTTGCACATGAGGCTTTCCACCACCTGAGGACTAGATCATCAAATCGTTCAGAGGAGTGTGCTCTAAAGATCGATATGCAAAAAGCCTACGACCGTATCGAATGGGACTTTCTTATTCCATGTGACGTGGACTAAATGGATTATGGCGTGTATATCCTCGGTTTCCTACCAAATCCTAATAAATGGTAAGAGATCAAGGGTGATTACGCCAACGAGAGGCATTCGACAAGGTGACCCGTTATCTCCCTATTTGTTTATTCTAGTGGCGGACGTTCTCTCCAGGCTAATCACAAAGGAAGTGGAGTCCAAGAATCTGGAAGGGATATGCATTAAGAGAGGATGTCCGATTATACATCATCTCTTCTTCGCTGACGACTCGCTTTTCTTCATGAAGGCCAATCCACAGAATATAATGAAGCTGACCAACCTATTAGATGAGTATTGCACTGCATCTGGTCAGGCGATCAACATGGGCAAATCCACTCTATTCTTTGGAAAGAATGTGCACCCAGGTACCATCTGTGAAATTGAGACTATACTTGGCATAAAGGCGGAGAAAAATCCTGGAAAATACCTAGGCCTACCTACAATTTGGGGTAGATCAAAGAGGGAAGCTTTGGGCTATCTAAAGGAGCGAATCGCAAACAAACTAACTGGTTGGAAAGCAATTTTCTTGAGTAATGCGGGGCGAGAAACTCTCATTAAATCAGTTGTTATGTCTATACCAACTTATACCATGAGCCTATTTCTTCTCCCCAAGATGTGGTACGATGACATTAATGCAATGGTGGCTCGGTTCTGGTGGGGTCAAAAGGAGAATGAAAGGAAAATCCATTGGCGAAGCTGGGAGGCACTGACTAAAGCAAAAGGACTTGGGGGATTGGGTTTCAAAGAGCTTCGCACGTACAACTTAGCCCTTCTAACCAAGATGGCATGAAGACTGGAGCACACCCCGGATCATATTGGGTTAGGATTCTGAAGGGTATTTACTTTCCGAGGAAGGATTTTAGCGAAGCAACCAAGGGAGTGATGGGTTCCGATGTAATCGTTAGCCCCGTTAACAGTCGATAGACGGCGAGTAAGTCCAGTGGGCCTCGTGAAAGGCCTGGAAGGCCCAGAAGCCCAGTATGAAGGGCCCCGACTTCAGTAGTCCCGATATATGAGCTGAATGCTCCCGACAGTAAGCCTCTGAGTAGGCTCCGATATGCCTCTGAGAAGGCCCCGATAATAAAGCCCCGAAGAGGCTGGACCTGTCTCGTGAGACAAAGGGTCCTGGGTGGTGACCTAGAAGGAGATAACTCTGGAGTCCCCGATATCAATTGGGACTTGTGATCAGAGGATAAGGCCGAGAAACCCGCCTACTAGATAGAGTAGTGGGCAAACAGTTGAGATATAGATAGCCTCCCCCAAGATACGCAGGGCGTGCCCGAGATACTCGGAGAGTGGGCGAGATACGCGGAGCGTGGGGCGAGATATATGGAATCCCGAACGAGATATGCGGAATCGTGGGTAAAACTGTCAGGCGCAGTCTCAGGTAACTGAGTAACTTCCCCTCCTATATAAAAGAGGAAGTTACCTCAGAAAACATAGGCTAATACGAGCTTAGATTACTGCTTACCACCCCATTGATCATATACTCATTTAGGCATCGGAGAGGGATTCTGGGTCACCACCCAGGTCATCCCCTTTTGCAGGATTACGCGGAGCCCAGGAGTTCAAGCTTTCCGTCAAGAACGTAACGGAGCTTCGCCCGTGATCCAACATTGGCGCCGTCTGTGGGAAACTTACGAAAAGCCAAAATAGTTTCTACTAGATCGATGGCTGGTGGTGGCAAGAAGAAGCAAGTTCAGGCCGGCAGTTCTCGCCCTGCTGGAACTGTGAATTCCCCGTTGATGGAGCATGCTGCTGAACAAGGCGAGCACCCTGCTGTTTCCCAGACAGGGGGGCATGGTGAAGAGTATGATGTCTCAGTCCGAGACACGGCGGTGAACATGCAAGATATCCCGCGAAGGGAGGTGGATGCTCCTCCAAATCCGGTGGTGCACGGAGAAGAAATCCCGCGAAGGGAGGTAGGTGCTTCTTCGAACTCGGAGTTGGCCAAGGCAGTAGCAGATGCTATGCCTATGTTCTTGGCGGCCATGGAGGCTCTGCTGGACAAGAGAGAGGCTGCCAGGAGGGCAGAGGAGTTGCCCCCACGGGAAGAGTTGCCTCCACCTCCTCCAAGGGAGTTCAAGCAGAGCAGGAGGTTCAAGAGGTTCAGGCCAGGAGTAGGGGTAAGGAACCCGCGCAATCGGAGAAGTTCGTGGTTGATGGTCCCGGACCAGTGCAACACAGGACCATTCCCCTGAATGGCCCCATCACCCCCGATCAGGTGGTGAAAATTGTCAACATCTGCATGGGCGACCAGAAGCAAATGACATCGGAGCTGAGGGATCGATCCAGTCATCCTTTTGTTCCGCGGCTGATAGACACTGTCGCCCCGCCCGAGCTACGTATTCCGACCATCAAGGAGTATGATGGTGAAGGGGACCCGGTTCGCCATGTTCAGAGACATGTCAGGCTTGTATGGGTAGGACTTCGAATGATGACCTCATATGTTCATTGTTCCCGATCACCTTGGGAGAAAGGGCCATGACATGGTTTTTCAGCCTACCGCCGGGAAGTATTACGTGCTGGGTTGATATGCACGATCGCTTCATCAAGCAATATCAAGGTCGTAGGCGTCTTCTAAAGAGCGTGAGGTCTTTGACCCAGGTGATGCAAAGATCCGACGAGTCGTTGGCATTTTACTACCAACGGTTCACTGCTAGTGCTGCGGAGATCGATGAGGAGATATCGGAGGGAGAGACCATCTGAACCTTCCTTCGAAACCTGACTGCTCCGTATGGGTCCGATCTGATGTACAGTGTAGCCGCGAAGGCTGTGTGGAGCATGGAGGCCCTGCAAGCGAGGGTGAAGCAGCAAATCGACGTGCATGAGTCGAAGATTGCTGCCGGAGAGCTTGATCCTCCGAAGTCAGGAAGAGGAAAGCCATCGTCCAAGCTGTCGGATGATCGCAAAGGGACCGACAAGTCGGAGGGAGGTAAGAGCCGTGGTCGCCCCGAGAGAAGGGAGGACATGCGTCCTCCGAAGAAGGATAACCGCGAGGGTCGTAATGTTCCCATCAACAGTTCGATGACCTCCGTCCTAGCTGTGATGGATCGGCAGGGTCTCGCTCGATACCCCCCGAGGAAGGAAGGTGAGTCCTTGGGAGGCCGCTCCGATCGTTACTGTCGGTACCATCGAGCCAATGGTCACGATACAGATAACTGTCGGGAGCTGAAGAAGGAGATAGAGAAGCTGATCCAGAAGGGGAAGCTGAAGGAGTTCGTCGGAAGGGGACGGTGCCGATCCCGTTCCAAAAGTCGGTCACGGTCCCGTTCCAAGTCCCGTGATCGATCCCCAAAGAAGAAGAAGGTTGAGCCAGAATCCTCTGGTTCCGGTGCCCGTAAGGAGAGGCGGGGAACCATTAACGTCATTCACGGAGGAATGGCAGCGGGAGGTGACACCTCCGCCTCTCGGGAGAATTATGCTTCCCGCATCTCTGCTGCTGTGGTGCTAGGCAAGAGGTCCCGGTCGTGGACTGTAAAGGAAGAAATGGTGATTTCTTTCTCGGCGGAGGATTTGATAGGCGTGGAGAGCCCCCACGATGATGCCTTGGTCGTGACCTTGGATGTGGATGGATTCGAGATGAAGCGGATCCTGATAGATGGAGGGAGCTCCTCCGACATTCTGTTCATGGACGCCCTGGAGGCCATGGGAAAGACGAAGAAGGACCTGACACAGGTGAACTTCCCGATGGTAGGATTCTCTGGTTCTACTTCCTATCCGTTGGGAATGATTACCTTGCCGGTGGAGTTCGGTAGTGGTTGGAAGATGGAACGATGGAACGTGGACTTCGTCGTGGTAGAGTCCGCGGGGACGTATAACGCTATTATCGGGAGGACTGCCATCAATCCTCTCATGGCAGTTGCCTCGACCGTCCACCAGAAGATGAAGTTCCCGACTGACAATGGCGTCGGAGAGGTCAAGGGTGACCAGGTGGCGTCACGAAGGTGTTATGTTAACGCCACCCGAAGGAGAAGGAGGGAAGTTATGGCTGTCCTAGAGACTGATGCCGATCCTCGTGAGGAGTTTGGGCGTCCCGCCCCCATGGAGGATCTGAAAGAGGTTGAGATTGATGGACCTAAAAGGAAGGTGAAGATCGGGTCTGCTCTGTCGGAGGAGAGAGCCCGAGAGTTGATTGAGCTCCTGAAGGAGTTTAAAGAGCTGTTTGCCTGGTCCCCGAGCGATATGCCAGGAATCAGCCCTGACGTGATAGTGCACGAGCTAAAGATCGACCCCGCAATAAAGCCTATCGCACAGAAGAGACGTCCGATGGGCGTGGACAAGAGGATCGCGATCCAGCAAGAGGTGGGCAGACTGCTCGACGCTGGATTCATCAAGGAGCTCTGATTCCAGACTTGGGTCGCTAACCCAGTCCTGGTAAGAAAGAGTAATGGGAAGTGGCGGATGTGTGTCGATTTCCGCGACTTGAACAAGGCCTGCCCAAAGGATTGCTATCCACTCCCGAGGATTGACCAGTTGGTGGATGCCACGTCGGGACATGAGCTGCTGAGCTTCATGGATGCCTATTCGGGTTACAACCAGATCAAGATGGCGAAGGAGGATGCCCCCCATACAGCTTTCTATGCTGATAGTGACGTCTATCACTACGACGTTATGCCCTTCGGGCTGATCAATGCTGGAGCAACTTACCAGAGGATGGTGAATAAGTTGTTCGGAGACATGCTGGGAAAGACCATGGAGGCTTATGTGGATGACATGCTGGTGAAGTCCCGACAGGCAGGAGACCATGTTCAAAATTTGGCGGCGGCGTTCGAGCGGATGAAGTTTCATCAGGTTCGTTTGAACCCGGACAAATGTGCTTTCGGAGTGAACTCGGGGAAATTCTTAGGGTTTATGGTGAGCCAAAGAGGAATCGAGGTGAATCCCGAGAAATTGAAGGCGATCGAGGAGATGCAGTCTCCAAAAACCCATCGGGAGGTCCAGGTGCTGAATGGACGATTAGCCGTGATGAATCGTTTCTTATCCAAGGCGAGTGACCGAGCCATGCCATTTTTTTGATGTGCTAAGGGCCCACAAGAAGTTTGAATGGTCCGACAAGTGCGAGGAGGCATTCCAAGCGCTCAAGCAGCACCTCCGTACCCTCCCGCCGTTGGCGAAACCGGTTCCAGGCGAGCCGCTTTATCTCTATTTGGCTGTTTCTGAAGTTGCTGTTAGCTCTGTTTTAATAAAGATTGTCAAGGGCAACCAAGTGCCTGTTTATTATGTAAGCAAGGCGTTTGCCAAATCTGAAATGAATTATCCCGCTATTGAGAAGTATCTCTTTGCGTTGATTGTTGCTGCTCGAAAGCTACGGCCTTACTTCCATGCCCACGAGGTTACGGTGTTAACTAATCAGCCCTTGAAGCACTTCTTGAACCGACCGGAGGCGTCGGGGAGATTGGTGAAATGGGCCATCGAGCTTACGGAGTTCCGTATTCATTTTGCTCCGAGGACAGCTATTAAGGGCCAGGCATTGGCGGATTTTATAGCTGAGTCTACAGCACCCGATCTAGAAGAAGCGGGTCCTATAGAGGGGGCAACCATGGAGGTCCCGATAGCAGAACAGCCAGAACAGCCAAATGAGGAGAACACTTGGGAGATGTACACTGATGGCTCATCAAGTGTAGAAGGATCGGGGGCAGGATTCGTATTGATACCGCCCGGTGGAGGCGAGCCCCTGCGATATGCCTTGGCCTTGACGTTTAGGGCCACCAACAATGAAGCGGAGTATGAGGCTCTCATCACGGGCCTTAAAATCGCCAAGGGTACAAGAGTCAACCATTTAAAAGTGAAGTGCGATGTCAGCTTGATTGTGAATCAAGTCCAGGGGAACTTTGAAGCCAAGAGCCCGACAATGAGGAAGTATTTGCACGAGGTGCAGACTTTGAAGGGAAGCTTCAAAAGCTTCGACATTGAGGCAATCCCGAGGTTTTCACCCCCGACCAGGAGACGGTTCCCTGGGAGTGGCCCCCGAGGAGAATCGGAAGGTGCACTTCCTGGAGAAAGTAATTATCTCAACCATTGATCCGTCGGAGGTATGCGCTATTGGAGCAGGATCGGAGGAAGAGAAACCCACCTGGATGACCCCGATAGTTACATACCTGACTACGGGGGCACTCCCCGACGATGAAGTGGCAGCTGTTAGGTTGCGTCGGATCGTGAGTAGCTACGTGATGGTGGACAACCAGTTATACAAGAGGGGGCATGTAAAGCCTTTTCTGAAATGTGTGGCGGAGCCTGATACGAATCAGATCCTGAGAGAGCTGCACGAGGGAGTCGCGGCCTGTCATGAAGGGGCCCGATCCATTGTGAGGAAGGCGTTGAATCTAGGCTACTATTGGCCTTCGATGAACAAGGAAGCGGCAACGATGGTCCAATCCTGTGATGCATGCCAGAGGTACGCTCCGAATATCGTGGCTCCTGCCGCGGACTTGATGTCCATTAGAAGTGCTTGGCCCTTCGCGCAGTGGGGCATTGACTTGGTGGGACCCCTTCCACAAGCAAAAGGTCAGTGCAAATATTTACTCGTAGCCATCGATTACTTCTTGAAGTGGATAGAGGCTAAGGCGTTGGCCAAGACGACGGGGCAGCAGATCCTCAAGTTCCTTCAAACTCAGATCATATCCCGGTACGGGGTTCCTCGAGTATTGATCAGTGATAATGGCCCTCCGTTCAATGGGGCTCAGTTGAAGGAGTACCTGGAGGAATTGAACATCGAGCATCGGACAGCTTCCGTCCACCATGCTCAGACTAATGGCCAAGTCGAGTCAGCCAACAAGATCGTGATGGATGGCTTGAAGAAGAGGGTCTATGCCTTGCAAGGTCATTGGCAAGATGAGCTTGAAAACGTGCTGTGGGCTGTTAGAACAACACCCAAGCAATCGACGGGAGAGACTCCGTTTGGCCTTGTTTATGGCACGAAGGCAGTTGCTCCCGTGGAAATAGCGGTGGCGTCCCATCGTAGGAGGTATTACGAGCCTCTGACGAACGAGGAGATAAGACGTCTGGACTTGGACTTGCTTGAAGAGAAAAGGTGGAAGGCTGACGAAGTTCAGGCTCGGATGCGTTTGGCAACAGCCCGATATTATAATCGGCGTGTCAAGTCCCGACAATTCTTCGTGGGAGAACTTGTCTGGCGGAGGAACGAATTCGTCCATCAAGATCGGATCAACAAGCTATCGCCGAAATGGGAGGGACCTTACAAGATCGTAAGGATGCCAACCCCGAATGCATACAAGCTAGAAGACCTTGATGGCAAGACGTTGAAACATTCCTTCAGTGGCGCACACTTGAAAAAGTATCATGTTTGATATTAAGTCGCCTTTAGAGGTGCGTGATGTTAAGCCGCCGCGAATGTCACAAGTTATCTATCGATCCGATGTAAGCAAAACTTTGAGTTATTAATAAAAGAAGTTGCTTCCGATCAAATTGCTTTTAGGTTTATTCTATCTTTCAGTAAGACGTCCTGAAGGACGCGATAAAAGCCTTCCGAGGTACGATAAAAGCCTTACGAGGTACAAGTAAGTCGCCTTTATGGCGCGATAAAAAGCCTTTCGAGGTACGGACAAAAGCCCTACGGGGTATGAGTAAGTCGTCTTTATGATGCAACCAAAAGCCTAGGTACGAAAAAGCCCTAAACGGGTCCGCGTAAGTCGTCTATATGATGCGGCAAAAAGCCTTAAAGGGTACGAAAAAGCCCTAAACGGGTCCGCATAAGTCGTCTATATGATGCAGCAAAAAGCCTTAAGGGGTACGATTAAGTCGTCTAGAAATAGCGCGATAAAAGCCTTAATGGGTGCGGAAAATCATCTTAAGTGATGTACAAAATTGCCTTGAAAGGCATGGATGAGAAACCTTAAGTGGTAAAGTCCCGAGGAAAATGTCGCGAAAGACATACGAAGTTACATTAAATGATATGGATGAGAAACCTTAAGTGGTGAAGTCCCGAGTAAAGCATCGGAAGGATGTATGAAGTCATCTTAAGTGATGCATCGTAACGTTTTAAGTAACGAATCTAAAGTCACTTTAAACAGTGCAATGGTTATCGAGACCAAAACAGATGGAAGGAATTTCTTATAAGGGCTCAAAGGACTAAAGGTTCCGATACAAAAGATAAGGAGGATACACGGAGGAAAATTACAAGGACTTAAAGAATAGAGCATTAAGCTTGGGCCTTGTGGGGAGTTGGGTCCTCAGCAGCTTCGGAGGGAGCAGGAATCGAGGGGTCTTGGGCAGAAGGCTCCACAGCCTGTGGAGTCGGGTCCGTGGCACCTGCAGGGGGATCGGCCTCATCACTCTCCGCGGGGAGGTTGAAGTATTTCTCCGCAAAAGGGGCGAGGGTCTCGGACTTCTTGAAGTCGATGGAATCCTCGTATGCCGTGTAGAGCTCCTCGACGGCATTGAACAGAACGTTTGCCACCTCGGCTTTGCAGAACCCCACGGCATCCGCCTGGAAATCTTCAGAGTTCCGATACTCCTCGCGGCCCTTCTCACGACCCTGTAGGCGGCCTTCCTCGTGACCCTGTTGGCGACCCTCCTCGTGGCCCTGAGCCTTTGCCTCAGCCAACTTGGCCTCAAGTCCCGCCTTGGCTTCCGCAAGAGCTTCCGCGAGAATGTCCTTCTCGCGGATGAGCTGCCCCTTCTCCACCTCGTGCCGTCGTTGTTCCTCCTGGAGCATCTTCCGCTCCCGACGCAGCACGACCTCATGATCCTGGACCTGCTTGTGCAGGCCCAGAGCCTTCTCACCAAGGAGAGCCTGTTCCTTGGCTATCTTATTCCTGGCCGCTACAGCCTCGTCGAGGTCCGCTTGGAGCTTGGCCAACGCGTCGGGGTCCGACTTGGCTTGTGCCTCCTCCAAAGCACCCTTCAGAGCCAGGATGAAGCCGAAGCAGCGCTGCTGGTCCGCGGTTTCCTAAGACAAAAGGGAAAAAGGGATTAAAATCCGATAATCGAAGGCAAGAACAATGAAGGGAAGAATAAAAGCAAGAGTAAAGTTTTACCTCCATCCGACGGATAGCCATGTTGCGGAGCTCTTCTTCGAGGTCCTCCCGCGCCAAGGAGATTGGACGCCTCAAGGCTGGTGGAATTGACCCTGCCAGCAGATGCAGGGCCAATTCAGGCTGAAGGTCTCCCCGATGGAGTGAGACCCCCTGGAGAGACTCGATCGGGTTCCAGGGAACCGTCTCCTGGTCGGGGGTGAAAACCTTGTAAAGATTCTCATCCACGGGGAGAGGAGGGATGACCCTGGAAGCCTCGGTCGGAGGAGCCACCTCGGTCGGAGGCTCGGGAGTCGGAGAGCGGAACTCCGGGGGAGGACTCCGAGACACATCCTCCACAACTGGCATCAGGGTGCTTCGACCTGGCCTTTGGCGGGGAAGCAGGCCGCCTTCATTTGCCTCCTCGGAGGAGGGGGAAGCCTCCAAATTGGTAACCTGACGGAACTGAGCTTCCGTCGGGGCATCCTCCAGCATCGGCTCCTGTGGAGTCGCGGCCCTTGCTGGAGTAGCAGCCTGCCCTGGAATGAGGGTCTCCGATGGACCTGCGGTGGCGGGACGAATAAAATCAGGCAGAGTATCATGGGGGCACCAGATGATTTGGCGCTCGAGATGTTGGTCCTTTCCAAAGAAGTTGTAGTATCCCGCCTTGAGGACGCGGGGGGTTTCTCCTCGAAGTATATACTTAATTTCTCGGACCCGCGACTCCCGATCAGCGGGGATAAACTCCTTGGGAACCAACCTCCTATATTTCTTAATAGCGAGGCGAACGCGCTTACCTTCCTCAGCAGTAGTGACGCCGAAGGCTTGGTCTATCTCCTCCCTTCTGGCCCGCTTGGCCGTCCCGACCTGCTCTTCAGTCGGAGGAGCAGCAGAAGAAGAAGTTCCCTTCTTCAAAGACTTCCGCTTCCGCTTGGAGCTACCCTGGACGGCATCGGTCTCCCCCTGCTTCAACATGAGATGGGTCAGCAGAGATGCTTTCTTGGCTGCAAAAATGAAAAGACAAAGTGGTTAGAAGTGTTACCCAGATGACCAAATCCTTGGAAACGGAATCGAGGAGCCGGACTCCGATATGAATCAAGTCTCTCTCCACGAGCTTGTTGGCGTCGAAGGGAATGAAGGATTCCCTCCAACTGTAAAGCTGGACCAGCTGGATAGTGTTGAAGTCATCCTCGGTGTAGACTTCGAGCTTGGGGGCAGGGTCCGCCACAACCTCCCATCGGGGCCATGGGATTGAGCTGTTTTGGACGAAGAAGTAATACTTCTTCCATCCGCTATTGTCGGACCCCGAGTCACGAATGAGCACCCGATCCTTATTGAACTTCCAGGTCTCGCTATCCCAGCCGAACCGTGAAAGTTGCTCCTTTGTCCATTTGGGGAGTCGGGGAGTGAAGGAGCAGACACCAGCCTTATTGCACTTCATCCCGTAGAAGGTGCGGAAGAGTAGCAAACTGTACGTCCACCGCTGGCGGAGGCACAGAACCTGGAAAGCGTTCCACACGCGGATAGCATTTGGAGAGAAGGTGCTGGGATGCGTCTTATAGAAGTTGCACATTTCCACCAGGTTCCCGCAAAAAGGGAATCGAATCCCAGCGTTTATCTGCTCGGTGGAGACGAACACCTCCCCCTCTCGAGGATGCGTGACGATATGCTTTCTCCGGGTGGTTGGGTGAGACTCGTAGGGGAAGCGGGGTTCCCAGTCCGAAGTGATGCAGCCCTCTCGGAGAGCAACCTCGTATGAGGTCTCAGAAATTTCGTTAATGGCAAGCTCAAAGGTAAAAGGGGTCCTTTCCCCGGAACTAGCTTCGTCTAAAAACGGTTACAAGCAGGAAAAACTTAAGAAAGGAGGAGAAGATAATGTCAGCAAATCGTGGAAGCAAAGAATGAAAACCTTACCAGACATCATTGATGGTTGCTCGGAAAAGATGAAGAAGGGCTGAAGGCCTTGGATCACTGGAAGGGCAAAAGAAACTTGGAGAAGAAGCTTCGAGATTTGAAAATGGCAGAATTTCAGAAATTGAAACGCTGAGGAAGAGTGAATAGTGCCAGGGTTCTGGCTTTTATAAGCAAAAGGATAGCTGGACGGATTCAATCTGGACCGTTGAAGATGAAACGACTCAATCTTGATCGCCGAGATTATAGGCACGGTACGGAAGAGACATTAGTGACGTAATGAGTGCTTTTCCAGAAAGCAGCAGTCACGCCGGTTTGGGCGTCGTTTCATTATCCCCAGCATTTAATGCTGCAGTAACCGATGAGTCTCCTCGGATTTGGCAACTGACCCTAGAGTCCGGTAGGCCTAAGGCAATCATGAGTGAGAAGCTCTGTTATTCAAGAATTGTGCTCAAGGCAAAAGCCTCCGATGGAGATATCAGGAGGTCTCAAGACAAAAGCCTCCGATGGCAATATCGGGAGGTATGGAGATAAAAGCCTCCGACAATGAAGTCGGGAGGTCCGAGATTGGAAGACACGACGGACTGCAAGTCCCCCATGTCTTAGGGGAAAATGACGGGTTCCGATGTAATCGTTAGCCCCGTTAACAGTCGATAGATGGCGAGTAAGTCCAGTGGGCCTCGTGAAAGGCCTGGAAGGCCCAGAAGCCCAGTATGAAGGGCCCCGACTTCAGCAGTCCCGATATATGAGCTGAATGCTCCCGACAGTAAGCCTCTGAGTAGGCTCCGATATGCCTCTGAGAAGGCCCCGATAATAAAGCCCCGAAGAGGCTGGACCTGTCTCGTGAGACAAAGGGTCTTGGGTGGTGACCTAGAAGGAGATAACTCTGGAGTCCCCGATATAAATTGGGACTTGTGATCAGAGGATAAGGCCGAGAAACCCGCCTACTAGATAGAGTAGTGGGGAAACGGTTGACATATAGATAGCCTCCCCCAAGATACGCAGGGCGTGCCCGAGATACTCGGAGAGTGGGCGAGATATGCGGAGCGTGGGGCGAGATATATGGAATCCCGAATGAGATATGCGGAATCGTGGGTAAAACTGCCAGGCGCAGTCTCAGGTAACTGAGTAACTTCCCCTCCTATATAAAGGAGGAAGTTACCTCAGAAAACACAGGCTAATACGAGCTTAGATTACTGCTTACCACCTCATTGATCATATACTCATTTAGGCATCGGAGAGGGATTCTGGGTCACCACCCAGGTCATCCCCTTTTGCAGGATTACGCGGAGCCTGGGAGTTCAAGCTTTCCGTCAAGAACGTAACGGAGCTTCGCCCGTGATCCAACAGGGAGGACGAGCATCATGGGCTTGGACTAGTTTGCTGGCGGGAAGAGACGTTCTCATTGAAGGTGGTCTTTGGATTGTAGGAGACGGGACCAGAATTAAAGTTCTTAACCACCGGTGGATCCCAAATATACCCTCCTATCGATTGGAATCGCAAGATGTCAACCTCCAACACTTATGGGTATCTGATATCATCAGAAGGGAAGCTGGCACATGGAATCTCAGCCCGATACAACATGCTATCTCGGTACGTGAAGAACAAGCCATCAGGTCAGTTCCATTGTCTAATTTAGAGCATGGGAAAGACAGGTTGATATGGCTAACCAACAAGTCAGGTGAGGCCACTGTTAAAAACGTATACCAGGATATCATATCTGTCCAAAATCAAAGCACATGGCAGAATTTGCTGATTCATTCTTCATGGAAGGAGTTATGGGCAATGAAGACAATCCCTAAGGTTCGATCTTTCTTCTGGAGATTGAACTCAAATGCTTTACCGGTGAGACAAGCATTGCAGCGGAGAGGAATTGACATCGATACAAAGTGTCCTTTCTGTGATGGAGAAGAATCCATTGATCACCTGTTGTTTCATTGCCCGTGGACACACCTGGTATGGCTAGCTACGTTGAATGTCAGATTTAATAATCCCAACACAGAAAGTCTAGCATCCTGTTTTACTGAGCTGAAGAAGATGGACGGGCTATCAAAGAAAGAGAAGGAGGCTCGATGGTCATTAATAGGGGTAACAGGTTTGTCCATATGGAAGGAACGGTGTAGAGCGATGTATGCAAACGAAAACCCTAACCCGGTAAAGACAGCTGCATCATCACTGAAGGACTTCCACGACTTCTGGGCAACTACACAGATGAATGGTTCAAGTCCTACATACAGTGAGATGAGGTCTATGGACCTGCGTTGGAAGCCGCCAGATGAGGGGGTCATCAAGGTAAATTGCGATGCATCGTGGGAGGCACAAACAAGTTCTGGAGCCATAGGCCTAATAGCACGAAACACAAATTGGGTAGTCGTCGGTGGAGCTAATCGAAGGATGAGAGAGCATGGTGTCTTGACTTTGGAAGCATTGGCAATTCGAGAAGCCCTACACCTAGCTATCCAACAACAGTGGCCAAAGGTCGAAGTCGAAACTGATTCGAAAGAAGTGTTCCTTTCCATTACGAAGGATTCACACACAGTGCATTGGAAAATAGCCCATATCATTGCCAATATCAAGACCCTTGCAGTCAAGATCCCGGAAGTTAGATGGAAAGTGGCTCCTAGACAGGCAAACGAATGTGCAAACTGGATCGCGATTCAATTCAGAAAGAGGTCGTGTATTGATCATTGGGTCTCACAACCCCTGCCCTCTCTTTTAGTTTTAATAAATAAGGATCGGGAGTTTATCCCACCGTGATGTAATAAACTTTGAACCTCGTCTTTTTTATCAATGAATATCCTTTGCCAAATATATATATGATTTATTTTTTTTTTGCCTCATATTCTAGGAGATCTTTAAAAAAAACACTTAGATAATAAGAATAATGATAGACTTTTTCAATTTCTAATAGGCCTTAATGAGATTTTTTTTTACAAGCAGGTCCGTGTCAGATCGTGCCGTATCAGCAATTGCCACCCCTAGTGCCAACTGAGTTTTAACCGATATTCTTGTTGGTAGGAATGATGGTGTGGGCTTTCTAATATTCATTCTTAGGAAGTGTAATGTTAACTAATGAGCAATTTGAAAAACTACTTCAAAGGATAGGAGGCAGTGGAAACACATTAAATGTGGCCACTGCATTCACCTCTGGAGAAGAACAATTTCAAGTTGCTGGTATGATATCATCCATCCCTTGTTCTAATTTGTATTGGATATTGGATACATGATCTAGCAACCATACGATTAGAAATTTTGATTGGTTATTGAACTTTAACATCATTTCTGGAACTAGAGTTCAATTAACTAATGTGTTGTATTCATTTGTTGCTGGGATTGGATATTATCAATTTTTTAAACATGAAACACTGATAAATATTCTTTCCTTGCTTGAATTTAAATATATTTTCGTATATGTTTCTCAGTTGACTAGATACCTAAATCGCTATGCCAATCTTTTTTTCCAAAAGTTGTTGTTATGAAGGACCTTAAAAATGGGAGGGTCTTGGCAAATGGTTGATATGAATCAGGTTTATATCTCATCATTCCTAACAATGAAGATTTTTCTGTTACAACTTTAAACTATATGAATAAAGGTGATGTTATCTTTTGGACATGCCTCTATTCAGTCTCTGAAGCACATATACTCCTTAGCTAGCTTAGGGAATAAAAATCTTGCTATTGATGATTGTAATATTTGCGTCTTAGCAAAGTTAACTAGATTTCATTTTAGCATATCCGAATCCAGAGCAGATTCTGCATTTGATTTAGTGCAAAGTTATGTGTGGGACCTTTAAAACTACCACTTATGATAATAAAATATATTTTTTTATCATTGTTGATGAACACTTAAAGGGTGACCCGTGTCTATTTGATGCAATTTAAACATAATGTGGTTGAGATTTTGAAATCTTTTGTTAAGACGACTGAGACTCAATTTCAACAAAAAAAAGGGTTAAGAACCTATAAACTGTCTTAGGTTTGCCCCATGTGAGATTTTTGTGTCTGAAGTTTAAATTGTTGATATCTGATGTCTGTAGATTCAACTTTGTTGAAATTTGGTTTTCCGTCCATTTTTTTGTGTCAAATTTGACAGAATTGTGTGAAAAGTCAAAATTGCCCCTGATACTTTTATGTTTACTTCGGCCGGCTACCACCTTATTCCGGCCGGACACCACCCTACTCCGGCCGGCCACCACCATACTTCGGCCGGCCACCACCCTACTCCGGCCGGCTACCACCCTACTCCGGACGGCCACCACCCTACTCCTACTCCGGCCGGCCACCACCCTACTCCGGCCGGCCACCACCCCACTCCGGCCGGCCACCACCCCACTCCGGTCGGCCACAACCCCACTCCGGCCACCACCCTACTCCGACCGGACACCACCCAACTAGGGGCAATTTTGAGATTTATTTTTTTATTGGGTCATGTGACAAGCACATGACCAAATTCTGTCAATTTTAACAACAAATTTGGACGGAGACACCAAATTTCAACAGTAAAAACTTCAGACACCAAAATCTCACATAGTGCAAACTTCAGACAGTTTATAGGTTCTTAACCCAAAAAAAAAAAAAAATCCATACTGACAATGGTAGAGAATTCTTCAATGAACAAATAACTACTATTTTCAAGGTAAAATAATTTTTCACCAGAGTTCATATTCCCAAACACCACAACAAAATGATAGAGTTGAAAGTAAACTTATACATCTTTTATCTTTTAGATATTAAACGGGCTTTAAAATTTCAAGATTTTGTCCCTGACAGATTTTCGAGTCAGTGTGTTCTCGCTGCCTATTATCCTATAAACCTAATGCCTACTAAAGTTTTGCAATATAAATATCATTTGGAAGTTTTAAATGGTAGGAAACCTGATGTTGATCATCTATAAGGGTGTTTGGTTGTCTTTATTATGTTAAGAACCTAGTTGTTTCAGATAAGTTTATTGCTAAGGCAATTTCCTCAATTTTTTTTGGATACTCAGAATCTCAGAAAAGATATAAGTATATGACTTCAATAACAAAAAAAATCGTTAGTCAAGTGTCGGACCTAAAATCTGACCTACGGCGAATTACGTTTTGAAAACGTGGATTTTGAAAAGAGTCGCCACTAGTTAATTATTAGGCTAACTAGAATCCTAAATCACCCAAGCAAATAACGAATTAAACACCTAGGTATAAAATCGGTCTTCGATCAGAAATTCAAGTTCGGAGGTTCTATTACGAATTAAAAATATCGATCTTTAATTACGCCCTTTCGGTACTTAATTCACTTAATTGCCACTTTTAAAATTTAAACATTCGTTACGTCAAATTTATCTAACGTTATATATAAAAAAAAAAAAACTAAACTAATTTTTACGCAAAAACTATTATTAACAATAAAACTGAGCATTAAAATATTATTAAGCACCTAAAACTCCTAATTACGTTAAAGTCTAGATGAAATTAAACATGCTCAAAATTATGACAAACAGTTACATATCACATACATATGTACAATAACACATGCTATCTAATTAATTTACATCTAACTGTCCAATTAACATGGTACAATAATACCCACAATAATAATAACAATATATAATCAGTAAATAATTAAATATATATAAATAAATAAATAAACAAATTAAAAAAAAAAAACTTTTTCACTACAGGACAAATTTGCACGGGTTCCGTAAAATGATGTATTATTATTGTTTGTGGTGTGCCTTTTACATTGATAGTAGGTGCCCTTTTATAGCTAAATTAAGTCTCAATATTAGGAAAACACATTTACCTAAATATACACATTAATTATTCCGAAAATTACATATATATATATATTTATGAAAATTGTCATAAATATATAATATATATTTTCTGAATATTACATGATATTTAATGCATATATACTATCCTAATTTAAGCTAAACCTATTTTTAGCAACCCTGTGACCTTCTATATTTAAATATTTCCTTTTTTAAACGCGTTACACATAACATTTTTGAACGTGTTATATACATGTCGCGCGTACCAAAATTAGGTGTTTACATCAAGATGTAAAGTTTGTTGAAATGTTTTCCCTTTTGTAAACAACAATACTTTGATGTCCATTTGTTCAAATGAACCACACCTTTCAATGTTCATAAGGATGCGTTTGGTGTTAGGGACACATCTGAGACTTTGTCTGAACATAATGAGAATAATTCCTAGCAAAATGAAATAATGGATGATGCATCACATATTTTAGATAGTGACAGTGATGATGACTTACCAAATGATGAAAATCTAATTATTGATGATTCTTTGTTTGATGCCTTTGTTGAATCTGCTCCTCCAATTCCTTGGAGGTCTTCAAGAGTTAGGAGGACACCAGTTCATCGGGATGATTATGTTGCATCCACCTCAAATAGTCTTTATCCATATTTTTGGTTATGTTGGTTATGGTAACATTTCTTCTAACTATCGTTGTAATCTAACTTTTTTTTCTTTAATTAAATTTGTAAAAGTCATCACCGTTTATTGAAGCAGAACATGATTCTCATTGGGGGGTTCAAGCAATGCATGATGAGATATCTGCCTTGAGGGTAATGAAACTTGGGGTTTGGTTCTTTGTCATCAGGTAATAAAGCTATTGATTGAAAATAAGTGTTTAAAATGAAATATAATGATGATAGTTCTCTTGAGCTTTATAAAGCCAAACTTGTTACTAACGGCTATAAGTAAAAACGTGGTAAATATTACTTTGAAACTTTTTCCTCTCTCTAGCGGCCATTCATCAATGGTCCTTATTTCAAATGAATAAGTTTAATACTTTTTTATAAGGGGACTTGTCTGAGGAAGTTTACATGTTTTTACCTGAGGATTTTCGTAATCAGGAGGATTATGGTGAGAAAGTTGTTAGCAGATTACGAAAATTTATTTATGGACTTAAACAAGCATCTAAGCAATGGAATATTAAGTTGGCTGAATCTCTTGAAGATGCTAGTTATCAACAATTTTTGCATGATTACTCTGTTCACTAATAAGGATGGGAATCAAATTGTTGCTTTCTTATCTTAGTTTCAGTGGATGACATTGAAAATTGGTAATAGTGACAAGTTGATTCAAAATTGAAAGACGTTTCACAATTCAATTTTAAAATGAACGATTTGGGGGAATTGTAATATTTCTTAGATATTGAGATTGATAGATTTGATAAATGACTTGTTATCTGTCAAAGAAAATATGCTTTAAAGTTGATTTCATAAGCTGGTTTGGAAGGTGCTAAGCATGGTAAAACTCTAATGAGGTTTAAACTCTAATTGACCAGTAAGAAGTGTGATGATTTATTTAAGTTCAATCACATTATTCAGTCCTAACCAATGAATCTTCGTTTCGAAAACTGATATGAAATTTTTTATATCTTACTTAGTCTAGACCCGACATAGCCTTTGTTGTACAAAATTTGAATCCCGATTTAAATTGTCCAAAGAAACAGCATTTGGATGCTGCTATGAGAATAATAAGATATCTTAAAGGAGAGTCTGGAAAATTGATTGTCCTTTTTACATTTAGTTTGCCTGTTTAGACTGGCTATGGTGATACAGATTGGGGCAATTGTGTAAAAAACAGGAGTCCTTGACTGACTATTGTGTTAAAATTGGTGACTCTTTGATATCTTGAAAATAGTAAAAGCATATGATATTGTATCTAAGTCCTCTGATGAGGTTGAGTACATGACAACTGTACATATTATAGCTGAGGTAGTTTGGTTGCATGGTTTGCTTAGTGAACTTGATTTTCCTCAGTTGCTTCCTTCCTTATTATATTGAAATAATAAAACTTCTATTCAAATTACTAACAATCTCATTTTCCATGAAAGAATCAAAATACTAAGATTAATTGCCATTTTTCAAGGCAAAAAATCTTGTTTATTGTATTGAGATAATAAAGCTTCTATTCAAATTACTTACAATCTCATTTTCCATGAAAGAACCAAAATATCAAGATTGTTTGCCATTTCTCAAGGCAAAAAATCTTAGATAAAACAGTTCTGATAATGCATATTAGGATCGAATACCACACATAAGATATTTTTACTAAACATTTGGCCATAGGGAAAACTATTATTTTATGGCCAAGTTAGTATGAATAATAATTTTAGGGTTAAAGGTCTTTTTGTACAACATGTTTGGTGATTTTTAGTTTTTGGTGCAACTTTTTTTTTTTTTATACTTTTGGTGCAATACGTTTACAATTTGTACCACTTTTGGTGCATCAGTTAGTTGATCGTTAGTTTGACCGTAAAATAATCACGTGACTTGCACATGCCTAGTTCTATTTTTTTTTCAGTTTAGTCCTCAAATTTATTGACCTTACTTTTAATTTTTACAATTTAGTCCCTAAACATTTTCAACCGCACCCTAAGGTCACCAAGGAGAATCCTACAAAGAAACATTAGTATATTTTGTAATTAATAATATAGTCATTTATAAACTCCAAAACTAAATATTTAGACTCAACTATTAAAATTCTATTAATTAAAACATTGTATAGTTTTATAAGATAATTTTCATAAAAATTGCAACGAAAAAGAGTTTACTCATTTTATACAAATATCGTATGCATTATTCTTAATCATAATAATGAGTTATAAAATAGATAATATAAAAAATAAAAATCTAAGAATATTATTATTATTGTAAATAATATAAAGTTTTTATTTATTTAATAAATAATAATAAAATAATAACACTCAGTAATGTTAGTTATAATTTCACATTACATCTATTTTTTAATATAATCTCGCATTACAGTGAATGAAATTAGGACGTGATCTCAGATTACAATAGACATTATATTACAATGCACATTATGCCGTTTGACAAATCAAACGACATAATGTGGTAATATGAGATTATATCCCGCATTACATCAATCCAAACGCCCCCTCGAGGTTTTGTGAGCTGGTGAACTAAGTTCCTTCTACATTTTCCTTTAAAAACGTCGTTACTAATAATAAGACGTGCTCCTTAATCAACTTCTCGTAAATCCAAACTTAGGGGTAAAATATTCAGCATACTATTAGTACTACATATATCAACATTAATCAAGATCTACCGTTCAAAGAAAATATATTTATCATATTTCGGCATTATGAATACAACTATATATTATGCCAAATGAATACAAAAATTATATTATATATCTATATATACTGCCAGGGTATGATATTTTCTTTCATTCTGTTGACATATTGTTGCTTCAAAAATACCTTCTCCATTCATCTCAATTTCTATCAATGCGTTATATTAATGTATATTAAACAAAAATATATTATATTACGTCATTATATTTTCATATTGAAAAATCAGTTCATAAATTTAAAATATGTAATACTATGAATTTTGAAAAATATTCTCACTATACTGTACCACTTAATGAAATATTAGAGAACAGGGCCAAAAAAATCTAGAATTGAATTTAAATGAGTCGTCAGTTTTTCCATTAATTATAATTATCTATAATTTATTCAAGCAAAAATTTATTTTAATAGTTATAAATCCCAAACTGTGCTCTTAATTAAGTCGTAACACAGTAGTTTGGTAACGCAAAGGGATATGAACCGTTTTAAATCACCAGATACACATAAAAACATTCCGCAGATAAAAAGTGAAAACTCAAGGCAACAAGCACCAAACTAAAACAAAGACGCGGCAATTGAAGACCTCAAAACGAAAGTAAAGTTTTCTAGAACAAACCAAGTCAAAAGATCTGCATAGTAAAATTCTGTGTTTTTTTTCAAAATCACCTTGGCCTTACTAGTAAAAGAAACCAAGCACTTTACCACCAACGTTCTTTCTCCTAGCTTCTTCGTGGTCCATGATCCCAGCTGAGGTTGTCAGGACAATGTAACCAAACTGGCAAGTAGCATAATAACAATCAATAACACAACAGTATGTATTATTCGAGCTATTATTATCAAGAATGAATGCCCAAAGTAGGCTAATTCTTCAAACTAATTCTCAAATTAGGCTTTTTCAGAAACTAATTCACTAAATAGGCTCACTTATGTGGCATCCTAGCCATCCGAAAAATTAGTTTCTCTATCCTACGTAGCAATCCACATATTTCTATTTATTTATCTTTTGCCTTAACTTTTTTTGTGAATACAATTTAACCCCTAGTATTATAGTTTTTTTTTAAAAGAGACTTTAAGAATCAATTAAGAAAATAGCCAAAACATAAATGAAATTTGACAATTTAACCAAACTTTATTATTAAAAATATTTTAATAATATTTAAGAATTTCATCTTAAAAAAACTATAATACTAGGGGTTAAATTGTATTCACAAAAAAAGTTAGGAGACAAAAGATAAATAAATAGAAATATGTGGATTGCTACTTAGATAGAGAAACTAATTTTTCGGATGACTAGGATGCCACATAAGCAAGTGAGTCTATTTTGAGAATTAGTTTCAGAAATAGCCTAGCTTGGGAATTAGTTTCAAGCAAGAGCCTAGTTTGGGCATTCACTCTATTATCAAGATGTTTCTTTATCCAAGACTAACCTGTCTGGAAGGAAGTAACCTAGCAGTCCAGCCCTCAATCTCCTTAACACCGACATCAAATCGGGGACTAATGACTCCACACTTGTTCAGCCTCCCATTCAGTTCAACAACAATCTTTCCAGATCTGTGGTCATCCACATACTCAAACTCTCCAATGTAACCTATTCACAATAGTTCAGCAAAGTATTACCATTACTAAAACAACAACAACAGGTAAAAAAACCATAGAATCAAGATATGAGTATTATCAAAATGAGAGCTAGATTACCGTGCTTTTGCATGACAATCAGAAACTTGATGATCACTTTTGAGGAAGGCCTGATCATCACCTGCCTCTTTCCTCTTTTCTCGGCATTGTACATGCTCTTGAGAGCGTCATTCAGGACACTGACCCTCACCATTTTGAATGATTAATGCTCCTGTCAATATATTTCGAAATTGATCCGATTAGAAACATAAACTGCATAGAGCTTAAGACGGATCAAATAAAATCACTATCGCAATACATTGGAAAACCACTAAAAGACTTAAAGACAGAAAAGGTAGTCATTTCATTGAACATAGCAAGCTCTAATCTTGGACCAAGAACACGGTTTCCATCAGTATAGAGATCACCGGATGTCAAATTTCAGTTCAACTGAGTGAATCAACATAATGTTTGAGGATTCAAATACACAAGCATTTAATTCTCGTCGAAAAATCAAATTACACTAAATTAGAAAACTTGCAGGTCATGCAACCTATCTAGTCATTTGGACTTGGTGTATGCGATAGCAACTTCAGCTATGAACAACGAAAATGAATACCGGCAACGAAAAACCACGAACATTTAGCTTGCACAGACCAAAACAGCATAGAATAGCGTATAGCACTCTTTCCCCTGAATCTATGTACGTAAAAAGATCTCCAGAAGCGTTCTTTTATGAGTGATGAAAGGAGATGGGAGATCAGATCAAACAGAAACTGCTGGAGATTCAACTTCCAGAAAGAAGAAACACATAGGATCATTGGTCAACATGTATCGCCATAGAGTAGTAGCAAGTAAGGAAGGATCGGAAGTACCTGAGATCGCCGCGCCGACGCCTTGAGAGAAGTGTAGCAGCGTAAGCACAGAGGACGCGTTAGGTTTTGGGAGGGGTAAGGAAAGGAATGCCACTTAACGAAACCCTCGCCTCTATATTCTTTCTTTCTGTTGGAGCATTTTCTGCAAATGGGCTGCATTTTTCGGCCCACTCAAAGCCCATCATAAATCTTTAGGTCCAAAAGTGGACTCTGCGACAAAGTGTTTTTTTTTTAAGGACTATGCGACTAAGTTAAAAGGTACAAAACCATCAAACTAAATCAAACACGATACAATTAGGATAAGTGTCCCACTATTTTTAATTTTTTTTTCTTCTAAAACTCTAAAGATGAATTAACCAAAAAAAAAAAAAAATTCAAACATGAGCGGTGATAGTCATTCCGACTATCGGAATGCCAACCGTCTGATCTCTTTCTGAGAGAATTTTTTTATGTAAACTTGGTGTTTACACCAAACCAATCTATCTAATAGTGACAAGTGTTTTTTCTCCCACCATTTTAGGGTTCATCTTTAGGGTTTTAGAAAAAAAAAACTTTAAAAATAGTGGAACACTTATCCTAATTGTATCGGTTTGGTGTAAACACCAAGTCTACAAAAGAATTGCCCCTTTATAAGTGGCAGATAGGTAATTAGTAATAAAATTAAGGGCAGTTTTATCTACAAGCACAAATCAGAACTTAAACATTCCGATTGTCGGAATGTCAATCATTCCCGATCAAACACGGCTAGTCGCTACTCACCTCGGCCCAAAAAAAATCAAATACGACTCTGATAATAATGGTTTTTTTTTTTTTTGTGTGTGTGAGAACGACCGATAATATAGCATTGGTTTAATATGATGGCTAAATGCTAATGGCAACATATGATGTCATTCCTCAGAACTTGAACATTCTAGTTAGCTACTCTGATTCCTAAACTACGTAGTGTTAAAATGTTAAAACTAAAACCATTCATAATGTGGTGTTAAATGCATTGAAATTCAAACCTCGTTCACTATTATAAATTACAGTTTGATTTATCGTTTGGTTCAATTAATCTTAGTTAGCATTCTTTGTTTCTTTATAGATCGAATTCAACAGTCATATCATACATTAACCCGCTTATCACTACAAGGAATCGAGGCTTTAGTGGCGGCTGAAAGTCGCTACTAAAGGCCAAATTGCCGCCACTGTTGGATCACGGGTGAAGCTCCGTTACGTCCTTGACGGAAAGCTCTGGACTCCTGGGCTCCGCGTAATCCTGCACAAGGGGATGACCTGGGTGGTGACCCAGAATCCCTCTCTGATGCTTAAATGAGTATGTGATCAATGGGGTGGTAAGCAAAAAGTCTAAGTTCGTATTAGATGATGGTTTTCTGAGGTAACTTCCTCCTTTATATAGGAGGGGAAGTTACTCAGTTACCTGTTACTGCGCCTGGCAGTTTTACCCATGATTCCGTGTATCTCGCCACGACTCCGCATATCTCGGTCGGGATTCCGTATATCTTGCCCCACGCTCCGCGTATCTTACCCGTACTCCGCGTATCTCGGGCACGCCCTGCGTATCTCGGGGGATTTATCTTTATCTCTAACCGTCTCCCACTACTCTATCTAGTAGGCGGGTTTCTCGGTCTTTATCCTCTGATCACAAGTCCCGACTCCTGTTGAAGACTCCAGAGTTGTCTCATTCTAGATCACCACCCAGGACCTTCAGTCTCTACGGGACAGGTCCAGCCTCTGCGGGGCTTTATTATCGGGGCCTTTACTAAGGCATATCGGGGCCTACTCAGAGGCTTCTCATCGGGAGCATTCAGCTCATACATCGGGACCGCTAAAGTCGGGACCCTTCGTGCTGGGCCTCTGGGCCTTCTAGGCTTTTCACAAGGCCCACTGGACCTACTTGCCGTCCATTGGCTGTTAATGGGGCTAACGATTACATCGGAACCCATCATTTGCCCCCAAGACATGGGGGACTTTTAGTTCGTCATGTCTTTTAATTCAGCTCTTCTGACCTCGTTGTCGGAGGTTTTTGTTTTTATACCTTCCAATACCACCGTCGGAGGCCTTTGTTTTCATACCTTCCGATACCACCGTCGGAGGCTTTTGCCTTGCGTGTGATTGTTGTATAACAGAGTCTCTTACTCATGATTACCTTGGGCCCACCAGGCCCCATGGGCAGTTGCCAAATCCGAGGAGACTCCTTGGTTATTGTAGCATTAAATGCCTGGGGATAAGGAAATGACGTTTAAATCGGCGTGACTGTTGCTTTCTGAAAAAGCAGCTGTGACGTCACTCGCGTCTCTTCCGTACCTATAATCTTGGCGATTAAGATCGTGTCGTTTCCTCTTCAACGGTGCAGATCAAACCCGTCCAGCTGTCTCTTCCGTACCGTCCCCATGATTTCAACGATTGGGATCAAGCCGTTTCGTCTTCAACGGTCAAGATTAAGTCCCCTCCGTTGTCCTTTTGCTTATAAAAGCTAAAACCCTGGCTTTATTCACTTCTCCTGCACTCTCTCGATTTCAGCCATTCTTGCATTCGAAGCTTCTTCTCCAAGCTCCTCCTGCTGTTCAAGTGATCAAGGCCTTTAACCCTTCCGATCTTCCTTCATTTCACCTCTTCGACCACCGATCATGTCTGGTAAGGGCTTTCCTCTATGTTTTCGTAATTTACTTGCTGTCTGTTCTCCTTTTCTCAAATTCTTTTGTTTGCAATCGTTTTAGACGAAGCTAGTTCTGAGGCTAGGGCTCCTTTCATTTTCGAATTTGCCGTCAATGAGATCTCTGAGGCTTCATATGAGGTTGCCCTTAGAGAGGGGTGTATTACCTCAGATTGGGAACCTCGTTTCCCGTATGAGTCTCAACCTGCTGTCAGAAGGAAGCACATCATTACGCCTCCTCGGGCAGGGGAAGTGTTCGTCTTCGCCGGTCAAATAAGCGCGGGGATTCGGTTCCCCTTCTGCGGAAATATGGTGGAGATGTGCAACTTCTACAAAACGCATCCTTGCACGTTCTCTCCACACGCCATCCGCGTGTGGAATGCCTTCCAATACTTATGCCACCGCCAGCAGTGGACGTACAGTCTACTGCTATTCCGCACTTTCTACGGCATGAAGTGCAACAAAGCTGGTGTCTGCTCCTTCTCCCCCCGACTCCCCAAGTGGACAAAGGAACAACTTTCACGTTTTGGCTGGGACAGCGAGACTTGGAAGTTCCACAAGGATCGAATACTGATACGTGACTCGGGGTCTGACAATAGCGGATGGAAGAAGTACTACTTCTTCGTCCAGCACAGCTCTGTCCCATGGCCTCGATGGGAGGTCGTGGCGGACCCTGCCCCTAAGCTCCTAGACTACACCGAGGATGACCTCAACACCCTCCAGATGGTTCAGCTCTACCGTTGGGGAGACAACTTCATACCCCTCGACGCCAACAAGCTCCGGGAGAAGGACCTGATCATTATCGGAGTCCGACTCCTTGACTCTGTTTCCAAGGATTTGGTCATTTGGGTAATATTTCTAACTATCTTATTTTTTACCTTTGCAGCCAAGAAGGCTTCTCTGCTGACCCATCTCATTATGAAGCAGGGCGAGACTGATGCCGTCCAGAGTGGCTCCAAGCGGAAGCGAAAGCTGGTGAAGAAAGGTGCTTCCTCTTCCACTCCTATGTCTGCTGCTCCTCCCACCGAAGAGCAGGTCGGGGCCAAGAAGGCCAAGAGGGGAGAGATAGATCGGGCCTTCGGGGCCACTACTGTCGAGGAAGGTAAGCGCGTTCGTCGTGCAATTAAACGATATAAGAAATTAGTTCCCAAGGAATTTATCCCCGCCGATCGGGAGTCGCGTGTTCGGGAAATTAAATATATCCTTCAAGGAGAAGTCCCCCGCGTTCTCAAGGCGGGATATTATAACTTCCATGGGAAAGACCAGCATGTTGAACGTCAAATTCTCTGGTGTCCTGGCGGAATTATTCCTGATCATGTTCGTCCTGCCACCGCAGGTCCCTCGGATACTCCTGTCCCGACGGAGGCTGTCATTCCAGCGGAGACTGCAGCTCCGCAAGAACTGATGCGGGAGGACGTCCCGGCGGAAGCTCAGTTCCGTCGGGTGACTGATTTGGAAGCTTCTCCTTCTGCCGAGGAGCCTGACGAGGGGGGCCTGCTTCCCCGCGGAAGGTCGGGGTCAAGGAGCATGGGGCCCGCTGTGAGGGACGTGTCCCGGAGTCCTCCTCCTGCTTTCCGTACTCCTACTCCTGAGCTTCCTCCGACCGAGGTAGCTCCTCCCGTCGATGATGCCGAGGTTATCCCTCGTTCCGATGGATGATGTTTACAAGATCTACACCCCCGACCAGGCGACGGTTCCCTGGCGTCCGATCGAATCCCTCCACGGGTTTTCGATCCGACGGAATAATCTTCAGCCTGACTTGGCCCTGCATCTGCTGGCAGGGTCAATTCCTCCCGCTTTGAGGCTGCCGCTTTGCTTGTCGCGGGAGGACATCGAAGAGGAATTCCGCGCTATGGCCGTCCGTCGGATGGAGGTAACACTTTACCTTTGTTTGTTTCCTTCATCTCTGCTTTCGAGTATTGAATTCTTAACTTTTTTCCCTTCGCCTTAGGAAACTGCGGACCAGCAGCGTTGTTTCGCCATCGCCTTAGCTCTGAAGAGTGCTTTGGAGGAGGCGGAAGCCAAGTCGAACCCTGACGCGTTAGCCAAGCTTCAGGTGGAGCTCGACGAGGCGGTGGCGGCCAAGAACAAGATGGCCAAGGAGAAAGCTCGACGAGGAGGGCCGCCTGCGGGGCCGCGAGCAGTATCGGGACTCTGAAGAATTCAAGGTGGCTGCTGTAGAGTTCTGTAAGTCCGAGGTGGAGAACGTTCTGTTCAATGCTGTCGAAGAGCTCTACACAGCATACGAGGATTCCATCGACTTCAAGAAGTCCGAGACCCTCGCCCCCTTCGCGGAGAAATACTTCAACCTCCCCGCGGAGAGTGAAGAGGCCGCTGCCGTGGACCCGACTCCGCCAGCCGCGGAGCCTTCCGCCCAGGCCCCTCCGAACTTTGCTCCCTCCGATGCTGCTGAGGATCCATCTTCCAACAAGGACCAAGCTTAATGTTTACATCTTTTAGTCCTTGTTGTCTTTCTCCTTTATCTCTTGTATCGAACCTCTTTGGCCTTCTGGCCTTTATATAAGTAGTTTCTTTCCATCTGTTTTGGCACCGATACTCGTATGCACTTTATCTAAAGCGGCTTTAAATTCGTTACTCAGAACGTTCCGATGCGCCATTAAAATGACTTCATACGTCCTTCCGACGCTTTACTCGAGATTTTACCGTTTAAGGTCTCTTGTCCAATCGGGACTTCACCACCTAAGGTTTCTCGTCCAAAATCGGGACTTCACCACTTAAGGTTTCTCGTCCCTGCCTTTCAAGGCCATTTCCACACCCCTTAGGGCTTTTACTGCGTCTCTACCGGACGGCTTAATCGTACCTTTTAAGGCTTTTTGCCGCATCATATAGATGACTTACGTGGACCTGTTAAGGCTTTTTCGTACCCGTTAAGGCTTTTGGCCGCATCATATAGACGACTTACGCGGACCCATCAGGGCCTTTTCGTACCTAGGCTTTTGGTTGCATCATATAGACGACTTACGTGTACCCCGTAGGGCTTTTGTCCATACCCGTTAAGGCTTTTGGCCGCATCATATAGACGACTTACGCATACCTCGGAAGGCTTTTATCGTACCTCGGAAGGCTTTTTGTCGCGTCCTTCAGGACGTCTTACTAACATAGAATAAATCTAAAAGTAATTTGATCGGAAGCAACTTCTTTTATTCATAAATAACTCAAAATAGGCTTACATCGGATCTTATTGATAGACAATTTGCGCCCTTCACGGCGCTTAATTATCAAACATGATACTTCTTCAAGTGTTCACCACTGAAGGAATGCTTCAACGTCTTGCCATCAAGGTCCTCTAGCCTGTATGCATTGGGTGCTGGCATCCCTACGATCTTGTAAGGTCCCTCCCATTTTGGCGATAGATTGTTAATCCGATCTTGATGAACGAACTCGTTCCTCCGCCAGACAAGTTCTCCCACGAAGAATTGTCGGGACTCGACACGCCGATTGTAATATCGGGCTGTTGCCAGACGCATTCGGGCCTGGACTTCATCAGCCTTCCATATTTTTTCTTCGAGCAAGTCTAAGTCTAGACGTCTCATTTCCTCGTTTGTCAGAGGCTCGTAATATTTCGCGCGATGGGACGCCACCGTTATTTCCACGGGAGCGACTGCCTCCGTGCCATAGACCAGGCCAAACGGAGTTTCTCCTGTTGATTGCTTGGGTGTTGTTCTCACAGCCCACAGCACGTTCTCGAGCTCATCCAGCCAATGGCCCTGCAAGGCATAGACTCTCTTTTTCAAGCCATCCATCACGATCTTGTTTGCTGATTCTACCTGGCCATTGGTCTGAGCGTGGCGGACTGAAGCGGTCCGATGCTCAATGTTTAGTTCTTCCAGGTACTCCTTCAACTGAGCCCCATTGAACGGAGGGCCGTTGTCGCTGATCAACACTCGAGGAACCCCGTACCGGGATACGATCTGAGTTTGAAGGAACTTGAGGATCTGCTGCCCCATCGTTCTAGCCAATGCTTTAGCCTCTATCCACTTTGAGAAGTAGTCGATGGCCACGAGCAAATACTTGCACTGACCTTTCGCTTGGGGAAGAGGTCCCACCAAATCAATCCCCCATTGCGCGAAGGGCCATGCACTCCTGATGGGCATTAAGTCCGCGGCGGGAGCCACGATATTTGGAGCGTACTTCTGGCATGCATCACAGGATCGGACCATCGCGGTCGCTTCCTTGTTCATCGAGGGCCAATAGTAGCCTAAGTTCAATGCCTTCCTCACTAGAGATCGGGCCCCTTCATGACAGGCCGCGACTCCCTCGTGTAGCTCCCTCAGGATCCGATTCGTGTCAGGTTCTGCTACGCATTTTAAGAAAGGCTTTACGTACCCTTTTTTGTATAATTGGTCGTCCACCATCGCGTAGTTGTCCGCAATCCGACGCAACCTGACAGCTGCCACTTTATCATCGGGGAGTACCCCCGTAGTCAGGTATGTGACCATCGGGGTCATCCAAGTGGGCTTCTCTTCTTCCTCCGATCCTGTCTCAATAGCATAGATCTCCGCCGGATCAATGTTTGAGATAATCACCTTTTCTAGGAAATGCACCTTCCGATTCTCCTCGGGGCCACTCCCAGAGCGATCTTGCTCAAGGCATCTGCTTCCGCGTTCTCTTCCCTCGGGATTGCCTCGATGTCGAAGCTTTTGAAGCTTCCCTTCAAAGTCTGCACCTCGTGCAAATACTTCTTCATTGTCGGGCTCCTGGCTTCATAATTCCCCTGGACTTGATTTACAACCAAGCTGGCATCGCACTTTACTTTTAAATGATCGACCCCCGTACCCTTGGCAATCTTAAGGCCTGTGATGAGAGCCTCATACTCCGCTTCGTTGTTGGTGGCTTTGAACGTCAACGCCAAGGCATATCGTAGGGGCTCGCCTCCACCGGGCGGTATCAATATGAATCCTGCCCCCGAGCATTCTACACTCGATGAACCATCAGTGTACATCTCCCAGGTGTTCTCCTCATTTGGCTGTTCTGGCTGTTGTTCTGTTGTCGGGACTTCTTCCATGGTTGCCCCCTCTGCGGGACCCGTTACTTCCAGATCGGGTGCCGTAGACTCAGCTATAAAATCTGCCAATGCCTGGCCCTTAATAGCGGTTCTCGGAGCGAAATGAATACGGAACTTCGTCAGCTCGATGGCCCATTTTACCAATCTCCCCGACGCCTCCGGTCGGTTCAAAAAGTGTTTCAGGGGCTGATTAGTCAGTACCGTGACTTCATGGGCATGGAAGTAAGGTCGTAGCTTTCGAGCGGCAATAATCAACGCGAAGAGATACTTCTCAATAGCGGGATAGTTTATTTCAGACTTGGCAAACGCCTTGCTTACATAATAGATGGGCACTTGGTTGCCCTTGACAATTTTAATCAAAACAGAACTAACAGCCACATCAGAACCAGCCAAATAGAGATAAAGCGGCTCGCCTGGAACTGGTTTCGCCAACGGCGGAAGGGTACGGAGGTGTTGCTTGAGTGCCTGGAACGCCTCCTCGCACTTGTCGGTCCATTCGAATTTCTTGTGGGCCCTCAGCACATCAAAAAATGGCATGGCTCGGTCACTCGCCTTGGATAAGAAGCGATTCATCGCGGCCAACCGGCCATTCAGCACCTGGACCTCCCGATGAGTCTTCGGGGACTGCATCTCCTCGATTGCTCGCAGCTTCTCGGGGTTCACCTCGATTCCTCTCTGGCTCACCATGAACCCTAGGAACTTCCCTGAGTTCACTCCAAAAGCGCATTTGTCGGGGTTCAGCCGAACCTGATGGAACTTCATCCGCTCAAATCCTGCCGCCAAGTTCTGGACATGGTCTCCTGCCTGTCGGGATTTCACCAGCATGTCATCCACATACGCCTCCATGGTTTTCCCCAACATGTCTCCGAACAACTTGTTCACCATTCGCTGGTAAGTCGCTCCGGCATTGATCAATCCGAAGGGCATCACGTCGTAATGGTAGACGTCACTGTCGGCATAGAAGGCCGTATGGGGGGCATCCTCCTTCGCCATCTTGATCTGGTTATACCCGGAATAGGCATCCATGAAGCTCAGCAGCTCATGTCCCGATGTGGCATCCACCAATTGGTCAATCCTCGGGAGCGGGTAGCAATCCATCGGGCAAGCATTGTTCAAGTCGCGGAAATCGACACACATCCGCCACTTCCCGTTACTCTTTCGCACCAGGACTGGGTTAGCCACCCAAGTTTGGAATCGGAGCTCCTTGATGAATCCCGCATCGAGCAGTCTGCCCACCTCTTGCTGGATTGCGATCCTCTTGTTCGCGCCCATCGGACGCCTTCTCTGCGCGATAGGCTTGATCGCGGGGTCTATCTTCAACTCGTGCACTATCACGTCGGGGCTGATTCCTGGCATATCACTCGGGGACCAGGCAAACAGCTCCTTAAACTCCTTCAGGAGCTCGATCAACTCTTTGGCTCTTTCCTCCGACAGAGCAGACACGATCTTCACCTTCCTTTAAGGCCCATCGATCTCAACTTCCTTCAAATCCTCCATGGGGGCGGGACGCCCATACTCCTCTCGAGGATCGGCATCAGTCTGAAGGACAGTCATGGCCTCCCTCCTTCTCCGTCGGGTGGCGTTAACGTAGCATTTCCGCGATGCCACTTGGTCACCCTTGACCTCTCCGACCCCATTGTCAGTCGGGAACTTCATCTTCTGGTGGACCGTCGAGGCGACTGCCATGAGAGGGTTGATAGTGGTCCTCCCGATAATAGCGTTGTATGCCCCCGCAGACTCCACGACAACGAAATCTACGTTTCGCTTCTCCATCTTCCAGCCACTACCAAACTCCACCGGTAAGGTAATCATTCCCAGCGGGTAAGAGGTGGAACCAGAGAATCCTACCATCGGAAAGTCCACCTGTGTGAGGTCCTTCTTCGTCTTTCCCATGGCTTCCAGAGCGTCCATGAAGAGAATATCGGAGGAACTCCCTCCGTCTATCAGGATCCGCTTCATCTCGAATCCGTCTACGTCCAGGGTCACGACCAGGGCGTCATCGTGAGGGCTCTCCACGCCTACTAGATCCTCCGCCGAGAAAGAAATTACCATTTCCTCCTTCAGGGTCCACGACCGGGACCTTTTGCCTAGCACCACCGCGGCAGATATGCGAGAAGCGTAGTTCTCCCGGGAAGCAGAGGTATCTCCTCCCGCCGCCATTCCTCCATGGATGACGTTGATGGTTCCCCGCCTCTCCTTGCGGGCACCCGAACCTGAGGCTTCTGGCTCAACCTTCTTCTTCTTCGGGGATCGGTCGCGGGACTTGGAACGGGATCGTGACCGACTTCTAGAACGGGATCGGCACCGCCCCCTTCCGACGAACTCTTTTAGCTTCCCCTTCTGGATCAGCTTCTCAATTTCCTTCTTCAACTCCCGACAGTTTTCGGTGTCGTGGCCATTGGCTCGATGGTAGCGACAGTAACGGTCAGGGCGGCCTCCTAGGAATTCGCCTTCTTTCCTCGGGGGGTATCGAGCGAGACCCTGTCTGTCCATCACAGTTAACACAGAGGTCATCGAGCTATTGATGGGAACGGCCCGACCTTCTCGGTTATCCTTCCTTGGAGGACGCTTGTCTTCTCTTTTATCGGGACGACCACGGTTCCTACTCCCTTCCGACTTGTCACTCCCTTTGCGATCATCCGATAGCTTGGACGATGGCTTTCCTCTCCCCGACTTCGGGGGATCGAGCTCTCCGGCAGCAATCTTCGACTCCTGGACGTCGATTTGCTGTTTCACCCTCGCTTGCAGGGCCTCCATACTCCACACAGCCTTCGCGGCTACGCTGTGCATCAGGTCGGAACCATACGGAGCGCTCAAGTTCCGCAGGAAAGTACGGATAGTTTCTCCTTCCGAGATTCTTCATCAATCTCCGCAGCACTGGCTGTGAACCGTTGGTAGTAGTATGCCAACGATTCATCGGGTCTCTGCACCACCTGGGTCAAGGACCTCACACTCTTCAGAAGACGCCTCCGTCCCTGGTACTGCTTGATGAAGCGATCATGCATATCAGCCCAGCACGTAATGCATCCTGGCGGGAGGCTGAAGAACCAAGTCATGGCCCTTTCTCCCAGGGTTATCGGGAACAATGAACAGATGAGGTCATCGTTCGATGTTCGTCCCATACAGGCCTGGACATGCCTCTGAACATGGCGAACTGGGTCCCCCTCACCATCATACTCCTTGATGGTCGGAATACCTAGCCCGGGCGGGGCGACGGTATCTATCAGCCGCGGCACGAAAGGATGGCTGGATCGATCCCTTAGCTCCGATGTCATCTGCTTCTGATCACCCATGCAGATGCTAACGATCTTCACCACCTGATCGGGGGTGATGGGGCCATTCAGGGGAATGGTCCTATTTTGCACTGGTCCTGGGCCGTCGACCACGAACTTCTCCAGGTGTGCTGGTTCCTTACCCTTGCTCCTGGGCGGAACCTCCTGTTCCTCTGGGTCCACCCTCGGCGGGGGTGGTGGTAATTCTTCTCGCGGAGGCAACTCCTCCGCCCTCCTGGCGGCCTCTCTTTTGTCCAGCAAGGCCTCCATGGCGGCCAAGAACATGGGCATAGCATCTGCTACTGCCTTGGCCAACTCCGAGTTCGAAGACGACCCTTCTTCCCTTTGCGGGACTCCTTCTCCTCCATGGCCCACCGGGTTCGGGGGAGCCTCATCTTCCTCCCTACGCGGGACATCCTGCCTGTTCCTCTCTGTGTCTCGGACTGAGACCTCATAGCCATCACCCTGCCCCCCTGTCTGGGAAAGAGCGGGGTTCTCACCTTGTTCAGCAACACGTTCCGGCAACGGGGAATTCACAGTTCCTGCGGGACGAGAACTGCCAGCCTGAACTTGTTTCTTCTTGCCACCACCGGCCATTGATCTGGTAGAAACTATTTTGACTTTTTGTAAGCTTCCCACAGACGGCGCCAATGTTGGATCACGGGTGAAGCTCCGTTAAGTCCTTGACGGAAAGCTCTGGACTCCTGGGCTCCGCGTAATCCTGCACAAGGGGATGACCTGGGTGGTGACCCAGAATCCCTCTCCGATGCTTAAATGAGTATGTGATCAATGGGGTGGTAAGCAAAAAGTCTAAGTTCGTATTAGATGATGGTTTTCTGAGGTAACTTCCTCCTTTATATAGGAGGGGAAGTTACTCAGTTACCTGTTACTGCGCCTGGCAGTTTTACCCATGATTCTGTGTATCTCGCCACGACTCCGCATATCTCGGTCGGGATTCCGTATATCTTGCCCCACGCTCCGCGTATCTTACCTGTACTCCGCGTATCTCGGGCACGCCCTGCGTATCTCGGGGGATTTATCTTTATCTCTAACCGTCTCCCACTACTCTATCTAGTAGGCGGGTTTCTCGGTCTTTATCCTCTGATCACAAGTCCCGACTCCTGTCGAAGACTCCAGAGTTGTCTCATTCTAGATCACCACCCAGGACCTTCAGTCTCTACGGGACAGGTCCAGCCTCTGCGGGGCTTTATTATCGGGGCCTTTACTAAGGCATATCGGGGCCTACTCAGAGGCTTCTCATCGGGAGCATTCAGCTCATACATCGGGACCGCTAAAGTCGGGACCCTTCGTGCTGGGCCTCTGGGCCTTCTAGGCTTTTCACAAGGCCCACTGGACCTACTCGCCGTCCATTGGCTGTTAACGGGGCTAACGATTACATCGGAACCCATCAGCCACTAATCATTAGTGGCGGTAATATTTTTGTCAGAATAGGCTCCGTAGCTAAAGAGACTTTAACGGCGAAGTAAATGCTGCACTAAAGGCTTGCTGCCACTAAATAAGCTAAATAGTAGCAATAAATGTCGCCGCTGTATATACATATATTTACTGGCGAACTTTTCGGCCACAATAAGTGCTTATTGTGGCGACATAGTTCGACAATATATACGCGTAATTAGTGGCAACATGACGTTGCCACAAATGAATATATAGTTGACACAAAAAACTATATACTGTGGCGAAAGAACTTCGACACTATACATATATTATTAGTGGCGACTTATTTTGCAATAAAATGCTATTTATTGTGACGATAGAGTCGACAGTGTATACGCGTAATTAATGACGACATATGATCACCACAAAATAGTATTTATTGTGGAGGCGATGCTTGGGTTTCGAGTACACTACTACATTTGATTTCCATATTAGTAATACCTCTTTGAAAGTAATCAAGACATTAAAAAAAAATATTCATCAAATTTAATATAGGGTTAATAACTAAAAAAATTGTCCAAGGTTTACCCTATGTTAAAAGTAGGTGTCTGAAGTCTTAAATGTTAAAATGTCTCAGGTTTCATTATTGTTGAAATTTGGTGTCTCTGCGCGTCTTTTCATCCCCCTTCATTTCATCAACCCACTCACCCACTCATAGTCCATCACTCCTTACTTTTCACAAAATCGTCAAATTTCACCCAAAAGTTGAACATCCGAAATAAAAAGGTTTCTAACAGAGTGGTGTCGAGCGATTTCCAACGACAACGGAGCGGGATTTACTTGCGCGGATGTGACCGGCTTCTTAGGTGACGGCCCCGACAAGATGATGAGAAATGAGTGTGTATGGGAGCTCGAATTTGACAGTCATTTCGTCGGAATTGACTTCTCTAAAGTAATCATACTTAGACACCGCATTTAACAAAATTGAAACCTTGGACACTACAGTTTAACATTTGAAACTTCAGACACCTACCTTTAACATAGGTAAACCTTGGACAATTTTTTAGTTATTAACCATTTAATATATTCATCCATTGTACACCAAAACATGCAAATAACTAAACAAATAAATAAAAACATTTAGCATATTCGCTTAAACCTACTAAATAAATGCCATTTCATGCAAGAACCTCTACGTACCATATCCTCACTCCAACACACCGGCATTAAGATGTATAATCCATATTAAATCCAAATAACAAATGAATTGACTGAATCATGAGGTAGAAGAAAAAATAAAAGTGAATTTCTAAGTGAAATGCTTATGTTAAAATACATATTAAGTATTTAACCCGGAAAACCCCTTCCTCTTTAACATAGGGTGACGGGTCACTAGGGTAAAAAACTCTGAAAGAGGAAGGTATTGGATAGGACAGAAACATCGAAAAAGAGTCAGGGGATAAGCCTAAGATTTTTTATAGCATAACAACATGAATCCGACCCAAGCTCGAATGACAGAGGGAGCAAAGCGGACAAGAGAAATCCAATAATATGTACAAAGCTCTCTGAGCTCAGGGCAGTACGGGAAGCGCAGTCCCGCTCTAATTTGCCGGGTATACACAGCTACCATCCCCTCTGGAGGCTCAATAATAGAACTACATGTATCACGATGAGGCAGGGAGAAAGGGTAAGTAGGCTTGTGTAAACTACAAAGCCCCGTCATTCTAACATAAGATTCAAACTCTTTTCTCCTTAGGATTGTTGGATCACGGTGGAACTCCGGTACGGACCTTGACGGCGATCCTAGCTCCTTTGCTCCACGTGGTCCTGCAAAGAGGGGATAGACCGGGCGGTGATCCAGAATCCCTCTCCGATGCTTAAAAGTATCTCGTATGGACTGGCAAGCAGTAATCTCAAAGTGTATATCACAACGTAAATGACCTGAGGTGACCTCTGCCATTTTATAGGCGGAGAGGTACCTCAGTTACCTGGTGAACCGTTGGGGCGGTTAGCCCGTATCCCGTGTATCTCGTGCACGATCCCGCCTATCTAGGCCATGATCTCGCTTATCTCGGCCACGCCCCGCGTATCTCGGCCACGCTCCGCGTATCTTAACTACGCTCCGCGTATCTCGGCCACGCCCCGCGTATCTTGGCCTCAACCTCTGATAGCAAGTCCCGACTAACGTCGGGGACTCCAGAGTTATCTCGTTATGTCACCGCTCGGGGCCCCTCGTCATCGTGACAGGACCAATCGTTCTCAGGGATTCGTCATCGGGGCCTACTTAAAGGCTTCTCATCGGGAGCTTTCAGCTCACTTATCGGGACCGACTCTGTCGGGACCTTTCATCATCGGGACTCCCTACGTCGGGACCCTTCATCTGGGTCATCTTGACCTTCATTTGGGGCCCAGTGGGCCTGTCCGCCGTTTCCTCACCATTAAAGGGCCTAACGGCCATAGCAGAACCCATCATTTGCCCCCAAGACATGAGGGACTTACAGTTCGTCGTGTCTTTTCAACTCCCGACCTCCCCACATCGAAGTCGGGGATCTTTCCCTTGGCTTAGTCACTCAGTATGAGTCTTCTCGTTCACGTTTCCTCGATACCTTGTGGATAACTGCCAAATCCGAGAGGACTCCTCGGTTCCCCAGCCATTTAATGCAGCAGATAACGAAGCGACGTCTTCAGTACTCGTGCCTGATTTTTCGCGCCTGCTTTTTCTGAAAAGTGCTTTTCAGGCTGTTTCATCATTGCGTCTGTTGCCATTCTGCACGTTTCATCTCAACGGTTCAGATCAGAACGCTTCAACTTCGACGATTCAGATCAAAGCGTCCCTTCGACTGTCCTCTTCGTCTATAAAACCCTAACCGTGGGCACAGTTTCACTTTTACCGTCTCCGGATTTTCAAAAGCTTTCTGCAATCTCTCCTCAAATTCAAGCTCTACGATTCTGAAGATCTGGGTGTTCCTCCGATCATCTTTCCGGCAACGCCAAGTTCACTCCTTCAACCTTCCATCATCATGTCTGGTAAGGGTTTCTTCTTTGTTGTTTGTTTATCTTCTCCCTTAATTTCTGCTTGATTTGTTCGCAATTTCCCGGAAAACCCAATGTCCCTTTCCATGGCTGCTTTCAGACAGTGAATCCGGTTCTGAGGGAAGGAAGCCCTTTAACTTCGACTATGCTCTGAACGAAATCTCCAGCACCGCCTACGATGCAGCTCTCCGGGAGGGATGCATCACCTCTGCCTGGGAACCTCGTTTCCCCTATCCCTGGCCTCGTCCCTCGGGTAGCCTTGAGGTTACTCGTCCCCAGAAAGGGGAGGTATTTGTATCTACGAGACAAGTATCCGCGGGGATCAGATTTCCCTTCTGCGGTAATCTGGTCGAAATGTGCCAGCACTACAAAACCCATCCGACCACTTTCTCTCCGCATTCCATACGCCTGTGGAACGCCTTCCAGGTCCTCTGCTTCCGACAGCAGTGGGTATACAGCCTCAAGCTCTTCAGGACCTTCTACGGGATGAAGTGCAACAAGGCAGGGGTTTGCGCCTTCTATCCCCGGATGCCGAAGTGGAACAAGACGCAACTCGGGTTGTGCAACTGGACCACTGACACCTGGAAGGTGGTCAAGGGTCGGGGACTCCTGGTCGATACGGGGTCCGACAACAGCGGGTGGAAGAGGAGCTACTTCTTCATCAAAAACTCCTCGATCCCGTGGCCCCGATGGGAGGTGGAAGCGGATTCTCCTCCCGCCTTCCACACCTATACCGACGAAGACGTCCAAACTCTCCAGCTCATCCAGCTTTACCGGTGGGGGGAGTCTTACACTCCCCTTGACGCCAATTCTCTCGTGGAGCGGGACCTGGTGAATGCCGGGATCCGACTCCTCGACATAATCTCCGGGGGGCAGCTCTTCGACGGCCCCTCCAATATGGTTTCCTGGGTAAATCTCTGACTCTTTTCCCTTTACTGTTTGCAGCCAAGAAGGTATATGTGCTGACCAATCTGATCCTTAAGCAGGGGGAGACCGATGCTGTCCGCCCCACGCGGAAGAGGAAGTCAGCCAAGAAGGCTGCTGCTTCATCGGGATCTCCTTCCGCGGAGCAACCAAAGCGGAGCCGCGTGGAGGTGGATAAGCTCTTTGACGTCCAGAGCGCTGAAGAAGGTAAAAAGCTCCGTCTTGCTATTAAATCGTACAGGAGGATGGTCCCGAAGGAGCTGATTCCTTCGACCATGGAGGCCCGCATCGCTGATGTCAAACGAGTCCTTCGGGGGGAAACTCCTCGTGTCCTGAAGGCGGGCTACTACAACTATCGCGGGAAGGACCAATATGTTTCCCGACGTATTGTTTGGTGTAAGGGCTCTGATGAACTTCCTGATTACATTTCTAAGACCTCTTCTCGTCCTTTAGGTGCAGGTCGCTCAGGGGCTCCGTCAGGTGCTGGAGCTTCAGCGGGTGCACCACCCTCAACAGGGGCACCTTCTTCAACAGGGGAGGAAACCCCGACCGGCGAACAATTCCGTCGGGTGAAAACCTAGGATTCCTCCGAGGAGACTGATGAGGGTGGCTCCCTTCGTCATCGTCGGAGGACGGGGCAGTCCCCCCTGAAACAACCTCCCAGGGGCTGCCCCCTCGTCTTCTCCGCAGCAGCGACAGCCGTCGCCCATTCACGTCTTCACTCCTTCCCCCGCCCGGGGTGAGCCGGAGGCGCGTCCCTCCACGACTCGTGCTGGCCCTTCTCCTCTCCCTCTCGACGGGAGTTTCTACAGGGCCTTCGACCCCGCGCAAGTGGATGCTCCCTGGACCCCGATCCAAACGCTGCAAGGGGTCCAGCTTCGACAAGGGGATGCCCACCCGGAGCTGGCTCTGCATCTGCTGGCAGGCTCGATTCCGCCCAGCATGCGGTATCCGATTTCCTTGAATGGGGAGGCGATGCGTCGGGATGTTCAAGAAATGTCCATGCATCGGATAGAGGTAAGATTCGCTTCTCTTTCATCAGTAAAACTTGTTGTTTATCCGTTAACACTTCTCTTTCTTCTATCGCAGGAGATCGGGGACATCAACCGTCTCTATGGATACCTCTTCGCCTTTGAGGAGTCCCGGGAGCGAGATCGAGCGGTCATCGCCAAGCTCAAGGAGGATCTCGCGGCCTCCAAGTCTTCGCAGGGGAAACTGGCCAAGGAGCAGGCCATCCTCGATCGAAAGGCTCGGGACCTCCAAAAGCAGGTTGGTGACTTCGAGGAGCTCCTGAGGCGGGAGAAACAGGAGCGGCAGGCTGCAGAGGACAAGCTGGTCCTCGAGAAGAAGGCTCTGGAGGAGCAAGTTGCGGGGGTTCCTGCGCAGCTGGTCACGGCCGAGACCAAGGGCCGGGAGGATTATTGGGGGTCAGAAGTCTTCCAGGCTGATGTTGTAAAGTTTTGCAGCGCGGAGGTGGAGAACACCCTCTTCAACGCAGTCGAGGAACTCTACCTGGAGTATGGCGACGCCATCAACTTCGACAAGTTTCCCTCTCTTGCTCCCTTCGCGAAGAAGTACTTTGCTCTCTCGGAGGAGAGTGATGGAGGGAGCACTCCTGCGATTGTTGAAGATGCAGCAGAGCCTCCAAGCGTCGACGCTCCGATAATCGACCCTCCAGCGGCTGAACCTGTGGAGCCTTCTGCCACCGACTTCGTGGACCCAGCTCCTGTTGATGCCGCCAACAAAGACCAAGCCTAACTGCTTATCTTTAGAGTCCTTGTATTCTCCTCTTTTTGTAATCATCGGGCCTTCGAGCCCTATTAATATCAGACTTTCTTAGTTCCGATTCTTTCATTGTACTTCTCCCAGTGGCTTTACTATACTTTCTTAAGTCGAAGCCTCGACACTTAAGATATTTTCACACATCACTTAAGACGATTTACTGACTTGCACCACTTAAGGCGACTTACCATCATGCACCACTTAAGGTGACTTTCCAAGACTTAGAATAAGATCAAGAATCACACATCACTTAAGACGGCTTAATCTCATGCATCGCTTAAGACGACTTAATATCGTGCACCACTGAAGGCGACTTTACATCGTGCACCACTTAAGACGACTTTTCAACCTGCGCCACTTAAGGCGACTTAATATCGTGCACCACTGAAGGCGACTTTACATCATGCACCACTTAAGGCAACTTTTCAACCTGCGCCACTTAAGGCGACTTAATATCATGCACCACTGAAGGCGACTTTACATCGTGCACCACTTAAGGCGACTTCTCAACTTGCGCCACTTAAGGCGACTTTATATCGTGCACCACTGAAGGCGACTTTATAGCGCTTAGAATAAATCTAAGAATAGCTCTGTTTGGAAGCAACCTCTTAATTTATTGATGGCACAAAATTCACTTACATCGAATCAAACGATAAATAACATACACCACTTAAGGCGATTTTACATCGGGCACCACTTAAGGCGACTTTTCCTCGGGCACCACTTAAGGCGACTTTTCATCGGGCACCACTTAAGACGACTTTTCATCGGGCACCACTTAAGGCGACTTTTCATCGGGCACCACTTAAGGCGACTTTTCATCAAGCATAGTGTTTCTTCAAGTGTTCGCCACTAAAAGAATGCTTTAATACTCTGCCATCGAGGTCTTCCAACTTGTATGCATTCGGGGCTGGCATCCCCACGACCTTGTAAGGTCCTTCCCATTTTGGTGACATCTTGCCGATTCGATCCAAAAGGGTAAACTCGTTGCGACGCCAAACCAGCTCCCCGACGAAGAATTGTCGGGCTTTAACTCGCCGATTGTAATACCTGGCCGTCGCTAAACGCATTCGAGCCTGGACTTCGTCGGCTTCCCGCCTCTTCTCTTCGAGTAAGTCTAAGTCCAGACATCTCATTTCATCATTCGTTAGAGGCTCGTAATATCTCATCCGATGTGATGCTACGGCCACCTCCACGGGAGCAACAGCCTCCGTGTCATAAACTAGGCCAAACGGAGTCTCCCCAGTTGCTCGTTTGGGCGTCGTTCTAACGGCCCAAAGCACGTTTTCCAGTTCGTTCAGCCACTTGCCCTTCAAGGCATAGACCCTTTTCTTCAGGCCATCCATCACGATTTTGTTGGCTGATTCCACCTGGCCATTAGTCTGAGCATGGCGTACAGAAGCTGTCTGATGCTCGATATTCAATTCTTCCAAATACTCCTTCACCTGAGACCCGTTAAACGGTGGACCATTGTCGCTGATCACCACCTTAGGAATCTCGTATCTGGACACAATGTGAGTCTGGAGGAACTTGACGATCTGGTTCCCCGTCGTTCTGGCCAATGCCTTTGCCTCTATCCATTTCGAAAAATAATCGATAGCTACAAGTAAATACTTACATTGACCTTGTGCTTGTGGAAGAGGTCCCACCAAGTCGATGCCCCACTGCGCGAAGGGCCAAGCGCTCTTGATGGATGTCAGGTTAGCAGCCGGAGCCACAATGCTCGGGGCGTACCTCTGGCACGCGTCACAGGATCGGACCAACGTCGTCGCCTCCTTGCTCATCGTAGGCCAATAATAGCCCAAATTCAGCATTTTCCTCATAATGGATCGGGCCCCTTCATGACAAGCCGCGATCCCTTCATGCACCTCTTTCAGGATTCGACTTGTGTCGGGCTCAGCCACACATTTCAAGTACGGAGTCGAGAACCAGCCCTTCTTGTATAGCTGATTGCCCAGCATCACGTAATTAGCCGCGATCCGACGTATCCTGTCGGCTACTACTTTATCATCGGGGACTGCCCCCGTAGTCAGGTACGCGACTATCGGGGTCATCCAAGTGGGCTCCTCCTCCAATCTTGTTTCAATGGCACACACCTGTCGGGTCGGTGGTCGATAAGATCACCTTCTCCAAGAAATGCACCTTCCGATTTTCCTCCAAGGGTGCCCCCAGGGCAAATTTGCTCAAGGCGTCTGCCTCCACGTTTTCCTCCCTTGGGATCGCCTCGATGTCGAAGCTTTTAAATCTCTCCTTCAAGGCTTGTACCTCGCACAGGTACTTCTTCATTATCGGGCTCTTCGCCTCGTATCGCCCTTGGGCTTGGTTCACAATCAGGGTTGCGTCACACTTCACTCTCAAGTGAGCAACTCCTGTACCTTTGGCAATTTTCAGGCCCGTGATAAGAGCCTCATACTCCGCTTCGTTGTTCGTGGCCTTAAACGTTAAAGCCAAGGCATATCGGAGCGGCTCACCTTGGCCTGGTGGTATCAACACAAAGCCTGCTCCTGATCCGTCTGAACTTGAGGAGCCATATGTGTACATCTCCCAGGTATTTTCCTCGTTTGGCTGTTCTGATTGCTCTGCCTTCTCTGGTTGTTCTTCTGTCGGGACCTCCATGGTTGCCCCCTCTACAGGGCCCGCTTCTTCCAGATCGGGGGCTGTAGACTCTGCTATGAAATCCGCCAATGCCTGGCCCTTAATAGCCGTTCTCGGAGCAAAGTGTATGCGAAACTCACTAAGCTCGACTGCCCATTTCACTAATCTCCCCGACGCATCCGATCGGTTCAAAAAATGCTTCAGAGGTTGGTTCGTCAGCACAGTAATCTCGTGTGCATGGAAATAAGGCCTCAGCTTCCGAGCAATTATAATCAGCGCAAAGAGATACTTCTCAACGGCAGGATTATTCAATTCAGACTTGGCAAATGCCTTGCTTACATAATAGACGGGGACTTGATTACCCTCGACAACCTTCACTAATATAGAGCTAATGGCAAATTCAGAAACAGCCAAATAAAGATAGAGCGGCTCGCCTGGAACCGGTTTTGCCAACGGCGGGAGGGTGCGGAGGTGCTGCTTGAGCGCCTGGAACGCTTCTTCACATTTGGCGGTCCACTCAAACTTCTTGTTGGCCCTCAGGACTTCGAAAAATGGCATTGATCGGTCACTTGCCTTGGACAGGAAGCGATTCATTGCAGCCAGTCGGCCATTCAGCACTTGCACCTCCCGATGGTTTATCGGAGACTGCATCTCCTCGATCGCCCTCAGCTTCTCGGGGTTCACCTCAATTCCTCTTTGGCTCACCATGAAGTCCAAAAATTTCCCTGAGTGGAATCCGAAGGCGCATTTTGTCGGGTTTAAGCGAACCTGATGAAGCCTCATCCGCTCAAACGCCATGGCTAGGTTGTGAACATGATCCTCAGCCTGTCGGGACTTCACCAGCATATCATCCACGTAAGCCTTCATGGTCTCCCCTAGCATATCTCCGAACAGCTTATTCACCATCCGCTGGTAGGTTGCCCCGGCGTTGATCAACCCAAAAGGCATGACATCGTAGTGATAGATATCACTGTCTGCATAAAACGCTGTGTGAGGAGCGTCCTCCTTAGCCATCTTGATCTGGTTGTAGCCCGAGTACGCATCCATAAAGCTCAACAGCTCATGTCCCGACGTGGCATCCACCAACTGGTCGATTCTTGGGAGCGGGTAACAGTCCTTCGTGCAAGCTTTATTCAGGTCGCGGAAGTCAACACACATCCGCCACTTCCCATTGGTTTTCTTTACCAATACTGGATTAGCAACCCAAGTCTGGAATCGGAGCTCTCTGATAAACCCAGCATCGAGCAATCTGCCCACCTCCTGCTGGATCGCAATCCTCTTGTCTGTGCCCATCGGACGCCTTTTCTGCGTGATAGGTTTGACCGCGGGATCTATCTTCAACTCGTGCACGATTACATCGGGGCTGATTCCCGGCATGTCACTCGAGGACCAGGCAAACAGCTCCTTGAACTCCTTCAACAGCTCAATCAATTTTTGGGCTGTCTCCTCAGTCAGAGCAGACCCGATTTTCACCTTTCTCTGAGGCCCATCAATCTCGACCTCTTTTAGATCCTCCACGGGGGCGGGACGCCCGTCATGGCCTCTCGTCTCCTCCTTCGGGTGGCGTTGACATAACATTTTCGGGAAGCCACCTGGTCACCCTTGACCTCTCCGACTCCATGGTCAGTCGGGAACTTCATCTTCTGATGTACGGTCGAGGCAACTGCCATCAGGGGGTTGATGGTAGTTCTCTCGATGATTGCGTTGTAAGTCCCCGCGGAATCGACTACCACAAACTCCACGTTCCTCCTGTCGCATCTCCACCCGCTACCAAACTCCACTGGTAAGGTGATAACTCCTAGCGGATAAGAGGTGGAGCCAGAGAATCCGACCATCGGGAAGTTCGCTTCCTTCAGGTCCTTCTTCGTTTTCCCCATGGCCTCTAGTGCATCCATGAACAGAATATCGGAGGAGCTCCCTCCGTCGATCAGAATCTGTTTCATCTCGTACCCGTTCACATCCAAGGTCACGACCAGAGCGTCATCGTGCGGAGTCTCCACGCCTATGAGGTCCTCCGACGAAAAGGAGATCACCATCTCTTCCTTCAAGGTCCAAGATCGGGACCTCTTACCCAACACCACAGCAGTAGGAATTCTAGAGGCATAAACCTCTCGGGAGGACGAGGTATCACCCCCTGCGGCAAACCCTCCGTGAATCACGTTGATTGTGCCTCGCTTCTCCTTACGGGCACCGGAAGACTCCGGGTCGGACCTCTTCTTCAAGCTCCTTGGGGACCGATCACGGGATCGGGAACGGGACCGTGATCGGGATCGTGAATGGGATCGGCACCGTTTCTCCCCGACAAACTCCTTAAGCTTCCCCTTCTGGATCAGCTTTTCGATCTCCTTCTTCAACTCCCGACAGTGATTGGTGTCGTGGCCATTCGCGCGATGGAATCGACAGTAGCGATCTGTGCGGGATCCCAAGAACTCTCCTTCCTTCTTCGGGGGGTACCTAGAGATACCCTGTCGCTCCATGACTGTCAGCACCTCCGCCATAGAGCTGTTGAGAGGAATGTCATGATCCTCCCGCCTGTCCTTTTTTGAGGAACGCCTATCATCCCTCCGATCAGAGCGACCTCGACCCCGACTTCCTTCGGCTTTATCCTTCGACTTACGCTCGTCTAAGGGTTTGACCGACTGCTTTCCCTTATTCGATTTCGGGGGCTCCAGCTCTCCAGCGGCTATCTTCGATTCCTGGACATCGATTTGCCGCTTCACCCTCTTCAGTAACGCCTCCATATTCCACACAGCCTTCTCAACCACGCTGTGCATCAAGTCGGAACCGTAAGGGGCTGTGAGGTTCCGAATAAAGGTGCGGATGGTTTCACCCTCCGAAATCTCCTCATCAATCTCCGCCACGCTGAGCGTGTACCGTTGGTAGTAATGTGCCAACGACTCGTCGGGCCTCTGTACCACCTGGGTCAGGGACCTCACACTCTTCAGAAAACGTCTACGACCCTGGTACTGCTGAATGAACCGGTCGTGCATATCAGCCCAGCAGGTGATGCAGCCTGGGGGCAGACTGAAGAACCAGGTCAGGGCTCTCTCGCCAAGTGTGTTCGGGAACAACGTACACACAATATCTTCATTCGGGGCTCTGCCCAGACACGCCATGAGGTGCTTCTGGACATGACGAACCGGATCTCCCTCACCGTCATACTCCTTTATCGCGGGGATACCCAGCCCTGGCGGGGCGAGGGTATCAATGAGTCGAGGAACGAAGGGATGAGTAGATCGATCCCTCAGCTCCGACACCAGCGGCTTCTGCTCTCCCATGCAGATGTTCACGATCTTCACCACCTGATCGGGGGTGATGGGACCATTAAGGGGAATGGTCCTGTGCTGCACTGGTCCTGGCCCATCAACCACGAATCTCTCTGGCTGAACGGACTCCCCACTCCTGCCCTGGCCTCGGGGTTGAGCCTCGCGAGCATTCTGAGTCTCAGGTGGCGGGGGTGCTTCCTCTTCTAGCGTAGGCATCTCCTCTTGCCTCCTTGCAGCCTCCCTTCGATCTAAGAGGGCCTCCACAGCTGCCAAAAACATTGGCATGGCTTCCGCCACAGCCCTCGTCAAGTCCGCAGCTGGAGGAGCCACCTGCTCCCTATTCCCCTGGTGTTGAGCACAGTATCTTCAGGAGCTTCATTATGCCCCCCCTGTCCGAGAGACCCCCGCGGGGAGATTCTGGTCCTCAGCATGCTCTGGTGGTGAATTCAAATTCGTCGCAGCAGGATGACGGGAACCACCAGATTGTCCTTGTCTTCTTTGCTTGCCAGCCACCATTGAACGAGTAGAAGGCATATCAGCTTTTTGTTACGCTTCCCACAGACGGCGCCAATGTTGGATCACGGTGGAACTCCGGTACGGTCCTTGACGGCGATCCTAGCTCCTTTGCTCCACGTGGTCCTGCAAAGAGGGGATAGACCGGGCGGTGACCCAGAATCCCTCTCCGATGCTTAAATGAGTATCTCGTATGGACTGGCAAGCAGTAATCTCAAAGTGTAAATCACAACGTAAATGACCTGAGGTGACCTCTGCCCTTTTATAGGCGGAGAGGTACCTCAGTTACCTGGTGAACCGTTGGGGTGGTTAGCCCGTATCTAGTGTATCTCGTGCACGATCCCGCCTATCTAGGCCATGATCTCGCTTATCTCGGCCACGCCCCGCGTATCTCGGCCACGCTCCGCGTATCTTAACTACGCTCCGCGTATCTCGGCCATGCCCCGCGTATCTTGGCCTCAACCTCTGATAGCAAGTCCCGACTAACGTCGGGGACTCCAGAGTTATCTCGTTATGTCACCGCTCGGGGCCCCTCGTCATCGTGACAGGGCCAATCGTTCTCAGGGATTCGTCATCGGGGCCTACTTAAAGGCTTCTCATCGGGAGCTTTCAGCTCACTTATCGGGACCGACTCTGTCGGGACCGACTCTGTCGGGACCTTTCATCATCGGGACTCCCTACGTCGGGACCCTTCATCTGGGTCATCTTGACCTTCATTTGGGGCCCAGTGGGCCTGTCCGCCGTTTCCTCACCATTAAAGGGCCTAACGGCCATAGCAGAACCCATCAAGGATATTTCCAGAAAAGATCTCTCGTAAGTGCTCAAGCCGATGGAGGAAAGCTAATTCATCGTCAAGAATCGACTCTAAATTAGAATTTGATTCCGACTCGGGATCGGGGACATCCGGAACATAGTCTGGACTCGAATCAGGATCCGGAAAAAAGCTTACCCATAAAATACTCAGTATATTCATCAATACTAGAGGGAACTTTAGAAGAACAATAACCATGAGGAGTTTTAGAGGAAGAAGACTTACTCATGATGACAAAGGAAGAACACCAAATATCCTTAATCGGAAACACCCAGAAAACTCAAAGAAACCGCTTGTCAACAAAGGGAAGGAAGAAACAATAACACATTAGAGACCACCAACCATGACAGGCTTAAGGTGAAACAATACATACCGTAAGGTGTTAGACAAACCATTAAGAGAAACCTACCCAAGAGTACATCCCAAAGTGCATGAAGATCAAATGCTTACTACGGGGGCAAGGACACATGCATGGATGACAAAGACTCACTATGGGAGGGGCTATGATGTATATGCAAATATCATAAATGCTCACAAAGGGGGAAAACAAAACAAACTCAATACTACCTAACGTAGTCAATTGAGAAATCAAACACCAACACACTAGTCTATGTATCAACTGTACAAGCATAAGGTAGCCTAGACAAAGCACTAAGACATCAATACATCAAGCAATTACCAACTCCTAAGGGAACAACACCAACATCAAATTTGAGAAATCAAATACTTACCTCAAAGGGACCTCAAGCTCGATAATAGGGGTAATCTTCTATCTCACAATCAACAATGCATAACAACTCAATTATTTATGGCAAGCTCTAGCTTTTATAGCAAGCAAAGGGGAAGTAAACACACATAAAAGAGCCAAAAGATTGAACCTTTGAAGAAATCGGGCCCAGTTGACCAAAAACCGGGTTGCCGAATCGAATCAAGCCGAACTGTAGAATCGATATGGTCCACTTAGCAGCTCACCGTCGGAGGTACCCCGTCACCGCCGTCCGGAGCTCCCCGCCTCACCAGGACCACCGCGGGCCTCCCACGAACACCGACCCTGTCCTGAATCCGCCACACCGTGCCCGACCTTGCCCGTCGCATCGCGCCCGACCTCGTCCACCACACCCGAGGTTCTCCGCTCCCGTCGTCGCGCAATCAAGCCACCGTGCCCTGCGGTCGAACTAAGCCTCCTAAACCAAGCCAGAAATCAAACCAAGTTAAGCTCCATCTAAGATATGGTGACTTGATTGAGCAACTAAAATTGAAAATGAAGGTGAAGAAGAAAACCTAGGTCTAAAATGGAGAAGTGTTCTTGAAAAAAGGAGGTGGAGGCAAATAGTGGAGAAGAATACTATAACATCTCCTATATAGAGATGTGTTACAGGTTTTTCCAAAAACCCCAATAAAATGGAGACACAAATAAAAAGACACAGTCCAAAGGCTAAGTAAAACGGGACCAAGACCCATAATTTTTAACCTAATATGATATCTATATACGAATACGTATATTTGCTTTAAATTAACAATAGTATTTTGTGTATACAACTCTTTTAAACATGGGACAAGGAAAATCGTAACGTTCCTCGAGCACTCAATAAATGCCGGGATCGTCATAAATGTACATTTCATAACTCGCTTGGGCGATATTCCGCAAAAATAGAGTCAAGTAAATGTTAAACCATTGCTTGACTCGGGGCAAGTGTTGGATATGTTGGATTACGGGGACGTAATACTAGGAAACACTAAAACGTGTACATGCTAGTAATCTGAATTACGCAGCGGAAGAATTCACACATACCTTTAAGTGTTATTCACCAAGATCTTGTGGATGGAGTTCTCGATCCACCGGACGGAACCTCGTGCAAGTTCTTATTCAAGAAGTCCCACGAAGTATAGCTCCACAGCAAAGCCTCTGATCAGTTCTTCGGCGGGGACAGATCTTCGGAGTGTTTGCTTAGAAAGCAAATTGGCACACCCTAGGTGTTGAGTATGGTTCGGCCGAACTAGGAGAAAGGAGAAGAGGTATTTTCTCCCTAAGTTACTCTAATGTGGAGTTGTTAATCACTTATGAAAAACCCCTAACACTCCTCTTTATATAGGAGGAGCAAAGTGGACAAAAGTGCACTTTGCCCTCCATTAAACAATTCGGATGGACCTAGTATGTGGGAGGCCCAATTTTGGGCCTCTCATGTCAATTGGGATTTGGGTCTAGCCCAATTACCCTAATGTGACATTTACCCAATTGTCTTAGGTAACACATACATAATAACGGGCTACCAATTACGGCGCCTTATCACCTTATGCTAACAGGATATACGCCCAAGCTATCGCAGATTGGACTCTATAATTGAGCCATACTCGGTTATAATTCTAAACTTTGACAAACGGACACCCGATGCCCAAATACTTAGGCCCAAAAAATACATTGAGTGCCGAAATACACTCGGGAAACCCCGAGTGGTAAAAATCACTCAGGGGCACCTGAGTAGGACTTCCACACGGGTTTACCGAGCGGAACCCCCCACTCAGATAACCTGAACGCTCCTTTGGGGGTACCCACCCGGGTACCCCCCCCCCCCCCCTCTTTCCGGACGAGTCTCACTCGTCCGGACTTCAAGTCTAGGACGATATTTCGCCCATGGCACGCCCTCGGATGCTATTTTTGGGACGCTTAATCAATAATAAACTCATATACTGTTAGACCAATTAATAGCTTTAGTAGGTTGAATCATTTGTTGATTGATGATTAGGGATTACAATGCAAGAGGTAAACTATATATACTAGGTGATAAGGATCACCAACTAGGACTAACTATCCTATGTGCCTAACTTGGTGCACCAAGGTGCATATACCATGTAACATGTACTACATGATATATGCACCATATAATAGCCTTATACAATCATCTAATGACATGATGGAAGTAAATGCAAGTGTAAGTAACAAGATGCAATGTGAGCATATCAACTTATATACTCTATATTCTCCCATCCTTTTCTTCTTCTTCTTCTCTTCTTTCTTGGAAGACATCCTTGATTCCATATAGCTTTAGCAAAGCTAAGTGCTGATTCTTTACCAATGCCTTGGTAAGCAAGTCAGCAAGTTGTTCCTTTGAAGGAATGTAATGGACACCAATGATCCCTTGTTGAATATGGTGTCTTGTGAAGTGGCAGTCTAGCTCAATGTGCTTGGTGCGCTCATGGAACATGGGATTCTTTGCAATCTTCACAGCTGCCTGGCTATCTGTGTGTATTGGTATAGGAAGATTTACTTGTATGCCAAGTTCCTTGAGTATTCTCCCCACCCAAAGTGCCTCATGAATTGCAACTCTTAGACATCTATACTCTGCTTCAGCACTTGATAAGGAAATGGTGTCTTGTTTCTTTACTTTCCAAGCTATCATGGCTTCACCTAGCTTGACACAATAAGCACTGACCGATTTCCTACTAAAGGGGCAAGCAACCCAATCAGAGTCACAAAACAAGCTCAAATTGAGTTTGTTGTTGGAAGGATAGATCAATCCTTGTCCTGGAGTGCCTTTAATGTATCTGATGACTCTTATGACTGCATCATGATGAGACTTCTTTGGTTTGTCAACAAATTGACTAAGTCTTTGTACTGAAAAGCTAATGTCTGGCCTTGTCATTGTAAGATATAGCAACTTGCCAATGATCCTCCTATAAGAAGTGGCATCCTCCAAGAGTGTATCTTCAGTGTTTGAGTTAGTTGCTTTGTCATACTCATGTGTGGTGAGTTTGACATTGAATTCCATAGGGATTTCAACAGGCCTTGCAGCCCCTAGGCCAGCATCTTCAATAAGCTCAATTGCATACTTCCTTTGGTTGATTACAAGACCTCTATCTGATCTTGCAACTTATAGTCCCAAAAAGTATCTCAAGTCTCCTAAATCCTTCAGTTTGAAGTGTGTTTGGAGTGTGTTTTTCAATTGATTGATCATCTTGGTGTTGGAACCAGTGATTAGAAGATCATCAACATAGGTGAGAAGAAAAACTTTGTCATCACCTTGTATCTTGGTGAACAAGGAATGATCTGAGGCACATTGCTTGTACCCATTCTTCAATAAGGTTTGGGTGAGCTTGATGTTCCATTGTCTTGAAGCTTGTTTAAGACCATACAAGGACTTCTTGAGCTTGCATACATGTTTGGGATATCCCTCAAGAGATTTGGAATGATTGAAACCTTGGGGAACGTCCATATACACTTCTTCATTTAGATCACCTTGAAGAAATGCATTGTTTACATCCATGTGGTACAATCCCCATGAGTTGGCAGCTTCCAAAGCTAATATGATCCTCACTGTGTCCATTTTGACAACAGGGGAGAATGTCTCATTGAAATCAGTCCCTTCAATCTGGGTGAATCCCTTGGCAACCAATCTTGCTTTGTATCTTTCAATGGAACCATCCGAATTGTATTTGACTTTAAATACCCATTTGCAACCAATTGAAGATTTGCCTTGTGGAAGTTCCATTAGCTCCCAAGTGTTGTTGTTCTGAAGGGCTTGCATTTCTTCCTTCATAGCTAAGATCCATTTTGGGTCTTTGATTGCTTGTTTATAGGTGGTTGGTTCTTTGATCTTGTCAAAGGCAGCCAAGAAGCATTTGTATTGTGGACCCAAGTTGTCATAGGATACATACTTCTCCATTCCAAAAATTACATTTGAACTTGATCTTTGTTTGAGTTCAGCAAGCCTTGCACTTCTCCTAGGAGGTGGTGGGTGTAGTTGTGCAATTCTCAGGCTCCTTCTTAGATTGGAAGGTTGGGGTGGAGCTTCTTCAATTGGTTGTTGAGGTGCTTGAACCTCAATCTGAGGTGCTTGATCATCCATTTGAGGTGTAGTAACCTCAATGGGAGGAGTGTTGCTTGATATATCCATGTCAAAATAAGATGGACTCTCAGGTGGGAAATCCTCAAAGGGTTGCTTGACTCCCAAGCAAGATGGAATAAGAGCCTTTAGAGCATCCTTTGACATGCTAAAGGGGAAGATATCTTCATGGAAATGAACATCTCTTGAAACATGAAAGACTGAGTTTGAAATGTTCATCACAAGGTACCCTTTTTGGGAGGTTGAATATCCCATTAGAATGCATGGTTCAGCTCTTGGACTAAACTTGTCATGGTTGTTCAATTTGGTTGAAAAGCATAGACAACCTATAGTTCTCAAATGATGAAGGGAAGGGGCTTTGCCATATAACACTTCTATAGGTGACTTGAACTTCAAGATAGAAGTGGGTAGCCTGTTGAGTAAGTAACTAACATTGAGTATGCAATAACCCCAATGCCTCAATGACATGGATGCTTGGAACCTTATAGCTCTAGAAATGTTGAGGATGTCCCTATGCTTGCGTTCCACCCTTCCATTTTGTTGTGGTGTATGCACACAACTAGTTTGATGGAGGATGCCAAATTGAAGAAGCAAACCTTTGCAAACTGAATTGATGAACTCAGTCCCATTATCACTCCTCAAAGTCTTGATCATTGTACCAAACTGATTCTTCACCATGGTTAAGAAATTCTTGATGTGCAAGAAAGTGTCACTTTTGTGCCTCATCAAGTAAACCCAAGTTACCCTTGAGTGGTCATCAACAATGGTCAAGAAATATTGATTGTTCTTGAAGGTTGACACTTTGTAAGGACCCCATAAATCCATGTGAACCAAATCAAAAGGCTTTGAAGCAATAGAATCACTGATTGGAAATGAAAGTCTAGATTGTTTTGCAAGAGGACAAATAGTGCATTGTTTTATACAACCATATGTCTTATTCAAGCCTAAAACATCCAAATGATTCAAATATTGTTCTGAGACATGGCCCAAACGCCTAGCCATCTCAATACTTCATCCTTATTCTCCAAGCAAGCAGCTGCTAACTTCCTTGGGCTTGAAGGCATCACATCCTTCAAAGTGTATAGTCCTTTATTCCATTCCCCAATCACCATGGACTTGCCACTCTGGCCCTGAAGTAACACATGATCACAAGTAAAGATCACTTTGCAATTTAACTGGCTAGGTAACCTAGATACAGAGATCAGATTGAACTTGAAGTCAGGGACCAATAGTATGTTGGTCAATGTGAATCCACTTGAGAAAGAGCAAGAACCAACATGAGTCACTTTGCACTTGTGACCATTGGCAAGTGCACATATTGGTGATCAGAATCACTCTTCTTCAAATCATGTAGCCACTCAATTTGATGAGTGATATGATTAGTAGCACCTGAGTCAACTATCCAAACCATAGAATCACTAGATATACCTGCCATGTTGACATGAGCGTGATCCACATCTTCAAAGCTTAGAGGTGTATGATCAAAATGATCATTATGGGCAGCAACATGTTGGATCCTTTTGTCTGCTGTGCCGTGAAATATCCTTTTGTCCTTGGCTGCCACATGCTCAATTGTGCTTGAGTTTCCACCTTCTTCAACAATGTTGGCTGTGGTTAAGAAATTCTTCAACAATGTTGTGCTCTGATACCATAATAGCTTTAGTAGGTTGAATCATTTGTTGATTGATGATTAGGGATTACAATGCAAGAGGTAAACTATATATACTAGGTGATAAGGATCACCAACTAGGACTAACTATCCTATGTGCCTAACTTGGTGCACCAAGGTGCATATACCATGTAACATGTACTACATGATATATGCACCATATAATAGCCTTATACAATCATCTAATGACATGATGGAAGTAAATGCAAGTGTAAGTAACAAGATGCAATGTGAGCATATCAACTTATATACTCTATACCAATGTCAAATCCATTTTATTTACGGCCAACACTGGGTTATAACATTAAAACGCAATGACCAGACCGGAAAAGCACCGGAATGGTTCACTCTAGGAACTCTATAAATAAAGCTATCATTCCATCATTTGGAGGTAATCTATCTCTCTCTAAGCTTACTTTCTATCTCTAAGCCCGTACTTACTTAAGCATCAGAGTGGGCTTACCAAGAACTCCCCGGCGCCCCTTTGCACGTACTCGAGAGGAAAGGAGAGCGGGATCTCTTCAAGAATAAGGCACTCGAAGGAACGTGTGCAAACACTACTGTCAGACCCTAAAAATCCGACCTAAGGCGAATTACGTTTTGATAACGTGATTGATTTTGAAAGAGTCGCCACTAGTTAATAAAGGCTAACTAGAATCCTAAATTACCTAGGTAAATAACGAATCAAATACCTAAGCACATTAATCGGTCCACGATTTGAGTTCGGGGGTGTTGGATCACGGTTGGAACTCCGGTACGTTCTTGACGGAAGTCCGAACTCCTTCGCTCCAAGTAATCCTGCAAGAAGGGGATAGACCGGGCGGTGACCCAGAATCCCTCTCCGATGCTTAAATGAGTATCTCGATGCAGGCAAGCAAGTATAAAGTATGTGAATGTTCAACGTATTGATCCTGAGGTAACTCCTTCCTTTATATAGGGGAGGGCTCACCTCAGTTACCTGTGAGATAACTGCCACGTTCCGTTAATCTCGGCCATGTAGCCCACGTTCCGTCTTTTCAGGCCACTTCCCCACTATGTTGATAGTGGGTGTGTTTCTCGGCCTTGTTCTCTGGTGGCAAGCCCCGATGGATGTCGGGGACTCCAGAGTTATCTCTTTTGGTCACCGCTCGGAACCCCTCGTCATCGGGACAGGGCCAGCATTCTCAGGGATTCAATATCGGAGCCTACTTAAAGGCATATCATCGGGGCCTACTTAAAGGCATATCATCGGGGCCTACTTAAGGGCATATCATCGGGGCCTACTTAAAGGCATATCATCGGGGCCTACTTAAAGGCATAGGATCGGGAGCGTTCAGCTCGTATGTCGGGACCGACCTTGTCGGGTCCCCTCGTATTGGTCTTCTAAGCCTCTTTGGGGCCCAGTGGGCCTTCTTCGCCGTTAATGGGCCTAACGGCTATATCGAAACCCATCATTTGCCCCCAAGGCACGAGGGACTTATAGTTCGTCGTGTCTTCCAACTCCGGACCTTTCGATATTCCGAGGATAACCACTGAATCTGAAAAGATTTCTCGATTACTCCAGTATTAAATGCGATGGGTGATGAAGCGATCATGCATCTGGGTCCAGCTAGAGATGCATCCTGGGGGAAGGCTGAAGAACCACGTCAAGGCCCTCTCACCAAGTGTACCTGGGAACAAAACGCACACTATATCATCATTCAGGGCTATGCCTAGACAAGCCATGACATGCTTCTGGACATGGCGAACTGGATCTCCCTCGCCATCATATTCCTTGATTGTCGGGATGCCCAGCCCTGGCGGGGCCGTGGTGTTCACCAATTGGGGAACAAAGGGATGAGTGGATCGATCCCTCAGCTCCGACATCATCTTCTTCTGGTCCCCCGTACAAATATTCACGATCTTCACCACTTGATCAGGGGTGATAAGGCCATTGAGAGGAATGGTCCTATGCTGCATAGGCCCAGGCCCATCGGCCACGAACTGCTCCGCTAGGGCAGGTTCCTTGCCCTTGTCCTGGTACTCGGGTTGGGCCTCCTGCCCGTCCCGATTCTCCATCGGCGGAGGCGGAGGCAACTCTTCCTTCTTCTTCTTGGCGGCCTCCCTTCGGTCCAAGAGAGCTTCCATAGCTTCCAAAAATACTGGCATGACATCCATCACAACCTTTGCCAAGTCCGGCTTTGTAGGTGCATCCTGGTCCCTCCTTGGGATTTCTTCCCGGCTCTCCGACGAGTTTCGAATGGAATCCTCGCGATCATCATGATGCCCCCTTGTTTGGGAAACAGCAGGGGGAGGATCACTCCGATCAACAGTGCGTTCCGGCGGCCCTGAATTCAGAGTTCCAGTAAGGTGGCGGGAACCGCCGGATTGTCCTTGTCTCTTCTTTTGCTTGCCAGCCATCGAACGGGTAGAAGCCATTTTTGCTTTTTGCTTCGTTCCCACAGACGGCGCCAATGTTGGATCACGGTTGGAACTCCGGTACGTTCTTGACGGAAGTCCGAACTCCTTCGCTCCAAGTAATCCTGCAAGAAGGGGATAGACCGGGCGGTGATCCAGAATCCCTCTCTGATGCTTAAATGAGTATCTCGATGCAGGCAAGCAAGTATAAAGTATGTGAATGTTCAACGTATTGATCCTGAGGTAACTCCTTCCTTTATATAGGGGAGGGGTCACCTCAGTTACCCGTGAGATAACTGCCACGTTCCGTTAATCTCGGCCATGTAGCCCACGTTCCGTCTTTTCAGGCCACTTCCCCACTATGTTGATAGTGGGCGTGTTTCTCGGCCTTGTTCTCTGGTGGCAAGCCTTGATGGATGTCGGGGACTCCAGAGTTATCTCTTTTGGTCACCGCTCGGGGCCCCTCGTCATCGGAACAGGGCCAGCATTCTCAGGGATTCAATATCGGAGCCTACTTAAAGGCATATCATCGGGGCCTACTTAAAGGCATATCATCGGGGCCTACTTAAGGGCATATCATCGGGGCCTACTTAAAGGCATATCATCGGGGCCTACTTAAAGGCATAGGATCGGGAGCGTTCAGCTCGTATGTCGGGACCGACCTTGTCGGGTCCCCTCGTATTGGTCTTCTAAGCCTCTTTGGGGCCCAGTGGGCCTTCTTCGTCGTTAATGGGCCTAACGGATATATCGAAACCCATCAGGGGGTTCTGTTACGAATTAAGAAAAAATAATTTTCTAATTACGCCCTTTCGGTACTTAATTAACCTATTTGCCAATTTTAAAATTTAAATATGCGTTACATCGAGTTAATCTAACGATATCAAAAACTAAACTAACCTTCATGCGAAAAATACTATTAACGACAAATATAAGCTCTAAAAAAAACTATTACATATCTAAAACTCCTAATTGAGATAAAATCTAATAATATCAAGCATGCTCAAAATCATGATATAATTTAATAATTATACGTCCTACACATATATACATACAGTAAAACACGTTACCTAATTAATCTACATCTAAATTAATTAATTAACATGTTATAATAACAATAATAATAATGATAATAAAAATAATAATTAAAAAAAAATAACAGAAAAATAATATTAATAAATAATTAATAAAATATTATTATTTAAAAGAAAAAAAAAGAACAGCACGGGACTACCTGATATGGACCACCGGTGCCGACAGCAGGGATAGCAATCCCCGGAGGATCGAGCTCCAGGCAGCGGTGGACGAGCTCCGGCAGGCGGTCGTGGCTTCGGGCGGACGGGCGATGAAGTGGGCGGCGGTCCGGCGACGAACGAGACGGCGATGGCTGCGGCAGTGGGGCTCTGGCGGATCTGAGTGACAAACGGGACGGCGATGGCTACGGGTTCTTCTTCCGGCGGCGAGCGGTGCTGGCAAGGGCGACGGGTGAAGATGTGGTGGGCAAGTCCGGCCGGTGGTCGTGGCTTCGCCGGGGCAGGGCGGCACCGGCAACTGCAGGGCTGCTCCGGTGGTGCATTAAGCAGAAAAAAAATAATAAAAAAACACAGATTTCGAGAATAATATTACTTTACTGCTGTCTAGCTTTTTCTTGTGTGTGTTTACATAGATACTAGGGACTATTTATAGCTAACCTAGACCAAAAAATTAGGGAAAAATATATTTTCTCTAATATGCACTCAATAAATCCGAAAATTACACATATATATATATATATATATATATATATATATATATATATATATATATATATATATATATTTATGAATTTTGCCATAAATATACTATATATTTTCTGATTATTACATCATTTATTGCATATGTATTGTCCTAATTTAAACTGAGCCTATTTTTGGCAACCCCATGACCTTCCATATTTAAATATTTCATTTTTTAAACGCGTTACACGTAACATTTTTAACATGTTACATACGTGTCGCGCGTACCAAAATTAGGTGTTTATAGCTTGCCCCTCTTTGGACGGACTCCCGTAGAATGCATTCGAGGGGGTTTGTCCAAAGACGAGTAAACACTAATTTTGGCTAGGAAGTATATCGTCTTCCGGGTCTTCAAATCTCCAAGGTGGCCTTTGGCTTTATTGATGGTGCAAAAAAGTAGAACCTCTGTCGGCGATGCCCCTGTTGACAATGCCTCCATTGGTATCGCAGAAAAGTAAAGCCTTGGTCGGCGGTGCCCCTGTTGGCGGTGCCTCCGTTGGCGTGCGGAAAATAGGACCTCCGTCGGCGGTGCCCCTGTTGGCGGTGCCTCCATTGGTAGTGCAGAAAATAGAACCTCTGTCGGCGGTGCCCCTGTTGGCGGTTCCTCCATTGGTAGTGCAGAAAGTAAAGCCTCCAGTGGCGTGCGAAAAAGTAAAGCCTCCAGTGGCGTGCAGTAAAGTAAAACTTTTGGTGATGACTGGTAACAGAAGACCTCTACGTCAGACAGTACCAACATCATCTGGTGACGCCTCTAGTGGCGAGTTGGTAACGGAAAAACTTCTACGTCAGACCGTACCGGAAAACCTCTAGTGATATCTCTGGTGGCGGAAGACCTCTACGTCAGACCGTACCGGAGACCCTTTGGCGATGCCTCTAGCGGCGTATGTCGGAGAAGAGCCTCTAGTGGCGTCCGTTGGAGAAGTGCCTCTAGTGGCGTGACTTGCGAAGGCTGAATACTAAGGCTTTGTTCGTCCGGGGTGACCCTCAGAAAGCTGGATAACTTCAGATCCTGATTGTCGGTTGTGACTTGTAGGAACAGACTGTAACAGTCCTACTCATCCTTGAAGTGGTGACTTGCGAGAACAGACTGTAACCGTCCCGTTTGTCGTGAAATTGACTTTAGAAGACGCTGCTTGGGCATGAGTGTTTGTCCCTAATTTTTGCCTAAATTGCGCATGGCGACAACCTAGTGGGATCTTTTTTCTTTTTTCTCTTTTTTTTTTTTTTGTTGAGAATTTCTCTTTTCCTCTCCTTTTGCCACGGCCGATTGAGGGATTTCCGACCGTGCCCTTCAGCTTTTTATTTTCTCTCCTTTTGCCATGATTGCAATTCCTGAACTTGCAACCATGCCTCTCATTTCCTGATTTTGCCTAGGTCGCCCTTTCGAGTTTTCAACCTAGCGGAAGCACTCTTTATTTGGTAGCCGATTAAACGGTGGCTGTGACCCGTACTTTATTTTCCGCCTCGATGCGGGAGTATTTGTAGCCATTTGGAGGGTAAATGTGACACTTTTCTCACCGTCTTCGATGTTGCGGGAGCTCTTTTGATTGTAGCCATTTGGAGGGTGGCTGTGGCCCTTCATTCCTCGTCTCTGGTCCTGGAAACACTCTTTGTATATAACCATTTTGAGGGTGGTTTTGGCCCTTTCACTTAATATCCGCCATCGATGTTTCGGGATCGCTCTTTTGACTGTAGCCGTTTGAGGGACAGCTGTGACCCTTTCTTTTATTTTCCCGCCCTCACCGGGTTCGCGAGATCACTCTTTTTGTGTAGCCATTTTAAGGGTAGTTGTGGCCCTTTTTATTCTCCAGCCCTCACAGGGTTCGCGAGATCACTCTTTTTGTGTAGCTTCTCCCGCCCTCACAGGGTTCGCGGGGTCACTTTTTTTATTCGTAGCCGTTTGGAGGGTGGATGTGGCTCTTTCTTTATAGTCGTTTTAGGGATGACTGAGACCCTTTTTACTTGTAGTTGATTTAGGGACAACTGTGACCCTAAAGATTTTTTTTTTTTTTTTTTTTTTTGAAAACGAAAACTTAACAAAAATAATCAACAACAATTATGTACATGCCCCTAGTGGCAAATCTGAAATGGACCTTACAACCAATGGATGACGTAGACAGTGATTTCTAATCTTGGCTTCTCAAGTGCCCCGGTTATTGCTCAATCTTAGCTGGGGATGCCCAATGGCTAGCACCTACCGGGTTAGGCTCGTCGCATGCATGATGAATGGCCTGGTCAATGAACACACATGGATGACGTGGATTAGTCCGCATTGGGGCACATATATTGACACAAGAATGGTTGGCGAGCAAAGGGCCGTGCACGAGATGTGCTCTTCAGGGACCTTGAATTGGATGATTATCCGAGCTGCAAAATGAGTAAGGAAAAAATCAAATTTCGGGGATATAATTGATCACGACTTCCCTTACCTGGGTGCCCGACATCTTTAATGGAAATTTGCTCCATATATGAATGGATCTGTTGCATCTTCCGTATTTTTTCTTCATATGGCGGTTGTGCTCGATCTGAACGGGGATATGCCATTTAGTTGCCACTGACCAGTTTAGACGTCACCGTAAAATGGATGTACGGCTTGGTTCGGGTAGGCGCATGTATTCCCTGTATGGAGATTTTGATCACTGGGTGATTTGAATCCTTCATCGGCCGCCTTGACGGGCTTGGTAGTCCATGACTTTATTTGTTTGAGTGCTTTGTTAGGAACATCGACTCAAGAAAAACCGAATTGTCAACCGACTTGTATCATTCCTAAAAAAAAGAAAACCAATTAAACAAACTCAAATACATGGATTTATTTATATTGATTAGATCATGACAATATCCCTCTTTCCTATGCGGGGCTCATGATCTTGCCGCACAAGGAGTACATAACTGAAAAGTTTATTCATTGCTAAAAAAAACGGATGTAACGCTAAGAGGTTTTTCGAGAGAAATCATGTGGACGAGGCCGAAGGGGTGTTGGCGTCGGCCGACGAAACTGCGTTAAGAATCAAAAGCTTATGGTCAATGAGATCCTGGATCTTGTGCCTCAGACGCGAGCAATCCTCGGTTGAGTGACCAAATATCCCCATGTGAAACTCACACTTCGAATTTGGATCATTGTTGGGTATCCTTGAAGTAGTCTTCCAAACCTCAGGACCAATCAGACCCTGAGCAAGTGCTTTCTGGTATACTTTGGCGGCCGATACTGGTAAAGGTGTGAATTTCCTAGACTCCCGCGTCTTGTTCATGGTCCGGTTTTCAGGTCCACTCACAACGGGGGTTTGCGGAGCTTGAGTCTGGTAGACTGCACCTACCGTTGCGTCTTTGGATGACCAGTTCTTGGAGCCTCCATTTTTGGTTATATCCTCTTGTTGACTCCTGGAGGGGTCTTCAAGTTTTCCAGTCTGAATGCCATGCTCTACCATTTCTCCGGATTTCACCAAATCAGCGAAGTTCGCTGAAACATGCCCTAACAAATGGGAGTAATATGCCCCTTTAAGAGTGCCGATGAACATGGACACCGCTTCTGCGTCTTCCAGTGGTGGTCGAACTCTAGCGGCTTTCTCTCTCCAAGCCTGCATATAGCATCTAAATGATTGCCCCCCTTTCATCTCCATGTTTTGGAGGTCTATGCGGGTCGGAGCTGTATCCAAGTTGAACTTATACTGGCGAACGAAAGCGTCAGCCATCTCTTCCCACGTAGAAATGTCACCGACTTTCAAGTTGACGAACCAAACCAAAGCCGCTCCCTTCAAGATTTCCTGGAACGTCTGGATTAAGAATTTCTCATACCTCCGGTAAGGGGCCATCTTTGTGAGGTAAATCCGCAAGTGGACAATGGGGTTACCGGTGCCATCATACTTCTCAAAGTCGGGGACTTTGAATTTCTCCGGTCTTGACATGTCGGGGAAAAGGCATAAGTCGGAGTAACCAATGCCTCCATACTGCTCAAGTCCGGACAAAACCTTCATCTTTTCCTCCATTTTCTTCAAGCGGCGATCCTGTTCGGATTCGATGACAGGTGATGATGTAGCCGCATTTGTGCCGATTGCACCTCCTTGGTTAACATGCCCATACATTACCGTCGGTTTCGGAAGGACATGCGGCTTTGATGCAGATTGATTAGGAATGACCAAAACAGGGGGTTGGTCATGAGGAAGTTCTACCATGGCGTCGGGAAGCACTGTTGCAGCCGGCATTGGAGGTCCAGTATTCGCCACAGGTGTTGTGGAGGATTCTGGACTCGAGGTCGCTGTCAGCAAGGCCGGTTTTAGAGTATTGTTGGTTGATCGAGCCTCGAGGAGTTCCATGATGCGCTCCATGTTTGCCGACATGGATGCCATATCCTGATGCATTTTAGCGTTAGCCGTCTCGATCTCGGCTATTCATTCCTCTTGTTGCTGGATCTTCTGAGCGTCCTCCATGTTAGTGGTTTGTCGCGTGATGGCCAGTAATACCTACAGCGAAAAATGTAATATTTAGAATATGGAACCCAAGATATCATGCATGATTGTTTTCAAAGTAATGTGTCATTCAACTCATCATCTTTTGAAAAAAATGTTTTGTAACTAAAATATGTTTCTAAGACGCTTTATACAACTGCGAAACTTGATCAAAACGTGTCGAGTGCTTGCCCCATAATCCGAGCAAAGGTAATGCCACAAGGTTTTTCAAAATGGATTCAATTCTTTTCACTTGTTCGGATTTTGGAGCGAGCACTTAACCCTGACGTTTCTATTTCCAATGTTGAACAATTGCAGCACTCCACACTACACGATATTTCTTTAATAGTCTCGTTTTGCATCCATCATGCTGGTCTGAATCTGGTCAACGTCGACCTTGGGGAAATTGAATGGCCTTGATATGAGTGAAATTAAGCAGTCGTTCCATTCTTACCGAAATGGTGTGTAAAGCGTTTTAGAAACGACGATTTGAATGACACGTTTTTTGAGAAAATATGATGCATTGCTTGTAACGTAAATTTCCATTAATATGCGTTGTACATATGGTACAAAAAAAAACGATTACATCAAGACCCATGTCCTATACATGAAAAATCTAGGGGTCGAGAACAATTAGAAAAAGAACACACGCAAGTACGCATAGCGGCAGGATCGAAGCTTCAGGTGTGTGTTTTTGCTTTGTTGTACAAGGTAGGCTCCACTGATAGGTTCCCGACAAGGTGGTTTCCTCACCCCATCACAGGGATCACAGGACCTTCACGAGCGAGTGGAGTTATTCTGAGTCGTTCCGGCGGCTCGGTCGCGCGGTCGTACCCTTACTAACTCTCCGGGATTCCTAGTTGCCCTGGGTTTTAGGCATTTTGGAGATTATTCTAAAGTGGTGTGTGTGCGGGTTCAACAAAGAAACATAAGTTAGTAAAATAAAAAGTTCTGCACCTATCACATAAAAAACCCAAAGTTAGAATAACAGAGTTACACACAAATAAACTAAAAAATGGAAAATAAGAAAATATACAAAGCCCGAACCCTCTAAACGTCCCCAGCAGAGTCGCCAATTTGTCAGACCCTAAAAATCCGACCTAAGGCGAATTACGTTTTGAAAACGTGATTGATTTTGAAAGAGTCGCCACTAGTTAATAAAGGCTAACTAGAATCCTAAATTACCTAGGTAAATAACGAATCAAATACCTAAGCACATTAATCGGTCTACGATCCAAGATTTGAGTTCGGGGGTTCCGTTACGAATTAAGAAAAAATGATTTTCTAATTACGCCCTTTCGGTACTTAATTAACCTATTTGCCAATTTTAAAATTTAAATATGTGTTACATCGAGTTAATCTAACGATATCAAAAACTAAACTAACCTTCATGCGAAAAATATTATTAACGACAAATATAAGCTCTAAAAAAAAAACTATTACATATCTAAAACTCCTAATTGAGATAAAATCTAATAAAACCAAGCATGCTCAAAATCATGATATAATTTAATAATTATACGTCCTACACATATATACATACAGTAAATCACGTTACCTAATTAATATACATCTAAATTAATTAATTAACATGTTATAATAACAATAATAATAATGATAATAAAAATAATAATTAAAAAAAAAAGAAAAATAACAGAAAAATAATATTAATAAATAATTAATAAAATATTATTATTTAAAAGAAAAAAAAAGAACAGCACGGAACTACCTGAGATGGACCACCGGTGCCGACAGCAGGGACAGCAATCCCTGGCGGATCGAGCTCCAGGCAGCGGTGGACGAGCTCCGGCAGGCGGTCGTGGCTTCGGGCGGACGGGCGATGAAGAGGGCGGCGGTCCGGCGACGAACGAGACGGCGATGGCTGCGGCAGTGGGGCTCTGGCGGATCTGAGCGACGAACGGGACGGCGATGGCTGCGGGGTTCTTCTTCCGGCGGCGGGCGGTGCTGGCAGGGGCGACGGGTGAAGATGTGGTGGGCAAGTCCGGCCGGTGGTCGTGGCTTCGCCGGGGCAGGGCGGTGCCGGCAACTGCAGGGCTGCTCCGGTGGTGCAGAAAACAGGAAAAAAAAATAAAAAAACACAGATTTCGAGAATAATATTACTTTATTGTTGTCCAGCTTTTTCTTGTGTGTGTTTACATAGATACTATGGACTATTTATAGCTAACCTAGACCCAAAAATTAGGAAAAAAATATATTTTATCTAATATGCACTCAATAAATCCGAAAATTACATATATATATATATATATATATATGTTATGAATATATTATGTGGATGTTCAATATTGTGTGTATATATGCAAAATAGCTTTAAGACATTTTTTTTTATATATAGGACAAGATTATTTTCAATCTCTTAAGTACTCGATCTTCAGGCCGAGCCAAACCTTTGTCCTTTCAATATATTTTGTCTGAATTTAACATCATCACTAAATTGATTGTATTTACAAACTCTTCACGAGTTTCAATATCTTTAAATTCTCCCCCTCACGCGATGCCCCTTTCAGCTATAGCGTGATCAATTCAACTTATCAAAATATCAGTTTTCTTGATTCGCATAATATCATCTGATATATCTTAGCTCAAATGAGCTATACATTGTGGAGAATAAAACATAAATTGCCTGTATTATTTTAAATGGTACAATATCTTTATTATCCAACATTCTTGGAAAAATTTCATGCTAGCATTTTCAATCCTTCTAGGATTTTCACTTTAATTTTGCTATCAAATTAGCCACTCAAATAGGCTATAAGTAATTCGTATAATGAGACGCAAAGTAAAACTTTTTATGTACTGCCAACGTAGTAATATACCAGAAGGTGATCGCTCCACCAAATGATCCATATAATAATAGCCAGGATTCTGCATATAACATTTGTACCACAGGCTGTGCGTATCTCACGACGCAATTTATTTATGCGGGAAATAATTTGCATACACTGGCTTCCACCTTCTACATTTTTAATGCTAATACTTGCGTCTTTTCAAACTTTTGGCCAATCGTAATGCTTGTTTAACATATTGAGCTCAAGATCCTCGACTCCTCGTCTTGTTTTATGATTTCACTCATGAATAATATTCAAAACAGTTGTCGACAACTTGATATGCATAGTTCCATAAATTCCCATTAATAACATAACTCATCGAGATCTCTTTATTACAATTATTTTCAGGTACCTGAACCACTTATGGGGTTTCATAATTAGTTATGTCTCTTTTCCTTTTTGAGAAATCGCCTCCGTAATAAGACCATATTTATCTATTTTCTTTCCGTGCTCCATTCTTGTTAAAAATATTTGGAACCAATATCACACACTTCAGGCATGAATTATTTTTCATTATTGTTCGTCTTAACTGGACGTTTCAAATCGGAGCATTTGCAGCCGGTAATTGACTAATGACTTTCTGGGTCTCATAAAGTCACTAAGTACTTGATTGGCAGTATTTGTAAATATTTATATCTCTGAACTTCATATTCGTATTCTTATTATGCGAGGATCTAACTGAGATAGTAACAAACTTTTTTTTTTTTTTCAGTCAATCTCTTTCCTGCCAGCTGCTTATTTTCTCCCCCTAATGTTGGGAAAATTTGTTCATCAATGAAAATCAGCAACTCTTGCTTTAATATATATCACCCATTATTCCCAAATAATTGATATGTATCCAACACATTTTTCTCAACATTCAAGACCCATCTTTGTGCAATTCGGTGGAGCAGTTCAAATATATATCGCACATCATAAAATACATATATGGGAAATTTGTCTCTTGACCAAAAGTTGGTAGTAATGGGGAGAACTGTGATTTAACATTGGCTTGATGCGCAGTTATATTGCTGCTTTCATAATAGCATGCAGTTGTTCTCAATTTGCTCTTATTGGTAGCAGTTTAGCTATTTAATTGGAGGCTCTTTGTAACTTTTATGCTATACTGCGAATCTAGACATGCAATTGTCTGATTCTTATATTAAATATCAATTTTTAATATCATCATCATTCTTTATTGCATAATCTTGAAATTTTTCTATTGCAAATTCGTGATAATTAATGCACATGCGACCATATTGTAGATGCATCTTTCAAAATAATATATCGGTCCACATGGCAGGTGAACGGGCCCATATTCACCTTTTATTATTTCCATAAATAATGGAATTTTATCCCGAACTTAGTTGATGATGATCACATAATGAATTTTCCTTTGAGAGCAATTATCATAATGATTTATGGAGAATCTTCAGGTTCTTCCAAATAATGTATTGCGCATCTTAAGTGATCCGGAATGGTCTGTAACCGGTCACGCCAAATATCATATTATATGGGTAAAACTTCGGGTTTACCTCTATATGAATCAGTAAACTTCTGGTTTACCTGAATTTTTTCATAATCCTGATAACACAATCCGCATGTTTTTTTTTCTTCATCTTCATCATAATAATGATTGCGGATTATTCACATTCTTTATAATAATATATACTGTATATGTAAGATATAAATAACAATAATAAAAAATGTAAAGAAATAAATAAATAACTTCGTATAAATGCTCAATTTCATGATCTTCAGGATCACCTATAGCTCAATATATTAGGATCCTTGTTTGTAACTCAAAATCTTTAATGATCTTTTGTTTATATCGCAAAATCTCTTAGGATATTCAGATCTTATTTTCATGATCCTAGATCATTCATAAAAATAATTCAGGATCTTCAGGATCTCTGTTCATGATTTAAGATCTTCAGAGATCTTCAATCTCGTTAATTCATAGTCCCATATATTTAGGATCTTCAGGATCCTTGATTCATTTAAAATCTTCTAGGATCTTCATGATCATTTATTTATTACTCATGATTTGTTAGGATCTTCAAGATCCTAAATATAGTAATTATTGAGCTTTTGAATAACTCTTAATCTTCTTGATCATTTTATAATAAAATTCAATGAGCATAATGATATATGTATATAAAAAATATAATGCAGTGCAGGAAATAAAAAGGTAATTGTAAATGCAGTGCAAGAAATAAAAATGTAAATGTAAATGCAGTGCAAGAAATGTAAAATATAATGTAAATGCGGAATCTCAAAATATGTATGAATATTCTTGATCTTCAGGATCATGATATCGAATCTTCAGAATACGATATTCATAAAGAATGCAATTTTCTTGATTGTACTATTAACGAATAATATATGCAAATATTTTCTATATCTGAGGCAAATTTTGTCTAGCATGATTGCGCTTCATAAAATCATCAAATTTCGCGCTGCATTATATCATCAGTTTTCCGATAGCGTCATCGCTCTTCTCAAAGTTATCATTCTTCCAATCAATTGAACTTTACATTCTTTTCATGCATTCTTTATTTGTATGAAACATCATCGTTCTTTATCGATAGCATGATGATGCTAACTATTTTTTTTTCAAAGTCATTCATGTCCGTGACCATGGTAATTATAACGGTTAGATGTACTCTATCGAGTTATCATAATTATAAACCGCAATACTCACTTATGAGAGTGAGCTATATACTTATTATTTCAACACTCACTTCAGGGAGTGAAATATATTCGTTGTAATTATACAACACAACACTCACTTCTGGGAGTGGGGATACACATGATAATCAATAAATTGATTCACTCACTTTAGGGAATATATATTATAAACTACAACACTCTCTTCTGGGAGTAGTGTATATCCTCGTTATAATCATAAATTGCAACACTTTCTGAGAGTGCTATATATCATCGTCATAATCGATGTGTATAATAAATTATATTTCAGCATCTGTCAATCATGCATCATACCACACTTTTTCATTTCGTGATAACTTATATGCTACTACTCTCTTCAGGGAGTAGAGTATATTGGTACATACCTGGTGTGGAACAACTTTATGTATAAAAAAATAAATCATATGATATGATGTGTATTCAATATTAATTATCATAAAATAAATTGATATAATCTTAATAATTAAGGTGAAAATTAAAAAATATGAGATCTTGTTGTTGGAGCTACTTTTTATACTCACAGGAATAAGGGTCTTGCATATACACCGTACGGTGAGTTTGAAGCGAAGCCCTCCAGTATTCCGTATGTGGCACCCTTCAGTTGGATGAATCATCATGGTGCCAGTTGATGTGTCAGTTGAGCTCGGTGAAATTAAAATTGCTGCCTGAATCACAAGCATGGTTGCTTTGTTGAACATCATCATTCGTTATCTTCTTCAAACTAAAGCAAAAAATATAATAGCTAATTAGCACATAAAATATTGAATTATAACTAAAATAGTATTGAAAATTTGAATGAGGGTTTGAGATCTCCGTGGTCTGATTTTGAACAGCAACGTCATATGGTTAGCTTAAAGGAATGTCGGAGGCGGCCCTCATGATTTGTGCCCATAATATGCCGCAGATGAAAAGCTTCCATGATACCATCTCAATTGGGATCTACTGTCATTAGTAAAGGAAGTGAATAAGCGTTGTGGAGATGGCTCCTCCATGTGTTGCTTTCGGTGGAATATTGGATGAACACGCGAACCCAGCAAACAATTCAGACGTAGTTAAAAAAAAATTAAGTCAAATCGTGCTGATAACGTGTTACGAAAGTAGAGAAGTAATAGAGTGAGAGAACTTGAGGATAATCTTATTATCACATATAGGGGCCCTTATATAGGGATTACATAGACTTGGAGAGGAAGTAAAATCAATATACGGAAGGTCCAAATAAGGAAGATGATATATACACACAATATTGAACATCCACATAATATTGAACATCCATCGGGTTTTCCTGGTAAGGTTTTTAACGAGGCAGCTTACAAAAAGGGATCCATAATTGTGTACTCTTTTTCCTTCACTAGATTTTTATCCCAATGGGTTTTTTCTAGTAAGGTTTTAACGAGGCACAATTCCCTTATGAACATCCAAGGGGGAGTGTTATGAATATATTATGTGGATGTTCAATATTGTGTGTATATATCATCTTCCTTATTTGGACCTTCCGTATATTGATTTTACTTCCTCTCCAAGTCTATGTAATCCCTATATAAGGGCCCCTATATGTGATAATAAGATTATCCTCAAGTTCTCTCACTCTATTACTTCTCTACTTTCGTAACAATATATATATATTTATGAATTTTGCCATAAATATATACTATATATTTTCTGATTATTACATCATTTCTTGCATATGTATTGTCCTAATTTAAACTGAGCCTATTTTTGGCAACCCCATGACCTTCCATATTTAAATATTTCCTTTTTTAAACGCGTTACACGTAACATTTTTAACATGTTACATACGTGTCGCGCGTACCAAAATTAGGTGTTTACAACTACAATTCATAGTCTAGCAAAATAGATGCGAATAATAAAATTTACAACCGTACTCTTCAAGTCAGAAGCCTCAAAACTTAAAATTGATAAGTGTTTTTTCATAATGGAATGAATGAATGTGTTACAAAACAATAATGTGGTCTTACAAAATAATAATTAGGGTCTTAATGACTTACACATAAATAATTGGGTTCTTAAACTAAAATAATAGGGATCTTAGACTAAATTAATGGGGATATGCGTATATTTTTCTTCAGAAATAAATCTAGTATTTCAATAAAAATACTTGATAATGGAGTTACGTTCGTAACCCCATTATTTTTAATGGGTCCGCCACCGGCGGGGATGGTAATAACCGCGATTATAGACTTAATATCATAACTATAACTATTATGGTACAAAAATTATCATTATAACCGCACCATATTATAATTGTGCAGTTAACCATCGTAGTAAATATAGTGCGAAAAATTATTATTATTTGAATTTTATAGCACATTTGCCGACTCTAGTCTTGTCCAAACGAAAAAAAACTCAATATGCGGGTAAGGACATCCGTTGGGGCGGGAACCCGAAAACATCGTCACCTTGTTTCTCCTTGCCCAAAAAAAACTCATGCAGATCAGTCAGTCATCTTTCTCATCTCCTCTTCTGTGGCTTTCTTTTATCCGCCCCTTGTCTCGATGCTCCATGATACTATAGATTTCTAGGGTTTCACATGGTTTTCCACTGCAATATTGCTGTTCATTGCTTTTTCCCAGGATTCGATGCTAAATCTCCGCAAAGGCGCCAAGGTCTGGGTCGCGGACACCACCACGGCCTGGGTTGCCGCAGAGGTCGTGGATTTGGTAGGCAAGCAGGTGCAAGTTTTGACCTTCTCTGGCGAAAAGGTAATGACGGCACTATGCTTCTGTATTAATTTGTATGTGCATTGTTTGATTTTGAGGGTTAATGTGCTGAATCAGAAGGGTAGGGACGAACTAAGTAGGGTAAGTTGATGTAAGTCGCTTATTATTTTTTATTTGGTTGTCTATGCTCTATGGTGGGGGACACAGCTCTTGGCCTCGCAGGAGAAGTTGCATCTCAGGGATGACGACCAGGAAATTGCAGGAGTGGATGATATGATCAAGTTGACCTACTTGAATGAGCCTGAAGTGTTGTTTAATCTTGAGAGAAGATATGGCCTCAACTATATTTATGTAAGTCTCTATAACTCTATATCAGTCAGCAGCTACAGACTACAGTTAGTATTTAGAATCTGAGGGGTTACTTTTTGGTTCATCTAGAGTGATTAGCTCGGGCCTCGGGTTGGTGGGTTCTAGTTAAGATTTCTTCATGCTTTTTATTGTGGATGATGCAGTGGAGTAATCAAAGAAGAAATACAACAATGAGGTTGGATGGCATTTCATTTTGATGAGCAACTTTAGATTATATATCTTGAGAGCCTCTCCAAGCTGTAATTTCCTATTATCGAAACAATGTGGATATTATTCCATCTCATTTGTATTGCCTTTGAAAGAACAGGAATTTGAGAGCTTAATCTATAGGAAAAGACCTCAATTATGAAGGTGGTACCATAATCTTTATAAAAGAGGACCTCAAGTCTGACTCTTGAGGATATTAATTCATGCAGGAAGTAAGAATTATCTCTAAATGTTCGGAAGAAATACAGATTCAGTTTAATAATACTAACAACTTAATACCAGCAGATGTAATAAGTTAGTGCTTAATTTTCTTTTATGGGCAATCACAAAACAAAGGAGAGTTATGCCATCAGGGAAGTTCTAAATGAATGCTTTTTGTAAACCATATGCAAATAAAGTTTGCTACATATCATGTTAAGGGTGCCTACAGTCTATATGTGTGTCGTTAACTAAGTGTACATCACAGCATGGAATTTTTTGCATTCATTGGGATCTTATGTCCCTTAACATTCTGCATCTGTTCTCCTTTAGTCTATTTGACTCGCTAGTTCATCTATTCAATTTCAATGGTTCACATGAAATTATGGTTGAGGCTCTTCCTGCATTGATTTGGTTCCTATAAGAGATGGGATAATGATTTTACTAACTTTTTTATAATGCTTAATTTCCTGGTTGCCTTTTTGTCCACCATTTATATCAATAAATATTTGTTGCATTTAAATCTATTTTGGATGTTATTTTTCTTGAAATTTGCATATATCATGGTCTGTGTTCGGTCTAGCTGATATATTCCGGGTTTATATATTCTGGTATGTACTGCAAAAAAATATTATTTTTCACACTCTTTCCTTTTTTACAAGACATACACAGGGAGCATATTGATAGCTGTCAATCCATTCATGAAACTTCCTCATCTTTACAATGTACACATGATGGAGCAATACAGGGGTGCTCCATTTGGTCAGCTAAGTCCGCATGTTTTTGCAGTGGCTGATGCATCCTACAGGTTCGTAACGTTGAGATGTTTGCAAAATTTGGAAGGGCTACAACTATGAGATGACACTTTTGGTTGACTGACTTGGTAGATACCTTATCCTCTACTATCCAGAGCCATGATCAACGATACTAAGAGCCAGTCCATTCTGGTAAGCGGGGAAAGCGGAGCTGGCAAAACAGAGACAACGAAACTAATCATGCAGTACCTCACTTTTGTTGGTGGTCGCATTGGTGGTGGAGACAGAACAGTTGCACAACAACTTCTTGAAGTAAGAGTCTTTGAACTTGAGTAATTTGGATGGGACGGTGACAGCCTTAATTAAGCCCATTATGTCACTATGCGTTTTTGGGTGATCCGGTGTTTTGGTCATCTAGTGAAAGCTGTAGACCTGTGTTTTATTCTTAATGGTCAATGATTTAGCCAGATTTCTGGCCTTCTTGATGAGATTTTCTTTAGTGTATTTTCGCTTTCTGTCCTATCTTTTGATCCACAGATCTATTTATTTTTTCTGAGAGTTGGGATTTACGTGTATTTCTGGATAGACAAGAGCTTCGAATTGTTTTTGCATCCACTGTGTTAATTTCGTAATTCTATAAGCTGGCTCCATTATTTTGGTGCCATTGGTTGAAAGTCTATCTTGATATTGGCACAAGAAAAGGTTATTATTTGCCAAAGGAAAGAGCTTACTGAAGGACAAAGGAGATGCTATCCAATATATGTCGCATGACAATATATCTTAATTGGTTTATTTCACATCTCAAGGTTCAATTAAGCTTAACTCAAACTTCCGATTTTTGGCCTCCATCCCGTCAAAATAATTGACTAATATTTTAATGTAATTGTTGGATGTAAGGTTATTCTGCTATGTCATCTGTGTCTTAATGTTAATCAATTAGAATTTTTGGTGTATTTCTACTTTTACGAGAAATATTGCTGATATTTCTCTATCTCCGTTCAATACAGTCAAATCCACTACTGGAGGCATTTGGGAACGCGAGGACTGTCAGAAATGATAACTCAAGGTGAATAACATTCAAACAATTACAGCCTTGTAGGAAATTCTGGTTTTTATAATAGAAGTTCTTGGAATCATTTTTTTGGACCAATCAGCAACCTTTTGGGAAGATTGACAAAGCAAGCTCAATCTTTTGTTTGAATTTTGACAAAACTGTTCCCCATTTTGACTATTAAGATAAGTACAAACAGCCAGAAGAAACACTAGATGGTAATTGTTCTATTACACTTCTTCATTTTTGGTTTTCTGGTGCCAATGAGTAGTATTGTTGCAAAAGTACGCTCATATCTGAATTATGATAGTATTATTATGTCTTATATACTGCAGTCGTTTTGGCAAGTTTGTGGAGATACAGTTTAGTGCAAGTGGTAGGATATCTGGTGCTGCTATTCGAACATACCTCTTGGAACGATCACGTGTTGTTCAAATTACTAATCCTGAGAGGAACTATCATTGCTTTTATCATTTGTGTGCATCTGGCAGGGTAATGTAATATCCTCTCATCTTAGTTACTTTTTATGTTCATCTTATCAGTACAGTTTGTTTTGGAGTATTTATATTATTCTTCCTTTCAGTTTATATATTTCGTATTGACTGAGTCTCAGTTCCAACCATTTCCTAGTATGGAAACTAGTGGAACCTTTCATACAAAGAATGCCATGATCAACTATTAACTGTTATAACAAAAGAGGTGTTTGTTTATTGACATTTTCATAGTGAAATGTGAGACTTCATTAGTGAAAGGTAATGCTTCATTTGATTGTATTTTCGGATGTTAATTTTATGCAAAAAGCACAGCTCTTCTTTGTATTTTTTTGGACATATTTGCATATTCAATGCTTCTGAAATTTCAGAAAGTCATTCGTTACCTGTCATTCCAGTTTATTCAAGGTTAGATTTACACACCTTTGGAATTACACGAATACAGATTGCAGAAAAATACAAATTGGAACATCCAAGCCACTTCCACTACTTGAATCAAAGTAAAACATATGAGTTAGATGGAATGAGCAGCGCAAAGGAATATCTGAAGACAAGGAGAGCCATGGATATTGTTGGCATAAGTTCCACTGATCAGGTCTGAGCAATGATTACCTTTTTTTTGGCTCTTATGATTTTTTCTGTGGCTGTCTTATTCCTTCAGATACTTTTATGCTATTAGGAAGCTATATTCCGTACACTGGCAGCAATTTTGCATTTGGGAAACATAGAGTTTTCACCAGGCAAAGAACATGACTCCTCAGTCATAAAGGATCAGAAATCAAACTTCCATATGCAAATGACAGCTGATCTTTTCATGTAGGTGTCTTAGTTCCTGTCATTTCTTGTATTTATTTAGCTGAATAAAAGATAGACTTGAGTTAATAGTCTGGTGCTGTTTTGTATCAGTTCATAAATTATTTATCCATCCCCAGCCTTTTGCATTAAGTGCTTGGTGAGACATATTCATATTAATCGTTATTTTTATCAGGTGTGACGCCGACCTCTTATTAGCGACATTAAGTACTCGTACCATCCAGACTCGTGAAGGAAATATTTTAAAAGCCTTGGATTGTAATGCTGCTACTGCTAGTAGAGATGCACTTGCAAAGACCGTCTATGCTCGGCTGTTTGATTGGTATCCTCCTCAGGGATTGATCTTGCGTTTGATGGCAGTGTATGCAACTCTGAGATAACATGCATGTTGATATTGCAGGTTGGTTGACAAGATCAATAAGTCTATCGGACAAGCTGGACAAGACCAGAAGTCAAACTTACAAATCGGCGTTCTGGATATTTATGGCTTTGAATGTTTTGATCATAATAGGTATCCATTTGTTTGTTTGATTAAGTCATCTGTGTTGGATGAACAAGCAACTAAACATTTAATATGCGTGATTTATTATTTTATTGTGCAGGCTATTGTAGAAGTATATAGCCTTGCAGAATTTTTTGGTCGCTATATTTGTGGACCCATCATTTTTTTGCTGTTCTTTTTTAAATCTATTTTAACATTGTCGTGTATTTTTTTACTGTTGTCCATAACTTCAGGTCTGGTCCTTTCTTTAGTAGTCATCACTCTATTATTCAGATGGCCCCTTTCTTAAACTCATTTCCCACTTCAGACAAACAGAAAAGCGAACGTCTTCCTTTATCTGGGCAAAAATGTATTAGTTACAGTCCTGCATTTGCTGTATCTTTAGTTGTTAAGCTTCTTTCTTAAGTTATGTGCTCCTGATATCAGGCCGTGTTTCCCTATCAGCTTTATGCAATATCATTACTTCATTAGCATATGCTTTATTTTCTCTATATTTCAGTGTCATTGGTTATGATTTTCCTTTATTAACAGATGAACAATTTCCATTTTACAGTTTTGAGCAATTTTGTATCAACTTTGCAAATGAAAAGCTCCAACAGCATTTCAATGAGGTCAGCCCTGTTTTGAATTATTCTACTCTTAGATTATAGAAACTCTGAATTTAAAAGGACTTAAAAACTTTCTTATGTATCATATTTTTCCAGCATGTATTCAAGATGGAACAAGAGGAGTATAGTAACGAAGAAATTAATTGGAGCTATATTGAGTTCATCGACAATCAAGATGTGCTTGATTTGATTGAAAAGGTTACCAATCATTTTGCTTTTACAAATGTGCCGTTTAGGTATCTTCCTTAGTTTTGTGGAACTTGTGCTCAGCAACTATTTTATGACAGCCATTGTAAATTTTAAGCAAAGCCATTTTTCCAATTGCATGGTGAAGAAGTATCCAAGTCGTAGTTATAAATGAGGTTTTTTACAGTATCGAGGTTAGTCGATGATAAAAATTCATTTAATATTGTTGAAACGTTATTTCTTCATTGGATTCTGAACCCGTAAGTTCAAATTGTCAAAGTTCGAGTGTTGATAGTGATCCCATATGAATATATACTGTGTCTAGACACTAGTAAACATGAAGAAACAGTATGTATTAGATGATCGGACAATCCTTTTTAAATGGAATCATTATCTAACAGTTCACATTTAAATGCCTGTCTCTAAGTAGTCTTCTCTATTCTACATGCAGAAACCAATTGGGATTATTGCGCTTCTAGATGAAGCTTGGTATGAATCGGTTTTTCAGTATATTGTTAACTTTGATATCTAGGTAGGTTTACCGTGCTTATGTTCACTAAGTTCTTTGTTTTCTGTAGTATGTTTCCAAGAGCAACGAATAAAACCTTTTCGGGAAAGCTATATCAGAACTTTAAAACAAGTTTCAGATTCCAGAGGCCTAAATTTTCGGAGACAGATTTTGCAATTTCTCACTATGCTGGAAAGGCATGTTATTTTTTGGCTCCATTTCAGTTGCCATTGTGTTAAATCCTAGATATTCAAGCAGTTTCAGACATCTGTTACTTCTGGTGCAGGTCACATACAATACAGACTCTTTTTTGGATAAAAACCGTGATTATGTTGTTGTAGAACATTCTAATCTGTTATCCTCTTCCAAGTGCCGCTTTGTTGCTGATTCTTTCTCTGCACAAGCCGAGGAAACTACAAGATCATCGTATAAGTTTTCGTCAGTCTCTACCAGATTTAAGGTGTGGCATTGCCATTTTATGTTGGCCATGTTGTTCCCTTTGTCTTTGGAAATTGATAGGTATAAAGCTTCTGCTTTAGACCAAAGGGAAAATTCTGTTGATTTCTTGATGATTGTGAAGGATGGCTTTGGAAGCCTGTATCTATAGAAAGTTCTTTGGAGGATGTCGAAGTACAAATTGGTTTGCTTGCTATATTTAATATCTTTCTCTTGCTGTTCTGCTAAGAAATCCCTGGGTAAGTGAGAGGGCTATTTGGTGTTCCCATAAATGTTTTACATCATACTTTGATCGGTTTCTTCCCAATTGCTCCGATATGAGTTATAGGTGATTTGAAATTTTCATTAATGTCTTCTTACATTTGTTAACACACCCGTTAACTGAGCTCATGCAAAATTATATTTGGACAAAGTTCTGTTTGTTAGTTTACGCTCCTACCCATATAGTGGTGTACCGTTATTTATTTTTCTCCCCTCCTGTGCAGCTGTTCTCTTAAACCTCTTGTTTTGAATTACACTATCCACTTGAGTATTCATTTCATGCAGCCGTATTTAGTATTCAAGAATTGCTCTCTTGTTTGTAACTTGCTGATATCACTACTTTCTTCTGCTGATTGTAGCAACAACTTCAAGCACTGATGGACACACTCAATTCAACGGAACCTCATTATGTTCGCTGTGTGAAGCCAAATTCTCTAAACCAGCCAAAAATATTTGAGAAAGTGGGTGTTTTACATCAGTTACGATGCGGTGTAAGTGGATACTGTCTCTTTTTTTGGGGCTAAAAGTGGATACTGTCTCTTTGTCTCATAGATTTTAGTTTTCTCAGTCTTCCTCATAAGATTGCTGATTGCTTTTTATTTTGATCACCATAAATTATTACTTGCAAAACATGCATCAAATTATGATGGGTACTTGCGCAATGTATTAAGGGCATAATAACACTTGAGTATGTTCTTTAAGAGTCACATTTTCACACGAAGGCGAGTGTTATAAAGAGCAGTCTCATATTGAATAGGTAAAAAATGTGTTCACAAGGGAAAGACATTTGACCACCAATCAATTTAAGCTTTTGGTTGGATATAGATGCATTTACCCCTGGGTATTAACACTTCTGTCACTGTTAGGTTGTTCTAGAGTGGAGAGCTATTTTCATGGCTTAGGAGAAGGCATTAAGTAAACGTAAATCTCACTTAGATGAAAGGTCTTTCATCTCCAAGTGTTCAATGGGGTTTTTCTTTTTTCTGATCACATTCTCTAGTATGTTGCAACCTTAATATTGTTGTACTTTACATATTTCTACATTGTGCAATGAAGTTGCTTTTCTTGATAACTTGTTGCATCTTTTTCTACTCATAATTTGGATTTCTCTAGGGAGTTTTAGAGGCCATTCGTATAAGTCTTGCTGGTTATCCATCTCGAAGATTTTATGCAGAGTTCATTGATCGCTTTGGATTACTAGTCCCTGAATTAATGGATGGAAGGTACAGTTACAATTCTCATCACTCTTGTTTTTTGAAAGCACTCTCGGGCTTATACAAGAAAGAGACTTGAAGTTTGTAGTTTTCTTCTTCCATCATTTATGCATATTTCTATCTCCTTTTGGTTTGTTTATTTAGTAGAAAATCCTTATCAATAACTACACGTCATATGCCTAGTTAATGCCTTGACCTTTGCTATATCTTTTTTATGATTATGTTTCCGCTACACGTCATGGATTCAGCTATGATGAACGAACAATGACAGAAAAAATATTGAAGAAACTGAAGCTTGAGAACTTTCAGGTATTCTCCCTGTGATCCATGTAATGATTCATCAGTTACTTGTTGAAGTGTACTTCTAAGTTTAATATGATGTATTGCTTGTGAGTTATCTGTAGTTAGTCTAGCGTATAAACTTTTTCTGGCAGCTAGGCAAAACAAAAGTGTTCCTTAGAGCTGGTCAGATTGGAGTTCTGGATTCCCGACGGACTGAGATTTTGGATAGTGCTGCAAAGAAAATCCAGCGGATGTTTCAGTCTTATATTGCTCGAAAGCTCTTCATATCAACTAGAGCTGCTTCATGTGCTATCCAAGCATATGTCAGGGGTATATACTGCATAATCCATCTATGATCCATCAATTGTATCTTATTATGAACTGCTATTCTTGCCGATTCACCTATGAAAAGCCCACATTTTGATACACTATTGGTAGCTCTAGTTTTTACGCAGCCTTCCGCCCTAGTAAAACTGGCATCTGTTACATGTACTGCTCTTCCAAATATGCGATTCACATTCGCTGGATTTTATTTTCATCAATGGATTGTGGATAGTTGACATGTTAATTTTCTTAGCATTCTCACAAACTGGACGATGTCAAATTCCTCTCAAGTTCATCCTCGTTTTAAACCAGTTAGTGGTCAACATTAAGTGTTCGGCCAATTAAACAACTTAGTATTTCCAACTTCTTAGGCTGTCAGTGTAAACTTCTGTTGTGAATTCTACTAACAGTTTTTTCTTGTTTGCTTGAGGATGCTTGGCACTGCAGCTTTATGAAGTGAAAAGGCAGACAGCTGCTGCTATTGACATACAAACATACATAAGAGGGTCACTATTAAGGCACACTTATGTGCTAATGCATGTGGCTGCTATTACTTTGCAGTCGAATATACGAGGATTTGCAGTTAGACAGAAATTTTTGGACATGAAGAGGATAATAGCTGCTTCTGTCATCAAGGTAAGATATAATATTAGATGGATCACTTCTCAGGGACTCAGGATTTCCATTTATTTCATCCATTCAATATTGTAATTAAAAGATTGTCTTCACATGGTCTGTTTATGAATATTACCTGTGTTCAATATCTCCATAAGGGTATCAACGTGACTTTGTCTCGTTGGCTGTTATGTCTTCCATGCTACTTGGGTTGTAGGCTCAATGGAGGACATACAAGTTCCAAAAGAATTATAGGCATTATAAAACCTCTGTTATTAGATTACAATGTCTATGGAGGCAAAATCTTGCGAGAAGAGAGTTAAAGAGGCTAAAAAAGGTGACTTGAGTTACGATAATTTCTTTATAAATATGCTACTAACTTTGTTGTGCAGTTGTGTTGATCTTAGCTAGTATTTAATCTTTGCAGGAGCTTAGTGAAGCTGGTGCGTTGCGTCTAGCTAAAAGTAAACTAGAGAAGGAGTTGGAAGATCTTACATGGAGGTTGCAATTAGAGAAAAGATTAAGGGTAATTTGCAAATAATTTTTGGCATCTTAAATCTTTCATTTTTAACAACTGGAATTCTTTTTTGATGCTTAATTTCGTTTTTACAACACTTTCTTGTGCAGATTTCCAATGAAGAAGCTAAATTAGAAGAGATCTCTAAAATCAAGACATCTATGGAATCTTTGACTCTTGAGTTGGATGCTGCAAAATTGGCAACAATCAACGAATGCAACAAGAATGCAGTGCTGCAAACTCAATTAGATTTATCAGTTAAAGAAAAGTCTGCTCTGCAAAGGGAACTTGCTTCAGTTGCTGAGCTAAAGAAGGCAAATGCATACTTAGCGGTCAGTCTGCAGTTATATATGTTACCCATGTGCTTTATTGTTTGATTTTATAATCTGCATCAACTATCTACCTGCTGCGTGTTTATGTTATACCTTTGGCATTGTTATATTTGCGTTAGTTTGCGAGATGGTAGAAAAGCTTCTCTTGTGTTTTAGAGAGGCTGGTAAACAATATTGTTACACTGCCTATTTGGTTGGACATGCAGAGTTCCTTGGGTACATTAGAGAGTAAAAAAGTGGCACTGGAGGTTGCTCTTGCAAAGGCTCAGAAGGATAGTAGTGATGCAATTGAGAAGCTTCAGGAAATGGAGCTTAATAATTCCCAGCTCCAGGAAAATTTGAATAGGTATCGTTTTGTGTACTTTTTTTTCTTTTTCAGTTTGTCTAGGTGATTTTCTGCTTTACCATTCCCATAAATCAGCACTTTAAGCTATTTGATGATTTTAATTCATACTGCTTCTTTGTTTGTTTTTCAGTCTTCAGTTGAAGGTTTCAAATTTAGAGGATGAGAACCACATCCTGCGGGAAAGAACATTGACTATGATTCCGAAGAATGTTCGCACCATTTTCACAAAGTCAATTTCAGATGTGAGTCTGTGTATATGAACTTGTGACATGAATCTTACTGAACCTATAAATAGCAGTATAAAATCATTCAGATCCCATCTTACTTTTATTGTAGACGAGATTTTGATTGTGGTTGGTTTTCTTCATGTGCTTTTTGTGGATTTTAAACAATCTTCTTTAGCTAATATATTTCTGATCTCTCTTTAATTCAGAAATTCTCTGGACGAGCAAGTGATAGAAGGCTTGTAAGACAAATTATCTCAACTGAAGTTCCTTTAAACACTTCCTGCAAGGAAGTTTTCATTTCATTGACATTAAGGTAATGCCTAATGCAGGACTCTCCATTACCGATCAAACGCTCAATGCAATTTTCACATGGCACGTCTGAGTCTATGCCAAAGTTAGCAGCAGAGAGTCACCAGGTCGTCATATTTAGAATTTTAGCTAATGCAACGAAATAATTCTGTTTTCTAGCCTCTTCCCTGTTTAACCATGACTGTATATTATATCTACAGGAGTACTATGTATTCCTATCAAGGTGTATCAAAGAACGGCTAGGGTTCAAGGATGGTAAGCCATTGGCTGCGTGTGTCATATACAGATGTCTGCTTCACTGGCATGCCTTTGAGTCTGAGCGGAGCGCTATTTTCGATCATATTATTGAAGGAATTGATGAAAATTTGAAGGTAAATTTACCAGCTATAATTGGCAAACATCTTCTAGTATTTATACTATTGTTCTCCTTTACTATTGCAGTTTGGGTTAAACGACTTATGATTGCAATTGTCTCAGGGTGGAGATGACAACATTACTTTCCCTTATTGGCTTTCCAATACAACAGCACTTCTCTGGCTACTGCAGAGAAATTTACGGTCAAATGGTTTCTTTAATGTACTAGGTCAACGATCTCCACGTTCTCCTGGATCTTCTGGACTGACACCCCGTGTTGTGCACGTGAGTCTAGTATCATAGCTTGATTACTGATTGGCAGTTTCCTTTTAACTACCGAATTGTTCTAGTACTGTAACTTACAGTGGCATTCCTAGTACCTCGAGTTAAAAGAAAACCAAAATATCATGAACAGAGTTGCTTTTGCACGTCTTAGTTGAAATTGTGGACTCTGCATCCACCTGACCTTAACTTTCTATGACAACTCAACCGAGTATGTACGAAAACCAAATTAATGTTGTATACACCATTTTTTGGAACCCTTAATCTAAAACTTATTAGAAGAGAAAATGCGATCTTCTAGTGTGAGATGCATTCCTTCTAGTAAAGCCAAAATTTACACAAAAAGTAGTCAATCGGAAGAAAAAGTTATCTAACCACTATACAATTTTCCTTTCACTGTTTTCCTTTACATCATTTACTTCTTTTGCTTGCATTTATTGGTGAATAGAAGTTCATATCATTTGCTAAATTGTTTTTCAGATGAAATCACCATTTAGGCCTACTGGCTTTGATGATGGCTATTCCCACAAGGAAGCAAAATATCCAGCCATACTTTTTAAACAGCAATTAACTGCGTGTGTGGAGAAAATTTTCGGCTTAATTCGTGATAAGATGAAAAAAGAGTTGTTACCTCTCCTTGGATCATGCATTCAGGTGATTCACCCAGCTTTTTGCTTCCCTGTTACTCGTTTGTCTTCATCCCTCTTCAAGGCATTGTCTCTGCTTTAGAAGACATATTATACATACATATATATATAAATGTGTGTGTGTACAAAAACCGCAGGACTAACTGTTATTTCTTTCTTCTTAAGGCACCAGAAATTGCAAGACACACTAGTAAATCTTCAAGATTTTCTGATAGCATTCAGCAACAACCGCCTAATAACCAGTGGGATAGAATTGTTAAGTTTTTGGATTCTCTCGTTAGTCGTCTCGGGGACAATCATGTATGTATAACACCTCCTTGCTGACATGCTTTTTTCATCGGCCTCATTTTGTTGTGATTGTTATTAGTCTCCTGACGAGAACTTGTCTTTATCAACTAACTGAATTTGCATTTGGTTAAAGAAATTACCATCTTAGCTAAGTATCACTTGTAAGCTGCTAAGATATTACTGTTTGAGTTTGTTTTTTTTTAAATAAATGGGCTTTGATATTTGTTAATAATGCTGTGGCCGTGGCCGATAAATGAGCTCTAGTATATTATGTTTTACTCGCTAAAATGATTCAGACATTGTTTTTACATTCAATTTATTTTGTTTGAAATTATCCATGCAGGTACCCTCGTTTTTCATTCGTAAACTTGTGACTCAAGTTTTCTTGTTCATCAACGTACAACTTTTCAACAGGTAAAGTGGTAAAACCATATTGTTCGACCTCTGTTAGTTTGTGCATTGTTGAAAATTGCAATTTTTATGCAGTCTTCTATTGCGACGTGAATGTTGCACGTTTTCAAATGGCGAGCAGGTCAGATCTGGTCTAGCAGAACTAGAGAAATGGGTAATCAATGCAAAGGAGGTGGTAAGTGGAGGTTTTAGGTTTCACATGTTATTCCCTTCCCTTTAGTAGTTGGAAGTCTATTTATTTGAAAATTGTACACAAAATTTAGGTTGCAGCAGGAACCTTTTGGGAAGATCTGAAATTTATCAAACAAGCTGTCGGGTTTCTTTTGATAGAACAGAAGAGGAAGAAGTCTTTAGAGGAAATCAAGAATGATCTTTGCCCAGTAAGATCGACCTATCGCCTTTCCTGTTTCTTACACGAAATCCGTTCTTTCTTTTTGCATGAACCATTCATGAATTCGTCAGACTTTATCGTAATCTTGGACATGCAGGCGCTGACAGTGAGACAAATATATCGAATCAGTACAATGTATTTCGACGATATATACGGTACACAGAGTGTATCAAAAGAGGTGATTGTTGGTTTTTGCTTTTGATAAACTTCTCCAATCCATATGAATATCCCATCCAATAGTATCTGATATACGTTTGTTGCTGATCAGGTAGTTGCTCAAATGAGAGAGATTTTGGACAAGGACAGTCAAAATCATCTGTCCAGTTCGTTCTTGTTAGATGACGATTTGAGGTAAACTTATGTTTGATCATTTGCATACTGCCATGAAAGAATAATAAACACTGTTGTTTCTCGTTCAAGGCATTAAATTGGGTTAATAACCTATAAACTGTCTGAAGTTTGCCTCATGTGAGATCTTGGTGTCTGAAGTTTAAAATGTTGATATATCCAAATTTGCTGTTAAATTTGACAGAATTATGTGAAATGTCAAAATTGCATATTATACAATTATGTTGGCCAGCCACCAACCAACTCCGGCCGGCGGCCACCCAACTCCGGCCGACGGCCACCCTACCCCGGCCGACGGCCACCCTATTCCGGCCGGTGACCACCCTACTCCGGCCACCACCCAACTAGGGGTAATTTTAGAATTTATTTTTTTATCTGGTCATGTGACAAGCACATGACCAAGTTCTGTTAATTTTAACAGCAAATTTGGACGGAGACATCAAATTTCAACAAAAGTGAAACTGCATACATTCAATATCAACATTTTAAACTTCAGACACCAAAATCTCACATGAGGCAAACTTCAGACAGTTTATAGGTTCTTAACCCCATTAAATAACATGATTATTTTTAGATACATGAATATTTGTTGTTGATGTAAATTTGGAGACTTGTGATTTTGTTTGCAGCATCCCATTCTCAAGTGAAGATATAGACACGGAAATTCCTGCGATCGATCCTATGGATATCGAAATCCCTAAACCCCTGACAGATTATTCTTGTGCACAGTTTCTTATCCAACAACAACAACCAATAAACAGCTCAAGCTGATTGCGGCGAGCATGTAGAATCATGCATACTATCATTTCTTCATTAATGGTTATAATTATTGTTGTTGTTGGCTAATTACACTTACAGGTCAGTTAGGCAAGCAGCATATATATAGAAGGTGAGAGTTAATTAAGGAAGGATATAAAGGACTACTAGCCTAGGCAACCTTACAAAAAAACCATATATTGGGCTTTTGTTGATGAAGATTAGGTTAGGTAATTCCACATGAAGCTGTCCTTTGTATATACAGAGCGAGAAATCAACTTCTTAAGAAAACAGTTTGTCTTGTATAACATCCACAATGGTATTACATACTATTTACTTAAATATAAGTAGCTTTGGTTTTAAATCAATTAAAATGTATATGTGAATGCATATTATAAATAAATTTATATATATTCCAAAAAATATAAAATGTAAGTTCAATTTTTAAACTAATTGATACATTTATATTAATATTTGCTAAATTGGACAAAATGTCAACACTATTAGAAAATACACATGAAATGATTTATATCATAAATTTACATTGATTATACATAAAAATTCCTTACAAAATGTTCACATCATTGATTATAATGTTTGTCTCCAATGTTACATTTTTTAAGGGCTATTATTTGTATAGGCGGGCTGGGTCGGTTTTTTCGAATTGCCCATAATCAGGGTTTGATCCAGACATGAGTCGGACCATGACTATGTTAATTTAGTTACGAGATTGAAAATGTTTAGAGATTATTGTAAAAACTAAAAGTTATGGTAATAAATTTGAGGACTAAAATGAACAAAATAAAAATTTGGGGCTGGTCATGTGTACTTCACGTGACTATTTAACGGTCTACACTAACAGTCAACTAACGGATGCACTAAAAGTGTAAAAGTTGCAAACGTATTGCACCAAGAAGGCATGATCTCACAATGGCTAGATTCAAAGGGTAACATATATTTATCCTTTGCAGGTATTGGCCGTTGAACTCAAATTTCGTGTCTATAGCTACCGTTAGGTTTTTCAATTTCCATTCATGTGGGGGACCGTGAGAAAAAAAGTGAGCCAATTTTAATTAAATTTAATTTGGGTTAGTTTTTGGACTAATCTTGTTAGAGCCCAATTTTTTGTTTGAGCCCAGTTGTTTTATTTAGCCCATTTCAAATGAATGAAACTTTGTACCACATTGGTTACTTCATACTCCTCCTCCCCAGTCACCTCCTATATATACTAATATATACTTCTCCTCTAAAGCACGATGAAAAGTAGTACCTCTCCTTTAAAATGTTGAGTGTTCAATTTTCTTGGATTCTATATTTTGGAATCTAATTTCTACATTTCTCCCATTGTTCTTCGTGTTACGAATTATAAAGTTTTCCCTAAATTTATTTCAACACTTTGTCGTGTTAGACCTTTCTAGTTTTTTTTTTTTTTAGCCGTTGTCGTCGGTTTTTCTATTCTTCGTTTGAGTTGAAGTATTGGTTTAGTTCGGTTGAACGAACTCCGTGCTGGATTCGATTTGATAACATTGTTGAATCCAGGGAGGTGATCGCTCCGTGTTAAACCTCGTGCACATCCTGAGGATGAGGTGGGGCGAAATTGCCTTAAGGACACCGTGATCCGCAGAGACCTCAGTATAAAATATATGTTTTCGTTTTCATATTGATTTTACGTAAAATTTCAGATTCGTGTATATATTGCATGATAATTAGAGTAATTACTAGTAAGTACTCGAAATATGTCTAATTGCATTTTAGTCCATAAATTTTTTTAATATTGCATTTTGGTCTTTGGACTTTGTAATTGCATATTTACCCTCATTATTGCCAACAATCTTAAGTCAATCTTCTTGTTGGTTTTACAAGATGGTGCTTAATTGAATTTAGATTCAATTTTTTGTAAAAAAAAACAATTGTTTATCTACTATATTATATTAATTCGGCACCGGAAGCCCTTTGATCGACACGTGGACAGTCCACGCAGTCACCGTTTCCTAATTTAATTGGAGTTCTCTAAATTTAGATACATAATATTGATTGATTGAAAATTAAGAAGTATTTTAATTTACTATTTTGGTCTCTACGCAATTTAAAGAAACAAATTAATTAAAAGTTTCCTTTTAATTAGTAAATTTATACAGTTTGGCATCGGAAGACCGTAGGCCGCCACGTAAGCAATAAACAAATTATTTTTTTGTTAAATAAAATTTAGTAATACGGCAACTTACATATTATATGATCAACAATTCCATAGACAAATCTACATATAAATATTTGTTTATATATATTATATTATTTTTGTTAAATGAAATTTAGTAATTTTTACATTGAACATAATTAAAAAATATTACATTTAATATACGGCAACTTCCATATAAGATTAACAATTCCATAGACAAACCTACCTATAAAATCACTTCACAACACCACCATTGATAAACCCTAAGATAGCCACGCCTTGCCACCTTGCCACCATCAATATGCAGATCCTTCATGTACATTGATATGCATGTATACTTTTAATCTCTACCTGTTTGATTTTTGACGACATCGTAGATCGTTTTAATAAAGTATTGTGTCCTGCTGCCGGCATGTTGCCTTCTTCTTCGTCACAAGGAATGAATACTCAACCTTAACAAGTATCTTATTCCTTAAATCCGTCTTTGTTTATAGTTTTCGAATTGTTTAGTAGACTCTCGAGACATACGAGAATGTGACGACTAACAATATATGCTCGGAAGCATGTATATTTATATTGCCCCTTATTCGTAGCTAAAAAATGGAGTTGTCGTCAATCAATTAATATACTCTATTTTTTTTAATTGAATAATGTTAATTTGACACAATTTGGTGTCACTCTGCAAGAATAGTAGATACAAGGTACACCACCGCCTAACTAGCTTCTGTTAGTTATTTTTATCTAGGTATTCCAGCATTCTCTTCTATCAAGATAACATGTGTTGGCAAGTCGGAACAAAAATCAATTATTAAGGTACGTATCATTTTATAATCACTCTTAATATATTTAAATTTTAGTTGAGCTCTTAAACTAACACGAGTGATTTGATTTTATCTTCAGATTCTAATTCGGATCGTTTTTTTTCTAAGGAGATGCAATGCTTATTATTAACCCGAGATCAAACGAGTAAGTTTAAAAGTATAATCGATAATTTAACGGTTAATCCTTGATTATAGCTTTATATTGTGTTGTTTTTAGGGTCTAAATCAATGTGTTTAATTTTAATTTAGCTCTTAAACTTACACGGATAATTTAATTTTATGTTCAAATTCTAATTCAGTTCGATTTTTTTTTAGGGAGGTGCAGTACTTATTATTAACCCGATATCAAACGGGTAATAAGTTAATGATTTATCCTTGACTATAGCTTTACATTGTTTTGTTTTTAGGGTCTTATCGAATATCAATTATTAATGTTGATTTCATGGTTTGGTGAATTATTTGTAAGTTGATGTACTGCAAAGAAACGTATATACTTCGTGGAATTAAATAGACGATATCCACGTACTTCGATCCTTATATTGATTTATCATTGTGTTATAGGTATTTGAATATTCCCTGCACTTCTAATGTTAATGATGTGAATTTCAACGACAAGCTCAATATAGTAGGGTTTGACTTGCTTCAAGCTCCGACAATTTACGATAAATGTAAACATATCATTCTTAAAGTTATTTATGGAAGTGACTATACTGTTGCAGCATGAAAGCATCAACGCATCCTCATAATTTCCATCTCAATTGATCATACTTAGCATATCTGATTATTTATGAATTGAATGGTAATTAGATTATTACGGTTAGAGTAATTGTTGTACTTATATAATGATCATATAAAGCAATGTTAATTGTGACATAGGGTAATATAGTTGAAGTATGGGGTAATTTTATTTCAGGTTCAAGGAATTGAAACCGCGTTGAAACCGTATATGTGAACCAACTAAAAAATAATGGATACATATGAGGGGTGGTTCCTGTAATTTGATATAATACAACTTGATGTGTTTTAATTGTTGGAACTTTGTGGTAATAGCTTACTTTTATTGAACTAATTCACCAATTTTTGAAACGCTATAATTTTCTTTATAATTTATTAAAATATGATATAAACAATAATTTTTTTACCAATACAAACTAATATCATCAATAGATCAAATGTAACACAATTTCACAACAATTTCTATATAAACTACAACATATAATTAGATATATAATTAAATAATAATATGGTAATATATAAACTACTATATTAACTATAATTATACCCAATTAATCTTCGACAACATGAGGTGATGACTCATAATTTAATTGTTCTTTCATGAATTAAAATAGTTGGTACATGTTAGCTTAAAATATATTTTTTTTGCTGAAGCTTCAAATATTATTATGATAATGTTGTCTCATAAATTTGCTATTTTTTTTCCATTCACGAGAACTATTCGTTTTCAAATTTTTACATGCATTAATGTTAGTCTCATTTAAATTTTCATAATTACTTTTATTTTTTCACGGGTGGATTCATTAATTTAGGGTATATACACTAGATTTAAATGATTAAATTAAAAAATTTCCTTGAACAGTCAGTGTTTCTTAATTTTGTAGGCGTCTACAAATTTAGATATAAAATATTAGATAACTTTTAATTTAAAAAATATTTTCTATCACATTTTAAGTTCTATATAAAATAAAGAAACAAATAATTACAATTTTTTAATTAAATTTATTATCTATACTCATATAATTAGTTTACAAAAAATATATTCACCGTTACAAAATAAGTTTTTATTTATGTATTTTTATTTAAAAATTAAAATTGATAAAGTATTTAACTTAAATATTTTTATATATTTTCCCGCGCGGTGCGCGGGGTTTGTAGCTAGTTTTATAAGTTCTCAAATAGTGCGAATGACGACGTTGAGAATGTGAGTTTTTTTTAAGAAGAGAGCACTTGCGACAGATAAAATCGCTAATGTCATTTAGGCTGTCGAGACTGGTAAATTTTTCGAAGTCGTTGAGGCTGTTAGGGCCGGTGAGATCGATGAATTCGTTGAGACTATTTTGATCAAGGTTGTTGAGCACGTTAGGGCCTCTGAAGCCGGTATGGTCGCTAAAGCAGCTTTGGTCACTTAACTCAATTTGGTTGCTGTATTAAAGCCTATGAGGTCGTTGAAACCATTTTTGAAAATGGATCGTAACGAATTATGAATTTGGATTGGAAAATCGCTCAAGGTCGATTTGGGTGTGAATGATAGTTGTTATGGAAACAATTTGTTTCCATGTCTAACACTTATTATTACAGTTGACATGTAAGTTTTTGTGTGTAATTGTGAAACAACGAATTGATTGCGTACCCCTTAACATTGGCACGTATATATGCCGCGACGTGTGTACACTCAGAAGGTTAGTCCCGTGTGGGTCTGGTTTTGTTAAAACTGAAATTAACTGTGTTCAGGTTCATTTTCTGTCCAACAGAAACACCCATTTGATTTTTGTAACTGGAGTGATTAAAATTAGTAACTGAAATTAGTAATTCAAATCGGTTTTTGAATTTTAGTAATCTGAATATGATGTCTCAGATTAATTATTATTGTGGGGTCGGGTATCAAATACTCGAACTTCTGAAAACTCTCAAGGAATTAGTCATAGCTCCAATGTTTGAATGCTACTCAATGAGAATGTAACTAACACTTGACGGACAACTCTAAAATTGGAAAGCGCCACAATCTTCTCAATATGGTCTATGATATGCTATTATTCTAGCAAGTTGTACTGTCGCAGATGCTAGCGCATCGATTACAAGGGTTAGACACTCGTTTAGGCCGCTGTCCATGATGCCGGGAAATTCGTGAATACTAACTTCAGAAGTTGAAGTTAAAAAATGAAATTAGTTTTGAGAAACTCTGAAGAAGAAATGTCCCTATTGGGAGATCCACTACACAACCACTCAAATTTCCTTGGAGAATTCGTAAAAGAGTTGTATGTTAAATACAGATATATGAAATTTTCAATTAAGTAGAGTTATTTTAAGTGTAATATTCGTTGTGCCCAAAAAGAACATGATTAAAATTGTTCTTTGTACTTACCGAGTTTCTTAATTTTATTAGGACATGCTAAGTTTAAGACCTTATAAGATTAATTAACATAAATATATTCTTACACTGACACAAGTGTGGAAATTTGTAATATATATATGCTCACTTCGAACTGCCAGATTCGACGGTTGTGACTTGGAATTTTTCCAAACGAGTGGCGTTACAAATTATCTCATCACTTTGGTGGATGATGGTACAAAGTGTTGCGATTTAAGCTGAAAGTAAATATTGTGCATTGATGATCCAATCCTAACTAAAATTATCGAATTTAGGCATTGATTTCCGAGCTAGCAACCGAACTAAATTTAGGTAAAAGGTGTGGACTCGATCTCTCTCGATAAAGTAGTAGAGACTTGATATATATGATCACGTGTTTTTGTTGTGAGAAAAAAAGAAAAGAAAAGAAAAGGTGACGACGACGGGGATGGTGTTTGGATAAGATAGTGGAATGTTGGTGGGATCCGACAGACACGTGATGGGATCATGGTCATATCCCACGTTCTACACCCATGGCCGACTTGCCATTCCACATCACTCGACCCGACGTCCAATGTCGATCCAAATAATAATAATAATTATTATTAATATAAAAACATCACGATTAATTCTTTCTTTCTTTCTGAGTAATTATATATATATCTCTATATTAAAACTTTCTTGTATCTAGCTAGCTAGTATAATACCACGTCGATTGGAAATTAGAGATTTTGAGCATTAATAAGAAAGAGAGTTTTACTCAAGTCCAATAAAAATTCCTCATTTTTTAGGTCCAAGTGAGAACAACGGGTTTAGTTAGACGGGGTTGGGCTAAGTGCAGACAGTCGCTCGGGCTTGGGGCGAGACAGAATGGTATCAGAGCCGACCCGAGACCGTGATCGGGCTCGCGGATTAAGGGCTATTGACCCCGGAGTTCCGATCACCTACCGGGGGCAAACGATTCTGCTCTGGGTCGCGACGGGGACGTCTCGCGCATTAATGGGTAGATTGCAATATCCCTTATGCTTGTGTACCACATCAGTTGGAATTCCAACAGAAATTCCCCATTTTCAGAGTCAAATAAGGACAACGGCAGGACCGACAGTCGCTCGGGCTTATAAGGGGCTTGACAGCTAAATCTTTTTTTTTTTTTTTATTTTTATTTTGTGAAATGACGAATCCTCATAATTAAAAAAAGATGCAACGTTGATCGCATCATCAGATGTTATATACGTCGTTTTAATCCTAGTCACCAAGCACGACTTAATTAATATCTCAGATATTCCTACTTATATGTCGTATACTATAGCTCAGCAAATTAAAAAAAAATCATATAAATGTCCAAACCAAATCTGTGATTCCACCATATACTCTCTTCTATCTAGATATAAATACTATGCGCATTGCACACCATCTTATTTATTTTTGAGATATATTTCGAGGCTTTCAATTTGCTTGTCAATCGTGGTAAAAAAAAATTGATTGACTAATTAGTAATTAGTGACAATGCTGACTGACTTTAAGATGAAAAGTGAATAGACAGACTATCATTGATATAAACAGATAAATTAATGATTCTAATTAATATACCGAGTTTCAGTAAAAAAAATTAATATACCGAGTGTTTTTTTTTTGTTAATAGTAGTACGCTTCGATACGAGCGTTCCACTTCCATGCACTACTTAATTTTGTTCCCCTATATCATCTTCTTGGGTAAGGCAATTGGTTGTCGTACACTGGGGTATTGCTTGAGAGACGAATCAACACAGAAGTTACCTTGCTGCGTACAAATTCCTTACTACTTTGTACTCGCTCATTGCAAAACCAGCTGTTCTTTTTTTTTTTTTTTAAATCTTCTTAATGATATTATTACTCTATTGTCGGATTGCATCGAGCTGTTCGCAAGGGCCAATTTGATGATCATCCTAGGGATCCCAGATGAGCGAACCGTAGAAGAGTCGCTAGCTCCAACTACCATCCATGTATGATCCATACTAGATCTGACCAACCGCCCATCCTACTTCCTCTATATTCGGTTTGTAAGGTCTCACGAGTTGAAACTGATATAGCTCATGATCTTATTAAGATATATTTGTTCGAACCTTTAAATTGAGAAAACGAATTAAGAAACACAATGGACAAGTATGGAAAGCGGAGGATCTCCCCAATTTGTTCATTCATTATTCAATCATTATAATATATACCGGATGTAGACAAGTCTAAGTACTTGAAAATCCTCTAAAAATTCTCATTGCATCTTGAGGAACGTTTGTTGTTATGTCTTTTTTTCCCTAAGTAACACTAATTATTAATAGACAATTCACTATGAATACTAATTAATAGTAATGCTAAAAAAAGTCTTACTTGTGTTGCCATCAATATTAGGTTCGGTCAATTATCACATCTGATATTAGGTTTGATCTATATATTAATATATATATATTTTAATATAAATATAAAAATACCACAAGAAGTTGACATTTGTTTATTTTTTTATATTTTATTTCTAATTTTGGTTTTATTTGTGACAAAAATTGTATCGAATACAATATAGAATAATATTTGTATATGTCGTGTGTAAAAACAATCATGGTATCATCTATTATATAATAAGGCAAGAGGAAAGAGGTAGGGAGAGTGTAGTTTCGCCACGTCAGCACGGTAAGTTCATCACAAATCGACACGTCAGCATTACTAACCAATTAAAACATGACACCTCATCTCTCTTATTAATCTATTTTTATTATTTATATTAAACACATAAGCAATTAAGAGTAATTAAAAGTCAATTTCAAATACTAATTTTTCTCTCCACCTCTTGGTTTTCTCTTCTCCATATCTGAAATATATATATATATATATATACATATATTAGAAGAAATGTGTGAAGAAAATATGGATGAATTACGATTTTCATAATTTTCAGCAGATGCAATCTTTATACTCATCACTTTAATCTATATATATAGAAGCAAGAGGAAAGAGAGTATAGCAAAAGAGAGTGCTAATGTTTCTTTTTTTAAGTTATATCGATGAAGGGTATTTCGGTCAAGGTTAATTCTATAGAATCCCGATAGCTGAAAGAAAGCCAAGAAGAAAATTAGACATTTCAATATTTTCCATACATATTAATATTTACGGTTTAGCAAGTCGCCCTGCGCGTAGCGCAGGGTTAGCACCTAGTTATACAATAGGTCTACTATTATACAAAATATTTTACTGGTCGTGTTTTAAAGTAAAAATATTAAATATTTGACACCTCAATAAAAGAATATTTAATAAAAAAAATTAACATTTGAATAAATTTTGAATTTAATATCAAAAGTAACATCATATAATCATGTATAAAGTTTTAACCAGCACTTTCTTTTCCTTTGTTACTCTTTGGATAGCCTCTCTTGTTTTGGTTAGGTCTTTGCACTCTTCGGTTTGCCCTCCGGCTTTGTTATTTGGTGTGTATTCGGATATCTTAGAACTTACTACTCGTACTTCAGTTTGTGTGTCTTTCCAAAGGAGAATTATGGTGCGTGTTGCACATAAGATAGGAAAAAATGCTAGTGTGGATAATCTTACGGGGACTTGGTTTGCCCGGATATCCCCGCAACTCTTTCTTCTTAATTAATCTCTCCTTCTTTTGTGTTTGCTTGTAAGGATAGACCCTTCTATTGTATATATTGATGTTTTAATAAAAAAAAAAGTTTTAACTAGAGATGTTTCATTTTAAGAAAATTTATTTTTTATTTCTTATTAATTACCAATAAAAGATATTATATGGAACTTACTGAGTTTTTGTTTTTATTTTATGTTTATTGAGATATAACATTTTCAACTATATAGTGACTATAAATGTACATATCAATTATTCAACTAATTTACTACGCTTTGGGAGAGTGAGTAAGTTTTCTAAATGCATATTTTATAAATTTATAAAACTTAATAAAAATTATTATATTCCTCTCATGTACAATATAAAAGAGTAATTACAACTAATAATATGAAACTAATTTATTATGTGCAAAGCCGGAAACACAATATATTATCTTTATCAATTAATATAATATAATATCATGTATGCTTGATACATTATATTTTGTACGACTTAGTTGTCAATAGAAATTATTCTATTAGTTGGTCAAATTTTCAAGTTACAAATTACTAATTTAGATAGCCAAGTAGATATCAAGAATAAGAAGCTCTAGAATTGCACAAATGTCTCATAATGGTTCTCACTGAATTTTTTTTCACATACATTTTTCAATCACCATAACTATCTTCACTCATCATATATTTTCACTTAAATAAACAATTATATTTTGGCAAAAAATAAGAAATTAAATTTAATATGATTTCCTGAAATACTGATTAAACTTTTAATTATCAATTAAATGTAAAAATTACTATAAAAATGTGTATATGATATATACATTTTTTATGAGATATACAACTATAAGAAAATATAATTAACAATAATATTTATTACGCAACTATTTTTTCTTTTAGTATTTTGATGGTTTGTAATGACTATATCGAAAAAAAATTGTAATATTACATATGTAAACCTTATAAGGGAATAAGATATATTATAGATAAATATATCTTATTATATTTAGATAAATATATCTAGATTAGGAATAGATATATTCTTAGTATATTATCAGATTATGTTTCTTATTATATTGCTATAGATATAGTCTTGTATCTATATATATAAGTACATGTACTCAACCCTAAATAACATCAATAATACAATTCTCATTCTTCTATATGGTATCAGAGCCTTTCTAACTCCAACGAGTAATACTTACAAGCCGTCGCCCACCATCGCCACTGTTCAGGGGCGGTCGGCACCGCCGTCAACTATGAAGATGTCATGCCGGCCGCCCCCTGGCCAATTCTAATTTCAGTTTTTTTTTTCTTTTCTTTCTTTACTAATAAGAAAATAAATCTCTGCTTCCGTATGGACGATTTCTGCACCGATCTTTTGGTACCCGCTCCAACGAGCGTAATTTTTTTATCGGCCCATGCTCATGGCGGTATTTCTATCTACCAGCATCCTTGATCCTACTAGCTCCAACGAGCGAAAGTATCTGATCGCTACACCTGAGGACTCTTCCGTGGCTCCGTGACTAGCTTCAAGCTTTCTGATTGAGACTTGCTGCCTTTTTGTTGGAATTAAGAGGTTGCTCCAACGAGCAAATTCACCTCCGTCGTTTGCTTATCGTTCACCAACGTGAACATCGTGACCAGCAGCATCCTGACCGACTGGACTTCTCCGGGTCTCCGCCATTGCCGACTGGACCTCCGGGCTACCGCCGTGCCGACTGGATGGATATCTCCGGGCTACCGCCGTGCCGACTGGACATCTCCGGGCTTTCGCCGTTGCCGACTGGACATCTCCGGGCATCCGTCGATGACGATTGGACTATTGGGGCATTCATTAATATTCTTCGTATCAAGATCGGCCATTCTTGTCAGAACGTCCGTCTTGCGGGGGCGTATAAGGGAATAAGATATATTATAGATAAATATATCTTATTATATTTAGATAAATATATCTAGATTAGGAATAGATATATTCTTAGTATATTATCAGATTATGTTTCTTATTATATTGCTATAGATATAGTCTTGTATCTATATATATAAGTACATGTACTCAACCCTAAATAACATCAATAATACAATTCTCATTCTTCTATAAACCTATCATAACAAATAAAACTTCTATTCACACACGTGAATATATAATTATTTAAGCTTATTTATATATATATATATATATATATCTTAAATCTATAGTAATTTTTTATTTGCATAGAATAAATTATTTTAAATAAAAAACACCAATCAAATAAACTATTAATTTGAAATTTGAAATTTTTATAATATTCTATAATTATATAACAAATTACTTACTGCGCAACGCGCGGATATGCTATCTAGTGTTATTATATTCCAACATTAATTTGAACTAAACACCACGGTGATGTTAATTTAATTAGATGAAAAAAATATACAATTCTTTTTGTATGGACATATATATTACCAAATCTTTTACATCATTAACAAGTTATTATCAAAATAAATTGCTATTTGTATATATATAATTATTACGTTTAAAATCAGAAATGATCTCCCCCTTTTTCTTTTTTGTGCAATATATATTGTGACGAGTACAAACACACATGGGACTCCACTCCATGCTATTTCACTTCAGGAAATTATAAAGTAGATGGAAATCTTGACAACCTAATCTTTTAGCATAATCTAAAAAAAAAAAAAAAACTTCAAAAGAAACCAAATTTGCTGAAATCTTTTCAGGACCAACTTTATATATATACAGTAAACTCGGACCAACTTTTACCGCTTTAATCAACTATATGCTAACTCGGATCTTTTTGTAATACCTGACACAGGCTCCTCAGGGACTCCTCACTCGGGTGTAGAGCGGATTCGGCCTCAGTCAATCTATACGGAGCGGCTATTTTTAGGGACTTTGAAGGACGGGTTCGAGGTGCGGCAGTACATTCAATCACACGGAGCGATCCTTTATTAGCAGAAGCTGTTGCTGTTCGGACTGGATAGATCCTCCGGCGCACTTCCCTTATATGCAGCGACTCTTCTCAGACTTCCAAGTTTTGGTCTCACTCATTTCAGACCCCGATTCGGCGCCTAGCTCCCTTTTTAGCTTTTTTATCGGATATTTGTACTCTCTTATCGTTTTCGGATGTTTTAGTGCACTTTGTTAGACGTATAATTGCGCATCATCACCACAAAAAGAAAAAGAAAAGGAATCAAAATTTGCACAAAATTGAAGGGAAAAAAAAAACTAAAGCTTTCTGCTTTCTCTTTAATTAATTAATCACCACCCTTTCTTTATAAAAAGGCCCAATCTCCCCTTCTTCCTATTCCTCCCCCATTCCCTTCTCTCACTTCTGCTAGGGTTTTAATTTCTCTCTCCTCTCTCAGTTAATCTTCTCGATCTGCCATTAATGGAAGAATCAAGCTGCATACTCCTCACCCACGTCCTCTACAAAGCCGCCCTTGTGTTCGCGCTCCTCCGGTGGGCCTTCTCCTGGGCCGTTATGCTCAAACACAGACTCTCTTCTTCTTCTTCTACTAGGGTTTCTGCTCAGATGATCAGGGATAACCTAGGGTTTACGACGTACGGCCAGATGGTCGATCGCCGCCACTGGAAGTGCGACACGTGCGCGGTGTGCCTCTGCCCAATAGGGGAGGACGAAGAGGTGAGGGAGCTCAGGAACTGCTGCCACGTGTTCCACAGAGAGTGTATCGACACGTGGGTCGACCATGACCGTTCAGATGAAATCTACTCCGACGACCAGGATCTTGATAATCATAGGTCGTGCCCTCTGTGCAGGGCCCCACTGCTGACGTCAGCTCAGTCGTCTCATGCAGTGTTATCAGAACCGGACCGGACCGGCGGTCCGACCGCGGTCGGACCGGAACCGGACCCCTCACCGGTCCGGTTTGCTTATTTCCGGAGGATGTAAGCGAACCCGGTTCTGAAGTCCGGTTTTCACCGAACCGGCCGGTTTTGGGCGAACCGGGCGGTTCACCGGTTCGCCGGTTCGTACTCTTTTCATTAAAAAAAATTAAAAAAATTAAATTAAATTTTTTTAGGGTAAACTTATAGAGAGGCAGGCCCCGATCCGGACTAAAACCTACATAAGGGTTAACTTACAAAGAGGATATGCAAATTTGCATTTTTTTACTAAAACCGGTCGGACCCGGTTCGGACCGGGTCCGACCGGCCGAACCGGGAACCGGTGGCCCTGCCGGTTCAGGCCCCGGTCCGGTTCTGATAACACTGGTCTCATGGTCCCGATCGAGGCCACTGGGCCGTTGACGGGATCGTCTACCTCTTCGCCGATAACATGCTGTACTAGCTAGCTTAGCTCATCAAGGATTAATTATATTGATGCCATATTCGGTGTTGACTAGCTAGAAAATAATTGAAATTCTTTTGAGACTCTCATTAATTCGTTGTAAAAAAGTTGTGGATATTAGGGACATTGATTTGTAAAATTTTAGGATATAATAATATTATGAATTTTACTACAACGTGGAAATGAAATTGAAGCATAATAATAATATATATACTTATAGTTGTTGTAATTAGGAGAGGACCAAACAAAATTTTGGAACAAATTGCCAAGCCCAAAACTCCCGAAAATTTGAACAAAGTGTTCGATTAAAGGTATTTTGCTTTTGTATTAATAATATTTCTACTTTATTCTTGTTAATCACAAAACTTATCGCGCGATTGAAATGGTAGAATCTTTATCTCGATAGATAAAAAATTATGCATCTTTATTTTGTCTAGATATACATATAAATATAATAAGATATATTTATTTATAATATATCTATTTCCCTTATAACATATCTAATTCCTAAATAATACAAAGGTTAGAGAATCCATACCGAATTTTCCCGCAGTAAACATAATGTTCTTAAGACTTTTTAAAAACTCTATTTTAAATCCTTTTGATTGAGATTAGCAAAGTTTTTTTATCAGTTTTTTTCTCAATTTTTATTGGTTTTTTTTAATGCTAAACATACCGCATATTATAAGCATCCAAACACATTGAAAAAACGGTTGCTTACGACCTCCTTAAGAAATGGAAAGGTCGGGAGTATGGACCGGTACTGAAATAGACCGGTCCAGGACCGTTAAGGTCCATTTAAAATGTAATTAGTCCATTTCGATCCTAGCCCTGTCTAGGACTGTTAGGTTTAGTCTAGCATTGCATTTTTTTAATTAAGTTTTTTTAAGTGATACTCTGACTTTACATTGTAAAGTTTGGTATCGCTATGGAGCCAAAGATGTTGGCATTTAAAGTAAATGCGTAATAGGAGCCCATTAATATAAGCCCCAACATGCTAAGCACAATTGGGGTATGACAAATAAAGGATTTGGGGTCAGACCGAAATTCCAATGGACCATACACGACCCATGTGGGCCGGCCCAATTAAGCAATGGTGCGACCGAAATATGCAAGAACCCACCAAAGGTTTTGCTCAACTCCTCTTATAAATAAGAGTTGTTAGGGATTTCTTAAGGTTGGCCATTCTCTCAATTTTAGTAGTCACAAAGAAATCTCCTCTCCTTAGAGATAGGAGTTTCGGCCGAACCGCATATCACCTAGAGTAGGTGCCGAGTTACTTCAAGTAATTCACCCTGGAGATCCATCCACCAACCAGATTGAAAGAGGCTTTGCTATGGAGACCATTGTCTTCGGATTGCCTCCTTAACAAGAGTCAAACGAAGGACACCGTCCGGCATAATTCCGTGAACTCCCGTTGACATCTTGAGTTACGGATTGCAATATAGTTATGTACACCATTTCCGCTACGTATTAGTTACTTGGCATATATCTAGTTTAATATGTATTAATTATTCCTAAACCCAACAAAAGAAACATGTCATTTGTGACGTAGAGCGGGAGTTCGATGAGAGATATCGCAGTTGTAATAACTTGGGGAGTAAGTCGACCAAAACATTCAGCTGTCACCGCATGTTGATGATGACTGTTGAACTTTGTAGCAGTTCATTTATAGTCAGTCCACTTGATCATAATCATCATCATTTCAAATATACTCATTTTTAAGGTATTTCATGAAGAGTTGTTTCCAGTGTTATCAGAACCGGACCGGGGCCTGAACCGGCAGGGCCACCGGTTTCCGGTTCGGCCGGTCGGACCCGGTCCGAACCGGGTCCGACCGGTTTTAGTAAAAAAATGCAAATTTGCATATCCTCTTTGTAAGTTAACCCTTCTGTAGGTTTTAGTCCGGATCGGGGCCTGCCTCTCTATAAGTTTACCCTAAAAAAATTTTAATTTTTTTTTAATTTTTTTTAATGAAAAGAGTCCGAACCGGCGAACCGGTGAACCGCCCGGTTCGCCCAAAACCGGCCGGTTCGGTAAAAACCGGATTTCAGAACCGGGTTCGCTTACATCCTCCGGAAATAAGCAAACCGGACCGGTGAGGGGTCCGGTTCCGGTCCGACCGCGGTCGGACCGTCGGTCCGGTCCGGTTCTGATAACACTGGTTGTTTCAGTTTATTAGGTGTTTAGAGTTTAAGATCCTTTGTTTTTTTTTTTAAAAAAAAAAAAAAAACCCCCTATTGCTTCGTACCGCTCCTTTGGGAATGTAAATCCTTTATCCCACTCTTTATGTTCCAGATCGTCCCTCACAGTTAAAATCTTGACACGTGTTCTAGCTATAATTAATTTTAGATTTTTTTTTTATTGTAAAACCCTATTGGAATTGGTGAACCCTAGAAAGAAATATTAAATCTAAAGACACTTATCAAAATCTTAACGTTGAGACACGTTTTGCGACAAAAAGAGTTGGGCAAGAGATCTGGTGCAAGCACTCAAGCTACTATTATGGTCAAATATACATAATATGTATAGCATTAAATACGTTCTTAAATTTTAATCTGAACAACAGATAGCGGGAATCGAACCTGCGGGTTCTCCTAAGTAAAATCAAATTTTACCATCCTACTATATCAACATTTCTTTCATTTTGATACAAAGTGTCCGAATTATATTTATTTCGCGTTAAGTCATACTTTCTTATTTCGTGACCATTCTAATCTAATTATTTATTTTGCATTATAAACCCATATTATATAAATTATTTCAAAAATTGAATTTTAATTATTTAAAAGTTATTTCAGTTTGTATTGAAAATCTGAATTTTAGATTATGAAATTGAAGAAGTTTGTGTATAATTTAGTTATTAAGTCATATATTACTGCATGTTTTAAATTAGACTATTTATTAATGACTACCTATCAGGCATCGAATCGATGAGGGTGTCGATTCCCTGTCCGGGAAGTCCAACCATCGGTTATTCCAGTCCGATCACTTGTTTATATAATACATTATATATCATTTGAGTTAAAATAGTTTTTTATTGTTATATGTTTAACTAATGTTAATACGGTGCATTCAAAATCATACATTTGCATTTTTGTAGACTTTTGTGCTTGTATTAACTTTCTATTAATTTGTTTCTTTAAGTGGCACGTGACTTAGCAAATACTTTTAATTTTGTACGATTTAGTACCTATAGTAGATTCTTAATTTTTATTTTATTTAATATAGTTCTAGAGTTTTCAAATCCAATCACTTAACTCAATGGATGGCTAGATCTTGGTTATGACAATTGAGACCTAGTCAATTGAATCAATTGGAACTGTTTTTATGTTCTTTAACCCTATTAACAACTCGACAACATGCATTTGGATACTCAAATTAATACGGTTAAGGTACGTACCAATTCTCCTTCATCTATTTGTTACATAATTTTAAAGGATATATAGGTTTATTTTAATAACTAAATAACTGTTCAGGGTTTACTCTATATTAAAATTAGGTGTCTGAAGTTTAAAATGTTAAAATGGATTGTCTCAAATTTCATTTTTGTTGAAATTTGATGTCTATGCGCGCGTCTTTTCATCTCCATTCATTTCATCAACTCACCCACCCATTCATAATCTATCACTCTTTACTTTTCACAAAATGTTCAAACTTCACCCTAAAATTGAACATTAAAAAAGAGTTTCTAGAAGAGTGGTGTGGAGCCATTTTCCAAGGATAACAAAGCGAGATTTACTTGTGCGGATGTTGCCAACTTCTTAGGTGACGGTCCCGGCAAGATGAAGAGAAGAGAGTGTGTATGGGAGCTCGAATTTCACAAACGGTTTCGTCAGAATTGACTTATCTAAAGTAATCACACCGAGACACCACATTTTAACAAAATTGAAACCTTGGACACTACAGTTTAAAAATTGATTCGGACACTACAGTTTAAAAATTGAAACTTCAGACACCTAATTTTAACATATGGTAAACCTTGACAGTTTTTTTAGTTATTAACCCTAATATTATTGATTAAATAGTTATAAGGCAACAATTATGTTCATGCATGTAAAAGTAAAGTGAGGCAGATAATGCATATTTCCAGTACTACCATGCGACCAATCTTATAAACACAAATGATATCTATAAAAAAAAAACAGCACCGTCGAATATTCACAGATAAATTACTGCATAATAAACAAGACAAAGACCAACCTGTTGACACAGACGCAGACAATAAGTATCATCATCACGCAATAGAGGGGTACATATCCGTCCTGGATATTGTAGCGAAAAGTGCTTCAAGAGCTTCATATAATGGTTCAGCTGCCTTTGGTCGTTCCACTGATCCAAGCAGAATATCGGATATGCTCACATATGGGTCACCGTAGAACCCGAGGTTCATATCCGTCCTTGCTGTTACCACATTTCCTTCTAGCGAAACTCCCACAAATGCACCTTCAATTATAAGATTAAGAGACAAATTTTGATATCTCTGTTCAATGATATGATCACATGAGAACTGGATTATGGAGAAAGAAAAAAATTGTACCTTTAGTGCAACTATATGTATAGCAAACGCCAGAGCCTCTATCTCCAGCTCTAACATCTGCTTCCAGTACTCTCCCTATAGGACCTGCAGCAGCACTGCAACCAGCACCTAGAGAAAAATGCATGCGGCTACAAAATGTCTTCACGGCTTTATAATCACGAAGCACAATAATGAAGTCCATGAGCTCCCCTCCAATCTGCAAAGCAAATTCCAAAAGTTTAAGGAAAACAAAAATAAAGCTTTTTTTGTGTTCATAAGAGGTATGAGAAATGGTTAATGGCCAATCTAAGTTTTATTATTTTCTGATAAGTTGTTAGTTCAGATTCAGCAGTTCAAAATCACATAAAAGTCTAACAAAGTTCAACACTAGTGAGAAACATAGATTATGTAGAATTTTTCTCCAAGCTTATTTTGGAATTTTAATGAAGGTGATAAGTTTAAGACATCATAAAGAATATTTGAATCACCTGAGCACCCCATCCTAAACCAACGGATAGTATTGCTGATGGGGCAGACCAAGATCCATCTATTCTTCGAGCAATGACCAAACCAGTGCCAACTTTATACGAAATTAGTGCACCAGCTTTAATAACAGTCAAAACTGCAAGACCCTTTGCTCCTTTTAGAGCAGCCAGTGGTATGGATCTATCTGGGTTTAATTTAGCAACCTGTAAAAAAACAATGCATGCAACTATCAATAAAGTATGATATTGTGTGCTCATTCAGGAATTTAACATAGGCATGGGAGTAGTGATTAGCAGAACCAGAAATTCATTTCTGAGTTTCTTCTATCAAGTAAATATACTATGATTAACAAGATGAATCCTAAAAGAATGGAAGATCCATCTAAATTCTAACCTGACTGTAACTTCTCAATATGTTAGTTGCTTTGTATATCTCATGCTCCATTGTCAACCCAACTGGAAGATTCAACCATCCTCTAGTGCAAGTCCAGTCCATGACATCATGCTTTGCGACTTGCACAGCATTACTGATGGAATTAATGAGAATTCCTTGCAAGGGCTCAAGCCGATCATAACAAGCATCGCAGACTCGTTGTGGATTCCTCTCCCTGAACTTAACTGGCATCATGCAACGGCCCTTGCTACATATCCTGCAGAATATACCACCACAAAACCGACAATGATGTCTTCCTCTTGTCAATGCTGTGAAAGGAGCACTGCACCGCATGCAAGCAGCAGCAGAACTATCAGGAATCCATTCAGGAGGTTCAGCATCCAATGCGTTTTTGTATGCACTGTAATTCATTGGATTTGACTCTAGGAGGGGTGGAGCACTATGGACATAAACTGAAGAATGCAAATAAGTATCTCCATTTTGTCCAGACCCTAGAAATGCAATATCTGAAGTTGGGACCTGCTGATTTGCAGGAACAACAGGAAGTTTATTCTGACCAGTCAAAATTGCAACTATCCCACTCACCACATTTTTCAAGTTCACCCTTGGAGGCCTACTGATTTGTCCAGAATTAGAAGGTTCGTCACTATTATAGCACTCCTCAGAAGCAAAAGGAAATTGGTATAGATGGTCTTGTTTGGAACCTTTCGAATCTAACCCATTATCACTGTTTTCAGCCTCTCCAACCCAATCACTACCACAGTAGTCATCATCATCATCATCGTCATCATAATAGGGCCCAGTATTACCCTTGTCCGCAATTGATGGATATGATACTCCAGAATCATAATCTGCCATTTGGAGCCTTCAAGCAATGTACACTGTGATCTGAAAGAGCAATAGTTTTTCATGAGGAAGAAACAAAAATACAAATCAAAGAAGATCAAGAACACACACAAGTACAATACTTCAATCCTACTACACCTAAGCACAGCAGCAGCAATTTCTTTATAAAGAAACGCAGCTTGCACGAATTTGCTGACCTCCAGAATCCAAAACTATAGAACTAATAAACTGAAAGTAGAAAGCCGATTGAGCAGGAAACATTTAAATTCACCAGATAACCTAAACAAGGATTAAAACTTTGGATAGTTTTAGAAACAATTAATCATCATGATCAAAAGGCAGCTGCAATTCTGACGACGAATTTTGTAGAATGACGTTTCATCTAACCAAGACGAAATGAAACCTTCACGCTACCATAGGTACAGAGAGAAGCAGAAACTAATCGAGATAGAGGAAGATGAGGCTGTAAATATTTACTGTGCCGAATGAAGAGGAGCTTTCTTAACCAATCGCCGGCGGAACCGAATAGTGAAGAGGAGGTGGGTTTGTGATTTCACGGTGGATCCGGCTACCAGATTGAGGGCGATTCGGTACTTGGATACGCTTCGATTCTCAATGATTCGGTATTTTCTCTTCTTTCCACTTTCAGAAGCAACTCAAGGGATGGACGTCGGACGGGGATTTCACTTACGTAAACAACAATTTTAATTATTTTGCTGAAACGCAAACGAAAAATAAATAATAAATAAACAAAAATCGAGCAATAGAAGTGAGGTACCCGCCTATTATTATGGAGAAATTTTGTTACGGAATATATTTATAGATATATTTAAGAGTTAATAGGTTTTTTGGTACAACATGTTTGATGATTTTTTGTTTTTTGTGCGATATTTTTTTTCTTGTATACTTTTGGTGCAATATTTGTAATTTGTACCACTTTTGGTGCATCCGTGAGTTGACCGTTAAATAGTCACGTGACTTGCACATGACTAGCCTCAAATTTATGTTTTTTTCATTTTAGTCCTTAAATTTATTGTCCTAACTTTTTATTTTTGCAATTTAGGCCCTAAACATTTTCAACCGCACCATAGGACTAAATTGACCTAGCCATAGTCCGACTCATGGCTAGGTCAAACCATGGCTAGGGTCACCAAGGCCCGAGGGAACCTAGCCATGGGTCGAAACATGGCTAGGTCAATTTAGCCTTATGGTAAAATTGGCACAATTGGACTCTAAGCGTAAATTGACCTAGCCATGGTCCGACCAATAGCTAGGTCGGACCATGGTTAAGGTCGCCCAGGTCCGGTGACCCTAGCCCTGGTTCGACCTAGCCATGGGTCGGACCATGGCTATGTCAATTTGCCCTAGGGTGCGGTTGAAAATGTTTAGGGGCTAAATTGCAAAAATAAAAACTCAGGACAATAAATTTGAGGACTAAACTTGAAAAAAAATATAAATTTGGGGCTAGGCATGTGCAAGTCACATGACTATTTAACGGTCAAACTAACGGTCAACTAACGGATGCACCAAAAGTGGTACAAATTGCAAACATATTGCACCAAAAGTATTCAAAAAAAAAAAAAAAGATGTTGCACCAAAAGCAAAAAATCGCCAAACATGTTGTACCAAAACACCTATAACCCTACATTTAATTTAAGGTTTAACAAAAATATTAATAATTACTTTGTATTTATTTTTCTAATATCCATTTGATTAATCATTTAGGGAAGCGGGAACTAGAGGTGAGCTCGGGGCGGGCGGGCTTTTTGTTGAGCCCGAGCTCAGGCTCGAAAATTTCGGGAATCGTTTTTTTAGCCTGAGCCCTAGCCCGAATTTAAGAAAAATGTCCCGTCAGAGTCGGGACATCGGGACTCGGGCATAATAAAAAAATTGAAGACATAATAAAAAAACAAAAAGCACGTTATTATGTCACGACATGAAGATGAGCAGACGAGGACCGGAGTTGAAGAGAACAAAGTAGCGAAGGTGAATACCGGAGACGATAATAAATACCTTATGGGTAGAGAACACAGACGATGACCGGAGTTGTTGGCCAAAGTGGCAAAGGTGAAGATTGAAGATCGAAGTGAGCTACGAAGGGAGTTCTTGATGGAGGTCATGGCTTCTTTCTTATGGGGACGGTAAAAATCTTAGAACAGACCGAGACACCAAGTTTGACTTGGCAAGTTATACTCATTAGGATTTTTTACTTTAGCTGTAGTTACTAGTTACTATTAAATACGTCAACCATAGTTACTGGTAGGTAAAAAAAAAATATACATAATTAAATATATATATAGGCGAGCTCGGACTTTCGGACTTTAAGAGAAAAAAAAGAAGCATGAGCCCGAGTTAGAAGAAAAAAATATCACCGCTTAGGCTCGGGCCAATTTTCGGGACGGGCTAGTCGGGATTTTCGGACTTTCTACTCAGCCCTAGCAGGAACTTTCTATTAACCATAGGGGTGGCTCCTCAGCCCTAGCAGGAACTTTCTATTAACCATAGGGGTGGCTCCTCTTTTGAAACGTCGATTATTTATTCGAATTAAATGAACGACAGTTCCGCTTTTGTAAATCCGAAGCCTGCAGGTGGATTAGAGTGATGAGCTGCTCTTAGAAATGATCCACTTTCTTCTATTTTCTTTCGCAGTAACACCAGAGATATAGCCAAGAAAGTGATCACTAGGGATGTAAACGAGTCAAGCTACTCGTGAGCTATCCGAGATCGGCTCGGCAAATACTCGAATTTAACTTGAAAATTTCGAGTCGAGCCGAGCTCGAGTCGAACTTTTTACTTGATCGAGTCGAGCTCGAGTTCAGTTATACTCGACTCGAGCTTTTTCAAGTCCAGACTTCAATATATGCTTAATATTTGCTGGGCCTAGAGCCCATACTTCAAAATTATAGTTCAATCCAAATTAACACTATAAACACTATATAAAGTAACAACCCTAGTTCACTCATACACTCCTAAGTAATTGCCTATGCTGTTTTCTTCACATACTCCATCATCTTCTCCATTTTTTCTTCAGTTCTCATTGGAGATGGTTTTTCTGCAAATTATTACTACATCCAAAGATCCATGGTTGTGTTCGTGATTCTATGCAAAGTCCACACACCTCACCGAGCTCAGAATTTCACTTTCGAATCCGACCTTTCGAACTTAATCGAGCCGAGCTCGAGCGAGTTTCGAGTCGAGTTCGAGTCTGAAAATTCAGGCCCGATCGAGCTCGAGCTCGACTTATTTGAGCCGAGTCGAGTCTGAGCAGGCAAATACTCGGCTCGACTCGATTACACCCCTAGTGATCACTACCATGGATACCAAATATAGAATCCAAATAGATGGCAACAACATCAATCCCATACATAAGTTTTATCCATGAAAGATAGCTCAACTGAACTGATATTAAATTATATGAGATTCTCAACTGGGACATCGCAAAAGAAGAAGACTCAACCAAGAATCGGGAAAATCCGAGTTATGTGGTCTAGTGGCACAATCTCAGCATTGTTTCTCTTCAACTCAGGATGGTTGAACTCATTTGGTGGTACTGTGATGAGTTGTCCCTTCCCTCCTAGTCCTTCTTCCACAGACCAGCCGCTGTTTTCAATCACTTGGTCCAGAGCTGGACCTTCTTTGTTGATTGCCTAAACAAAAACGTAAATGATCAAGTAATGTTTTACTTTTACATCAAATGTCTTCATGACAAGGGTATATACCTCAGCAAGCACAGCCCTAGGAACTTTTTGGTAGGTTAGAGATAGAACATGAACAGCATATGCCTGAATTGCTTGTTCAAAACCTGCATTTAGTAGTTAAGAGCACAATTTAGGAGCAAGTAAGCAAATAGAACGGCGGCCAATGGATTGTAAATGTGAAAAACAAGAACACATTTAAGATATTACTGAATTCATCATGAATTACCATCAACAGCTTCAACTAAATGACGGCTCTTAGCAGCCTCATCCCAGAACTGGCGGAATCTTCCTGTCTGCGGAATGTAGAAAACAAAATGAAAGACTAGTCAATCTCCACTCAAGCAAGTCTATGCAAATATCAACAGGTTAAGAATATACCTCCAAATAATTTGATAGAACAATCAGGGTCTTGAATGGTTCTTCCATTTGCTGTAAAAAAAATAAAGGAAACTTGACTACATTATATTCATGAACGAATCAGATGGAATCAAAACCACAGACACAGAGAATTGTTAAGATCAGATTCACAAGCTCTTGAACTTAGTAAAGGTTGAGAGTTCACACCCATATGTGATGTGAAAAGTACCAGCAGTAGTATGGTTGTGAACACCTCTCAGTTGAAGGTTCTAAACTACAGAGTATATACAGGTTCTGTGTGCACTTGACAATTTATACTTTGACCGCACATGGATCTGATTATGAGCTAGACAACTATCAACCGTTCTTATCTCAGTTGGTTTAAGTACAAAGTTCTCAATCTCAACCGAGGCCTTTCATTCAATAGGACGACTGTTTCTGCAATTTCACATTACGCTCCAAGTAAAAAACCTATGCATAATTTCCTGCTTAGCTAGCTCACTAATACAAAATGAATCTTACTTCATATACTTGAAAAAGTTATAATACTAGCAAGGAAATAACTGACACTTCAAAATCATCTAAGTTCTACCTAAAAAAAAATGCAAAACTAGACTAGTAACATTACCACTAGTTCTGGGATCAAGTAGAGGCAAAGGCTAAAATCTGGAGCAGGCATTGCCATGAGAGCCTGACAAAGATACACACAGAGATCGAATTTGTCAAAACTATTAAAACCAGCACAACGGAGGCAATTCAGTAGTTATACCCAAGCTGAAACAGACCTTAACTAAAATTCGACTGACAATTTGGGTACTCATTCTCTCTGGTTCAAACTGCAATATCAATACAGCATTTCATGAGAATTTGTATGATAAACAGGTCAAGGAGGAACGTTCCTTCCGAGCAACAAAACGGAAATCTAATTTTCCTAAATAAAACTATACGTAACCTGGTAGTGACGAAGAAGGCAGAGATTTGCATCCAAGCAGTAAGTTTGGGAAGCAACCTGAAGATTAAAGAGTTAAACGAGGTATATCTATTATCAAGCAGCAGAAGATCCAAACAAGAATCATGAAGACAATGGAAAATCTTGTATATTCTGAGATAAACCTGCTCATTGACATAGGTCTCGAGATCAGGAAGGATATCAGGATTGTAGGGGTTGAAGGCAACGAGTTGCTCCACCGTGTAAGACTGCTGCGGCTGCTGGCCTTCTTTCACCGCCCCCATTGCCGTCTTCTACAACGTTATGGAGATCGTTCCTAATCTGTAGCAGCGAGCGATTCAATCGAGTATGACCTTATGCTCACTTTTTGCTGTTTAGAAGGTGAGACGGTGGCTTCGCAGATTAGGGTTTACCAATCGATTGTAGCAAAAGAAAAATCTCAGATTTGGTCCCAATAAGTTTCCTATATATTACAAAATAATCCTCAATCTATGCACAATTATGTAATTTTTATTCAGTCCTCAACTTCTTGAATAAAAAACTCAATCATTATCACCGTTATGTTGGAATTTTCTAACATGCTTGTAAAACACTATATTTGTACTCTTTTTAGTTATATAGATGACTTAATTGTAATATAAGTAAAACTTTAAAGTATGAAATTTTTAATTATAACTAAAATTTGCATCACATCATTAATAATATTAATTTCTATATATGAGTTACCTTTAATGCAATAAAAAATGCATAGAAAAATATCATAACCATAATGTATGTGAAACATGGTAGAAATGTCCATAATTCCATTAATTTGGCCTGATGAGAAGTTGGGACTAAAAACCCTCAGAAATTGTTTTTCTTGATTTTATCCTTTGGCAAAAAAAAAAAATCCATATACTATCAATGGGCAGAGCGGGTTTGACCAATCCGCAAGACAAAAAAATTTCTCATTTAACTTATCTCGCAGAAAGGGTATCAAAGAAAAAATCCCTTGTCCCCATCCTGCCTTGCAAGCTCATAGCCTATCATCTCGGGGTGTCAGCAGAGTCGGTTTGGCCAACTTCGACCCGTCCCGTGGGAAAAAAACCTAAAATTTGTTTGGATGGATGTAATATAGGATGTAATCTCACATTATGTCCCACATTACATCAACATTACGTTGTTTGGTTTGTCAAACTACGTAATGTGCATTGTAATCTCAGATTACGTCCAAATTCATTCAACGTAATGTGAGATTACATCAAAAAATTGATGTAATGTGAGATTACGTCTAACATTACAGAGTGTTATTATTTTATTAATATTTATTAAATAGAAAAAAATACTTTGTATTATCATTATATTTTATTATGATAATAATTTTGTTATTATTAGTAGTTTTTTTTTTATCTACTTCATAACTTATTATTATAATAAATAATAATGCACATGATGTTCGTATACAATAAGTAAAGTCTTTTCAATGCAATTTTTATAATGTTTTAACTATTAGAATTTTAATAGTTGTGCATATTGAGTGTTACATATTTGGTTTTTAAAATTCATAAATGTCTATAATATTAACCACAAAACATAAACTTTAAGAAGTTATTTGTTGTCAAAAAATATTTTTTTTTTAAAATATTATCATATTAAAATATAATATACTCTCTATAAATTAAAATAATAATAAAATCACATTACAATGTACATTACAACACATACAAAACTGTAATCTAACATTACACTCCACATTACAGCACAACCAAACACTGTAATCCAACATTTCAAGTACTCTCACATTACAGCTCACATTACTTATAATTTATATTTCAAGTAATCTCACGTTACATCCATCCAAATTAGTTTATTTTTGTTTCCCGGTGATCCTTACGACTGTTCATCTCGAGGGCAATATATGTTTACTAAACATCTATGACTAATTTATACTCACATTAGAACGAATCCGTAAAAATAAAAGTGCTGACTAATATATATTAAATTCCTCGTCAGTTCAGGCAGGCCATGCGGAATACAGATAGATGGCAACACGAAGACGGACGCAGATCACGAGACCGTCACATTTACTTTTTAATAATTGATATAATAAAACTATATAAGGGAAGACCAAAAATCTACGGACAGTAGTAGTTGTTCCTTTCGTCAGCATTGCTCAATCACTATTCTTTCAGCTCTTCCTTCGTAATCTGCAAACTCTGCTTCAGAAGCTGGTGGTACTTCCCTATCAACTTCCTCCTATACAGCTCAATCACTATTCTCCGCTTCGTTTGGTGCTTCTTGTTATTGGTTTCACATTTTTCAACTCACTTCAATTGAGATTCCGAAGCTGTTGATTGGATCCTAGGGATCAAGATTTATTCTGGATATTCATCTGATTCTGCTTTCGTCTATTTGAATCCAGAACTCCTCGAGCTTTAGTCTATCTATCGTCAGACAGCAGCAGACGGTATCTGTGGTGCACGAGTTCCCTAATGTATGTTGCTTCGATTAAGTAATACAGTATTGCTTCTTTTTTTTGTCAGAATCTGGATTTTCTCTCGATGATAGATATATCCATGTTAATTGAAATTGTGATGAGAATCGCGATTGGATCTTCGCTTGTAGTGATGCATAGATTACGCGCATGAGCTGAGTAGAGCTAAGTAATCCTGCCTGCTTTCTGGCTAATTGTGTACTGAAATTCTACATCTCATGCAGAAGTCCAGCGCTGGTAGTTCCTTTTTCTACTTTGCCTAGTCTCAAACTTGTATGTAGATCTCAATAAGGGCTTTGTGATGTATTGTATATCGACCATGTTAGGTCTAACTCCATAAATTCGTATATATTTTTAGTCTGACAGAATAGCTAGTTAGTCGATCTTGGAAATGGTTCATTCTTGCTGATTCTGCCTCATCTATAACAATTTTTTTTTGTTTTGCAGATTTGTATTTGAAAATTCAGGGGACTATTGAAAATTCTTCTGGCAGTGTCGTGCTGTTTTTGAGCATTTCTGGATGTTTTAAAGGATGAAGTCAAGCTTTTATGGACTGAGGAGCAAACAACTCTCTTTGTTCCTTGTAGCGCTTCTTTGCACCATCTTACTTATTTGGGCCTGGGACAAAAACCCAGTTCTGTCCACGCTCATTCAACCACAGTATAGTTGGGTGCAAGTTCCATCAGGTACGTCTCTTGCACCATTATCTGTCTGTGCATGCTTATTCCGAGTACAATGTGTCATTTTTTGCATGGTGACGTCCTTGCATAGCTGAAACAGAGGTAGTTTTTCTCGTAGTAAACCATGTTGATGCGTCTTTCAAAATCTGAATTATAGTAGGAGATAAACAAGTGGGTGAAATTTGACTTGTGATTCTTGCTTTGTTTGACCGAGGTATCCCGTTAGATAAGGATATGCAAATATGCATTGCCTTATATGTATGCCTGGCTACTGACTATCTTGCACCTTAGATAAATAAGAAGAAAAAGCTCATACAAAAAATGGTCTTGTTGGAAACCTGAGAACTACTTATAGTTTTAACTTTGTGTTATCTTTGCATTTGTTTCAGTTGTCCAGAAAGATAATCACCTACAAAACGCAGTAAATTCTGAATCGCCAAAGAATGAGAAACATGAACCCTCACATTCACAAGAGACCCTAAATCAAAATGAAGAAAACCAATCTAAAGCAGCGCCTTCAGCAGGCATTGTGACAAGCTCACCTGAGATTACAGTTGTTGAGGTACAACCAACACCTAGTTCAGAAGAGAACAAAGGTAAATTGAGAGTTTATTTTGGGTTCCATTCTTTACAATGCTTGTCCATAAGTTGTACTACTGAACTTACAGATGTCAAATTGCTTGGTTTTCTTAGAAACTTCTGACTGAAAGAAATATTGATATTCCAAATTTTGTTCCATGTGATATGACCTTTCATTTATGCAGTGGATTGGATAATTTTCAGGATTACAGAAACATTGTTGCTTACAACCGTGTTTCTTTTTTGCAGATAGGTCGAATGCAAAAATAGAAACAGTAGCAAATGAAAGCAATGCTTTGGAATCCATGAACAGTAGCCTGACAGAAGGACCTTCAAATGTCACTCAAGTAATCAAAGATGCAGAGATATTGTCTAGACCAGAAAAGAAAGCGCAAGGTTTGGTTTCTTTATGTATGTTATGTTTTTATATGTCCTATTATATGGCTCGTGTATTACATGCAAAAGCTTTATCATCTAATTTGATCAGAACTGAAATTATGGTCTTGATATTGGCTTTTTAGTTTAATTATTCTATTTGAGAAAATGTGTGCAAATTTAATATTTTAAATATTCTATTCTATTTTGTTCAAAGTAATTTTCACAGTGACTGCTGTAAGTTATCATGTAACTTTTAGTTTCTATAATAGCACCTTCCGTAACTTTTTGGGTGATCTTTTTAACAACTGGCTCAATTGTGAGTGAGAGGGGCATGTTCTCTTAGCCTAGATTGGTGACAGATGCATAAGTCCTTTTCACGTTCTTAGGGTGGAATAATTTTCTTACCAAATGAACATTGTTCTTTTCTGCAGCCTGTAACTATGCAGAAGGGAAATGGGTCTTGGATGACAATGATACTCGGCCTTTATACTCTGGCTTTGGTTGTAAGCAGTGGCTTTCAGGAATGTGGGCTTGTAGGTTGACGCAACGCATGAATTTTGATTACGAGAGACTTCGATGGCAGCCTAACAATTGTCAAATGGAAGATTTTGAAGGAGAAAAATTCTTAAAGAGGTACTAATTTGAGATGGAAGTCCTGTATTGAAGCTCTATTCTAAACCAACCCACTAGAGTAAACATCTGATTTGCACTAAATAGCCTTTTTGATATATTCATATAAACTATTCTGTTTATTACAGTTTTGTTCTTTCCATGATAGTGTTATCCTCTGTAATTAAGTACTGCTCAAACCAAACTACTTGATGCGCGAACACATGCAATTTATGACAGTGCCTTTCATCATTGAATTGAACTTTTGATCTAATAATGCTTCCTAGCTTGACCAATGACAACAAAGTTATAACTTGATGATCTTATTCTTTACCCTTTGTAGAATGCAAGACAAGACAATAGCTTTTGTTGGAGATTCACTAGGGAGGCAGCAGTTTCAGTCTATGATGTGCATGGTGACAGGTGGCCAAGGGCGGCTCGATGTAATGGATGTGGGGTACGAGTACGGACTAACTAAACCTCGTGGTGCAGTCCGACCTAATGGATGGGCTTACAGATTCCCAACCACCAACACAACCATCTTATATTACTGGTCCGCAAGTCTTTGCAAAATTGAACCACTCAACCCATCTGATCTGTCAACCAGTTTCGCAATGCACCTCGATCAACCACCATTTTTTATTGAAAAGTTCCTACATCGCTTTGATGTTTTAGTACTAAACACAGGTCACCACTGGAACCGAGGGAAGATCAACGGTAACAGGTGGGTAATGCATTTGGGAGGAAAACCCATCATCAAGAACAGATTAGCTGAAATTGGGCGAGCAAAGAACTTCACGATCCACAGTATCGTCAAGTGGGTGGATTTGCAGCTTCCCAAGTACCCTCATTTGAAGGCATTTTACAGGAGTATATCGCCACGCCATTTTGTGAATGGGGATTGGAACACTGGAGGGAGCTGTGACAATGAAACTCCAATGTCGATTGGGAAGCCAGTGTCCGAAGATGAGTTGCTTGATTACAGTGCTTGGAGTGCTGTTAAGGGCACGAATGTTACGCTTTTAGAGGTAACTTCCCTTTCGAAGGTGAGGGATGAAGGGCATATATCGCACTTTAGTATTAAGCAGACCGCAGGTGTTCAAGATTGTCTGCACTGGTGTCTTCCGGGTGTTCCAGACACTTGGAACGAAATCCTTGCTGCTCAGGTTTAGTGTCAGGTGAGTTCATATAGAATAGTAAGTAGTAGCTATTCAGTGATAGAATGGATGTAGAAGAACAGCAAGCTGGGTGATTCTCGATACTCCATCATTCATTCAATTTAGGGTTAAGGTAATTTTCACGCCACATGTTTGACCGAATGTAGCTTTTAATACTGGATGTTTGATTTTGTATACTTTTAATACCAAACGTTTGAAAAATTGTGGCTTTTGGTACATCTGTTAGTTGGCCGTTAGTTTTGGTCGTTATATGACATGTGCAAGTCATGTGACCGACCCTAAACTTTTTATTTTGTTCAATTTAGTCTCTTAAATATATTCCTAACTTTTATTTTGTTTAATTTAGACATAAAACCTCAAAATCAACATCCCAATACCTAGTCAAAAAACCTCAAAATCAACATCCCAACACCTAGCCGCAATTGGATATAATTTGTGTCTAAGTCAATTGGGTTTGATTGGTTAAATTGGGTTCGATTTTGAAGTTTTAGGACTATATTAAACAAAATAAAAATTATGAATATATTTGAGGGACTAAATTAAACAAAATTAAAAGTTTAGGGTCGGTCACGCGATTTGCACATGTCATTTAACGAACGGTCAACTAACAGATGTACCAAAAGCCACATTTTTTCAAATGTTCGGTACCAAAAGTATACAAAACCAAACATCCAGTACTAAAAACCACATTTGATCAAACATGTGGTGTGAAAAGTATCTTTAACCCTTCAATTTGTTGTGAGCTGATAATTTCAAACAGCGTGGAAAGTAGATGCAATTTTCAACCGAGTATTCGATTCTGCTCTTAGGACTGATCTGCACTTATCCTTAACTATCTGACCAAAATTGTGCTACGGAAAGACATTTACAATTTACATGGAGTCTATTGAACATTACTCATTGCCTCCATTGATCGTGATTTGTTGGACATAATCGATTTCAATGAATGATACGTTGATTGCAAGAACGTTTTCGGGATTGATTGTGATTCAACCTGTCTGTCTTATATTGTACTCTATTCTTTTGTCAATCAATAAAGCCATTTCGATGACATTCATCTTGAAATTCCTCTTTATCTTTTACATCTACATATTTTTCGTAAAATATTGTAGAATATTGAAGATCAAGTAAAAGAATTAGAAGTTGCTTACAGTGAGAGGTTCTCCCACGTAAAAGTGGTGCTTACATTGAGGTGGAAGATAAGCGGACAGAGTCTGAAAGTCTCGCAGTAAAATTTTTTGGTCCACGATGTTTGACGACTTTTGAATTTTGATCTATGATGTTTGTTTTAGTTTTGGTCTCATATATTTGCATATTTTTTTTAGTTTTGGTCTTTCCGTTACATTACGTCTATATTTTCCGTTAAGTAACATGTGCAAATCACGTAATCCACCCTAAACTTTTAATTTTGTTCATTTTAGTCCATTTAATACTTTCCTAACTTTTTTTGTTTAGATTAGTCCCAAAGTTTTAAAATTGACCCAAATTGGACAATTAGGTCCAATTGACCTAGCTCTGGGTCAGTCCAGGGCTGGGTCCGACCCAGTATATCAATATAATATAATATATATATATATTATATACGTGATTAAAATATATAAACATACATATATACATATAATATAAATAATTACTACGATCAATTATATAAATATTATATAAAATTTATATATATTTCAATTTTTAAGATTAATAATTAAAATAGATAAATATTTCAATATTATATTTTTAAAAATATTCAAATTATTTTTATCCCTGAAATCCAATTTCAACGATTTTATTATTTTAATTTTTAACCATATTACTCAATTTCGTTAGTTCGTTTTGTTGTTTAAACTGAAGTTCATGCCTAATGTTCAATTCAGTGGAGAATACGTAAAAATGAGGCTCATGTTTGATACTACAGAATAGGCTTGATGATGAAGAAAAGTAGAAGACAATGAATAACAAAAGTGGGGATGATGCAGATCATTATCGATCAACTTGCAACTCAATCAAGTCTTTACTTGGAGACGTCTAAGAAGTCTAATTAACTTATGTTTGATATGTTTAGAATAAAGACAAATAGTTATTTGTGTTTTTAGTTATTTGTTATCTCCTAAAATTTAGGAGCAGTTGTTTGAATTAGGCAATTAGAGCATCCACAGTGGTATTACGTAAAGAATACGTAAACGTGGGTCCTACATGTTTATTTAAGTAAAGCAACAAAAACTATCTACAGTGGTTTTACATAGCATTCCTTAAAGATGGGACCCACACGTAAATTTATGTTTTTACATAAAGCATTCCTTAAATTTAAGTAATGCACTATGTATTACGTAACCAATTTTTTATTATAAATTAATTCATTTTATAATTAATGCTAATATCTTATTGGTGGTTGTTGGAAAATTTAATAATAAAATATATTTAAGGAATATGTTTAAGTAATACGATTGCAGAGAAAATATTTTTTACGTGTGTCTTAAATTTACGTATTACTTAAAGTGTACATAAATGTCTATGTGGCAACTTTAAAGAATACAATTTAGGTAAAAGCATTGTGGATGCTCTTACTAGGTAAGTAATCTGATTTTCCCTTATAAAATGAAATTCTAACTAAAATAGATTGTTTAAGAGTTGATGATAGAAATTACTAAGTGGTTGCTTGCTATGATGTTTACAGTCCAAACATGACAGCCTCCAAAATGACCAATCTTCTATGCGGGCAAGTAATTGTCTTCCAGTCAAAAAGAGTTTCTATGTAGACACGGAAAACGGTAGGTAAAGTCGAGCAGTAAAGACGGAACATATAAACGTAATAAAATATATAAATGTACATATATGTAATTATGTAAAAGAAAAACGAAAAATAGTAAACATACTCATTAATAACCTATAATATTATTTCAATAATAAAAAAATGAGTTCACCAGTAGTCTCCTCAGTCGTCACTGTAAGCAATTGTTGTAGAATCGTGAGAAAAATTGACGGGTCAAATGAAGTGTGGACCATATCTCAATTGAAATTTTAGAGTTTTAGAAACGAAAAGAGAAATTCTTGTGGGTTTAAAACTCGTTGATATTATTAAATGATTAATGGATATTAAACTTGAATGAAATAAGAATGAGATTTGAATTAATAGAAAATGATTTGACTCACAAATTACAATCCATGAAAAAAATTCTCATTAGTTTAGTTGATAAATTCTGTGAATTTGACATAATTTATTAGATTTAGTCAATTATTAGCAATAATGGTTTAAAAAAAAACTAGGTAGAAACTTATCATTCTACCCATTTTTACAACTCTACACACGTTTCTTCCTGTTTCTACTCAGAAAACGACTCCGATTTCATTTTAACTCGTATTTAATAGTAAAGACGTAAAAATGCACTAGAAACGAGTTTTAAACTACATATATTGTCTTAGATGATTTTCCACAAGAGAATTTAGATAAGGCAAAGGAAATCATGCTTCTTTTGGCCAGGATTTAGGGTTGAGCAGCCAATGCTTGAAGATTGTAAGTTTGTAACCCCAGTCAAGCAGGGATGATCACCACCTAGTGCTATAACCCAGCTGTAGCCTTTAATGCTGTAGCGATTCTACATCCAGAATCAAATTCAAACAGCTTTAGTATTAATGCATCTACTGAGTCATTGACACTACAACCTTGCGAGCAATGATTTACAATTTGTAAATAGCAAGTTAATCCATATTACAAATCAGAGAGACTGATTGATTCATAGTCGGCTCCCAATACAAGATATATATATACTCTAATTTCTTCCGGTTCTTGGCTTGCATAAAATGACAACTAGTTCCAGTCTTTCATCTATGTGAGTAAATGTTAGATCGATTGCTTCATTTCAGTACGCTCTTTAATTTTAAGCAGTCTGAATTACCAGGCATAGCCACTGTCAGTTGCACTGCATTCTTGATTCGGAACTGGCAAATTACCTTCCAGGCTCATCTGTTGAACCTCTGCAGATGATAGTATCTTTATCGCCTGAACATTGCTTACAAACTCCCTGCAGATAATCATATTTAGAGTGGTTAACTACTTTTGATATCTTAAAGAGGAAAGGGTTAACATGTCCTTTGGTCTATGATGTTTGACCACTTTTGGGTTTTGATCCATAATGTTTTTTTTTATCTAGTTTTGGTACCATATGTTTGCAGATTGTTCTAGTTTTGATCCGATTGTTACGTTTCGTCCATATTTTCCGTTAAGTGACATGTGTAAGTCACGTGATCCACTATAAAATTTCAATTTTGTTCAAATTTGGGGAATTGACACCCTAAATCTAGTTCAATTTGGGCGAATTGAACTAGGTTTAATGAGTCAAATTTGGGGGAATTGACACCCTAAACCTAGTTCAATGGGTCAATTCCCCAAATTTGAACAAAATTGAAAGTTTATGGTGGATCCCGTGACTTGCACATGCCACTTAACGGAAAAAATAGACAGAATGTAACAGTCGAACCAAAACTAGAAAAATCTGCAAACATATTGTACCAAAACTAGGCAAAAAAACATCATAGATCAAAACTTAAAAGTAGTCAAACATCATGGATCAAAAGACCTGTTAACCCTAAAGGAAAATATTGGTTGTATTTGATCAGTGAGGACTTACTCCCATGGATCGTCGCCAAGAAGCAACATATCGTTCTCATGATCCATATACACAAGTTTCCATTCCATCCAATGAGGATCTTCCAACTGTCCTTCGATCCCAAACATGCGGGCCAAGTCCCGCCTAAGCTCCTCATAACCTCTGTAACGGGTCACATCAATAGATCTTCCCACCGAACCTCGCTTTTGGACCTTCATGTATCCAAAGTATTCAAATTAATAAATAACAGCAGCAAGAAACATAACATTATTTTAAGACAGCATGAGCATACAAAAAGTGTCTAGAAATGGTCACACTATCACTTTTTTACCTAGATGAAGAATGGGAAGAAACTAAAGCTTTAGTGACGTAAATCTCAAAGCTTAGAAGGCAAAACATAATACTCTAATATTTGTTAGGTGATGAAATGAGTGATTTTTGAAAGAGGCCTTATTGGCTTCATTCCTGTATGCATCACTTCAACCTCCAACGAGCATTCACATGAAAGGGAACAAAACTACTCCGGCCGGAGGGTGGTGGCCGATCGGAACATAATAGTATAAGGGGCAATTTCGATATTTCATATCATTATGTCAAATTTAACAGCAAATTTTGATGGAAAACCAAATTTCAACAGAAGTGAAACTTCGGACATTTAATATCAACATTTTAAACTTCAGACACCAAAATTTCACATGGGTCAAACTTCAGACAATTCATAAGTTCTTAACCCTAAAGCCAATGCAACCCTGAGATCTTGGGAAGAGGTCTACGTTAGGTGAAATGCATGATTTTTGAAAGAGATCTTAGTGGCTTCATTCACTTTAAGCTCCAACGAACATTCACATGGCAAGGAACAAAACTACTAATGAATGTTCCTCAACAGATAACAGAAACATGTTACTAACCTTGGTGTATGTCCTCATGCGCTGAGGTTGGTTAGCCCAAACACCACTACCACCACCACCACCGAGAACTCCCTGATCATTAATCTCAAGATTCGGTTCAAAAGACATGTTTGGAACCCCAAACGACTGTGAGCTGATCGCAGCAGCAGCACCGGAAAGCTCGGTCCCAAGATCTCTCGGAACACTACCACTATAGTTCGATAACATGTTTTGCAGATCCTTTTGAGAGTCGAAACCCCTCGACAACAACACATCAGGTGCCAGAGCATCGATATTCGTAGCAAAAGGAGAAGTGCTTCGTGGGTGCGACTGAATATCTCCATCCAAACCAAACTGTGGGAGAGAGTTCTGTTGGATGTTGCTTCTATCCAGGGAATATGATGTGGCAGACGACGAAACTTCGAGTTGCTCTGGAGCAGCAGTGGATTTATATCTAAGTTGTTGGGACTCTTGTCCTCTGGACACTGGCAACTCACGTTTTGCTTGCGATTGGGGCTTCATTTGACTCTCTTGAACCAGGTTGTTCACGGGCAGTTGCGGTTCTACTGACTGCCGTTTGTTGAGGAAGTTTGATGCAGGAACTTGGCAGTTATTAGTTGAGGGGGAGGTTGAGCATGATGGAGCTTCACCTTCAGAGGGTGCCCGAGTTAGAGTTAGTGGTGGCTTATGTTGTGCATGGACTTGGGTCACAGGTGACTGCTGCAGCTGCATGGTCTGTGGTTGCTGTTGAAACTGCAACTGCTGAATCTGTTGAGGCGGTTGCTGCTGCTTTTGCAGAAGGTGGAATTGAAGCTGCTGATCTGCGAGATTATTCTGTGGGGCTTGTATTTGTTGCTGTGCTGCCCTCTGAGACCAGTTTTGTTGCTGCTGTTGCATCTGCAGTAGACCATGTCTCTGCTCTGTTTGTGGCTGAAAGTTTGTGTCTGGGCTTTTACTGTTGCTAAGCAACTGCTGTACTTGGTTAGATGACAGTAAGCCGTTTGACAGAAGAGTTTGGAGCACTTGCTGCTGCTGCTGCTGCTGTTGCTGCTGCTGCTGTTGCTGCTGCTGCTGCTGCTGCTGATGCTGCTGTTGATGCTGCTGCTGTTGATGATGATGCTGCTGCTGCTGCTGTTGTTGATGCTGCTGTTGCTGTTGTTGCTGCTGCTGTTGTTGCTGTTGTTGTTGTTGCTGAATTTGCTGTTGGTATTGCTGCTGCTGTGACTGTTGTACTTGCTGTTGGAACTGCTGTGTTGAGAGTTGTGGCTGCTGACTTGATGGGTTATGCATCAATTGCTGAGCCAATTGGCTAGCAGTGGCTTGTTGGTTCGTTCGATTTGCTTGCAGATTATGGGATTGAAAACTGAGCAATTTGGAGGGGTCATCGATCCCGACATTACTATGGAGGCCAAAAGGAGAAACCATTGAGGGGATCAATCCTCCTGATTGAGCAGCTTGGAGCTGATTATTCTGCTGCATGTTCATCCACTGAACCAGGTTCACGCCCGATAAAATCGAGCCGGGTGAATTATCCTTCATGCCAAAATCATCATCTGCAGAACCCAAGAAAACCCATTAGTTCCCCAGTTTTAATTTTATTTAAAAAGAAAAAAAATTCAGTTGAAGTTAATTGGAGAAAGTCGTTACCGGGCATCCCAGGTTGCCTAGGAAACTTGGGTCTGAAGAAAGGAGGTGGACAGATGTAGAAAGGAGTGACAACAGGTTCAATGTCCCAGATCGAAACACGGCTTGGTCGTTCACCAGCTGCAGACTCATCCCACCCGACCTATCAATGGGACCAAATCTATTTTATTTTTATTTTAAGGGTTAAGAACCTATAAACTGTCCAAGGTTTGACCCTTGTGAGATTTTAGTGTCTGGAGATTCACTTGTTGTTGTTGATATAAGGTGCCTAAAGTTGCAACTTTGTTGAAGTTTAATTTTCCATCCATTTTTCAGGTTAAATTTAACAAATTTGTGTGAAATGACACTTTTGCCCTTTTAATATTGTTGAAATAAAGATTAAATCACGCCTATACCTGACACCTTAAGGTTTTAGGACAGTTGGTCAAGTGTTTAATCTAAACTTTTACATGGAATCAGAGCGCGCAGGTTCGAGTCTCCGCAGCGCCAAGTTAAACCCCAATTTCATCATGTTTGCGATATGGTCAAGCAAACACGTGATGGGCTTTCTAAAATCTATCAGCCCACACGAAAAATAAGTTTCACGTGATGGGCTTTCTAAAATCTATCAGTCCACACGAAAAATAATGTCTCAGCCCACACGTGTGGTGGAGTCTTGAAATAAAATCAACCTCAGACAGTTCATATCAACATATGAAACTCTAGACACACCAAACTGAAACCTCAGACAGTTTATAGGTTCTTAACCCTTACTTTAAGAAAAAGAAAGTGAGATGGAAAGTGAAATTTCCACGGAGGCAGAAAGTACCTGCAGATTACGCCACAGTGAACCCTTCCACCTCACTGCATCCAAATCACTAATCCCCGTGATAGTACCCATGTGTCTGCGGATACCTGATTCCTCAGTCTCAAACATCATTCTGAATCTCATCCCCATGGAGAGCGACGCTTGGGTGTACATTGCTTTGTTATACTTCGCCAAGGGAACAACAAACTCTGAAGGGCTAGCTCTGTTGAACCAAACATCATTTGCATTTGTCATACCCGAAATTATAGTAAAACATCCAAACATCATTTGCAGCAATAAATGTTTTTATTTTCTTTACCTGGGATTGTAAAAGATGGTAAAAGGGCTGTTATTCGCTGCTGCATGAGCAGCTGCTGCAAGGACTCCAATATGCATGCTGTCGCTCGATATGACAGATGAAGACATAGTTGGTTGCTGCCTGTTCGCATGCCTTATCCCCACTAAAAACTGTCCCTTTTCATCTCTACAACCACCAATGTACATTTCTGTCTCAGAAACAATGCATGGATGCTCCATTTTAATCAAAAAATCTAATCTGCACCTAAACTTCCATCTAAAGAAGCATCTAGTTTTCATAATAACAAGATTAATAATAACTGCACCGACCTAATGAAAAGAACAGCATCACCAGCAAAGAGCCGCTTCGTGCTAACAAAGATGCTCCAACCAGATGTCAGCAGATGCCTTTTTGGTTGGCCTGCAAATCATGAACCATGCATTTAATAACCCTTACAGCCATGACCAAGTTGTTAAAAGATTCAATTTTATAATAATTATTATTATTATTATTATATATACCTCTGAAAATATGTTTGAAAGTCCATGTGTTGTCGTGTAAATCTTTAGCAGTTAGTTCTTGAGCAGGGGGTTGCATTGAAAAGTCCTGGCAATAAAATCTCAAGGTGAGTTCAACTATAAATTTGATAATAACAATATTTTAATAACCAAAACATGTACACACCAGAGGGGGGAAAATCTTTTCAGCTGCTCGACGAGGCACAGAAAACCCACCATGAGTGCTAGTGTCACTTGCCGTAAGAGTTTTGCAGAAAAACTCAGGAGGCTGCCTATTTTGCTTGAGCCCCATATCAGATGCTAGTAGAGCCTCTTGGTCAAGCTGTGTAATGAAAATGCACAAGATTAGAGTCGAGAAAGTGTGCTGACAAGAAGCAGTTTACGGTGTTCCAGTGAATCAAGAGACCTACTTTGTTTACAGGTTGAAGGGTCATTTGAGCGTAGACTTCATCAGTTTCTAAATCAGCCTGATTCAAGGTAAAGTATATAAAATACTTAATTAGGAAACTGAATGCCAAGTGAAAGAACAAAAATTCATTGTTCAGAAATGCAGATTGAGGCAAAAAAGAAACATACATGCATGGTAACATTGTGAAGCATGCATATCAATTTGGAAGGAAGGTTGGGGTAGCTGGGAACACAAGTTGTCTCCTTTTGCATCGATGCTGCAACCTGAGTATTTCAACACCACACATAAAAGGAAAAGGTTATTAGATACTTGGAAGGTTCAGTATCCTTGCAGCATTCTGTTATGTATCAACTAAGTGTTAAGGGGTAGATTCATCAATAAGGAGTAGATTCAAGAATAATGGGTAGATTCATTCTTACCATATTAGCTTTAAGTCTTATTAGGTAATAATATATATATTATAGGAGATCTTGTAGTCTCTATATAAAGAATATGATGTTAATGAAATAAAGTAGCATTCCAACAAATTAATCTTAGTCTTCAAGAGAGATTAGGGTTGATTAGGAAGTTGATTCTCTACTGCTCTATATTCATTACGTTCTTGCATTAATCTAGATTCAAGAACGTAACACATTCAATATTATTCGGCAGAAAAAAGGGGGAGAGATAGAACCTGCTCACTGTGGCCTTGAGGGAAGTATACTACAAGACTCCCAACCGGAGGTAGAGAAACAAGCGGTCCAGCACAGGCATGCCATAGCTCTGAGTTTATAGTCTTCTTTTCTCCTGCTCTCGTGATAAAATTAAAAACCATATCATATCAGTAGGTTTCTACAATGGATGGATCATCAAAATGATAATACTCTTTCACGAATACTAGATTGAAGATTCCTAGGGTAGATTAACCGAACTCTGGTGTAATTAATACAAGGGTGTTGAAAATTGAAGTTCTAAGTGGAGAAAATCCAAAAATGATGAAGAACATTGATGTGTAGCAAAGATTAAATGGGAATGAAGTTAAATCCACAAAGTAACGAAGCCGAATAAGGAAACGTTTAGGGAATCTGAGTTCTGAATCTGAGGTTGCAGAGTTGGACTTATGATAATGGAGAAGATTTTCTTTTTGAATCAACAAGCTACTGCTGTCAACATCTTAGATGCTTTTTTTGCAAACGCCCACATAACAACAAAGTTCAGGAAGATGGCATCATAAAACCATCTAAAATTAGAGAAACCCCGGTAAAATCAGAAACACTCGCCGGAACTGATAACATTAACATCACAGCTGAAATCATGAACGAGGAAAAAGGATTTGAGAACAAGATACAGATTCTAATTCAGAAGTAACTTCACCTTCTCCAGAACTATTGATGAGCCCATTTGAAGGGACCTTCATTGCTTTCTGCAGATGTCACCACCAGTTCACCGCTTAAAACCAGTCGGCTCAATCAACAAACCTCAATGATTTTCACCAACTCCAGCTCATTGTCACTAAATCTCCAAACCTGGAACCCTCAAATCAATCTCACTGTTCCAAGCAAAGGGGGGACGCCAACTTCAATCCAAGCAATTGATGTGCAAAGCTGAAAGAAAGAAAACCCATCTTCATCTGTCTCGAATCTACCAAATATCTTGAGCTTAAAAGTGTTGAATCCTCAAAAGTGAATTCTTTTTGCGGTTTGAAAATCGAAACTTTGGGGCAAGCTCTACTGATTAGGTAGGTAAATATCGATTTCCAACTGAGAAATGGATTGTTCCAGCCAAGGAAATGGAGGCACCCCGAATTGGGGTACCGAATGGAGACGCGAAAAAGAAATGGCTTTGGGATTTGAAGGCAGGTGAGAAATAGGATTGACCTGGATCAAGAGGGCAAAAAACGAAGAACTGACTTACTTAGCGCTGAGAAATCATCAGAGACTGAAATAAAACTTTAATATTATTTTTTATTTTATTTTCTCTTTTATTTTAATAAAAAAAATTATCATTCCCTTTTTTAAGGAAAATTCTACAAGAAAACTACACGTTACTTTTAAATTTTAATATCACAGTACTCACTTTACCGCACATTTCAGAATTTTTTACCTAAACGGAATATAGGAGGTTTGAAATACTTAAATATAAAACATTAGGTATCAAATACAAAAATAGGGTTCGGGGCACTTTGAAAGTGCCCCGAACATTGTTCACTGCCACGTGGCAGCAGTAGGAAACACTTCCCTGCTGCCATGTGGCAGTGAACAGTGGTCGGGGCACTTTGAAAGTGCCCCGAAGCCACGTGGCAGCAGTAGGGAACACTTCCCTGCTGCCATGTGGCAGTGAACAGTGTTCGGGGCACTTTCAAAGTGCCCCGAACCCCATTTTAGTATTTGATGTCTAAGATTTTACATTTAAGTATTTTGAACCTCTTATATCTCCATTTAGGTAAAAAATTCCACATTTCATATTGCTATGTTCTTAAAAATAACAAAAATATTATATACTGTTTAAAAAATCAGAAAAGTATTAACAATCATATTTATATACCAGAAAAAGTTTTAAAAAAACAGATAATGTTACTAACTTTGGATTAATAACTAAATCGTTTCATGTATTTTAATTATATTATAAGTTGCTATCGAACTTTAATTTTTTCAATTAGTTACATAAATTTTTTTTTTTACTTTTTGAGCAAATCGTTATATTAGTTACAATTTATGTTTATGTTAAATTAGACATAATATGAGCATGTTTCGACCACATGGGGTTTTTTGATGTATGCATAAGATGAATTAGACTATAAATTGAAAGGATGGCAGTGAAATGCATTTAATTGGTCGTTCAATTTCATCTCCCTGATTTCAACGGTGTCTTTCAACGTCCAATTGAAGATATTCCTCTACAAATTTTTTAATTTATTAGTGAATCTATCTCGAGTACTAATCAAAAGACCTCACCTGAGGAACATGCTCATTTTCTGTCAAATTTGATGTAAATTATAACAGGGGTAAAAATGTACTAATAAAATGAAAATTCATATAACATATACACACATACACTTGATTATATTATATCCACCCTTAGTAATGTGCAATGTGCGTGGATTGCATATCTCAAATAATAAGTTAAACAAACCATGCAATATGGTGTATTGCTTCAACATTTCATTATTAATTAGAGGTCTCGATTTAGAATTGGCACAAAGGAAATTAAAGCATAAAGCCATATTTTAATTTGGACCTTTTTTTTATTATAACGTTTTTCCAAACATTTAAATTGAATATATTCATTGTAAGATTTTATTAAAAAAAATTATTCTTTAGGCGTCCAGTTATTCTTTTTTTTCTTAAGTGTTGAATAATAGGATTCATATTTTCTAGTATACATATATATATAAAAAATAAATAAAAAAAAAACTATTTAATTTTGTGCATTTTTTACTAAAAACATATTTTTCCAAACCCATCAATTTTTATTTTTTGAACTTTCAGTTCTTCTTTTATTCCCTTAAGTTTTGAATAATCAGATTCATATTTTCTAGTATATATATAAAAAACCACATATTCAAAAATAAAAAATAGTAGAAATGCAATAAATTAAAATAAACAATTGGAAAGATAGAACATGATTTGTTCAAGTAGTGAATGATTTTGAGTCTTCTTAGTTGAAGAATTTGTATTAATCTCATAATCTATTATATATAATAAGTTAGACTGAGAGAGAATAATTCACTCAACTTGAGGCAACCACGTCAACTATTTTGTCCACGCACGATTCATCCACGCGTGACTCAGCTTTTTCTCTTCTTCTCTTTCGCTATCGATCTAAGGCTCTTCGACTCTTCTATTCACTATTATTCTCTTCTGCTATTGCTTTGAGGCTTTTCCATTAAGGAAATGATTAACATTTCAACAATCATAATGCACAAGTTATGACTTGTGTCTGCATATAAAAATGCCATTAAATATGACATTTATTACATAATTGCCAATCAGAGAGGTTCAGAATGTTCACATTCCGACTTTAGAAATGTCAATCATTGTTGCTTCCGTTACTGAATTAAGGCTCTTCCACTCTTCCTCTTGCTATCATCTATATTATATATATAAAGTAAGTCAGCTAAGAGAGAATAAGACAGTTAACACGACGCCGCTACATCAACAGTTGTGTTCATGCGTGCTTGATCCACACATGACTTGTCTCTTTGTCTTCTTTTATTTCCATATTGATCTAATGTTTTTTCTTTTCACTCTTCTTCTCTTCCACTATTGATTAGAGGTTCTTCCTCTCTTCCTCTTGCTCCTCATATCAATTAGCTCGGATCGTCACCCTCAAGATGTTGATGAGTCTTGCAAAGCGCCCATCGGGTCGTCGCTGCTGCAAGGAAGAATGTGATATGTTTAATTTATATAACACACCGACTGTTTAAAAAAAACATTGTATTTTTTATTTTTGTTTGGTCGAATATACTTATGGAACATATGTGCGATGTGTTGCCTTTTACTTTAAACATTGTCTTTCTTAGTGATATATATTTACTAGGGTGTTGTCCATGCGTGGGTTGACTTATTAATTATATAAGGTCTTCAACTTAAAATAAAAAATACAAAAGACCACTACCAAACATAAGGCATCTTAGAAATTGGAACATGAATCTCTTACTTTAATGACCTACTTTGGACTGGCCGTGCTCAAATGCAAACCTTGTTCGAGCTCTAAAATAAAAAATAATAATAAATTGTATGACAAGAACTTTACATATTACTGAACTTTACCCAAATTTCCATCTTCACTCTTCAGTTGCGCCGGCTAGGGGCTAGGGTTTGAGATTTGATTTCAGTTTTTTATGAATATATCGAACCGCCCGGACCTTTTAGAACTGGATTCGCTCATCATCTGTATTTATTCGAACCGGACCGTTAGAGTCATCGGTTCCGATTCGAACCCGATCGGACCGCTGGTCCGGTCCAGTTCTGATAACGCTGAATATAACTCAATGTAGTAAACATAGAAATAATAATAAGTTTAACATGTTTTTATATAGAATATTGGGAAGTGTGCGTGGAAGGATTTTGTTTCGCCAAAACCCTAATCAATCATTAGTCAAAGTTCAAACGTTATCTTAAGTTTGACATAAGTTGGTCATGAGTTTGTCCCGCCCGTGACTCAATTAAATTTTAAATTTCAAATTTACCCCTGAAATGGAAGTTTTCTTATCACGTATCAAATATTTTGTTTTGCCCAAATTACGTACCAACTTGAAATGAAGGAAATCCGAACTAGACGTTGGACGGATTGAGAAGTGAGAACGGAAGCTGCGGGCGCCGGCAAAGAGCATGGAGCGTTCAAAATCGGAGGTGGGTGGCTCGAAATCGAAGGTGAGTGGCCGGAATCGGAGGTGGTTGGCTCGGAATAGGAGGTGGGTGGCCAGAATCGGAGGTGGGTGACTCAGAATTGTAGGTGGGTGACCGGAATCAGAGGTAAGGAATGGGGAAGAAATCTTGGACTGGGAGGGAGGTAGTGGAAATGGGGAGTAGGGAGAGGGGAATGGGAGGGTTGTGGCCGGAATCAGAGGTTGGTGGCTCCGAATCAGAGGTGGGTGGCCGGAATCAGAGGTTGGGAGCGGGGAAGAAATCTTGAACGGGGAGGTAGGGGAAAGGGGGAGTAGGGGAGGGCTAACATTGTCTTTTCATCTCATTCCGTCAAAGTTAACTCCAAAATCGGATGAAAAACTAAATTGCAATAAAAATGAAACTTGTGACAGTCGATATTAACAATTTGATCATGAGACACCAAATTAACACATGAGACAAACTTGATACCTTCTTCTAATTTATTTTATTTTAGGAACATTAAAGTTTTTGCATCCCGTGATAAAATTATATATATATATATATATATATATATATATATATATATATATATATATATAATTAACATTTTTGCCTCTGTTTAAGCTATTTTCACAGTCAAAATTTTATAATTGAGATAATTGTGGAAGTATTGAAGACTTTAAGGGCTATTATTCATCTTCTTCATACTATAGGGATCAACTTAGCTATTATATAAACTAAGTCTGTTAAAGCTGTTATAAAGTTGTTAGCCTCTACTATAAATAGTTAGTTCATTGTAATCAACGATTATTGAATCAGAGGAGTTCTGTTCATCAAATCCTCTCATTTCCAACTATATTTGTTCATGGTATCAGAGCATGACTACTTTTTCTGGCGAACTCTCTGATGAAATTCTTGCTGATTGATTGTTGATCTTCATCGACGACATTGTTTCTGGAAGAGACCTAATTCACAGGATTGCTCGGGGAAGTCTGTTTATCAGAGCGGTATCGACACTATGATTACGTCATTCATCGCCTCATCTGATTCACAATGGCCAACTCTCCGATTGGTGGTAATTGGCCGAGATTGAATGCAAATTCAATTCCGGAGTTAAGTCCAGAGGATCGACTTTACCTGCATCCTTCGGAATCACCAGGTGCTCGATTGATTGATTTTCAACTCACAAGGAACGAAAATTATCAGGTTTGGGTCAGATCTCTTACAGATGCTTTAGTATCTAATACTAAGTTGTGTTTTGTTGATGGATCATGCACAAGAGATTCGATTCCTGAAAATCAACGCTTTAGATGGGATAGATGTAATGCAATTGTTAAAGGTTGGTTGATTACTTCGATTGCTAAGTCTATTTCTACTGGATTGATATATCATACAACTACTGCATCTATTTGGAAGGAAATGCATGAGAGATTCAATAAGATAGATGGCACTAGATACTATCAGCTGAGTAGAGAAGTTTATCATTCGAAGCATGGGTACCACAGTTGCTGAGGTGATTTGGCTGCGAGGTTTATTGAAGGAGCTGAGAAATGAGCTGCATACTCCCACATTGTTGAATTGTGACAATGAAGCTGCAATCAAAATCGCAGCTAATCCAATGTTTCACGAGCGTACGAAACACATCGAGATAGATTGTCATTTCGTTCACGAAAAACTCTTGCAGAAGGTTGTTCGAACAGAGCATGTGGAATCAAAAAAGCAACTTGTTGATTTGATGACAAAACCATTGGGAAAATTGCAACACTACAGTTTGCTTGAGCAAATGGGAATTATTGACCTCTTTTCAGACGGGAAAGAAGAAGATAATGAAGCTGAAGAGGAAGAGAATAAATAAGAACGAATGTGGAAGTATTTGGAGACTTTAGAGGCTATTATTCATCTTCTTCATACTATAAGGATCAACTTAGCTATTATATAAACTAAGTCTGTTAAATGTTAACCTCTACTATAAATAGTTAGTTCATTGTAATCAACGATTATTGAATCAGAAGAGTTATGTTCATCAAATCCTCTCATTTCCAACTAGATATGTTCAATAATTGAGTTGCAAAACAACTGAGCCTCGATTAGGATCCAATTAAGTAGTTTTTTTTTTTTTTTTTACTGCGGGGTGGTCTTAGGGGGTCCTTATCAGGAGGGCAACATCTGTAACATGTTTGCTCCAACCTAGACTACTATACACTCGCACCGGGTAAGCCCGTAAGGGGTTTAGTGTTGGTCATGAACAATTTTCAATTCTCATGGTTACAAGCGGAGATTGAACCACCAACGTTTAGTTAAGGATGAAGCGCTGAACAAAACACATTGGTATATGGTTAAGTGCTAATTTAATTAAGTGAGAGAGAGATACATGGAAGATGAAATGAATAGAAGCGGATAAATGGCAACTACGATCCACTAGTCCGAGATTCACGGAATATATGAGACCTTGAGGGAACCTTCCCCTGAAACCTACCGAGAGATGTCACCTCACTTGACATCCATACAAGAAAAAAAAAAACAAAGGGATCTCTCTCTATTCTATTATATTCTAGTCTAGTCTCAACTAATTATTAATTAATAATTAGTTGCATAATTGTGTCTGCTATTAAAACACCGACACCCAGCTTCTTCTAACTCCATTCTTTTTCATCTGCTCGCTATTATTGTCGTTCACGTGGTTTTGTGATTAATTTATTTGTCTCTTTATGCTGCTGCCCTGGCTGGCTGTTAATCAAGCTAGCTACGTACGACTACGGTAGGTACCATTACCAACTCCAGATAGATGCATCATCCAATTATTATATATGGATTAAGTGCCTGATTTGGTTTAATAGCCAGCCAGCCTAGCTAATTATATACCTATTAATAACTAATTAACTGCTCTCTCAACTATATAGACTTAATTTGTGTTGCCAAACCACAAGCCTACGATCGAGAACAATATTTATTTATTTGTTATACTATTTTCCCGAAATTTATATATATTTTTCCATAATTTATTATTGTTAATGACCGTAGTTCTATTTAAAATTAAATTTTAGACCAATTGTTTTACATTTTCTTTGAATTTTCCTATATTTTGCTGTTTTTAATTTTTTCTAGAAATGAAAATTTATTTAAAGATTTTTTTTATAAAAATTAATAAAGAAAGCCGTTCATTTATAACTATTTTAAATAGATCCAAAATTATAAAATTTAATTTGTGTACAAAATTATTAAAATATAGATATATACAGGCTTGACCGGAACAAATTCTAAGAATTATATTCTTAGAATTTATTTTGTTTTGTTAACCGTTTTTATTTCAACGCGTGGTTACACGAGAAATGATGAAACGGTTTCATCTGCTGCGCTGCAGTTGTCGACATACATATGATCTTCAATATTGTCAATGCAGTAATCGACAAGTTACTAGGAATACCCGCATTTGGTTGTCTAGCCAGAGTTTCTAGTACTCCCAATGTATATATAATATATAACAATTTTGAACACAACGAGAACATAGAAAGAGCATATATATATATATATATATATATCATGTGTATAATATATAGGTAAGGTAAGTATATAGGATTATATTCGCTGAGCTAGCGAAGCACCATGAAGATTCGATTAAGTTTACCAATAAACATGTTCACCAATTGCCTGTGTTGTGTTGGACTCTGTGGCGGATATATAAGAGTGTAAGACTGGTTGGAATAATTTTTAGGATAAAATTGTAAACGAAATAGTAAAAAAAACTCTCATATAAAAAAAAAACTAATAAAATAGTGTAAGAATAGTTTGAAGGTATAATACTGATTAATTTAACGAAACTTAATAAAATGTAACCATAAAGTTGAAACAATAAGATGAGATGATATTTAAAGTACTACACACATATAGTTGAGAAGTACCATATGATAATATTGAAACTTTAAGGTTTAAGTTTAGATGCATATTTTTATAGGGTAATAATAATCAGATATTTATTTGAATATATATATAGTTATGTAGATATTGAATGAAAACAAATACATACATCTATACGTGCTACATATATATAGATTATATATACATATACATATATAAATAAGTTAAAATATATAGTTATAAATAATATAGACTTACCAATAAACAGTATATATGATAATACTGATATCTAATGCTACGCCATTTATGTATCTATAGGTGAGGGTGTTAAAGACTCAAAGAGCATTTAATTACTTTTATATATACAATATACATCATAGAAACTATATTAAACTTTTTTTTGGTGAAATTATGTGAAATTGAGTGTGGGCAATATGCACCATTTTTATGTATTTGAGAGTTGCAAGTGCCTATCATCATAAGCACACGAGTTTTGCACATTTTTTTTAGTTAACATTGAACATTTTCATATTAAAGTGAGAGATTCACCTATATCAAAATTCACTTATATTGTATAAATTTGAGGGTCACCTGTGAGCGGGTCAGCTTCTACTGAATTACAACAATAATTAAATTCAAATGATTAATGCTTCATACAGTACTCCTTAACTTGCATTACACAGTTAAAAAAAAAAACTCACATGGTACTCAAAATTTTACTTACATAAGAATTTATATTAGGGTTCGGCTAAAATAAACTCGAGTTTATTTAAACTAGATTTCTCAGACATTAGATTATACATGCGTAAGAAACATTTTTTATCTCTCCTCAATTATGGTTGATTCTCTCTTATGATCTAACAGCTGAAAAATTAAGTTTAAATAAACTCGACTGCATTTTAACCGGCCCTGCTTTATATTATAAAAATTAATACCTCGCATTTTGCATTATTCGGACAGATGTTTTTGTATTTGATAGTAGCTGTTAAATTTGAGTATGATCAGCTGTTTGTGTGAGGTCAAAGGCAGGTTCTACACCACTAATTATTATATATGCATAATATATATAGAACAATGCAAAAAGTAAACCTTATATATATATATAGTCGAATGAAACATGTTTGGACACATATAAGTACATAACCCTGAATATACGGGAATATATATATAGTAATAATTAACAACTTTTTTTTCAAAAGTCACACTAAGTCCATGTAGATTCTTTAAATTAAATTTGTCGAAAGGCTGTCATTTTGTGGCCTCTTCTTAATTTCCAAGACTACGGACGTTTTTGGTATAAATAAATTAACTTCATTCGGAAATATATATATATATATATATATATATATATATATATATATATATATATATACTTGTTACTTTCTTAGTCAAATTTTGTGATATTTGGTACAAATAAGCTTCTTTTTTTTTTCCACTAAAAAAAGCTTGAAGATGTTAGAAAAAAAAAAAAAAATGGGCCATTTTAACTAATTTTATTTGAGTTGGATTTTGGGCTAAATTGTTTTTACTCAAGCCCAATCTCACTTAAGCCCATTATTTAGTGAATGGAATTTGTGAAGTTTTTGTCCCACATCGACCACTTCACACTTCTCATCCCCCATTCACCTCCTATAAATACAAGCTCATTCTTCTCCTCATTTGAAGAATGAGAAAATGAGATCTCTTCCTTTTGGTTGAGTATCCAATATTTTCGGAATCCATATTTTTGGAATCCAAGTTATATTTTCTCCTCCTCTGTTCTTCGTGTTGACGAATTGCAGAGTTCTTCTTAGGTTGATTTCGACTTATGTCGTGTTCAACCTTTCTAGTTATTTTTTTTTAGCCGTTGTCGTCGGCTTTCCTGTTCTTTGTTTGAGTTCAGGTATTGGGTTCGGTTCGGTCGAACGTGTTGCATGCATAACACGATTCGATGACACTGTTGAATCCTGGGAGGTGATCGCCCCTTGTATAAACCCCTTTGCATAACCCGAGGGTGGGGAGGGGTGAAATTGCATTAAGGAGACTGTGATTAGCACGGGCCTCAGTATAAAAATACGTATTCGTTTTCGTGTTGAACTTTACGTATAATTTCGGTGTTGCCTATATCTTGCATTTTAATTGGATGAATTACTTGTAAGTAACCGAGATTTGACTAATTGCATTTTGGTCCTTGGACTTTATAAATTTGCATATTTATCCTCAATATATCCAACAATCTTAAGGCAAATTTTTTTGTTGGTTTTATGAGAGGATGCTTAATTGAATTTTGAGATTCAATTTTTTGGAGAAAATTATTTATTCTCTAAAAGTTCACAAATATTGTCGAACAATGATATTGAAAATGTGAACATGCTCGAGAGCACATGCGACTGATAAAATCGCTAAGGCCATTTAGGTCGTCGAGACTGGTAAAGTCGTCAAAAGCCGTTGAGGCTATTAGGACCGTTGAGGTCGCTAAGTCGTTGAGACTACTATGAAAAATCGAGATGGTCAAGGTTGTTAAAACCTATTAAGGCATCCGAAATTGATATGTTTGCTTGGTGACTTGACCCACTTTAGCCGTTGAGGCTTATGGGGTCGTTGAATCCATTGTTGAAAATTGGATTAAGAAGTCGGTTAAAGCCGATTTAGAGTGTATGACAATTGTTATGGAAATTTTATTTCCTTGTCTAAAACACTGACTATTACATTTGATATAAATGTATGTGTGAATCAACGAATCGATTGCACACACCTGAACCTTGGCACGTATGTACGCCCGCGATATGTGTACATGAGTGTTTACTCAGAAGGTTAGCTCCGTGAGGGTTTGGTTTTGTCAAAACCGAAAGTAACCGTGTCCAGGTTTATTTTCTGTCCAACAGAAGAATTTTTTTTTTTTTTTTTTGTAATTGAAGTGATTAAACTTAATTACTGAAATCAGAAATTCAAATCGTTATTTGAATTTTAGTAATCTGAATTTGATGTCCCGGATTACTATTGTGGGGTCGGGTACGAACCACTCAGACTTCTTAAAAAATAATAATAATAATAATAATCCCAAGGAATTGGTTATAGGTCCAATGTTTGAATGCTACTCAATGAGAATGTAGCTAACACTTGGCGGACAACTCTAAAATTGGGAAAGACCACCATCTTCACGATGTGGTCTATAAATGTTATTATTCTAGCTAGTGATGCTATCCCATATACCGACGCCTTGATTACCGAGGTTGGAAACTCGTTTAGGCCACCGTCTATAATGCAGGGAAAGTCGCCGAGACTTACTTCAAAAGTTGAAGTCAAAAGATGGAATTCTTTTTGACAATTCTGAAGAAAAAAAAATGAGGAGGAAGCGTCCCTATTGGGAGCACTCGAAATCGTCAAAAGAACTGTACGTTAAATACAGATAGACGAAAAAATTGATTGGATGAAGTTGAATTACTTTAAGTGTAATGGCCGTAGTGCCTGAAGTAAACATGAATAAAAATATTTTTACATTGGCCGTAGTGCCTATAGTGAACATGAGATAAGAATGTTCATTTTTGTGCTGAATTTGTGGCACAATAATTTAGAACATGTTAATTACGATACCTTGCAGAGGTTATCTAACATGGTTCATATTCCTAAAATCAAAATAGATCAAGAACTTAAATGTGAAGTTTGCGTTGAAGCGAAACTTATTCGGCCGAAAGGATTACCGGATTTCTTGGTCTAAATACATAGCGAAGTTTGTGACTAAATATATGTCCAAACGCGAGGCGGGAATTAAGTACTTCATTACTTTCGTAGATGATAGTACGAAATATCGCTATGTGTACTTGATGAAGGAAAAAATGAAACAATTAACAAATTCATGGTTTACAAACAAAAACTTGAGTTTCAACTATTAATTGTTTTCGCAATGAGAAATGCGGCAACGAATATTCTCTGTTTAGAGAATGTTGACTTAAACACAATTTAATCGGTGAAGTCATTGCACACCGCATAAAACCCCGATGGAGTTGGGTTGCGGGTTCGATCCAACCGGGCAACGTTTTAATGTTTATTTTGGACTAATTAGTATTAATAACGTTGTCGACGGTCAAGGTTTTGGCTTAGTGGGTGAATGGATTGTCATTAGGCATGCATTAGATAAAAATATGAAAATGTTGTTTTGGCACTTACGGTGCAACAGGTCGAGGCCTTTTATTGGTCTGAGGATCATACCGTTTGAGAAACGCAACGGTCTGGAAAAAAATGTGTTGATGTGTTAATGGTCTGAGGATCTACAACGATAAAAGGATGATCCGAGGATCAATGATGATGTGGTTGAGAATTAGTAATAACTTCATACCCAACTCGTGTGTTAACACATTACATTTTTCTGGTAGAAATTAAAATAGTATGGTTGAGACCATGTTTGTTTTAGGGTTATGACGGGGTAGCTATTTTAACTAGAAATTACCTTTTGAAAAAGGTACCCCATAAGAAGGAAGATAAAACTATGTTTGAGTTGTGCCTTCGAATGTGGGGGGTGTCTTGCTAAAAATTATGATACCTCTACGGAAAAGACGCATACATTCCTTAAACCGCTGATTGCATTTTCATAGGGTTTGCTCAGAATAGTAACGTGTATCGATTTGAATCGAAAGTGTCAAATAAACACAAAGATACATTAATGTAATCAATAAATGCATATTTCTTTGGAAAATGTATTTTTGGCTAAGTCTAGAGGAGATGCAAGCATATGAGACTATAGAGGAAAAATAGTCAAGACCGAGAACATGGAGGGCATGTTGAGGTCGATGCCATGATGAGTAAAAGGGCGAGGATTGAAAAATCCTATGGTCCAGTTTTTTGACCTATATGCTTGAAGCCGAACCTTAGACTTACCACGAAGACGTAAACTCTTCTGAGAGACCTCTATGAAAAGAGGCAATCAATAGTGAAATTGAGTCCATCTTGCAGAACCACACTTGGGAGCTGGTGGATCTTCCGCCCGGAGACAAACCGTTAGGCTACAAGTGGATATTCAAACGTAAAATGAAAGAAGATGGATCAATTGATAATTACAAAGCCCGACTTGTCATAAAAGATTATAGACAAAAGGAATGGTGGAATTATTTTGATACATATTCTCTAGTAACTAGAATCACGTTCATAAGGATGGTGCTTGCGATTGCAGCCTTGCAAATTCTAGAAGTACATCAAATGGATGTGAAAACAACTTTCATACATGGATATTTAGAGGAAGAAATCTACATGGAACAACCTGAGGGTTTCTCTGCGCGAGAGAAGGAAAAGAAAGTCTGTAAGCTTGTCAAATCTATGTATAGTCTTAGACAGATGCCTAGACAGTGGCTTTATAAATTTGACAGCGTTTTATTGGAGAAATGTTTCAAAATAAATAAGTATGAAAAACGTTTTATGTTGATGACATACTAATCGTTGGAAATAACGATGAGGTGGTCCGGTCCACTGACCTATGTTGAATTTGAGTATTGACCTGAAAGGGATCTTGCTGATGTGATCTTTGGATTAAAACTCATTAGATCATCAGAAGGTCTCATTCTAAGTCAAACTCATTATATTGACAAGATTTTGGATAAATTCAACAAAGATGACAAGAACGTGGTCACTACTCCAATAGATACGAGTATGTATTTTTTCAAAGAACAAGGGAGAATGTTTTTCCCAAATTAAGTAAGTGTCATGTACTTAATGTCATGCACTAGACCAGATATCGCTCACGTTGTAAGTGTATTGAATCGATATACGAGCAACCCTAGTGTTGTCCACTAGAACGGGGTAATCAGGGTACTTAGGTATCTGAGACATATTCGTAATCATGGTCTACACAAAGAGATATCCTTATGTGATAGAATGTTATATCCGATTAGACACTACCACCTTGAGTATAAGGGGTTACGTATTCACCTTGCGAGGTGCAACAGTGTCGTAGAAAATCCTCAAAACAAACAGTCATAGCCAGATCGACGATCAAGTCTGAGTTATTGTACTGGGGAAATATGCCGAAGATGCAGAATGGCTATGTCATTTTTCTCGAGGATTTTACTAAATGGCCAAAACTTGTGTTAGTGCAAAGATTGATGAGTTTGTTTTGGTTTAATCCAAATTAAATCCAATTTAATGAAATGTTGAAGATTTTCTTTAAGAGACAAGGTTAAAGCAGAAATAAGTGGTGCACCCCCCATTTGGCATGAAAACCTTTGTTAAAAGTTGGGAAATGGGACACTTTGCGAAACTGTTGTCCACAAAAGAATCAATCTAAATTTAGATGTTGGATTAACAAAATTATTCCTGCAGGAAATGATAGTCTGAGGACTTTGTTGGTTTGAGAACATTGATGCAACGTTGCGACGATCAATCTGTATAACACAGTATAACCTGCATAATGGAATGTTTAGACATATACGTCATAATTCCATTAGACATTTGCTCTCAAATATATTTATTGTGCCCGATATCGTAAAGTCGGCAGATAAATAGCGGATCCGCTACCCGAAAGGGTTAAACAGAGAGTTATTTGGCCAAGCATCGAAGGGAATGGGGCTAAAGCCCGTGTAGGAAACGCTCTTGAGAAGGAAAACCCAACCATGATGACTGGAGATCCCAAGAACTTGGTTCAATGGGACAACCTAATCACAAGGGTGAGTGTGATCACTGTGGGGGTCAAACCCCGAGCCCATTCCTATGATGCATACAGTGATGGAGATAAGGTTAAGTTTTAGCTTGTGTTGATCTTCAAATATCGGTTAAACCGAGCATAGTAATTGCAAATTATTTAATTGAAATCACACTTTATGCAAAGCTTTTAATGATTCGTAAGGAGAACTCAGAGTCGTGATGATGCTCTTGAGACATTGAATCACCTATGCGAGTGAGAAGTGGGGCCGCTTCGAAAGGAATTGTTGAGGGCGCAATTCTTAGAAACGCTTGCAGAACCAGGCGAGTGATCCAGGGCCTAGGGATCACAGGGCGTGAACCGAACCATACTAGGAAGGTACCTGTGTGGGTTATGTCGTCATCTACACCAACGACAGTCGGTTCAAGGATATCGCGTCTACCGACCAGTCAGTAGAGAAGATATGATCTCACAAGGGATAGGTTCAAAGGGGTTACCCCTACCTATCCTTTGCAGGTATTGACCGTTGAACTCAAATTTCGTGTCTAAGTTTCAAAAATTCCATTCATGTGGGGGATTGTTAGAAAAAAAAAAAAAAATGGGCCATTTTAACTAATTTTATTTGAGTTGGATTTTGGGCTAAATTGTTTTTACTCAAGCCCAATCTCACTTAAGCCCATTATTTAGTGAATGGAATTTGTGAAGTTTTTGTCCCACATCGACCACTTCACACTTCTCATCCCCCATTCACCTCCTATAAATACAAGCTCATTCTTCTCCTCATTTGAAGAATGAGAAAATGAGATCTCTTCCTTTTGGTTGAGTATCCAATATTTTCGGAATCCATATTTTTGGAATCCAAGTTATATTTTCTCCTCCTCTGTTCTTCGTGTTGACGAATTGCAGAGTTCTTCTTAGGTTGATTTCGACTTATGTCGTGTTCAACCTTTCTAGTTATTTTTTTTTAGCCGTTGTCGTCGGCTTTCCTGTTCTTTGTTTGAGTTCAGGTATTGGGTTCGGTTCGGTCGAACGTGTTGCATGCATAACACGATTCGATGACACTGTTGAATCCTGGGAGGTGATCGCCCCTTGTATAAACCCCTTTGCATAACCCGAGGGTGGGGAGGGGTGAAATTGCCTTAAGGAGACTGTGATTAGCACGGGCCTCAGTATAAAAATACGTATTCGTTTTCGTGTTGAACTTTACGTATAATTTCGGTGTTGCCTATATCTTGCATTTTAATTGGATGAATTACTTGTAAGTAACCGAGATTTGACTAATTGCATTTTGGTCCTTGGACTTTATAAATTTGCATATTTATCCTCAATATATCCAACAGAAGATGATAAAAATAAAATACACACGAATAAGAATCTTTCCAGATCTTTTCTTTAAGAGCCTCACTTTAATGACTTCGATCCATCATCAACATCTCTACTACGTACATATATATATATATATATATATATATATATATATATATATATATAAAGATTATGTAATTCTAGAGTTAAATTAAATAGCTTATAATAATTTCCGTTACGTGGTGGCATCATTGCGATTGCGGTGGAAGAGCCAATGTTAAAAAGGTCGGTCGGAATCGGTATAATATGAAGATAAACAACTTTCCATATTTAAAATGTAGTAACTCTTTCTTATTATGGTATATATACTCCCGTTGCACCTCAATTGGTTGTCGATACAACCATTTATGGTACAAATCTTTAATGAGTATATATAAATTATAATATTCTTAAACAGTAAATGTGATATCTACGAATTTTGAATGATGGAGAAGAATAAAATGATTTCCTATACTATAATTATCATTACCATTACCATTAATACATTAGACAGCTAACGGTTCATATACATGATTGCATGGGTTCGTTATAAGTTCAGTTTCTGCAACTTAGTAATTGGTTATTCAGTTAGACCGATAGTTCTTAATTATTGAGAAAAAGGAATCTAATTTTAGAAATATAATTCTGTTTGTATATCAGAGTTTTTTTTTTCGAATTAAACATTTTTTTTAAAGTTAATACCAATTTAACAAGCCAGTTTAGAAAATAAATTAATCTCTCTCGACCTTACCTTTTTTAAATAAGGCGACAAACCAAATTCGAGATCTTGATTTTTCTTTTTTTTAATTGAAGTCCTATACTTAGGGAGACCGGGGCAAACCAGCATCCTGTTATATCAGCCGTAACCGCCGAAGTAATCAAGTTATGTGAAGCACCAACGCGTGCTCTAGGAACAGTTTTTATGGAAACAGATAAAAAGTTTAAAAGAAATTTAATGTCTTGAACAACCCCAAAAAGTGAAGGAATACAACATGCGGAAGATGAAGAAATCTGTTTGAGCAGATTGGTCGAATCCGTGAAGAGGGTATAGGAGTCCTGTCTTGATGACCGTGCCAACAGAAGTCCTGCCCTGCATGCAAGCCAAACCTTTCGCCAAAAGAGAATCGTCGCCAAAAGCCGATATTATTAACACCGCCGAAATATCCTCACTCTTGTTTAGTAAAATCGCAGCTCCATAAACGGTAGTAGTACTGCTACGTACGGCCCTGTCACATATAATGGTGGGTCTAATGTGTGACGGGGTTGTGACTCTGGTTCTCATGGATGTCGGGGCAACTGTGGGTCGCCTGCCTGGAAGGTGATCAGACTTAAAAAGCGTTAATACAATCTATATTAGCTATACATATAAAATTTATGACCGACCAAGCACAATGTGGTTTATTCCTAAATACGCTTGCGTTTCTCTCTAACCAAATGCCCCACAGAATCAGACACTTCTGATTGAACAGGTCATCATCGGGGCCTGGGACCTGGGCGCTCGGGAACATTCTCAAACAAACATCCTTTTACCGTTGAGAACGGTGAGTTGGATGTAATAATTCCTAGACTCGACTCTTTTAGCAAGCTGACAATTCCACATGACATGGTCCTAAGTTTCGTTTTGCCTGAGGACAAAGATGACTCTTGGGATTGAATGAAGAATCCGTTTGTGGATATTCTGCCGGAATGGCAATCCGTAGCTGCAGCATTTCCAGATGATGATACGAATTTTCAACGGTAGTTTTGATTTTCAAAGCTTGTTCCAAAGAGATGTACTAACAATTATGCGATCTTGATTGGAATTTGTTTGAATTTATTTTAAAATAAAATCACAAAATATTGGAAAATAATTGTTTTTCGGAATATTTTTCCCCGAATTAGTTAAAGTTAGAACGATATTCGAAACTATCATAATCCAACTATGTACTCACTATAGTTTTTTGTGGACTTTTTAGATGATGATTGACCAAAACTTTAGTGAATCGGTAAATGAAATTCAAGAATTTAACTGATTTGATAAAAAAAAAAATGAAAACAATCGAAAAAAATCATTTTTTATTTATTTCTTTATTACTTTTTCAGACTTAGCTGAAAATAATAATATGCAAACTAATTTGAAAATTCCAAACTTTTTTAATGAATTTTTTTTTTAAAATATTCGTTTTCTATTATATTTTTTCAGAATTAATTGAACATATATAATACCTAAGCTAATTTGAAAAAAAAATAATACAAAAATGATATAAAATTCCGATTTTTTAAAATCATTTCCCTTGTTTTGCAGTTATATATATATATATTTCCATTTTTCGGTCATATTCAAGACCTTGACCTAAATTTTTAGTCTAAGCCGACACCATACCTGGTTTGGTTATTTCCAAATTCTGTGGTTAAAAATTAGGTATCTGGTTTTCAAAAAATGCCTAATTAGGAAAGCAATTTATATATGGACATCAACGAATCTAATATTTGAACTAATTATAAAAAATTTGTACTAAATTTCTAATATTTTGATATATAATATAATACAAGTGACAATTATGAGTTTTATAACTTATTAAAAATTTTATTCACTAAATAGTATTAGGGGTGAGCAAATATCCCGAGAGGCTCGAAATCCCGCCCGTCCCGCCCTATCCCGTCCCAAAAAGCCCGTCCCAAAAATGTGCCCAAGCCCTAATGGGCGGGACTTTTCTTCTCAACTAGGGATAGGGCTAGGATTAGGGCTTTTTTACGAAGTCCCAAAAGATCCGTCCCGTCCCTTTTTGCTAACTAATCAGCTATAAACTATAGTTAGTTAAGTTAACTTTAGTGATATTTCAGGTTGAAGTTCCATTTGATCTGGGATTTGCATTTATAACTTGTTATGTCAGAATTGTTGGTGACTTTGTGTTAGAGTCTTGGTAAAACTTAGTTTTGGGGTCTTTGGTGAACTATTTTGGAGAACCAAGTTATGTGTTGAACTCGGTGTTCTTACAAGTGACAAAATGTTTGAGTGATTTTGGTATTTAATGGTGAACTTTGTGGTATGTGATGAACTTTGTTGTTGTTCTGTGTTTAGTTATGGTTTAAGTAAATTGAGTTTGATTTTTTTTTTTTTTAACTTGGATGGGAATTTGGGTTTGTCCCATTTGTCCCTAGTCCCTGTAGGCCCGTAGCGGGCGGGCATTTTCCTACAAGCTAGGGCTCGGGATTGGGCTCGGGACATCCATTAAGTGGCCCTAGTTTTAGGGCTTGGGCCATTTTTTAGAAAAAGCCCGCCCATCCGTCCCATGCTCAGCCCTAAATAGTATTATGTTATTTTAATAAATTTATTTGTCTACTTTTGGTAATGTAATCTAATTTTGGAAAACAGAATTAAAAAAATTATAAATTATTCTAATTTATGAACTATTTATTTGATAAAAGTAAATGTGATGAAGAAATTTTGTAAATGATATATATGGTTTCCTGTATTTTTAATTAGATGCGTTATTATAATAATAAAAAATTAATCAACTAGATATAAATACTAAAGTGGGAAATGGAAGGGGAAGACGAAATTGGATAGTTGCTGTCCATGAGCTAAGATGTGAAGTGGGCCCAGGAAACAAATATGGGCCTCAGGTGAATTAAATACTGGAGCCCACCCAATAGCTACCCAGCTCATTGCAATCGGCGGCCACTGCAATGCACGCTGCACGTATGGTTAATAAGTTTTTTTTTTTTTTTTTTTCTATAATGTTTTATCATTTCTGGTGTTGGTTCATAATGTTTTTTTTCCTAGTTTTGGTTCATAATGTTTTACCATATATTTGCAGATTTTTCTAGTTTTGATCTGACCGTTACATTCCGTTCATTTTTTCCGTTAAGTGACATGTGCAAGTCACGTGATCCACCTAAACTTTCAATTTTGTTCAAATTTGGGGGAATTGGCCCATGGAACTAGGTTTATGGTGTCAATTCCCCCAAATTTAACCAATTAAACATAGTTTAATTCGCCCAAATTGAACTAGGTTTAGGGTGTCAATTCCCTCAAATTTGAACAAAATTAAAAGTTTAGGGTGGATTACATGATTTGCACATGTCACTTAACGAAAAAAATGAACGGAATATAACGGTCGGACCAAAACTAGAAAATGTGCAAACATATGATACCAAAACTAGGCAAAAGAAAAATAAAAATAGCATGAACAAAAATTCAAAATTGGTCAAATATTATGGACCAAAAACTTGTTAACTCTTGAATAATTCAAAGCTTGGTTTTCTTTTCATGCATTTAATGTTATTAGATAGAAGTGGGGTTGGCTTTTGCGCAATCATTCAAAACCTAGATATATATGGCTTTGATACATTGAGGAGGTTACATCTCAGGGCATTTGTGGTCACCATCGATCTATCCATGATAATGTTATAATTAAGCCAAACTAGAAGAGAAGGCACCACTCATTTTCTATTCTTCATTTATTATTGTAATCGTCGTATTCTCCCAAAACATCCATCTATCGACAGACTTATCCATATATGTGGCGATAATATTGTAACACTATACTTACATATATATATATGGTTTATCTTGCATTAATTATAATATTTGATAATATTAAAATTTAAATTGAAGCAGAATAAGTTACTCGTGTTGAAACCTGAAACCATCCCTAGAATAGATAGTGACGAAGACGACAATACATGAATGATTCATTACTTCTCTGTTCAATTGCTACATCAAACTAACAAGAGGAAATACTTAATCTAGAGTTTGAACATCCATTCTGACTACCAATAGTTGTGGTCAAGTGGTTGAGAGCGTTGACTCCCATGTAGTTTGACTGCGAGATAATAATTAATTTTAATATCTTGTAAAATCGGTTCCGATTTTAGAACCGGAATTGATTATATATATATATATATATATATATCAATCAATTGTCACGTCTTAATCCCATGAAGAATTTTAATTAACACATAGGCTATAGCACTTTTATCTTAAAATCCATAAATATTTTTTTTTAATCTTAGCCCATAAAGTTACGATTGAGACATCAGCCACGAGCACGAAGTCGAAGCAGCACTGGATTTGAGCTTGTATGCATGTAGTTTGGAATTTGTATCCATAGAGTTTGTATGCATGCAGTATCCACATGGAGAATATTAATGTTTGTTGGATTTTTTTTTTTAAAAAAATTTTGAATGATAATAAGTCGGTTCCTAATAGGTACCCGGAAGCGGTTGTTTTCAATTGGTGCGGTTTCTGTTCCAGTTCCTCATTCTATATGGTAGGTTCTGGGTAGTAAAATTTACGAACTGATATACACATGGTAGGTTCCAGAAAACTCAAAATTACAGGATATCTGAAACCGCTCACCCCTAGACGTGGTTCAACTAAAAAGTTGGACCGGATCGAACAAACCGGTGCGCTTTAGTACAAAATCACTTCACATAATCAATTTTTTTTAATAGAAATATCGATATTATTGAAGAAACCCAAAGCGATTACAGTATCACAATGTCAAAACAGCCGCTCCGGGGTAATTGGCCAACACCAAATGCCCACACAGTTAAAGTAGATGTTAACTTAATAGATGAATCTAAAGCAACACGGTAAATTACAATGTTACAAACGATAGTAAACGTACTAAAAAATAAGGTCAATCTTACAAGAACATAAGAACATAGACCCCAAACAAATGATAGCACTTGGTGAGAAAGATCGCATCTGATTCACTAGAACAGTCAAATTCATGAAGAATAATTGAAGTTCCCTCAAAGACTAGCTACCAAAGACCCTACGCGACAAGCAATACAAAAAAGAACATTGAGTACAACAAAATCACAAAAAATTTCATTAAAAAAAAACACCTCATGAGGAATGTAATTTATCAAAAGAGAAAGTGCAATTTTTCCTAGAGAAAGTGTAATTTATCACTCACGAATATAACAATCAATAATGAATCCAATTTGTTCTTTCTTAAGCGAAAGATCTGCAGTGAATTACGATAAAAAATTAGATCGATTAACAAGCAAAGTATGTTACTCTGATACGATGTAGAATCGGAAACAGTAGGATTGGAACCTTAAAATCACCATGGAAATAGAGAAGAGAAAATAAGAAAACCAATTTCGGTATTTCAATGTGTTCTTTTACATATACCCTCACCACTATATATAATAACACTAAAAGGAACTAAATATTTGACAATGAATCAGTTATACCCACAGTTTTACAACGAATTAACTTAGTCCAAACAAATTTAAACAAATTACAATTTTGTTCAAACTGGAGTGGGCCAAATAAAACAAAAGCCCAACATAAAAGCAGTATGTCACGTTTGAAAAAAAAAAGAAGCCCAAAAGCCAACACATACCATGCATGATGAAGTTTACGTGCAATAACAAAAATATTGCATTGCATTACATCTGTCGGCATTCCAGACTCCTCCCAATTGTCAATTTGTAGCATTTAGAGATTAAAATTAATTAAGCGGGGTGATGAATTGCGAATTTCATGATATATTAATATTAATTAGCTTACACTTAGACTGTAAATGAGTCCAGCTAAGTAGTCGTGAATTACTCAAGATGAACTTGTTGAATTTGATTTAAAAAATTTGAATTTGTTTATTTATTATTATTATTATTTTAAAATATTTGAGACAAGCTTAAGTTCAAATAAGCTTGCTTGCTAGCCTTATAGAGTTTTCCCATATAAATTAATATATATGTTAAACCTTTATAACCAAAATGATCAGCGAATCTATAATACCCTTATTCGAGTATTGAGCCGTTCTTGAGCTTGATCGAATCACGTTCAATCAGTTTGAAAAATTCCGGCTCTCAGTTGAATTTGAGCTTGACTTTTTTGAGCCAATTCAAGTTTAAGCAACCTAATACTTGATTGGACTCGACTCATTTATAAATGTAACTAACAGTAACATAAGAGGGATCGGAATAAGGACCGTTTTGTACGCACATTGATCTAGGTGTAGACCCAAATGGCCGATTCCTCACAATTAATTGTAGAGACATTACTAGGACTAGCAATGGTTAGTTTATACTGCGGTTACTGAAAATATCAATAATTGTATCACATTTTTACGCATATGGGTGCATTTTTAGTAACAATTTAATTTTAAAAACAATAAAAAACCAAGATTAATCCAAATTCACTAATTCAACGTGTAGAAAATCTCTAAACTAATAGAATAGTAATACTAAGACTTCAAGGTTCATTTGATTTAATCATTACAATACCAACAATAAGAAAATTAAATAAATTAAATGAGAAATGAGATTTAAAAGTGAGTTTTAACTAAACTAGAGCTATGTAAGTTATTATATTTTGTATTATATATATATATAGTTATGCTTATATCAATGGACCATGGTCATGAACTTAATATACCATAACCATTATATCTTGACACAAAATATATATATATATATATATATACTAGTTGTTGCGTGCGTACGTTGTACGCGCATATTTTTAAATTTTGTATTTAAATTCATCAACCCCAAGTTTGAAACTGAAAGTTTAAAGTATGTATGTGTTACACTGATTCAATACTCTCCTTACTTATAAATGGGTAAAAATAAGAGAAATTTTTTTAGGACTCTAGTTCAGGGAGGTAACAAATGTATTTGTTGTCTCTATACATTGCAGCAACAACAATAATAAACTATTATGGTCTCTATATCTCCAGGCTAATAGCTCCAATCCATCCTTCTTCATTCATTCATCCCCTCCATCCTCTAATCTCCCTCACTTACTGTCTATCTGATATGCGCGGAATCAATGAACAACTTCTTGTACAAGACCAGATGGCAGCTTCATGTTACTCGAATTTACTTGTTTGTGCTGTTAACTTTATCAAATTCTACCGCTAAGCTAAAATGAAGATACAAATAATGAGAAATAATAATATACAATCCACTACTGTACTGGTCTTGATTACCTGCAGATGCGCAACCCAGACATATGAGCTTATTTATATTTAGGAAACCCTCCTGCAACCAAACTCTAATTAGTATGACTTTAATAAATATAATGAACATGGCATATGTCTCAATGGCAATAAAGTTAGTACCTTCTTCAGGGCCTTCCTTATCATCAGCATGCTTGTCTCTTCGGCTTTTTGTTTTCTCTGATTCCGACTGTCATTCTTGCTCAATCTCGGATTTTTGGTGATACTCTTCAAAGGAACAACCAAATTTCATTGGCTCTCTTTGATATATGATCAAATTCAAGTCTATTTGAATCATCACCCATTCATGTCCTGTTTGAGCTTATTCTTGGCCTCATCAGTGTATCTCAACAAGAACTCAGACATCTCCGTGGAGCCTGCTGCAATCTCAGCAGCTTCAGAAAAGCTGGAGCACAGTGCATCAAAACGCATACATCACTTGCTAGCATCCCGATCTTCATAACAACTTGTCACATAATAATGTTGATGTTTGATGCCTTTACGCCACCAAGTCAGAATATACCGAGGTGGAATCTCCTTTACATCCTTATCAATTAAGATATTTGGCACATGACGACAAAAAATACCTTTGGACTCCGAATAGGTGACATGAGCAGTGAATATCACATTCAGCCTCAATTTATTGCCTAAATTTTAACTCACCTCACGAGCTATTCTTTTCAAGTTCTCCACAAACTCTCACGATTAGCTCTCTAATCTTTCTAATTCATCAAGCCCTTCAAGTTTTTGGAGCTTTCTACAGTAAAAGAAATTCAAGATCGTTAAATATTTAAGTTGTATGAAACTTTAAAAGCATTTTTCTCTGGTAAACCAGTAGTTTGTTGCTAAATTTAACTCACCTCACGGGGTATTTGCTTGGCAGATTCTTTTAGGGGCATAACAAAATCTACATTGCATCTAACGGGCACCTCCTGCAAGAAGTCATCATCATCTTCTGCATTAGGACGGAGCTCTAGAAGAAGCAGATAGAACATCAAGAATGATCTTAGAGATATTTGTCCACTACTCTAAACTCAAAAGCTGAAATCAGAGGTTTCAACTCAGTTCGGTATTCCTTTGCGTTGTCATACTTCAGGGCATTATAATATGAAGAAAACAATATTACAGTCTGATAAATAGCATAGTATCATATGATAAATAGTGTAAGCATTAATCAATAATTTGATGAACTTAAATTTTGATAAAACTGCATCAGTTTCACCAATGCTCCATTGATTACACAGAGTAACAAATGATTACAGTTTGATTCTTTCAACCTTTTGGGATTAATACATCATATAATTAAGAAATTAACTATATACAAAAGATAATGCAACACAGAAACATTGCAGGCAGAAACATCAATTTTAAAAAAATGAACAGGATCATAAACACATAAACTATAACTGATTGCAGGCAACATGAAGAGAAATCGAACCGAAGCAATCCTGAAAGAGACGGCGCAACACACAATCCAGATGGCTGGAATGTTCTTCTTCGCCACACCTGTAGAAATCAACTAAGAAGCTGTTTAATATTAAGAAAGATTAAACCCTAGAAATCGACTAATCTCCTGATTGAGTGACACTTCGCCTTTTGAGTGTGGAGAAATTGACGCTTCCAGATTAGCAAGTCGAAACGGGAATGAGAAATTAATTAAATTGAATTAACAGAATCAGCGAATTGAAACAAAAACACTCTATTGAAACGGGGATACCAGCGACGGGCGAGCGGATACCAGCGGATGGCGAGCGGATACCGGTGGCAGGCGAGTGAGACTCTAGCTAAGTGTGGTAGCAGACTGGCGGGTGGAAGCATATCGGCGGGCCATCGGCGGTCAGCCGAAATCAGCCGTGCAGCGGCGGTCGGCCTAAATCAGCCGTGCAGCGGTCGTCCTTGCTGCTTCAATTTTCTTGCTGTTTTTGGAGTTTACTCTCTCAACCAAGGGGAAAAATTAAACGCTCGTCATTTACGGGTTGCTTTACCGGTCGGGTTGATTTTACATATACATTTAGCCGGCCGGTTTAGTTTATAAGTGGCACCTTTATTTTTTTTTTGGCAAATGCACCCTTTAGATATGAAAGACATCCATTGGGGTTGAGGACACTTCACATTTTATATATTGGTAATAGATATATATATATTATCAGCCATAAAGGAATGGAATATAGGAACCAATAGAGAGCATTTTGGATTGAATATGAGTAATGTTATTCATTGATGAATCAAGCATATATTACAATAGTATGTTAGCTACTATATATTGTATAGGTTGTAACTAACTTAACTAACTGCACTATATTTGACACTATGCAAAGCACAGTGTATGTTGAGATAGCCCAATCTGGGCATTTGTTGGTTGTGAGTGGGCCTGGCTGCCTTGTTATATAGCAGAGCCCGTTTCGAGTTTGGTTGGTTGGTGCCTTAAGTCTTTATAATCTTTAGGGACTAATTTGGAGGTTATGTAAACTATTGGTTGTGTTGAGCATTTAACTTTTAACCCGCCCTTATATATTTGGCGAGGGTTAGGTTTTTGCATATCCCGGTGAGCCGCAAAATCACTGTTCACTTTTTCTCCCAAAATTCTCTCTGCGATTTAGGGTTAGAGTTCCAGTTCTTCACAGTGTAGACACTATTTTATGCACAGTAAAACACCATACAAGACATAGTGTATACATGATGTAAGGGACGGTGTATGCACTATACTATTTACATATGTAGCCTAGCAGTAGATTAAATATATTATTTGGCCAACAACAAGTAGATATATATATAGATATAGAAATATAAATGATGTCATTTATACACTAGTTGAATATATAGAATAGAGAAGCCATTAGAGAGTAAATCAAAACCATCACCTTTCTCTAGCGAACAAACAATTTGACCATCGACCTCTCTCAAATCTACACAATTTCGAGTTGAGAAATTAATTAAGCAAAGCAAATAAAAAGATCGCGTTGCAAAATTGGACCAAGCCCATCATCATCCTCTATTTCTTCTTCGATATTACTTTCGATCCACTCCTATGCGGCTTCTGCATTATTATTATCAGCTGCAACTGCAACAATCATATATTATTATCATGAGTAAACTTGAAATTCAGCTCAGTAACCAAGATTACCCCTTTGCGATAACAAGTTGACTAATTGGTAACAAGTCGATTAAATATCTGGTTAGATTTTTTTTTTTTGGTAATAACCCTACTAAGACCTATGAAGTCCTCATTAACCATGCATGTCAATGGTGATGGGTAGGCTAGTCCAATACCAGCCTCGTACCACAGGGTTCTAACCATTTACCCGATGCGCTCCGCATCTAAATAAAAAATTCAAATGCAAGGGCATCCCTAGTGCATCGCCCTATTGTTAGAGTATGAATAAGAGTATACCGAAGACATCTACTCACAAGTTCGAGCTTATAAAATAGATGGTTAAGACGTACGTCTTATTCCGAATCCAGGGAACGACGTGTTCGAACTTATAAAACAATATTAAGGCGTACATCTTGTTAGAATCCACATTGGGCTGAGCCAAGCCCAATAGGCCAGCAGAGAGCAGCCACATATGCAAGTGAGGTTCTGTTAGACCCGTAAAATGTGACTTATTGGGAAGCACGAATTTGGCTATGATAGACGTGCTTCCCAAGCCTAACAAGCATTTGGAAAGCAAAAATAGTGAATCGTAGCATTGTGTAACAGGTTTTGGGTGTTTTGGAATAATTGGTAGCAAAGTGGAGTTGGTGGGTTTCGATCCATGGACAAGAGTCTGTCCCGCGTCCGACGTCATCGAGTACTTTTTCCCGTGTCCATCCTGAGATTGTCCCGTACGAGCAAAGAGTTTTGTCCCGTACCAGCAAAGAGAGTCCCGTACGAGCAAAGAGTTTTGTCCCGTACTAGCGAAGTTTGTCCCGTACCCGCCAAGTGCTTGTCCCGTACCCGCGAAGTGAATGTCTCGTACAAGCAAGTGCTTGTCCCGTACCAGCCTCAGTGCTTGTCCCGCGCATTCTGTGTGTTCGTCCCGTGCATTTTGTGTGCTTGTCTCGTGCTTGGTTCGTGCCAGTCCTGTGCCTAGCAAATGTTCCAGACGAGCTGCTCAGCCAATGCCCAGACAGTGCTTTGCCCGTGCTTTTTGTGTGCATGGACCGTGCGTTTTGTGTGTTCAGCCCGTGCTCAGCAAGTGCCCAGCACCAGAAAGGCTGAATTGGACCAGAATGGTGGAAAACCCATGTTTGATGGAAAAGATAAGCCCAAGCCTGTGAGGATGAAGAAAATTTCGAAATTAAGGGATGCCAAACTGTTTCTTAGCTGCCAAGGAAGTTCAAATCTGCCCAAGATATGTGAGAATTCTATCTATAGCTATATTTAAGGGAACTAGATATATTGTGAGCTTTATTAATTAGTTATAGATATATATATATATGTTATAAATATATATCTATACTAATATAGCTATATATAAAGGGAACTTAGATATATTTGTGGGTTTTGTAATAGCTATGGATATATATATATATGTTATACATATATATATCCTAGTTAAGTATAGATAAAATTGGATAGATATAGATGGATTTCTCCTAAGAGTCTGAGGGAATCCGAAAATCTATATATAGGGAGAGTTCTCTTGTGTTGAAATCAGTTTTTCCTCACCTATCTAGGGCAAAACTGAAGAGTGATTGTGAGCGTCTAAATTGTGTGGGTGTAATTCAGGCGCGTAACCTCTATTGAGCAATAAAGGCAAGTGTTCCACTTTCTTGATTGTGTTTTTTTGAATTTCCTTTGTGTTTGCTGCGTTTTTACCTTGCTATTCAAGATCATTGCTGCGTCCCAAGTACCTTGTTACGTTTTGGCTTGTTCGTGATCGTGTCGACTGCGTTGGCTTCGAGTTTGGCTGGTGGTTTTTTGGAGTGAATTACGCCAGCAAGTGCTATACTTAGGCGAAAAATAAGCCCTAATTTAGCCCTTGTGACAGGTTCCATCCTAAAACCAATTGATGATAGGAGGAGGTGACCCACTTGCTTATATACTACACATTGTGCCGAGTCATGCCCAGTGGGCCAGCAGAGAGCAGCCATATATGCAAGTAGAGTTCCATCCTAAAATCAATTGGTGATAGGAGGAGGTAGCCCACTTGCTTATATAGTACTCAATTTTACAGATACCAATCGGTGTGGTACTCCAGACTCATGGTGGATGTCTATTTCAACATTCCCCCTCACCGTGAGGGCTCTCTGATTTCAACAGACCCCCTCCCAGGTCCAGGTCCAGGTCCGTCCCAGACTCTGATACCATGTTAGAATCCACATTGGGCCTAGTCAAACCCAATGGGTCAGCAGAGAGCAGACATATATGCAAGTGGAGTTCAATCCTAAAACCAATTGGTGATAGGAGGAGGTAGCCCACTTGCTTATATACTAATAAATTTTACATATACCAAACGGTCTGGTACCCCAGACTCATGGTGTATGTCTATTTCAACATTCCCCCTCACCGTGAGGGCTCTCTGATTTCAACAGACCCTCTCCCAGGTCCAGGTCCGTCCCAGACTCTGATACCATGTTAGAATCCACATTGGGCCGAGCTAAGCACAATGGGCCAGCAAAGAGCAGCCACATATGCAAGTGGGGTTCCATCCTAAAACCAATCGGTGATAGACGAGGAAAATACACGGTTTACTACTAAATAATTTTGTATATTGCATATCAACCCTTAATATTTTCATTCAATTAAGATACCATCATCAAACCCGAGTTTTATATCAATACATACCGTGGTTATTGTCGTGGTTGGCCTTGTTCTGATTCTCCATGCATTGCAGAAGATACTTGAACGTCTCAATCTCACAGGGTATCGTGAGTCCACCGCTGTGATCAAACCCGAACTCTTCCTCAACCTTCTCCAATATCACCTTAAACAGCGGATGGCTAAGGTAGTCGGTGGGGATTAAGAATCTCCTAAGCTCTTCCCCGACATAAACCGCTAGATACCCTTTCGGGACATGGAGCGGCATGTCCGGACTCTGACACCCACCACCACCGGCGCCGTCCTCATCGGAATCGCCAAACGACTTAATGCTCTCTAACCTCTTGTTCAATATCTTAGGCATCGAATAAATGCTTCCCGTCGAATGCGTTTTCCGATGAGTGGAGCACGCCGGAGTGTTTGATCTCGACGTTACCGTCACCGATCGCCACCTTTTCAGAATTCCTTTCAGACGCACGATCTGCCGGATTCCGGTCAGTTTCCGGCCGCGATCTCCGTTATCCATTATGCTAGGCAATGACTTGTTAACAACAGGTGCTTTCGGATACAGGGATCTCATTACGTATGTTGATTGTATTGTACGTTACCATATTATTCTGCATGCATGCAAAGGTTACGATGGAACTGAGAGAAAAACATGCATACCTTAATTGGTCAGAAGAAGAGAGACATTATTGTGACACGAGTTGTTAGTGAAGGAGAGTAATGTCCCAAATTAGCAGATGAATGGGCATGTATCCTATCCTTGTACCACTCGATAAAATGATTAATTGTCGGAGAGATTTCTGCGGCTGTTCCTTGTTCTCCAATACCCTCAAAATAAAGGCAACAGCCTTTTTTATTTTAATTAATATATATCTAATATATTATTTTACAGGATAAATTGCATAAAAGACTCAAGAAACACATTCTAACCTTTGTCTCACATTTAGTCAAAAACTAAATAATTAATTATAAAAACATTTACATACCATTAAACTTTATTCCAAATTTAATCACTATTTAATTTGGTCGTTAAATAATGATGTGTTACTGTTAGTTGAACGAGCAAATTTTTAAAATATGAAATTTCTTGTGAAATTCAATAGAACGTAAGAAAGAGAAAGTAAATGAACAAATGTATTGGTGCTTGGTGGGACCCTTATATCACTTTCTATAGAAACTTCACTGGAAATTTCACGAGATGTGGAAATTTCACGAGATGTTGCTACACCCTAGTTGAACATAATATAGAGTCTAAATGCCACATAAAAATCTAACACGTCTTTTTAATTTTTAAGTATCAATAATGCTTAAATTTAATAATATTTAAAACTTTTGTAATGAAAAATTATATACTTATAAATTAGATCTTTCACAACTAAGATTAAATAAATGCTAAATATTCTTTTTCAAAAGAAAAAAAACACTAATAGTTCAAGAAAGATTAAGTTATATTTTCGACGTATAGTAGATCAAAGCTAGACAAACTATGTTATGTACAATGTCACTTCTAAAATAGGGACAGTAGTCCTACATAGTTTATAAATTAATGCATTTTGACGCAATTTTTCGAAGAATAGTTGAAGAAAAGTTATGGAGATAATTCATACGGATTAAACACAGGCACAAGCTAGGTAAACTAATTACGCAGCGGAAATGGTGCACATACCTATTTTCGCGATTCGATGCCCAGAACTTCAACGAGAGAGATCACGATCTGCCAGACGGTGTCCTGCGGGAGCTCTGATTAATGAGCAATCCACAAGAAATGGTCTCCACAGCAAAGCCTATTCAATTCGGTTGTTGGATGGATATACGAGGTGAATTGCTTGTCACAATTCGGCACATCGTTGCTCTAGGTGGTTAGGCCGAACCCTATAGGGAGATGAGATTTCTTTTCTGACAACTAAAGGGAGAAAATGCCCAACCCCAAGAAATCCCTAAAACATCTTATTTATAAGAGGAGGTGAGCAAAACCCCTTGGGTTGCTCACCTATATTTCGGTCGAACCATATAGCTAATTTGGGTCGCACATGGCTCATGGAGATTTCGGCCTGAGCCGAAATCTCTTATATGTCATACCCTAAATTAGACTTAGTCTGTTGGGCTCCTATTACGACGGCCTATTTACTCCAAATGCCAATTGCTCCTACTCGTCGGAATGAGAGGGTGCCTATTAATATGTTGTCGACCAACACATCAATATCAATTCAATGATCCAATACAGTTCATGTATTGTCATACGAGGTTTGCCGTGCGACCGGCAGACACAACAGACTTCGTGATACTCATCGCTTAAGAGTGTTGTAGCGTCCGTGGAACGTTGATTCCCAACATGTTACTTCTCTGAGCCACGGTGTACCCCTGGTCAACTGTTATTCTCCAATTGCCGCTAGTTTCCCTCAATGAATACATCTCCAAGGCATCCGCACAAGTATTCTCAACATTTAACTAATATCTGACTGGTGATCATCTAGTGAATACAAGATTCAGAGAATTAAATATGTGTATGACCATCTTCATCGCTCATATCATCAGTCAAACTCAATCGGTGCCCAAAACGTGGTCACTTAGCCTTTTTGTTCGGGCGCTGCGCTCGTACGCCTGTGAGCAAACATTGAGCCCAACCTTGGATATGAGTTATGAGTGGTAAGGGTACTTATTTAGCGCCAATGATCATTCACACTCTCAAGTAAAGAAGTTTGTGTCCTTCAGAATCTCGGAAGATTACGTCTAACACGACCGAGCCTGAGCCCGTGGTCAAACGTGGCAGCGCAGTATGAAGTGCGCGTCGATAGCATAACCTGAATTTGTTTTATATCAGGAGGGGGAATGTCATATATTATCGTAGATTCTCATCTAGCCCAGAATGTGGTGGTGGAAAAACGGAGTTCGTCACAACGATCTGCAAAACTTTGATCATATCATGTACCCCAAAACCAAATGATCGTTTTGCATAACCAGGTTTATCTTTCGAAATACCATGACTCTTAACCGGTCTTGATATGGCTGATGTTTCCCTTCCATCAAGACGATCGTGCCCTTGTGACGAGGCAGGGTCCACATTTAACATATTTTATTAGGAGGTTTACGCTTCAGCGACTAGTTTATAGACCGATGTAATATTGTCATTATAACGTCGCAAAAATCATAAACTAAACTAGAAATTATTTTATTCAAAAGTAAATTCAAATCCAAAATGTTACTGTCACACATTACAAGCCTTTTACATCCTACGCATGCCAAGTAGTTTTACGTGCTTTTCGAAAATATCATTGCGTAAGAGTTTGGTCAATGGATCTGCAACCATATTTTACGAAGGCATGAATTCAACTGTGATCAATTTGTATTCTACCACAATCTTCGCATAGTTGTATTTAATATGAATGTGTTTTGTCCTACTATGGTACTTTGGATTCTTTACTGTCCATATTGTTGCTTGACTATCAGAGTAAATGCACAAAGGTTACCCCCGTCCTTAAAGTCAAGCAAGGCGGTCAAGAGTCTTTTCAGCTAGACAGCCTCATGTGCATTATTTGAGAGAGCTATAGATTTGGATTTCATAGTTGACAGCGTGACATAGGATTGCTTCTTGCTCATCCAAGAGATGACACCATTAGCAGGGAGAAACACTCCTCCTGAGGTGGACTTACGATCATCTAGATCACCACCATGGTCGGCGTTACTATATCCTATCAATTCAAGCTTACTTCCATCATAGCACAGTACGTAGTCTGTCGTACCTTTCAGATATGTCATAATTCATTTGACGGCTTTTAAATGTTGATTACCAGGGTTTGATTGGAAACATGTTACTAGTCCCATAGCGTAACATATATATGTACGAGTGCATTGCATTGCGTATATCAGACTTCCTACCATACTGATGAACTCTGCACTTTTCATCTGTTCACGCTCTACCAGATTGTTTGGGCCATCACGCTTCGACAGTGAACTCCCATATACAACTGGTGTTTCCACGGGTTAACATCATAGAGATTGAACATTCTCAACATTTTGTTGATATAGGCTTCCTGAGAAAGACATAATTTACGAGCACCACGATCTCTAGCAATCTTAATCCAGAAGATGTAAGTGACATCGCCCATGTCCTTCATCTCAAATACAGATGCTAACCAGGACTTTGATTTTTTCAAATAACTCACATCGTTCGCGGCAATAAGTATATCATCGACGTATAACATTAAGATGACATACTTTGACCCTGAGGTCTTCGTGTACACACAGAGATCCTCGTGAAGATTCACGAATATGTTGCCTACGATTTCTTCGTGGAACCTACGGTACCATTGCCGGGATAATTGTTTAAGACCATAGATCGACATTTGGAGCTTACAAACTTTTCGTTCGTTTCCAGGGGATAAGAAACCCTATGGTTGCTCCATGTAGATCTCTTCCTCCAGGTTTCCATGAAGGAAGGCAGTCTTAACATCCATCTGGTGCAGCTCGAGATCGAGGGTAGCAACCAAGGCCAAAATGGCCCGGACCGTGGTGTAACGCACAATCGGTGAGTAAGTCTCATCATAGTCCACTCCGTGGAGTTGGGTATATCCTTATTGAACTTCTCAAAACAAAAAATAAGATATCATTCTCAGAGTCGGACCAACCATGCTTTTGTATCATCCCGGAGTCGATCTGATCATGTCATTGTAACATTCTCACGACGACGGCATACACCCGCGTAGCGCAGGCAAGTATATAGTCTCTTTAATGCATACGTTGTATGTATTATAAGGGAATAAGATATATTAGAGATAAATATATCTTATTATATTCAGATAAATCTAGATTAAGAATATATATATTCTTAGTATATTATCAGTTTATGTTTTCATTATTATATTGTTATAGATTTAGTATTTGTTATAGATATAGTCTTGTATAAGTACATGTACGCAACTCTGAACAAGATCAATAATACAATTATTATTCTTCTATATGGTATCAGAGCATTTCTAATTCCAACGAGTACAACTTACAAACCGTCGCTGTCCGGGGATTTAATATTTGTTATAGATATAGCTTTGTATTATATGTACTTAACTCTAAATACTCTAAATAAGATTAATAATATAATTTTATTCTTCTAGGTGCGTTAATTTCACTGACGGTATATTTTGGAATCTGGCAAAGTAGCTGATTGGCATCTTTAATCTCGATTCTCAGCATCTCCCATTTCGATTCCTCCACCATCCATCAGTATCTCTCTCTACTCTTCTCTCCCTATATAACCCCTCCCTACAGTTTAATTTATTAAAAACAAAATAAAATTCAACGATCAAGTGATTGCTTGGATTAATTAAAAATGAACACCCTGGGTTCTCATTCTCCCATTGATACCCTTGCCATAAACTATATCAGGTTCCTGGTCAACAGCCTTTTGACATGGGTTGCGGTGGTCAAGGCGGCCCTCAGTGTCTGGACAATCCGGTCGGAGCTTCCACTGCCGCCGCCGGCACTGCCTCAGGAGGAGGAATCCACATCCGACGAGCTGGTTGAGGGAGGCGTGAGAGCTGCACGCGCCGCCTCTTTGACTCTTCCACCTGCAGCAACTGTGTTCGTGACAAAAGGGAGGCTTACGATGTGCTTCTTCGAGGATGGCTGCCGGGAAAATGAGGCGGCGTTCAAGGAGGAGCCGGCTGCAATGGAGGTGGACGGTGGTTGTGGCAGCGGAGAGTGGTGGTGCGCGTGGGAGAGGGTTCTGAGAGAGACAAGTGGAGAAACGGGATGGTACCGGTGCCAAGATTTGTCGGTGTTGAACGGCAGTGTCGTGCGATTATGGGACGACATTAATTAAGTTAATTTAATAATAATCGGTTACGTATGGAATGCATATGTATGTAATGCATGTATATATAGGGTTGTATTATTAACCTCTCAAAACAGTGAAGTGGGATCTTGCAACAGATTGATATTATTATGGAATAATGCTACAACATAATGTTTAAGTATGAATATATAAGAATGGTTCGACGCATTCACTTATAATTCCGAGTTTATGGGATATTATAATTCCGAGTTTATGAGATAGTTAGTTAACACACACGTTTTATTCTTAACATGGTAATAGAGTGTCTAGATTTAACTCCTGATAATATATTTAAATGTCAACATTTCCCTTGACAATTAGAGTGATATATTGTTCTCCAACGATACACAATCGTCGTCAATGGCTAAATTGTTGTCCATAAACATCAGTTTAAGAGAGCATGTTAAAGTATGAATAAGAACATGTCAAACGCCTTCACTCACATTTCAAGCTTATAGAATAGTTGGTTAAGACGCGTGTCTACATAAGATAAATAAAGTGGGTAACCGACTTTGATGTACCATTATGGTCAAATCAGAAGCTAGGCCTAGCTTATGTTCGATCCTTCCTGGCTCGTTCATTAAAGTGTTAATCGTGAAGACATTTTTTTGTTTTATTTTTAGGTCCAATCGATCTAGTCAGGGTCCTCGAACTGGGTGACCCTAACCAGGATCTGATCTAGTTATGGGTCGGACCCTGGCTTGCCAATTAGACCTAGGGACTGATTAAAAATTGTTTAGAGAATAATTTATAGATAAGAACTAAAAATTGAGGGGGGGGGGGGGGGGGGGGGAGGGGGTCGTTAAACTGGAAAATAAATAAATAAATAGTTGGTCACATGTAAGACACGTGCTACTTAACAGTCAACTAATATATGCACCAAAAGTTTACAAATTGTAAACGTATTGCAACAAAAGTCTACAAAAAGATGTTGCACCAAAAACTAATTTTGGTCAAACATGTTATTCTAAAAGACCATTTAACTCAAGACTAGAATATAAAATATAAATAATTTATTAGTTTGCACATAACTAATATTTTATATATAAATTTTGTAGAGTTGCGACCAACTTAAAAAATAATGACTAAAAAAAAGTACCACTCAGAAAATATATTACTAGTTGAATTAATACATATTATAACAGATAATAATGATTAAAATATATCAAACACGTACATGCGTACACCATTATTTTCGTATGCATGTTCTTAGTAGGGTTGGGGGATCCTCAACTGCTCCAGTGGAAAATTCCTATATCCCGCTGCGGAATGGTCACGCCTGCTAAAAATAGTAATCTAAAATAAAAAAGGAAAGTTTGTTATAATATTTTAGGAAATAATTTAATTATTTAAACTTGTAACCTATTAAGAAGGTTCTTTAAGACAAAATAATAAATTGTTCTAAAAATTAAAAATCAACTTTTTTTTTTGAAAAAAAATATAAATTTCATTTAATTTTTAGATTATAAGTTATATTACACATATTAGTTTTTAAAAATTAGAAACTACACCCGAGTTTATATTATAAATAATAATACTACATATATTAATTTTTTTTATTAATTTTTTAAATCAAACCATGACTAGTTAATACAAAATTACATTTGCATATAATTAATAAATTTTGGAGAATATTTATATTAATATTTTATACATTACTTTGACAAAATATTTATATGCAACAGTCTTTATAATAGATATAACTTAACAAAAGTTTATATATAACATAATATACCTAGCTAGCATAATATATATATTCAATTCAAACCGAGTTCGAGCTCGGTCTAAGATACACAATTTCATGATTTAGTTGAACAATTTAAAGTTTGCGATTCGAGTCGAGTCGAGCCGAGAATGAGCTCGTCGAGTATGGCACCGAGTCAACCTTGAGTTTGACAAATTTAGGTTCAGTCGTGTTCGAGCTTGAGCTCGAATACAATGAGTCGAGTCGAGTTTGCGAGATACTCGGATCGACTCGGCTCGTTTATAGCTCTACATAGTGTTAACATTCGATTTTTAATTGAGTTGTAAATTTCGAATGCGTTAAGTAGGGGTGTAAACGAGTCAAGATACTCGTGAGCTGCTCAAGATCGGCTTGGTCAATATTCGAATTCGACTCACTAAATTTCGAGTCGAGCTTTTTTCTAAAGCCTATTCGATTTTGAGTTCACTGGTACTCGACTCGAGAGGCTCGCGAGCCTAATCGAGCTTTTTTCTTTTTCCTATTCGAGTCGAGTTCGAGTTTTTTTATTTTTAAATAATAATTTTATGTAAGTATATATTGAGTTCAAGTCGAGTTCGAGCTCGAGTCAAAAACCTAATCGAGTTGAGTTCGAACTCGAGCTAAGGCGCACTTTTTATTAATTAATTAATTGATTTTTTTTAAATTTTATCGAGTCGAGTCGAGCTCGAACTCGTCGAGTATGGCACTTAGTCGAGCTCGAACTCGAAAAAATTAAGGCTCGGTCGAGTTCGAGCTCGAGTAAAATGAGTCGAGTCGAGATTGTCAGATACTCGGCTCGACTCGATTCGTTTACAGCCCTAGCGTTAGGAACATAATTCAAGCATGTATATTTTTGGGAAAATAATTGAACTTGGCACGTGTGATTTGTGAGACAGTTGTGAGCTGAATACATTACAGAGAAATATATCAATATGGGTCTTGAATCGAAGCTCGTAAAATAACGAATGCAACACAACTGACCGTGAATCATTTGGTCTTATAAAACGAAAGTTATTATCAATTGAAGCTAAAAGTGAAAAAATAAATAAAATAAAAAACCTACAACCTGTTAAGCAGGTAATTATATATTTTTATTTATTTTTAATAATTTAAGACATATATAACCGCTTTCTGGCTTTACTATTTACGGAAAGCGGGACGATTCCGCTGCGTGACCGAAGCGAGGTCCCTGCTCCAGTTAAAATAAGTAAGCTGTTGCTCAGTCTCCTGAATTATGCTCCCACGCATGATCTTCTTTTCAGACCCAGCGAGCGGGACAGATCAATGGAGAATAAAGAAGGGATAGAGCCACTTCGGTGCCCTAGCAAAATCCTCCAGCCTTCTAAAAATAGTAATGTTTTAAAGCAGTTATAAATGTCTTAAAATATTAAAAAAAAAAAATTACCTATCCAATAAGTTGCAGGTTACTAAACTATATATATTAATATTTTATTATTTACTTTTATATAAATAATATTATTTAATCCTTAACAATAAAAACAAATTACCCAAATTTTTTTTTTATAGTATTACAATTTTTTATGCTAAATAATTTTAGTACTCTTATTATATATATATATATATATATATATATATATATATATATATATATATATATATATATATATATATATATATATATAAACTTATTTTTGGCCAATATATATACATAAACTTAAACACAAATAAATATAGTGTTTTTTTTTTGCCAAACTAAATATAGCATTAAATACACATTTTTTCCGATAATACTTAAAATATTTTGTTGTTGATGAATTTAATTTATTTTTGTATCTGTTATCATTGTATATTGTAAATAATTTTAAAAAAAAATATAGTACTACTTTAATTACATTTTTATATATTTAAGAAAAATAACATGTCCTCCGCTCGTGCAATTTTATTATAAAATTTTAAGTTTCGTTTTATATTGCGAGTAACAAATAAATCAATTAAGATTTATTTGTTGTCTCTTTAGGAGACCAACAAAAACTAATAAAAAAATATTAATTATAGGTAATTCATATAACAAATATGCGCCAAAACAAATACACATAGAACGAAATAAGTATTTTTATCTTGTACGAAACAATATATAAATGTCATGTTTGTACTAAAATATTTTAAATTAACATGTCACATGCTGCTTTCATAACTTTATCACGTTTTTCATTTTGACTCCAGAGAATCAAGGATGCCATCAGAAGCAAACGGTGCTTGGATGTTAAGACCTAAAAAATACAAAATAATTTTCGTTAATACATTTATAATGAATTACTTATTTTGCAGTTAGTGTACATAGTACTTACTGTAGATGGTGTTATATTAGGAATCTCTTCTGGGTGTTGCATGAAGTGTATAACATAGAGACCGCAATTAACCCTATCCATGCACAATTGATTTTTTTAAAATATAAATGTGATAATAGTAATTGTACAACATCACGATTTAAAATTTAAAACGTTTTACATATCAATCGTTAAGTGCCGCTTGATTTGGAACATTAGAAGGGGTAACAAATTTCTAATCTTGGAGTAGGTTGATTTTCCATTTGTTTAATTCTCCAGTTGTCACATAATGTCTCTTGTCTATGTCCACTAATGCTTGTATTGCATTTACCTGTTTTAAAACGACAAAATATTAGACACAAAAAATTATAAAAACTATTTGTATTTAAATTTAGAAAATAAAAAGAAGTAAATAATTTCATTTCCAGTTTATAGCAATCTGTTTTTCTTCTATTAGAAGTAGGAGGAAGAGTGTCTATATAATATATAGTGCGATCATTTGCAGATAGCACAATTAAGTACCAATGAGAGTTATCTGCGTTCAATGGTATGTATATCTGTTGGGTAAATTAAAACAAAAGGATAAATTAGTTTGTATGAGAAAAATATTGTAAAGTAATATCGAGTACAATAGTAGTTACTCACCATGTTACACATACTAAAATTTTTATCCATATATTTATCACCTAAACTCCTTCGTAATTTGTTGACATCATAACCCGTATTAACCAGTTGCTACACATACATTAAAATTCATATAATTATTCAAATATATCATAAACCAAACCGTTGATGAATTATTATGTTGCACACTATAATATAGTGTCCTTACCTGAAACCATGTAGGACATTTATTTAATATTAATTGGGTAGCCAATGTTAGAATTTTAATTAATTTTATCAGTTAATTTCAATTAAATAAAAGCAGTATGTTGCTTCAGCTACTATTTTTCATTTTAAGTACAATGTTATTAAGTAAATGCATTTTTTTTGTTTCCGTAAATGCATTCTCTTTATATATATATATACATATATATATATATATTGCTAAAAAAAGTATGACCTAATTTTTTTATGAAAAGTAATAATATCTTTGTATATAATCTCATGTTATTAGAATCAAACCGAAAACTAAACCGGTGAGAGAACCAATTTCTACTTCGTCCGGTCGAACCGGCTCGAATACGGTCTGACCACTTGTTCAAATACAACAAAAACAAAGTAAAAAATGGTTTTGAAAAAAAAATTGTCTTGGCAGTTGGCTGTCTATCCCTTTCACAAATGGATAAATGTTTTTTTTTGGATAAAATTCTGATTTTTATTTTAAAATAAAATTGAGAAAATTAAATTTACATTTTCTCTCTCTTTAACCTGCTATAACAGGTCATAGATTTATAATTTTTTAATGTTTTTAACAACTTTCCTTTTTAAATTGAAACTTACTATTTTAGGAAAGGGCGGTACCATTCCGCAGCGGCATATAATAAAACGTTCATTTGGTACCACTTCTTTGGGCGGAATCCACTTTTGGTACAATTTTTTTTTTTTTTTTTTTTTGTACATTTTTTGTACCAACGTTTTCTAATATATACTATTTTGGTACCTCCGTTAGAATTCCGTCCAAAATGGCCGTTAAACCCCCATGTGCCATGCACGTGACCAAAAACTAAACTTGGCTGGACGGATTTACCCTTAGGGATACGTGTTCTTTTGGTACCTTCTTTGAGCAGAATCCACTTTTGGTACCATTTTTTTTTTTGTATATATATGATATTTATATATAAAATATAAATTTATTTCATGTAGTAATTTTTTTAATGCGTTTTAAAATTTAAAATTGACAATTATGCCTATACTATAATTAAGTTTAAACTTATTGATAGTTTCACAATGTCTCAATATATTTAATTCTTTTTTGGCCATATCAATAATATCTAACCATTTCACCAAAAAAAAATATAACTTTTTTTTGGCCAAGTGAATTCATTAATATTCAAAGAATATTGTTCAAATACATCATGGTGGGAAAAACTTCTGATCCTTACTAACTAAAAATAAAAGAGAGACGGGGGTTGGGAAACCCAATTATCACTACACGATCTCTTTTTTCACTGTGTCGCAATCCAGTTTGCACATTCATTTGCCTTCCTTGGGATATCATTTAGCACGCCAAAAGATCCGGGGAATCTGAGATTCTATGATGCTTTCCACAACTGGGGCTATTCTCCACGGGATTTGGTGTGACTCTTCCATTAAACCCCCACTTTTGAGCTTGAACTTATTCTTTCAAATTCAACTCAACTCGTAAGTCCATTATGCATCACAAACTACACAAATCGTAGTCAAAGCACAGTTCCGTAAGCTCGGCTGTTTATTTTTGTTTAGCCCAGCTTTATACAAGGAAGAGAAGTACATGAGCAGAAAGAGACATTTGATGATATTGTAAATGACCAAGTCTATACAAAACAAACAAGGCAGACTCGAAACCTATACATATATTATAGGGATAAGGGTTCTGTTAAACTCGCTCTTGGCCAAAAGTGTAAAAAAAAGAAGTGCTACCAAAAGTGGATTCTACCCAAAGAAGTGGTACCAAATGAACCATTATCCATAAGAGTAAATCCGTCCAGCCAAGCTTAATTTTTGGTCACGTGCAGGGCACATGGGGTTTTAACGGGCATTTTGGACGGAATTCTAACGGAGGTACCAAAATGGTACAAAATGGAAAACGCTGGTACCAAAAGTTTACAAAAAAAAAAGTAGTACCAAAAGTGGATTCTGCCCAAAAAAGTGGTTCAAAGGAACCTTTATCCCAATAAAGAAAGAACAAATTGAACAAACATTAATGAATGTAATATTGTGTAATGATTTACCGCTTTATTTTTTAACTAATGATTAAAAATTTAAATTTTATGAGATTTAGTAAATAAAAAAATAGGGGATGAATAGGCATAAATAGGGGTAGTAATTTTTGACACGATATGAATACACGAACACGATATACACGAACGGTAAACAATTCATTGTAAAGTTAGAGGTAGAGAAAGGGAAGGAGAAACATAAAATATAAATAGTCGACAGTGCAATTTTTTAAAGTGCAAAGTACACACGCTTTAGATGGTGAGATGATAGTTCATTTTTTAAACATCAAAGTACTTACGTACTTTTCAGTAATAAAATAAAAAATAAATTAGACTTAAATTTAAATTAATTTCATAACAGTTATATTATGAGGTAGAACATATTATTAGTACATATAAAAAAGTAATAAATAAATAATTATTATTTATTAAACAAATTTCGAAGTGCCTATTTCGATTTGTCCCCTCTTTTTGTTTTAAAAATAATTATATATATATAGTTATTAATTTATTATAAATAGTAAAGCACTTTTAGTTTTAAAAGTAAATTAAGGAATATACTAATTATTTCTACTAAAGTGATTTTCTAAATTGCTGACTCATATTTGAACACTCATAAAATTGCTAGCTGAAGTTTTTATTGTACAAATTGCTAGTTCATATTTTGTTTTCTGGACAATTTACTAGTTTGAGATTTTTTTTGTTAATTTGCTAGCTCAAATTTAACTTTTTAAGATGTTTTGATTGCTCATATTTCGCTTTGTGGACAATTTAGTAACTAGCAAATTGTCTATCTAATGGAACCCAGGCTAGCTAATCGTCTACGAAGTGGAACATGAGCATTGTTCCCAAAAGGAAACATGAGCTACTAATGTCCACAAAGCGAAATTTGAGTTAGCAAATTGTTAAAAATAAAACATTAACTAAAAATTTGTCCACGAATTGAAACCTACGTTAAAAAGTTGTAATGAACCTTTTTTTTATTGTTAAATGATGTAATACATTACAATTTTAAAATATAATATGTGTTTTATAAAAAAAAATTATCATTATTTTTTACGATGATATTTTTTTTTACGATGTAATTTTTTTCTTCAAAAAATGTCCCCCATTGTCAAATTTATGTATTCGCCTCTAGTCTGATCTGATAATCGTAAAATCGGTTTGAATTTAAATCGACTTTATTTAACCAAATTATTTTAACTTAATTTAGTAAAAAAAATCGTTAAATTTATATATATAAGGGCATCCACAATGGTATTACATAGTATTACTTAAATTTAATTTTAACGTATATTTTATGTAAAATGAATAAAAACGTGCTAAAATGGTCTTACATAACATTCCTTAAAAGTGGAATCCACCTATTTTTCATATTCCTTAAACTTAAGTAATGTACTATGTATTACGAAACCAAATTTTAATTATAAATTGATTCATTTTGTAATTAATGTTAATATCTTATTGGTGGTTGTTGAAAAATATAATAATAAAATATATTTAAGAAATATATTTAAATAATACGATTAAAGAGCAAATATTATTTACTATACATTAATGTTTACGTGACAACTTTAAATAATACAATTTAAGTAAAATAATCGCTAGTAGAATATAGTAATGACGTATATTTTCTCTAAGCCGTATGTAATATTTCTCATAATTTTCCAATGTATTTATATAAAAATAATAATAATTCATAAACCCGTAGATGAGCCATGTTCACGCTTTATGCTTTATCAAGAGAGCAGCCAACAGCTATCAGTCTTTCAAAATAACATTTTCCCGGTTCCCAAGAAAAAAACATATATTAATATATAATAACCAGCAACTCTCTGCACATTTCTGAATTCTCCAGCCTCGTTTAACTTTAGTAGTTGCATATTCAGCAACTCTTTCAGCCGCTTCTTACTTAGTTTTTCTCGACTCATCCGTCTTGTTCTCGTCGGAAGCTATGTGAATACACCTTCTGGAGATCTCGCCGCTTCATTTCTTGCTGTTTTTCGAATACCCTTCTCACTTTAAGTCCTTTTTCACTCAATATTAGCCAGAAGAAGAAAAAAAGTGAACTTTGAAGTTCTAATTCACTGTCAGGGCACCATGGATGAACCGAGGAAGGAGAAGAGAGAAACCCATGAAGTATTCGTTACTATCTCCACTCCGGAACATGAGAGCAGCTCCACAGCGATTTCTCCAGCGAGTTCGTCTCCAACCCTGAAACCCACCATAGAACTTGGAAATCTCTCATCGACATCTCCAATGGCGAGTCATTCTCCTTGCCCAACTCCTGGTAGGCCTCCCAGAGGCCCCGCCGACGCGTTGACTAGGCGGAAAACCATCAAGACGTCTTCCTTCTCCAACCCGAAATCTCGATTTTCCGAACCAGCGTACCCTACTGATTCCGATTTGGAACTAGTAGAGAATAAGAAACCTAAGGATCTGAGTTCTCCTTACAGGATGTCGCCGGCGGCTTCACCGCGCAACAGCGCTGCTGTCTCTTCCCCTAAAGATAACTTGAAATCGATCCCGATTACACCTCGTACGCCTTTGATTGTTGCAGAGGCTGCCGATGAGGATGACGATGATGAGGTCTACCAAACTGCCAATCTCAAAGTTCAAGAGATGTCTGGTAAGAAGAAGAAGTTCAAACTATCTCTTCTTCTTGAGTGGTCGATTTTTGTGTGTCTCACGGCTGTTTTGGTTGCTAGCAAAACTGTTGACAAATTAGAACAAAAAAAAATCTGGGGTTTGGATCTTTGGAAGTGGTCAGTTCTGGTTTTAGTAATTTTTTCGGGTAGGTTGGTCACTGGGTGGCTGATTAACATACTTGTGTTCTTGATTGAGATGAACTATCTGCTGAAGAAGAAGGTGTTATACTTTGTTTACGGGCTAAAGACGACAGTAAAGGCGTTTATATGGATTGCTTTGATTCTCCTTGCTTGGGGTTTGCTGATAAGTCGTGGTGTTGAGCGATCAGAGACGGCCACTAAGATTCTGAACCATATTACCAGAGCCATTGCTTCTTGTCTCATTGGAGCTGGTTTGTGGTTGATTAAGACACTGTTGATCAAAATGCTAGCTTCATCTTTTCAGTGCACAAGATTCTTCGACAGAATCCAAGAATCCATCTTTCATCAGTATGTTGTGAGGACCCTGTCGGGCCCTCCATTGATGGAGATGGCGGAAAATATTGGACAATCAAAGGGGCCGAGTGGGCATTTGAGTTTTAGGCAGTTGAAGAATGGAGCAGAGAATAGTAAAGAAGAGGTGATCGATGTAGAGAAGCTGCACAAGATGAAGCAAGAGAAGATTTCTGCTTGGACTATGAAGGGTTTGATTGGTGTAGTTAATGGATCAGGTCTTTCTACACTTTCGAGTACTCTTGATGTTGATGAAGAAGATGAAGAGCAAAAGGATAAGGAGATCACTAATGAGTGGGAAGCTAAAGCTGCTGCTTATCGGATATTCAAGAATGTCGCCAAGCCTGGCCACAAGTAAGGGAGATTAACTCGACTACTTTGTTAACATTCTACAAAGCTTTGATTATATCTGTTTCCTAATTATTGTTACTATTTTCCTTTTTACTAGGCATATAGATGAAGATGACCTTTTGCGGTTCATAAAGCATGAAGAAGTTAACGATGTCATTGCCCTCTTCGAAGGAGCAGCAGAAAGCAGAAAAATCAAGAGATCAGTTCTGAAGAATTGGTTGGTAAGTTGATACTCTTTGTTCATTATTTTTATTAGCATCACGCAGCTAGAGACTAGGCACTGATGTGGTAGATTTGCATTGTCCAATCCAATGATGAACATGGAACTCAGTTTTGTAAGTTTGATATTGATTTGATATACTATTTCCTAGAGTGTTCAAGTAGGCCCTATAAACTCAAGCTTGTTGCAGAAATTTTGATTCAATATACTGCCTTCAGAGCATGTGGATTTGATTAAATTAAAATGTGAATATGTGATGATTATTGCCACATTTGGGATTTGTATATCTAAGCTTTAATTCAACTAATATTCAATCATGAGCTTTTATATGTAAGCGATTAATATTCATATCCAACCTAAAAGCTTAAGCTAACAATAGGTGCATAGAACCCTAATCCTTATATTACACACTTTGCCTCTTTTCCTATCCTTATATTATACAATGGTAAATTTCTTCTAATGTATATCAATTGCATTTGAGAAAGTGGGTTTGGGAATTAAAGGAGAGTGGGTATGATGGATACTAAAACCATACGTAATATATTTGCAGGTGAATGTATATGTAGAGCGTAAGTCGCTTAAGCATGCATTGAATGACACCAAAACCGCCATAGAGGAGCTGAACAGGCTTGCTTCAGGAGTCCTAATCGTGATTATAGCTGTCGTTTGGTTACTGCTAATGGGATTGTTGAACACCAAAGTGCTCGTATTTATTTCCTCTCAGCTCTTGCTTCTAGGCTTCATGTTCGGAAACACTGCCAAAACTGTGTTTGAGGCCATTATTTTCGTATTTGTCATGCACCCGTATGATGTGGGTGACCGTTGCGTTGTGGATGGAATCCAGGTAATTTCAAACATGATTTTTTTTTTGTTGCAATTATACACAAACAATAAAATACCCGAAAAATCCTCAACCTTATATATGTGTCTGTTTTGGGGAACAAACAGATGATTGTAGAAGAAGTGAACATTCTGAACACTGTGTTCCTGAGATATGACAATGAGAAGATATTCTATCCGAACTCGGTTCTGTCAACTAAACCCATCAGCAACTTCTACAGAAGCCCGGAAATGGGAGACAATGTTGAGTTCACAGTTGGTTTCTCCACTACAGCTGACAGTATTGCTTCTCTTAAAGCTAAAGTAAAAAGGTATGCTTTCTGCTGCTCATCAGCCTCTTATGTACTCAAGTATAGATGGTTTATTGTTGTGGGTGATAAATGAAAATGCAGTTACATAGAGGGGAAAAGCCAGCACTTCCGTCCGAATCACAGTATTATCATCAAGGAGATTGAGAATGTGAACAAGTTGAAACTCGCCCTCTATTTCACGCACACAATCAACTTCCAGAACTACGGGGATAAGACTAGTCGAAGATCGGACCTTATATGGGAGTTGAGGAGAATATTTGAGGAGCTGAACATCGAGTATCACCTTTTGTCTCAAACGGTGGTGCTCAGCAATGCTGGGTCAGCAGCTCAGTGACCGACTTTAAATCACTCACTCCATCTCTTTGGTAAGAAACGTTAAAACTTTGGGTTAAGAACCTATAAATTGTCTGAGATTTTGGTGTCTGAAATTTAAATTGTTGATATTGATTGTTTGAAGTTTCAACTTTGTTGAAATTTGCTGTCTCCGTCAAAATTTGCTGTTAAAATTGACAGAACTTGGTCATGTGCTTGTCACATGACCCGATAAAAAATAAATTCCAAAATTGTCCCTAGTTGGGTGGTGGCCGGCCGGAGTAGGGTGGTGGTCGGCCGGAGTAAACATAAAAGAATCAAGGGCAATTTCGAATTTTCACACTCTGCTATCAAATTTGACAGAAAAAATGGACGGAAAACCGAATTTTAACAAAGTTGAAACTTCAGACAACCAATATCAACAATTTACACTTCAGACACCAAAATCTCACCTAGGCAAACCTTAGGTAGTTATAGGTTCTTAACCCTAAAACTTTTAATTCAATTAACAATGTCTAGGAAATGAAATTGATGTTTTGACATATGAAAATTATTGTTCATTTGTATAGAGGAGGAGATTGAGCATGGAAGAAGCTTCCCCAAGGATTGTGTTCTTGGTGCGGAGCCAAATACCACAAGTGTGGACCTTGTAATTATGGGGGTTTCTGCCATTTACAGGTTAAGAGGCAGCTGCTACTACATCAGAGTGTTTTTATAAATCGGGAGCGTTAAGATCAAAGTCATTCTCAATGAGGTGCTTCCAGAGGGATTCGAACTAGGTTAGCCTATGGAAACTTCAACTCATTTTATCTGCAACTAATTTTGGGTTACTACATTGAGTGTTTGTTAATTCAGTGAGTTGCATAATGCGTTTTGATGATGTGAAATTATCTTTTATTGACACAATGGTGTATGGGTTGGGACTTTGTGAGTTATGAGAGCTACTTATTGTGACTGATTTAAAATCCTAGGTTTCAGAGACGGTTTAGCCATTACCCATTTATTGCAAATATGTACTATTACTTTTTTTTTTTTTTTTTGCCCAAAGAACATATGTATTAGAGAATCCAAGTATCAGTACAGTCAAGACCAAGTATCAGTACAGTCAAGGCGGGATATAAACCCGATCCTTCATAAGCAAAGATAAAAGGGAGGGCGGGGTGTAGAAACCCAACCACTAACACACAACCTCCTTCTATCCTGGATCGCAATCCAGTTAGCTCAACAATTCGCTTGTCTCGGAACAGCTGACCAAGCCACCATACGTAACGCTTCCGCCCGTTGTCGAAGATTAGAGACCTGAGTTGAAATCCGCCAGTCAACGCATCGACCACTCCCCAAGATACTGTCTATCGCCTCCTTCGAATCCGATTCGATGATTACCCAATCCCAACCCTTCTCGATGGCCAGATTCAGTCCATCACAAATTGCCTGAACTTCAAGCTCCAACACACTTGAAGACCCATCAAGCCGACTAAACCCTCCAATAACGTCACATAATTCATTTCGAGCAATGCCCCCAATAGCCCCCCTCGTCTCTCCCAACTTTCCCACGACGCATCACAGTTAATCTTGACCGTACCACTTGGAGGAGCTGTCCAATGAGAGACCTGTGATAGCTGCATTGGATTGTTGGATGAAGTAGCTATCCCTGGATCGCAAGACGTAGTAGAATGGCTTCCTCCTCGGGTGCCCCAAAACTCATTATGATCGGTAAAAGCTGCGTCTGCTATATTGCATGGGTTCGGCTCGACATTTTTATGTAAAGCACGGCAACACTCCTTTTATATATTTCAGCAAGTTATACCTATTAGCGACCAACGCTTTACACGCTCTTGCTTGCCTAAGCCCGGTGCAGCCCTCAACTTAGATAACCAAGCCGCAACAGATAAATCTTGCACTCGCTAATTACTCGGTTAGTTAATTTCGTATCTTTTACTATCTAATAAAATGAAGTATACATTTGAACGAATTTAGATTGTCTTGGGTATGAGTCCTAAACTTGTTAGGATTAAATTTGAAAAAAAAATGAAAACACAAAACCATATATGTGAAAAACATGGATGGATAATGACAATCTTGGTCCTTCCAAAGGATGATGGGATCATTCAAAATGTCTAATCTAGCGGTTGATAGCGCCGACCTCTATTACAGGACATGAGACGGGTTAAGAACATAAAAACGATTTGAAATATAGTTATTGTTGCAATTTGATTTTTCGTTTTTTTTTTTTTAATTGGATGATCGAAATATTAGATTTATTGCTTCACTTTTTTATCTTAAAATTGATTGTACAAAAGTATATTTTTTAAGCATAAAACGTAAACTAGTCTAATACTTCGAAAAAGTAGAAAGTGATATATTTTTGTCACTTACAAACTCCAGTTTTAATATGAAAGTCAGAAAGAAAAGTGTAAAACAACAAATCTAGTATTTCAGACATCGAATTGCAATAAAAATAAAAAAACGTGACACCAAATCACAACTAACTTATACTTTAGACTATTTTTAGGTTCTTAAGCCTAAAAAAATATTTTGGTTCAGATTAGATAGTGGTAATTTAATTGTAATATATAAAATAATTTAAGATTACACTACTATTTGATATTCGTAACAATATTAAAGGTGCTGAGTGATGCTAAGTTTTTTAATATGTGCAACAATGTGGAAGGTTTTTTTTTGGGTAATACAATAATGTGGAAGGCTTAGGCATATAATTCATTAGTTTGCAAATTAGATGAAATATAGTTTATATTATTGAAGTAGTAATTCAAGTATATAAACATATGATACCCTATTTGGTCAAAGGAAAAGTAACGGCAGTCTAATATTCTTGTAAACAGAAAGTCCAAACAAACCCTTTAAATTGGGACGTACATTTGGATCCAAAAGGTTACTCTTTAGCAACTCAAAAAGTGCAGTTCCTTTAAAGTGGAATATGCGTGCTCAACCTTGATAATAATATTAGGGGTGATATAGATGGCATCCATGCTTTCAGAATCAACTTTGATGGTATTTACTAAATTCCTCATATTCGAAAAATGACGGAATACTACTTTCAGATTCTTATTTATTTTCGATCATAATAATATAATGGGTAAATTAACAAATTGGTAGTTCACTTTTGGGTCCGCGAACAAATTACTAACTTACGTTAATAGCTAGCTCAGGTTTTCCTAAGTAAACAAATGACTAGTTCACATTTACTTCTTTGTTATTTTTTGACGAAATCTTCACGTATTATATATTATATAATATTTAATAATTTAACTTAAGTTATATATATATATATATATATATATATATATATATATATATAATATATGTTGTGTTATGTTTATGTTACATAATTGATTGTGTTTTTAGATCTCACTTAGATATTGAATTATATTTTTATTAGTTTATATTTTGATTAAAAAAAATTAGAACTGCAATTTAAACTTTTATTTTAGCATTTTTAATTAATTTGGAGTCATGTATATATATACTTAAAAATAAAATGACAAATATGTTGAATAGAGTACTGAAATGGTGAAATTTTAAATTATGTTTTTATTTCTATAATAGAACTCCCTAACTAGAATTTCTGATCGTAGACCGATTATATATCTAGGTGTTTAATCAGTTATCCCCCTAGGTAAATTAGATTTCTAGTTAGCCTTAATTAACTAGTGGCGACTCTATTAAAAATCTATGTGTTTTTCAAAACATATGAGTCATATGTCAGATTGTAGGTTTAACACATGCTTCTTTATACTGATGAAGATTGTGTTCAGTTTTATGCCTTTGAACGATGATTATATTGTTATTCCAATAAAAGTTAATTTCTGAAGTAAATCATTGGTGTATAATGATGGTTCCTACTAGTTACATCTTGTACACTAACTAGGAACAGAAGTTTTCTGAAGACACCACAAGAACCATCTGGAAGGATGGATGCTTTGATTTTAACACTTTCAACATGAATGAAATGAAACTTCAAATTAATTCTTGTACACCTACAATAGTGGTATAAATTGAAATTATAAAAATGGTATTAGTTATTTATTTTGAGTAATTTGTTATAATAATATATGTATATTAAAAATACATGATAATATATGTTGTTAAATTTTCTTTGAATATATTTTCACATTTTTTATTTATTAATTCGAATACAAGAGGAAAAAATCATAATTTTTTTATGACGATATTTAAAATTAGAAAAAAAAAAAAATACATATCTAAATATATATATATATATTACAAAAATAATATAATATTAAATAAAAATAAAAGGAAAATATTTGTATTAAAATAATATAAAAAATATGTAACAAAAATGATTTTCTTTTTGGCAAAAAAACAAATAATTGGATTGGAAATTTCTAATGCACTTTTTTATACCCTAAATTTTGCCAATGGTAATGGGAGTTTAATCACTAATCCCACAAGTTTTCAAAATAACTTTACAATTATTTTCTATATATTTACTAGTTGAGATACGATCGGTATTTTTAATAATTGTCACGTTGTTCATTGCACCTCTGAATTGTCGATGAGTTTTTTTCATTTAGTAAAAAATACATACATAGAGTCGCATCTTTTCAAACATGATCTGAATGATTATGTTTATCTTTTTATTTATTACTACCAAATATGTATAATTAATAAACTAATATTAGATGAAAGTTATACTGACTATTTGTAATATGTTGAAACACTATTTTTAAATAAAATATCAGTCTAAAATTAGAAAAAGTAAACGAAAGACTGAAAATTTTGAACCATAAAATACCATTGCGCAAATTCACAAATTTTAGATGCCCGTACCGCATGCTACCTTTGGTCGTCGGATCCGTGTCAAGCGTCTGTTCTTCAACATATATGACTTCGATGACCACCGGCGATATCTCGCCGGATATAGAGATGGCTCTGCCACTGAGACTTTCAGCCGCTCGTACCGCCTGGTATCTTCGTTCGCCGGCTCCGAGTCAAACGTCTGTTAAAAATCAGCGAAATTTTAATTTCGATTAACTACATACATTGAATCCTGAACGGTTCGAAATTTTAATTGCGATTAATTGCATACATTGAATCTTGAACAGTTCGAAATCAGGAAAATTTTAATTGCGATTAATTGCATACATTGAATCTTGACCGATCTGAAATTTTAATTGCGATTAATTGTATACATTGAGTATTGAACGATTCGAAATCAGCGAAATTTTAATTGCGATTAATTGTAACTAAAAAAAACCTCAGCTCCCTAGTGCAATCAATGTTATAGAGTTAATGACTACAAAACCATTAGCTCAATTGTCATAAATGATTGACCAATTTTTTTTTTGGCATAAATGCATCGATTAATGTAAAAAACAAAATCATCAGCTTCACATTCACTTTTTTATTATCTTTCCTTCATAATTTATAATAGGGTTAAGAACACAATAGAGGCCTGAATGTTTGTCCATGTTGCCAATTGGGGTCTGAATTAAAAAATGATATTATTAAGGGTCTGAATTTTGAGTTATGTTTATATGAGAGGTCTCCGTCTATTTTTTCTGTTAAAAGTGATGGAAAGTGGTCACATGCTTGGCATGTGACCGAAAAAAAAATTGAAAATCCGAAAATGCCCTTTGATCAAAGTGTGTCCCTCACATGTTTGACCTAAAAAGACGAAAATGCCCTTTAAATCACCACAACTCCAGCAACCACCACCCGGCTCCGGCGACCACCACCCCAGCTCCGGCGACCCTAACCCCACAGCTCCGATCGGAGCTTTTTTAAGTCGCCGGACGGGGGGTTTGGGTCGCCGGAGCTGGGGTGGTGGTCGGTGGCGGTGGCCGGAGCCGTGGTGTCCTTAAGGGCATAATTAGTGTGCAGGGGTATTTTAGACATTTCACATTTCATTAATTAAACTGATAAATTATATAATAATTGCAAAAGGGTAATTCTGTCTTTTCACGTGGTTCTGTTACATTTAACAGAAAATTTGGACGAAAACCTGAAAAAACACAAAACTCAAAATTCAAGTCCTTAATAATATCATTTTTCAATTCAGACCCCAATTGACAACATGGGCAAACATTAAGACCTCTATTGTGTTCTTAACCCTTTATAATATATATAGATATTTTATACTAATTAAGATATTCTCTATTTTAAGTGATATCCTAAAAGTTTGACATGTCATCCTAAAAATTTGAGCGAAGAATATTTTAGAAGGATAATAACCAAATTGCTACCTAAACTTTGGTCCGCTTATAAATCGCTACATCAACTTTTGATTTTAAAAATTAGCTACCTCAACTTTGAAATTCGGATCAAATCGCTACCTCAGTCAATTTTTTGTCAATTTAGACAATATTAAATCACATGCATTTTTTAAAATATTTTTCTTCCAAAAATGCCCTTATCTCTATTACTTGCCTCATTGCGTGAACATACTCACTATCTTCAATCCATTATCATCTTTGATTCATTATTTTCTTCTATGTCGTATGTATATCTTCAATTTCAAGAGTTCTGACAAACTTTTACATTACTAATTAACAATTTCCCCATCAAAACAAGCTGTAGAATCTAAAAGCTGTTTTGCTGCTGTTTTGATGTAGTAATAGTGTTGTTTCATTGTTTTTTTTTTTTCCCCACTTTTGCTGATGCAATTTTTAATTCAGTTTTAATTATATTACGTTTAGCTTATGTGTTATTTTGTTGTGTTATCTTGCTGCAGTAATTATGTTGTATTATTGCTATTTTTTTTTCACTTTTGCTACTGCAATTTTCACTATTACGACGTTCACTTTTTGTTATTTTCAGTTGAATCGTAGATAATATTTTTCGTTATTCTGTTGTTCAATTGCTTCCAATGAAAGGGGTCTGGGTATTTGTGGATCAAAGTCATAAATAAGTAATGCGTCCTTAAAATATAACACAAATTAAGTTAAATTCACTCCACCCACTAGCACTTTTAGAAATTGCACAAAAAGATAAAAGATAGGATAATAATAAGAGATAAAAGATAAGTTGAAACAGTTGAAAGAGACAGCTTTAAGTCCGTATCTATGTCCGTTATACTTGGAACTAACATAAAAATAATTTGAATTCTGTTATATTTTCATTAGGATATATATGATATTTGCAAATTTCAGACATAATTTTCAGGCGAACAGAGCAAATAGAGCGGCGAAGTTAACCTTTTTTTATGGGGGAATTGTTAATTAAGGTGGAGGTTTGTCTGAACTCTTGGAATTGAAGATATACATACGACACAGAAGAAACTAATGAAGCAAAGATGATAATTGAGAGAATATGGTGAAGTATGTTCATGCAAGGAGGCAATGAATAAAGACAATGACATTTTTGGAAGAAAAATATTTGAAAAAAAACACACATGGTTCAATTTTGTCTAAATTGACAAAAAGTTGACTGAGGTATCGATTTGATCTGAATTTCAATGTTGAGGTAGCTAATTTTCAAAATCAAAAGTTGAGATAGCGATTTGTAAACGGGCCAAAGTTCAGGTAGCAATTTAGTTGTTAACCCTATTTTAGAATGATATGCCTTGTATAAAAAATATATATATAATAAGTTATATAATCTCCAAGGTTAAAAAATTAAACTAAATAATTTTTAAATTTTTATAGTTTTTAATAATATTTTAGTAAATTATTGCTTGGTGATTTGGATTTATTTTTATATAGTTGTTAACATGTATTATTTAAAAAAAAAAAAGATTTTATATAAAACTTTATATTACTAGAGTTTTATGTGCGAGCGTTGCACGCACGTGACATAATATATATATATATATATATATATATATATATATATATATATAACATGTAATGATAGTTTTAAAGTTCGAATTGGAATAAATAGATGTATCACATAAAACTATAATGTTGAAGTATAAGATTAAACTGCACCTTCACCCATTATAGCTTAAGGTTTTAGGATAAATGATCAAGTGGTAAGTCTGAACTTTCACATGATATCAGAGTATGTAGGTACGAATTTCTGCAGCGTCTAGTTTGAACCACAATTTAATTAAAAGTTTTACGTGACACGTCATTCAAATGTTTCAATCCGTGAGAGGGACGTTGAAGTATAAGGATTTAAACACACATTTACAACCTATTACCTTAAGGATTTAGGATAGTTGACTAAGTGGATAGTCTGGAATTCACACACATATATAAATTGATATCACGTACACTCATGGTTGTCTTTAGAATATTTGAGGCCTAAAGCTACATTTTTATTTGAGACCTTATTATGACTAAATTTAAAAAGATATTTGAGCTTTAATTTTTTTAAAATTGGATACCGAATTTTATTTTCACAACGTTAGAATATGAGGGATATCAAATACAAACGTTAAAATTGGATGTTTCTCATATTCAATGCGTGAGAAACACAAAGGCAAGGGAAACACAAGGCAGCAAAAGATGATACAAAGTTGGCATAAGACATGATAATGAGCGCCATCTCTTTCAAACATAATGGAAAAAAAAGAACATGACATGAAAATACATACTACCAAAAAAATATCATCCCCGCCCTAAAAAGTCCGAGCATCTCCAGATCCATGTATTTGAGTTAATTTTTTTTGTAAAAATAAAACTGTATATCTTGGTTCGGGAAAAAAAGACACAAATTTTGTTGTTCCATCATGGATTCAAGCAAACACACAATTCTAATGAGGAGTTCAATTTTTTGTATGCTATATAAGCAAGAAAGCACATTACATGAATTTGGTAAAACAAAACAAGATTGGTAGCATCACAAACAAGAAGCACAACATGTGGAACAGTTATTGTGGTGTAGAAATTCAATATCCGAAAACATGTGACAATTTATAATTATAAGTTACGTAACAAAAATTGATACAATATACCAAACTGATTGTAGGATATGGTTGTAGCGGCTGAATTGGTGGATGTGTTTGTTCCATATTGTTATGTTTGAGGATGCTGGCCATCACATTGGCTAATTATATCTTGGTGACTTAGTGGTTCGTCTCTCTTCCATTGTTGCATACTGGTGGTACCACCGGTGGCTCCATTTAGATGGTGCAAAGCGAAGTGAAAGTATGATGATTGTTAGGGATGGAGTTCACGCATTCCTGAAGACCGGTGACCAAATAAGGATGGCGATGGTATAGTGGCACCTACATGAATGTATGGATGAGAGGATCCACGGTCCACGGCGGTGAACTTGAGTATGGAAGTGCTCCAATTGATTTTTTTTTTTGTTTGTGCATGCTTTAACTGAATTAGAAGAGTGGTTTTGTTTCAATTGCTTTTAATATTTCTAACTATTGCGTTGTTTGGTTTAAGCATTGTGTTGTTTGGTTTTAAGCGGGAATAAATCAGATAAGATGATGGTAAGTAGAGGTTTTGTGAGGACAAAATTGATGTGAGGACATTTTCAAATATTCAGGTTTTTATTTATGTAATAGATTATAATACAATATTAGAATTTTTTGTAGCAATTTTAAAGTAACTTCAGTTTAAAATTAAAAGAAAAATTAATATAGCTAAGTTTTTGTGCAATTAAAATTTTCGACTTGCAATTTACTATTAAAAGTTTGTGCAATTAAAATGTTCGAGTTGCAATTTACTATTACAGTTAACACAATACACTTTCATAGAAAGTTAAGCTACAAATTTGATAATTAACCTTTTGTCTTCCCTATCATTTCCCATATAGTTTAGAGAAATGATTGATTGGGATGCCGACACAAGCATCCGACAACCTCCGATTTGTATTTTAGTGGTTTATAGTGTAATTTTACCAACTTTTTGGGTGATTTTGCTGCAGACACATGTCGGAAGTTGGTCGGATGCTTGTATCGGCATCCCTATCATTTCTCATATAGTTTAGAGAAATGATTGGGATGCCGACACAAGCATCCGACAACCTTCGATTTGTATCTTAGTGGTATATAGTGTAATTTTTACCAACTTTTTGAATGATTTTAATGCAGACACATGTCGGAGGTTGGTCGGATGCTTGTATCGACATCCCTATCATTTCCCATATAGTTTAGAGAAATGATTGGGATGCCGACACAAGCATCCGACAACCTCCAATTTGTTTCTTAGTGGTATATAGTGTAATTTTTACCAACTTTTTGAGTGATTTTGCTACATATATATGTTGGAGGTTGGTCAGATGCTTGTATCAGCATCGCTATTATTTCCCATATAGTTTAGAGAAATGATTGTGATGCCGACAAGCATCCGACAACCTCCGATTTATATCTTAGTGGTATATGGTATAGTTTTTACCAACTTTTTGGATGATTTTACTGCAGACACATTTCGGAGGTTGGTTGGATACTTGTATGAGCATTCCTATCATTTTCCTATAGTTTATTTATTTTGGAGAAAATATCTAACTCTATGCCTCTGCTCTGCAAGTAGTATAAACTAATACTCTAGCCACCAGCACTTGTAAAACCCTACATACAAACTTGCTGCTCTAAAACCCTAGCTACTCTACTCAAAACTTCTTATTTTGACACGATGGGTCGTCGCAAGGGCAACAACACCAACGCCGGGAGCTCTTCAGTTGAATCCGAACGACCCACCAAGACTCGATTCGACGAAAATGGAGACACGGTAGTTGACGAGGCAGAGAATTTCAACGTGGACGAGGTTATGTGCGACCGGTTGGAATCCACTTCTGTGACTGACGTCTCCTTTCCTGAAGGGGATGATCGCACCAGTGCTGATTATTACTTCGATTCGTATTCTCACTTTGGTACGCGCCGCTTTTTTTTATAATTGGTAAATTGCTTGTGATTTGTATCTCTTGGCGATAAGTTCAATTTTTTTAACGTGTTCTTTTGTTAATTTTTGCAGGTATTCATGAAGTAAGTATTCAACTTGGAAGCAGACCAATCAACAATAGTACATTTGTTTCATAGTTAATCTGTCCTAGATTTGAATTCTTACACTAATAAATATCGATGCTCTTGGTGTCACCTGATTTCTACTCTGCCCTTTAACTGAGCCTATTCGTGATGGAAAAATATCAGTTTTTTTTCTTTCTATTTTGCATTTAGTTATACAACCATCACTTTTTTTGCTACAAACTGCATATAAGTGTTGGTCTGAAGATATTCAGTGCAGTTGTTCTTTTACACTGTAGGAAATGTTGAAGGACGTTGTGCGCACAAAAACATATCAGAATGTCATTTACCAGAATAAGTTTCTGTTCAAGGACAAGGTTGTTCTTGATGTGGGAGCAGGCACTGGCATCCTGTCCTTATTTTGTGCCAAAGCCGGAGCTAAACATGTCTATGCGGTTTGTTTTGAGCTCTTCCATCATTTTGTATTCTCTTCACTACGATATGGTTCATTCTTTATGGCATCTTACGTATTTCTCTCTGTTTTACTTTTTTTCCAAGGCATTTTTCTTTATGTTAACATTTTATTTTATTTCAGATTGAATGCTCCCAAATGGCTGATATGGCAAAGCAGATAGTTGAAGCAAATGGGCTTTCCAATGGTAATGCAATAAAAGAATCTAATTCTTTTATTTGCTTTGAATTTCTCTTTTAACAATTTTTTCTTAATTAGCTGTGGTTTTTCTTCTCTGCCAAATTTAAGCTCTGCATTGTTTAGTTATTTATCTGTCAGTTTCTTGTCGCAGTCATAACAGTGATCAAGGGTAAAGTAGAAGAACTTGAACTTCCAGTCCCAAAAGTTGATATAATTATTTCGGAGTGGATGGGGTACTTCTTGTTGTTTGAGAACATGCTGGACACCGTTTTGTATGCTCGTGACAAATGGCTGGTAAGTTTCTCTTTTGTGCTCTTAATGTTCTGGCTTGATATCACATGCACTTTAGAGTACCCTTAACTACAAGGATGTTAGTATTTCTCTGTGCTTAGTTTATGCGTAGGTGTTATAAATTTGATTTCTTATAAGCTGGAGTTCTTTTATCTCTGTACTATATACATGTCTGTTTGTGTATGTTTTCTTTCTGGAAAGATTAGAAATATATCCTCTCTTTCTTTTCATTGGTGGAGCTCAGTTTAATGTGAAGTAAAACACTATTGTTTGGTTCTCTTTCTGTCATTAATGTGGCTTCGTTCAAATATGTGTGTTGCTCATGTGCAAAACTATATGCCTCTTCAGTATCAGGAGTTAGCTTTCAATTTAAGGTTGCTATTGTTTTCTAAATTGCATCCTTCTCTAGTATTGGTTGTTGCTGTTGTAATTATTATTATTATTTTTATTTTTACATAATAAAGAGGCCTTGCTCTGTCTATCATTGATTGGTTTTCTAACTATGTCATCAATTTGTTTCTTTTATAGGTCGATGATGGTCTGGTTTTACCAGATAAAGCGTCACTCTATTTGACAGCCATTGAGGATGCAGATTACAAAGAAAATAAAATTGAATGTGAATATCTACTCTTTTTGGTTTCATTCGTACTATTATTTTTATATATTGGATCAGCCTCTTACAAGTAAAATTTTCCTGGCTGTCTCAGATTTATTCAAATGTTTTTGGTCTTCTTGAAATTGCAGTTTGGAACAGTGTTTATGGGTTTGACATGAGCTGCATAAAGAAGCAAGCAATTATGGAACCTCTTGTGGACATAGTTGACCAAAACCAAATTGTCACAAATTGCCAACTATTAAAGGTAGATATTTTATTCTTCCGAAAATATATATCTACGAAACTCAGTTTCACAAAAAAAAAAAAAAAGAATCTTAGTTTTTGCCACTTATATTTTATTTTAATGATAATAATGTAAATTCTGTTGATAGCCCTTTCTCTGTTTCGTATAGACAATGGATATTTCAAAAATGACATCCGGGGATGCGTCATTTACTGCTCCTTTCAAGCTTTTGGCACAACGAGATGACTACATCCATGCATTGGTGGCATATTTTGATGTCTCATTCACAAAATGCCATAAGCTTACTGGGTTCTCAACAGGTACTCTATGTCCACCCTCAAGAAACCAATTGGGATGATGTAATTTTTTGCTGTTTTAGGCATTGTTATAGTAATAATATGTTTTGATGGGTGATATGTGTATAAATTTTGCAGGACCAAGATCTCGAGCGACACACTGGAAGCAGACTGTGCTATACTTGGAGGATGTTCTGACGATATGTGAAGGGGAATCACTTGTTGGAAGCATGACAGTGGCACCGAACAAGAAGAATCCCCGTGATGTAGACATCATTCTCAAGTATTCTCTCAATGGCAGACGCAGCTCTGCTTCCCGAGTTCAGTTCTACAAAATGAGGTGATCTGGACAAACCCCAATCTATAGAGGGAGAGAATTGGAAAGTGTTCTTGTTTGAGTTTTTAGTTATTGATCATTCAAGCTGAATTTTGGTCTTTGAATTTTTGATTTGTGTGTTATGGATTTTGCACATTGAGATAATTCATTGCTTCTGCTGTAATGTATTCACATTCATTTGATGTTTGATCATGTTCTCATCTTTCCTAAACTTGTGCTATCATAGACTTCTCTCAGTGGTAGCTGTATTCACTATCCAATACTAATCAGCAGCGTATAAGCAATCGATAATCGTTCACTGTGATTTTGAAGCGATTCAATCTTAATTTCAATGTCCACATTGCGAACCGCCACATCTTCTTCGCGCTTATAACCTTCCTTCTCCATATCTTTCCTAAAAGAATAAAGTTTTTTCATAATCTGTGCTATCTGGGAATGCATAAGGTCATTATCAGCTGGACTCTCGAAGTCGAAGCACACTATCAGCTGCATATATAGTAGGGAACAGAACCTAAAAGCTGTCCCAATTTTAACCGAGTGTCAGTTTGGTTTCTCAATTTAAAACTATTGATATTCTGTGTCCCAATTTTCAGTTATTTTCAGTTTTGTGCCTATTTGATTTTCTGTTAAATTCTGGGGTTAAGTTTAACAAATTGAGTTGAAAAAACTATTTTGTCTTTTTTTTTTGAAAGCCTTCGATTCCAGCCACCCACCCCGACTCCGGCCACCCACCTCCAATCGGTCGGAATTGGCCGGAATTAGCTGGAATTGGCCGGAATCGGCCGAAATCAACTAGAACCCTAAATCCTAAATAGGAGCTGCTTAACCCTAAATCGGCTAGAATATGCCGTAATCGGCCGGGAATCAGCCGGAATTGGCCGTAATCAGCCGGAATCGGGATGAGTTTTGCCGTAATCGGGGTGGGTTTGGCCGTAATCAGTCTGAATCGGGTGGGTTTGGCCGCAATAGGCTGGAATCGGGGTGGGTTTGGCCGTAATCGGCCGGAATAGTGGTGGGTTTGGCCGCAATAGGCCAGATCGGCCGGAATCGGGTGGGTTTGGTCGGAACCGGCCGGAACCCTAATTCTGCTCATGAGGTATTTTTGGAATTTTGAAAATTGACCACTCACGTGACCAAATTCCGTTCAACTTAACACAAAATTTAACAGAGATACCAAATAGCAGCAACACATATGAAAATTGAGATATTGAATTTCAATTTTAATCTGAGACACTAAACTGACACATGGTCAAAATTGGGAAAGCATATTGACCAAAATATGAATGCAATCTTCATGGATGATAACATCATGTTAGGAAGGAGTCTTTGAGTGGATTCATGAATTTTAAATGGGAAAAATGACATTTTAGGAGTCTAAATTACAAGTACTCAGTTTTTATGAGTCTCAATTTTTTAGTTATTCGAATCAATCTGCGGCAGCATATTGACCTTTTTAGTCTTCCACTACTTTTCTCGGAGGGTTGCCGGAGGTCAATGCCTCCGACGGCCGTCGAAATGGGGAAAGTAGTTGTGATATTCGACTTCGACAGGACCTTAATCGACTGTGACAGCGACCGTTGGGTGGTGACGGAGATGGGGCTCTCCAACTTGTTCCATCAACTCTACCACACCATCCCCTGGAATTCTCTCATGGTAATTAATTCCTCTCCTTCTGTCCCGATCATCCTCTCCAGTTGTAGATCTGGATTTGATCAATTTCTTCATTACTGCAAATCTAATTTCAGAATCGAATGATGACGGAGCTGCATTCGCAAGGCAAGACGGTCAAAGATATCGCCGACTGCCTAAATGGCGTTCCTTTGCACCCGCGTGTAATTGCAGCCATAAGAGCAGGTCACAGTAACGGGTAACTTTTTCTTTTTTCTCCTTTTGTTGTGGGAACTCTTTAATTCTGCCACTGGCAACCAAATGTTGATAGTGGCCTTGTGACTGCCATTATTTTCTGCAGATGTGACTTGAAGATCATTAGTGATGCAAATCAGTTCTTTATAGAAACTATACTGAAACATCATGGGTTGATTGATTGCTTCTCTGAGATCGTCACGAACCCGGCATTCGAAGATGAGAACGGCAGGCTCGTAATTGCCCCTTTCCATGATTTTAACAAGTCTCCTCATGTATGCAACTTGTGCCCCCCAAATATGTGTAAGGTAATCACAATCCACTATTGGATATCAAGATATGGAATTTTAGGCTATTATTATTATGAGTTTCATTCATTTTGCAGGACCTATTGTACTTCATAACATAGTGGGTGTGGTATGGATTTAGTTAGGGGATTACAAGCTAAAAACAGATTTAAAATACTAATATTTGGTGTCCCAGATATCAGATTTGTTGCTTTCCACTTTTCTCGACTAATTTTGGCGTTGAAATTAGTGTTTTAAGCAACAAAAACATGTTGTTTTCAACATTTCCAAAATATCGGATTTGTTGCTCATGGTTTAGGCTTATTTGATGAACAAAAATCAACATTGTAAATCTGAGACGACGATTAGCAGCATGACCTATAGTTGTGACTGTTTTTAGGGGTTCTTAACCCTTTAGCTAGACATAAACCAAAAGGGGAAGGGAGTTAAGTTGAGACTGTCAATTTGATTTATTTGTTCCATTATCATCATATATGAGGAACTTTGAGAAACTCCTGCCTGCATATCATCACCTAATTATCTGATTTTGCATTGAAAATAGGGCTTGGTTATCGATCGGATCCTAGGCTCTCATCCTGAAATAAGCAGCAAAAGACTCGTATATCTTGGCGACGGCAAAGGAGATTTCTGCCCAAGCTTGAAGCTTAGAAGGAGAGACTTTGTGATGCCCAGAAAAGATTTTCCTCTGTGGAACCGCATTTCCAGCAGTAGAGATCTTATCAAGGCTGAAGTGCATCAATGGAGCAATGGCGAGGAGCTTGCTAGTGTCCTACTCGGTATTATCGACACCATTTGCACAGAAGCATAACCCGAATTCATCTCCATTGAATAACCTTCAGGCTAGATAGATGTTGAAGAAAAGAAGAAAGGTTTCACTTTGCTGCAGATGCATGATGAAAGGAAACTTGGGTCACAAGTTACTTCTGTTGAGTTTCATTCTTGTTGATCATGCACTGCACATCAATGTTTGTTCATTAATCATTAGTTCATATCAAAACTATAACAAACAACTACCCGGGATTACATATTACAAACTCGGTAAAAGAACAGTGTCTGGAAATGACGAAGACCCGCTATTACTACTCTGTGGATCTTTGTTTCCTTCCTGGAGAAATTCAGGATTCTGTATATTTTTTAAATCGTGGAAAATATTTATTCTTTCAGATTACTTACTGCATGTAGCAATTTACTTTGATTAATTGCATTGTATGATATCGAATCGAGAAATTTGGTTTGGTGAGTGGAAACTGTAGTGGCACGGAAGCAATGAGACTGAGGGCTTGCATGGTGGAAGGTCGCCATTGATGACAACCTTTTACTAGTTGAGGTAACTTGGAGCTGAAGCAAGTGAACAGCATATGTCTTGTCTTGGAGTCCAAATGAAGTGAGATTAAGAGTTTCAGTTGCAATACGCGACACTTTTACTCATGTCTCAGAAATGCCGCCGCACACATTCAGAAGAATATTATGCGACATTATGTACGTTATCTAACTACCCAACGAAAAAAAAAAATTAAGGCAAAACGAATGGATGAAAAACAAATCTCATTTATTGGCAAAAAAAAAAAAAAAAATCGCATTTGTCAAAATATGGTAAAAGTATTCGTAGTTCTCTTTTATAGTCTACAAACCACTTAATTTTAATTTACAATTTTACCATTATCATTAAATTTAAAACTTAAAATTAATTTGTACAAATCACAGTTCACTGCCGCCACCGTCCCCGTTTGTCACACGCCACTACAGCACGTTAATCCATGTTTAATTAGGTTAATTATGTGATTAGAAATTATTTCCAGACTAAGTCACATTATGCGATTACAAACTGCGTAAAAATTTGATCGGTTGAGAACCGAGTAAGAATATATTTTTGTTAAAAGTTTTTAAACGTCTAATTTTGTCATTACTTTACATGCATCTGTATTTTGGAAAAAAAAACCATGTGATCATATCTTCATCTATATGAAGGTTTGTGTCATCTAACTAAAGCAAGAAAATGATTTATTCAAACAAAATTGTATTAGCACTAGAAGGTATTTGCATCCAAATAAAAGAGAAATCCGACAAAAAAAATTTACATTTTTTTGACACGTGACAATTAATTATTATTATTATTTTTTATTTTAATACAGGTTCCGACGGTTGGAATGCAGGAATTCTGATTCCTATCACAGTGGCTGCCATTGTAAATAATAACTTTTAGGACATTTTAACTATACGACTCAGTCGGAATGCAGTGACAACTTATGTTTCAGACTGTGCATCAATTTTTATTTTTATTTTTTTGCCAATAATATTTTATTATTGAACTATGATACACATTCGTGTATCGATTGTTTGTTCCGCCAAGTTTTGACTTCAGAAACGGTGGCATAGCAGGTAAATAATATCAACTTCAGGTCCTTTTATATCATACACATTCAGAACTAATAGGAATGCAAAAGTCGGATTGTAGATCATTTCTCTTTATTATTAGAATGTAGTGAAATCCGAAATCGGACTTTGTATCAAAATTGATAGTCGGGCCTTATTAGCCAGAGCTCCAGCAAACCCATGGGCTCCAAACTGGAGCAAGAGAACTTCATAGAGCCCGCGGACAATCCTCCTTTTTTTTTTTTTGCCACTGATAGTCCTCCTTTCTTTTAAATTTAACTTTTTTAAAAATAAATAAAGAATGTATATATATATGGCATAGTCATTGTGATATTTTACAATTTTAAAAAGGACACATACAGTGTATATACTCGGTCAACTAACATGTCTCGACAAGTCCCTTTAGAAATGGACAAAAACTGTGACTCGTAATGGTGACAACACCAACCAATATATAAAACAAAATTTCAAATTATACAGAGAGAAAACTAAATAATATAGTCCGGAATTTACACAAAAAAAATGATTATAACTAATCTTATATACTAGCCACTGGAACATTCAAATAAATATTTCTTCAGATTAATAAGAGGAAATCTAATAATAATGATATTTTATATATTATTAAATATCAACAAACAAACAAACACGTTCAAGACACTAATTTGCAAAGATTTGTGGAAGCATACATATTAATTGAGGGTGTTATTCCAAGAGGCAAGTTGCAGTTAGCAAATAATGGTAAATAAATTAGGTGGAAGTTGATTGTTTTAATCATAACTGCAACGTAATCGTTTGAGAGGCATGTCGTAAATCCAGTGGACCGACATGCCAAGTGGTGTTAACGATTGTGTCAGGTGGACAACACTTTCTTTCATCACAAAATAATGTTGGTGTATGTATATATGCATGGCTGCTGAGCAAATATATAGTTATAAACTATACATGCAGGGGACCGACCATGATGATGATGATTGTTCGTAGCTACTTCTTCATTTATCTCCCTACAATATCGCGTATGCTTATAATTCTTAATAATATTTTCGCGGTGAAAATATATATATATAATCTATGATACATCATTACAGTAGAGATGCCTTTGAAATGTCGTTGGCGTATGGCTGCAACAGTAACAATGTTGTCACCACCAACATGTGGGACTAACAGCGTGTCTCTGTTATCGATTATGAAAACTTCAGTCCAACACTATTTTAGTATGCTATAATACGTTTTCATCCACGTCGTCATGGGCCCGACCATCAAAATCTCTTTTCTTCTTGATTTTGGCCGAAGAATCATCACATCTCTAAATCAGCTATATATTATATAGTATTAGTACCGTCAAACTTGAGTCAATGCAAATAATATTTTTAATAATCATCTTCCATTTTGCTTATTAACTTTAATTGGGGCTCTAAAATTATTTATCAACCTTTGTATATGTGAACTTTTATGGGAACTCCCATATTGATCAAGTGGTGCATCCTTGTACTTTAACTTAGTATCTAATGGGAACTCTCACAGATTTTTCATAAGTGTCGGTTCTTAAAATTATTAGGCTTAATAACTAAAAACTGTCCAAGTTTTGTCCATGTTAAAACCAAGTGTCTGAAGTTTCAAATGTTAAACTGGAACGTCCAATGTTTTAATTTTGTTAAAATTTGGTTTTCCGTCCAAAATTGCAGTTAAATTTGACAGAATGAGGTGAAATGACACTTTTACCCTTTTAATATTTTGTTTAATTTACTACTTTATTTGAGATAGTGTGAAATGAAAAAAATTACCCCTGGAATCAAATTACAACCACTTCATCTCTGGCGACCGCCACCCCATCTCTGGCGACCGCCACACCTAGGGATGGCAACGGGTCGTGGGTACCCGCTGACCCGCGGGGCCCTGACCCAATTTTGACCCGTCGACCCGCTGACCACGGGGCACGGAACGGGTTCAGGGCGTAATAGACACGGGGCGGGTCCGGGTCTAGGGTCGCGGGGACCCGTAGACCCGCCCCGTAATAACTTTATATATAATATATTAATATTATGTTGTTCATTTATATAACATCATGTTTATATAGTACTTATACAAAAGAATAAGGACCAAATTATAAAAAAATCTAAACTTAACTCTTATTATTTATTAGGGTTGAGAGTCAGGACTGCCGCAGCTTGTTCATTCTCTCATTCAGTTGTTCAATTCTTCTTCACTCAGATGGAGACCAGCGACTCCAAACGGACCAGCACTCCTGCTCGCCCTTGGCTCGCTCTCCCACTCGCCCTTGGCTCGCTCTCCCACTCGCCCTTGGCTCGCTCTCCCACTCGCCCTTGGCTCGCTCTCCCACTCGACCACTTCCCCCTCGGCTCGCCCTCCCGCTCGCCCTCCATCTGGTTTGGCTCGCGCGAGCGCTGGTCCACTCCCCCTGGCTCGCCCTTGAGTCTTGACTCGCCCTTGGCTTACCCTTGATTCGCCCTCTTGCTCGCCCTCCCGCTGGTTAAGAGTATAGATTCAGTTTGATATAGAGTATAAACTGTGATGTGGATTAGTCTGTATACTAAGGACGCTTGGTTTTATAGATGGGAGAAGATTTTTTTTCGCACGGGTCGGGTCGGGGCCCTGCGGAGCGACCCACAGGTCTTTTCTACCCAAGCTGACCCGCCCCACGAGGTACACGGGGTGGGTCTGTCAGGCCGACCCGTGGGGCGGGTCTGGGGTTGGAGATACCTGCCCCGACCCGCCCCGTTGCCATCCCTAGCCACACCGGCTTCGGCGACCGCCAATCGAGGCCGGAAGACTCTAATTGGAGCCTTACGGCCCCAATTGGGCCACCGAGGGCCCAAATCGGAGCCACTGAGCTCCAGATTAGAGCTATGTGGCTCTGGTCGGAGTCACAAAGCTCCAATCTAGGCCATCGGTGGCCCAATCAGGGCCGGACGTCTCTGATTAGAGCCGTCCGGCCCCTATTGGAGGTCACCGGCAGCCTTGTGCCGGTTCCGGTGAGGGGAGGAGGCTATTTTGGACCAAATGTAGTTTTGACTTTTCACTTGGGCATGTAAGGGGCACACTATCAACCAGGGGTAGTTTTGGAATTTAAATTTTTAACACCTCACTTGTTAAGCACGTGACACAATTCCGTTACATTTAACTGCAATTTTGGTCGGAGACACCAAATTTTAACAAAATTATAACCTTAGACACTTCAGTTTAAAATTTGAAACTTCAGACACCTGGTTTTAATATAGGGCAAACTTTGGACATTTTTTAGTTATTTACCCTAATTATATTCTTATATCATTGAGTATCTTATGTGTCAATCCTTAGAATAATTATTACTACTTGCACATTAGGTCAGCTACTAACGGATAAAGTGGTAGTTATAATTTTTTTTTTTTTTTTTTTTTTTTTTCAATTTTCAAACCTAATAAGCGCACAACTGCTACACGGTATAATTATATGCTTTCAGCATGCCTTTTTTTTTTTTTATTGATTTTCCTTAGAGTGGTTTTAGGAGCTCTATCAAGATAGCAACATCTGTAACTGTTGGGAGATTAAAACTTGGGAGCGATCTCATACCCACTACCACTACAAAGTGGTGATTACATACCAGTGATTTTCTTAACGATCCACCAGTGGAGAATGAACTACCGCTACTAACCGGATTTCATCTGATTTGATGAAAAAAAGTCTCCTTAGTCCTTATCATTTGCCGACCTATTTCTCCGACCGATTTTACTGGTAAGCAAGCGGTGTCTACGAGATGAAACATACCCACTGAAATTTGATGAACCGTTCCCAGTCTCAAAATCCATTACTTATATCTGACCGAACTTTGGCCCAACCGTGTTGAAAAGCTTTACATACCGACATTATAACAAGCCGACCGTTTTCGACCTGCAAACAATGCGTCTGCTATAAAACCACTAAACATGTTCACACATTCAATGGATATGCTGACACATGCATTACCTTGGTCAAAACACAAAAAAGTAAAAGAAACAGAGCATTAATTATTTATTGGTAAGTCTGGACAGACAACATTAATAATTTGTTTCATTTATTACATACTCACAAAACCTTACTGTTGTGGAAGGCCTAAAGCCAATAGCAGCCGCTTCCTTCTGTAAGCACAGGAAAAAAAATCTAACAAGCTTTTCCATCAAGGTACTCCATTGATCCCTTGTGCAAGGTCTTCCACCGGAAATCCGTCAAAACAAACTCGCCCTACACGTCGATACGACCCTATGATAGACACAACGACCAGTCCCCGTAAAAGGTAGGTGGACGGATCATTCCCCCGTTCATAGTGTGGATTAGAGAAAAATACAAGACTGAATTTGTAAGTACTTACTGCTTAATTTACTTTTAGTTTAGTCGTAGAGCTATATACAGTACTCATCTCAGTTTAGGGATTTAAAACCATGTAGATTATGCCACAGGAAATTAACTGGATGGTTAGACATCACTGGTATAAACTGCGTTTGAGTATGAGGCGGGAAGTCATGAGGCAGGTTATATATGGGGAGTAAAAGTGCAAAAAAAAGAAAAAAAAGAAAAAAAAAAAAAGACAACCTGACAGCGAGATCCCCCCTCCCCCCACTACTACAACATTACCAGGGGTTGGAGCTAGTTCGCACACAATGTCTACTTGACCCTTGGAGATATGATTCGCTTCAAACTGGGGGATGAAGAAATTTTCGACATTGAAGTGTTTAATCAACATGGAGCTCTAAAACAAGCTCATGTTGACGTAGAAAACAGTTCATCTGGTGAGGAAACAAACGATTCGTTCCATGATGGTGAATGTTGTTTACAAGGTCAGGGTAGTGCTGGCGACGGAGGTGGGGCTCACTGCAATATCAGACTAACCACTAGCAAGATTATATGCGTAAGTAACATCTATAACATTGTGTTGTGTTCGATTGAGTAATGGATAGCTGTTTTCTGTATTCCTATTCGTGACTACAAATATATGACATTTGCAAAACATTCCAATGGCCAATGGGTATGACCAGTTGAGAGAAGTGGATATTGTAGATCGTCTCGGAAGGCAGTGGAGAGTAGGGATGAAATCGAGACCTGTTAATCCCCTGGAGGATACAATTAATTGGATGGAAGAAGTTTTACTTGGCGAACAGATTATCTCCGGGAAGGTTCGTTCACTTTGATGTATGTGTTGATGGTACGTACTTTGGTTGCGAGCATATACAGTCGTTGATATATGGCTTATGGTTGTGGTTTTTTTTTTTTTTTTTTTTTTTTTTTTGTTCTGGTTAAACTTGGTTTAGTACCTTGTGTTTTAGTGATTATTTTTTTTCCATTATTATGTGTTTCTTCTGTTGCAAAATTGGACCCTTTTGTTATTACCGACAACTGTCTATTCGTATGTGAGTATAAGCTGTTGCAGTTACAAGTTAAAAACCGTTGGTAAGTAAGTCATCAAAACCCCTGACTCACGGCCCCAGACACAAAATGTCTAAGAAAAAACCATTGAAAACATGCTGACATAGATTTTAATTAATGTCACCATGACCGTATGAACTAATCTGTACTGTTGCACCGTTGCAGCATTGAAAACTAAATTTAACAAAACCACCCCGTTAATAAAGTTTTCTGTCAACAGATTGTTGTATGGGTTAACCAATTGGGCCTAATCCGATGACATTTATTGGGCTCATATATGCAGACAGGGGATTTCAAGTTGTGTTGTCATAACCAATGGAGCTGTTATTGTTAGATTACGAGGAGTAATCACTACGGAAACACAAAACATGGTACGTGCATGTAATCGAAATTACGCATCAGAATAGTTACACATACCTCAACAGTTATCGTAGTCCAAGATCCTTTTGTATGAGGGAGTTCTCGATCCACCGGACGAAACCCGTAGAGGTTCTTGTGAAAGAAGCCCTACGTGGTGTTAGCTCCACAGCAAAGCCTCAGATCAATTCTTGGCACGGGGACAGATCTTCGGAGAGTTGCTCAAAAGCAATTGGCATACCTTCGGTGAGAGTGGTGGTTCGGCCGTAACTTCAAGGTGTGGGAGGAGGGTTTTCTCTCTAAAACACTCTTGTGAGGGAATTATGATTAACCCTAAAATATTCCCAAACACCTCTTATTTATAGGAGGAGTAAAGTGGACAAAAGTTCACTTTACCCCACCTTAATAATTCGGCCGACCTATGTATTTGGGGAGGCCCAATTTTGGGCCTCCCATGTAAATTGGGATTTGGGTCTGGCCCAATTACCCTAATGTGACATTTACCCAAGTTCATTAGGTAAACTATAAATATTATGGGCTACCAATTACGGCGCCCATCACCATATGCTTACTGTTATAACTACATTGGTAACACTTCCCTCGACTTTTCACATTGGTGGAGTAGTCTGGCCGACGTTTGAGTTATTTAACCGCCATAGTTTAAAGCAAAAAATATTTGGGGGTGGGAGTAAAAACAAAATTTTTGGGGTTATTTGAGTTAATTTGTCGGTAAATTTAATGCCTCACATATATTAACATCTGCTTGGTTTGTCTACATTTGATGGATTGTTATTTAGTGGGTTAATCCTAACATTTTGGATGTTGAACAATAACAAATGTCATACAATTGTATCTGATATTTGAACAAAACTTACATAAAATATATGTCCAAATCGTACAAATATTTCTTCATATTTTACTGATCTGTCTTAGAGAATTTGCACACCGATAAACACAGGTTGACACAATTTTGAATACATGTGAGTACGAATGCAAACATGAGTCAGAACTGCGACACCGTTGGGAAAGACACAACTAGAATTAACATGAGGACAATGTTGAAATAAGTTCGTAAAATCATGTAGAAACATATTTACGGCCTAACTAAGCCTACAAAAAGGAAGCGGAAGAAGTTGTTGCGACACTAGATTTCCAAAAGTGGTCATCTAATTTACTACAGCTTCACCCCTTTCCTGGTCTGGGTGAGAAGAACTCGATGACCCTGCAAAGATTCTACCCAAGCCACATTGCCTCACTTTCATCGTCCCCCCCTCCGGAATTTTCGTTTCTTCTATTTTAAGGGACAGACCTCAGAAGACCTCGAACGCCTACCTCCTACCTTGCACATGCACGAATGGTTCTGCTTCCTCCATGGGTTCCTTTCCCAGCCGATGCGATTGAGGCTACCCTCCTTCACGTTTGTACTTAGTGCTGGGATTGGAAGAGGCGGAGAGGCTGATCGACGGGATGGGCCGCCTCAGGTTGGTTTGCGGGAATACAAGTCTCCTGTAAGTGCTCCATCAGCAGCAGTTGCTCTGCAACAAGCTGATCATCTGTATATAGCCTGATAGAAGTGCCCAGGGTTGTATTCAACTTGTTTACCGTCATCCCAGGGTCTCAACCAGTGAGGACCGAATGTACAGCCTGGGCTCGTTGTGTAGAGTATACCACTGTTGTTGTAGGAATACCTCATATCGTCAGATGTAGCATTGACAAACCATGGTTGGGGAAGATTGTTGGCACATCAGGGATACGGGACACTGTAACAGGTTCGTCAAACGGTGGGTAAGTGGTGTCCTATGCTGGGGAAAAGGTATGTGCAGAAAAGTGGCAGCTAGGGGAGGACCTTTGGTAAATCCAGTGCTGATGAAAGAACGATGTGCATTGATCCAATTTGTAACCCAAGATGCCACATCTATGACAGGGAATCCCCGGTTGGTAAGAAATTAGGATTTCACATGTGTGTTCCAGCCGGTCAGTGACACCCACTGTGGGAGGACTGGTTCAAGAAAGTTTAGCCTAACACGTACTAGGGGAAATGCTTCTAACCTGTTCATGTCATCGCTAACTTCAACCTGCACAATATCTCCCACCTCGGACGCTACAACATCTATTATGTCTTCACAGATCAAGGTCGTTAGAATCGCCCGAAGTTCGATCCAAGTGTCCACCCGCGTAAAATCTGCCTCCGTGTTGGTGGAACCTAACGGGTCTGGTCGCCAAACCCGTAGAATCATGTCCTCTTCATTGAAACCACCATTCTGACCCCGTGGTCGAACATGGCACACGCAGTATGAAGTGCGCGTCGATAGCATAACCTGAACTTATTTATGTCAGAAATCAGATTGTCATATGCTATCGTAGATTTCTCATCTAGCCCAGAATGTGGTAATAGACGAACATAGTTCGTCACGGCGATCTGCAAAACTTTTGATCATGTTGTGTTACTCCAAAACCAAATGATCGTTTTGCATAACCAGGTTCTCTTTCAAAACACCATGGTTCTTAGCCGGTCTTGATATGGCTGAGGAATCTTTTCCATCAAGACGACCGTGTCCGTGTGACATGGCAGGGTCCACATTCGACATATTTTATTAGGAGGTTTTACGGTCCAACGATTATTTTATAGACCGTCCATCTGATGTAATAATGTCATTATGATGTCGTAAATATCATAAACTAAATTAGCAATTCTTTTATTCAAACATGACTTCAAACTAAAAAATATTACTGTCACATTTCAAGCCTGCTAAATCCTACGCAATCCAAGCAGTTTTACGTGCTTTTTGAAAACATCATTGCGTAAGGGTTTAGTTAATGGATCTGCAATCATATCTTCTGAAGGCATGAATTCTATTGTGATCATCTTATCATTTACCACACTCTTCACATAGTTATATTTTTTGTCAATGTATTTTTTCCTACTATGGTACTTAGGATTCTTGACTGCCCCTATCGCTGCTTGACTGTCACAGTAAATGCACAATGAATTACTCCCGTCCTCGACGTCTAGAAGGGCAGTCATCATTCTCCTTAGCCCGATAGCCTCCTATGCATTCTTAGAGAGAGCTACGAATTCAGATTCATAGTGGACAGCACAACACATGATTGCTTCTTGCTCATCCAAGAGATGGCAACATTAACAAGGAAAACACTCCTCCTGAGGTGGGCTTTCGATCTTCTAGATCACCACTGTAGTCAGCGTCACTATATTTCTATCAATTCTAGATTACTTCCCTCATAGAATAGTCTGTAGTCTTCCGTACCTTTCAGATATCTCATAATTTGTTTGATAGCTTTTAAATGTTGATAACCGGGGTCTGATTGAAAATGCGCTACTAAACCCACAACGTAACATATATCAGGACGAGTGCATTGCATTGCATACATTAGACTTCTGACCATACTGAGGTACTCCGCATCTTCCTGTGAAAGACATAATTTTTTAGCACCACGATCTCTAGCAATCTTAATGCCTAGGATGTAAGTGGCTTATCCCATGTCTTTCATCTCAAATACAGATACCAACCAGGACTTTGATTTATTTAGATAACTTATATCGTTTGCGGAAATAAGGAAAATGAGAATTGACTGGGTTCAGTGACGCCGACCACAATGGCGATCCGAGTGATCGTAAGTCCACCTTAGGAGGAGTATTTCTCCTTGCTAATGCCGCCATTTCATGGATAGGCAAGAAGTAATCATGTGTCGCGATTTCTAAGATGGAATCCGAATTCGAAGCCCTCTCTAAGAATGCACATGAAGCATTTTGGCTTAAAAGGCACTTAAATGCATTGCTTGACGTCGAGAATGGGACTAAGCCCGTGAAGGTATACTCTGACAGTCAAGCAGGGATTACAGCAATTAAGAATCCTAAGTAACATAGTAGGACGAAATACATTGATGTAAAATATTATTATGCTAAAATTATGGTCGAACAAATTGATCACATTAGAATACTTGTCCTCTGAGTGGTGGCAGGCCCATTGACCAAACCTATACGTATGGATGTTTTCGAAAAGCACATTAAAATCCTTGGACTGCGTATGGTTTAAGAGGCTTGTGTTGTGATGATAACATTTTGTGTTTTAAAGTAATATTTGAATAAATAAGAATTGCAATTTGAGTTTATGATCTAACAACGTCATAATGTTTGAATTACATCGGATTTTACGGCTATAAACTAGTCGTAGAATTGGCAATCCTCCCAAATAAAACATGTCAAATGTGGGCCAAGCCTCGTCACACAGGCTCAGTCGTCTTGACGGAGAGGGGGGCCTCTACCATGTCAAGACTGGCTAAGAACCATGGTGATTTCGAAAGATAAACCAGGTTAAGCAGAACGATCATTTGGTTTCGGGGTAACACGACATGATCTAAGTTTTGCATACCGTCGTGATGAACTTTATTCATCAACAACCACATTTTGGCCAGATGACAAGTCTGCGGTAGCATATGAAATTTCCCATTCCTGACAACATATAAGTTCAGGTTATGCTATCGACGCGCGCTTCATACTGCGCGTGCCATGTTCGACCACGAGGTCAGGCTCGGTTGTGCTAGGTAGAATCCACGAGATTCGGATGGGCACAAACTTCTTCACCTTAAGCGTGTGACTGATCCCGTATTCTTTATGAAGAAGCTTCCGAAGTATCCTTACGGATTCAGAACTCATATCTAATGTCAAGCTCAATGTTCGCTTCTCGGCGTACGAACGCAGTGCTGAACAAAAAGGTCCCGTGACCACGTCTTTGGAAACCAGTTGAGTTTGACTAAAGGGTATGAGCGATGGGGATGGTCAAGTACACCTGTAATTCTCCGACTCTTGTATTCACTAGGTGGCCACCAACCTGATATTAGTTGAAAGGTTGTGAATACTTGTACGGATGCCTTGGAGAAGTGTTCCTATGTGGAAACTAGGTAATATGAGAATGACAGTTGACCAAGGATACATCGCGACAAAGTATTATTATTTTCACTGGTTGATTGTACATGGGGAATCAACATTCCGCGGGTGCTACAACACTCCTAACAGATGAGTAGCGCGATGCCCGTCGTGTCCGCCGGTCGCACGGCAAAACCTCGTATGAACTATTCCGAAGCAGGGCTGGATCGAAAAACAAATATTGAGTTGTTGGTCGACAACATATTAACAGGCACCCTTCCATTCCGGCGAGTGAGAGCTGTTGGCATTTGGATATTGGACCGCCGTAAAAAGAAGCCCATTAATATGAGACTGTTATTTAAGTCAATTAGGTAATGTCACATTAGGGATTTCGGGCTACGCTAAAATCCCAATTGACACAAGAGACCCAAAATTGGGCTTCCCTCTCTCACATGTGGCCGGCTGAAACCCTTAAGAGTGGTGAGGTGAGTTTTGCCCACCTCCTCTTATAAATAGGGAGTGTCATGGTTTAATTTGAGGTTAATCACTTTCTTCCTTTGTGGTGAGACAAAAATAAATCCATCATCCATTTATACTAGTTTCAGCCGAACCACTCCTCTTCCTTGGAGGTGCCAAATTGCTTCGAGCAAATTACTCCGAAGATCCATCCCTGCAGAAGAATCGACAAGAGGCTTTGTTGTGGAGAAAAATCCGCGTAGGGCTTCCTTAATCAGAACCCTTACGGGAACCGTCTGGTGGATCGAGAACTCCTCTAGAAGTTCTTGGGTCTACGGAAAGTATTGTATGTATGTGCGCCCTATTCCGCTGCGTAATATGTTTATATAGCATGTACATTGTTTTGTTTCCGTAGTATTTATCCCATATAATCCTACATGATTAACCCTAAGAAATCCCTGACACCTCCTATTTATAAGAGGAGGTGAGCAAAACCCACCAAGGGTTTACCCTATGGTTCGACCGAATATTAGAGAAATTGGGCTTGGCCCACTTTGGGCCAATTGTGGCTAATATGGATTTTGGCCTGACCCAAAATCCCTTATGTTTCTAACTATAATTATGTTTAATCCGTTGAGCTTATAACAATGGTCTCCCTATTACGACGACGCATATACACCAAATGCCAACACGGGAACCATTTGTTGAGAGCAATCCGCAGGCAATGGTGACAGAATGGATCTATGAGGTATATTGTTGACACAATTTTGGCACCTTTGAGGGACTAGGTTCGGCCAAACCACTATGAATATATGGAGAAGGATTTTTTGTCTAGTTAACTAAAATGGAGAAAATGATTAACCCTAATTAATTCCTTAACAACTCCTATTTATAAGAGGAGGTGAGTAATGCCCACCTAGGGCTTTCCCTATATTCGACCGAACTAGCATGGAACCGGGCTTGGCCCATTTTGGGCCAATTTTGGCTCATATGGATTTTGGCTTGTCTCAAAGTCCCTTATGTGCATGACTCTAATTATGCTTATTCTGTTGGGCTTATATTAATGGGCTACTAATTACAGCGACCCATATACAACAAATGCCAACACTTTTTTCCAAGTATTGAATATGTAAACATTTGTTGATATCAAGTGAAATAAAATTATATATCGCAATTTTCAATTTCAATGCGATGTTGGATGTCAACATAGCAAATATGATATGAATACATTTTTTTTTACCTCAAATATTGACCAACGCTAAACATAGCATACAGGGAATAAAAATATAATATTGAAAGCAAAATTCAACAACTGGTATACACATGCTAATTTCATCTATTGGACTTGAAAGCAGCCGAGTCTAAATGTGGTATGTCGAAACATTACTTATCGTGTCAACAAAACACTATTAACAATGGAAACGTGCGGTAGTTAATTGAACATTTAAGACTGACCGACATTATGTTGAAGGAATTATATAGTAATACGTTTTTTACATGCACGAACTGTCTATTTGATTTGATCTGGCCAAAACAATAACTCTACATTGGAAGCATGGTAGTAAACCTAACAATTTGAACATACTTAAAGCCAACTCGCCGGAACACCTTTTGGAATCGGCATCTGGGATTCTGTTGTCAACGAATATACGAACATGTTGCCAACACTTATATTTCGAGTTGAAATCTGAACAACTAAATACGACAAATATCAATGACCTTATGTAACTACAAAGCAATGTTTCAGTACTCACGCAATGGATGGCTAAAGCTACGTAATTACCGTTTCATAAATGCTATTGTAAGAACTTTCATTGGAAATTCAAATTAATCTTCTAAACACGCATATTTAGTATCCACTTGTATAAAGCTCCCTAGAGCACATTTAACATAGCCCAGTTGGATTCGAATTGTCCCCCAGCACAACCTACCAGACTCTGCGGACAGCCATTCCTATGTACGCTGTCGGCCAGGAAATTTAAATATTGATTCAATCTAAATACCTGTTCCTGACCGATATTTCCCGTAAGAAAAGTTTCCTCACCAATTTTTCCGATCAAGAACGTTTCCTATCGATTACTGGCGACCGTATTAACGGCCAGCCATATCGGTCAAAAATAGTTATTAGTATGCAATCTAGTACCAGTTACATACTAACTTCGACTGTAAGTAATCGCCTGTTTTCTTGTAGTGTAAATAAGCCCACTGAGGTTCCATACTAAAACCAATTAGTATTAGTAGGAGTAGCCCATCAAGTTTATATAGTGTTCCAATTCTTTAATCTAATCGATTTGGTACAACGCACTCACATGTACACTTAATAATAGTAATGAACCTCAATTGTCTTACGTATTGGGTATGTGCTTGCTCCCCAGTTTTAATCTCCAAATAACTGGTATCAGAGTTGGTGACTCAGTCCGGAAAGTCTGGGAGGGTACAAAGTGGTGAGTGTATGTAAGGCGGCAACACATGGTACATGTTGTTTCAAGTTTGTGGCTCTGGTTCAGTGCATGGGGTGGTCGTTCGAGGGGTTAGTTAAAAATTCCACAGTTTGGTGTAGACTTCCGGTTAAGGGGGAGTTACGATGTGGGTAGAATTCAGGTTGAGGGTGACCTACAATGCAATCACATGTAAGGGAGATATTATTAAGTGTACATGTGAGTGAGCTATACCACATCGATTAGATTAAAGAGTTGGTACAGTGTATAAACTTGATGGGCTACTCCTACTAATACCAATTAGTTTTAGTATGGAAGATCGGTGTGTTTAAATAGTGAACATAAACTTGTTTTCTAGTTTTAATCTCCAAATAGTAATATATTTGTTTTACACCTAAATAATCTCCACTTGTATCGGGTGAGCCAAGTTTGATATGGCTTCGATATGTATGGTTTAGTGTACAGCTAAGGGTAACATTACAATTGGAAGTGGGGCTTACTTATTTGTGTATAATATTTATTTATTTAAACAAATAAAAAAAAGAGAGTAAGAGGCGGCATCTTATCTCACTTAAAACCTAACCCTACCTTCCCCCCGGACACCTCCAAGACATGATCTCCTCACTACAGATATAATGCTTAGCAACTACCTTAAAGTTGACTTTTTTATTTATTTTTTGTCAATTTATTTATATTATGCCCATACACATATCCTACCTGCATGTCGTCGTAATTTGTTACATATATATATATATATAACTAAGTGATGAACAAGAGTCTTCCTTCCATATTAATTAAGAAGTCTCCACCTCGATTTAATGGGAAGCTTGAGAAATATTATGTTATGTGCTGCCTGCTGCTGCATCATCATCCTTGGTGTTTCTAATGCCGAAGCCAGAAAGGTATTACTACATTTGGAGGAGAGTCGTCTTATTCTAAGTGCCCTACCGAAGGGACTCCCCCCGCCCTCTGCACCTACCAAGAAAGGCCACGTGAAGATAGATGATGATGATATCAAGGGAAGAAGGCTCTTTGCCATCCACCAAAATCGATATCTCCATCGCTTTAAGCTCTACTCTGTACCCAGTCCAGGAGTCGGTCACTAGCACCCATTTTCCATCTATATATATATTTATATGTGCATGGAATCAGATCAGTAACATTTTATGCATATTGCATGTATTTGTTATATATATATGGTAATTTAAGTGTAATGGGTAAAATGAAAATAACGAACGAGAGAACTGTACGTAGTGCAACTAGGGTGTAAACGAGTCGAGCTAATCATAAGCCGCTCGGGATCGGCTCGAATTCAGATATATATACTCACCTACTCAGTTGGAACCTATTCGCTAGCTTTATACATACATTTGGGCCTTAATTTATCTTGGGCTTACAGGATCCACGTCTTGATCGAGCCGAGTTCAAGCTTGGTCAATCAAACTTCGAGAGCTGATTTTGGGCATATAATTTCACTCAAATCTTACTATATTTGAGCTTAATAAATCCCTTAAAAATTCTCAAAATTTGTGAGGATGGTTTCCATCTCTTGAAAAGGAAAAAAAATGTCGTCACAAATTATCAATTTTCTTGTAGTGATATTCGAGCTTAATTGAGCCCAGATTGAGCTCGGTAGAGCAAGTTTTGTGTCAAGTTCAAGTTTAAACATCCATACTCGAAAGAGCTCGAGCTCAAATTCGGCTTATTTGAGCAAAGTCGAGTATGAACAACTTAATATTCGACTTAATGACCGACTCATTTACACCCCTAATACACCCACAACCAAGCGTCATAGACGCGATAGAAACTTCAGATTTCCGATTGTTTTTAATATTCGACTTATTCCCCTAATACACCCACAGCCAAGCGTCATATAGACGCGATAACTTCAGGTTTGCGATTGTTTTAATTACTACATTTCAAGTTTTACGCTGCATGGTAAGTAAGGGTGAGCGTTTCCGGGTTGCTTGTAATTTTATATCTACACATGGAACCTACCATATTATATATAATGAATATATACAAAGGAAACATAAAAAGAAAATGGAGTTCACCACTTAAAAAGAAAAAGAAAACTCCTGTTAAAATTTATCTAATCTAAGGCTTACAATTTAGAAAATTCACAATTGATCTTCTTCAATAAATTGAATTATCTCTACCAGAAAAACAACAATAATGAATCTGCACCAAACGAGTCGTGAGTGTATTTTGGTTCACAATTTTTCATATTCGGAATTGGAGCCGTGCAGGACCTTATGTTACTTTTCTTTTTGTTCGGGTTAAAGGTACTTTTGGTGTCACATGTTTGACCTGTGTAGGTTTTTTGTTTCATATGTTTCATTTTGTAGCCTTTTGGTGTTATATGTTTGAGAGGTTGTATATTTTTGGTATTTCCGTTAGTCAACAGTTAGTTTGACCGTTAAATACTTTTATTTTATTCAATTTAGTCCTCAAATTTATATTTTTAAAATTTAATATTTACAATATGTCCATATTGTTTGCTCAAGTTACCGTCCAAGGCCACCGACCACCACTCACCACCTCCAAGGCCGCCGACCACCACAAAACGGGCCGGCCACCACCCCACGGCACCGGCCACCACCGCTTGGGGCCGAAAACCACCCCAATTGGTGGCCGGCCCCAATTGGTGGTGGCCACCTCAATTGGGGCCGGCCACCACCAATTGGGGCCGCCGGTCCCGATTGGGGCCACAGAGGATTCCAATCGGGGCCGGTGGCCCCAATTGGAGGTGGCCGGCCCCGATTGGGGCTGTACCCACCACCACCAATTGGGGTGGTTTTCGGCCCCAAGCGGTAGTGGCCGGTGTCGTGGGGTGGTGGCCGGCCCGTTTTGTGGCGGTCGGCGGCTTTGGAGGTGGTGGGTGGTGGTCGGCGGCCTTGGACGGTGACTAAATTGTAAATATTAAATTTTAGAAATATAAATTTGAGGACTAAATTGAATAAAATAAAAGTATTTAACGGTCAAACTAACTGTTGACTAATGGAAATACCAAAAACATACAAACTCTCAAACATATGGCACCAAAAGCCTACAAAATGAAACATATGACACCAAAAACCTACACATGTCAAACATGTGGCGCCAAAAGTACCTTTAACCCTTGTTTTCCTTCATACCATATGTATGATTAAATAGTTTATGAAAATACGTTTATAAGAGAAGCATACAAAAACATATCTTTTATGCCGAAACAATATTAAAGTATAATACTACAGATCTAAGTGCTAAAAAATATAACATTGATCGTTGTTCGGGTTGATCAACACTCCGTATATAATAGATATCATATTAAATATTATAATTTATTAATCAATGCAATCGGCTTTTCAGCTCCAATTTCTTACAATAATTTAGAAAACAATTCCAAAACACCATCCTCTAATAAATTAATAACAAAAAGACCCCTTAAGCCAAAGTTTATACATTTTGCCCTTCTACCCAAGAGCCAGTCAGGCTTTTTGATTAAAAAAGCCCGACTAGCTCCCGGGTTTTTTTAAGAGGGTAATTAGCGTTAATTACCCTCTTAAAAGTCGGTTGGAAGCCGACTGGGAGCCGGGCTTCTGTTTTCAGCAGACTCAAATTGAGTCTGCTGAGACAAAACGTCTGTGACACGTCTTGTCTCTCCTTTAGCAAGACTGATTTTCAGTCTTGCCCTCACTCAGCCGGCCCAGTGAGGGTTTTTTTTTTTTTTTAAAAAAAAAGCACCCAGCCAGCCGACTCTACCCTTGTAAGGAAACCTCCTAAAGCATTTTAAATTTTAGGATTTTTAAATTCTCCTAGGCTAGGTCCGGCTAGGTCAATTTGGAAAAATGGTTTGGTTTTGAAATTTTAGGACTAAATTGAACAAAATAAAAGTTAGGGATGTATTAGAGGGACTAAATTGTAACAAAATTGAAAGTTTTGGGCTGCTCACGTGCATGGCACATGCCATTTAACGACCATTTTTTACGGAACACTAACGGTGGTATGCAAACGGTACAAAATGGAAACATATGGTACCAATTTGGTACAAAAAAATATTAACGGTATGAACAGTGTATTTTTTGCAAACATGTGGTACCAAAAGGACCCTTAACCCTTGTTAAAATTGTTTAAAGCCGCAAAGACATCACTTTAGAATAAAACATTCAAGATGCCTAAAACCCAGGGCAACTAGGAACCCTGGAGAGTTAGTAAGAGTACGACCGCACGGCCGAGCCGCCGGAACGACTCGGAACAACTCCACTGCTCGCGTAGGTCTCGTGATCCCTATGATGGGGTGAGGAAACCACCGTGTCGGAAGCCTATCAGCGGAACTCACCTATTAGAAGAAAGCAAAACACACACACCTGGATCATCGCTCCTACCGATATGCGTACATGCGTGTTTCTCTTTTAATTATTCCCGACCCTTAGAGTTTTTCATGTATAGGACAAGGGTCTTGATGTAATCTTTTATTTTTATACCATATGTAATTGTACAACGCATATTAATGGAAATTTACGTTTCAAGCATGCATCATATTTTTCAAAAAATGTATCATTCGGTTCATCGCTTCTAAAAGGCTTTACACAACATTTTCAGTAAGAGTGGGAAGAATGCAAAATTGCCCTCGTATATTGGCCCTTCCATTTCCTAATGTTGACGTTGACCAGATATAGACTAGCATGATAAAGATAAAACAAGACTACCGGAGAAAGTCCGTGTAGAGTGGAGTGCCACAATCGTTCAGCATTAGAAATGGGAAAGACAGAAACGTCAAAGTTAAGTGCTCGCTCCAAAATCCGAACAAGTGGTAAAAAGTGAATCCATTTTGAAAAAAACCTTATTGCATTACCTTCGCTCGGATTTTGGGGCAAGCACTCGACACGCATTAACCAAGCTTCGCAGTTGTGCAAAATGTCTTAGGACCATATTTTATAAAAAAAAACTTTTTTCCAAAAAATGATGAGATGAATGACACATTACTTTCAAAACAATCATGCATGATATTTTATGTTCCATATATTCTGAATATCGCATTTCCGCTGTAGGCACTACTGGCACGAACACGACTAGCAACTAACATGGATAACGTGAAGAAAATCCAGCAGCACGATGAACGAATGGTTGAGATTGAGGCGGCTAATGCAAAGATGCATCTAGATATGGCTGCCATGTCATCCAACATGGAGCGCATCATGGCACTCCTCGAAGCTCAGAACTTCGGCGCTCTGAACCCAGCCTTGCTGACAGGGGCCTCGAGTCCAAGCCCCTCGACAACACCCATGGTGAATACAGGACCTACAATGCTAGCTGTCGCCGGAGTTCCCAACACCATGGGGGACCTTCCTCAGGACCAACCCCCTACTTTGGTCATTCCTGATCAATCTTTACCAAGTTCGTATCCGACCATGATGTACAGATATGTCAACCAGGGGGGACGCAATAGGCACGAATGCATTCATAGCATCACCCGTCATCGAGTTGGAACAGGATCGCCGCTCGAAGAAAATTGAGGAGAAGGTAAAAGCGTTCTCTAGTTTTGAACAATACGGGGGCATTAATTATTCTGATATGTGTCTTTTCCCTAACATGTCAAGGCCACAGAAATTCAAGGTACCCGACTTCGAGAAGTATGATGCCACCGGCAATCCCATAGTTCACCTACGGATTTATATTGCGAAAATGACCCCTCATCAGAAGTATGAAGAGTTCATGATCCAGACTTTCCAAGAGAGTTTGAAAGGAGCCGCTTTGGTATGGTTTGTCAGCCTAAAAGCCGGAGACATTGCTACGTGGGAAGAACTGGCAAATGTGTTTGTTCAGTAGTACAAATTTAACTTGGACACCGCCCCAACTCGTGTTGACCTCCAGAGCATGGAAATGAAGGAAGAACAATCATTCCGTTCATATATGCAGGCGTGGAGAAAGAATCTTGCAGGGGTTCAACCACCGTTAGATAATGCAGAAGCGGTATCCATGTTCATTGACACTCTAAATGTGGCATACTACTCCCATTTGTTAGGACATGTTTCGGCCAACTTCGCTGACTTGGTGAAATCCGGAGAAATGGTAGAGCATGGCAACAAGAAGACAGAGTCAAGAAAGGAGGCTCCAAGAACTGGTCATCCAAAGACACAGCAGTAGGTGCAGTCTACCAGGCACAAGCTCCACAAACCCCAGTTGCGAACGAACTTGAAAACTGGTCTACAAATAAGATGCGAGAGTCTAGGAAGTTCACGCCCTGCCAGTGCCGATGCAGAAGTATATCAGAAAGCACTTGCTCAAGGTCTCATCGGTCCTGAGGCCTGGAAGACTACTTCAAAGATACCCAACAACGAACCAAACTCAAAGTGTGAGTTTCATATGGGAGTAGTCGGCCACTCAATTGAGAACTGCTCACGTGTGAGGCACAAGATCCAATATTTCATTGACCACAAGCTTTTGATTCTTAATGCGGTTCCGCCAACAAGCGTCAACCCTTCTTCAGCTTCGTCCTAGCACTAGGGGTGAAACTAAAATCCGGTTGGTCCGAAAAACCGGTGAAAACCGAACCGGTCCGGACCGAAAAAACCGAATCCGAAATATACGGTTTGGTTTTTGGTCGGATTTTTTTACTCTAGTTCGGTTTTTCGGTTCGGATCGGTTTTTGAGTTTTGAGGACCGTGGGGACCGAACCGACCGTTATGCTAACTAAATATGTAAAATATATACTATATTACTTGATATTAATCAATATAATTAATTAATTAGGTTAACAAAAATTATAAAATAGTCACTTATGAAGATTATTTTTTCTATTTTGTTTTATAATTTATTTAATTATATTAATTGATGCTATTTTTCATTTCGGTTTGATAAATTCCATGAAAATAATGAGAATTTTAAACAGTGATTGTTAATTTTGGATTTTCGGTTTAAACCGAAATCCGAACCGAAAAAACCGTACTACCAATGGACGGTTTATATTTCCTCATACGGTTTTTTGGTCGGATTTTTTAAAGGAAAAAAATCGGACCGAAAATATGGATAACCGACCGAACCAAGCAAAAAACCGGTCCGACCGGTCCGGTTTCACCCCTACCTAGCACTGCATCCGTTTTTTCTCCAGTAACGAATAAACTTTTCAATTTGTACTCCTTGTGTGGCAAGATGAGCCCCGCAAAGGAAAGAGGGATATTGTCGTGATCTATTTAATATAAATAAACCCCTTTATTCGATTTTATTATTTTCCTCTCGTTGAATCCATTTTTCTTTTCTTTAGGAAACACGTGTTCCTACTTAGTTGCGTTAACCACTGGGGTTATTGGGACAATCAAGAAGGATGGTTCAACTGCCAAGTAAATGAATCAACAACTATAAATGAATCGTCCCGTCAAACTAGACAACACATGACAAGATTCCCGATAATATGAATAGGCTCGCAACACCGTGTCAATGATAATACTACCGGCATAGCATATCTAGGGATTCGGTAAGTGCGATCTCAAAAAAAAAAAAAATTCATTTTTCTTTAGGGTCACAGCCGCCCTTTAATTGGCTACCGAGAAAAATAAAGAGAGTGCTCATGCAAATTTTGTGAGAGCAGTGAAGAAATAAAATGGTCACAGTTGTCCCTTAATCAACTACAAATAAAAAGGGACCCAGTCGTCCCTAAAACGACTACAAAGAAAGGGCCACAGCCACACTTCAAATGGCTACAGATAAAGGGCGCTCCCGCAACATATAAAACGGGAAATAAGTCAAAGAGCCACATCCACCCTCCAAATGGCTACAGATAAAAGAGTGACCCCGCGAACCTTGTAAGGGCTGGAGAATAAAAAAGGGTCACAGCCACCCTTAAAACGGCTACAGATAAAGAGTGATCCCGCAAACCTTGAGGGCGGGAAAATAAAAGAAAGGGTCACAGTCGTCACTCTAAACGGCTACAATCAAAAGAGCGTTCGCGCAACATCGAAGGCGGGAAATGAGAGAAAGAGCCACAAGCACCCTCCAAATGGCTACAAATCAAAAGAGCTCCCGCGACATTGAAGACGACGAAGAAAGGGTCACAGCCACTCTCCAAACGGCTACAAATATTCCCGCGTAGAAACGGAAATAAAGTACGGATCACGGCCACCGTTTAATCGGCTACCAAATAAAGAGCATTTCTGCTAGGTTGAAAACCCGAGAGGGCGGCCTAAACGAAATTAGAAAATGAGGGGCATGATTGCAAATTCAGAAATTGCAATCATCACAAAAGGAGAGAAAATAAAATCCCCATGGAGTGAAAACCCCAATGGGCATTCCATGCAAAAATTAGGGAAACCGAGGGGCATGGTCGAAAATCTCTCAAAGTCGACCGTGGCAAAATGAGAGAAGTTGAGAGATTGAAAAAAAAAAAAAGGGATCCTGCTAATTCGTCGCACTATGCACAACTTAGGCAAAATTTAGGGACAAATATCCATGCGCAACGCTGCACTTCCCACTGTAAGCATATGGTAATGGGCGCCGTAATTGGTAGCCCATAATATGTATAGTTTACCTAATGAACTGTTAGTATATGGTGACGTGGCGCCGTAATTGGTAGCCCGTTAATATATGTGGTTACCTAAGACAATTAGGTAAATGTCACATTTGGGCTAATTGGGCTCGACCCAATTCCCATGTGATATGGGAGGCCCAAAATTAGGCCTCCCCACCCACATAGGTTGGCGCCGAACCCTAGAAGGTAATGGGGAGGATTTTCTCCTCCCCCACTATATAAGGAGGTCTTGGGGTCACCTCCAAAGACACACCTTGATCACAACTCCTTCTAAGTTGTGATTTGAGAGAAATTCCTTTCTCTCTATAGTTACATTTCGGCCGGCCTACATACACCACCATTGGTGTGCCAAATTGCTTCCGAGCAATCAGTCCGAGGTTCTGTCCCCGTTGAAGAATCGATCAGAGGATTTGATGTGGAGCTTATACCGCGTAGGACTTCTTCTCACGAAGAACTTGTACGGGTTTCGACCAGAGGATCAGAACTCCCTCCACATCGTTCTTGGGCAGGAAAGCTATTGAGGTATGTGTACATTATTCCGCTGCGTAATTAGTTTACTTGCATGTACACGTTTAGCATTTCGTAGTATTACGTCTCCGTAATCCAACAGTGGTAATCAGAGCATGGTTAGGAGTTCTTAAAATTTTGATAAACTGATGTTCTTGAGTTTTAAATATGAACACCGAATTTTTTGTGTGAAATCCGAAAATTTTGACAAAATTTCATGTTTTTTATCTTTTAAAACTTAAAATTTCGGATTTTACATGTTTTTAAAGATCAAAGTCGAAGTTTATGTTTAAATTTAAGTTTGATGTTCATAATCTTCAAGAACACGATGAGTTTTATAAAGAACACTTTTTGTATTCATGATCATAATAGTGTTTGATCTTAAAATTTTGACAATTTTTCCAATTTTTGGTGTTATGGCCGAAAACCCTAGGTGAATTATTAGGTAAAATTTTTAATTTCTTGGAGAGCAAGTAATAAAATTCGGCCGGCCTAATTAGGGATATAGTTTGCCATATTTTAATTTTATTAAAACGTAACTATATATCTATAAATTGAAAAGATAAGGAAAAGATTCACAATATATAGTAAAATATACAAACTATCAATATATTTGGATAAAGATATATTGATAGGATTTAGTTACTTAAAAAGATTAAGAAGATATAGAGAAATATACCAAAATAAGCATATTATTATTCTAAAATACTAATTTGAGCATGTAAAAATCAAAAAATATAAAAATAGGCATACCCTTGAATGGGAGTCGAGGGTTTGACCAAAATAGTGGTCAAACCCTCGACTGCCAGTCGAGGGTTTCATTTAAATGAAACCCTCGACCGGCAGTCGAGGGTTTGACCACTATTTTGGTCAAACCGGGCTTCAGCCCTCTATAATAAAAAAAAAAAAAAATCCCGCGTCACTCCGTCTTCTCGTCAAATCGCGTCTCCAGCCCGTCCCCCTGCTCCTCCGCCCGTCCCCCTGCTCCTCCGCCCGTCCCGCTGCTGCTCCGCCCGTCCCGCTGCTGCTCCCGTCCCTGCTGCTCCGCCCGTCCCGCTGCTGCTCCCGTCCCTGCTGCTCCGCCCTTCCTTCGTCGCCGTTGATCCGCCCGCCGTTGCTCCGCCGAAGTAGCCTCGCCCGTGGTTGCTTTGTCCGCCGGCCCTTCGCCGGAGTATCAACTCCAATCCGAAACCCTAATTTTAGAAATTAGGGCAATTACCCAAATTGAGGTAATTTGATGCTAATTTTTTTAATTATGAACATTTTTAGTGTTTAATTGTTGATTGGTTTCATAAATTGAGATATTACTAACAAATTAGGGCAATTACCCAAATTGAGATAATTTGATGCTAATTTTTTTTAATTATGAACGTTTTTAGTGTTTAATTGTTGATTGGTTTCATAAATTGATTGCCTTAACCGTACCAAAATAGTAATTTGTTAGATTATTTAGTTAATGAGATTGTAAATAAGTTAATTCATTGAAAAATTCATAGTTAATGATATTTCGACAATTCAATAAGCTAAGTTTTGTGTTTTCATTTTTTTAAGTCATGGTGAATCTACTATGCCATTACGGTGGGAGAGTTACACGTAATGGAAGAGTTGTTGAATATGTCGATGGTAGTTTTGTGATAGCTCAGACACCAAAAGACATAACATTACTCCAACTGAAGAATATTGTTATCAAAGAGTGTCAGTTGATTAGTTCTCATGTTGATGTTGAACTTGAGTGGAAGATGGATGATAATAAAGTTATCCCAATTAATAGTCAAGCTGCAATGAATGCGGTTTTTGAAACATGTGAGGACAAGTTTATAGAGATCTACGTGATCAAAAGAGTCGTTCAATCTGGGCGTGAACCTGTGATGCAAAGAGATATGTCTGCCGACAACGAAGAAGAAGAAGAAGAAGATGAAGAAAATTCAAATGATGATGAAGAAGAGGATGTTGATGCTATCCGGAATGTTGAAGTATCATCATCAGAGGATGGTGATGGTGATGGTGATGGTGATGGTGATGGTGATGGTGATTGTGACACACAACATAATCAATCAATTGTGGTTATTGGCTCATCCAGTGAATCCCAACAAACTACTTTTAGGAAACCTCTCCCGGAGCATGTTTCAGGTGATTGGATTCGTAAATTTAACTGCAATGATTGGGAGGTTAACCGAGGGCAATCATCATTTGTCGCGGATCATTTCCAGAAGGGTGCTTCTTTTGAGAACAAGGCTGCACTCAAGACTGAAGTGAAGTTGTGGCATATTAAGAATTGTCGAGATTGCTACACTGAAAAATCAATAAAATCAACAGTAAATTTCAAGTGTCGTAATGTGGGTGGAGTAGCTTGTATGTGGTCCCTACGAGGATCTCTGAAAAAGTTAGGGAATTGGGAGATTACAACAGTTGGTGCTCCACACACATGTAAGAACACTACTGCTAGGAAGAAGCATAGACAACTAGATTCAAGTGTTATAGCAGATTTAATTTATCCATACGTGTATAATCACACAGGGATAAAAATCTGTGATTTGCAAGAGGTTGTGAAAGATAAATTCAAACAGAAAGTGTCTTACCGCAAAACTTGGTACGCCAAACAAAAAGTTCTTGAAAAGATGTTTGGCACGCATGAGAGTGCATTTCAAAGGTTGCCACATCTAATGGTTGCGTTGCGTGAATCAAATCCAGGGACGGTGTTTGATTATGAGTGGAAGGGGATACCAACTCAAGATGGAGCAATATTCGGCAAGTGGTTTTGGGCATTCGGAGCTTCTATTGAAGGGTTTCCACACTGTCGGCCATTAATCAGCATCGATGCCACCCATCTTTACGGAAAATACACAGGCAAGTTGCTTATTGCAGTAGCATACGACGCGAGCAACGCTATCTACCCGTTGTGTTTTGCTTTTGCGGATTCAGAGAGTGCCGATAGCTGGACTTGGTTTTTAGAGCGTCTTCGACATAACGTGACAAAGGATGAGAGGATGGTCTGCATCATCTCAGATCGTCATGCTACAATAAAAAGTGCGGTTGCGAAAGTGTTTCCGGAGCCTTGGGGCTTGCATCGGTATTGTGCGCGTCATATGGCCAGCAACTTTAACACACACTTCAAGGATCTAAACCTGAAGACTAAGTGGTCTGAAATGGCGTGGACAACCTCTGTGAAGAAGTTTGACAAGTGGTATGAAGATTTCATGAGCTTGAACAATGGGAAATATCGAAAGTGGCTTACTGATTGCGGTGATTTCAGTACTTGGGCACAGTCATACGATACAGGTTATCGATATGGTGTCATGACTACTAATCAATCAGAGGTGTTGAACAAGGTTCTGAAAGGAGCACGTTCTTTACCTGTGACGGCATTGGTAGAACTAACCTTTAATAGGTTGAACACGTATTTTGTAGACCGTCGTAAGCTGTATCAAAAACAAGTTGACAAGGGATATGTATGGCCAAGAAAATTGCGGATATTGTTGGCAAATGCGGATGAGATGTCTCTTACGATGGTGGCAATGACCTATTCGTACGGTGAAGAATACGGAGTTACGACCCGTGGAGGACGACGTTACACTGTTAATGTCATACATAAGACATGTGATTGCGGTGAATGGACATTATTTCATCGTGTGCACATGCTATGTGTGTAATACGTGAGGCTAACTTGGATTTGACTACATTGGTCGACCCAGTTTATAGTCTAGATGCATATAGACAAACTTATAGTCCCAAATTTCATCCCCTCCCGGACGAGCAGTGGTGGCCTGAGTGGAATGGGCCTGTGGTCAAATGCCATCCTGACAAGTTAATCTCCAAACGTGGACGGAAGAAAACCCGAATACACAATGAGATGGACTCTAAAGAGGGACGTGTAAAGAGAAAATGTGGTAAATGTGCCCAGCCAGGGCATAATAAAAGATCTTGCAAAAATTGATATAAGTTAGTGTCTGACTAGTGCATATACTTGTGTGTTGAGTAATATTTTTCATAGCTACATATAATTTACAAATTCATATACAACTCTTATATTTTACTCTATTTTGTAGAAAATGGATCGTGGAGAGGGCAGTTCGTCTAACATTTTTGGCAACTGGACTGCGCTAGAAAGAGGACCTATTGATTCATCCTTGCTTTATCGTCAATCTCGTCATATGTCAAAGACCGCTCCTGTAGATACTGTAATTTCTCCACTTTTCAAACAAACAGATGTATGACTTGGTTTTTTTCCATTTTAATTAATGTTAACTAATGACGTGGTCTTTTTTCAGGTTGATGAAAAAAACTCACGCAAAGACCGCGTATGCAGGGCAGGTAAGTGTTGGGAGTTAGATGAGTGTACACGAAAATATGTTGACTTAGCCGGTTTTGGGTACGCCTCTGATATCTCCCGAATTAAATCCGATTGGGGATTACTCCATTCACTTCTTGAGAGGTGGTGTCCTGAGACCCACACCTTCCACCTTAGATGGGGAGAGATGATAGTGACCTTACAGGATGTTCAGCTGTTATTGGGATTACGAGTGAACGGTCCGCCGGTGACAGATACGTACACAGTTGGTGGTCATAAACCAGATTTACTTCAGCTTTGCGCAGACCTTCTTGGACATACTCCGCCATCTACAGATGGGGAGGTTGATTTGTGCTGGCTGAAAAATATGTTTAAAAGGGAGAAAAAGCAAGCTGATTTTGATCCAGGTTCAGAGGAACAAGCGGTGATGAGAGCTAGAGGGTACATTCTGCATTTGTTGGGTGCATTTCTGTTTCCCACATCGAGCAATAAAGTTTCTTTAGAGTACCTCATATTTCTGGAGGATTTGAGTAAGACATCAGAGTATAGTTGGGCATCCGCCGTGTTGAGCTATCTTTACAACGGAATGTGCAAAGCCGTGAGGGAGAATAGTAAAACAGCAAATGGGTGTGCTATGTTATTGCAGGTATTAGAAATGATATGCTCAATTATCTTACATTGATTCATTATTTATTTATTTTTTTCTGAAAAGATTTTATAATTAGATATTATTATGCTTGGTAGTTGTGGTCATGGGAGCATTTGCATGCTGGTCGCCCATCAATTCAACCCGGGAAGGAAATTCAAGGACCAGTTCCACTGGGAATGCGGTAAAATTCAAGTGCCAGTTCCATTGTTAAAATGTACTTGTTTCTTTTTTTTTGTTTATAATGAATGAGTAATCTTGAGCATGTGTTGCTAATTAGGTGGACGCCACCAAAGACATTTAAGAGGAGTCCTAAGCCTAATGTTCGTCAATTCTACAGAAGCGAATTGGAGGCACTTGAAGAGTTCCAAGTAAGATATTCATTAAACATTTCATAAATTAATTTACGTTGTTTTTTGTTACTTTTTTTAACGTAGTTTATTTTTTTTATAATTCAAGGTAATGTGGACCCCGTACACACCTCGACGCTTGGAGAACCTACCTGTTGTATGTAGGGATCACGAGGAGATGTGTTTGGCAAAAGTGCCGCTTATCCACTTCAGCACCGTTGAGTGGCATCTTGTTGATAGGGTATTGCGACAATTTAATATGAATCAACATATCCCTGAGCCTTTCAGTGATATACAAGAATGGGAAAGACTGCACTCGTTGAGGTGGACCAAAGGAGCGGGTTGGGTGACTACACATGATTCATATATTAGGCTCTGGAATGACCGTAGCCAGCATATTGTTCATGAATCTGAACCACAGTTTCCTCTATCTGAGTATTTGGCTTGGCATTACAAGGTGAGAGTTTCCCTTTTTAAAGATATTAAGAGATTGGATGAAGATGATGATTTGGAACCTACCATGCAGTTTGAGCCGCACGGCGAAAAAATGATGTTATTGGTAAGTTCTAAACTGACATATAGATAGTTGTTTGTCTTAGAATTACTTATTGTTAATTGCTTTGTCTTAGAATTGCTTATTGCTAGTTGTTTGTCTTATAATTGCTTATTGATAGTTGATTTGTCTTAGCATTGCTTATAAATAGTGGTTTATCTTAGAATTGGCTTATTGATAGTTGATTTGTCTTAGAATTGCTTATTGATAGTAGAATTGCTTATTGATAGTTTTTCTTAACATTGCTTATAAATAGTTGTTTTGTCTTAGAATTGCTTATTGTTAGTTGTTTGTCTTAAAATTGACTATTGATAGTTTGATTGTTTTACTTGTAATGAATCAGATGAGACAGTTTGAACAAGCTACTCGGCTCACGAGAAAAATTCAGAAGAAGGGAATTAAAGAAATTGCAGATGATGTGACTGGTCTCATTGAAGTGTGTCGCGTCGCGCATGAAATTACAGGTGGTCTCCAGTCGTTCAACCGTATCCTAGAAGAAGTTGATCATGATTTTCCGGGTGATGAAGAAAATGACAATGACATGTGTGACCATTCCATTGATGAATATTCAGATGATTAAAGTTATCTAGATGATACTGTGCATCTACAGTCTCATCTCACTCAGGAGCCAACCGAAACTTCTAGACCATCAAAGATAAGAACTGTAAGAGGTTTAGATAGAGGACGTAGGGGTGGGAGGGCGACCAAGCGGGATAGACAAGGTGGGCGAATATGGAGACCTTGATTATCTATTATGTGTCGTATTGGATATTTTTTTTTGTAAGAACAATATTCTATGGTTTGTATTTTGGGATGTTAGATGTTTAAATGGCTTTTATTTTCAAACCCTAAATTTATATGTTGGATTTTATTTTTTAAATCGTTTTTATTAATGTTGAATTTTTTTTTTTTTAATGTCAAATTTGGGTTAAAATCGAGGTCAAAGTCGAGATTTCTAGTAAAGGGTTTGACTGAAGTTTTCAGTCAAACCCTTGAATGGGAGTCAAGGGTTTGACTGAAAAGCTTCGGTCAAACCCTCGAATGGGAGTCCAGGGTTTGACCGAAGCTTTTGGTCAAACCCTTGATTCCCATTCAAGGGTTTGCTCAGATTTGAAAATTTCAATTTCGCGTGCTTATTTTCGTATTTACCAATAAAAATATGCTTAGTTAGCAAATCAACTCGAAGATATATTGTCTATATATTTTATATCTAAATATATATTTGACAATAATTATATATATATAGATTTTTGGCCGAATTATATATATATATATATATTGTTGATTGATTTACATCTTAAAGATAGAATCTTGACAATATTTATATATATATATATATATATATATATATATATATATATATATATATATATATATTGATAATGTGCCGAATTTATATATATATATTAGCAATATTGGAAATTATTTTACATAATTAATATTTCTTGTGGGCTAAGTTAAGTTTTTGATGGATTTTAAAACTCTATTTAGCCCAAGAGAAATATTTTGGCCGAACCCACTAGGTTTATGGGCAAATCCAATTTGCATTAACGGAGCGGGTTAAACCAATCCGGGTTTTCTTAATCAGACCGACCTAGATGGGTTGGGTTGGACCTAGGTAACTAAGTGAATCTAATCCGAACCGGTTTTGAGTGATGAACCGAACCGCAATCTTATTTTATTTAACTGTTTCGGACCGACCCGAACCAGATTTTAAATTGGACCGAACCAACTTTTAAAAAAATTCAAAAATTTTAAAATTTTCAATAAAATAGGATGTCAAATTTTAAATCCAAAATGTTTTCGAACTTTAAAATTAACCTAAACAGTGCTCTTAGAGTTTTTGTTTTTACACGTTTTCGGTTAAAACCCTAATGCCTAGTTACGATTATGGGGATGGATCTCGGAAATGCATGTTTTAGGGACTTGATTAAAATTAGAGGGCTGAATTGCAATTGTTTACTTTCTGCAACATATATTTGATATAATTAGAATTGTCGTATTGACTTAGTCAAGCTAGCTGGATATTATATTACGAGCATTGAGCTCTGAGATTTAAATATATGGTTTGCGCAATAGGATAGACATGCTGTGATGGTTGGAATTGCCTAGGATCCATGTCTAGAAATTCGCATGTTTGATTGTAAGCATGAATTGCAAGTCAGCCCATAATATTTTAAAAGTGTTTAAAACGAAAATCTAGTCGCCAATTATGCATGAAGTGTGCGGAAGTTGCATGTTTTGACACGTATGCTAGAATGTTCAGGACTGAAAGCATGTGATAATTTACTTTACGTAGAATTATGTATGCTAGGAACATTAGACGCATGACGCGTAAGCATGTTGTTTGGTTTGTTCAATGTTTATGGCGTGATATAGTATTATGCATGCGTAAATTATCGGATAATTTTTCAAAAAATCAAAAGGGCCTTTGGAAAGCCAAGATCGGGTATGCTTATTTGAAAATTCCCGTTCCGGTAATTTGCAATATAATAACCGTTTTCAAAAGACTGATCTATTAGATTGAACACGACGGTAGTGTGAACTCTTTCACGGACCCCTTTCCCTCGGTTTACTGGCGGTCGGTTTGGTCTAGATGACTGAGGGATCACTATTTGTTGTGTTCCATCTTAATAGATAATCCGATGTTTGCAGTTCTTTCAAAATGTTATTGTCTTCCTGATTTGCATAATCATCAATGTGTGAGTTGGCTGAATTAGTGTGATTCGATATTACTCGCAATCTTGATGATATTAATTATGATGAATAAAATTGGAGTGTGTGTTGAACTCTCTACTACGATTTCGAAAAGTAGGGAGGACAATCACGGATGAATATAGTAATCTGTATGATTTTGACAATGAGAAATGAATGTGACAATTTGTTTCCCCAAGAATTAGAGTAGGTTCTTTGATGATCTGAACGCATATATGGTGATACATTTGACCTTGGTAAAATGGGGTTTAAGAAGACTTGAATTGAAACCAAGCAATGTTACAGCTTAGTATCCCTTCGCATCCACCTCGGTGGAAGCAAGGATGCAAACGCTAGAAATGTTTCGATTGAATGTGATAGTCTTCTCTCTTTTCATGGATGTTGGCGTAAAACCCGCATCGGATCTTAAGGATGAAATGTCAACATGGAAAGGATTTATATGGTTGTCTGATATTGACAGGACTCAATAACCTTGAGACTAATCAAGTACAGTAACCACAACAGTGAAAGGGAGACCTTATCTGCTCACCATAGTGAGTTCGAAAGAAGTGAACTGATGGATATGTGCCCAATTCGAGTTCGTATTTATGTTTCGGGCTCGTAAACACGTCAAAATTACATCTCGACTTGAAAAAAGTCTCCCAAAGGGTCAAAACGGTCCGGAAGCGCGTTACGCGCGTCCGGACCGGACCTCCGGATTGCATTGCAACCCAGACATCCGGATTGCATTTGCAACCCGGACATCCGGATTGCATTTGCAACCCGGACATCCGGATTGCATTTGCAACCCGGACCTCTGGGTTGCTTGCAATCCGGACCTCGCCGAATTGCCCAAATTCGACGAGGTCCGGATTGCATTGCGGGTATCGTGCAATTACCGTTTCCGCGATTACCGTTACATGTAGAGAAGTCAAGTTCGCGCGTTACCAATATGGATGACGGTTACCGCTTGCTTTTGAACTGTCATCAAACCGCTTTAAAACCGGGTCCGGTCCCAAGGAAGCCTATAAATAGGAGGCCTTGGCCACCCATTTACACACATCCTCTCATTTGCCCAACTTTGGTATTTTGAGCTCTGACTTCTCTCTAGAAATATTTTCTCTCTCTAGAATTACTCTTTTAGCCCTATAATGACTTAAGCTTCGGAGATGGCTCTGCTAGCACCACCCCCCCCCCTCTCCGTGCTAGCACTGGTCCTTTGTGCAGGAATCGTCGCCCAGACATCCGGATTTGTGCACAGACCACCGCCTTCTGAGACTCAGACGTCCCCCTGAGACACAACCGCGCTTCGAGACACAGACCTTTCTGGGATCAACCGAACACTCGTCAGTGGCACAAACCTCTTTCAGACGAAGGGTTACAGCCCGAAAACCCGTACAACCATACGAACAGACGCGTCCCCACGACCCAGTTCATCCAGGACGCAACATTGGCGCCGTCTACGTGATTCGAACAAAAAGCTACCATACCGCAAAGACAATAGACAAGACCGATGACACCAACTTGGAGTATGTTGACATAAAGGATGCCACCTTTGAAGATGTCATTGATTTCTCATCAAAAGACAAGGAGCACATCGCATACCACAACGCCTTGCCCATAACCTCGCAGAAGCCGATAAAAAGACAACTTGGATCATTCCACATCCCTGTTGCCACATCCAATGCTTTCTTCACTCCAACAAGAAATGCATTCTCCGCACAATGCAACCAAGGAGCCTTCCAATACAAAGGTGTCAACCCGTCACCTCCTTTGCCTCCAATTAACGAACAAGTTGAGACGATAGGGACAAAGTCTCGAGTCACAAGTCATCAAGACACACTGCACCAAAGAATAGAGGGGCAATGCACGGAAGGTACCTTCCAGTACCAACAGCCAAGGCACGAAGCTGCACGCTCATGCAACCTGTACGTGATAGCACAACACCAAAAAGAGGCATGAAAACAACCCCCCAAAGCAGAATCAAGCAAAACCGCCCTCAAGCGGTCAGCAAGGAAGAAATTGGCAGCCTCAGCCAAGAAGACCTCTTCAAGGAAATTTCCAGAAGCCAAACGGAGTAAACCTCACTGACTGCATTCCTTTGAAAGCCCCGCCGTCCGAAATATTGAAAGAGATGAAGGATGCAAAAATGTGGAAAGCACCGAGCAATTTCAGAAACGGCCCGTTGGGGAAAGACAAAAACAAGTGGTGTGAATACCACGAGGTCTTCGGCCACAAGACGAACAGTTGTGCCAGCCTACGTTTCCGCATTAACAGCTTCGTCCTCAAAGGCAAATTAAAGCAATTCACCGATCAAGGCGACAGCCCTCCAAAGAAGACTCAAGCAGAGTCATCCAAAATACACAAAGAAGGTCCTTCCACAAGGACAAGCCAAGACGATGCTGACATCTGTCACAAGGAGGGACGGAAAAAACCTGCTAGTGACGACGACGTCGCAATCACGGGATTGACAACAAGAACCTTGAAGGCAATAATTGAAAAAGAGATACACGTTTCCTGGGAAAAGAGACAACCGCAACAAAAGAGGCCATTCCAGTCAGATGACCAAAGGATCAAAGAGTCCAAACTCGCCAAATGTGTTCCATTGAACACACTGTTATCTGTCATCTTGAAAGAAATGAAAGAAACCAAGCTGTGGAAAAAGCCCTCAAAATTCCACAAGGGACTATTGGGAAAAGAAGAAAGCAAATGGTGTGAAAATCATGAACTGTACGGCCACGAAACCGAAAGCTGTGTTGGACTAAGATTTCACATAAACAGCTTGATCTTAGAAGGAAAAATGAAGAAGTATATCGACCATGGCAATAAGCATCAAAGGAAGCCTCGTGTGAAGTCTTCAGAAAAAGGCAAGGGAAAAGAAAAGGCGGATGATAATCCACCTATCGTCAAACGCCAGAAAAACAACGTCACTTATGGAACCAATTGTGACAACTTGTACAATCTTTGGAGTATGAATGCAGAAGAAGCAAATCTCAAACTCCCAGAAAACAAACCTCACCGCCCACTTGAGTCAACGACTGCCTTCCTTGGCAAAGATGTTGAAGAACAACACAAGCAAAGTAAAACTTGGGGGAATGACATCAACTTTTGTCCATCCCCAAAAGGGGAGATTGAAGAGCTCAACACGCTAGATGCATTGAGAAACTATGTGGCACGTGGCAGAATCAACTAGCCAACAAATCACCTATGAGGACGTCAAACACATCAGCAATCCCTTTATCTTCCTTATCTCCTTTTTCGCATATCTATTTGAAATCTTTTAAAGATTAAGTACAACTCATGCTTATTAGCCTCAGTAATATTCAAAAGAAGTGATCAGTAGACGCTTTCTTGTAATCCGTTGTGCGAACTCTAAATATCTAATAAAGGTTAAATCTACTTTCGTAGGTACATTATTATGACGCATATTACCTTGGAATAACGCCAAGTAACAACTACGCACATATTACTCGCGTCAACAACACAAAGTTCCAAGCATTTTATACACGCAAGACTAAAAATCGTGTTGCAATAATAAACAAGGCGGAGGCATTACAAAAGGACAGATCATGCTCTATTAGAAGAAGAAACAATATAAACAATCAGGAAACAGCGATACAACTGCCAAGCGACTTGGGGGGCACCAAGCTGACAAATGCTCGGCAATTCTACCTAACATATATACATGCCTATCATGATCTACACCTATCGTATCCGCACTCAGGGAAGTTTCCTACACAAACAAGGAATCCTTGTATCAGATTCCTTTACTTTAATTATTATATGCATAACTAAAAAAAAAAAAAAATTCATGACTTCATACTTTTGCAAACTTATAAAAATTATGATTATCTGACAAAAGTAACTCTGCTCGTAGGTACATGCTACACTACGATTACTACACAGGAATTACGCCAAGTAGTAACCTATGCACAAAAATCTACTTCAATAATACAAACTAAGCATTGTGTCCAAAGAGGGATTTATGGTATACAACACCAACATATCTATCATCTACACCAACTGGGAGTTTATTTCTCCATTCATAACATAGGCGTCTATCTCAAGAAGATGCCGGCAACACAAAGCCATCAAGCTATGTGCACAATCAACTTATATGCCGCAATGACAACCTGCAGATTATTTATCAAAACGACGACTATTCAGAGACGTCATCTACAAGCTAGACCTTGGAATAACATCAAGATCTACTATCAAAATGACGACTATTCTAAAGGCGTCAACTACAAGCAATATCTTGGATTAACACCAAAATCATCTATCAAAATGACGACTATTCAAAGGGCGTCAACTGCAAGCAATATCTTGGATTAACACCAAGGCCTACTATCAAAAATAGCATGTTGAGGTATCCTCTTTTTTAAAGACAAACCCCATGTTTACTTCTAAAAAATGACATGCTGTGACATCTCTGGTTAGAGGCAAATCCTCATGTTCGTAGCAATTCCCTAGATTCAGAACAGGATGGGCATACGGGACTGATCACCCCATAAGTGGCGGAAGTTCTATGGTTAGACAACGTCCCTACACTATAACAAGTGTGAATTCTTGTTTAAAGGGTTCACTCTTTATGGCGAATGTCCTCTTGATAGACGACAATCCCATATTACGAATTCATGTTTAGGGTTCGCTTTATACGGCAAAAGTCCTCTGGTTAGATGACAATTCCGTACTACAGATTTTCAAACCGTGTTGCATGGTTCCTGGACGCAGAAAGCATGCAGCACAATTCATATTTTCAAAAAAGTGTTACATGGTCCCTGGACGCAGGAATCATGTATCACAAATATTTTTTCAAATATTTTACCAAATATTTTGTCAAATATTTTATGTATCAAACACCTTTCCAAAAAAATTATCAACACGGTTTTTTGGGTATATCACATTCAATGCCAAAATATTTTTTCAAATATTTTATCAACAAGCTTTTTAGGGTTCACAAAATACTTCTTCAAAAACTAAAATGTTTTTACGTATGCTTCCCCAACGCGGGTTGATACACGCTGGCAGGTGCGCACCCTGTTTAAAACTCATAAAATTTACAAGTCGAGTCTTGTACAACGTCGCCTTAGAGTGGAACTAAGAGACGGTATAAACTAGGGGTGGCAACTGCTGACACGACACGACGCGATCTGACACGGACCTGCTTTTTTTCGTGTCCTGATCTACACGAAAATCTGACCGTGTCTGATAGATCTGTGACACGACTAGACACGTTTTTAGGCAAGTCCGTGTAGATCTGATCTGTAGGTCCAACGATAGACACGCATCGACACGACTTATTTGAAACTTAATATTTATATAAAGACCAATAATTTTGCCAAAAAATATATATAATTATCAATAATAATTTTAAAAATATTGCAACTATTCAATACATTAAAATATTTTAAAAAAACTTATAATATAATTGATTGTAATAATAAAAACTTATATAGACAAATAAAAAAAACTTATAATAAGATTTCATGTGCTAGTTTCAAGATAACTTGAAATTTAGATATCTGCTTATTTTGTTTGTAATGTTCGATTTTTTAAATTTAAGTAATTTTTCTTTATGAACTTATTATTTGTATAATGAGAAGATCCAATTATTTGTCAAAATATGATGGTGCTTGATTTAGGATGATTTTGTAACATTTGTAAAAATTTTGGGTTAAAAAGTGTAATATTTTTTTGGTGTAAAAACAAAATTCCGTATCTCGTGTCTGTGTTCCGTGTGACACGATATCTGCCAACTCTCGTGTGTCACGAGATCTGCCTGTGTCATATTTAAAGTGATCTGTTTAGACACGAGAGATATGTTGACACGTGTGTCACTAGCGACACGACACGAATCGACACGACACGACCTGTTTGCCACCCCTAGTATAAACTAGTATCTTGCTTAGCCAAGATAACACCTTTCAAATACACTACTTGTTGAGAAATATTGCTATACGCAAAAATACTTGGCAGGTTGCAACACATATAGCGGCTGGCTATTCAGGAAAGAAGGGCAATATGCATAATGCATCATGCAAGCAATCAGGAGAGCACCTCAACTTATCAATCAAGAAGTGGCTAATGGTCACGCCTGCGGAGACTACATCTATGATTACTAGTCATCCACATCAAACAAAACCTACAATGCGCAAGTCGCAACATCCTATGCTTTATCCATCTTGCCATGCCTTGGAATCTAACCAAGAGGGGCGATCATAACACTCAACAATGAGCGACATACAGTCGCAACTACAGACATCATGTTCATCTAAGGATATCTACCCTATCTTCCAAGTCCAAAGCATATGGATGGCATAGATAACTCAAGGTATGAAATATTACTAACAAGTTATCACATGATTATTATTAAAAACAGGTCCAGGTGACGAAATATCATGAAAGCAAAGGCATGAGCAAAGAATTAACATCAACCCATTCACATAGGGTTCAACATGCTGGAAGCAGACAGCCCGACAGCAACCAAGAGTTAACATCATCTCTAAGGACTTAGGGCAAAGAGTTCATAATGTCAACATCAAATGCAATGTCGTTATCCACACAAAAGACACGACAAGAATGATTGTTTCAACATTCAGCACAACATAGCTCTTCAACATAAGGGCGACAATCAGCAATCAACAAATACTTACCTCAGTAGGAGTAACGCTCCTCCTTGGGCCGGTCCCTCGACCGGGGGGCAGAAGACACCACTGCACAACCCTCAACTCTATTTCCTTTATCACAAGAAGGAATTAGCACGGTCATGCTCGGCATAAAGAACTAAGAATCGCTCGAGGAACGCGCCCTGGCGTCGGATCTTTCGAAGATTATGCTAAAAACAGAAGCTGCAGCCAGCGATAACTTGGAAACTTAACAAGTTCAAAGAAGATACAATGAGACGTCTTACTCACAAGCCTTTTACCGCGACCGTGCCCGAAGACTCCAGAGTAGCGGGGGCACTTGTATGGACATTCCTCCCAACAAATGGATTTCCGGACACATCAGCTATCTGCAAAGACAAGCTTTCTCTCATCAAGATGGAGATAATGGACTTACTCATGGTAACAACCGTGGGAAGATCAATTCTGACAAGAGGACAACAAGATCTGATATCCTGGAAGATGCTACCAACAATCCAGTCAGTGCGTAAACACGCACCAACACTTATGCAAGCATTTATGCAACAGACGCTACATGTGAAACGACCATGTACGTACAAGACTTGTTAGTCTTCGTGCAACAAGTAACAAGCATCACGCAAGGGGGGCAACCTCTTCAACACATTAACCTTGCATGACAACACCGAGCTCATACTCGCAACATACAAGATTACAATGGTGGAATATTTTCTAAGTACTTGGCTCAGGATGACAGTTAGCATATTGCAAGCTGTCAGCATACAACCACGTGTCAACATATTATCAGGAGTCGGCATATAACCTGTGTTCGCATCAAGCATACGGATATAGCATACATAGCCAAAGATGGTGAAAAGATTCTAAGTGCGGAGGCAAATACGCACACACAATGTACGTACATACATGTCGACAAGAATGCATGTCGACAATGAGAAAATATTCTCTAAGTGTTTCCATGTACGTACATACATGTCGACAAGGATGCATGTCGACATGGAGAAATATTTTCTAAGTGTTTCCATGTACGTACATACATGTCGACAAGGATGCATGTCGACAAGGAGAAAAATATTTTCTAAGTGTTTCCATGTACGTACATACATGTCGACAAGGATGCATGTCGACAAGGAGAAAAATATTTTCTAAGTGTTTCCATGTACGTAAATACATGTCGACAAGGAGAAATATTTTCTAAGTGTTTCCATGTACGTACATACATGTTGACAAGGATGCATGTCGACAAGGAGGAAAATATTTTCTAAGTGTTTCCATGTACGTACATACATGTCGACAAGGATGCATGTCGACAAGGATGCATGTCGACAAGGAGAAAATATTTTCTAAGTGTTTCCATGTACGTACATACATGTCGACAAGGATGCATGTCGACTAGGAGAAATATTTTCTAAGTGTTTTCATGTACGTACATACATGTCGACAAGGATGCATGTCGACAAGAAGAAAAATATTTTCTAAGTGTTTCCATGTACGTACATACATGTCGACAAGGATGCATGTCGACAAGGAGAAAATATTTTCTAAGTGTTTCCATGTACGTACATACATGTCGACAAGGATGCATGTCGACAAGGAGAAAATATTTTCTAAGTGTTTCCATGTACGTACGTACATGTCGACAAAGATGGATTACATACAACAAATAGCTATGTCTCCTAATCACACCTACGACGCTCATCGACAAAGCTCATACGACGACATCTATGGTAACAAGTATTAGATATCGCTTAAATATTTTCTAAGTGTTTTAGCATACTTGCAGGCAATGACCAACAGTCTATACCTGATGCTCAACCATTAGCGCCAACGCGCGTAGCAAAGTCAACGCGCATAGCAAAAGTCAACGCGCATAGCAAAAGTCAATGCGCGTAGCAAAGTCAACGCGCATAGCAAAAGTCAACGCACGTAGTAAAAGTCAACGCGCATAGCCAAAGCCAACGCGCGTAGCAAAAGTCAACGCGCATAGCCAAAGTCAACGCGCATAGCAAAGTTGGTACGTACAGTAAAAAGGACCAACATCTCAAGAAGCTATCATGCAAGCGATGCGACTAATATGACAAACCGCGAAGAGCAAATACGACAACACTTAAGGAAATATTTCTCTAAAGGCATCAAAGCAACAAACGACTACTTCCAAGAGACTCCTTGATGATAAGGATCAAAGGAGTAATGCACCTATAAGTACTTACGGTATACTCCGCCCTCTTCTAAGTATTTATCTCTACATACATGATTGTTTTGGTGTTACACGTATTGAATCCGTCATTTTACATGCATGTTTACATATCGCATGATTCATGATTTAATAATCGCTAAGTCGTTTGAGAAGTATACGGATTATATTTCTTACGTCACGTAATTACGTTCTTGCCATGACCGTTACTTGTGCATGTACGTTGATAGAAGCATGTCCGCATGACGTGTCCCTAACGATAATCATGTTTGTACGTTATATATGCGCATTCCCTATTGTACTAACCGTAATGACAGGAAATAAAATCACTCGGTCGAAAAATCAAAGGACGGACGAAATCAAGGCTCCTACGTCCAACCATCAATCAAAACCGGAAGGCTAGCGTCAAGCTCAAATTGGACACGTATCCTAACTTAAAATAGAGTCAAGAAAGGTTTTTAACCGTTACTTGACTCGGGGGCAAGTGATGGATATATGCCCAATTCGAGTTCGTATTTATGTTTCGGGCCTCGTAAACACGTCAAAATTACATCTCGACTTGAAAAACGTCTCCCAAAGGGTCAAAACGGTCCGGAAGCGCGTTACGCGCGTCCGGACCGGACCTCCAGATTGCATTGCAACCCGGACATCCGGATTGCATTTGCAACCCGGACGTCCGGGTTGCTTGCAATCCGGACCTCGCCGAATTGCCCAAATTCGACGAGGTCCGGATTACATTGCGGGTATCGTGCGATTACCGTTTCCGCGATTACCGTTACATGTAGAGAAGTCAAGTTCGCGCGTTACCAATATGGATGACGGTTACCGCTTGCTTTTGAACCGTCATCAAACCGCTTTAAAACCGGGTCCGGTCCCAAGGAAGCCTATAAATAGGAGGCCTTGGCCACCCATTTACACACATCCTCTCATTTGCCCAACTTTGGTATTTTGAGCTCTGACTTCTCTCTAGAAATATTTTCTCTCTCTAGAATTACACTTTTAGCCCTATAATGACTTAAGCTTCGGAGAGGGCTCCGCTAGCACCAACCCCCCCCCTCTCCGTGCTAGCACCGGTCTTTTGTGCATGAATCGTCGCCCAGACATCCGGATTTGTGCACAGACCACCGCCTTCTGAGACTCAGACGTCCCCCTGAGACACAACCGCGCTTCGAGACACAGACCTTTCCAGGATCAACCGAACACTCGTCAGTGGCACAAACCTCTTTCAGACGAAGGGTTACAGCCCGAAAACCCGCACAACCATACGAACAGACGCGTCCCCACGACCCAGTTCATCCAGGACGCAACATGAACCATGATCCGCATAGCAAGAAGAGAACTGGACCGAATAGGTCCTATACGATAATCCGGTGGATTAAACCCCGTTGATAAAGTGCGTCTCAAATACGCCTCGTAGGTCATGCGTATGAAGTTGTACAATGTTTTATACGGACACAGATCATTTGAAGTGATTCACTCGTGAATTAACTTAGATGAAATGTTCAACATGACTCAAAGTTCTTGACTATATGCGCGACAATCATGGATCAGATATTCGAACTTCAGATCAAGAACTATACCATTGTCATTTATCGTTTGTTGTTCGTTACTAAAATTTTGGTTATTTTGAGATTCAGAGTTATTGAAATAAAGTAATTGTTGCTCAATTTGCTTATCAATTTAACGTCTCAGTTAAACGAGAACGATCTGAAACGAAAGTACAAATAACATACCTACGAGTTAGAACCAAAATTTCGGCCAGGTAAAAGTGGTCGAATAAAACGAAACGATTCACATACTACGTCATCTCAGTCAGGACAACTGAACTTAATAAACCCATCGATTGCGTAGCTAGATCAAAATATTTAGTATTTCTTATTTGTTAGTACTCCATTGAATGTAATTTTCCGTAATGATTGAACATGTTTGAAACCGACTGGATTGAATTGATTTGAATTTGGAAACGAAACGATTTAAAACCACGGGATAAAACTGGTTTTAAGGCGTCATGCGCGAGTGTACCTCGAAAGACGGAACACATCGTTTCAAAGTACAAATTTAATAATGAAATTTTTTAATGAATGAATGCTGAATTTTCGTTTATGACCATTTATGGAATAACTCATTGATTACTTATACGAAAGTCAGAGGTATGCTTCAAAAGCTACCAAGAACTTGTATAATATCAACTATCACATAGGCGAAAGCTTAACTGCATAGCTCAAGAGGTGGATAAGTCTCTGAATGAGTTGACAAACGAAAGGAAGTAGTCAGTAAAATGACTCTCCCACTATAAGCCTTGAACTATAAGTCTGGCTGGACATTCATTTCAATAAAAAAAATTCAAGAAGCATAGTTTAAAATTACATAATGTTAGAGTTCAACAACTACGTTCCCGATGGGATGAAAATCGGTTGACTCACATAAAAGTAATACTATGTTCCGAATAGTCGGTTGAACACGCTGCCATAATAAGCTAAAAGAAATGATAAGGGTTGCACCTTGTCAGCTTGCGACATTAATTTGCGCATTAAACAAGTATTTGGATAAAATAGTACAGACTACTCTCGAGTGATACATGTTTAATTAGCTTAAATTATGATGTCGTGGTCAAACATGTAACATTACAAAGCATGAGGACGAAATTCCAACGCTTAGAAACAGACGAAGTCTTGATCGAAATGGAAAAGGATGACGATGATTCCAGGTCCCACTTACTTCGAGTGGGAGATTTGACACGGCACAAGTGAATGACATGGTAAATGATGATGGAAACATTATCAGAAGCATTGTTCCGAGTGGGAGGATTATTCCCAATAGAAATGATGCTACGATAAAAGTGTTATTCCGAGTGGGAGAAAAGATCAGACTAATTAGTGGGACTCATAATGCCTAGACGAGAGTCAAAGGCAAGTATCCCATTGCGCAAAGTAAAAACCCCGCTCAAACTGTTGGCAAGCACTGGAAAGACCTCAAGTGGAGAAATTGAAAGAAATAATAAATGAGAGAGATCGCCTTAAATGAAAGCCATTATAGTCTATAGTTGATTTACCTGTTAACCACAGGGGCATAAGGATAAGGTGAGCCCTGAAAGAAGGCTCACCACTGATGGAACAAGTCGGAGAACCCGACTCATTGCGAAAGGTCTTACCCAATACATCACGTAGAGGACTTTGATAAGAGAAACTAAATAATTGTGCGTAAAACCACGGCTAGGGCCATTTATGATCCTGGTCGCAAGTCTCGATCACGAGCTGCACCAAAGGAATGTTAAGACCGCATTCCTCCGCGGAAACCTGGAGGGAGAGATCTACATGGAGGAATCGGAGAGTTTAATTACTCCTGGTAACGAACATAAAGTTTGTAAACTCCAAAAGTTCCTTTTACGGTCTTATACAGTCGTCACGGCAATGGTACCGCGGATTCCACGAGGAAATCGTAGGAAACGGATTCGTGAATCTTCACGAGAATCCGTGCGTGTATTATAAGACTTCCGAGTCTAAGTATGTCATCTTAACCTTATACGTGGACAACATACTCATTGCCGGAAACGACATGAGTTTCATGAACAAATCAAAGTCATGGTTGGCATCTGTATTTGGGATGAAAGACATGGGAGAGGCCACGTATATCTTGGGCATTAAAATTGCTAGAGATCGGGCTACCCGGAAATTATTTCTATCTCAGGAAGCCTATATCAACAAGTTGTTGAAAAGGTTCAGATTACAGGATGCCAAACCCGTGGATACGCCGGTAGTATTTGGGTGCACACTGTCAAAACGTGACAGCCCCAAGAACCTGGCAGAGCGCGAACAAATGAAGGGTGCAGAGTATTTAAGCATGGTTGGTAGTTTGATGTATGCCATGCAATGCACTCGTCCGGACATCTGTTACGCTGTGGGCCTAGTAGCACGTTTCCAATCAGATCCTGGCTATCAACATTTAAAGGCTGTAAAACGAATAATTCGTTATCTGAAAGGTACTGCCGACTATGCTCTGTGCTATGAGGGCGGGAAGTTAGAATTGATCGGTTACAGTGACGCCGACCATGGTGGCGATCCAGATGATCGTAAGTCCACCACAGGATGAGTATTTCTCCTTGCTAATGCCGCCATTTCATGGACGAGCAAGATGCAAACCAGTGTCGCGCTGTCAAAAAAGGAATGAGAATTCTTTGCTCTCTCTAAGAATACACATGAAGCAGTCTGGCTGAAAAGGATTCTTACTACGTTGCTTGGTGGTGACGTCGGAAGTAAACCTGTAAAGGTGTTCTCCGACAGTCAGGTAGCTATTGCGGCAGTTAAGAATCCGAAGTACCATAGTAGGACCAAACAAATTAATGTGAAATATTTCTATGCTAAATCGATGGTAGAAGACAATATAATCACTATGGAATACCTCTCCACTGATAAGATGATTGCGGACCCACTAACTAAGCCACTAAGCAGGGAGATATTCGAAAAGCATGTAAAACTGCTTGGATTGCGTAGGGTTTTCAAATGGCATGTATCTGTGATAACATTTTGATATTAGAAAGTTACATTTTGTAAGCGAAAGAATTACAACTGAGTTAATGATCAATCGACGTCATAATGTTTTGATTACATCAAATTTACGGTCTACAAACTGAGTCATAGGAGGATGCAATCCTCTGCCAAACAATGTCGAATGTGGGCCTTACCTAGTCACGCAGGTGCGGTCGTCTTGCGGTGGAGGGAGGCCTCTACTATGCAAGGCTAGCTAAGAATCAGGGGATAAACCTGATTACACAGAACGATTATCTATTGTCGAAGTAACTCGACATGATCTTCTTCCTGCAGATCGCCGTGATGAACTATGTTCGTCATAAATCCACATTCTGGGCCAGATGAAAATCTGTGATAGCATGATTGACATGTCCCATTCCTGTTGACCCAAAAGGTTCAGGTATGCTATCAACGCGTGCTTCATACTACGCGTGCCATGTACGACCACGGGGTCACAACTCGGTTGTGCTAGTAAAAGAATCATCGTGATTTTGGCGGGCGCTAACTTCTTCGCCTCGAGCGTGTGATTGATCTCGGGAGTCTTATGAAGAGGCACCCAAAGTATCCTCATGGACTCAGAACTCATACCTAAGGTCAGGCCCAATGCTCGCTTCCCGGCGTACGAGCGTAGTGCTGAACAAAAAGGCCCAGTGACCACGTCTTTAGAACCGGTTGGGTTTGACTAAGGGTATGAGTGATGGGGATGGTCAAGTTCACCTATAATTCACCGACTCTTGTATTCACTAAGTTGGCCACCAGCCGGATATTAGTTGAAGGTTGTGAATACTTGTGCGAATGCCTTGGAGAAGTGTTCATATGTGGAACTAGGCAAATGGAGAATTATCAGTTGACCTAGGATACAGCGCGGTACAATATGTATGAATGTTGTTTATAAAAGGTTGATTGGAGAAAAGGAAATCAACGTTCCATTGGTGCTACAACACTCCTAACAGATGAGTAGCACGATGCCCATCGTATCCGTCGGTCGCACGGCAAACCTCGTATGAACTATTCGGATGCACGGAGCAGATCAAAGGGGAGAAATATTGATGCGGATTTGGACAACAATACATTAACAGGCACCTCCCATTCCGGCGAGTGGGCTGTAAGCATATGGTGATGGGCGCCGTAATTGGTAGCCCATAATATGTATAAATTACCTAATGAACTTGGGTAAATGTCACATTAGGGTAATTGGGCTAGACCTAAATCCCAATTGACATGGGAGGCCCAAAATTGGGCCTCCCCAAATACATAGGCCGGCCGAAATAATTAGGTGGGGTAAAGTGGACTTTTGTCCACTTTACTCCTCCTATAAATAAGAGGTGTTAGGGAATATTTTAGGGTTAATCATAATTCCCTCACAAAAGTGTTTTAGAGAGAAAACCCTCATCCCACACTAGCAAGTTTCGGCCGAACCATATCTACACCAAGGGTGTGCCAAATTGCTTTCGAGCAACTCTCCAAAGATCTGTCCTCGTGTCAAGAATTGATCTGAGGCTTTGCTGTGGAGCTAACACCACATAGGGCTTCTTTCACAAGAACCTCTACGGGTTCCGTCTGGTGGATCGAGAACTCCCTTGTACAAAGGATCTTGGACTACGGTAACTGTTGAGGTATGTGTAACTCTTCCGTTGCGTAATTTCGATTACATACACGTACCATGTTTTAGTGTTCTGTAGTGATTACTCCCCGTAATCTAACAATATGTAATAGAAATAATTATAAGATAATTATCTATAGGTATTATCTCCTATTATTTAGGGATAATTATCTATATATATATTTATCTGTAAGTTATTTAATTATTTTAATATTTAGGAGACCTTATCTGTAAACTAGGTGAGTTCTACTATAAATAAGGGTCCAGTTCTACATGTAAAACACACAGAAAAACACCACAATATCAATAATACATTATTTTCTCGAAACCCGTGCGATTTTGTCTCCTAGTGTAATTTTTTTTTCTTTTTTGGCTGCTTTCAGCCGTGATTCCAGCCCTCCGGCCGCCGGGAGTAACGGAGCTCCGCCGAGCCCACCTCCGCCGAGTCATCCTATCTCGTCACGCCGACCGCCTGCTTCCGCGCCACCCCGCCGCCACGTCAGATCCGCCAGTTCCAGCAAAGCCCAGCCTCTTCCGTGACCGCACCAGAGTTGTCCTTCCCTTCGCTGGCCGTCGGTTGTTGTCCGTTGCGCCGCCGCCTCCGCCGTCCCTGCCGGAATACCCGCTGCTACTGCCGCCCGCCGGTTGTTGTCTGTTGTGCCGCACTCAGCCCAGCCATCCTCATCGTGAAATCTTGTCTTCCCAGCTTGCAGGTGAGGTCTTCTCCGTTCTTTTTTTTCATTTTTATTTTCTTTTATATTATTTAATTATTATTTATCAAATCATTAAAAAAAAATTCGGTTTACTTTATTCATTAATATTATTATTATTATTATTATTATTATTAGGGTAGTTAGGTTGAGTTTAAATTAGTTGTAGGTAAGTAATCACATGTTGCATCATGGTTTATTATATTAAGCGATTAGATTTAATTTGACATAAATAATTCGAATATTGATTAATTAATACAAGGGTTAATTATGTATGTTTTCGTCATATTTTGATTAGTTTTAGATTAATTAAATAAAGTGGTTAATTGTGCGTAGTGTTTATATCAGTTCGCGTCAATATTAATTATGTATGATTAATCGTCAATATTTACTAGGTTTTCATCGTCGTTCATGTGCATAATTACTTTATAATGGATTAATGACGAAATTGGCAAATTTGTGAAACTAAGTACATAAAGGGTGTAATTAAAGAATTGATTTTTAATTCGTAACAGAACTCCCGAACTCGAATTTCTGATCGTAGGCCGATTTTATACCTAGATGTTTAATTTGTTATACGCTTAGGTAAATTTAGGTTTCTAGTTAGCTTAATAATTAACTAGTGGCGACTCATTCAAAATTCACGTTTTCGAAACGTAATTTGCCGTATGTTAGATTTAGGTCTGACAGTTACGATTTTAAACGTCGATTACTGTTTGAACTTTGAATAAAGATTGCCGATTATCTACAACTCCAAATGCAACGAAACTCAAAATTTAGTCATTTTATTATGTAATTAACATTATGTAATTTTTTTAAAGCATTTCGAATTTTAGGGTTTTCTACTCATAATGGTGTTCGACCCCCCAATAAGGCACTCATTTGGCCTAATTTCGTTTTTTTTGCTAGTTTTTTTTTTTAAAAAAATTGAAATTTTAATATGAATTCTGAGTTTGTAAAGAGACTGATAGCGCAAACTAAGCCGAATTTGAAGTCCGATTGAATTTATACGAATTTTTCCAAAGTTACGATTTTAAAAGTCGATTACTATTTGAACTTTGAATGAAGATTGCCGATTATCTACAACTCCAAATGCAACGAAACTCGAAACGTAGTCATTTTATGATGTAATTAACATTGTAAAAAATTTTTCAAAAATATTTTTTAAGCATTTTGAATTTTAGGGTTTTCTACTCATAATGTTGTTAGACCCCCTCCCCCTAAAACACTCATTACCAAATTTCTTTTTTTTTTTGCTATTTTTTTAAATATATATATATATATAGTATGAATTCTGCATTGGTAAATAGACCCAATGGCGCAAACGACGTTGAATTTGGAGTATGGTTTAATTTATACAAATTTGTCCAAAGTTACGTTTTTAAACGTTGATTAATGTTTGGAAAAAAAATATTATTTATGTATTTCTTAATTTACATATTATTTAAAGTGTATATAAATGTCGACATAACAACTTTTAGAGAATACAGTTTATGTAATTATGGATGCTCTATCATATATAAATAACAATGTTGTAATATAAATTTCGGAATTAAAAATGTAACATAAATTAGAGTAAACTGAAGAAACTAACCTCAACTTAGTAACCCCAATGGCTACTTCGTAAGGTTTTAGCTAATTTTTTTTCGTAAGTATCGCATAAAAATAAATAGAAGAACTAGTATATATAGACATTTCAAAAGAAAAAATATCCATACTAGAAAATATGATTTTTTTTTAAAAAAAAAACACCATTTAGCAAGACTGAAAATCAATCTTGCTAAAGGAGAGACAGTGTGACGTCTTGTCTCAACAGTCTGCCCAATTGGGCGGCTCCTAGCCGGCTTTTAAGGGGGTAATTAGAGATAATTACCCCCTTAAAAAAGCCCGGGAGCTAGTCGGACTTTTTTAGTCAAAAAGCCCAACTGGCACTTGGGCAGAAGGGCAAAAATGTATAAACTTTTACTCAATGGGTCTTTTTGTTATTAGTTTATTAGAAGGTGGTGTTTTGGGAAATATTTCCGTAATTTACGGGGATTTGCTAGGATCCTTTGAAAGTATCCATACTTTTAAACTTAATTTTGCAAATATTTTATTTATAATTTTACACAAAAAATTGTAAAATTAAACTGAATAATCCCAATGATTACAAAAGTGAATTTTAATAAATTTTTTTAATTTAAATGTTAAGTTTTACATCGTAGAAAATAAAAATAACAATTTTTAAAAAAACACAAAAAACAAAAAAATTCGGAGGCAAAAATGAAAATAAAATAATTACTAATAAGAGACAAAGTATAATGCTCTTAAAATTGAAGGATTAAACCATAAATAAAATAATTTCTAAAGAGAAATAATGTATGAAAGCATCAATACTTTAAAATGATGTTAGACAAATGGTAATGAATTATATTATCCGAAATTTAGTCTATTTTTGGAAAACCACACCAAACGTACCATATATATAGAGCGATTATGAGTAGGGTTTTAGTTCCATTCAATTAATTTGCTCACCAATTATAAGAGCTCCATCTAGGATGCTCTAGCTAAGGTTAGCTAGTTAGCTATATATTAGATACTACGAGGAACAACAAAACCCAACGCCAGTACAATATATTATAAGTCACTTTCGTGTTTCGTCATCGGTGAAACAGTTAGGGCTGTAAACGAGCCAAGTCGAGCCGAGTATCTGGCAAGCTCAATTCGACTCAGTTTACTCGAGCTCGAGCTCGAACTCGACTGGGCTTTAATTTTTCAAGCTTGAGCTCGACTCGATTCAATACTCGGCGAGTTCGAGCTCGGCTCGACTCGGCTCGATAAGGGTAAAAAAATTCAATTAAATTATAAATAGTGCACCTTAGCTTGAGCTCGAACTCGACTCGATTAGGCTTTTGACTCGAACTTGAGCTCGAACTCAATATATACATATACAATATTATTATGTAGAGCTCGAAAAACTCGAACTCGAACTCGAACTCGACTCGAATAGGAAAAACAAAAAAGCTCGATTAGGCTCACGAGCCTCTCGAGTCAAGTACCAGTAAACTCGAACTCGACTCAATATTAGAAAAAGCTCGACTCGACTCGAAATTTAGCGAGTCGAGTTCGAGTATCGACTGAGCCGATCTCGAGTAGCTCACGCAGTGGCGGATCTTGCCATTAAAATACGGTGACGAACGTCACCTCATTTTCGAGTATGTTTAGTGAGACCCTAAGTTTATTCATTAATAAAAATATACCCCGATCCTCATTATTAATGTGTAAGATCAAGATTATTTTGTGGAGACACTAATACACTATTATTTTGTCTGAAACACTAAGAGCTCCATTATTATTTTGTAAGACATCGTTATTTTGTGACACTATCATTCAATCCATTCTGAAAAATGTTCAATAAATTTTAGTTTGGGGGCTTTTGACTTAAAGAGTATGTCTATAAGTTTTATTATTCATCTCTCATTTGCTAGATTATAAATTGTAGTTATTCTAATCTAATGTACTCCATGAGGAGGTCCAATAAGTATAAGAATATATCTCATACAATATGTTTGAAAAAGATGGTTTTTAGTACTATATGTTTCAAAACAATGGTAATTGATACTTCTTTCAATCACCCGTCCAATTTTGTCGTCAAATACATTTTAAACTTCCAAAATTAACCAAATATTTTTCTAAATATTAAAATCAAGACATAATAATGTTATATTAGGGTCCTGACTCCTGACTCAACTCAGCTGATCCACAACCGGTTCTTATCCGATTTGACTCAATGATAACATTTGCATAAGCAATTAAGGCTAAGTTGTGATAGTTTAAAAACTACTTAGTAATATTATTCATTTGAAATGTATTTAAAAGATTAATTGGATAAATAATTGAAAAAAGTATCAAAATTTTCCTAAAAAAATTGTTATATCTTTGCAAAAAAAAATTGTTATAAAAAAAATTACATAACGTATCCTATTACAAATCTCTTGGATCCGCCATTGAGTTCACGAGTAGCTTGACTTGTTTACATCTAGTTGTGTATTTTTAATTTTAGTAGGTAAACTTCAGCTTAAAAATGATTATTTAGTTATTATGATTATGGGGTAGTTGCAGTAAGTAAGTCAACCCTAGCTAATAATGTCGCGTGCTCGTATTTGCATTGGCGGGGGAAGGAAATGAGGCGTCGGCTTCCAACTTGGGTTGTTGCCGGCTTTAATCAGTCCAGTCAGTAATAGTTACTCCATGACGCACCCACCCAAGAAAAATCGGACATGAATACTCGAGACAAAATGAGAATTTTTTGCTTGGCACCGAACCAATAGGTGTTGATACTCTTAAGTTTGACAGGTTGCAGTGTGGCATCAATCAATTTGTGCAATATGTCATATTATAATTGGGTAAAGAACCACCACCAAATATTGTTGGATTAAGTTTGTCCGGGCTAGATGTTTTTCGTGACCGTGAATGAACATAGTTTTGTAGGCCGAAAAAGAAAACATGATGTAGTTTTATTTAGCCCAAGGATGCTAAGCCCATGAGCTGTATCTGTGTATTTTAAGGCCCGTGACATATCTGATGAAATTCAAAGCCGAACCCTAGCTACAACAACATTTCTCTTTGGATGGATGGATGGAACTAACTGCTCTTAGAGAAGTCGGCAGCGCCACACCAGCGCCTTCGTCTTTGCGGCACACCATCGTCATTTAAGAAACGCCCCTCAATAAGAAAATCGTATAACTCACTTTTTTCGCTTTATATTCAGTCTCCTTCATTAGCCAGATACTATTGATGGCCATTCAATCTCGTCTCTGCGTAGTCTTGCGTTGCACTTCCGTTCTGCGATTTAGTTGGTGAAGTCAGTGATTCTTATTGTTGCGAGATGATGTCAATATTGAAATCAGATTTAGTTTCTCTTGTCTGGTAATTTTGTGATGAACAATGCTATCCATTACTAAGCTGTTTCTCACCATTGATCTGCATAACATGTTCATGCATATATAGCTTTTACATCCCAGTGATGAAGCATTTAGTAATCTGAAGATGGATTTGCATGGAATGCGTCGAAAGCAAAATGGTGCTCCCTCTTCCTCTCTTGGAGGCGGTAGGTGGAGGAAACATTTTGGTTGCATCTTGCAGTTCATGCACAGGTAGATGCTAGGCGTTCTGAGGGATCTGGTTAATAATCTTTCTTTGCAAAAATTTATCATTTTGCTATTTCTTGCTTTAGCTTCTGAATGGTTTAAGTCAGTCAAGTTTTGTATTTAGTTGGCTAAACAGATGGATTAATTGAGGGAGAGTACCAGAAGGTATTGTGACATTGTTGACTTTGTTGTTGCAAGCTATCTACAATGAAAAAGATTCATCCATTTCTATTTCTGGAGTATTGTTCATTATTGTTTCAAAACAGGGTTTGCTGCAGTTTGGATCACCCAGTTCCATGCATGAGAGAGAACCAGAAATAGAACAGACATTGTATCCTTGAATGAAGCACAGCAAGATCAGATTTTTCAGTGCCTGTTTAAGTCATACCTTTCCCTATGCAGGAGAGGAGGATGTCTTTGAAGATTGAGGTCTTGACAGATCCCAATAGCAGTTGTATGAAGAATTTAGTCAGTCAATGTTGCATTGGATGTTCTTGTTAGTAATGTGTTATCCAAATGTTCATCTTTATATTGCGTTTTATGCCAAGACTATTTATAGTTGTGCTTCCATTATATAAACATTTGAAGAACAAATTGTACTTGCAAACAGCTTTTCTATTATATAAATTGGGCCTGGCAAAAAAAAAAAAGAAAGAAAGAAAGAAAGTATCGTCATCTGCCAGCCTACACCCTCCAGAATGGCGCAACTTAATATATGAGCTGTAGAAACTAGAAACCAAATAAAATTAGGCATTTGGGGTTCCTTCTTAAGGATTGTGAGGAGTTTTTTTTTTTTTTTTAAAAAGAAACGGTAAAAAATACTACTAGAAACTAGCATGCATGTTGATGAAAGCATTCAACGTACTCTTATACTTCAACATCCTCATGGCATTATGTGTCATTATGTGTATCAGCTTGTGAGTATATATGAATGAGCTAATGTTTACTTCTTTCTGTAAATTATCTTTCTTTTTTTCTCTTCTTCCTACTTTCAGTCATTTCCACTTTATTGTTTCTTCCTGAAAATTGACCATTGTGAATTTGAGAGGTCTGAATATTGAAATGGTGAAACTGAGGTCTGAAGTTTGGACTTTGTGATTTTTAGGTTTTCCGTCTAAATTTTCTGTCAAATTTAACAGAATCGCATGAAATGTTAAAAATACCCTTTTGTAATATTTGAATTAATAAAAAGTTTAATTAATATAAAGATAAAATGACAAAAATACCCATGTCCATAATTTAAACCTAACCCAACTCCGACCACCACCACGGCTCCTGCCGGCCACCACCCAACTCCGGCGATCACCACTCACAACTCCGACGACCGCCACCCAACTCCGACGACCGCCACTACGGCCCCAATTGGGCCCAAATCGGAGCCACCGGCCCCGATTGGGCCCAAATCGGAGGCATAAAGGTACGATTGGGCCCAATCGGGACCGCGGTTGTGGTCGCCGGAGTTGAGGGGTGGTCGCCGGAGTTGGGTGGCGGTCGCCGGAGCTGTGAGTGGTGGTCGCCGGAGTTAGGTGGTGGACTTAAGGGCATTTTCGTCTTTTCATTCAAGCATGTGAGATGCAAGAAGGGTATTTTTGGAATTTTATTTTATTTCTGGTCACATGTCATGCACATGACCAATTTCCGTCAGTTTTAACGGAAAAAACTAACGGATACCTCTATTATCTACAAGTCGAAACTTCAGACCTCTGTTATCATCATTTCAATCTTCAGACCTCTCAAATTCACAATGGGCAATCTTCAGACATCTCTCAGGTTATTGACCCTTATATATATAATATATAAACTGGGAAAAAAGAAAAAAAGAAAGAAAGAAAGTATCGTCATCTGCCAGCCTACACCCTCCAAACTCATTGAAGAATGGCGCAGCTTAATATTTGAGCTGTAGAAACCAAATAAAATAGGCATTTGGGGTTCCTTCTTAAGGAAAGTGAGGAGTTTTATTTTTTTTTAAGAAACGGTAAAAAATACTACTAGAAACTAGCATGTTGTATTTCCGGGATGAGTTAAGTTCGAATTTTATTGAAATAACCAACTATCTCATAATTCCACTTGTGGGTGAAAGTATTCAACGTACTCTTATACTTCAACATCTCATGGTATTATACTATTATGTGTATCAACTATACATGAATGAGCTAATGTTTACTTCTTTTTGTAAATTATCTTTCTTTTTTTCTCTTCTACCTACTTTCAGTCTTCCACCATACCCTTTCCACTTTGTTCTTTCTTCCTTCTCTCTTCATTTCCTCTTCTTTCTCCCTAAAATAAAACTCTCTATAATCCCTCACACGGCAATATTGTATTATCTTCCAAGTTCAATAGTACAATTTACTCACATCTCTACTTCAAAACACTAATTAAATAATAGCATTATACCAAAAATCATGAACCCTAAACGTTTGTGTTTTTTTGGAATAGTAATATATTGATATGTATGTTACTTAATTATATGTATATTAGTTATGACTTGGTAAGAAAAAATTTAAGTAAAGATTAGCGAACCCTCATTTTGAAATTCCTGCATCCGCCACCGGTTTCAACCACATTTAAAGGAAGTGATAGTTTTTTATTTTAAAGTAGCATCACCAGGAATCGATCTGTGAGCTCAGATACCATGTAGAAAATAAGAAATGCATCTTAACCAACTGTCTTATAAATCCGAACTTGTTGGTGAAGGCATTCAACTAGGGCTGGGCAAAAAAACCGGTTCGGTTGAACCAAACCGGAACCGAACCGGCTAGAACCGGTTCTGGCCGAACCGGTTTGTATATGGTTTGGTTTTTAATATATATATTAGGAGCGGTTCTCAGCTGGTTCAGAACCGGTTTTGAACCGGTTATAAAAAAAAAAATTATTAACCCTATTCCGCTCTTAACTACAGCCGTTCCTCAGTCCAGTAAAAAAAAAATTGCAGCGCCGCTCCTGAAGAACTGCCGCTGCCACTCCCGCCGGACCTCCATCCTTCGTCCACCACATCGCCGGCGAGTTTTGCCCAGTCAAATTTGATACGGTGAGTTCCTAACTTCTAACTTCCTATATCGTTTATTGTTTTTGTAGGATTTCGTTAAATGAGTTTGAATTGATCTGTTTCTTTCAATTGATACAATTTAATAATGCCTTCCTCGCTCGGATCACCAACAACGATTTTTTGATGAATTTTTTATTTTGGGTTCGTCGACGGCTCAGTTCAGTTCGAGAACTGAACCGAATTCAGTTCTGTCGAACACTTAACTGGGTTCAGTTCAGTTCAACAGATTAACTTACTTCATGATTAACTTACTTCATATCCTAACTCTTTTTATTTTTTCATTCATAGATTTGTTGCACTATTGACGTTTGAGCTACGCATGTCGCCTCTTGAGAACCGGTGGAAGTCTCAAGATTTATGCTTTAAATATTTCAACTTATATTATCAGATTGTTTGGAATTTAGATTTCGATACTATCTATGTTGAAGTGATTAGTTATCTTTATATTTTGAAAGTTTATGAATTGTTCGTCTATTATCGAATTTGGTGCGTAATTAGAACTTTAAATAAAATAAGGTTTGAAGCAAAAAAAAAAAAGGTTCAGAACCGGTTTTGAACCGGTTCTGTCATAGTTTGGTTCTAGAGCCGTGAAACCGGTTCGGTTCATGCCAGGTATAGAAAACCGGCTGAACCTTAAATCCGGTTCCGGTTCGGTTCTGAACCGGTTCGGCCCAGAACCGAACCATGCCCAGCCCTACATTCAACGGACTCTTATACTTAAACCAAAAAAATCTGGATCTACTTGTCTGTTTGTACTAGATTGGTTGTCAATTTCAAACGAGGTGTACTTAAGATTTTAGTCATTTCATTTCATTCAAAAGTGGCAATGGCATATTTGTAGGTTCCGCAATTTGAAACGTTTGCATTAAGTTTGTAGTCCTTCCCAATGTGGCATATCCTGGCCTGGACTCATGTCTCTTCCTTGGGTAGCAACGCATCACATACTCGTTGTTTTTAAGGGGTGAAACCGGACCGGTCGGACCGGTTTTTTGCTTAGTTCGGTCGGTTACTTATATTTTCGGTCCGGTTTTTTTTCTTTAAAAAATCCGACCAAAAAACCGTATGAGAAAAAATAAACCGTCCATTGATAGTACGGTTTTTTCGGTTCGGTTTTCGGTTTAAACCGAAAATTTAAAATTAACAATCAATGTTTAAAATTCTCATTATTTTCATGGAATTTATCAAACCGAAATGAAAAATAGCGTCAAATAATATAATTAAATAAATTATAAAACAAAATTAGAAAAAATAATCTTTATAAGTGACTATTTTATAATTTTTCTTAACCTAATTAATTAATTATATTGATTAATATCAAGTAATATAGTATATATTTTACATATTTAGTTAGCATAACGGTCGGTTCGGTCCCCACGGTCCTCAAAATTCAAAATCCGAGCCGAACAGAAAAACCGAACTAGAGTAAAAAAATCCGACCGAAAACCAAACCGTATATTTCGGATTCGGTTTTTTCGGTCCGGACCGGTTCGGTTTTCACCGGTTTTTCGGACCAACCGGATTTTGGTTTCACCCCTACGAATTATTATTTATTTATTATACAGAGAGAACAAAGGCAGGCCCTAATTGTGTAGCAGAAGCCCATAGAAAATTTCTTGGAAAGCCCATACTTGGTTCTCCATATATAATAATACCTTCAAAACCCTAACGCGCTTTCCCGTTTCTCCACACAATTTCTTTGAGCCGCCGTTTGCAGTGAATCGCACCCGCTGCTCTCTCTCTCTGCTAATCCACCATGGGTAAATTCTCAGACTCTTTGTTTTCGGTAATAGAACGTTGCAGATTTTGGATCTGATTGAGTTTGATGATGACGGCGATGTGTTTGCAGGTAAGGTTCACGGATCATTGGCTCGTGCCGGGAAGGTGAGAGGTCAAACGCCGAAAGTGGCCAAACAAGACAAGAAGAAGCAGCCACGTGGCCGCGCGCACAAGAGGTTGCAGTACAACCGCCGCTTCGTCACTGCTGGTGAGTTTCTCAATTGATGTTTAGTTTTTAGTTTCATGTGAACTCGCTGTTTGCTAAGTGAAGGAACTCAGATCTGTGAGAAATATAATGTATTGTGGTTGATCCAATTCGGTTAATACAAATAGGATATCAACTCCTTTATCGATAGAGATGGAACCAGATAATACCTTGGATTTCCTTTATCGACAGCCTTGAGACCATCACTTGAAGAAGTCGTATGTATAGTATAGTTCCTGCTGTAGTAGATAGATGCTGCTGCTGCTGCTGCACTAGCCGTTATCCATTCATTCACTCAAAGAAAACGAAGCTTGCTCACTCATTGCATAGCATTTCTGTCTGATTAATTTTAGTAGACTGTTGTTGATTGCTCTAATTGCTTGATGATTTATTATTTCTGCTGAATTACATTATTGATATCATCAATCAATCCCATTCAGTTGACAAAATGTGCTTCTTTCTGTGGTGCTTAGTTGTTGGCTTTGGCAAGAAGAGGGGTCCCAACTCTTCAGAGAAGTAAGCTGTCTCAAGGAAGAAGAAGATGATATAAGGCACACTATTAGATTAGCAGTTTTTAAAAGTTGGTACTTGTAGTGCTGTTTCTTTTGCCATTTAGCTTTTTAAATTAAATATAGCTAGCAGACTGAGGAAGGAGTTGCTTGTTTTGACATTTCTCATGCTGGCTCGTTAATGTTATGTTGTTCTGGCTATGTTATTCATTCATGTGCAAGTAAGTAGTCAAATCGAATTATAATTCCTCTAGATTCTGCATGGTTAAGTTAAAAAATGATATTCAGTTTAAATTTTATAATGCATAACATCAGAATCGTAGTATGTGATATTTAAATAATAGGTTAAGAACCTAAAAATAGTCTCAATTATAAGCTATGTTAATTGTTGTTATTTTAAATTAAAATGTTGTTGATATTAGAGGTTTCAACTATTTGATTTGTTGTTATTAACATCTTTTTTCTTGAAATTAAAGAACAATTCATGTTTTTGTAAGCACCAAAATAGACTAAACCATGATTCGTTGTCATTTGTACTCCTTAATTGCTTTGTAATTTCCGATACTATATTCTAAGAAAAAATCGGAAATTACACACACATTGCTTAAAAGTGTAGTTTAGATAATATAATTCTATATTAACTTGTAGGCATATATTCTATTTTTAAATTAATAGGTTTATATGTATGATTTTACGATTGTATACCATTACAAACCATTAACATATTATTACGTGCAATTATTTAACCATCAATGTTTTTGTTTTTAGTTTTTAATTTAAATTAATAATATTGAGAGGATTCTAATAATTTTTAAAATTATATTATTTATCATAAAATAAACTTTAAAAATATCTTAATTCACTCAGCAGTCAGCGGTTGAAAATGGCAAAACACCATTAAAATAAACAGATAACTTCAACAGCAAGACCATTGAAAGGATGATATCGATCGATGACCCTTCTCATAGATATTAAATATAATATTTTTATGTGGTGTAGTGATAGCCGTTCCGATTCCAGTTCCGAGTTGTTCCGATATAAGTCTTAATGACATGGGCTGTAAAATTTAGCAACTCTGAGGGTATTATACTGCTCTCTCACACTAGGAACAAGTCGGCCCTGCATGCATTGGAACACTAATCATTTTCCTTTTATGTGAGGACAATTTAATTTTTTTATTAATGTAATAAATGTATAAGTTATAATAGCCTTTTCTTCCCAATACTAATAGAGGCTGGCCGGTTCACCCTTGATTAATTTTCAGTTGTGACACCTAAATCTAATCTAAGGCGACTACGTTTTAAAAATGTGAATTTTTAAAAGAGTCGCCACTAGTTAATTAAGGCTAAATAGAATCATAAATTACCAAAGCGAATAACGAATTAAACATCCATGTATAAAATCGGTCTATGATCAGAAATTCGAGTTCAGGGGTTCCGTTACGAATTAAAACTATAATTTTTTATAAGTTGTCAATTTATATAAATAAAATAAAATTTAAATAACAATTTATAGGTTTTATCAATGATAAAGTGATAATTTAACTATTAATCCATTGTCGAAAGGGATTAAGTACATTTTCATACCACTTCTTTGCACAGAATCCACTTTTGGTACCACTTCTATTTTTTTGTATACTTTTGGTACCAATGTTTTCAACTTTGTATCCTTTTGGTACCACCGTTAACTTTCCGTCCAAATTGGCCCAGCATGTGCCATGCACGTGACCGCCCTAAACTTTTGAATTTGTTTCAATTTAATGCATCCCTAACTTTTAATTTGTTCAATTTAGCCCTAAAATTTCCAAATCGAACCCTTGACCCAAATTGACCTAGCCGGACCTAGCCTAGGTCCGGCTAGGCCAATTGGGACCTAGCCCCAATTGGGTTCAATTGACCCAGCCGGACCTAGCCCTAGGCTAGGTCCGGCTGGGTCAATTGGACCTAGCCCCAATTGAACCCAATTGGGGCTAGGTCCCAATTGGCCTAGCTGGACCTAGCCTAGGGCTAGGTCCGGCTAGGTCAATTTAGGTCAAGGGTTCGATTTGGAAATTTTAGGGCTAAATTGAACAAATTAAAAGTTAGGGATGCATAGATGGACTAAATTGAAACAAATTCAAAAGTTTAGGGCGGTCACGTGCATGACACATGCCACTTAACGGTCAATTTGGACGGAAAGTTAACGGTGGTACCAAAAGGATACAAAGTTGAAAACATTGGTACCAAAAGTATACAAAAAAATAGAAGTGGTACCTAAAGTGGATTCTGTGCAAAGAAGTGGTATGAAAAGGTACATAATCCCTTGTCGAAATGAAGTTCCAATTTCTAAAGCTCAATAATAAACCATAAATGGTGTCTCTCGCATCTCAACCTACGAAATACTGGCACGTTTTCATCATGAATCACAACAAAATAGACAAGATAAAAATTATAGTCTGGTTACGATCAATCAAATCAAAATAATGAAATAAGAGAAGATGTAAGTATAAATACTCATCTACTATATTATATTAATTCGGCATCGGAAGCCCTCTGATTGATATGTGGACAGTTTGTCCAGTCAGCGTTTACTAATTTAATCGGAATTTAATAGGGGTTCTCTAAATTTAGATACATAATATTGATTGATTGAAAATTAAGAAGTATTTTTATCACTTATTTTGGTCTCTACGCAATTTAAAGAAACAAATTAATTAAAAGTTTCCTTTTAAACAGTAAATCTATACAGTTTGGTTCCGGAAGACCGTAAGCCGCCACGTAAGCAATACATATATAGAATAATATAAACAACTTTATATATATATATATATATATATATATATATATATATATATATATATATATATATTGTAGATTATATTGCCGAAACCCTACGCTCAATTTATAGACATTGACACAAGTTAATTTCATTCTTGCCATTCTTGCTAAAAACCTAAAACCCTAAGACATTATATACATATTAATTGCACGTCAATTTTCATTTAAGTTTTCACTAATATAAAAGAACTTATTGTCTTATGGTCTAGATGCGCTAATTATGCTCTTTGATATTGATTATGGGGTTTAAGAACATGGAGCATGAAGAATTAATGGAATTGTACCGTATAGTTAAAACAGTTTCCTATAGTTAAGACCTCAAACTTCAAGATTTCTTGATGGTTATACAAAGATTGAAGAATCACGACTCATATATAAAGTAGTAGTTGATAAATAAGGTATACAAACTCTCTTTTGTTTGTGCAATCTATTTTAGTCTCTTATTTTCGTGTTGATATGGTTGGTGGAAAATAATTCATCATCGTGTTGCATCGTGAATAGACATAGAGAACGGGTCTTTACAAAAATCTTATTGACTTTGCAGGTCGAATAAGTTTCATCGATCTTCGGTACAAATCAAAGTTTCACTTCGAATAATATGTTTCTTTCTCCATAGTACCAACTTTATTTTTCCTAAAGTACCACCCGGTGAGTTTGCACTTTGACTACACAGACAGGTAGCATCTGCGGATTTGCAGTTGGCTGTTGACGGCGCGGTATGGCTTCACATCGGAAAAGTATGGTCATAAAAATATGGAGCAAAATCGATGACTATTTAAGTAAGCTCCAATTAATTTTACTTTCCCTAACCATCTTACAAAGTACACAAAAATGTTTTTTAATTACCAAAATAAAATATTTTTCTAATATATATGCCATGCTTTCAAACTTTAACTTATCTTTCAAAGTTATAATAATGTTTATAAATTTATTTTTTGAAGGTTTCTATGATAAATAATGTATTGCACAATATTTTTTTTTTTTAATCTTTTGATAGCATTTTCTTTGGATTCCAATTCAAACTTTATCGTAGCAATTCTAATATGTGAGTAAATTTGATTACAAGTCTACCTAAAAAAACTACAGTAATTTATATATATCGTGATGTAAATACCAATCAATATTTCAATTTCATGTGGCAAAAAAAATCAGTTTTCCACAAAAATTATATTAGTTACAACTAACACAATCATTAATAAGAAATAAAATAAACATTTTCCACAAGATAATTATGTTACTAGCTATGTAGTATCCTGATTAGAAAAATTGTAAGAATTATTTGGCAAAAACAATATATTCCAAATGTGTTTTTTTAGGATATGATGATGTGGTAAAAAAAAAAAAAAAGAGACAACATGAATAATAAAATAGTAAGTAGAGGAGAATTAGAAAAATAAAATGATGCAACCAACGTTGCATAAGGTTCGGAAAAGTAAGATATTAACTTAATAAACTGTTAAAAAGTTATTGAACATAAAAAAGCGTAAATATATATATAAAACATAAAAGATAAAAATTATATAAAATTTATCATTTAAATATAATATAATATATAAAAAAAATAAAATAAAAATATAATTAGGTTATTATAGCTTCTATGAAACGGGTATTATAGCTTCTATTTATATTCAGCTAGAGTAGCTTCTATTACTTCTTCTATATAGAACCCACGTTAAGCTCTATTGGGTTTAAGGCATCAACTACGAATATTAATTGGGCTCGACCGTGGAAGTAAGTCATTTTTATTATAATTATTTAAAATTTTCAAATTATAAAATACGCATTAAGTTACATTTAATTAATAAAAAATAATTGAATATTGTTAAAAATTTGTTGATATACTGGCTCATTAATATTTTTTCACCTTTAATATTATTTTTTCACCTTTAATATTACAAACTATTTTTTCACCTTTAATATTGTTTTCTCCCGCGCGGTGCGTGGGCTTAGTATCTAGTTTTAATTAATACATTTTTTATGAATGGAATGAGAATTCAGTTAGTACATATATTCAATTTTTCCAGACAAACCTTTGAATATATGAAATTTCTTATGTGTTTATCCTTTTTAAAGGGGTTAAAGGTCCTTTTGGTACCACATGTTTGCAAAAATTACACTGTTCATACCACTAGTATTTTTTCGTACCGAATTGGTACCATATGTTTCCAAACCTTACTATTTTGGTACCTCCGTTAGGGTTCTGTCAAAAACAGCCGTTAAATGGCATGTGCCATGCACGTGACCAGCCCAAAAATTTCAATTTTGTTACAATTTAGTCCATCTAATACATCACTAACTTTTATTTTGTTCAATTTAGTCCTAAAACTTCAAAATCAAACCATTTTCCCAAATTGACCTAGCCGGACTTAGCCTAGGGCTAGGTCCGACCCTGGGTCATGGTCGCCGGACCCAGGCGACCCCGACCCAGGGTCCCCTGGGTCCGGTGACCCCGACCCAAGGTCGGACCTAGCCCATGGCTAGGTCCGGCTAGGTCAATTTGGGGAAATGGTTTGATTTTGAAGTTTTAGGACTAAATTGAACAAAATAAAAGGTAGGGATGTATTAGATGGACTAAATTGTAACAAAATTGAAAGTTTTGGGCTTGTCACGTGCATGGCACATGCCATTTAACGGCCGTTTTTTACGGAACCCTAACGGAGGTACCAAAACAGGAAGGTTTGGAAACATATGGTACCAATTCGGTACGAAAAAATACTAGAGGTATGAACAGTGTAATTTTTGCAAACATGTGGTACCAAAAGGACCTTTAACCCTTTTTAAAGATGTATGTATTATAAACACTACGACAAAATATTACTTTATAAATAATTATAGAAATATGTCTTTATATAATGGACATACCTGTAAACACCTAATTTTGGTCCGTGCGCGTAGCACGTTCAAAACGTCGTATGTGACGCGTTAAAAAAAAGTATTTAAAATAGGGTTAAGGGTCCTTTTGGTACCACATGTTTGCAAAAATTACACTGTTCATACCGTTAGTATTTTTTTGTACCGAATTGGTACCATATGTTTCCAAACATTACTGTTTTGGTACTTCCGTTACCATTCCGTCAAAAACGGCCGTTAAATGGCATGTGCCATGCACGTGAGCAGCCCAAAACTTTCAATTTTGTTACAATTTAGTCCATCTAATACATCCCTAACTTTTATTTTGTTCAATTTAGTCCTAAAATTTCAAAACCAAACCATTTTCCCAAATTGACCTAGCCGGACCTAGCCATGGGCTAGGTCCGACCTTGGGTCGGGGTCACCGGACCCAGGCGACCCTGACCCAGGGTCGGACCTAGACCTAGCAACCTAGCCCTATGCTAGGTCCGGCTAGGTCAATTGGGACCTAGCCCCAATTTAGGCTAGGTCCCAATTGACCTAGCCGGACCTAGCCTAGGGCTAGGTCCGACCCTGGGTCAGGGTCGCCTGGGTCCGGTTACCCCGACCTAGGGTCGGACCTAGCCCATGGCTATCCGGCTAGGTTTTGGGAAAATTGTTTGGTTTTGAAATTTAGGACTAAATTGAACAAAATAAAAGTTAAGGATGTATTAGATGGACTAAATTGTAACAAAATTGAAAGTTTTAGGCTGCTCACGTGCATGGCACATGCCATTTAACGGCCGTTTTTGACGGAATGGTAACGGAAGTACCAAAACAGTAAGGTTTGGAAACATATGGTACCAATTCGGTACAAAAAAATACTAATGGTATGACCAGTGTAATTTTTGCAAACATGTGGTACCAAAATGACCCTTAACCCTTTAAAATATGGAAGGTCTCGAAGTTTCTAAAGATAGGACTGGTTAAAATAAGACATTCTATGTGCATTAATTATTGTAAAATATTTAGAAAATATGTTAAGTGTATTTATGGTGAACTACATAAATATATATGTATATTTTCAGAATATTAAATGCATATATTTTTCAGATTTTATTTTCCTAGTTTGGGGTCCTAGTTTAGCTATAAATATGTTCCTTTTACATGTAAAAAATACAACACATCAATAATAATACATCAGATCTCGTAACTCGTGCATATTTGTCATCTGGTAAAAAAAGTTCTTTTTTTTTAGGGTTCGGCTAAAATAAACTCGAGTTTATTTCAACTCGATTTCTCAGCCATCAGATTTTACATGTGTAAGAAACATTTTTTTTATCTCTCTTCAATTATGACTGATTCTCTCTCTTGATCTAACGGCTGGGAAATCAAGTTTAAATAAACTCGACTGCATTTTAGCCAGCTGTAAACACTCGATTTTGACCCGGACGTAACGACGTTACACATGATACGTCAAATTCCGGACGCGTCAAGCCACAAAGTCTCAAAAAATGCTTAAGGGCACATTAGGAAAATTATTATAAAATATATTTTAAATTATTTCGAATTTATTTAATATTTTCGGAATATTTAAAAATATATATATAATAATTAGTTTTTTATTTTTAGAAAATTATCTGTAAAGATATATATCCTTAGGAATATTCTCTAGAATAATTATCTGTTAGCATTTTTTTATTTAAATTTTATCTGTAATCTAGACTAGGTTTTTAGTATAAATAGGCGTCTAGGTTTACATTGTAAAGGATACAGAAAACACCACAAAAAGCAATAATACACTATTCATAGAGATCCCTGCATCTTCCACGGTAGGTGAGATCCTTTTTTTTTTTTTTTTTAATTTACTGATTTTTTTTATGAAATAATTTACTGATTTATTAATCTTATTTATTCTTTCTATTTTATTTATGATTAATAGATTAAGATAGTTAAATTGACTTTAATTAGATAATAGGTAAAAAATGCTAATCACATGTTCTAATATTGTTTAGTTCATTACATCACATTGTTAAAGTTAATTTTGTACAAATAATTCGTATATCGATTTATTTAAATTAATTAAATGATAAAAATGGTTAATCATGTATATTTCATCATATTTTGATTATTAAAATTAATTAAGACAATAAAAAGTTAATTGTGCATATTCTTCGTGTTAGTTCGCGTCAATTTAATTATGTATGATAATTGTTAATGTCTCGTTCATAGGCATAACTAATTCATAGTTAATTAACGATGAAACTTGTCAAATTTGTGAAATTAAGTACCGAAAGGGCGTAACTAAAATTTATTTTAATTCGTAATGGAACCCCCGAACTCGAATTTCTGATCGTAGACCGATTTTATACCTAGGTGTGTAATTCGTTATTCGCTTAGATAATTTAGGATTCAAGTTAGCCTTAATTAACTAATGGCGACTCTTTTCAAAATTCGCACGTTTTCAAAACGTAATTCGCCGTAGGTCAGATTTTAGGTCCGACAATTTGGCGACTCTGCTGGGGAAGTTTGAGGGTTCGAGCTCTTTATATTCGCTTATTTTCCATGTTTTTTTTATTTAATCTAATTCTTTTTTTCTCTTGATTAATCTAACTTTGTTTTTCTTTTTTACAGGTACAAAGTGTAGAATTTAAACTAATTATTTTCTTTTTTTGTGGCAATGTTTGAATTCGCACACACCACTTTAGTGTAATATCCAAAATGCCTAAAACCCAGGTAGAACTCTCATTTCAAACGTACGTTCCTTATGCACGGTTTTAAAAAAACTGTTAATTATATTTTGTTCTAAAATATGTGTTTCATGCGCATTATAAAAAAAACCTAGTAAGTTGTAATTCATAATTAACGCATCATTCGCGCATTATTTTCAAAAAAATATTTTCATGAGAAATTTAACTCCCTTTAGCTATTAGAGATTCTAATTTTAAAATGCATTTTGTATACGTTATTTTCAGAAAAAACCAAAAAAACTTTTTAGCTAAGTAGTTAATCCCTTAGTTGTAGATTTTTATTTCTAAACATGTGTTTCAGACGCATTGTTTTTTTTTTAAAAAAAACCTTACCTAAATTTTAATTCTAAATATGCGTCTCATGCGCATTATTTTAAAAAAAATCTTAGGTAAGTTGTAATTTTTGTTAGTGCGTTACGTATGCATTAATTAAAAAAAAAAAAAAACTTTCAGAAAAATTAATTTCTTTAGCTATTAGAGCTTCCTTTCGAACATGCATTTCATATGCATTTTTTTTTTTCTAAAAAAACCTCTTACCTGAATTTTTATTTTTAACATGTGTTTTGTACGCATTATTTTTGAAAAAAACTTTTCAGGTAAGTAGTAATTTTGGTAAGTGTATTGTATATGCATTGCTTAAAAAAAAAAAAAACAAAACAAAACAAAACATGTTAGGAAAATTGTGATTCATCTTTAGCTATTAGAGCTTCTAATTTCGAACGTGCATTCCATATGCATCATTTTAAAAAAAACTTTTTAACTGAATTTTTATTTTTAATAATGCATCCAATATGCATTAATTTAAAAAAAAATTTTAGATAAACCGTAAGCTCTCTTAGTTTTAGGGCTCTTTGTTTAAAAAAACATTTTATCTGAATTTTTAATCAAAAAACGTGCATGTCATATGCATTATTTTCGGAAAAAACTTTCAGGTAAATTGTAATTTTTCTTAGTTGTAGAACTTTTATTTTTAAGTTTGCATCTTATATTTATTTTTGTGCATCTCATATGCATCCTTTAAAAAAAAAAAAAAATTTCGCATGATTCTTAATTTTGAGCAACCAAGATGCATTGATTTTTTTTTTTCCCTCGTTAAAAATATATATATATATATATATATATATATATATATATTTTCAGATAACCTGTAAATTATCTTGACTGTAGAACTTTCATCTCAAGTATGCATCTCATGTGCATCGCATGTGTATTGTTTTAGGAAAAATAATATGTTGATAAACTGTACACATTCTTAGTCGTAGAACTTTTAGTTTCAAACATGTATTCCATGTGTTGTTTTCAAAAACCAGAATGTTTTATTTCATGCATGTGTTTCATACGCATTATTTTTGAAAAAACTTTTCATGTAAGTTGTAAAATTCTGTTAGTGCATTCAATGTGCACCATTTTTTAAAAAAATTAGGAAAATTTGTAATTCCTTTTTGGCTCTTAGAATTTTTTAAATTCAAACATGAATTGCATATGCATCATTTTCAAAAAAACCTTTTTACCTGATTTTTTTTAAGCATGCATTCAATATGCATTATTTTTTTTTATATAAAAAAACATTTCAGGTAATTTGTGACTTTTTTTTTAGCTATAGAGCTTTCAAATTCACGCATGCATCTCAATTGCATTTTAAAAAAATCCACCTGAAATTTTCATTTCAAAATATGCATTTCATATGCATTATTCAGGTAAACTGTTGTAAGTTGTGAATTTCTTAGAATAGAATTTTAACTTTCAAAAATGCATTTCATATGCGTCATTCAGGTAATATGTTTTAAGTTGTAACTTTCTTAACAGTAGAATCTTAACTTTCGAGCATGCATGAGCATTTTTTTTAAAAAAAAACTCAAAGTGTCATTCGTTTTTATCCAAGTTGTATTGCACTTTTTTTTGGCAAGATCGTCATTTCAACATTCGCATGAGCGAGCATTTAAAAAATGGGAGTTTTGATTCTTTTTTGAAAAAATAATTTAACTGTGCAGTTGAGTGCTACTATTCGAGTTTAAACAAAGGATGAGAAAACCTTTTTGAAAAAAAACTTTGTTTTGAGCATTTGTCCCGCGTTCGAGCCAGATAATGCACTCAGCAAACTCAGTAAACTTCATGATGGCGCAAAACACATTTGATCATAAATTTTGATTCATATTCAAAAAAATAATCAAAATCATGAAATGAATGACATCAGAGTTTTCAAAAAAAATCATGCATGATTTCTCATATTCTCTACACTGATTTTTCATTCACTCTTTTCAGGTACCCCTGGTTAAGGTATCATGTACACATAAGTTATGCCGGCTAAATGGGGCAACAAAAAAAAGAACATGCAGTCATCCAGTTGCACAAGGAACAAATGGCACACTCGAGATATCTAACGCTGAGGTGCGTTAAATTGTACTTAATTTTTTCTTTGAGATTTGAGTGTCCCTACTCTTTTGCAGGTCGGATGACCACTTTAACCAATGCCGCAACCGTGTGAAACGTGAGCGCTTAGAAGAGTTTCTATGAAAAATTTCACCTACCATGTGTGAAATTCACACGCTTTCCAAGACGAGGTATACAACCGTTATGTGGTCAGGTTTAAACCATTCAGCGGTAACCATGGGGCATCTCCCTTTGAGATCGGACATGTCAGGAGATGAGAAATTTTTAAGAGATTATCGAGAATCCCGTGAAGATTCAATGTGCCGATCAATGTAGCTTGACTCGATCAACCGAATCCTTTTCCGAAAAAAGTTCTGAAATTTTCAGTCTGCCACTAGGGGGCATATACTTTTCAGCAGGTGTACATATACAAGTTGTGGAGCAGGAGAATCAGGACATGCAGCAGGTCCAGTCGCATAGCGAGCACATTGCCCACTGAAAAATCCAACTCCCAGGTAAGAGAAGTTGTGATCATTTTTATCCCCGAAATTTGAGTTTTTCCTTACTCATTGTGCAGCTTGGATAATCATTCAAATCAAAACTCCTGAAGAACACATCTCGTGTACGGCCCTTCGCTCACCGACCATTCTTATGCCAGCTATCGAATTTATCCCAGATACCTCAGACGATATCTATGCCTAAGTTTACCATTTGCGGACTACTGCGCCAAACTCAACACCATCCATGTGTGTTCATTAATCAGGTCATTCGTCCAGCATGCGAGGAATTATGAACCAGTCAGATGTAGCCGTGGGGCATTCCTGTTAAGATCAAGCATGGTTGAAGATAGAAGACATCCAGAGATCTTCCTATTAAAAAAGATCGAGATTCCATGAAGATCGACCGTGCTAATGAAAGAGCATTTGAGAGGAAGAAGAAGAAATTATTGTCGGTGTCGCCCACCCATTGAAAGGATCCTCCATTCAAGACATCGACATAATCAACTTATTTGACAATTTTTCCTCCGGAGAAGTTCCGAGAAATTAAAAGGTTTAATCTGCTATTAGGGGCATGTAACATAGTTGTTGTTGATTAATTTCTGTAGATTTTTCTTTCCATTTGAAAAAAGAAAAAAAGAGAGAAAAAAATAAATTCCCGTTAGGTTGAAAACCTAGGCAAAAGTCAGGGAGAGGGGCATGATTGAAAACCCGCACGGGCAGTCATGGCAAAAGGTGAGATGAAAAAAGAAGCCAAAAAAAAAAAAAAATCCTTTAAGGGTCATTGCCGCCCTTTAATCGGCTACAGAAAAATAAAGAAAGCGTTCGTACAAATCTTGTGAGAGCAATGAAGCGATAAAAGGGTCATAGTTGTTCCTAAATCAACTACAAGTAAAAGGGTCACAGTCATCCCTAAAATGACTATATAAAAAAGGGCCACGGCCACCCTTCAAATGGCTACAGATAAAGAGCGATCCCGCAACATAAAAAACGGAGAATAAGTGAAAGGGCCACAGCCACCCTCCAAACGGCTAAAGATAAAAGAGTGACCCCGCGAATCTTGAAAGGGCGGGAAAATAAAAAAGGGCCACAGTCGTCCCTAAAACGACTACAAAAAGGACCACAACCACCCTACAAATGGTTACAGATAAAGAGCGCTCCCGCAACATCAAAAGCGGAGAATAAGTGAAAGGGCCATAGCCATCCTCCAAACGGCTAAAGATAAAAGAGTGACCCCGCGAATCCTGTGAGGGCGGGAAAATAAAAAGGGCCACAGTCGTCCCTAAAACGACTACAAAATAAAGGGCCACAGCCACCCTCCAAACGGCTACAGATAAAAGGGTGACCCCGCGAATCTTGTAAGGGCGGGAAAATAAAAAAGGTCACAGTCATCCCTAAAACGACTACAAAATAAAGGGCCACAACCACCCTTCAAACGGCTACAGATATTGAGCACTCTCGCAACATTGAAGGCGGGAAATGAGTGAAAGGACCACAGCCACCCCTAAAATGGCTACCTACAAAGAATGTTCCTCGAATCCTGGGAGGATGGGAGATTGTTGAAAGGGCCATAGCCACCCTCAAAATGGCTACATATAAAGAGTATTCTCGTGAATCTTGTGAGGCCGGGAAATCATTTGAAAGGGCCACAGCCACCCTTAAAACGGCTACAAATCGAAAGAGCGCTCCCGGAACATCGACGATGGAAATAAATAAAAGGGCCACAGCCACCCTCCAAATGGTTACAAATCAAAAGAGCTCTCGCAACATTGAAGACGGTGAGGAAAGGGTCACAGCCACCCTCCAAATGACTACAAATACTCCCACATCGAGACGGGAAATAAAGTACGGGTCACAGCCACCGTTTAATCGGCTACTAAAAAAGAGCGCTTCCGTTAGTTTGAAAACCCGAAAGGGCAGCCAAGGAAAAATTAGGAAATGAGGGGCATGATAGCAAATTCAGAAATTGCAATCATGGCAAAAGGAGAGAAAATAAAATCCCGATGGAGTAAAAAATTCCAGGGGCAATCCATGCAAAAATTGGGAAAACCGAGGGGCACTGTCTAAAAATTCTGACAGTGGAAAAATGAGAGAATATGAGAGATTAAGAAAAAAAATCCCACTAAGTTGTCGCGTCATGCACAGTTTAGGCAAAAATTAGTGACATGCATTCAAGTCGTCAAGCCACTAGAGGCTCTTCTCCAACGGACGCCACTAGAGGCTCTTCTCCGACGGACGCCACTAGAGGCTCTTCTCCGACATACGCCACTAGAGGCTCTTCTCCAACGGATGCCACTAGAGGCTCTCCTCCGACATATGCCACTAGAGGCTCTTCTCCGACAGACGCCACTAGAGGCTCTTCTCCAACGGACGCCACTAGGGGCTCTTTTCAAAATACTCGTCACTGGAGGCTTTACTTTCCGCACCGCCACTGGAGGCTTTTCCTTGTCGCACGCCACTGGAGGCTTTTCCTTGTCGCACGCCACTGGAGGCATCATCGATCGAGGTTTTTACTTTACTGTACGCCACTGGAGGCTTTCCTTGTCGCACACCACTGGAGGCATCGTCGATCGAGGTTTTTCTTTTATGCACGCCACTGGAGGCTTTACTTTTCCGCACGCCACTTGAGGCTTTACTTTTCTGCACGCCACTGGAGGCTTTACTTTTCCGCACGCCACTGGAGGCTTTACTCTTCTGCACGCCACTGGAGGCTTTACTTTCCCGCACGCCACTGGAGGCTTTACTTTTCTGCACGCCACTGGAGGCTTTACTTTCCCGCACGCCACTGGAGGCTTTACTTTTCTACACGCCACTGGAGGCTTTACTTTTCTGCACACCACTGGAGGCTTTACTTTGTCGCACGCCACCGGAGGCATCGTCGATCGAGGACTTTACTTTCTGCACCGCTAATGGAGGCACCGCCAACAGGCGTCCCGCCGACAGAGGTTTTATCTTTCCGCACCAGAATAAGCATATGAGCCACCTTGAAGACTTTGAAGAATTGGAAGAGAATATACTTTCTGGTCAAAATCAGTATTTCTTCGTCTTTGGACGAACCCCTTCGAACACGTTCTATGGGAGTCCGTCCAAAGAGGGGCAAACTGTAAACACTCGATTTTGACCCGGACGTAACGACGTTACACATGATACGTCAAATTCCGGACGCGTCAAGTCACAAAGTCTCCAAAAATGCTTAAGGGCACATTAGGAAAATTATTATAAAATATATTTTAAATTATTTCGAATTTATTTAATATTTTCGGAATATTTAAAAATATATATATAATAATTAGTTTTTTATTTTTAGAAAATTATCTGTAAAGATATATATCCTTAGGAATATTCTCTAGAATAATTCTATGTTAGCAGGTTTTTAGTATAAATAGGGGTCTAGGTTTACATTGTAAAGGACACAGAAAACACCACAAAAAGTAATAATACACTATTCATCGAGATCCCTGCATCTTCCATGGCAGGTGAGATCCTTTTTTTTTTTTTTTTTTTTTTTTTTAAATTTTTTAATTTACTGATTTTTTTTTGATGAAATAATTTACTGATTTATTAATCTTATTTATTCTTCTTATTTCATTTATGATTAATAGATTAAGATAGTTAAATTGACTTTAATTAGATAATAGGTAAAAAAATGCTAATCATATGTTATAATATTGTTTAGTTCATTACATCACATTGTTAAAGTTAATTTTGTACAAATAATTCGTATATCGATTGATTTAGATTAATTAAATGATAAAAATGGTCAATCATGTATATTTAATCATATTTTGATTATTAAAATTAATTAAGACAATAAAAAGTTAATTGTGCATATTCTTTGTGTTAGTTCGTGTCAATTTAATTATGTATGATAATTGTTAATGTCTCGTTCATAGGCATAACTAATTCATAGTTAATTAACGATGAAACTTGGCAAATTTGTGAAATTAAGTACCGAAAGGGCGTAATTAAAATTTATTTTAATTCGTAATGGAACCCCCGAACTCGAATTTCTAATCGTAGACCGATTTTATACCTAGGTGTGTAATTCGTTATTCGCTTAGGTAATTTAGGATTCTAGTTAGCCTTAATTAACTAGTGGCGACTCTTTTCAAAATTCGCACGTTTTCAAAACGTAATTCGCCGTAGGTCAAATTTTAGGTCCGAAACCAGCCCCTTTTTTTTTAATTCATGGCTGCAGCTCCATGACTGTCGGAGATCTCCTAGCCCCATCAGACCACCGTATCCGCCGCTCCACGCCGTCGTTCCCGCCGCCACTCCCGTCCGCGTCGCCCGCCTTCGCTCCGTTGTGACCGCGCCTCTCTCTCTCTCTCTCTCTCTCTCTCTCTCTCTCTCTCTCCCTCTCTCGCCCGTCGTGAGGACACCCGCCGGCACTTGTTCAGCCGCGACCTGCCTCGCCGGACCACCAGCTCCGTCACTGCTGCTGCCCGGAACGTCGCTGCGCCGCCCCTGTATCACCTTCCTTTACTGAAGTTGTTGCCGGTGTGTTTGCTGCTGCTCCCCGCTCTCGTTGCTGCGCTGCCGGCGCTGTCTCCGACCCATCCGTTATGCCGACCAGTGTCGTCCGGTCGCAGCCCACCACCCATCGTCGCCGCAGTCGCCAGGGCCACTCCCTTCCATCCCGCTCAGGTAATTAAGCCGTCCTCTCTTCTTCTTCTTCTTCTTCTTTTTTTTTTTTAAATTATTCTGTTATTATATTTATTATATTATATTTAATGTAGTTTGTTTATTTTACTTATTAGTTTAAATATAGTTTGATTTAATTTAACCGTGTAGAATGTTTAATTGATCAAGATGTATGTTATTTAAGCATGTTTGATAATTTTTGGTGTTTTAGATTCCATTTTTATTAGAAGTTATAGATTTTAATTAGTTTGTAGGCTTAGATTAATGTTTGATAATAATTTTCATAGGATAAAAATTTGATTAAACTTTGACATCGTTAGATTAATCTGACGTAACATATATTAAAAAAATAAATTGGCAAATTAAGTGTATTGAGTACTGAAAGGGCGTGATGGATATACGCATGATTCAGGCTCGGTTTTAATTATTCGGACCTCGTACGCGCACGAGACCCACTACGAAACCCAATTTTGAGCTAACCGGGGGAAACCGGGCAAGTCGCGAACTTGCCCGGCACCCCCGGGGGCTTACCCGGAATAGCTTACCCAGAATTTCCGGGTAAGCTTAGCACCTCGGGGGGTGTCGCGCACCCCCCCCATTTTGTCTCGAATGTATAGGAGACCCGATTTCTAACTAACTCCTTTGTGTCCGAGACCTATGTTTCGAAGGCGCGCGCGTCCCGCTCGTGACAGCCGCCTGAGACGCGCGTCAGAGTCCTTTTGCCAAAGCTCTCCCCTGCATCCCGGTTCACATTTCCACATTGAACCGGACCAAAACCGGTCTACGGTCTAAGGTTGCCTATAAATAGCCACCTTGGGGGTAAACATTTTCAAGTCACTTTGGGTGAGAATTAGGAAAAGCTCTGACCTCTCTCTAAACTTTCTCTCTCTAGAAACTGTCTAATGTTGATCGTCGGCACCCCCCCCTCTCCACGGGAGTTGCTTGGTAATGCTCCTCTCGCAGGTACGGATAGGCAGCTAGCGAGAGAGCCCGAAGGACTTAGTGCGATCAGAAGACGAAGGCAAAGGCCCGTGCACGACCCTAGGAGACTGACTTGGCCCAGACAAGCTCGCACCCAACCCGAAGACATCGACAAGTTACTCAGCGGACAGCCCGCGATAACTTGGTCGAAACACTTGGCGCCGTCTGCGGGCTTCGAACAGAAAGCCTGCGTTACTCAAACGAACAAGCAAGATGGAAATCACATACACCATACACGGAGGCTTCAGTGCAGGGGGCGAAACCTCTTACGCAAGGGAGAGGTACGCCGCCGGGAAAAGTGAAAAGCCACAGGAACCAGACGGAGAAGACACAATCATGGAAGACGTCATAGGCTTCTCAGCCAAAGACAGAGAGCACATAACGTTCCCCCACAACGACGCCTTAGTCATTCAAATGACTATTGATGACGTGGAAGTGAAGCGAATTCTTAGACGGAGGCTCCGCCCCAAACGTGCTAACAAAAGACATTGTCCTAGCACTCGGAAGAAAGAAGGCCATACAAACAATGAACTCACCTCTAGTGGGATTCATGGGAGATGCCAGCTACCCGCTGGGCACCATTACCCTTCCGGTAATTTTGGGCGAAGGAGAAAGACGTCTGAATATCGATGTACTATTCATAGTAGTCGAGAAGCTAAACGCCTACAATGGCATTCTCGGATACACGACCATGAACGAATGGAGAATGGTGCCTTCAACGGCCCACCTAAAGATCAAATTCCCAACCATTGCAGGTGTGGGAGAAGTTAGAGGAAACCAACAAGTAGCAAGAGAATGCCACAATGTTGCACTACAACAAAACTTAAGGGGAAACATGCCAGTAATACCCACCATCGACGAAGACCCAAGAGATGACTACGGGAGGCCTACAGCGATGGACGAACTCCGTGAATTCAAAATCGATGAGCCAGAAAGAATGGTGCGCGTAGGAGCATCATTATCAGAAGACGAAGTGATTGAAATCACAGCGCTCCTAACAGAATACAAAGACTTATTCGCATGGTCCCCAAAGGACATGCCAGGAATAAGCCCAGATGTCATTTGCCATAAACTCAACATCAACAAAGATGCTCGAGTAGTGAAACAAAAGCTAAGATCGATAGGAGGAGACAAGAGGTTGGCCATTCGCGAGGAGGTAGGCAGACTGCTTGATGCAGGCTTCATTGAAGAATCCAAGTATCAAACTTGGGTAGCCAACCCTGTAGTTGTTCCTAAACCAAATGGCAAGTCAAGAATGTGCATCGACTACAGAGACCTCAACAACGCAAGCCCAAAAGATTCATATCCGCTCCCACGGATTGATCAATTGGTAGATGCGACTGCGGGCCATGAACTGATGACAGTTATGGATGCATACACGGGATACAACCAAATCCCAATGTTTTGGCAGGACGCCCCACATACGGCATTCTACGCTGACAACGAAATTTATAACTACAAAGTTATGCCTTTCGGGTTAATCAATGCGGGGGCAACCTACCAAAGAATGGTCAATCTCATTTTCGGAGATCTGATTGGCGATAAAATGGAGGCGTACGTGGATGATATGGTCGTGAAATCCAAGAAAAGAAAGAACCACGCAGATGACCTACGCATAATCTTCGAGAGAATGCGTCAATACCAAATAAGACTAAACCCCGCAAAGTGCGCTTTCGGGGTACAGTCAGGAAAAATACTTGGATTTATGGTGAGCGAAAGGGGCATTGAAGCAAACCCTGAGAAGGTGAAGGCAATTGAAGAAATGGCCTCTCCAACAAAACACAAAGAAGTACAACAGCTCAACGGGCGCCTCGCAGCCCTGAACAGATTCCTGGCCAAAATCGGAGATAGAGCCCTCCCTTTCTTCGAAGTGCTACGCGCAAACAAGAAGTTTGAATGGACAAATGTCTGTGAAGAAGCCTTCCAACAACTCAAACAACACTTGAAGACGCTCCCAAGACTAGCAAAGCCACTTCAAGGGGAGCCTCTTTTTCTCTACATATCAACTAGCAACACGGCAGTTAGCTCTGTACTAAGAAAGGAAAAAGGAGGGGCGCAACTCCCGATCTATTACGTGAGCAAAACACTGGCCAAGTATGAAGTCAATTACGTACCAATTGAGAAGCACTTGTACGCGCTTGTGATAGCCGCACGCAAGCTAAGGCCTTACTTCCACGCGCATGAAATAACGGTCCTCACAGACCAGCCTTTGAAGCACATCCTTGCAAAACCAAACATGTCAGGGAGATTGACGAAGTGGTCTGTAGAGTTAAGTGAATTCCGCATTCATTTCGCTCCACGGACAGCCATCAAAGGGCAGGCCTTGGCAGACTTCATAGCAGAGTTCACAGGAATCGAGCCCGACCCACAAGTTGAAGTCCAAACAAATGTCCCACCCGCAGGAGTTTGGGAAATGTACACGGACGGATCATCCAACACCGGAGGCGCGGGGGCAGGACTATTACTAATCCCACCCGACGGCTCAGACCCCTTGAAGTACGCTTTGAACTTAACATTCAGAGCGACGAACAATGAGGCAGAATATGAGGCACTGATAACAGGCCTCAGGATAGCCAAAGGAGTTGGGGTGGAACACTTACGAGTAAAGTGTGATTCACAACTGGTCGTCAACCAGGTCAAAAGAGAGTACACTGCAAAGTCCGAAAACATGCAGAGATACTTGACACAAGCAAAGGAGTTAGTAGAAAGTTTCAAAACTTTCGACATAACTTCCGTTCCACGAGAAGAAAACCAGGAGGCCGATGCTCTAAGCAAATATGCCCAAAACAATGAACAAGGCAAAGAGACACACTTTGTGGAATAATATCCGTCATAGACCAATTCGAAGTAATGGCCATTGACGAAGAGGAAACTTGGATGACACCAATCCAAGCATACCTCGCAGGAGGGACCCTACCGCGAGACAAAACTCAAGCAAGCAAGATCGAAAGGGTAGCTGTAAACTACGCCTTGATCGAGGGACAGCTCTACAGAAAGGGTTATTCTACACCCTACCTAAGGTGTATCACAAGCACAGAAGGAACAACGGTACTAGAAGAACTCCATGGAGGAATGGCTGCCTCGCACGAAGGAGCTCGTGCGTTAATCCGCAAAGCCTTGAACTTGGGCTACTATTGGCCAACAATGAGAGCTCAAGCAACGAACATGGTGACAGAATGCGAAACATGTCAACTATATTCAAGGAACATCACAGCTCCAGCAGCAGAATTAAGCCCAATTTCAAGCACATGGCCATTCGCACAATGGGGCATTGACTTGATCGGTCCACTCCCAAAATCGAAGGGCCAAGCAAAGTTCATAGTCGTCGCAATCGACTACTTCTCAAAATGGATTGAGGCTAAGCCACTGGCGCGCATCACAGACACACAAATCATGGACTTCATCCGAAACTACATAGTGGCTCGCTACGGTGTCCCGAAGATACTCATTAGTGACAACGGTGCCCAATTCAGGAGTGGAAATATGCAAAATTTCTGCGAACGTCTCAAGATAGACCACCGTTTTGCATCAGTGCATCACGCACAGACAAACGGCCAGGTCGAGTCAGCAAACAAGATAGTCCTGGACGGACTAAAGAAGAGAGTCCATGCTCTGAAAGGAGGTTGGGTGGACCAGCTAAGCAGTGTTTTATGGGCTGTGCGCACAACACCCAAAGAATCAACAGGTGAAACACCCTTCAGCCTAGTCTATGGAACCGAGGCAGTGGCACCTATCGAAATCGCCGTCTCTTCATACAGAACGACGCATTTTGACCCCCAAACCAATGAGGAAGAAAGACGCCTCGACCTACAGCTAACAGACGAACAAAGATGGAAATCAGAACAAGTTCAAGCAAAGATGCGCCTAGCCACATCCAGATACTACAACAGAAAGGTCAAGGCGCGACAATTCCACGTGGGAGAAATGGTGTGGAGAAGAAACGAATTCTCACACCTGGACCAAATCAACAAAATGTCCCCCAAGTGGGAAGGCCCCTACAAGATAGTAGCGGTCCCATACATTAATGCATACCGCATCCAAGATGTTAACGGGAACGAATTGCCTAACACTTTCAGCGGGGGACACTTGAAGAAATTCCATGCATAAACAAGAAAGGAAAACATAGAACTAAAAGCCGTAGTATCAAGCTTTTTAGTCTTCATTACTTTAAAAGAAGGAGATGTATAACTCCATACTTGCGCATCAAATGAAGTTATGTTGTAAGTACTAACAAAATTCATGTCTCTTGTAGGCACACTATTAACTCACATACAACGCCTAAGCTTACAATCAAGGCATCAAAACACAACAACAGTGACAACAGGCCAACCCATACAAGGCTCATCACTACAACAAAAGCAAAGGACGCACGACTCATCCAAGGAGTTGGAATATTTTCATCAAGGATGTGGACGTACTAATCTATTCACATCCTTGCCAAGCCGGGGGACAAATGGTTCCTTAGGGTTCCTCCCTCGCAAACAAATGCAAGTGTCGGACGTACTAATCTATCCACACTTCGCCACAATACAAGGATGTGAACGTACTAATCTATTCACATCCTTGCAAAAAGTCGGGGGACAAGCGGTTCCTTAGGAATCCTCCCTCGCAAACAAATGCAAGTGTCGGACGTACTAATCTATCCACACTTCGCCGCAGTACAAGGATGTGGACGTACTAATCTATTCACATCCTTGCAAAAGAAGGACAAGCGGTTCCTTAGAGTTCCCCCCCTTCCCATAAATTGCAAGTGTCGGACGTACTAATCTATCCACACTTCGCAATCCAACAATCTAACCAAGGATGTGAACGTACTAATCTATTCACATCCTTGCAAAAGAGAGAAAGCGATTCCATATGGATCCCCCTCACAAAAAGTGTCGGACGTACTAATCTATCCACACTTCACTATCCTATGTTATGACTTAAATAACAAAGAGATATTCAGTTATCACAACTATCTAATGCATTCATGACAAGCATATATATATATATAAGATCAAACAGGTCTACGATAGCAAGTCCAAACATCAAACAACAGACAAGTCCTAAACAAGCCCTTCGCCAAAATACTACGCATGCAAAGGAACAAACAAACACACAAAGGGTCCATATCGACCTAGTCAAGGAGATGGCGCACATCAACCTCGCAGTCCTCCGTCGCAAAGGGATCACATGCAGGGGTATCACCAAAGATATCAGCATCCCGCTCAAAGCTAAACATCGGCTCACCATCTGCACTAATGGTGTCCTCCACCTGAAGAGAGGAAGACCCCCCCCCCCCCCCCCCCCCCCCCAAATCACTCAAACCAATCACTCCAACAGCATCCAATTTCTCAAAGGGAAACTGGGGGGCAAGACGATGCATCAGAGGAACGAAGTCATCAAGAAACTCCTTCTTCAAAGACTCATAACTCGCCTGAACGGCGGAAAGGAAAGGCTCGCTCTGAGGATACCGCTTAAAAGCGCCGGCCTTGCCTTCCGAAAAGCCGTCCTCCTTCGCCTTTTGCAACTCGGCAGCCCGCACCCCCTCCCGGAGTGCCATCCGATCCTTCACAGCAGACAGCTGATCTCGGATCTCGACAACACGAGCTTGACTCGAGGCAAGTGCATCAGATAATATGAGAAGCTCCCCAGCATGGCCTTTCGCATCCTCAGTCAAAGAGACCTGCTCCTTCATTAGCTCCTCATGGCTCTCCAGAAGCTGATCCTTCTCATCAGAAAGCTCGATGACAAAAGAGGATAAGTTGGCAATATCAGCATTAACCTGCATCAAAAAGAGTATACCTATCAAAACAAGTGCAACAATGAACGAATCACTTCTAAGAAGGATAAACACTCACCGGAGCGAAGACCCCGACGTTCTCCTCTACAAAGGCGCGCGCACTAGCAGAATTCGGGGGGCACTCCTTCCGGTCTGCAGGGGGAACAGACCTCTGCACCACCCGAACGCCAACTTCAGGAGTGCTCAAGGACGCATCCTTGGGAAAACGAAGGCGGGTACCCGAATAGGGCACCCACACACCACCTGTGACGTCACGTTCAAAGCGACGGACAAGATCACTTCTGCGAAGCGAAGGAAGTGGAGGGATGTCTGCAAAGCACAAGCATAAGCAAACATACAAGCAAAAAATGCTAAGTACATAAAAAGAGATACCACACACCTGAAACTGGGGGGACCTCCTCCGCTGTCACATGCATCGGCTCGGGGGCAGGAGGGACGCGCTCAGCAACATGCTTCCTCTTATCGCGTGAAGGCATACGTGAACCTGGGGAGACCTCGTCCGCCGTCCCATGCCTCGGCCCGGGGGCAGAAGGGACGCGCTCGGCAACTTGCTTCCTCTTATCACGAGAAGGCAAGACAGACGTTCCCTCAACTCTCGAGCGCTTAGGATCACCCGAGGCACGCGCCGCAACATCGGTCCTCTTAACGGAGGGGCGCCGAGAGGAGTCAGCAACGGGTTCCTCCCGCTCCCTCTCAGCAGGCGCGCGACCTGCAAACAGGGAGAAGAAAACATTGGAACTACAAATAGAATACAGCCGAAAACGATAAAAAGGGAGAAGTACTTTACCCATAGGTCCTTTTCCTCGCCCATGACGAGGCCCTTCAGCAGGGGCCGGAGCAGCAACAGGGAGCCCTCGCGCAGCATCAGTCTGCAATGCCAGCTGCTTGTTAAGAAACCAACCTACAGGATAACATAAGACAAGGTTATAAAAATTCGAAAGCATACCAAGACACCCTGGGAAGAAGATACGATGATGCCTGCGGCAAGCAACTCCTCTTCAGAACCCTGAGTCAAAGGGACTATAGCCCCCGCCTGATTGTCGCGAAATATCTCGCGAAAGGCCTTCTCATCCTGAGGGGTATACTCGGAAAAGGAGGGGACAGGGTCACGCTCCAGGACATGACACGTCTCCCACTTAGTCCCGACGTCGCTCACAAAGAAATAATGATTCTGCCATTCCTGGGAGCGAGGGTAAGGGGTGGCAAACCGCCCGCTCGGCTTCCACTTGGCACCCCCAAGGCCAAATGAGGAAAGGCAAGGCCACCGGCTGCAAAAGGTGGACAACCCCGATTTGTCTCGTCGCTCCAGGCGGTAGAAGGTCCGGAAGAGAATCAAGGAGTAAGCCCATGAGTGCTTGTGGCACTGAATACGAAAACAGGTCCACGCGTGAAAAGCAGCAGGGGAGATATTGAGGGGCGAGATGTGGAAATGACGACATAACCGGACAAGATCCTTGCAGTAAGGAAAACGCAAGCCCTCCTCTATCTGTCCCGTGTAAACTACATCTAGGTCCACGGGAGGGACGGTAACTGAGCCAACTTCGACATCTTTGCATATGTCAAACGGGAAGAACGCTTCAGAAAGAGGACAGACCCCCGACTTATCTACGCTCTCCACAAACTCCTCAGTCGTAATACGATTGGGAGGATAGGTCTGAGTCATCGCAATGGCTTCATGGCTAACACCTGTCCCGGGAAAGTCGAGTTGGAGTAAAAGGGGGGTGTCCTCGCTTATCTCCAAACCATCATAAGAAAAGTAATATGTGCAAAGAAGGGGATCGGAAGACTCACTCATCTCAGCAGTTCGGGGATGACAGTTTCCAGGAACGCTCTAAGTATCAAAGACACGCGCGTGCAAGCCCGTCAACCAAACCCTGAAAAAACCATACACAACTCAGTCAAAAACCAGGGCCACGTATCAACACCATTCACCAAGCCCTTTGCGAGGGCATCCAACCCAATGGACCAACTGTCCGCGAGCAAACAGCTAGGGACCCTCCCGCTCGGGAGTCAAAAGTCCCTACGCTCACCAAAGGCCTACGCCATCTACTAATCAAATTTCCATATATTTGTGCAATGTGACACAGGTATTCAAGCATTCCACAAAGCGATAAGTTCAAGAGCTAAAGAAATCCAAGGCATGCAAAGTTGGTCATAATTACCAAAATGCCATCCAACCACATTTCGATCAAATTTTATCCCAAAAACGGCTCAAGGCTCCGGGGGCACATACAAGCAGCTCAAATACACTTAAGCAAGCCCATTACATGTCACGGGGAAACTTACCCCTACCCGAACAATTCAAAGAGCATTCGGGTCAACTAAGCCTCCGATAAGCATAAGCTACCGAGTGATCACCTAAACTCCGGGGGCACGACTATCTACTCACAAATAATCGAGGAGTCATTATCATACTCGGGGGCATCATATCAAGTCACCCACATCAAAATACAAAGGGTCGAACTTTTTGCTCAAATATGTCTGATTTCGAACCTCCGCGATTTCACCTCGGTTGACTGAAACCTAAGGGCCTCTTCACAAAGGGAGTTCGCTAACCATAACTCTATCTATCTACATTTAAAGTTTGGCCAAAAACGAATTTTGAAAAATCAAGCCAAAATTTCACTTAGGCATTTCATCAAACACCTATCATGCACCTTATTGAAATTCGAAATTTGCAGCCCTAAAGGTCCAATTACCATCAATAAAAGGAAGGAGAGGACATTACCGATCAATACCCGGCGAGAAGGACTCGAAAACGGGCCAAATCGGGTCCAAATTGGACCCGTAAACAGTGCAGCCGCCGCCGCCCGCAGTGCTGCCGCCGCCGCCGCCTCGCCGCTGCCGGGCCGCCGTGATCTCGCCGGTGGTAGTCCTGGTGATGGCCGGCCGAAATGGGGTCACACTAATACCCTAAAGTGAATTCCTAAATCACTACCGTAGACTCTCCAAAACCCTCTCAACAACCTATTCAAATGTGTATAGTTTTATAAACTATCACAAAGAGGGGGGACTACACAACCTAACAAGCACCATACATCCAAGAGGTACACTCACATCCACCCTCCTTTTTTTAAAGTTGTTGATAACTTGGATTTTCACCATCAATTGACTTAGCTAAATTTAACTAAGTTATTTCAAATGGTCTCCACTACTTGAAAACATTATTTTTATGATTTTTCATATCAAGTCCATCACATGTGATTTTCCAAACCCGGCATTATTTCATTTACTAAAACCGTCGTCTCGCCGTCAAGACGGCCGTCTCGGACGACGGGCTCCCGAAAACCATCATATTGCATGAAAAACGTTTTATCAAAACTTTCATGATTTATTATCGTTTTAGTACAATTAGTCATGGTATGAACGTTCCAAATGTATTCGATCATCTTACAAACCCGAAAAATCTCATGTGTGCTCACGCCTCATTTTTTCCAAAACCACATGTATCATGTTACTTGTAGTCCGTTGTGCTACTAACCCTTTGCGTAGTTGTCAAGCATGACCATCTCAAAAAACTAAGGCAAGAAGCTCGCCTGAGCCGCGCGTATCCACCATTGGTAGGTCAAAACTCAAGGTGAGCGGACGACCCAAATCACGCGTATACCCTATCTTAAAATAGAGTTAAACAAAGGTCAAGCCATTATTTAACTCGGGGGCAAGTGATGGATATACGCATGATTCGGGCTCGGTTTTAATTATTCGGACCTCGTACGCGCACGAGACCCACTAACAAACCCAATTTCGAGCTAACCGGGGGAAACCGGGCAAGTCGCGAACTTGCCCGGCACCCCCGGGGGCTTACCCGGAATATTCCGGGTAAGTCTAGCTTACCCGGAATTTCCGGGTAAGCCTAGGCTCAACCGGAATTCCGGGTAAGCCTAGGCTTACCCGGAATTCCGGGTAAGCTTAGCACCTCGGGGGGTGTCGCGCACACCCCCCATTTTGTCTCGAATGTATAGGAGACCCGATTTCTAACTAACTCCTATGTGTCCGAGACCTATGTTTCGAAGGCGCGCGCGTCCCGCTCGTGACAGCCGCCTGAGACGCGCGTCAGAGTCCTTTTCCCAAAGCTCTCCCCTGCATCCCGGTTCACATTTCCACATTGAACCGGACCAAAACCGGTCTACGGTCTAAGGTTGCCTATAAATAGCCACCTTGGGGGTAAACATTTTCAAGTCACTTTGGGTGAGAATTAGGAAAAGCTCTGACCTCTCTCTAAACTTTCTCTCTCTAGAAACTGTCTAATGTTGATCGTCGGAGTGAGCGCACCAAGCACCCCCCCCCCTCTCCACGGGAGTTGCTTGGTACGGATAGGCAGCTAGCGAGAGAGCCCGAAGGACTTAGTGCGATCAGAAGACGAAGGCAAAGGCCCGTGCACGACCCTAGGAGACGGACTTGGCCCAGACAAGCTCGCACCCAACCCGAAGACATCGACAAGTTACTCAGCGGACAGCCCGCGATAACTTGGTCGAAACAGGGCGTAGTTAAAAATTTATATTTTTAATTCGTAACCCCCGAATCCGAATTTCTCTTCGTAGACCAACTTTATACCTAGGTGTTTAATTCGTTATTCGCTTAGGTAATTTAGGATCCTAGTTAGCCTAATAATTAACTAGTTGCTTTTCAAAATCCACGTTTTTCAAAACGTAATCGCCTTAAGTTTGATTTTAGGGTATGACAATACCAAATACTTTCAATCAATAAAAATATCTTTAGTTAATTTAAATTATTATCACAATTTTAATATTTATTTTAAATAACACAGGTGATGTCTTTTGATAACCCCTAATCAGGACACCCAACAGAAAAATAACAATAAGGGATAAGGGTTCCTTTGGTACCACTTCTTTGGGCAGAATCCACTTTTGGTACCACTTTTTTTTTTTTTTTTTTTTGTACACTTTTGGTACCAACGTTTTCCAATTTGTACCATTTTGGTACCTCCGTTAGAATTCCGTCCAAAATGGCCGTTAAACCCCCATGTGTCATGCACGTGACCAAAAACTAAACTTGGCTAGACGGATTTACCCTTAGGGATAAGTGTTCTTTTGGTACCACTTCTTTGAGCAGAATCCACTTTTGGTACCACTTTTTTTTTTTTTGTATATATATGATATTTATATATAAAATATACATTTATTTCATGAAGTAATTTTTTAATGCGTTTTAAAATTTAAAATTGTCAATTATGTCTATACTCTAATTGAGTTTAAACTTATTGATAGTTTCACAACGTGTCAATATATTTTACTCTTTTTGGCCATATCAATAATATCTAACCATTTCACAAAAAAAAAAAAAAATCTAACTTTTTTTTGGCCAAGTGAATTCATTAATATTCAAAGAATATTGTTCATATACATCATGGTGAGAAAAACTTAAGATCCTTATTAACTAAAAGTAAAAGAGAGAGTGGGGTTGGGAAACTCAATTATCACTACACAATCTCTTTTTGCATTGTATCGCAATCCAGTTTGCACATTCATTTGTCTTCCTTGGGATATCATTTAGCACGCCAAAAGATCCGGGGAAATCTGAGATGCTATGATGCTTTCCACCACTGGGGCTATTCTCCACGGAATTTGGTGTGACTCTTCCATTAAGCCCCAACTTCTGACATTGAACTTGTTCTTTCAAATTCATCTCAGCTCGTAAGTCCATTATGCATCACAAACTACACAAATCGTAGTCAAACACAGTTCCATAAGCTAGGCTGTTTATTTTTGTTTAGCCCAGCTTTATACAAGGAAGAGATGTACATGAGCAGGAAGAGACATTTGATGATATTGTAAATGGCCAAGTCTATATAAAACAAACAAGGCGGACTCGAAACCTATACATATATTATAGGGATAAGGGTTCTGTTAAACTCGCTCTTGGCCAAAAGTGTAAAAAAAAAAAAAGTGGTAACCAAAAGTGAATTCTACCCAAAGAAGTGGTAAATCCGTCCAGCCAAGTTTAGTTTTGGTCACGTGCAGGGCACATGGGGTTTTACGGCCATTTTGGACGAAATTCTAACGGAGGTACCAAAAGGGTACAAAATGGAAAACGTTGGTACTAAAAGTGTACAAAAAAAAAAGTGGTATCAAAAGTGAATTTTGCCCACAGAAGTGGTACCAAAGGAACCCTTATCCCTAACAATAATGTATGTAGTGTGTGGGAATCATATAAAATATGAAATATGATAGCAGTTCAAACAATTTACCTCTTTAATATCATTAGTGACCATAAAAATTAAAAGATAAACCTTAAGTCAGGGGCTCAATCCCCACTCGTAACCATAAAATAAAAAGCTCGTAACCATATAAATAAAAAAATATTCAAACCTATCATTTTACCCCTTATAGACTGAGTCCAGTTGCTACGTATTAGTAAAGTTGAATGTCTTTAGCAAAAAAAATGGGGAAAAATCACTTAAATACCCACATTTTGAAACTCAAACACAAAAATAAGGGAAAACAAGTTCTTGGAACCATAATCATCATCAGCGCTTCTCCGAAATGCGCCACATTTAATACATGACGCATTTCCGCCACAGTTAATTAGCATTAGTTACTCGTTTTTTAAATTAATTCACTAAAATAGTGCTACTACAAAGAATCGAACCCAAGTCACCTTGGTAATAGATATGAATACTAACCATTACACTACAATGTCTTTTGTTGAGAGTTTATTAAACTTTTTATATTTAATGTTAGTTTAACGACCAAAATATCGTCGCTGAGAATTGAACACAAGTCACCCGCATGATAGGCAAAAATTCTTACCACTACACTACAATGACTTTTGTTGAGAATTAATTAAAATTTGTATATTTATTTGTCAATGTAGTTTTATTTATTGTTTTGTGTTAATACATTGTTTAGTTACCTATGTTTGCACCATGTGACCGAATGATTACTTTTTTGAAGTGATTAATGATTACATACATTTCAGAATATGACAGAATCGTTCAAACTTATTTTATTTAATAATTTATATTTAAACTTATTTAGTTAAATAACGATTTTAGTGAAATTCAACCTTTACAAAATAACTAAATCGTTATTTAACTAAATAAGGTAAGGGTTGAAAAAAGGTTCAAAACCGGTTCAAAACCAGTTCGAACCGGTTCAAAACCAGTTCTCCTATGGTTCGGTTTTAGGACCTAAAATCTGGTTCAGTTCTTACCTGGTACAAAGAACAAACTGAACCTAAAACCTGGTTCCGGTTCGGTTCTGAACCGGTTCGGCCAAGAACCGAACCATGCCCAGTCATAATTGCTTTTATAGACATGTTATAATTATACCAATTTCTCTTTCAACAAATGATATGTTATTATAAAAATCTCCCACTTCCTCAATGTGATAATAAATACTAGCTAGAGTACAAGTTAAAATTCATCAAAGAGTAAACAGACAAGGTCTCACTCAAAAACTTGCTACATGATATTGTTCACCTCACTTCAAACAAGAGAGGAAAGGGAAGGAAGTAGATCAAAATGTAGCACCTTTACTTATTTCAGCTACTGAATATATAATTAATCATTGCATCAGAGGCAGCAAGGTTCGCATTTCTGAACCATTTCCATTTGCCAAGTAGTAAACCTTCTTCCACTTTTCCTCTGAAAAACCCTCACGAGGAATCAATCTCTGTCTGCAAATATCAATACATTTATTCATCAACAACAAAAACTTGAACAATAACATTACTTGTGTCATATTTCAATCATATCACTGCAAGGATAATAAGAATGGCATACCGGAGGTAGTAATGGCAAATAGCAGCAGCTTCATCCAACCCATATCGTGGGAAATCAACACGCGCATTCTCAGGAACATCTGGCAGCTCTTTACGCAGCTTCCCTACAGCTGTTGAATGTGAAAATGCACCCACCATCATCTCATTATGCTTCATCGATCGAAAAGCATTCACCTGCAATAATATATATTTCAAACCATTTCTCCATCATTCTTAACATAACCATACTCTAATGAACTACTCATGACCAATTTTGATTTAAAGAAGGGTTAACATATCTTTTGGTCTATGATGTTTAACACCATAAACCTAGTTCAATAGGTCAATTCCCACAAATTTGATCACGTGACTTACACATGTCACTTAACGGAAAAAATGGACGGAATGTAACGGTCGGACTAAAACTATAAAAATCTGCAAACATATGGTACCAAAACTAGGAAGAAAAAAAACATCATGGACCAAAAGCCAAAAGTGGTCAAACATCATGAACCAAAAGCCAAAAGTGGACAAACATCATGGACCAAAAGACCTGTTAACCCTTAAAGAAACCAGCTTCTTTATATAACTTCATTTGCCATCACCTTACAAGCAGCATCTAAACCTTGATTGGCAGAGAACATTCAATATGGATTCGAGGGATGAATGGTGTAAAAACTGTAGCTATTTGTAACATCATGATCACTGGTAACTCAGCCCTACAAGAATTATAGCTAAGTATACCCTCCAGAATTTGTTTAGTGGCACCTACTACAGATAATAAAATGAACACAACTATACAACTCTAAAATGTAATCTCCAAAGAAAATATCATGTCCCTGGTAAAACAGCTTAACCAAGTATAATAATACTTATTACTAGATAAAAGGACACTTACTGTTGCAAGCTCCCTAGCATGAATTTGCCTTGAAGAGCGAAGAGCGACTGCCTCTTCGAACTCACTGAATGTAAACCAGCTATTGTACTGGGACATGCAATTAAAACAAGATAGACAACACATTATGTATGAGCAGAAGAACAATATCCACATGAAAAGAAATGCACAAAGACAAGTATGTATCTTACTTGATCAATTGCAAAAAGGACAGGTATGTCTTTGACAAGAGATAATTCTTTCCTTAGACGGACCACCACCCCGACAGCAGCATGTGTGTGGTCAATGCCCGTTTGAACCAAATCAAATAACGTTGAACCTTCGGGCATGGTCATGGAATCGACCCCCTTCATCAATCCAACACCAGCCCCCTCCCCCAATGGAATTGGGTCATATATTTGGCAAGGTAGTTTTTTCAAGTGAGCATCATTCCATATACGAAAATCCTGAACATAATAAATTACTGTTATATCCACATAATAACAAATAAAACAACTCTACTCTGCATTCTAATAAAGAAAAGCCAGTTCACATTTCTCTACCCACAAAGCTTCTAAAATAAACTCTTGCCTTCTTGGCAGAAAAGAAAAAGAAATCTTGCCTTGAGAATCTGTTCGGCCTGGACTGGAGTATCCCATAATTCTGTTTGTGAATTTTTGTAGTAAAACCCTCCATGAGTCCAAGAGCGTCCCTTGGGGACATAAAAAACCAGCCAACCCTCATCACGGGCCCAGTGTACAAGCATGGCAAGTGCTGTACTTTTCCCACAACTAACAGGACCGTCCAAGACAATTTGCTTTCTAGCCTTTGGGGCTGAAAAACAGATGTTTTTCACTTAGATTAGAACAAAGAAGCTGTAAAGAAAGAAACACAACCACTTTCACCACATTGGAACAGGATAGTTAAACCAAAGAATGGCATTGTAAAGTTGATAATTTCCATAAATAATTTTAAGACCTCATTTTATTACGATAGCAAATTCTACAGAGAATTAGAGCGTAGGAGTTCCACATCTCATTTTGTCACCAACGTTGACATTATTGGATATCTGCATTACAACAAGAACTCACCTTTACCAGCAGAGGGCCACATTGGAGGATCCACAATACTTCTGAAATTATCACGGAGATCCAAAAAACTCTGCCTCACGAGCAATGCGCTACGCATCGACTCTTGAAACTCCTTCTCGACTCCAGCTGGCAAACCCTCTGGCAGTACCTGATTCAACTTTTTTATACTAAAACAGCAGAAACATGATCGTTCAGTCAACAACAATCTGTATCTGTTTCAAGACTATACAATTGATCCAGCATTAATTTCAGCATCACACAGTCAAATTAAACATGCTCATCTTAATATAAGCACTGTTTCCATATTGTACCATAAGCAGCGAACTGAAGTCAATAGAAAAGGAGTTACTTGAAACTGAAGTAGGAACAGGTATCCTTGCGAGTGAGCTCGGAGAGAGAAGGAGCTGTGGTGAAGAGGGGACGGCCATTGGGACCAACGTCCAGGGAGGGATTTTGATCATCTAGGACCAGAAGCCGAGCCCTTTGTTCCTCGATGCCACCATCTACATCGCCAGAAGCTGAAGAAGCAGCTCCATCAGCTTTAGCGTCCTTGGATTTAACCTTCTTGTTGGGTTTCGTGACAGTAGGCTTGGGTGTCTTAGTAGAGTAGTCGAGAGATGGCAGTAGGGTCCTCAAGCTATTGTCGGGGTAGCTGACATGACGGCGGAGCTTCGATTCGGCAGCCAGTACTCTGACTATGCATCGCAACATTTCTGGTTGGTAGCCACTCGAATCACACAGAGACTGTGTTCGTTGATTAATAAGCTTAGAGTGCAGAGACCAAGGTAGTGTAATCTAAACTGCAGAAGAAAGAAACCCTAAGACTGAGTGAGTGTTATCAGAATTCAGAACGGATGTTTTTTTTTACTACAAAAATTTCACAATGGAATCTATCGGATGCTGGTCCATAAAGCAAAAACCTACTAGAATAGCATTCTAGTTTAGGATATAGGAGAGCAACACAATGGAAAGGTCTTGCATTCTACTGGTTTCATATATGACTATGAAGAAATGTTTAAAGTAAAAAGTTTTTATACATCCAACATCTAAGATTACATACAATACAATCAAGAACAACCCAATAAAACAAAAACAAAAAAAAATTAAAAGGACTACACAAAGGGCTTTGCATACTGCAAATAATTGATCAACAAAGTTACAACTATGAGAGCAGCTCCAACCAAATTGAGAGATACCAAGAACCCAATCAACAACTTGGTGAGGAAGAGCACCAATTTTGAATCTCAATCAAGAAACCCATCAACAAGAGCTAAAAACTTCAGCTTTAGTAAATAATCTTCTTCTTTTCCTTCCACTTTCTGGTATTTTGTTCAAAGATTCAATCGAGAGATCGATGAACTACACAGCAAGATCGAGTAAAAAGCTGTATTGCACCAGAAAAAATAAAGAGACATGCAACAAACAAAAGAAAATTAAAAAAGACCTCTCGTTTTTTTTCTTCTCTTTTCAAAGAATCATTCAATGCCCTCTTGGAACATAATAAGAGTCCAAAAGCTCATATCCTGTCTTTCCTTTCTTCCAAAAATATGTTCAAAATCGCTACCCAAATTGCTATCTGCAGGAGAGATATATGGTATTTTTTGTGTCTTTCCTTTCTCCCAAAAGCTCATAGTCTGTCTTTCCTTTTTTCCAAAAGCTCATACCAGTAGCTTAGTAATTTTTTCAAACTAAAGAAGCGATTTTTTTTGGTGAGGTTTGATCTGGTATTGTTCAATTTCTAACCATTTTCCTTGGATCTGAAGAAACTCGGTATCTTCTTAAGCCAGCAAAACAACAAGATATTCAAGGAACATATCCTATAGGTAATTTTACATCCTAATTCGCTAAATTAGATAAAAAAAAAAAACCCTAATTAGAAATTAGGGTTTGAATTTAGTTACCGTGGGCTATGCTTGTCGCATGAGGAACTCACCAGCAGAGGGCAAACCGGCGGCAAGGTGGAAGGAGCAGTCAAACGGAGCAGCAACGAAAGAGGAAGGATCAGTCCAAAGAAGCAGGAGTGAACAGCGGCGAAGCAGCATACGGCGACGACAAGAAGAACGACGGAGAGCGGACTGAATTGAAGAAGCAGCAGTGAAAAAGATGGAGGAAATCTGAATGAAGGAGGTAAGAGGAACTATGAAGTAGCTAGAGTAGAGAAACCATCACCAGCAAACTAACCATCCACTAATTTATAATAGGGTTTAACAAAACAGTTCGAATAAAGGAACCGGTTCGGATCCGAACTGACTATTTGAGAACCGGTTCAGTGTGAACCGGTTCAAACAGTCCAGTTCTGATTCAGTTTCAGTCCAGTCCGGTTTTTTGCCCAACCCCACAAAAGAATTATGGAACAACAGAACTCTTGAAAGCCAACGACATCTTAAAGATCTAAGCACCTTTTTGTTGGATAACAGCATAATTATAGTAAATAGGGTTTAAAGATCTAAGCACCTTTTTGTTGGATAACAGAATAATTATAGTAAATAGGATTAAAGATACGTCTAGTACCACATGTTTATACAAAATCTATTTTTTGTTACGAAAGTAGAGAGGTAATAGAAGAGGGAAATTGAGGATAATCTTATTGTCACAAATAGGGGCCCTTATATAGGGATTACATAGACTTGGAGAGGAAGTAAAATCAATACAAGGAAAGTCTAAATTAGGAAGATGATATATACACATAATATTGAACATCCATATAATATATTCATAACACTCCCTCTTGGATGTTCATGAGGGAATTGTGCCTCGTTAAAACCTTACTATAAAAAAACCCAGTGGGACAAAAATCTAGTGAAGGAAAAGAGTACACAATTATAGATCCCTTTTGTAAGCTGCCTTTTTAAAAACCTTACCAGGAAAACCCAATGGGATAAAACATTGGTTAAGGGAAAAGAGTGCAGCGGCCAGCGGTGTAGATTCTCCCCCTGATGTTGACATCACGTAATTTCTTTTAGTCGACGCAATCCAATCATGTTCGTCAATATTCCAAATGTCGCGGTCGATAAAGCCTCCTTGAAAAGATCTGCTAGATAGTCATATGAATAAATTCGTTGGATGAAGAATAACTTGAGGCAAATGTGTTTTGTATGTCTCCTTTGATATAACAATCTTCAACTCGAGCTATATAACCTGCATTATCTTCATATATATATATATACAATATAATGCTACATTTGAAAATTGTGCACTTCCATGTTGTAACTTACATTTGTGTAGCAAATTAATTTAGGTCTTGATTTGTGCACTCATGGAATTCTTACAATCATTAAGGTACCCAATAGATGTGTTTATCTATGCAAAATAGCTTCAAGACATTTTTTTTTATATAGGACAAGATTATTTTCAATCTCTTAAGTACTCGATCTTCAGGCCGAGCCAAACTTTTGTCCTTTCAATATATTTTGTCTGAATTTAACATCATCAATAAATTGATTATATTTACGAACTCTTCACGAGTTTCAATATCTTTAAATTCTCCCCCTCACGCGATGCCCCTTTCGGCTATAGCGTGATCAATTCAACTTATCAAAATATCAGTTTTCTTGATTCGCTTAATATCATCTGATATATCTTGTATCCACTGGCTTCCACCTTATACATTTTTCATGTTAATACTTGCGTCTTTTCAAACTTTGGCCAATCATGATATTTGTTTAACATATTGAGCTCAAGATCCTCGTCTTGTTTTATGATTTCACTCATGAATAATATTCAAAATAGTTGTTGACAACTTTATATTTTACAGTTCCATCACTTCCCGTTAATGACATAACTCATTGAGATCTCTTTATTACAATTATTTTCAGGTAGGGCTGTCAAATTTACCCGTGACCCGCAAACGACCCGCAAACGACCCGTTCACGGGTCGGGTCCGGGTGACCCCAAACACACCAACGGGTCAACCCGTTAATGACCCGTTGAGGCCGGGTCGGGTCCGGGTTTAGGGTAATGACCCATACCCGGCCCGTGACCCGTTTAAATCAGACATCAGTTTTTTTTTTACCTAATTTCTAATTCCTAAATCGACAGAACAGTAAATCCTAAATTAATTACTTAATTCTAAATTTCTAACCCTAGGCGAGTCGCGGCACTGAGAAGAACAGAGAACACTGAGAAGAACAGAGAAGAGAAAGAAGACTGAAAGAAGAGGCGGCAACGGGGAACAATATTTTATTGAATGCCTTGAATAATATTTTATTGTCTTAGAGCTACAACTACGATGGAACATATGATTAATGTGCAATTAGAGTGTTTTACTTTGATCTATCTATGCTTGTTTTGAAAATATTCTCTAGGGAGAGGATCTAGCGGGGAAAGAGTCTACAACAATTGAAGAAAGTAATGCCGGTACAAGTACAAGGTAATGTTATTAAACCATTGTTTTTATTAAGTTAAAGTGATTTTTTCTATGTTATTACTCATTAATCATTATTTGTACTTTTGTAGGTCTACAAATGCTACGAGTACCTCATGAAGTTTGAAGATTTGGATGCGTCTATACTCTACTTTTGATAGTTGGCCTAACAATTAACATTTACATTTTGGGCCTTTGGGGTTTGGTTTGTCATCTAAGGCCGTCTACTTTTGAGTTTTGATAGTTGACCTAACAATTAACGTTTACATTTTGGGACTTTAGAGTTTGGAGTGTGATTCTATTAGAGTTTTGGAATTGGATTCTTAGTCTTGGTCTTCGATGCTTAGACTTTGGTTTGGATGCGTGGACTTTAAAATCTTGGTCTTGGAATTTTGATGCTTGGATTTGGAGTTTGGTTGGATGCTTACTTGAAGTTTTAGATTTGGATTTTGGAAGCTTGAATTTGGTTTTGGTTCATTTGGAGTTTGGTTGGATTTGATTTTGGAGTTCATATGGTTTTGATTCATTTGAATGTACGTAGTGCTGTGCATTTTGCACAGGTCGTACTGCCGTAGTGCACTAGACTAGTGATGTGCATTTTGCACATGCTATAGCCTGTAGTGCACTAGCACTAGTGCTGTGCAAGTGTGCATTTTGCAGCAAAGTGTTTGACCCGGGTCAACCCGTTGACCCGGGTCACGGGTACGGGTTTATAACCCTGACCCGTGGTGACCCCCGGGTCAATCACGGGCCGGGTCGTCCGTGACCCGCGGGTCACGGGTCACGGGTCACGGGTCGTGACCCGTTGACAGGCCTATTTTCAGGTACCTGAACCACTTATGGGGTTTCATATTTAGTTATGTCTCTTTTTCTTTTTGGGAAATCGCCTCCGTAATAAGACCATATTTATCTATTTTCTTTCTGTGCTCCATTCTTGTTAAAAATATTTGGAACCAATATCACACACTTCAGGCGTGACTTATTTTTCATTATAGTTTGTCCAACCGAGACATTTCAAATTGGAGCATTTGCAGCCGGTAATTGACTTATGACTTTCTGGGTCTCATAAAGTCACTTAATAGGCAGTATCTGAAAATGGTTATCTCTTTGAACTTCAGGTTCATATTATCACTGTGCAAGGATCTAAATGAGATAATAACAATTTTTGTTCAGTCAATCTATTTTCTGCCAGCTGCTTCTTTTCTCCCCCTAATGTTGGGAAAATTTGTTCATCAATAATAATCAGCAACTCTTGCTTTAATATATATCAGTCATTATTCCCAAATAATTGATTTAGACAACATATTTTTCCCAACATTCTAGACTCATATTTGTGCGTTGCGGTGGAGCAGTTCAAATATATATCGCACATCATAAAATTCATATATGAGAAATTTGTCTATTGACCAAAAGTTGGTTGTAATGGGAGAACTGTGATTTAACATTTGTTTGGTGCGCAATTATATTGCCGCTTTCATAATAGCATGCATTTGTACATAATTTGCTCTCATTGATAGCATGTTAACTATATAACCGGACTTTCATGCTAAACTGCAAATATTGACAATGAATTATCTAATTCTTATAATAATTATCAACTTCCAATATCATCATCATTCTTTATTGCATAATCTGGAAATTTTGCTATTGCAAATCCGTGATAATTTAATGCACATGCGACCATATTATAGATGCATCTTTCAAAATAATATATCGGTCCACATGGCAGGTGAACATGCCCATATTCACCTTTTATAATTTCCACAAACAAGGGGAATTTATCCCGAACTTAGTTGATGATGATCACATAATGAATTTTCCTTTGAGAGCAATTATCATAATGATTTATGGAGAATCTTCAGGTTCTTCCAAATAATGTATTGCGCATCTTAAGTGATCCGGAATGGTCTGTAACCGGTCACGCCAAATATTGTATTATATGGGTAAAACTTCTGGTTTACCTCAATGCATCAGTAAACTTCAGGTTTACCGAGATATTTAATCAATCATGCCAATATTGGCGGTAAACTTCTGGTTTACCATGATATGTATTTCTTTCATAATCTGCAAGAGATCTATTATGTATCTTTTGTAACACATTCCGCATGTTTTTATTTTGTTCATCTTCATCTCAATAATGATTGCGGAGTATTCACATTTTTTATAATAAAATAAATAAATATGAAGTATATGAAGGCATATAAATAACATTAAAAAATGCATAAATCGTAAATAAATAAGTTCGTACAAATGCTCGATTTCATGATCTTCAAGATCATTTATAGCTCAATTTTTTAGGATCTTTATTATCCTTAGTTGTAACTCAATATATTTAAGGATATATTTTTTTCATATCTCAAAATCTCTTAGGATATTCAGATCCATTTTCATCAAGATCATTTATTTGAAATAATTCAGGATCTTTAGGATCTATGTTCATAGTCCAAAATCTTTATGATCTTCAATCTCGTTAATTCATAATCTCATATATATGGGACATTTAGGATCCTTTATTCATTCCAGATCTTCTAGGATCTTCATGATCATTTATGATAATTCATGATTTCTTGGAATCTTCAGGATTCTTTATGTATAACCCATACTTTACATGATTCACTTTTCATACTTGAAGATCCTTACTTCATTAAATAATTTTTCATACATTATAGGTGTTAGGTTATAAGGTCCGAGTCAACGGATCGCTAACTTAGAGCTTATCTCCCACTAATGTGATGTCGGGTTACGTGCTCCTCGGGGTCTTTCGTACCGTTTCCTACTCTTCCGCTTCCTTGTCTCTCTGCTCCTTGCTACCCTGCAAGAGGGGCAGTATCAAGCACGGAAGGGGGGGGGGTGGTGCTTGATGAACCCTCTCTGATGCTTAAGTCAGAATACTTCTAGAGAGATAAAATGTAGAGAGAAGCCAGAGCTAAAAATGTGCAAGTAATCCAGATGATCAAATGAATGGTGGAAGAGTTGTATTTATAGGCAACGGTGTCATTAAGGTGACTTAATGACATCGTTAACCTTTAAACACAATTAATTAGTCCTTGATCACATAATTAAAACCTTAAAGCATTGAGAGGTTGGCGGAAATAATCTATGTGTGGGAGTCGGGAAATGGTGCCAGGGCCCTTGGGGGCGGAGAGAAAATCCGACCCTAAGGGTAGGGGTTGGGTGTGGCCACCCAACCCCCTCCCTAGGGGAGATCGGGTGTGGCCACCCGATCTCACCTAGGTGAGTTCGACGCGTGGCCCGGACGAGTATTTTTGCCTCGTCCGGACCGTTGGTGTTTCGGCGGGGTGTTCGGGTCAAAGTTTCGATCTACAATCATTAACGGGGTGATAAAAATAAAACGATTCGGAAGTCAACGGGTTCAAATTGGGCGTATATCCATCACATGCCCCCGAGTCAACCAATGGCCTGACCCTTGATTGACTCTATTTTAGGATGGTATGACACGCGCAATTTGAAGCCGGAATTTTACCTTTTGTCGGAATCCTTACTTACCCATGGGTGTGTGTCTCTGACTCTGCCCCCTGTCTTATAAGATAGAGGAATTGCAAACGTCAGAATAGCACGGACACGTGTCCAAGCACGTGTCCGTCTGAGATGGAAATAATAAATCCAATACCGTCACAAGCTTATACTCGGAAAATATACGCATGTGTGGGGATGCAACATGAATATGGTTAAGTGAGTCCATGCTTCATTTTCATGACGAGGTAAGCCTATGTGGGGAAATTTTTCGAATACTAAAAAATATGCCTATAGGATGTTAACTAGGATAGTAATACTCCTAACCTTAGTTAAAAAAAGGAGAAGATAGTAGTTTTCTATCTAAGCCCTTGGATCTCCTTTTAATTGATGGATGGTTGAGATTATGTCATCTAAAAAACCCTACACCCTTCTCATTATAAGGAGGAGTTAAGAAAATTACCTCATTTGAAAAAAGTTGTCATCTTTTCCTCATTTTCCCACACTTGGAGGCCAAGGGAGAAAATTTTGCACACCAAGGGAGGGGGCCGGCTGAAATTCCGGCAAAGGCCAGAATTCCGGCCAGCCGTGCGGTGGTCAGCGGACGGAGGCAGCGACGCGACTCCGAGAGGCGGGCGGACGGGAGCGGCGTAGGAGAGGCGGGGCTGGTCAGTCGCGGGCTCTGGTGCACGGCGGACTGCCAGGCGGAGGCTCCGGGCGGCGACGATATCGCTGCCAGCGGAGGGGGGGTCAGGTCCAGCTGAGACGGGCGACTGCGAGGTCCTGCGACGGGGATTGGCAGAGGGACTCCAGCGACGGACGTCCGCGACTGCGACGAGGGCTCCGGGGCGAGGCGAAGCACTGCGGCGGCGAGGGCGGAGCATCCAGCGACATCTCCGGCGAGCGACGACGGAGGTGAGGTGTCCGAGGGCAGCTCCGGCGCAGCTCAGACGGTACTTGTTGATTTGATTGCCCATGTTTCAATGGTGTCCGACGACGACCGAGCTCAAATTCCGGACCCGTTTATCACATCGGGTCGGGTTTTCCGAAGGTTCAATCTTTTTCCTTTCGTTTTCCATATGAAATGTCGATAATTGGATTGCCGATTTTTGATTGCCCATGTTTGATTGCCGATTTTGATCGTCAATGTTTGATTTGTCGATTTTTGCTTGAATACGTGATTGACGTAGGTAGTTGTTGATTTGGGAAGTATTTTTTGCCGTTTGAACTATTCCCGCTTGAATTTGACGTTGTGATGTCATTTGCATGTTGATTTTCGTTGAGGGGCATAATCGTAATTTTGCTCAAAAATCGGTTTTTTTATCCGAGTAAAATTGCCCGATTTCGTCGTCGTAGTGTCCTTAGCGTGTATTCGTTACTTCCGTTGGGTGCCTTTGAGTTTTTGGTTGTTGCTTGCCGGGTGCCGGGGTATGCCCGGATTTTTCGGAGATCTTCTTATCTTAACACCCGTCATGCTATGACAGGTATTGTACTCGTGGTGGTGCCCCCGTACACAAACTTGGCAGAGGCGCTACATCCTTCGAAGGATGAGTAAGTTTTTCTGTCCCTCTGTTCGTCGCGTTATTTTCTTTCATGGCATTAGTTCGGAGTCGGATACTGAGTTAGGGTATTGGTCGGAGCCTGATTCGAGCTTGGAATTTCTCACTGCCTTTGATTTAGGTCTTGCTACCTTGTCGGAGAACCATTTGACTAGGTTCGACTATAATGAGCATGTCACCTTAGGCGACATTTGTCCTTTAGACGAGCCTTTGTACCCCTTCCTCCCTTCTTTGGGAAACACTCGCAGGACAGTGACAGAGCCTCCTAGGGGGAAGGTTGTCGTCTATCCTTCCAAGATTCGGTTTGGGTTACGCCTGCCCTATTGTGATGAGCTCGTAGAGCTGAGTAGATTCTTTAGGATCTCCCCGGTGAACCTTGCCCCCAGCGCTATTCGCGTCTGGGTGGGTTTTCGGGTGCTATGTCAGTGGTAATCCTGGAAATACTCCTTGGTCTTGTTCCGGTGCTTCTTCCGATTTCAGTATCAGAAGAAGGTAGGCTTCGCGAGTTTCGTGACTCGCTATCCTTCCCTCAAAGATTCCTGATTTGCTGATTTCGGGTTGAGCGGGGTTGAGTGGAATGCTTCTCTTCGTTTCGTGGCTCAGAGCGATAATTCGGCGAGCCATTGGGCCAAACACTACTTCTTTATCACGGATCGATACGTTACCTGGTCGGTTCTGAATGAGGACCGATCGGACGGCTGGCCTGCCTTTGGGGAGTTCTCTTCTGTGGACTTGGAGACCATGAAGACTATCTACGAGAGCCACAAGACCCAGTCCTACTGCCCTGTGTCCTTGGTGACCGAGACAGACCTCTATGAGGCAGGGATTAGTTTGACTCCTCTCTCCGGGGATTCGGTATGTTACTTAGTCTTCTCATCTATATTTATTTTCTGTTTTTCCATTGTAGGTTGGTTTCACGGGAAAACATATAACGTGCAGGCAACGCCAGTCCAGCTCTACTCCGAAGAAGTCCCTTATGCCTGGGAAGACTGCTGGGGCCTCTGGTATACTTCTTTCTTTCTCCTCTTATGGTATACTTGTGTTTTTTCTCATGTTGTTTTCCTTGTGTAGTTAGGGCACTCTCCCTTGGTGACCGAGAGAGTCGTCTCTGTGGGCAAGGGCTCTGGACCTTCTAAGTCCAAGTCACGGAGGTCCGACTCTGAGGCCGGGGCCTCGGCTGTGAAGAAGAAGAAGGTTGTAGATCCTCCTCCCCCTGGTGTTCGTCCTCCGACCTTGTCTCGCGACAAAGAGATAGTGGTCGAAGAGGCGCCTTCCCGGGCTGATAAAGGGAAGCGGCCTGCTGGCGATGGTGGGGTGGTCACTGATTCTCCAGCTCCTGCCCCCCAGCCGAGGGCACGGTCTTCAGGTTCGTTTATTCTTTATGTCATTGATGCTTCTATGCTTGTGTTTTTCTTTACTTTGCTTTCTTTGCATAGGTGGGCCTCCGACTTTGAGTCGGAAGGACTTTGCGCGCCTCACTGACGAGGATATTGTGGGAGCTGAGTGGACTCCCTTTGCTGGATTGAAGGAGTTCCACTTTGACAGCGGTTCCTCCTTGCGCACCCCGGAGGTTGGCATTCGGGTACTTCGCGGTGCCATCGCTCCCGGTGATCGTGCTCCTCAGCCCAAGTCCCCTAAGGAGACCCGGCGCTTCATCCAGGGGGTGTTATCCCGCTATGTCCCTGTGAGTGGTGTTTCTCTTCCTTTTCTATTTTCATGTGATTGCTTGCTAAGTCATTTACCCCTTGTTGATTTTTCAGGGTATGTCCGACATGGTGAATATGTCGTCTCTTGCGCTTGAGTTGTCAGATGAGAAGAAAGCCCTTGAGGATAACCAGGTATCCTTGAAGGCAGAGCTTGCCACTGCCGCTGAGAAGGCTCGCCTGTCTAACTTGCAGATGCAGGAGCTTAGGGGCTAGGTAGCTCTACTTGAGACTACCGTGGGTGGTTTGCGTCGTGAGGCTGATGTTGCATCGTCACTCCATGCTGAGGAGTTGACGAAGCTTGAGGTGAGGTGCCGGGCGGAGGAGAGAGCTGTTGCAGTAGCTGAGTACAAAGCTTCCCCTGCCTTTGCTGCTGATTACAGCGTTCGGTTGAACCAGGAGATGAACCAGTTCGGGGAGTACCTTGTCGATCATATCTTCCGTATTGATCCCCAGTTTCCCGTCAATGATCTGGGTGACTTTGAGACATATGCTGCTGGTTATATGGTCGTTCTTAGGGGTCAAGCTGCCGTTGCTGATGAGCCTGCCCCTGCACAGGTGGATGCTATACCCGTGGATGTTGATAGTTCAGGCTCTTCCTCATCTTCTTTGAGCTATGTTAGTGGTTCTTCCTCAGAGGGTCAGGACCGTGAGGACTCTCCAGCAGGTTCTGGTTGATATGTTGATATCTCTTTATCTTTGTACATATGACTTTACCTTTCCTCCCCTTTAATGGGTTGAGTGTTTATCCCCTTGATGGGTCGAGTTCATTTTTGGATTGCTATACTTGGGATGTTTTCTTGATTTCCTTCTTTGCATGGTTATGTTGGCAGTGTGTGGAACACTTGCCTTTGGTTGTGGTATGCATGGTAGGGTGAGTTGTTACTTTTGATGGTTGCTTCATATGCTTCTGTATATATTCCTTTGATCATGGACTCTTCCTTTCCTTGTGCTTCCTATACTTAGCATTTCTTTTGTGTTTTCCTTTATCATTATACCTGTCATCTCATCAAGAGTAAACATTAAGTACTTATCATATCTCTTTGCTTTGTAAAGGATTGTTTCATGGTATTCTTCTTTTGTAATAATCTCTTTTGATACCCTCATAGGGGTGTAGTGAATATTTCACGAGATAGGCTCTCGGAGGGCACTGGAATTGGACCAAAGATACGCTATTGGTGGGTGTCGAAATCTTTTCACGAGATAGGCTCTCGGAGGGCACTTAGCGTTTCACAGAATAGGCTCCCGGATGGCGCAAGTTAGACCAAAGATACGCTCCTGGTGGGCGTCGAAAACTGTTCACGAGACTGGCTCTCGGAGGGCACTTAACGTTTCACAGGATAGGCTCTCGGAGGGCACAAGTTAGACCAAAGATACGCTCCTGGTGGGCGTCGAAAACTGTTCATGAGACTGGCTCTCGGAGGGCACTTAACGTTTCACAGGATAGGCTCCCAGAGGGCACAAGTTAGACCAAAGATACGCTCTTGGTGGGCGTCAAATTTGGTAGTTTGAAATCTACCTCAAGATACGCTCTTGGGGGCGTCGAATCTGGTAGTTTGAAATCTACCTCAAGATACGCTCTTGGGGGCGTCGAATCTGGTAGTTTGAAATCTACCTCAAGATACGCTCTTGGGGGCGTCGAATCTGGTAGTTTGAAATCTACCTCAAGATACGCTCTTGGGGGCGTCGAATCTGGTAGTTTGAAATCTACCTCAAGATATGCTCTTGGGGGCGTCGAAGGTCGTAGTTTTTAGAAACCACTCTCAAGATATGCTCCTGGGGGCGTCGAAGTTCGTAGTTTTTAGAAACTACTCTCAAGATACGCTCTTGGGGGCGTTGAAGGTCGTAGTATGAAAACTACTCTCAAGATGCGCTCTTGGGGGCGTTGAGGGTGTTGTTGACTTGGAAGTCATATCTGTGTAAGGATAACATAATGATTATATAACCATCTTCTTTGAAAGACACTTGCTTTATGTACATCTGGGGTGCCTTGGATGGATCAAGACACCCTTTAGAGGAATTCAAAGATAGTTGCAGAGTCGGAGTGACTTCTTGAGTTCTCCTTCTCAAAATCTGTTTTTGAAAGACTTAAAATGCTTAAACATGCAAAGTGCTGAATATTAAACTAAGGATATGGGGTGGTGAGTGTGTCTGTTGCCATGTATTCCTTTAGGCCCCCTTTGTGAATCATCTCTTCCACCTCTATCCTCAAGACCATGCAATTGTTGGTTTGATGCCCCCAGGTCCCATGGTACTCACACCAACCCTGTGCATCTTTCCCCAGGAAGGTCTTGCCCTCCTCCTTGCATTTTGGTAGCTCTTTTTTGAGGTACTCTTCAAAAATTTCTTCTATCTTTGCCGTGAGGGGTGTGAATTTGAAGTCTTCAACTCCTTCAAGTATGTTGTTCTCTTTTTCTTTTTTCAAGGACCTCTTCACATTGCCCTATCTCTTTTGCGAATGCCCTGTCCAGTCTCTCTTTGAGCTCCCTCAGTGTGCTTGTCATGACCACCTCATAGAGCCCTCCATATGCTTCAATTGAGGTTGGATGCATGTTTCTAAGGAAGGCCCTTACGGCCTCACTTCTTGTGATGTCCATGCTTGCACCATAGCTGAAGAATCTCCTAAAGTAGCTTGATATGGACTCCTTTGGCATTTGCTTGATGTCGTCTATATATCAGAAACCCTTTTCAATGGAGTCCCTTGCTCTCTTTCCTTCTGCATTCTCTGGCTGCCAAGGTATGCTTGTTACCCTTACAGCCTTACTTCTCTGCTTCTTCTTAGCTAGTCCTTGAAAGAACTGCTTACTCAGGCGGAGTGTAACTTCCTTTTTCATCTTTCCCTACCTTAGCATTTTCATCACCATCTCTTTGTCTTGGATGGCCCCAATCATGACCATAGCCACTGCGTCTGACTTGTGTGATCCACGTCTCATGGAGTTGACGTAGCACTGCCTTGCAGTGCGTTGATCACCCAAGACTTCCCCAATTCCGTTTTCGGTGATATACTTCAGCTTCTGATGCACGGTAGATGACACAATTTCATATGGATTTATGGTTGTTCTTCCTAAGATCCCGTTGTAGGCTCCCAGGCTTTCAACCACCATGAAGTTGACGTTCACTCTTAGTTGTGTCCATCCCTGGCCCATGGTCACTGGCAGGGTTATCATTCCTAGGGGGTAACTTGTTGCCCCTGAGAAGCCAACCAGAGGGAAGTTGACTGGTTTGATATCCGCCTTTGTTTTTCCTATCTCTTCCAGGACCCTTAGGCTTAGGAGGTCTGCGTAGCTGCCTCCATCTACCTGTATCCTTTTTACATCGAAGTTATCGATGTCCATCGTGATGACTAAAGCATCATCGTGCGGGAAGACAATATGACTCTTGTCCTTCTCCGAAAACTCAATCTTCATCTCCTCTCATTCTCGTGGTCTCTTTCTCCACTTTGGCACCGAGCTCAGCTTGGATGCATAAACCTCCCTTGCATTGGCTGTTGGGCCACCCGATGCCACTCCTCCATGTATCATGTTTATAGTCCCCCTCTTGTTAGGTGGGGGATTATAATCTACCTTGTCTTTGCCTTTATCCTTGTGTGATGGCCCTGGTTGTGTGCCATTGCCACCGTGATCAACAAACTGTTTCAGCTCCCCTCTTTGGATGATATTGTTGATACTTAGCTTCAAGCTAAAGCATTCGTTCGTATCATGCCCATACGCCTCATGGTTATCACACAATCTGTCCTTGTGTGTCCCTACCATTGGGGCTCTCCATCTTCCGGGGGGCGACCATAATTTCTGATTTCTCATCTCTCTCAGGACCACTGTTGGGGTGGTGTTCAATGGTATGAACTTGATAACATTTATTTCTCTAGCCTTCAATGGCTCATCCATCTGATTTCTTTGCTGAGGCGGACGCCATTCTTGTTGCCTTATGGGTTGAGGTGCCTGAGGTGGCTTTCCCCTATTCTGCTTTGTATTGTCCTCCTTTGCTGCCTGAATCTTGGCTTTCTTACTCACTTTGTGCCTCTCTAGGTCTATGTGAGTTTTCACTCTCCCTGCCAACTCCTCTGAGGTACTTGCAGGTTTTCTGGCCATCTTCTCTGCCAATGTGGACCCAAAGCGGCCAAGGTTCCTTATGAAGGCTCTTATTATTTCACCATCGGTGATGTCGCCTTGTATGTCTGCTATGTTCTGGTTGAACCTTGTGTAGTAATCAGCCAATTATTCATCATTCTCTTGCTTCACATCATCTAGGGAGCCTGTCCCTTTGAGCAGCTTCCTTTCTCCTAAGTATCTCTGAAGAAACTTCGCCTTTAGCTGTGCCCATGAGTGGATGCTCTCAGTAGGTAGGCTGAAAAACCAATGTGACGCCACCCCTGACAGGGTGTTTGGAAATAAGAGTGCCTTGTAGCGGTCATCAGTTGTTCTCCCGAATAGGGAGGCTTCATGCTGCTGGATGTGCTCTAAAGGGTCTCCCTTGCCATTGTATTTTGCTATCTGTATTGTATGCAAGGAGTCTGGCACTTTGTTCATTTCCAATTCCCTCGTGAATGGGTGGTTTGTGTTGTCACTCAGGCAGTGCAATCCGTTCCTCTTGGACTCACTCATCTTCCTTGCTATCATAGCTTCTATCTCCTCCGGGGTTATCATCACCGGCGTTGGAGTATAGTCTCTCTGATATCCTCCATAATTGTAAACTGGGCTTACCGGGATCCCTTGTCCGTGCTGGTACGGACTATAAGCGTGTCCTTGATATCCCTGTTGGGGTACTTGGTAGAATTCCTGCCTCCTTGGAGGTCTTGCCTGTCTATCTGCCCCCAGCGGGGTGTATGCCCTGGCATCCTGCTGTGGCTGTTGCTGCCTTGGAGGCACAAACTGTTGCCTTCCCTCTGGGGGTGGCCTTTGGTCATCTCTCCTTTGTTCTTCTTGCTGCCCTGTTGGAGGGTGCGAGTAGTGCTCATTCTCATGGCCTTGTTCTTCCTCAGGGAGTTGTTCTTCCTGCTGAACCTCTTCTTCTTCATACTCCTGTCGCCTTCCTTGCCTGTTCCTCAAGGTTTCCCTATAGGCCAGTAGCTCATCTAGAGCGTTCATCAGTCCTGGAGTCACTGTCTGTGCTCCCTGTGAATGCATTGGCCTTGTATAGGTAGTGTGAGTCTGGTTGTTCCTTTGAGTCGGCATTCCATATGGATACTCCTGAGGTTGCGCCTCGTAGTAGTACCCCTGCGGAGGTGTCGTGTTCTGAGATGGAATTCTTGGTTGCCCCCCCCCCCCCCCCCCCCCCCCCCCCCGTCCTTGTGGCCTTCTAGCCAGTGGAGTTGAAGCTGTAGAAGACTCTGCCCCAGCTGGGCGTGAGGGTCCTCCTCCCTGATTGTTAGGATGGGGTGCTTCTGGGGCTACTTGAGGTTCAGGATGTGCAGGCCTTTTCTCTAGGTTAGGCTGCCTTCCTGGAGGCATAGGTTGTGTCTCCTGCCTATGGCCCCCAGGTGGGCGATTTTCTCTGGATGGTAGGCTATTCGCCATAGCTCTCGTGATTGCCAGACTTTTTGTTCGAAAACCGCAGACGGCGCCAAGTGTTAGGTTATAAGGTCTGAGTCAACGGATCTCTAACTTAGAGCTTATCTCCCACTAATGTGATGTCGGGTTACGTGCTCCTCGGGGTCTTTCGTACCGTTTCCTACTCTTCCGCTTCCTTGTCTCTCTGCTCCTTGCTACCCTGCAAGAGGGGCAGTATCAAGCACGGAAGGGGGGGGGGGGTGCTTGATGAACCCTCTCCGATGCTTAAGTCAGAATACTTCTAGAGAGATAAAATGTAGAGAGAAGCCAGAGCTAAAAATGTGCAAGTAATCCAGATGATCAAATGAATGGTGGAAGGGTTGTATTTATAGGCAACGGTGTCATTAAGGTGACTTAATGACATCGTTAACCTTTAAACACAATTAATTAGTCCTTGATCACATAATTAAAACCTTAAAGCATGGAGAGGTTGGCGGAAATAATCTAAGTGTGGGAGTCGGGAAACGGTGCCAGGGCCCTTGGGGGCGGAGAGAAAATCTGACCCCTAAGGGTAGGGGTTGGGTGTGGCCACCCAACCCCTCCCTAGGGGAGATCGGGTGTGGCCACCCGATCTCACCTAGGTGAGTTCGACGCGTGGCCCGGACGAGTATTTTTGCCTCGTCCGGACCGTTGGTGTTTCGGCGGGGTGTTCGGGTCAAAGTTTCGATTTACAATCATTAACGGGGTGATAAAAATAAAACGATTTTTGGGCGTATAAAACGATTTACAATCATTAACGGGCCTCCAATTCAAAAGCTCAACGGGTTCAAATTGGGCGTATATCCATCAATAGGATCTCCTGGATCCTAAATGTAGTAATTCTTGAGCTTTTGAATAACTCTTGATCTTCTGGATCATTTTATAATAAAATGCAATAAACATAAGAATATACGTATTTAATAAATATAATGCAGTGTAAGAAATAAAAATATAACTGTAAATGCAGTGCAAGAAATAAAAAGATAACTGTAAATGTGAAATTTTAAAATATGAATATTCATAATCTTGATCTTCGAGATCATAATATCGAATCTTCAGGATACGATATTAGTATTGAATGCAATTTTCTTTATCTCAATATCTCAATATCGAATAATATTTGCTATTGAGGCCAAACTTTGCCTAATTTCATCGCGCTTCATAAAATTATCAAATTTCGCGCTGCATAGTATCATTACTTTTTCTCCTAGCGTCACCACACTTATAATTATCATTATTCCAAATCAATTGACTTTGCATTCTTTTCATGCATTCTTTATTTGTAAAAGACATCATCGTTTTTATCGATATCATGATGATGCTAATTATTTTATCTTTTTTCAAAGTCAACCATGACATGATAACAATAGTAAATCGTATTCCTTCAAAGTCAATCATAAACTGCCGCACTCACTTCAGGGAGTGACAAATATTTTTATTGTAATCATAATATGCAATACTGACTTCAGGGAGTGCAAGATATTATCATTGTTATAATCTTAATCTACAACACTCGCTTCAGGGAGTGGAGTATATTCTCGTTATAATCATAACTTATGATGCCCACTTTAGGGAGCGAAATATATCTTGTAGCCAATACATAAAATTTTGATCCATAATTTATATTTGAATGTATCTCAACATCGAGCACTCATGTGCTAAGCCATACTATTCTTTTTCTTAATAATTCATGTGCATCTACACTCGCTTCAAGGAGTGAGACATATTCATACATTTAACAGATAAATAACAATAATAAAACTGACCAAGATATCAAATAACCAATAGAAACTTAATAATTTAAAACATTAATCAAAGAAGGTAATCTCGCTTTTAATTTTACTAATTTACGACACTTCGGAGTTGATGGCTATGTCAACATGTCGAGGTTGAATCCTTAATTCATATGTATTTAACTAACGACTTACCTGGAAAAATTATTGTGCATTTGGGCAAAAGATCTCTAAAAACTCCGAATGCGAATGCGAAGCAATACGGAAGGTGTCGTTACGATCGAATCGGCGAACAGCTGAACGTGATGTTTACACTTGCGGTGTCTGAGCATTGAAATTATGGAACGTGCTCGTATTCGTATATCCATGAAAGCAGAGTGTAAAATCAAAGTGTAAAGTAGAAAGAATGAAGTGAAGAATAAGCCTTCAGAGGAGCATCTCTTCCCTTGTTTTCCTATATGTGAAAAGAGTAAATCTCTTCAGTTGGACAAATAGACATCAATTTATAAAAGTACGGGTGGATTGTCACGTCTGGAACTGATTTGATTTGAGAAAACCCTACTTTAGGTTTGACTATAAAAAGTGACGACCTAAAAAATTGAACATTATCGTGCTGATAACGTGTTACGAAAGTAGAGAGGTAATAGAAGAGAGAACTTGAGGATAATCTTATTGTCACACATAGGGGCCCTTATATAGGGATTACATAGACTTGGAGAGGAAGTAAATCAATACAAGGAAAGTCTAAATTAGGAAGATGATATATACACATAATATTGAACATCCATATAATATATTCATAACATTTTTCATATTATATGTTTTTTTATACCAATTTTGTATCAATTGTTTCCATTTTGTACCGTTTTCATACCACCATTAGTGTTCCGTCAAAAATGGTCGTTAAATGGTATGATTTTGTTTTGAAATTTGGGTGAAGGGTTTGATTTTGAAATTTTATGAATAAATTGAACAAAATAAAAGTTAGAGATGTAGTAGAGAGACTAAATTGAACAAAATTGAAAGTTTTTGGGTGCTCGCATGTCATTTAACAGCCATTTTTTACAGAACACTACGGTGGTATGAAAACGGTACAAAATGGAAACAGTTGATACAAAATTAGTAAAAAAAATATATATAATATAAACAATGGATTTTGTGTAAACATGTGGTAATAAAAGTACACTTAACCCTAATAAATAACCAACCATCACCTTGCATAGCGCTGGAAAATGGGGTGTGTAGAAGTAACCATGTTAATTTAGAAAACAAATACATACATGTGTGTAAAGTCAGCATCTATCTATCTATATCTATATATAATATAATTTAGATGAGTTGATGGTGAGATCGATAAATACTAAAACGGATAGTTGACATGTCAAAATAAATACAACTGATTGGTCCATGTAATTTTAACTTTGGCTTGATTGTTGTCTCATTGACATGTAGGACTCTCTTTGGTCTTAAATGAGCTCCAAATTTTCAAAATGGATCTTACATTTCGTTACATGTTGTTACATTTCGTTACATTCTAACATGGACAAATATGATTGTATAAGCTGATTAAAAAAAAAAATGATACATCATATTTTCACTCAATAATATAAAAAGTTATAATGTATTTCAAGTTTATATCAGTTGATTGTAAAAATAAAAAAATAAAAATAATAATCGTTTCGTCTTTTTTTTAAGCTTTAAATGATTAACTTTCATAAACAAATATACATCAACAAGCTTTTTAACCTTCTAACATCTTTAAATCATTCTCAAGAAACATTATTTTTGCTTTGTGTTTCTTAAGATTTTTATGTAAAGTATTACATCATACATTAAAATTATATTTTATGAAGAATAACTATAGTTGCACATGACATAATCATATATGAACAATTATAATTTTAAAAATAAAATCGAAGATGGTTTATACATAAATTTCACAAAAATCCTAATTGAATATTGTTATGCATAAATTATGATTATATATGAACTAAAATATTTGATACGAAAAATATGAAATAATTAATATTACATTTCACAAATGAATTTTTATAGTTGTATTATTACTTAAATTTAAATCATAAATAGCGAATATATGATAAATAATACACATTATAAAAAAAAAAAAAAACTAAATAACGTTAAATAAAAATATATACAATTTTTCAGTTAAGCTAATAATCAAACTAATCTAATATATACAAAGTGATTTGCATATTATTTATTTTCTATTTATTGACATTGTATTAACTTTTAAATTAATTTAAATTTATAAAATAATAACTTGAATACATTTTATATTCCGCGCAAAGCGCGGGTGCATTATCTATTTAATAAACAACAGAAATCAAACTCTTCAAGACACATAAACATGATTAGATGACTTAAAATAACAAAAGCCTTGGACTATTAAATTGATTATCGAGAAAATGTCTTACACGCTAGAGAGACTCTTTGCTACAGAAGTGTATCAAGTGATATGAAGGTCATATGATACGCTCTCGACCTATAAGCTAATCAGCTGCCCAAAAGTTGATTTTTTGTTTTGTAGAGCCACCAGGCAAAAAATCAGAATCTGCAAGGAACTAACTACTAATTTCACATTCCCTTATAGGGTTAACAGGTTTTTGGCCAATAATGTTTGACCACTTTTTGGTTTTGGTCCATAATATTTTTTTCTCTAGTTTTGGTACTATATGTTTGCAGATTTTTTAATTTTGGTCCGACCGTTACATTCCGTCCATTTTTTCCGTTAAGTAACATGTGCAAGTCACGCGATCAATCCTAAACTTTCAATTTTGTTCAAATTTAGGGGAATTGACACCCTAAACCTAGTTCAATTTGGGCAAATTAAACTGTGTTTAACGGGTCAAATTTGGGGGAATTAAACTGTGTTTAACGTGACTTGCACATGTCACTTAACGGGAAAAATGGACGGAATGGAACGGTCGGACCAAAACTAAAAAAATCTGCAAATATATGATACCAAAACTAGGTAAAAAAAATCAATAATCAAACTCAAAAGTGTTCAAACATCATGGATCAAAAGACCTGTTACACCTTTATAATATAAATTGAAAACTTTGTTTCCCGGAAATGAATCTAGTTCTCTTTCCATCTTTGGCACTGCCTGGCATCACGAACTTCAGTCTAATCGGAAGTTTTGGGAGTCTAGCTATCAGATGGAGCAATTTAGATATGCGCAATTTAGATCCTTTTAATGATCAAATCAGCGAATCATTATGATCCCTAAAAAATCTGTTCAACTCAGACTATAAGTAAAATAATTTGAAAAATTGAAACGTGCCAACAAAACAAATATTTGATATGCAAAGGGTGCAAGAAGTTGGGTGGAGCTGAAAATGGCCGAAACCAAGTATATAATATTACACCATTGTTGCATTACTAACCGTTTCTTTCTGAAAATGGCAGAAACCGAGTATATAAGACTTTGAACTTCATGAATGTTCTTTAAATTGTATAGGAGTTCTAGAAAATTTAGATGATGTTGGGCAATTTGCCCTCTCTAAATTATACTTGAAGTGTTTGCCCTATCCAGTTGTACTACTGGATAGGGCAATTTGACCCCTCTGAAATTTAGGTGTTTTTTAAATTTTTTATATACTTCATAACTCATTATTATAATAAATAATAATACACATGATATTCGTATAAAATGAGTAAGTATTTCTCGTTGCATTTTTTATGAAAATTATATTATAAAACTATATATAATGTTTTAATTATAAGAATTTTAGTAGCTGTGCGTATTGAGTTTAAATATTTAGTGTTTAGAATTCATAAATGACTATAGTATTAACCACACACTTAATTTTTAAGAGGTTAGTTGTTGTCAAAATATATATATTCTTTTAAATCTTATTATATTAAGAAAAAATATACTCACACATATTAATATAATAATACTAAAGTCGCATTACACTGCACATTACAACACATATCAAACACTGTAATCTGACATTACATTCCACATTCCCGGCTAACTGATTTTTTTTTTTTTTTTTTGCTTTTTTTAATAGAAGTTGTAAAAACTAATGGTTTTGTAATTTTTTTTTTCTAAAAACCTATTGGACATGGTGAACCCTTGAGGGCAAATTGACAGACATTTCCGTTTACCATTTTTCGTAAAAAAATTACATAACTACAATTTTTTTTTTTCTAAAAATCTATTTAAACATGGTGAACCTAGAGAGAAAATTTACATTTCGCAGAATAATTTTTTTTTTTCTAAAAACCTATTGGACATGGTGAATCCTAGAAGACAAATGTGTCAATTTGCCCTTAGGATTCACCATGTCCAATAGGTTTTTAGAAAAAAAATTACAAAACCATTAATTTTTACAATTTCTATTAAAAAAAAAAAAACACATTTGGCCGGGTTGGGGCAACCAACCGACTTTTTTTTTTTTTTTTTTTCCAGTTGTCCGGAAAAAAAAAATGAAAAATACATTTGGCCGGGTTGCCCCAACCCGGCCAACTGTTTTTTTTTTCGGCCAACTGAAAAAAAAAAAATATTCAGTTGGCCGGGTTGCCCCAACCCGGCCAGGCCTATATTTGTAAAAAAAAATTATGTGGCCTATACTGGTATTTGGTTGTTTATTTTGGTCAAAAACTCCCACATTACAGCATAACCAAACACTACAAAACACTGTAATCTAACATTACGTAGCTCACATTACTTGTAATTTCACATTCAAGTAATCTCACATTACGTCTATCCGAACACCCCCTCAATGCAAACCCCTTGGAATAAAATAACTCAAGCATTTGACTAAACTAAAAGAGAACCAAAAACTGAGTCTCCTTATTATTTATTATTATCAAAAAAAGAAAAAGTCTTCTTATAATAATAATAATAATAATAATAATAATAATAATAATAATAATAATAATAATAATAATAATAATAATAATAATAATAATGATGATGATGATGATGATGGAAGTTGTGGTCTCCTGCCAGTGTGATAATTCAAATTTCAAGCAAGAAATTCATCATTTAGGGGGTTTAAGACAGAATCACGTTTGGCTGGTTAATTTAGTTGCTTTTGTTTGGAGCTTTAAAGAACAAAGATAACTGACAGTCAATTGATTAGAAACGTGATTAAGTTTGTAGGGTAACGGTCCAACCAGTACAGGATAAATATAACTCGTTGTAAAAACTTTAAAGGGGCCTATATATTATGGGATTTGATACCGATTCCGACACGGGAATCCGAGAAGTTCCGAAGTGTGAGACAAATAAGTTAACCCTTAAAGTTGTAATAAATTACAATGCATGCCATTCTGAGACATTTCGTAACTTTTCGGATTCCTGTGTCGGAATCTTTATCTTTACGAACCTTTGTAAGCCATACACACGAAAGGTGGTTGAACCTCCTTTTACATGATTACTTGAAAGAGCTCTACCTCAATTTCACTCTAAATTTATTCAACTACAAAATATGATTTAACAGTTTAACACTTAATTCATTAATATATAAATAAGAGGTTTTAGGTTTAAATCATACCCGGATTCTAGAAAAGAAAAAGATATATTAATAACTAATATTGTATTTCTTACGGATTGATTCGGTCCGAGCGAGAGTCGTGACACTCCTTATGGAAAAAAAAAAAAATGAAGTGGCAATATAGAATTAATGAAATACATTAAAAAAAATGAAGTGAAAATAAAGAATTAATAAATAAAGTACATGAAAAGTAAACGGATACTGAAAAATATATTAGGACTTCAAGATGAGGCAAGCATAAATAATAGTTGAGCTGTTGCTGTTTCTGTGGTAGGTGATTTCGTATTATCCATCTAAATCTAATCTGAATAATAATAAAATTAAATAATGATAATGATGTATTACGAAACTTACAATTGAGATGTTAGAGTTTGAGTCTGATTGTCTATTTCAAACATATATTGAAGATCCTCAAAATGACGAAAACAATATTTTTATCAATATATATATAGATAGAGAGTTAAAAATATATATTTGGAATATTATTGCAGAATATTCAAATATATATACATAAATTATATATTAGTTAGGGCTTACTATATATTCTAGCAAGTATGAATATATTTGAAAACGAAAAAATTAGCAATGTAGAGACATATGTGCTAAACAAAGAGGATAGTGAGCCTGAGTGTAAATCCATAATATAGAAGTGGTGCTAGTGAGAATGATAAGATTTCTTTTTAAGTACCAGAGTTTTTTTACGGATATCTCGAGCTTAGATTCTTCGTTTTGCTCGTCTTTCGCTCTTTTTATTCTTTCCTCTCGTAAACCTGCACAAAAGGATTCCGCTAGAGGAGAGGGTGTTTCTGGCGAACCCTCTCTAATGCTTAAATAAGTATTCAGTTCTAGAGAGATAAAGTTCTAGAGAGAAGTCAGAGCATTCAACTGAAATCAAGTTGTAAATGAGAGATATGATGTCCTATTTATAGGGATCATGAACTTGGCACTGGAGGGGCCCATCGGATAAGGTAGAATCCGCGTAATATTTCATACAGGATAGAGAAATTCAGAGTGACTGTAGGTCGGGTGTGCGTCACCTCGACGTAGGGGCCGACTGCCGGAGCGCGTCGGCCGCGTTCTCCTGGACTAGTCTGGTCGAGGGGCCTTCTCAGGTGGACTAGTGCGTTTGTGGGTCCCGGTCACTGGATTTGTCAAGTTTCGGTTTTTAATTGTGTCTAGGGTCGACGTTGCGACTAAGACGAGTCTAAGTGAGGTCCAATTGTGTGTATATCCATCATTTGCCCCCGAGTCAAACAATGGTTTAACCCTTACTTGACTTTATTTTTTTTTTATAGGATTTATACCTGAATTGTGACCTCAGGCGATACGTTACCTCTTTGCTGAGTTCGTCTTTGTCGGTGCGTACGGCCCAACGTCTGTCCCTTTTTACTTGTAGGGCAGTCAATTTGTACAATTGTCATAATCATATGTACAAAAAATATACACAAGTACTAGGTGAGTCACAAGTGCGTAAATATGTGCTTATGCAGGTGTAGGTGTCTGCACGTACGTATGTCTGAGCATGTAATAAGGCGTGGTGCATGACATATGTGCATACGTGGTGCTGCGCCATGACATAGGTGCATACGAGGTGCTGTGCATGACATAGTTGCATACGTGGTGTTGTCATGGATATGTGTCAAAACACTTAGCAAAAATATGGATACTGATGTAGATGAGTGCATATGTATCAATTGTGTAATGTAATGAGGGTGCACTTAAGCATGTAATGAAACATTGACATTTGGTGCAAGTAAATGCATACATGTTATTTGCCATGAAAAATTTCCAAGTATTGGATAAACACTAGTATTGATGCATATGGATGCATACATGTAATGATCATGGAAAAATTTGCAAGTGTTGGATAAACATTAGCATTGATGCATATGGATGCATACATGTGAATCATGGACTTATACCTAAACATGTAATAGCATATGAATATAGATGCAACTAGGTGCATATATGTCAAGTGTAAGCATATATATGTCTAAGCATATAACAATATAGGAAAATTAATGTAAAAAAAGGAGGCTTTTTTCCTAAGCCGTTAGATCTTAACACTTTTGATGGATGGTGGAGATTATATTATTTTATAAAACCCTAATGCCATCTCCTTTAAAAAAGGGGCTTAGGACACATTACTCCATAGTCACCATCATTAAAGTTGTCATCTCCTCCATTAAATTACTCTATCTTGCTCAATAAGAAAAGCTTAGGATAACCTCACTTAGCTTACTTGGATTCCAAGCAATCATCATGGTTGGGTGTGGAGATTAGTTTCGAACCTCGATTCGGTCCGATTAAGCCTTGGTTCGGCTCGGTTCCGGTTCAATCGGAAGAGGGCGGCTCACGACGGGGGTTTCCAGCTTGTGGCACTGGCTTCACGGTCCGTAGCGCCTCCTTTCCGACGGCAGGAGCTCGGGTGGAGGCCGAAGGAGACGAGGAGGATCGAGGGGCGGCCCTGACGGTGACTGCGACATCGACTCACGGCAGAGCCATCTCCGGCGGCCGTGATTAGCGCCGGCGATGAGAATTCCGTGGCGGTAGGCTCGATTAAGGCGCGGCGGCGGCTTCGCGACGGGTACGACCACGACTAGACGAGGGTGGCGGCATCCCAAGCGGCTCAACGACGCTAATTAACGGCGGATGGACGAACTCCGACGGTGGCTACGGCTCCTTTGGCCGGCGGCCCACTTTGTCTCGGGCCGAACCGTGCTTCTTTGGGTTGAATCTCTGCTTCTGGCCGGGTTGGGCTGGTCCGAATTGGGAAACTTGGGCCTCGTAATCGAACTCGATTTTTGAAGGTCCAATCCTTTACATTTTTGCTCGTTTCCTATCCTTACATTGATTGAAATGATGCTTGCAATATATGGTTATATTAATTTTGCTCGAATTATAGCATAATCATAGGAAATGTGTTACCTTTCGATTTTGCGAGTAAATACCTCGGCTGAAAATTTCGGGTCTCCGCGAGTAAATGCGTTGTTGTGTTTACCTGTTGGATTACGGGGACGTAATACTATAGAGTGCTAAACGTATACTTGTAAGTAATCTAATTACGCAGCGGAATAATGTACACATACCTCAATAGCTTTCCTGCCCAAGAACATTGTGGAGGGAGTTTTGATCCTCCGGTCGGAACCCGTACAAGTTCTTCGTGAGAAGAAGTCCTACGCGGTATAAGCTCCACAACAAATCCTCTGATCGATTCTTCAACGGGGACAGAACCTCGGACTGAACGCTCGGAAGCAATTTGGCACACCAATAGTGGTGTTTATGGGGCCGGCCGAACTCACAATAGAGAGAAAGAGATTTCTCTCAAATCACAACTTAGGAGGAGTTGTGATCAAGGTGTGTTTTGGAGGTGACCCCAAGACCTTCTTATATAGTGGGAGGAGGAGAAAATCCTCCTCCCTACTATTAGGGTTTCGGCCGACTTACCATGTGGTGGGGGAGGCCTAATTTTGGGCCTCCCATGTCACATGGGAATTGGGTCTGGCCCAATTAGCCATAATGTGACATTTACCTAATTATCTTAGGCAACCACATATATTAACGGGCTACCAATTACGGCGCCACGTCACCATATGCTAAGATTACCCGGGTTGCCTCTTGTATTGGCTATTTCGCTTAGGCCTTGACATCATGTAATTGACGTGTAGACATGTGTCCTCGAAGTAGGCTTGTTAATTTTTTTAGACGTGAGGTGTGGGGTCTCGCGTCAATGGCGTCGTACGACACGCATGCTTATGATCTTAGTCATAAAATTCAGCTTGCAATCATTTGCCCCCGTAGTGGGCTAGTCGATATGTTAAACGTAGGGGCTACCCTTTGCGTCTTACCACATATCATATTGCCCTTGAAGTAGGCGTTTGTATTATAGACGTAGGGGCTACCCTTTGCTTTCGTTATATATCATGTTGCCCCCGAACTAGGCGTAATAGTTGCTCGAGAGATAGGATGTCGAACCCTGCGTAGGTCGTTCCTTATAATGTGTAAGTGGCATGACGCCCTGACGCCCTCGTGGTAGATGCAATATCCTTTTGATACGTAAGGTGTTTACATTTATGTATGTTGCTCCTTATAGCATGTAAGTGGCGTGATGCCTCCATGGTAGGTGTAGGAGGTGCGTTGCCTCTAAGATGCACGTAGGTGGTGCGTTACCCCCATGGTAGTTGTACGAGGTGAGTTACCTCAACAGTAGATGTAGGAGGTGCGTTACCTCAATAGTAGATGTAGGAGGTGCGTTGCCTCAATAGTAGATGCATGAGGTGTGTTATCTCAATAGTAGATGTAAGAGGTGTGTTGCCCCGTGATGGACGTAGGAGGCGTGTTGCCTCCGTAGTAGGTGTAAGATTCGTTTGTTGGGGAAACGACATATATTTTTTATGAGTGTTGCTAAACCTTTCGTTCATGTTGTAGGTCGCTTGTGTTACTCATATCTTGGAGCTTCGACCTTTAGGCGTGGACCTGCACAAATGATTGCGCCGGAGTAGGGGGTGTTTCCGGCGAACCCTCTCTGTGCTTAAGTAAGTGCTCGGTTTTAGAGAGATAAAATGTGAGGTACTATTTATTAAGTTCGTAGGTTTGGCCACGAGGGGCCCACAAAGATGTCGTAGGGACCGCGGAATATTCCATATAGGATAGTGAAACTGAGGATGTCCGTAGGTCGGATATACATACGTCGGGTGTGCGTACGTAGAAGGTGTGTCACCCGTACGTAGGGGGCGACTGCCGGAGCGCGTCGACCCCGTTTGGCCGGACTAGTCCGTTCGAAGGCGCCCCTTTGACTGGACTTAGTCCGGTCGGGGGCCTTCAAAGGTAGACTAGTTCGGTTTTAGTCCGAGTTTGTCCATTTAGCTAAGTTTATGTTTATAACCGTGTCTAGGGTCGACGGTGCGACTAAATCGAGCCTATTCGAGGTCTAATTGGGTGTGATGGATAAATGTCCAATTCGGGTTCGTGTTTACATTTCGGGCCTCGTAATCGTATCGAAAATTACATCTCGGTTTAAAAACACCTCCCACGGTATCAAAACGGTCCGGAAGCGCCTTTACGCGCGTCCGGACCGAACCTCCGGGTTGCGCGGCAATCCGGACCTCGCCAAATTGCCCAAATTTGACGAGGTCCGGATTACCTTACGGGTATCGCGCGACTACCGTATCCGCGATTACCGTTGCGTGTAGAGAAGTCAAGTTCGCACATTACCAATATGGATGACGGTTACCGCATGATCTTGAACCGTCATCAAACCGCTCTAAAACCGGGTCCGGTCCCAAGAAAGCCTATAAATAGGAGGTCTTGGCCACCCATTTTCACACATTCTCTCATTTGCCCAACTTTGGTATTTTGAGCTCTGACTTCTCTCTAGAAATTCTCTCTCTCAAGAAATTATCTTTTTGCCACTATAGTGACTTAAGCATCGGAGAGGGCTCCGCTAGCACCACCCCCCCCTCTCCGTGCTAGCATTGGTCCTTTGTGCAGGATCCGACGTCCGAGTCACAACCTTGCCGGGTCACAACCTTGCCGGGTCACAACCTTGCCGGGTCACAACCTTGCCGGGTCACAGCCTTGCCGGGTCACAACCTTGCCGGGTCACAACCTTGCCAAGTCACAACCTTGCCGGGTCACAACCTTGCCGGGTCACAACCTTGCCGAGTCATAGCCGTACCGAGACACAGACTTCGTGCGGGAGCAAGCCTGAACACTCGTCAGTGGCCCAACCTCCTCCCAACGGAAGGGTTACAAAGGCCCGCACAACCACGCGAACAGACGCGTCCTCACGGCATAGTTCATCCGGACGCAACATTGGCGCCGTCTGAGCGATTCGAACAACAAGCTACCGTACCGCAGAAATCATGACGAGTGATCACAACGCTCTCGGTAAGGTCAATCCTTCAAAAACCAGGAAGCGCTTTAGACGCCATAAAAGATCCATAATGACAACAGTGCCAACAAGCAGTGTGCCTTCCGCACAGCACGGTCCAAAATTTCCAGGCATCCACGTGATACATGGAGGTTTCGGGGCAGGAGGCGAAACATCATACGGGAGAGAAATATACGCTTCCTTGATGATCCAAGAATCTAGGGGCAGTCGCCAGGGAAACGCTGTCCTAGAAGACGCCATCGGCTTTTCTTCGGAAGACAAGTCACACATAACATTTCCACATAATGACGCCTTGGTCATAACCATGACAATCGACGGCATGGACATCAAGCGCATTTTGGTTGATGGAGGAAGTTCGCCCAACATCATCACGAAAGACGTCATCCTAGCTTTGGGAAGGAAGAAGGACGTCAACAAAATGAATTCACCCTTAGTGGGGTTCATGGAAGATGCAAGTTACCCATTGGGGTCCATAACACTGCCAGTTATACTGGGAGAAGGCAACTCACGTCTCCAAATTGCAATACCATTTATGGTAGTGCAAAAGCTTGACGCATACAATGGTATCTTAGGATACACAACCATGAATGCGTGGGGAATGGTTCCATCCACAGCTCATCAGAAGATCAAATTCCCAACTGCATCCGGAATCGGTGAAGCCAAAGGAGATCAACTGTTGTCAAAAAATTGCTACAACGTGGCAATCCAAAATAACGTCAAGCCTGATGACATGCCCATCATTGATGATGACCCAAGAGAAGGCCGTGCCCGACCAGCCCCAGTTGAGGAGTTAAAACAAATAAAGATCGAAGAGCCAGACAGAATGGTCCAAATCGGAGCATCCCTGTCAGAAGATGAAGTGATAGAGATCACAGCACTCCTCAAAGAGTATAAAGAGCTATTCGCATGGTCACCAAGCGATATGCCCGGAATCAGTGCAGAAGTCATTTCCCATAAGTTAAACATCAAGCCAGGAACTCGAGCAATAGCCCAGAAACTTCGACCCCTCGGGGGCAACAAGAAACTGGCAATCAGAGAAGAGGTGGGAAAACTGCTTGATGCAGGATTCATCGAAGAGTCACGATACCAAACATGGGTCGCAAACCCGGTGTTGGTTCCTAAGTCAAGTGGGAAGTTAAGAATGTGCATCGATTACAGAGATCTCAACAACGCATGCCCAAAGGATTCATATCCTCTCCCAAGAATCGACCAACTAGTCGATGCCACTGCCGGCCATGAATTAATGTCCGTAATGGATGCATACTCAGGGTACAACCAAATCCCGATGTTCAAGGATGATGCGCCGCATACTACATTCTATGCAGACAGCGAAATATACAACTACACGGTGATGCCATTCGGCCTAATCAATGCGGGAGCAACATACCAGCGAATGGTCAATACCATCTTTGGCGATCTAATCGGAACCAAAATGGAGGCATACGTGGACGACGTGGTCGTGAAGTCAACCAAAAGGCGCAATCATGTTGATGACTTGTGGGCAATCTTCAAAAGAATGCGCGAATATCAAGTCCGCCTAAATCCAACAAAATGCGCTTTCGGCGTACAATCAGGAAAAATCCTTGGATTCATGGTGAGCCAGAGAGGGATAGAAGCTAACCCAGAGAAAGTGAAGGCGATTGAAGAAATGGTGTCCCCAAGGAGACATAAGGAAGTCCAGCAACTAAATGGCCGCCTAGCTGCTTTAAACAGGTTCCTTGCCAGAATAGGCGACAAGGCACTACCGTTCTTTGAAGTCTTGCGTGCAAACAAGAAGTTCGAATGGACACCAGCGTGTGAAGAGGCCTTCCGGCAACTAAAACAACACTTGCGCACATTGCTGGCATTGGCAAAACCAATACCAGGAGAGCCCCTCTTCCTATACATATCAGTGAGCAACACGGCTGTCAGCTCAGTCCTTGTCAAACAAAAGGGAACTACCCAGCTCCCAGTCTACTACGTGAGCAAGATACTTGCAAAGTACGAGATAAACTATGTGCCAATCGAAAAATACATGTACGCGCTAATAATAGCAGCAAGAAAGCTGAGGCCATACTTCCACGCACACGAAGTAACAGTCTTAACAGACCAACCCCTGAAGCACATCCTGTCAAAGCCAAATATGTCAGGAAAGCTAACAAAGTGGTCGGTAGAGCTAAGTGAATTCCGCATTCACTTTGCCCCTCGAACGGCAATCAAGGGGCAAGCGTTGGCAGATTTCGTTGCAGAATTCACCGGGATAACTCCCGACCCAGATCCCCGAGATGGACCTCGACAAATTGAAGAACATACCGAAGTATGGCAAATGTACACCGACGGATCTTCAAATGTAGGGGGATCAGGTGCCGGATTCCTCCTAATACCTCCCGATGGATCTAATCCGTTGAAGTACGCTCTAAACTTAACATTTAGAGCGACAAACAACGAGGCGGAATACGAAGCATTGATAATTGGCTTAAGAATTGCAAAAGGTGTTGGAGTTAAACATCTACGAGTGAAATGCGATTCACAATTAGTCGTCAATCAAGTTAAAGGCGAATACGCGGCAAAGTCAGAAAATATGCAAAAGTACTTGGGGCAAGCAAAAGACCTCATCACAAGCTTCGATACCTTCGACATCAGCGCAGTGCCTAGAGAAGAAAATCAAGAAGCTGACGCCTTGAGCAAATTCGCACAAGGCAATGAACAAGGCAAAGAAACACATTTCGTGGAAAACAGAATCTTGTCAGTAATTGACAAATTCGAAGTCTTGTGCATCGATCCAGAACCAGATTGGAGGACCCCAATATTGGCATACCTCAAAGACCACAAGCTCCCCGACGACAAAGTCCAAGCCCAAAAAATACAGAGACAAGCCGTCAATTACGCGTTGATAGATGATGAGCTTTACAAGAAAGGGTTTTCAACCCCATACCTAAGGTGCATCACCTTCAGGGAGGGACAAAAAGTGTTAGAAGATTTACATAAAGGCCAAGCAGCCTGCCATGAAGGGGCGAGATCTTTAATACGCAAAACGTTGAGCTTGGGATACTATTGGCCAACAATGAAGAACCAAGCTACACACTTGGTCACAGAATGCGAATCATGCCAACTTTATGCAAGAAGCATCACGGCACCAGCCGCCGAGCTAAGCCCAATTGCAAGCTCATGGCCATTCGCACAGTGGGGGATCGATCTGGTGGGTCCACTTCCAAAGTCAAAAGGCCAAACCAAGTACATTGTCGTTGCAATCGATTACTTTTCAAAGTGGATCGAAGCAAAGGCATTGGCACAAACAACCGATGCACAAATAATGGATTTCATTCGAAATCACATCATCGCGCGATATGGAGTTCCGAAGGTCCTAATCAGTGACAACGGACCACAATTCAAGAGCTCAAGGCTTCAAACATTCTGCGAAAGACTCAACATTAACCATCGTTTCGCCTCAGTCCGCCATGCTCAAACCAACGGACAAGTCGAAGCCGCCAACAAGACCGTCCTAGACGGTCTCAAGAAAAGAGTGCACGCATTAAAAGGAGGATGGGCAGAAGAACTTAGCAGTGTTCTGTGGGCACTTCGAACAACTCCAAAGGAGTCAACTGGAGAAACACCATTCAGCCTGGTGTATGGAACGGAAGCAGTCGCTCCCATCGAAATTGCTGTCTCATCCTATCGCACAACCCATTTCAACACACAAGCCAACGAAGTAGACATGCGTCTAGACTTAGACTTGGCTGAAGAAAAAAGGCGTAACTCCGAGCACAATCAGGCACGCATGCGTTTGATCACCGCAAGATATTACAACAGGAAGGTGAAAGAAAGGTAATTCCATGTTGGAGAAATGGTGTGGAGAAGGAATGAATTCTCACATCTCGATCAAATCAACAAGATGTCTCCAAAATGGGAAGGCCCTTACAAGGTCGTATCCATCCCATACATCAACGCATATCGCCTTGAAGATGCAGATGGCAATGTCTCTACAAATACATTTAGTGGAGGACATTTGAAGAAATTCCACGGATAAAAGGATAATCTTCTATCACAAAAGGAGCTGTTGTATCAAGCCATTTTGCTCTTATTTCCATAATGCATCTACTCTTTTAAAAGACCACTCCCTTATATAAAGTGGCATCTCTGTAATAATCTCACAAACCTAATGAAGTCGTTCTATCTTCGTAGGAACACGACTACTTTATGTACGTTACTTGGAAACAAAACAAAGTAACTACAACAACTATTATCTACACCAACAAGGAGTTTATTTCTCCTAAATTGGCATCTATCTCAAGAAGGTGCCGGCAACATAAAGCAATGGCGCTATCCCCACAACCAATTTATATGACGCAAGAACAACTTGCGGAATACCTACAAAAAAGGAACTTATAGCAATTCTCTGCTCAAAGTAACGACTATTCAGGAAGCTGCCATCTACAAGCAATATCTTGGATTAACACCAAGACCTACTATCAAAACGACGACTATTCACAAGCGTCTACCACAAGCAATATCTTGGATTAACACCAAGGTCTACCATCAAAATAGTATGTCAAGGATAGAAACAAATCCTCACGTTCATAGCCATTCCCTGGAATCAGAACAGGATGGGCAAATACGATAACGGGCTAATCACCCTGCATAACGGATGTCCTCTGTCTAGATGACAATCCCATGATACAAATTCCTTTTATGGGTTCACCCTGCATAACGGATGTCCTCTGTCTAGACGACAATCCCATGATACGAATTCCTTTTATGGGTTCACCCTGCATAACGGATGTCCTCTGTCTAGACGACAATCCCATGGTACGAATTCCTTTTATGGGTTCACTCTGCATAACGGATGTCCTCTGTCTAGACGACAATCCCATGGTACGAATTCCTTTTATGGGTTCACTCTGCATAACGGATGTCCTCTGTTTAGACGACAATCCAATGATACGAATTCCTTTTATGGGTTCACTCTGCATAACGGATGTCCTCTGTCTAGACGACAATCCCATGGTACGAATTCCTTTTATGGGTTCACTCTGCATAACGGACGTCCTCTGTTTAGACGACAATCCAATGATACGAATTCCTTTTATGGGTTCACTCTGCATAAAGGATGTCCTCTGTTTAGACGACAATCCCATGATACGAATTCCTTTTATGGGTTCACTCTGTATAACGGATGTCCTCTGTCTAGACGACAATCCCATGATACGAATTCCTTTTATGGGTTCACTCTGCATAACGGATGTCCTATGTCTAGACGACAATCCCATGGTACGAATTCCTTTTATGGGTTCACTCTGCATAACGGATGTCCTCTGTTTAGACGACAATCCTATTTTGCAAATTCCTGGTATGGGTGCACCCTTTACAGCGGAAGTCCTCTTACTAGACGACAATGCCGTACTACAGACTTTCAAAGCCGTGATGCGTGATTCCTGGACGCAGAAAACATGCATCACAATTCATACTCTCAAAAGTGCTACATGGTCCCTGGACGCAGGTATCATGTATCACAAATATTTTTACCAAATATTTTGTCAAACACTTTATAAAATATTTTATGTACCAAACACCTTGCCAAACATTTTATCAAACAAGAATTTCAAGATTCGAAAAACACTTTTTCAAAAACCCAAAAGTTTTTACGTATGCTTCCCCAACGCGGGTTGATACACGCTGGCAGGTGCGCACCCTGTTTAAAACTCATAAAATTTACAAGTCGAGTCTTGTACAACGTCGCCTTAGAGTGGAACTAAGAGACGGTATAAACTAATATCTTGCTTAACCAAGATAACACCTCTCAAATAATACCCTTACGTATGCTTCCCCAACGCGGATTGATACACGCTGGCAGGTGTGCACCCTGTTTAAAACTCATTAAATCTACAAGTAGAGTCTTGTACAACGTCGCCTTAGAGTGGAACTAAGAGACGGTATAAACTAGTATCTTGCTTAGCCAAGATAACATCTCTCAAATAATATTTTTACGTATGCTTCCCTAACGCGGGTTGATACACATATAGCGGCAAGATATTCAGGAAAGAAGGGAAATATGCATAATGCATCAGGCAAGCAATCAGGAGAGCATCTCAACTTATCAATCAGGAAGTGGCTATCGGTCACGACTGCAGGGACTATGTCTACGATACTAGTCATCCACATTCAATAAATGCAGACTCGGCGGAACAAGCAGAAATTGCCACCATCATCTCCAAACAAAACCTATAGTGCGCAAGTCGCAACATCCTATGCTCTACCCATCTCGCCATGCCTTGGAGTCTAGCCAAGAGGGGCGATCACAACACTTAACAATGCGCGACATATAGTCGCAACTACGGACATCATGTTCATCATTTAAGGATATATATCCTATCTCTCAAGTCCAAAGCATATGGACAACATAGATAACTCAAGGTATGAAATATTACTAACAAGTTATCACATAATTACTATTGAAAACAGGTCTAGGTGACAAAATAACATGCAAGCAAAATCATGAACAAAGAATTGTCAACATCAACCCAATCACAAAGGGTTCAACATGTTGGAAGCAAATAGCCCAACAAAAGAGTCTACATCATCTCTAAGGACTTATGGCAAAGAGTTCATAATATCAACAACAAATGCAAGAATGATTGTTTCAACATTCAGCACAACATAGCTCTTCAACATAAGGGCGACAATCAGCAATCAACAAACACTTATCTCAGTAGGAGTAACGCTCCTCCTTGGGCCGGTCCCTCGACCGGGGGGCAGAAGACGCCACTACACAACCCTCAACTCTATTTCTCTTATCAAAAGAAAGAGTTAGCACGGTCATGCTCAGCATAAAGAACTAAGGATCGCTCGAGGAACGCGCCCATGCGTCGGATCTTCCGAGAATTATGCTAAGAACAGAAACTGCAAGCCAACGATATCCTGGAAAGTGCTATCAACAATCCAGTCAGTGTGCAAACACGCACCAACACTTGTTCAAGCACTTATGCAACAAACGCTCCATACAAGACTTATTAGTCTTCATGCAACAAGTAACAAGCATCGAGCAAGGGGGGCAACCTCTTCAACAGATCAACACGCGTATCAAAGTTAACGCGCGTATCAACATCAATGCGCGTATCAAGGTTAACGCGCATATCAACATCAACGCGCGTATCAAGGTTAACGCGCGTATCAACATCAACACGCGTATCAAAGTTAACGCGCGTATCAACATCAAGGCGCGTATCAAGGTACGCGCATATCAACATCAACGCGCGTATCAAGGTTAACGCGCGTATCAACATCAACACGCGTATCAAAGTTAACGCGCATATCAACATCAATCCGCGTATCAAGGTTAACGCGCATATCAACATCGACGCGCGTATCAAGGTTAACGCGCGTATCAACATCAATACGCGTATCAAGGTTAACGCGCATATCAACATCAACGCGCGTATCAAGGTTAACGCGCATATCAACATCAATGCGCGTATCAAAGTTAACGCGCGTATCATGTTTCCATGTACGTACATACATGTCGACAGGGATACATGTCGACAAGGAGAAAATATTTTCTAAGTGTTTCCATGTACGCACATACATGTCGACAAGGTTGCATGTCAACAAGGAGAAAATATCTTCTAAGTGTTTCCATGTACGTACATACATGTCGACGAGGATGCATGTCGACAAGGGGAGAATATTTTCTAAGTATTGCCATGTACGCACATACATGTCAACAAAGATGGATTGCATACAACGAGTAGCTATGCCTCCTAAGCACACCTACGACGCTCATCGACAAAGCTCATACAACGAAATCTATGGTAACAAACATTAGATATCGTTTAAATATTTCCTAAGTGTTTTAGCATACTTGCAGGTAATAACCAACAGTCTATACCTGACGCTCAACTATCAACATCAACGCGCGTATCAACATCAACGCGCGTATCAAAAGTCAACGCGCGTATCAACATCAAAGCGCGTATCAACATCAACGCACGTATCAACATCAACGCGCGTATCAAAGTTAACGCACGTATCAACATCAACGCGCGTATCAACATCAACGCACGTATCAACATCAACGCGTGTATCAACATCAACGCGCGTATCAACATCAACGCACGTATCAACATCAATGCGCGTATCAAAGTCAACGCGCGTATCAAAAGTCAACGCGCGTATCAAAAGTCAACGCACGTATCAAAAAGTCAACGCACGTAGCCAAGTTCCACGCGCATAGTAAAGTTGGTATGTACCATAGAAAGGACTAATGTCTTAAGGAGCTATCAGGCAAACGGTGGAATTAACGCGACAAGCCGTAAGGATCGAACGTGGCAACGCTTAAGGGAAATTTTTCTCTAAGGCGTCAAGACGACAAGTGACTACGCCTAAATTTATTGGGCAATCCCCGTCAACCAAAAACCCGCCAAAAAGGAAAATCATGCATATCGACTTAAAAACTTCTACGCGAAGATACGGGGAATTCTACATCAAACACCCATGGAAATGGAAAATCGCCTAAATTATGGACAAACGACGATAATAACGGCAATCAATCAGCAATTACTCGACGTATAAGCCTCAGCAAGCAGTCCCACATGTCGACAACGAAAAATGACTTAAACAAACAACAACACGGTGACATCGACATTCAAGTCGAAGCTGTCCTAAGAATTCGAGTTTCCAAAGTACCTCAAAACGTGACAAAAGGTATTCCAATGGACTCCCCTCGTCGAGACGATTCCGGAAAGGTGTGGACCGAAACGAGGCGAGCCCGGGAAGGCGGCGCGTGGGCCACACGCTCCGGCGAAGCCACTCCACTCGCGGCGGCGCGTGAGGGCGCGTGCGAGGTCTTCTGGCGGCTCCGAAGGTGGCTCTGGAATCCTTGTGACGAACCGAGTCGAATGATGGTGTCAACTTCCAAAAACAAGCAAAAAATCAGACTCGAAACTGTCAAAACGTATCTAGGCTCCACGACGGCAAAGAAATTTTGCACACAAAAGCAATTTCGGGAAAGGGTGAATGAATTACCTGCAAAGGGAGTGGAATGGTGAACTCCTAGGATGTTGGAAGGATAAATGGGGATGTGTGTATTTACTAATCCCAAAGAGATGCTTTGTGGATAAGGATCAAAGGATTAGTTTACCTACACTCAAGACTAAACCCCTTGGTATACTCTACCCTCTCCTCTTAAAATATCTATCCCTATACATGTCTTGACATTGCACGTATCAAATCCGTTACTATACACGTATGTTGCAATCACATGATTCATGATTCGGTAATCACTTAGTCATTTTAGAAACGTACAATTTCTATTTCTTGCATCGCGTAATTACAATCTTGCCATGACTATTACTTATGTACGCATGTGGATAGATACATGTTCGCTTAGCGCATTACCGATTGCTCATGTCTCCGACAATAATCATATTCGCGCATATACATTTCCTATTGCACTAACCATGATGGTAGGAAACAAAGCCATTCGGCCGGAAAATCAAGTGACGGACGAAATCAAGATGCTTGCGTCCGACCAACGATCAAAACCGAAAGGTTAGCGTCAAACTCAAATTGGACAAATATCCTAACTTAAAATAGAGTCAAGAAAGGTTCTAAACCGTTACTTGACTCGGGGGCAAGTGATGGATAAATGTCCAATTCGGGTTCGTGTTTACATTTCGGGCCTCGTAATCGTATCGAAAATTACATCTCGGTTTAAAAACACCTCCCACGGTATCAAAACGGTCCGGAAGCGCCTTTACGCGCGTCCGGGTTGCAGCAACCCGGACGTCCGGGTTGCTTGCAATCCGGAACTCGCCGAATTGCCCAAATTCGACGAGGTCCGGATTACCTTACGGGTATCGCGCGACTACCGTATCCGCGATTACCGTTGCGTGTAGAGAAGTCAAGTTCGCACATTACCAATATGGATGACGGTTACCGCATGATCTTGAACCGTCATCAAACCGCTCTAAAACCGGGTCCGGTCCCAAGAAAGCCTATAAATAGGAGGTCTTGGCCACCCATTTTCACACATTCTCTCATTTGCCCAACTTTGGTATTTTGAGCTCTGACTTCTCTCTAGAAATTCTCTCTCTCTAGAAATTACCTTTTTGCCACTATAGTGGCTTAAGCATCGGAGAGGGCTCCGCTAGCACCACCCCCCCCCCCCTCTCCGTGCTAGCATTGGTCCTTTGTGCAGGATCCGACGTCCGAGTCACAACCTTGCCGGGTCACAACCTTGCCGGGTCACAACCTTGCCGGGTCACAACCTTGCCGGGTCACAGCCTTGCCGGGTCACAACCTTGCCGGGTCACAACCTTGCCAAGTCACAACCTTGCCGGGTCACAACCTTGCCGGGTCACAACCTTGCCGAGTCATAGCCGTACCGAGACACAGACTTCGTGCGGGAGCAAGCCTGAACACTCGTCAGTGGCCCAACCTCCTCCCAACGGAAGGGTTACAAAGGCCCGCACAACCACGCGAACAGACGCGTCCTCACGGCATAGTTCATCCGGACGTAACATGGTGTATATCCATCATTTGGGGCAGCTCAAGAAAATGGTGTCGTGGTCGAACATGAGTCCAGGGATGTTATGTTTATTGAGGATGAACTTCCTAAGCTTGGTGACACAAAACGAATGAAGTCTTAATAGAACTTGAACATGATTTAAATGATCAAGTCTTACATACTTCGAGTGGAAGATTTGAGGGAGCAACTATTAGCATATGGTGACGTGGCGCCGTAATAGGAGCCCGTTAATTAAGGGAATTACCTAAGTTAATTAGGTAATTGTCAATCTGGGCTAATTGGGCCAAATCCAATTAGTAATTGACAAGGGAGGCCCAAAATGGGCCTCCCCCCCTTTTATGCATGGTTCGGCCGATACCCTAGTACCACATAGGGTGGAGTTGTCTTTTGGCAACTCCACTCAATACTATATATAGGGGTGACTCCTAAGGTTTTAAACACACAATTAAGAACAAGGATCTCTATTGAGAAAACTTGTCACCCTAGTCTAATATTTCGGCACCATCAACATCAAGTCCGAGGTTCCATCTCCGTTGAAGAATCGATCAGAGGTCTTGTTGTGGAGCTACATCGCGTGGGACTTCTTCTAACGAAGAACTTGCACGTGGTTCCGACCGGAGGATCAGAACTCACTCAACATCGTTCTTGGGCAGGAAAGCTAAAAGGTATGTGTACTAATTCCACTGCATATATTAGATTTCTTGCAAGTACACGTTTAGCATTCCGTAGTATTAAGTCCCCGTAATCCAACAGTGGTATCAGAGCAAGGTTAGGAGTTCTTAATTTTTTTGATAAACTGATGTTCTTCAATCTATGAAAAATCCGAAATTTTTAGGTTGATGAACATCAATATGTGTTCCGAAATTTTCAACATGAAATCATGTGTTTGATCTTTAAAAACTTAATTTTTTTGAAATTTATGTGTTTTTGAGGATCAAAACCGAAAATTTTGTTATGTATTTGAGTTTGACGTTCATAATCTTCAAGAACACCATTAGTTTTATCAAGAACACCTTTTGGATTCATGATCAAGTTAGGGTTTGATCTTAAAATTTGACAACTTTTCCAACTTTTAGTGTTTGTGCCGAAAACCTTAGGGGTATTTTAGGTTAATTTTTTAATTTTTCTTGGTCACCAAGTTATTAAAAAATCGGCAAAAATATTTTAATATATATATATGTTGCCATTTTTAAATTTTATTAATAGGTAACTATATATCTATAAGTTGGAAAATATGGATAGGTTTATAATATAATATTGTAAAAGATATTAACTATCAATATATATATATATAGTTAAAGATAGGGTTAATATATATTGATAGATTTAATTACTATATAAGATTAAGAAAATATATTGTCTACATATTTTAATCCCTAAAAGATATATTTGACAATATTTTATATATATATATATATATAACCGGCCAAAATATATATTAATATATATATATTTATATTGTTGATTGATTTACATCTTAAAGATAGAATCTTGACAATATATATATATATATATATATATATATATATATATATATATATATATATATGTGTGTGTGCCGAATTCTATATATATATATAAGCATTATTGGAAATTATTTTTAAATAATTATTATTTCTTGAAGGCTAAGTTGAGCTTTTAGTGGACTTTAAAACACTACTTAACCCACAAGAGTAATTCAGCCGAACCCTAGGGTTATTGGGCCGGTCAAATTGCTAAACCGGAGCGGGTAAAACCAATCCGGGTTTTCTTAATCGGGTTGACCTAGTCGGGTCGGGTCGGACCATAGTAACTAAATTGAACCTAACCTAACCGGTTTTGAGTGATAAACCGAACCACTATCTTATTTTATTGAACAGTTTCGGACCAAACCGTAATTTTTAAAATCAGACCGAGTTGAATTGGATTTTAAAATTTGGACCGAACCACTTTATTTTCGAAAATTTTAAATTGTTCAATAAAATAGGATGTCAAATTTTAAATCCAAAATGTTTTCGAACTTTAAAATTAGCTTAAACAGTGCTCTTAGGGTTTGTGTTTTAATACAGGGTTTCAGTCAAAACCCTAATGTCTGGTTTCGATTATGGGGATGGATCTCGGACTTGCATGTTTTTGGGACTGGATTAAATTAGTGGGCTGATTTGCAATTGTTTACTTTCTGCATCATATATTTTGATATAATTAGAACTGTCGTCTTGACTTAGTCAAGCTAGCTGGATATTATATTGCGAGCATTGAGCTCTGGGATTTAAATATATGGTTTGCGCAATAGGATAGACATGTTGTGCTGATTGAAAGTGCCTAAATCCATGTCTAGAAATTCGCATGATTGATTGTAAGCATGGATTGCAAAACAGCCCCTAATATTTTCAAAACCTTTTATAAAACCGAATATTCCAGTCGCCAATTATGCATGATGTGTGCGGATATTGCATGTTTTGACGCGTATGCTAGGATGTTCACAATAGAACGCATGTGATGATTTACTTTACGTAGAATTATGTATGCTCGGAACATTAGACGCATGACGCGTAAGCATGTTGTGTTCGATATTTATGGCATGGTATGATGATTTGCTAGATGTAGTATAATTATAAATATGCTTGCGTAAATTATCGGAAATTTTACAAAATAAGGGCCTTGGGAAAGCCAAGATCGGGTATGCTTATTTGAAAATTTCCGTTCCGGTAATTTGCAATAGAATAACCGTTTTCAAAAGACTGATCTATTAAATTGAAAACGACAATAGTGTGAATTCTTTTACGACACCCCCTTCCTCGGTTTACTGAAGGTTGGTTTGGTTTAGTGATTGAAGGATCACTATTCGTCGTATTCCATCTTAGTAGATAATCCGATGTTTGCAATTCTGTCAAAATGTCGTTGTCTTCCTGAATTTGCATAATTATCAATGTACTAGTTTTGATGGCTAAGTCGGCACGCTTCTATGAACCTTGCAATCTTGATGGTATAAATTATGATGAACGTAAGGAATATGTATAGGAATCCTCTCTGCTACGATTCCAAAAAGCAGAAAGGACAATTACGAATGAATATGGTAGTTCGTATGTTTTGACAATGAGAAATGAAAGTGATAGTTTGTTTCCTAAATATTGAAGTAGATTCTTTGATGATCTAAATGTGTATGTGGTTATACATTCAATCTTGAATAAAAGGGTTGAAGAAGACTTCAAATTGCAACCAGACAATGTCAAAGCTTGGTATCCATTTGCATCTGGCTCGGTAGAAGCAAGGATGTTAAATCTAGAAATGTTTCTGTTGAATGTGATGGTCTTTTCTTTTCATGGATGCTGGTGTAATAGCCACTCGATACCTTTGCAATAAAAGGGTCAACATGAAAAGACGTATATCTGGCCAAAAAAAAAAAAAGACGTATACGGTTGCCTAACATTGACAAGATTCAATAACCTTGAGTCTAGTCAAGTACGGTAACCAAGGCAGTGAAGCGACAACCTTCTCAGCTCACCACAATAGATCGAATGAAGTCAATTGTGATCCATATATCATGGAGGGAACTTGACCGTAAAAGGTTTTAAACGATTATCCGGTGGGTTAAACCCGTTGATAAAGTGCGTCTCAAACACGTCTCGTATGTCATATATGTAAAGCCGTAAACGTTTTACTTGAACACAAATCATTTGATGTGATTCACTAGTGAATTTAATCATATGTGATGTTCAAAATGACTTAAAGTTCTCGACTATCTATGTGGTAAACATGGATCAAATATGTGACCTTCAGATCAAGAATCCTACTATTGTCATTTATCGTTCGTTGTTCGCCTGAATTACTAAATTTTGGTTATTTCAAAATTCGGTATTATTGATTAAAGCAATTGTTGCTCGATTCAAAGCTTGGGAGCATTCCGAGAAACAATTTACTTCTCAATTTAACGTTTCGGTCAAATGGAACGATCCGAAACGAAATTTCGAACCCACGGGTTAGAACCAAATTTCGGCTTAGTAAAAGTGGTCGAACAAAAACGAAACATTTTACATACTTTGTCATCTCAATCAGGTCAAAATGAACTGAATAAATTCATCGATTGCATAGTTCTAAAAGGCAAACCGACTTACCTCATCCTTATTTGTTAAGTACTCCATTAAACATTTGTATCCCAAAATAATATGCATGTTAAAACCGATTTAATTTTAAATTCGGAAATTAAAACGATTCTCAAAACTACAGATTTTAACCAGGTATGCGCGAAACGCATGTCACCTCGAAAGACGGGACACATCGTTTTAGAATACAAATTTAATAATCAAGTATTTTTATGAATGCCGAATTTTCGTTTGTAATTCTTCAGATATAACTCATTGATAACTACTTAGATTTTATGTAAGCCTTCCGGCTACTAAAATCTAATTAGAATATCAACCATGGCATTAAAAGCGACAGCTTAAATGCATGATCCATATGATAGATAAATCTATGGATGAGTTAAATAAACGAAAAGAAGTAGTCGGTAAAATGACTCTCCCACCATTAGCCTTGAACGAAGAGTTTGGCTCAAAGCATTCATTAAACACTTCAAGAAACATAGTTCAGAATTACATAATGGTAGAGTTACACATTAATTGTTCCTGCGGGATGATATTAATTTAACTCACATTAATGTAAAACACTATGTTCTGACAAAAAAATCGTTTAACACGTTACCATAAAAGCTAATGAATGATTCAGGTAAAACCTTATCACAAAACACGCATTAATTTGCGCGTTTAAAACGAGTATTCATTAAGAGTACGCACTACTCGCGAAGAATACGAGTTTTAAAATTAGCCTGGAAAAATGGTTTCGTGGACAAACATGACACATTATAGAGTTTTGAGGATGGATTTCCAACACTTTGCAGAACGAACGAGCTAGTACTGATTAAAGTTAACAGATGGATGATGGAGATTCTCAGGTCCCACTTACTTCGAGTGGGAGAATTGATATAGCATAAGTGATTGATTTGGTAAATGATGATGGAAACATATTCATAATAAATCCAGTGAAAGGGTTCACTCCCCCTCACACATAATCATCACTAAATTTTAAAATGCGAATCAAGTCAGACCTGATAATCATGATGATGAAATATTTCAACTACCCATTTTTCCTAGTGGGAGTGGAACAACCAACTTGGTTCCAGATCCTAGTGATCGAGGAATACATCTCGGAGGTAAAAACCTGAGCCCGAGAGGATATTCCAAGTTCAACCACCACCATTGTTCCCAGTGGGAGTAATGCCCCGATAAGAAGCATTATTCCGAGTGGGAGTAACGATCAGACTCAAAACGAGGGAATAGAGGAAAACAATGGAGGATGAAATTGCCTAAAAAAGAACTAACCCGTTTTTAGTCTTTAGTTGATTTATCTGTTAACCACAGAACTAGAAAGTGAAATCTTTGAATTCACTTCGGGTGGAAATTTTGAGTTGAGCTAAACTCGAATAATTGCGAAAGGATATACCCAAATTCACGGAGTGAACTTTGATAAAGACGGACTCATCGACTATACGTTACACCATAGTTAGGGCCGTCCTTGCCCATGATTGCAAGTCTCGAAATCGAGCATGCATCAAATGGACATTAAGACCAAACCTCTCCAAGTAAAACTGGAGAAAGAGATCTATATGGAGCAGCTGGAGAGTTTCATTACTCCTGGAAAAAGAACGTAAAGTTTGCAAACTCCAAAGATCTATATACGGTCTTAAACAATCGTCTCGGCAATGGTATCGCAGATTCCACGAGGAAATCGTTGGATACGGATTCGTGAATCTTCACGAGTATCCCTGCGTATACACTAAGACCTTCGGGTCTAAGTATATCATCATAAAACTATACGTGGATGACATACTCATTGCTGCGAACGACGTGAGTTTAATGAATAAATCAAAGTCCTGGTTAGCATCAGCATTCGAAATGAAAGATATGGGAGAGGCCACGTAAATTTTAGGCATCAAAATTGCCCGAGATCGTGCCGCCCGGAGATAATGTCTATCTCAGGAATCATATATCAACAAACTGTTGAAAATATTCAGAATGCTGGATGCTAAACTCGTGGATACGCCGGTTGTGTTCGGGTGCGCGCTATTGAAGCGTGATGGCCCGAAAAACCAGCAAGAGCGTGAACAGATGAAGAATGCTGAGTATCTGAGCATGGTAGGGAGTCAAATGTACACCATGCTCTGTACTCGGCCAGGCATCTGTTACACTGTGGGCCTAGTAGCAAGATTCCAATCAGATCCTGGTTATCAACATCTAAAGGCCGTAAAATGAATTATCAGATATCTGAAAGGTACTGCCGACTACGTTCTATTCTATGAGGGCGATCGGCTCGAATTGACCCGTTATAGAGACGCCGACCACGGTGGCGATCCGGATGATCGTAAGTCCACCACAGGAGGAGTTTTCCTCCTTGCTAATGCTTCCATATCATGGGTAAGCAAGAAGCAATCGTGTGTCGCACTTTCCACTATGGAATCAGAATTCGTTGCCCTCTCCAAAAACGCACAAGAAGCGGTCTGGCTGAAAAGGCTTCTTACTGCATTAATTGGCACCGACAAGAAGAGTAAACCTGTGAAGGTGTACTCCGACAGTCAGGCAGCCATTGCGGCAGTTAAGAATCCAAAGTACCATAGTAGGACAAAGCACATTGATGTGAAATACAATTATGCCAAGTCTGTTCTGGAAGACAACATAATCACTTTAGAATACTTGCCTACAGACAATATGATCGCAGACCCTTTAACTAAGCCGTTACGTAGGGAGCTTTTTGAAAAGCACGTAAAAATGCTTGGATTACGTAGGGCTTAAACTGTGTGGCTTGTAAAAGTGATAACATTTTGACATTTGAAATTATGTTTCAATTGAATAAAATATATTGCAATTTGAGTTTATGATTTATCGACGTCATAATGATTAACAACATCGGATTTTACGGTCTATAAACTAAGTCGTAGGAAGAAGTAAAATTCTTCCACCAAAATTATGTCGAATGTGAACCTTGCCTCGTCACACAGGCACAATTATCTTGTTAGGAGAGAGGGACCTCTACCATAACAAGATTGGCTAAGAATCAGGGGTAAACCTGATTAAGCAAAACGTAACATTGTCACGCTTAACAACATGACTTAATCTTCGTTTTTTAAATCGTCGAGTTGGACTTTGTCCATCACTATATCACATTCAAGGCCAGATGAGAGATTCTGCGATAGCATTATTGACATATCCCATCCCTGGCTTTACCAGGTGTGCTATCGACGCGTGCTTTATACTGCGCGTGTCACGCTCGACCACGGGGTCATGCTCGGTTGTGCTAGCTAGAATCCTTGTGATTCAAAGGGCGCATACTTCTTCACCTTGAGCGTGTGATTGATCCCGGATGCCTTATGAAGAGGCATCCAAAGTATCCTCACGGACTCAGAACTTATACCTAAGGTCTGACTCAATGCTCGCTTCCCGGCGTACGAGCGTAGTGCCAAAGAAAACAGCCAAGTGACCACGTCTTGGAAACCGGTTGAGTTAGACTTAGGGTATAAGCGATGGGGATGATCAAGTTCACCTTTAATTCACCGACTCTCGTGTTCACTAGGTGGCCGCCAACCGGATATTAGTTGAAGGTTGTGAACACTTGTACGGATGCCCTGGAGAAGTATTCCTTTGTGGAAAACTGGGCAATTGGAGAATTAACAGTTGACCAAGGATACAGTGCGGTACATAGTTTTATTTCAAACATGTTTGGTTCATAAAAGGGAATCAACGTTCTGTGAGCGCTACAGTACTCCTAACAGATGAGTAGCAAGATGCCCGTCGTATCCGCCGGTCGCACGGCAAGCCTCGTATAAACTATTCGGAGACGGAGACGAATACTGAAGACTGAGATGTTGATACTATTGCGTAATCGTATAGATTAACGAGCACCCTCCCATTCCGGCGAGTGAGAGCTGTTAGCATATGGTGACGTGGCACCGTAATAGGAGCCCGTTAATTAAGGGAATTACCTAAGTTAATTAGGTAATTGTCAATCTGGGCTATTTGGGCCAAATCCAATTAGTAATTGACAAGGGAGGCCCAAAATGGGCCTCCCCCTTTTATGCATGGTTCGGCCGAAACCCTAGTACCACATAGGGTGGAGTTGCCTTTTGGCAACTCCACACAATACTATATATAGGGGTGACTCCTAAGGGTTTAAATACACAATTAAGAACAAGGATCTCCATTGAGAATACTTGTCACCCTAGTCTAATATTTCGGCACCATCAACATCAAGTCCGAGGTTCCATCTCCGTTGATGAATCGATCAGAGGTCTTGTTGTAGAGCTACATCGCGTGGGACTTCTTCTAACGAAGAACTTGCACGTGGTTCCGACCAGAGGATAAGAAGTCCCTCCACATCGTTCTTGGGCAGGAAAGCTAAAAGGTATGTGTACTAATTTCGTTGCGTAGATTAGATTTCTTGCTAGTACACGTTTAGCATTCCGTAGTATTACGTCCCCGTAATCCAACAGCAATAACATAGGATGATGTGGTAAATGAGAATGGGGACATATTCATAATAAATCCTGTGAGAGGAGTCAAACCAACCACATAAATCATTGTTGCTCCGGGTGTGAATCAAGTAGAACCTAATCATATAGTTGTGGAACCGTTGGATGAAAATCATATAATTCATCAACTACCTGCTGCGGCCAGTGAGAGAGGGACACCAACTTGCTTCCTAGTCTGGATGACCATGGAATTCATCTCAGAAATAGGATCCCGAGACCAAGAGGTCGTCCAAGAAAAGTTGTAGGAGAATGTTCTAGTAACGCCCTGGTTCCTAGTGGGAGCATTGTTCCCAGTGGGAGTGTAGTTCTAGATGGGAATGAGCCTAGACGTAGTCAAATGCAAAGAACTTCTCTCAAGAAGTATCCCATCGAGATAGGTGAATTGTTCACCCTGACTTCGGTTGATGAACCGGTAACGGTTAAACAAGCTTTGGAATGTCCTCAATCAAAGGAATGGAGGAAAGCAATTGAGGAAAAGATCGCCTCTATGAAAGCCAATTTGTTTGTACGTTAGTTGATTTGCCTGCTAACCGCAGAGCAATATGGGCAAAGTGGGTTCTGAAATTGAAACTCACTGCTGATGGAACAGTTGAGCGATATAAAGCTCGACTAGTCGCTAAAGGATATACTCAACTCCACAGAGTGGACTTTGATGAGACGTACTCACCAACTGTGCGTTACACCACGGTCCGGGCCATTTTGGCATTGGTTGCAAGCCTTGATCACGAGCTGCACCAGATGGATGTTAAGACAGTCTTCATTCATGGGAACTTGGAGGAAGATATCTACATGGAGCAACCAGAGGGTTTCTTGTCTCCTGGTAATCAACGAAAAGTTTGTAAGCTCCAAAGATCGATTTATAGTCTTAAACTATTGTCTTGGCAATGGTACCGCAGGTTCCACGAGGAAATCATTGGTAACAGATTCGTGAATCTTCATGAGGATGCATGCGTTTACACGAAGACCTCAGGGTAAAAGTATGTTTTCTTGACGTTGTACGTCGATGACATCCTGATTGCCGCAAACGGCGTGAGTTACTTGAATGAATCAAAGTCGTGGTTAGCATCTGTGTTTGAGATGAAGGACATGGGGGGAGGCCACTTACATCCTAGGCATTAAGATTGCTAGGGATCGTGGTACCCTGAGATTATGTCTTTCACATGAAGCTTATATCAACAAGGTGTTGATAATGAATAATCTCTTTGATGTTAAACTAGTGAATACGCCGATTGTGCTTGGGAGTGCGTTGTCGAAGCATGATGGCCCAAAGAACCTGGCGGAGCGTGAACATATGAAAAGTTCAAAGTACCTCAGTATGGTAGGAAGTCTGATGTACGCAATGCAACGCACTCGTCTTGACATCTCTTACGTTGTGGGTTTGGTAGCGTGTTTCCAATCGGACTCCGGATATCAACATTTAAAATCCGTCAAACGGATTACGAGATATCTGAAAGGTACGGCAGACTACGGCCTGTTCTATGAGGAAAGTAAGCTAGAATTGATAGGATATAGTGACACCGACCATGGTGGTGATCTGGATGATCGTAAATCCACCTCAGGAGGAGAGTTTCTCCTTGTTAATGCTGCCATCTCTTGGATGAGCAAGAATCAATCTTGTGTCACGCTGTCTACTATGGAAACAAAATTCGTAGCTCTCTTAAAGAATGCACAAGAGGCAGTCTGGCTAAGGAGACTAATGATTTCCCTGCTTGACGTCAAGGACGGGAGTAAGTCTTTGTGCGTTTACTCTGACAGTCAAGCAGTGATAGGGGCAATCAAGAATCCTAAGTACCATATTAGGATAAACACATTGATATAAAGTATAACTATGCGAAAAGTGTGGTAGATGATAGGCTGATCACAGTTGATTACACACCTTTTGAGAACATGGTTGCAGATCTATTGACTAAGCCCTTACGCAAGGATGTTTTCAAAAAGCACGTAAAACTGCTTGGCCTGTGAAGGGTTTAGAAGGCTTGTAATGTGTGTCAGTAACATTTTTGGATTTGAAATGATATTCTAACAAAAGAATTATTTATTGAGTTTGTGATTTTACAACGTCATAATGACATTACTACATCGAATGGACGGAATATAAACTAGTTGTAGGAGCGTAAAACCTCCCAATAAAATGTCGAATATGGACATTTTCATGTCAAACGGGCTTGGTTGTATTGATATGAATGAATTCCTCAGCAACATCAAGACCGGCTAAGAACCATTGGATTACGAGAGATAATCCTGGTTAAGCAAAATGATCATTTGGTTTTGGGGTAACACGACATGATCAAAGTTTTGCAGATCGCTGTGACGAACTATGTTCGTCTATTACCACATTCTGGGGTAGATGAGAATCTACGATAGAATATGACATTCTCACTCCTGATATAAATTCAGGTTATGCTATCGATGCGCACTTCATACTGCGCGTGCCATGTTCGACCACGGGGTCATGCTCGGTTGTGTTAGACGAAATCTTCCGAGATTTTGAGGGGACACACACTTCTTCACATTGAGCGTGTGACTGATCCCGGGTGCTATATGAAGGAGCACCTGAAGTACCCTTATGAGCGTAGCGCCCGAAAAAAAGGCTAAGTGACCACGTTTTGGGCACCGGTTGAGTTCGACTAAGGATATGAGTAATGGGGATGGTCATATACAACTGTAATTCTCTGACTCTTGTATTCAATAGGTGGCCACTAAGCGAATATTAGTTGAAGGTTGTGAATACTTGTGCGGATGTCTTAAAGAAGTATTCATTTTGTGGAAACTAGGCAATTGGAGAATAACAGTTGACCAGGGGTACCGCGTGGCAAAGAGTTGTAACAGGTTGATTAAAATGACAGGGAATCAACGTTCCGCGGACGCTACAATACTCTTAATTGATGAGTAGCACGATGTCCGTTGTGTCTGTCGGTCGCACATTACGGATTTTGGGTCAGACCAAAATCTCAATGGACCAAAGGAGGCCCAAAATTGGGCCTCCCCTAATTAGTATGGCCGGCCGAACCTATAGGGAGCCCAATGGTGGGCTTTACTCATCTCCACTTATAAGTAGGAGGTTTCAGGGATTTTTTAGGGTTAATCAATCATTCCCTAAGTTGACAAGAAAAGAAATCTCTCTCCCTAATATACATTAGGTTCGGCTGAAAGTAAGGAGTCACAAGGAGGTGCCGAAATTGTGTCAACAATTTACCCCAGAGATCCATCCCGTCACCGCATTGCAAATAGGCTTTGCTGTGGAGACATTGCCGAGTTCCTGTAGGACCCGTCCGGGCAATAGAACTCCTTCTTGACGATCTTGGGCTACGGAAAGCTTTACTGGTACGTGCTCATTATTTCGCTGCGTAAATAGATTCGTTAGCATGTACACATGTTTTGCTGCGTAAATAGATTCGTAGTAATCATCCCCTAAATCCTCAAATACGATAGAAAATCTTTTCTAAATTGTTAGCTACTAAATATTTTATATCTAAATTTATAAAATTGAGAATAAATTAGGCATCACTATCCGGAAAAAACGCACACGTGACACTCATAGAAGTCATACAAATCAAAATAGTATATTACTATAGGTAAATCACATTGCAATATACATTACAATACACACACCGTAATGATTACACTCTATATTGCAGCACAAAAAAAAGAAAGTGTAATTACACATTACAAACAATATTACATCGTTTGACTAGTATATATACAATAATACAATCATATACCTCCATGTCTGCTCTATTAATTAAATGGACAATTCATATTAGTTTAAGAAATATATTTTTCATAATGTACTTCACTATGATAGATGAACACCATGGTATCTACTATCTACTATATTATATTAATTCGGTATCGGAAGCCCTCTGGTCGACACGTGTACAGTCCACGCAGTCACCATTTCCTAATTTATTGGAGATCTATAAATTTAGACATAAAATATTGATTGGTTGTAAATTAATAAGTATTTTTATATCCTATTTTAGTCTCTACGCGAAATAAAGAAATAAATTAATTAAAAGTTTCCATTTAAACTCATTATCTATACAGTTTGGTTCCGGAAGACCAGAGCCCGCCACGTAAGCAACATATACATAGAATATAATAAATAATAGAAGAAACATTAATATATATACCTAAATATATATTATTCCTACGGCTTCAAATTATAATACAATTTTTTAAAGAAAAATTTGAAGCCAACCTTACCAAAATCATCAAGCCGTGATTACTATTATAAATATTTAATAAATAATATATATTATCTTTTACTACCCTTTTTCTATATTTTGAAGAATAATAAAAACATAGAAAAAAAAAACTCACGATGCATAACTAAACCCTATAATAGATAATTATATTTGATGGTTATATGTTTGTTATGTATTTATTTAATAGATAGATATAATAATAAATAAACCCTTTAATAGATGCTTATAAAATATTGACTTATATACTTTGCACAGGATATATATATGTTTACTCTTTTTTTGGCCGATGATATATTCTTACTAAACGTAAAAAAAAAATTGCATTCCACGACAACAACCAACCGCTTGCATTCGAGTGGCACCATTCATGGCCTCCGCGATATTCGAAGCCCTATAGTCACCCTCTCGGATTAGCAGATGAAGTATCATCATGCAAAGTGATATCGATGCTACCATACTCATGCACCAGAGAATCCGAGGTAAGGTGCTCTCTCTCTCTCTCTCGGCTTGGGTTGCATTGAGTGAACCACCAATAATTTTCTATCTTTCTCGATTCTCCCTAAACTCCATCAAGTAAACCACCAATAATTCTCTATTTTTCTCGATTCTGATTTCCTTAGTTTTGATCAATGGTGTAGCTAGCTAGGCTCCATATTGAGCAATAAAGCTTCTGCTTCGTTATGAAGCCTACACGAGTGATCTTCACGTCAAATCATTTCTTCTCTATCACTGACTGTACACCAAGAGTTTCATCAATCATCGATACTCCTCAATATATATATATATATACTAATAATTAATTATATTAGGATTTTGTTATAGTTATTTTCATGTACATGCTTTATAATATATATTTCTTATCTACTCTTTTTTGGTTTTTAAATTATAGGAAACGACGGATTTTATAGCACATTGTTGATAGATAATGCTTGATGGAGTATGTAGGAGGTGAAGCTCATTCAATTGGAAATTATGTGAGTACATAGAAGCGATATTTATGAAAGAATGTTAATTTTTTTTTTAAGTGATTATCCTTTCTTCATTACATTGGTTGTCGAGTGTTGAAGCCATTTATTGTTAGTGTATGTTATGAACATGTCGTGGACCTCTATGCATTTGGTTGCAGTGTCGTATATATTAGAACAACTTATAAGTGGTGTTTTTGTGAGAAATAATATTAAATAAATTACAATGTGTTTTTTATATGGTGCAGGGGATTATTGAGTGATTGCTATGACTCGAATATCCAACATATAATGGTGAACCAAATCCTGCAGACGATCTGCATGTTTGTACAAGAATTATGTTGTGCAGGTATGTTTAGTGAATCAAACAATGAATATGGCTACTCGAAAAAAAAAAAAAAAACAATGAATATGGCTTTAAAATATAATTTTTTTACGACTGATTTTCAAAACTTTAAATACTAAAGTGGATCATTATTATTTATTGCGACTTTTAAGGTATCTGCTTATTGAATTAGTATACTAAAACAATAAAAAAAATGTATGAATGTATTCTTTTTTTTAGTATGAATTTATCATCGAAGAAATCAAATTTGAAAAAAAAAACACATATCCACGTACGTTGAGGCATGTACTATCGATTTTCTGTGTGTATATCAGCTCATCAATTCACTAAGAAAAATTGTGATTCTTTTTATTATATTTTCAAAATAAAGAAATACTTGACAAAAGTCATATGTTTATATAAACCTACCATAACTATAGTATATATATAATTATTTAATCTCGGTAAATAAATAATTATAATTAGTTTATATATATATAAAATGTAATAATTAACCATTTCAATATATTTTTATTTTGTTATTTTTTACTTATATTATTGACGTAACTTATTTAAAAATTTTATATCTTATTTATTTTGTATTGATTTTTGTACCAGCAATATTTTTTCTTCTTATATTTCTTTTGACTATATTGTCATAAATATACACACATAAATATCACTAATTATTTTTATTGAAAAATAAAGTTTTTTCATTTTAACTTTTACCCGCGCGCGGTGCGCGAGGTTAGCATCTAGTATTATATTAATTCGGTATCGGAAGCCCTCTGACTGACACGTGGACTGTCCACGCAATCAGTGTTTCCTAATTTAATCGGAATTTGATAGGGGTTTTCTAAATTTAGATACATAATATTGATTGATTGAAAATTAATAAGTATTTTTATCTCCTATTTTGGTCTCTACGCAATTTATAGAAACAAATTAATTAAAAGTTTCCTTTTAAATTCGTTATCTATACAGTTTGGCTCCGGAAGACCATAGGCCGCCACGTCATTACAGTATATATAGTATAAATCTTATAAATTTATTCTATATATATATTATGGTACTATATATATAATAATAAATCATCAAAATATAAAACGATACCATAAATCATAATATAAGATTATGGAATATATATATATAATATATGGTTTCTAAAATCATATATGCTCCATTACCTCATTAGATTTCACGCACTCAATCACCTTGGCTTCTATTTATATATACATCACCACATTCCTCGGACCAGAGGCAGAGCGTCACTTCCGCCCCGTTCGCACATGCCGTTCGTCCAGCAGTAACGACGTCCATCAGCACCGAGAGACCTGTCCTTTGCAGAAATATAGAACAAACAGGAGGTTTGGTTTATTTTTTTTCTTAGGCTAAGTAATTTTTACTTATTATTCATTATTATTATTTGTTCCAACTCTCTTCTGTTTTAATTCGTAATACAAGTCACCGAACCTGGACAGGAGAAGACATAAATCATAATCGACGGCTCGAGGCTATCGTGTTTCCGGTATACGAAGTATGTATTCTATTGGATGTACTCCAGACGATTACTAATCTCGATGATGAATCTGACCAACAACTATCGATCTGGCGGTTCTATTTTACAACAATATTAAGTTTCTGATTGATCTAACTAAGCCCATGCGTTTTTTGGGTGATGATTTAAGAATCCTACCCATCCATCTACTATCACGCTAAGGTACGAAAGTTAATAGAAGTCATTCAACACCAATTGTAACCTAAAATCTGAAGTTTGTCTCCTGTGTAGATTCTTTCATTTGAGTACATTGAGTATGTAACCGTCTTGCCATGCTTGCATTAACCGGTAATTCAATCTACTTCTCCTTATATTCTTTCAATGCGTCGACATCTGACATGTAATAGATACCTCTTAATTTCACTATATTCAGACTAAACTAGAGAGAAAGAACGACCTAAAATTGGCAGCACATCACCTTCAAAAACTGTGGCCATCCTTTCAATAAGTACCACACGTGGACGTGCTTTTCATCAGTCTCACCTGGTTTGTATGGTTCATTCTTTCACTTCTAACATTTAAGGTCCTTACAAACCAAATCAAAGAGATTACATTGGCATGTAGGTAAGGTTGAACACATGTTTGTGTTGGTGAATTCTGGGAAAAAGTAGCGTATTTTATAATTTATACTTACAAATAATTAAAATATTATTATCTTTTTACTCTAATTTTCTCTCTTGTGGTGTATGATAGTTACGGTTGATAAAAGAACCACCGATGTATAAGAATGGTTCAAAATCGAATAAATTCTCACAAGTTATGGTTTGTTTGATTAATTATTCTCTATAGATAGTTTAGTGGTTTATCAGCACTTGGTAAATTCTTTTACACATCAGCTAATCATCTAAATAGATCAGTTTCACAATAAATATAAATCAAGTAATGTAAGTATGCACGTCCTTAACTTGATTGTTGAATATATATAAGTTGTATGTATCTAATTAATTAATTTTTTGTTAATGGTTTTACAATATATCTAATATCAAATCCTCTTTGTTATTTTTTTTTTTCTAAAACAAAATAAAGAATAATCACTTCTAATGAATTTTTTCATTTTTTTAGTACGGGTTATTATGCTTATGTGTGTTATCATCTTCACTGTGAAACACATGCAATAGAATGAAACCAAAATTGTAATTGTTTGTGAAACCACTATTGTAATTGTTCGTTTGTATGACTTATTTTTGTAAATATTAGAAAATATGCTATCATAATATACATATGGTTGCTAACTTGGTAGGTAATATGAAGACAATATATGTAAATATATTATTCACTTTTAGTTTGTAAAATATTTATTTCTACTAACATAATTTCTTTATTAATATTTTTAAATTGCTCGCTACGTAGGCATTTCATCATGTCAGTATTTACTATTTTAATTCTTACACATAAATAAACTAAAAGGACATTCACTAAATAATAATGGATTTTTTTAATAGATTTTAACAAATAAATTTCTTTATGTAATTACCAAATTGATATTTATAATATATTTATATATAAAGACGGTAATTTAATAAAAAATATTATAATTAATATATATGCTTGGTACAAAATAAAAGATTGATCCAACCTATATTCAGTAATAGTAACATACAAATTCAATAGTTATACATATTAAAAATCGTTCAAATATATTTTTATAATCAAAATTCTATATAAAGTATACATACATTGTATGTAATGTATTTTCATATTTTATAGGTTATAGTTTAAATCCGTTTTCTTATGTATTTTTGTATATCTTTAGAACTCTCTAACAAGAAATTAATATACTTTTAAAAATTCAAAGCTAAAAACAAATAAGGGAGGTAATTTGTTGTTTTGTCAAACTAAGTGTTGTTAACAATATTTTTTATTTTTATTATTATATAATGGTAAAAATAATACTCATATAACTATCTAAAAAATATATTAACATGAAAAAATATTTTTTGATATATTTTTTTATTTATAAATTGGGATAGTTTAAATATTTAATTTATAGTAAATTTGTTAGATTTTTTACCCGCGCGGTGCGCGGGGTTAGTAGCTAGTTAGATATAATTTAAATTTATCGTTGTTTCTCTTTTTCATATTTAATTTTCAGATAGTAAAATAAGTTAATAAATTTTGGGAAAAAAAGAGAAGAAAGTTAATAACTTTTACTGATTGTGCAAAATTTAATATTTGGACGTATAGTAAAGAATGCATGTAAGGATTTGAATTTATGAGCGATGGACTTAAAATATTTATATTTATATCACATCCATATTTGTCTTGGATAATAGGTAAGGTGATAAAATCTTAATTATTAGGAATGATTTTTTAAACCTTTAGTAGGCATGTATGGTGATAAAATTACATGTTATGAAAGGAATTTAGTAGTTTACCAAAAAAAAAAAAGGATTGGTAAACTCAAAATAGGCACAAATTGTTGCTACTCATTCAATATTCAACTTATTTTTTTATCTGTCATTTTTAGGAATATAATCCTGCCATAACTATAATATAACACTGGATATAACCCCGTGCAATTTTTATATTTATATATATAACACTGGATATAACCCCGTGCAATTTAAACTAACTTTGGAATGGATATATATATATATATATAGTTAAACTTGGTCAATTAAAAATATTTTCTAAATTTTCACCTAACCAATATTTATATCTATCTATATTTATAGAGCTGCAATTAAATTAGAAAATGATGAGTGAAAATAAACGTACATGTATCACTTATAAAATTCTCGTTAATCGAATTATTAATATATTATAATAGATATATAATATATTAGAGTTAATAAACTAAGTTTTTTTTGGCCTAAGTAGCAATAAACTAACTTTGGAATGGATATATATATATATATATAGTTAAACTTGGTCAATTTATTTAATACATTAAAGGGTTCGGCTAAAATAAACTCGATTGCATTTTAGCCAGACCTTAAGGACGTGTTATGTCATGCTATATTAAAACATATATCATATGTATTTAATATTTAAAGTAAAGCGATAATGTGTAGCTATGCTAAGCCGGTGGTCTCAAAAACTTCGTAATCGAACGGTGTATATTTGTAGTTCAAATAGAAATTCTTTATTTAAGTAGATAATTTCTTTCTTTTATGAAAATAAAGTCTAAAATATGAGAAAAAAAATATTTTATTGTATATAAATTTATAGAATGGTAACTAAATTAAAAAAAAAATAGTAAGTAAGCGTGGATTAAAGTAATATGAAATGAATGAATATAGTATATATTATATATATAGTAGATTGTTTCAAAGATAGATATGGTCAGGGCTGGAATGGCAAAAACAAATTAAAAAACCGCAGGGTGGACTTTTTTCAGTTTTCACCAACTCTCCTCCCAAAATTTGTGTATAAAAACCATCCATATTCATCATCATCACTAACATATATATCTCTTCTCTTCTCTACTCTTCATTATTACAGTAGAGCCATGGAGACAAAGCTATCGACAACCACAGTTGCAGCGATTGCGGTTCCTCTGTTTGTGTTCTTGGGTTGGTTGATAAGGTCACGGCGTCGTGCTCGGTACCCACCGGGTCCGAGAGGGTTGCCGATTATCGGGAACATGATGATGATGGATCAGTTGACTCACAGGGGTTTGGCTAAGTTGGCTCACAAGTACGGTGGTCTGCTTTATATGAGGATGGGGTTTCTCCACATGGTGGCGGTTTCGTCGGCGGAGTACGCTAAGCAGGTGCTCCAGGTGCAGGATAACATCTTCTCCAACCGTCCGGCCACCATCGCTATCAGCTATCTTACCTATAACCGAGCAGACATGGCGTTTGCTCATTACGGTCCCTTTTGGCGACAGATGCGCAAGATCTGTGTCGTCAAGGTAATTAATTAATTATATACTCATCTTTTTTTTTGTGGAAAGGTTGGATTTTTTGTTGTTGATGAAATATTGTCAAACTTTGATTTTACGATGCAATTAACTAACGTGAGAAAAGGCGGCCTGGCTGACTTTTAATTTATGAATGGTTGTCCTAACTGAATCGATTTCCAGTGTGATTTATTTCTAAAGTATAAATATATATATGCTATGATATGAAAGCAAGAAATAAAATTCAAGAGATCTAGCTAGGTGGCATTAATACTTATAGGACAAAATAATGGTCAAATTATGATCAATTCCTGATTTTAAAGTGTTTTGAGAGTTTCAATTCCTCCTCCCCTAAACTATTTTCAGTTTAATAATACTTTTTATATTCGTCCTTTACTATTTTACTATTTGTCCGTTGAATTTCTTCGTTTCTATTCATACTTATTTATTTTTAGGGTTAAGAAATAAAAATAGTGCTTAGATTGTTAATGGTTGTCACTATTGATATTTAGTTACTGTCCAAATTATCAGATTAGTTAAGTTTTACTTATTTTACTTAAAATTGATTGGACAAAAATATGTTTAACCATAAAATAAGTCTAAATCATGAGCAACAAATATAATACTTCAAAAATGAAAAAAAAATAAATAAATAAATAAATCTAACACTTTAGAAAAGAAAAAGAACAATTTTAACTCCAAATTTCAATCCCCAAAATTATGAAAAAAAGAGAGGAGCATTACTACTAGTATGACAAAATAATGGTCGAATTATTATCAATTCTTCATTTAAAAGTGTCGAGATTTGCAATTAATTGCTTTCCTAAACCATTTTCAATTTAATAATTGTTTTTATATTTTTCCTTTTTTTATTTATTATGTGTCCATAATTGAATTGCTTCGTTTCTATTCGTAAATATTCAGTTTTAGGGTTAAGAACTTTTTCCAATTATAATTCCAACTATATAAGTCATGTTGTTAATTGCTTCCTAAATTTTTTTTAAAAAAATATTGATATATGATGTCTCAACTATCAAATTTGATTTTCACTTTTTCCACTTAAAATTAACCGAATAAAAACATTTTTTTTCAAGCATCAAATAAACTTAAAATATTTAAGCAATAAATCTAATACTTAAAATATATTTTAATACTAAAATCAGTCAAAATAATAATAATAACATCAAATATTAACAGTTTAAAATTGACTCCTAATTGGCAAGTGTTTTTAATTTCTTAACCATTATTTTGAACCACGATCACCGTTGAAAGGAACCAGAAACGGTGAGGTGGCACACGTGCAACATTGAACTAATGAAATCCTTGTCGCATATGCATGCATGCAGTTATTTAGCCGAAAACGTGCCGAATCATGGGCATCCGTTAGAGAAGAGGTCGACAAAATGGTCCGAAACGTGGCAAAAAGCAGCGGAACAGCAGTCAACGTCGGTGAAAAAGTGTTCGTACTAACCATGGACATCACCTACCGCGCCGCCTTCGGTGCCAGCTCCATGGTCGGACAAGACGAGTTCATCAGAATATTGCAGGAGTTCTCTAAACTCTTCGGCGCGTTCAACATCGCCGATTTTATCCCTTACCTCGGCTGGATCGATCCACAGGGGATCAACAACCGCCTTTTCAAGGCTCGTCAGTCTCTTGATAAGTTCATCGACTCCGTTATTGACGACCACATCAACAACAAGATCCCCAAAAACGACGTCGACATGGATATGGTGGACGAGCTGTTGACTTTCTTTAGCGACGAAGCTAAAGTCAACGAGTCTGCCGATCTTCACAACTCTATCAAGCTTACCAAAGATAACATTAAGGCCATCATTATGGTAATTAACCACATCCCCTTCATTATATTCCCACCTAATTTATGGGTTAATTAGCTAAATGCAGAGGCACCATATTGTTTTTCTGTGTTGCCAAATGCATAACCATATTTTGAAATGTTGCTAGATGCACCATTATGTTAGTCCACCGTTAAATACTATGTACAAAATGACGAATATCACATGCTACTACCACAAAATATATTTTTTTTTTATAATATTTTTATTATTATCAAAATAAAATTTATTTAAACAAACATCGAATTTTCTTAACTTAATTTGTAATTTTTGTGATTTTTTTGCTATTTTGTTAGTTTTAAATATTTAGTTTTAGTTTAGTATCTATTTTAAATATTTTAATTGTCATGTTACATTATCATAGTGTTGTTGTCAATTTTACGTCAGCAACACGTGTATATATTGTCAACATTTTTACATTAAAATTTAACGGTAGATTGGTAGAGTGGTGCATCTAGCAACACCTGTGGTGCATTGAGCAATATAGCAAAACATAGTGGTGCACATTTGGCTAATTAACCCTTAATTTATTTGTATTAAAAAATATATTTAATTAATTTGGTAACTATATGTTGACCATTTTTTTGGGTAGCCAGGTCACATACTAACTAATTTTTTAAACTGATCATATACTTTTTATATACATATATAAACTTAGCTTTTATAAGCTAAATTAGTCTATTAATATTTTCAACAATTTATTCTTTACCCATCTTTAATTCTACTTATCTGAAGAAAAAAATGGCAGTTCTAAGATTTTATTATTGCTATCTAATATTATTTTTTTCAATAAATGCTTGTATTATTAATTCATTGCAAAGTGAGTCCAAAAAGTATAACATCAAAGAAATACTGCCAGAGAAGTTAGTTAATATATATATATATATTGCTGCATTTTTTTTTAATAAAAAGAAAGCGATTGCTTACCAAATAAATCATTCTAACGTATTTAGGATATACATGATCAGTCGACAGTCCTTTAGATAATCCTTTTTTTATGAATTAATCATATATGTTAGCTATATGATATCCCCTGCCTTTCCAATCCTAACACATCAGATTGTTGTCGGGTTTTAAATTTAGGGTTGATAATGTTTTGCTCATTTGTATAACACGTGATAGTATCTGACACGTGGAATCATATAAGGACAAATAAAACTCAGTCACTACATTAACCGTGAATCAGGGCAATGTTTTTTTTTTGCTGAAATAGGACAATGTCTTATTAGTTGTTTATTTTCTAAAGACTTAATACTATGTAGAGGAATGACCTAAGAAACGTAATGATTAGCTCATTCCTTAATTCTTTTAACTGTAAAATATAATTTAGAATCAAATAAATATCTTATTTTTAAAATATATAGTATAATAATTTTGCTGATTGTTGGGGAAAATGAAATAGTCAAAGGGTCGGGGCTTAATGAATAAAATATTTGCAAGTTGTGTTGGCAAAACGTACGTACTTGAACATATAAACTCATAAAATATTTGCAAGTTGTGTTGGCAAAACGTACGTACTGTAGATGAGCCAGAAACTTCTCTTAAGAAGAATGATTTACCAAAAAATAAATTAAAATCTTTAACCCATATTGTTACTTAATATATTATCAAATAATTTGAAATCTTTTGTAATATTTTTAATTAATATATTTTGGATGTTGTTACGTAATGCAGGATGTGATGTTCGGTGGTACCGAAACTGTAGCATCTGCAATAGAGTGGGCCATGGCTGAGCTGATGCACAGTCCTGAAGACCTTAAACGTGTCCAGAAAGAACTTGCTGACGTGGTAGGGTTAGACCGTCGCATAGAAGAGTCCGACTTGGAGAAACTGACTTACCTCAAATGCGCCATCAAGGAAACCCTCCGCCTCCACCCTCCCATCCCCCTCCTCCTCCACGAGACGGCTGAGGAGACGGTTGTTTCCGGCTACCGTATCCCTGCAAAAACAAGGGTGATGATCAATGCATGGGCGATTGGACGTGACCCTAACGCGTGGGAGGACCCTCAAACATACAAGCCTTCCAGGTATTATATATATATATAAAATATCTATTCCTAATATTTAATTTAGGGTTAATAAACAAATTGTTACCTACGCTTTGACTTGATTACAAAGTACAAATCATAATTATTTGATTTGATTACAGCCTATTCTAGCCGATTTAGGGTTAAGCAGCTCCGATTTAGGATTTAGGGTTCCAGCCGATTCGGCCAATTCCAGCCGATTCTGACCGATTGGAGGTGGGTGGCCGGAGTCGGAGTGGGTGGCTGGAATCGAAGACTTTAAAAAAAGGGCAAAATAGTCTTTCCAATTCAATCAGTTAAACTTAACCTCAAAATCTAACCGAAAATCAAATAGGCACAAAATTAAAAAATTCAGACACCAAATATCAACAGTTTAAAATTGAGACACCAAACTGACACTCGTGTCAAAATTGAGACAGATTTTATGTTTTATTCCCTTTAAAAAAATGGATAGCCAAACTTTTAGTTTTTGAGTAAATCGCTATCTCTGTTTCAATTCCTCTCAAATTTGAGATTAAATGAGCATGTTCCAGCTACGTGGGGCATTTTCATGTGGTACCCAAGTTAGATTCAAGCATAATTCGAAAAGAATGATGCGAAATACCTTCAATTAGATAATCAATTGGACATTCACTCAATTCCAACAATGTATTTCAGCTGAGTGTCCAATCGAAAGTATTTCATTACAATTCTTATCTTATAATTTATATGTACGAATTTATCTTTGGTGCACATGAAAATACCCCACATAGTCAGAACTTGCTCATTTTATGTCCAATTTGACGGGAATTGAAACAATGTAACAATTTGCTTGAATATTAAAAGATCAAAGTTCATGTAGTAAATTTGTAATCGAGTCAAAATTCGGATATAAATTTAGTTATTAACCCTATAACTCAATCAGCACATAGTAAAATATTTTTTAATATATTTATTCACTAATATCAGGTTCCTCAACGAGTCAGCTCCAGACTTCAAGGGCAGTAACTTCGAGTTTATCCCATTCGGGTCGGGTCGGCGGTCCTGCCCGGGTATGCAGTTGGGTCTCTACGGGTTGGATCTTGCAGTTGCCAACCTGTTGCATTGCTTTACTTGGGAGCTGCCTGACGGGTTGAAGCCTAGCGAGATGGATATGGGTGATATGTTTGGCCTCACCGCACCGAGGTCAACAAGGCTTGTCGCCATACCCACTCCCAGGTTGTTGTGCTCCCTGTAACTCATCATCGATGTGTGTGTTTGGTTTTCACTACAACAAACCAGACCAGCAGTGACAAAGAAATTATCATAAATGCGTATAAATGGAACTATAGTGACAAAAATGTCGCCGATTAGTCTATTTGTATGCTTTGTGGCAATCCGTTGTCGCTAAAAGTCTAATTTGTTGTATTATTTGTGACATCTATATCAATCTTTCTTTGTATTGTTTTTCTTTTATGATTCTGTTTGGAGAACAAGGACTCACAAAGAAAAGAATAATAATACTATGCTTGAATGCTTTTGGCCAAGAATATATATTTATTGCATTATTAAATTTCACATCTCTTTCACGTTTGACACTGTATATGATGAATATGAATTATTTGAATTCAACTCTGTTTGATTGCATTACCTACTCCCTGTGGACTGTTTGTGTATTTTCATCCTGAGTTTGTTTTGGCCAAAATCTTCGTATTTGACTGCAAAAAAATATTTTTAAATTAAGAGCACTTCTGTTCTTATTACTATCTCTAAAAGTTAGCTTTATTATCTCGTACTTATCTCCAATTCGCTTATTCAAAACTTGGGACTTTTCTAATTCCCTGAGATTTTTCATCTCAGGAACTATAATAACAAATATTCACTATAAGAAAATGTTGGTTTACAAACTAGATGTTTACTATGGATGGCAACGGGACTTTCTAATATCATTTAAAAGTATCATACTATTAATTTATTTTTGTAAATGTTTTATTTACAATTTTATCCAAAGCTTTATATGTAGAACATTATATTCTTTTTTTTTTTTGCCATCTAACAATATATTCTTTGAAAACCTCTAAAAATCAATATAAAAATAAAAGTAAAAAAAGAATAATTCGAATTAACTTTAAAAATATGTTATATATATATATATATATATATATATATATATATGAAAGACATGATTTTTTTAACAAAAATATGAGAAATTTATATTAAAAAAATTAAACAGAATAATAACAAAGATTATAGAAGTATAATAAAATAATTCTAGCCGAATTTTACAATAAATTCATGGTTAAATTTTCTAAAAATGGTTTAAAATATTATAAAATGGTAGAAAAAATATATCTATGCAAATAAGAATACAAAATGAAGAATAAAATATATTTTGAAATATATTAGTAGAACAAAATAAAATATTATGGAAAAAATAACTATACACTTTTTAAATCTAAAAAAAATGGATTTAAACCAATGAAATCAATATGTTGATACTCAGTTCGACTGGATCTGGATAGGGTTGAGATTGACTCTTATTGTTTTTGTTTTTGTTTTTTGTTTTTTTTTTGTATTTTTTATTCTAAGTTATATTTTTTTAGTTTTTTAGAAATCCGTTATATTATTTCAAAATTTTAAATACTTATACCTATTTTAAACTATTATTTAGATTTTTTTCTTAATTTTTCCCAATTTTAAATTTAATGTTTAAATAAAAAAATATATTATGAAATATTTTAATATTTTTCATTTTTTTTTAATTTTCAAATTTATTTGTTAAGGTATAAATAATAGAAAATAAAATGAAGGGTTTTATTTTTTAAAAAATTTCGATGAAAAAATGCAAATAAAATAATTAATAATAAAAGACAAAGTATAGTGCATTTAAAAATTGAAGGAAAAAATAATAAATAAAATAATTGCACAAAAAGAAAAGCACGGATACTTTGAAAGGATTGTAGGCATTCCCGATGGCAACGGGTCACGGGTACCCGCTGACTTGCGGAGCCTCGTCCCGATTTTGACCCGTCAACCCGTGACCCGTGAGATATGAGACGGGTCCGGGTCTAATTTTCCACGGGGCGGGGCGGGTCCAGGTCTGGGGTCGCGGGGCCCGTAGACCCGCCCCGTAGAGATTGAAGATGTTCGTGGTATATGACATAGTCGTTGCTACATCGCTGATCTTGATATTTATCTCTCTTATCCCTTTCCCTCTCTATTACTACTTCTCTCTATTACTACTTGATAGTCTGCTCAATTTCAACAACCAGCATTAATTAAGTTTTAATTTTATATATCTCGAGTCGTGCAGCTTTTATCTTGGGGCTTTGAGCCTTCAGTGCTGCTTTAAGCATTGAGCTGCATAGATTCTGATGCTGCATTAATTATCTAGGAAATTTGACATAAAATTTCAATTTGAACAGACATCGAGTATCTGTGGACGCTGTGAGCTTTGAAACGTGGGGCGGGGCCCCACATGTCGCTCCGTGTAATTTTTTGACTCGTAATACCCGCCCCGTGTGATGTATGGGGCGGGCACGGGTCGACATGGTCGACACGCGGGGCGAGTCCGGAGCTGGCAATACCCGCCCCTGTTAGCATATGGTGACGAGACGCCGTAATAGGAGCCCGTTAATTAAGGGAATTACCTAAGTTAATTAGGTAATTGTCAATCTGGGCTAATTGGGCCAAATCCAATTAGTAATTGACAAGGGAGGCCCAAAATGGGCCTCCCCCCTTATTATGCATGGTTCGGCCGAAACCCTAGTACCACATTGGTTGGAGTTGCCTTTTGGCAACTCCACCCAATACTATATATAGGGGTGACTCCTAAGGGTTTAAACACACAATTAAGAACAAGGATCTCCATTGAGAAAACTTGTCACCCTAGTCTAATATTTCGGCACCACCAACATCAAGTCCGAGGTTCTATCTCCGTTGAAGAATCGATCAGAGGTCTTGTTGTGGAGCTACATCACGTGAGACTTCTTCTAACGAAGAACTTGCACGTGGTTCCGACCGGAGGATCAAAACTCCCTCCACATCGTTCTTGGGTATGAAAGCTAAAATGTATGTGTACTAATTCCGCTGCGTAGATTAGATTTCTTGCTAGTACACGTTTAGCATTCCGTAGTATTACGTCCCCGCAATCCAACAGTGGTATCAGAGCGAGTGTTAGGAGTTCTTAAATTTTTGGTAAACTGATGTTCTTGATGTTCATAAAAAAACCGAATTTTTGATGTTCATGAACACCATGAAGAATCCGAAATTTTTAAGTAGATTTCATGTGTTTGATCTTTAAAAACTTAAAATTTACATGTTTTTCTAGATCAGAACCGAATTTTTCATGATAAATTCAAGTTTGATGTTCATGATCTTCAAGAACAACATGAGTTTTTATCAAGAACACTATTTGGATTTTTTATCAAGGTAGTATTTGATCCTATTTGACAACTTTTCCAACTTTTTGTGTTTGTGCCGAAAACCCTATGGGTATTTTAGGTAAAAAAAAAATTAATTTTCTTGGTCACCAAGACTTTAAAATTCGGCACTAATATAAAAATATATATGTTGCCATTTTTAAATTTTATTAATAGGTAACTATATATCTATAAGTTGGAAAATATGGATAGGTTTATAATATAATATTGTAAAAGATATTAACTATCAATATATATAGCTAAAAGATAGGGATAAAGATATATTGATAGGATTTAGTTACTTAAAAAGATTAAGAAGATATATTGTCTGTATATTTTATCCCTAAATATATTTTTGACAATATTTATATATGTTAATAATATATGTGCCGAATTATATATATATATATTAGCAATATTGGAAATTATTTTAAATAATTAATATTTCTTGGTGGCTAAGTTAAGTTTTTAGCGGACTTTAAAACCCTACTTAGCCCACAAGACATATTTCGACCGAACCCTAGGGTTTATGGGCCGGTCCAATTGCTAAACCTGAATGGATAAAACCAATCCAGGTTTTCTTAATCGGGTCGACCTAGTCGGGTCGGGTCGGACCGTAGTAACTAAATTGAACCTAACCTAAACGGTTTTGAGTGATGAACCGAACCACAATCCTATTTTATTGAACCATTTCGGACCAAACCGGATTTTTAAAATCGGACCGACTTGAACCAGATTTTAAATTGGACCGAACCAAATTTCAAAATTTTGGGAAATTTTAAATTGTTCAATAAATAGGATGTCAAATTTTAAATCCAAAATGTTTTCGAACTTTAAAATTAGCCTAAACAGTGCTCTTAGGGTTTGTGTTTTAATACACGGTTTCAGTCAAAATCCTAATGCCTGGTGTCGATTATGGGTATGGATCTCGGACTTGCATGTTTTTGGGACTGGATTAAATTAGTGGGCTGATTTGCAATTGTTTACTTTCTGCATCATATATTTTGATATAACTAGAACTGTCGTCTTGACTTAGTCAAGCTAGCTGGATATTATATTGCGAGCATTGAGCTCCGGGATTTAAAATATGGTTTGGCAATAGGATAGACATGCAATGCTAATTGAAAGTGCCTAGAATCCATGTCTAGAAATTCGCAGGATTGATTGTAAGTATGAATTGCAAAACAGCCCCTAATATTTTCAAAGCGTTTTATAAAACCGAAAATTCCAGTCGCCAATTATACATGATGTGTGCGGATGTTGCATGTTTTGACGCGTATGCTAAGATGTTCACAATAGAACACATGTGATAATTTACTTTACGTAGAATTATGTATGCTAGGAACATTAGACGCATGACGCGTAAGAATGTTGTGTTCGATATTTATGGCATGATATGATGATTTGCTAGATGTAGTATAATTATAAATATGCATGCGTAAATTATCGGATAATTTTACAAAATTATAAGGGCCTTGGGAAAGCCAAGATCGGGTATGCTTATTTGAAAATTCTCGTTCCGGTAATTTGCAATAGAATAACCGTTTTCAAAAGACTGATCTATTAGATTGAAAACAACAATAGTGTGAATTCTTTCATGACACCCCCTTCCTCGGTTTACTGAAGGTTGGTTTGGTTTAGTGACTGAAGAATCACTATTCGTCGTATTCCATCATAATAGATAATCCGATGTTTGCAATTCTGTCAAAATGTTGTTCTCTTCCTAACTTTACATGATTGTCATCATAATAGTTCTAAATGGCTCGATCGGATCGTTTTAAGAAATTATGCAAACTGGATAACATTAATTATGATGATTGGACAACTAGACCGCGGGAGTTGAGGATCGCGTTGATCCCAAGGGCAAACGAATATATGTAGACGAGAATTGGGAGCCCTACAGATACAACGGTGCAAACAGGTTATGGAGGGATCGAAAGCACGCGAGATTATTTGCTCGCATATTGCAACTGAAACGGAAGAAAGCATCGTCAAAAGGAGCGCATTGCATCTTTGGTGCATCTTACACTTTCGCTATGGCAAAGGAAAGGCGGCTGAAGCAAGAGAATTAATGGCCTCGTAACATGAAATTCTATGCAAGGAGAATGGGATAGAAACCGTTCTAGACTCCGCGGATGAATGGGCAGAAATTCGGAAGGTAATGGACATGTTTCCTCTTTCGTGGTTTGCTGATGATGGTGGACTTACACATCTGATCACAGAAATTAAAACGGCAATAGACTTGTATGATGCCGATCATAACGATAGAAATATCTCCAAACTTCTTGATGTGTCGGAGACCAGATTTGCTGGACTTCGGAATTGTTTGGTCAAACCTAACAAAAGGTCTAAACGATGATCCAGTGCGACAATCACTGTTGATTCATGTGCCATAAAAGGTACGCCTCGTTTACCACAATACATAAGACGGTTACACGTTTTAATTGATGCAAAAACATCTGACATAATTCAATTCTTGAATTAATTTTCAGGTGGACTGCTCAAAGTGGTGAAGACTTCCTGCCATATATATGTGTGACTTTCTTTGCTTTGTTGTAATTATTGATACGTGAAATCTGTCGTTGTTTTTGTTGGGATCCTTATTTCTCGTCTATTTGTTGAACGTAATTCGGAATTATTGAATGAGGTAGTAACCATTTTTTTTTTGAAATGGTCTGCCTTTCGAAATTAATCGGCCCGGTTAAACAGGATCGATCCAGAACAAGTAGCTAAAAATCCATCAGTAGAACTCATATCATCAACTTAAAAACATCCATAACTCGCATAACAAACGTAAAACGAACCGATCGATATTAGTTCTTATTTGTTAAAATACTCCATTATAAATTGTATCCCAAAATAATATGCATGTTAAAACCGATTTGCTTTTAAATTTGGATACTAAAACGATTCTCAAAACCACAGTTTTTAACCGGGTATGCGCGTGGCGCATGTCACCTCGAAAGACGGGACACATCGTTTTAGAATACGAATTTAAGTATTTTTATGAATGCGGAATTTTCGTTTGTAATTCTTCAGATATAACTCACTGATAACTACTTAGATTTTATGTAAGCCTTCCAGCTACTACAATCTAATTAGAATATCAACCATGACATTAAAAGCGACAGCTTAAATACATGGTCCATAAGATAGATAAATCTATGGATGAGTTAAATAAATGAAAAGAAGTAGTCGGTAAAACGACTCTCCCACCCTTAGCCTTGAACAAAGAGTTTGGCTAAAAGGCATTCATTAAATATTTCAAGATACTAGTTTAAAATTACATAATGTTAGAGTTACACATTAATTGTTCCTGCGGGATGAGATTAATTTAACTCACATTAATGTAAGACACTATGTTCTGACAAAATCGGTTAACACGTTACCATAAAAGCTAATGAATGATTCGGGTAAAACCTTATCACAAAGACGTATTAATTTGCGCATTAAAACGAGTATTCATTAAGAGTACGCACTACTCGCGAAGAATACGAGTTTTAAAATTAGCTTGAAACAATGGTTTCGTGGATAAACATAACACATTATAAATGTTTGAGGATGAATTTCCAACTCTTTACAGAACGAAACAAGCTAGTACTGATTGAGTTAACAGATGGTTGATGGAGATTCTCAGGTCCCACTTACTTCGAGTGGGAGAATTTATATAGCATAAGTGATTGATCTGGTAAATGATGATGGAAACGTCTTCATAATAAATCCAGTGAGAGGGCTCACTCCCCCTCACACATAATCATCACTAAATTTCAAAATGCGAATCAAGTCGGACCTGATAATCATGATAATGAACTATTTCAACTACCCATTCTTCCTAGTGAGAGTGGAATAACCAACTTGGTTCCAGATCCTAGTGATCGAGGAATACATCTCGGAGCTAAAAACCCGAGACCGAGAGGATATTCCAAGTAAGTTCATCCACCACCATTGTTCCTAGTGGGAGTAATGCCCCGATAAGAAGCATTATTCCGAGTGGGAGTAACGATCAGAATAAAACATGGGATTAACGTGCCTAGACATAGTCAAAGGCAACGAACTTCTCTCGAGAAGTGTCCCATCAAATAAGATGTATTAAACATTTTGATGTTCGTTCTTGAACCAGTGACGGTTCAGCAAGCAAAGGAAGGACCTCAAAACGAGGGAATGGAGGAAAACAATGGAGGATGAAATTACCTAAATAAGAACTAATTCAGTTTTAGTCTTTAGTTGATTTATCTGTTAACCACAGAACTAGAAAGTGAAATCTTAGAATTCACTTCTGGTGGAAATATCGAGTGGTGCAAAACTCGAATAATTGCGAAAGGATATACCCAAATTCACGGAGTGAACTTTGATAAAGACGGACTCACCGACTATGCGTTACACCATAGTCAGGGCTGTCCTTGCCCATGACTGCAAGTCTCGAACTCGAGCATGCATCAATTGGACATTAAGACAAACCTCTCCAAGTAAAACTGGAGAAAGATATCTATATGGAGCAGCCGGAGAGTTTCATTACTCCTGGCAAAGAACGTAAAGTTTGCAAACTCCAAGATCTATATACGGTCTTAAAACAATCGTCTCGGCAATGGTATCGCATATTCCACGAGGAAATCGTTGGAAACGGATTCGTGAATCTTCACAAGGATCCCTGCGTATACATTAAGACCTCCGGGTCTAAGTATGTCATCATAACACTATACGTGGATGATATACTCATTGCTGCGAACGATATGAGTTTCATGAATAAATCAAAGTCCTGGTTAGCATCAACATTCGAGATGAAAGACATGGGAGAGGCCAGGTACATCTTAGGCATCAAAATTGCCCGGGATCGTGCCACACGGAGATTATGTCTATCTCAGGAATCATATATCAACAAACTGTTGAAAAGATTCAGAATACTGGATGCTAAACCCGTGGATACACCGGTTGTGTTCGGGTGCGCTCTATCGAAGCGTGATGGCCCGAAAAACTAGCAGGAGCGTGAACAGATGAAGAATGCAGAGTATCTGAGCATGGTAGGGAGTCTAATGTACGTCATACTCTGTACTCGGCCAGACATCTGTTACGCTGTGGGCCTAGTAGCAAGATTCCAATCAGATCCTAGTCATCAACATCTAAAGGCCGTAAAATGAATTATCAGATATCTGAAAGGTACTGCCGACTACGTTCTGTGCTATGAGGGCAATCAGCTCGAATTGACCGATTATAGTGACGTCGACCACGGTGGCGATCCGGATGATCGTAAGTCCACCACAGGAGGAGTTTTCCTCCTTGCTAATGCTGCCATATCATAGGTAAGCAAGAAACAATCTTGTGTCATGCTTTCCACTATGGAATCGGAATTCATTGCCCTCTCCAAAAACGCACAAGAAGCGGTCTGGCTGAAAAGGCTTCTTACTGCATTAATTGGCACCGACAAGAAGAGTAAACCTGTGAAGGTGTACTCCGACAGTCAGACGGCCATTGCGGCAGTTAAGCATCCAAAATACCATAGTAGGACAAAGCGCATTGATGTGAAATACAATTATGCTATATCTATTCTGGAAGACAACATAATCGCTTTAGAATACTTGCCTACAGACAATATGGTCGCAGACCCTTTAAATAAGCCGTTACGTAGGGATATTTTTGAAAAGCACGTAAAACTGTTTGGATTACGTAGGGCTTAAACTGTGTGGCTTGTAAAAGTGATAACATTTTGACGTTTGAAATTATGTTTCAATCAAATAAAACAATTGCAATTTGAGTTTATGATTTATCGACGTCATAATGATTAACAACATCGGATTTTACGGTCTATAAACTAAGTCGTAGGAAGAAGTAAAATGCTTCCACCAAAATTATGTCGAATGTGAACCTTGCCTCGTCACACAGGCACGGTCATCTTGTTAGGAGAAAGAGACCTCTACCATAACAAGATTGGCTAAGAATCAGGGGGATAAACCTGATTAAACAAAACGATAACATTGTCACGCTTAACAACATGACTTAATCTTCGTTTTGTAAATCGCCGAGTTGGACTTTGTCCATCACTATATCACATTCAAGGCCATATGAGAGATTCTGCGATAGCATTATTGACATATCCCATCCCTGGCTTTACCAGGTGTGCTATCGGCGCGTGCTTCATACTGCGCGTGCCATATACGACCACGGGGTCATGCTCGGTTGTGCTAGCTAGAATCCTTGTGATTCAAATGGCGCATACTTCTTCACCTTGAGCGTGTGATTGATCCCGGATTTCTTATGAAGAGGCATCCAAAGTATCCTCATGGAATCAGAACTTATACCTAAGGTCTGGCTCAATGCTCGCTTCCCGGCGTACGAGCGTAGTGCCAAAGAAAACAGCCAAGTGACCACGTCTTGAAAACCGGTTGAGTCAGACTAAGGGTATAAGCGATGGGGATGGTCAAGTTCACCTTTAATTCACCGACTCTCGTGTTCACTAGGTGGCCGCCAACCGGATATTAGTTGAAGGTTGAGAACACTTGTACGGATGCCCTGGAGAAGTATTCCTTTGTGGAAAACTGGGCAATTGGAGAATTAACAGTTGACCAAGGATACATTGCAGTACATAGTTTTATTTCAAACAGATTTGGTTCATGAAAGGGAATCAACGTTCTGCGGGCGCTATAATACTCCTAACAGATGAGTAGCACGATGCCCGTCGTATCCGCCGATCGCACGGCAAGCCTCGTATGAACTATTCGGAGACGGAGACGAAGACTGAAGATTGAGATGTTGATACTATTGCGTAACCGTATAGATTAACGAGCACCCTCCCATTCCGGCGAGTGGGAACTGTTAGCATATGGTGACGTGGCGCCGTAATAGGAGCCCGTTAATTAAGGGAATTACCTAAGTTAATTAGGTAATTGTCAATCTGGGCTAATTGGGCCAAATCCAATTAGTAATTGACAAGGGAGGCCCAAAATGGGCCTCCCCCTTATTATGCATGGTTTGGCCGAAACCCTAGTACCACATTGGTTGGAGTTGCCTTTTGGCAACTCCACCCAATACTATATATAGAGGTGACTCCTAAGGGTTTAAACACACTATAGAGAAAACTTGTCACCCTAGTCTAATATTTCGGCACCACCAACATCAAGTCCGAGGTTCCATCTCCGTTGAAGAATCGATCAGATGTCTTGTTGTGGAGCTACACCGTGTGTGACTTTTTCTAACGAAGAACTTGCACGTGGTTCCGACCGGAGGATCAGAACTCCCTCCACATCGTTCTTGGGCAGGAAAGCTAAAAGGTATGTGTACTAATTCCGCCGCGTTGATTAGATTTCTTGCTAGTACACGTTTAGCATTCTGTAGTATTACGTCCCCGTAATCCAACAGCCCCGACCCGCCCCGTTGACATCCCTAATGTTTACACACGGGTGTGCATGCATGTGTGTAATATTGGCATTTGGTGTATATAGGCCGCCGTAATTGGGAACTCATTAATATAAGTCCAACATATTAAGCAGAATTGAGGTTGGACGCATAAGAGATTTTGGATCATGCCAAAATTCCTATGAGCCACAATAGTCCCAAAATAGGCCAATCCATTAACCTCAATATTTCGGCCGAAACATGTAGAAAACCCTAGGTGAGTTTTTAGGGTTGATCACTTTCTCCCTTTTAGGTGACTAGATAAGAAATCTCTCTTCCTATATTTCTTAGGGTTCTGCCGAAGCTTGCAAAGCACAATGAGGTGTCGAAATTGTGTCAACAATTTACCCCAGAGATCCATCATGTCACCGGATTGAAAGAGGCTTTGTTGTGGAGACAATTGCCTGCAGATTTCTTCTTAACCAGAGTTCCTGCAGGACCCGTCCGGCAGATCGAGAACTCCCTCGTGACAATCTTGGGCTACAGAAAGATAAACTGGTATGTGCTTCTTTCTGCTGCGTAATTAGTTTACCTTGCATGTACACATGTTTAAATCCATAGTAACTATCCCCTAAATCCATCAGTGGTATCAGAGCCTGTGTATGGAGTTCATGATTTTTGATAAAATTGATGTTCATGCTTTTTGGTAAATCTGATATTCATGTTTTTAGTAAAATTGGGGTGCTTGAATGTTCTACTAAAACATGATTTTTATCAAAATAGAACTTTGAATTTGTGATTAAGGTAAAATTTGATCTAGAAATTTGACCACCAACCCTAATTTGATGTTTTGGCCAAACAATTAGTGGTGAATTTTTTATTTCTTCGGCGCCAAGAAACGCTAGTTTCGGCCGGCCTAAGGTAAACTAGGGATTAAAATTGTGATATTAATTACCGATATATTCTATGCATGATTTTAGGATGTAGATATATTTTGTATTAATTAATTGCTTAAACATTGAGAAAATATATTGTTGATAAATTTTATCCATAAAATAGAATCTTGACAATTAAATATGTATATATATCTATAAGGCGCGAAACATTTTAAAAAGGGCATTGGGAAAGCCTAGATCGGGTGTATGTAATAACTCCCCGTTCCAGTTAAAGCGATTAAACCGTTTTCAAAAGAGACTGGTCTATTAGAAAGGAGATGACGACAATGTGAAGTCTTTTCACGGCTTCCTTCCATTGGCTTACTGGTTGTCGGGTTGGCTAGATGACATTGTTGTTCGCCTTCTATCTCATAGATATCCGATGTGAGCAATTTTTTCAAAATGTTTTAAATTGCTTCCCTGATTGTCGCATGGTTTGTCAATGTGTGAATTTAGATGGCTGATAGAGTGCAATTTTATATTCATCGCGATCTTTATGGTATGAACTACGATTCTTGGAGTGTATATGTTAAAGATCTCCTCGATACAAGGGACATTTATCATTGTATTGATGCGAAAGCGGAAAGAACAACGACGGACGAATATGGTAATCCGTGTCTCAGTCAAGGGGAGAGGTTCTATAATGATCTGGGAGCGACTATGGTGATACAATCAACCCTGACTCATGAGGTTGTAGAAGACTCCAGACACAACTATAGTGCATTACAACTTATGTGTGCCATTCCCGTCCACTTCGGTGGAGGCAAGGCTGCTAAAGCCAGAAATGTCTTAGTTAAGTATGATCCTCTTTTATCCATGGATGCTGGTGTAATAGCCGCTCGAGACCTTCCAAATGAAATGTCGATATGGATGAGAATATTCATAATATTTAAGAGGTGTCCCCTATCCTGGTTTGCTGACGGTGAATGACTCATATACTTAATTGAATCAATTGAGTATACCTGGGTCTCTTCAGACACAGTAACCAGCACATAGGGGAATCCACCTTCATAAATTACCACATGACATTGGGAGAAGTCTACCATGATATTTGTACATCATGGATTGAACGAACCACAAAGGTCACAAACGAACATCCGGTGGGTCAAGGCACCATTGATAAAAGTGCGTCTTAGGTGCGCCTCGTTTGCCATGGACATAAAATTGTAAAATGTTTTATACTAACACAGATCATTTGATGTGATTACTTGTGAATTCTTTTCAGGTGTGGTGATTCGGCATGGCGGGAAGTTCAAGGCTATCTATTCTCTCTTTGTTATCGCTTTATGATTAGAACATTGTTATTGTCGTTTATCTTGCATCGTTCTTTTGAATTGATAATTTTTGTTATTGATATATATATCGGATTTCTGAATAAGTAATTGAGATTGAATCCAATTTGATTATGAGTACATTTTACTTATCAATTTATCGACCCGATCAAAGGGATCGTTCCAGAACAAATCCGATGTTGAGAGACAATACCAAAATTTCGGCTTGGTCAAGAAGCCGATAAAGAAACGAACACACATACTCCAATTCATTGTAACCCATCGATTGCTTAACTAAAACTAACGATTTAGTTATAATTAATTGTTAGTGTTGGGACATGGGGTCCTTAATGCCTTCTCACTCCGTATCTCCTATTAGATCAAGCTCTCGGAAATATATATATATATATATCTAGGTCATCGTAGTGATTATAAATATAAAACTTTCAAAGAACGTCAAAACAATGTAGAGTTCAAAAACTTCCACAAAACATATTTGATCAAAGTCGGAGGTTAACAATAGGTGCACAAAATTTATAAATGGATCAGAGTCAGAGATCAATAAGAAACAGAGTTTTCAAACTTAATTGAAAGTCGGAACGAACGGAACAGATCAGAGGTTTCGAACTTAATCGAAATTCGGAACAGAATAGAATCAGAGTTTTCGAACTTAATCAAAATTTAGAACAGAACGGAATCAGAGGTTGCTCTAGTATTTTCACCACGCCTACGATGCTTTCAGGAAGGCTCTAATGTTTATCCCCCATTGGAAGGATGCAGAGCCCAGGTATGCCGCAAGGTCGGCTCCAATGTTTATCCCCCGTTGGAATGATACAGAGCCCAGATATTCCGCTGGGTCGGCCAAAAGTGATCTATCTTCGTATGCATACACCGAATGGGCCCTCTTAATGGTGCACAGAGTCAGAGACATAGGTCGAACTTATTAAAATATGTTTCTAGTAACTAATTTCTATCAAAATCTTATATCGAAACATTTGACGGAAACATTCTTGCAAAATTTATCATATCAAAATATACGTAATTCATAACAGAACTTGAAACACTTGATCCGAATTTCAAAGTACGGACATTATATTCATGCTCGAAAAGTGATTATATTTGAAATTTTATGCAATGCAGAAAATATTTATTTTGTAAATAGGGCACGGCTATACTGGAGTCGACTGATATATCAGTCGAATTTTGAACCGTCAGATTGAAGATTCTTGAGATTTGTGCGGCTGATCTAAATATTTATTTTTGTAAATAGGGCACGGCTATACTATTTGTATTATGATAGTAAATTCCATTAACCACTTTAAATTCAAATTATACGATATTGATTTTTTTACCAACAAGTCACAATATTGATCTCCATGTGAAAACTGCATTATCTTTAAATTATTTAAATTAAAATAGTATAAGTTTGGATTTCGTATAATCTATTCAATATAAAAATTTGGCCCCAATTTAATTGTTCATATTTTACTAATGTACATTAAATAAAGCGGCAAGTTACAGAACAATATTATATATATATATAGTATTATGATAGTAAATTCCATTAACCACTTTAAATTCAAATTACAATATTGATTTTTTTTTTCTTTTACCAACAAGTCACAATATTAATCTTGATGTGAAACATGCATCATCTTCAATAGTACAAGTTTGGATTTCGTATAGTCTATTCATTATAAATTTGGCCCAAATTTAATTATTTATATTTACTAAACAAAGGAGCAAGTTACAGAACAATATATATATATATATATATAATAGTAAAGGAAAGGTAGATTTTTTTACTGTCCAAGGTTTACCCTATGTTAAAATTAGGTGTCTGAAGTTTCAAATGTTAAACTGTAGTGTCCAAGGTTTCAAATTTGTTAAAATGTGGTGTCTCGGTGTGATTACTTTAGAGAAGTCAATTCCGACGAAACCGACAATCAAATTCGAGCTCCCATACACACTCCCTTCTCGTCATCTTGCCGGGAGCGTCACCTAAGAAGTTGGTCACATCCGCGCAAGTAAATCTCGCTCTGTTGTCCTTAGAAAATGGCTCCACACCACTCTTCTAGAAACTTTTTTTTTTTAATGTTCAATTTTTGGGTGAAATTTGACGATTTTGTAAAAAGTAAAGAGTGATGAATTATAAGTGAGTGGGTGGGTTGATGAAAATGATTGAATAGAGATGAAAAGACGCGCAGAGACACCAAATTTCAACAAAAATGAAACTTGGGACAGTCCAATTTAACATTTGAAACTTCAAACACCTAATTTTAACATAGGGTAAACCTTGGACAGTTTTTTTAGTTATTAACCCATTTTTTTAAGAGAACATCGAACAAAGTATATACATATAGAATAGAAGATAATAATATAATAATACTAGAGAAAATTAGAAATAATAAAAAAAAAAAAGTAGGAAATAGAAAAAGAGAAAAGAGGGTTTAATAATCGTAAGACGGGAGGAGATATTGGATCACCATTACAAATTCTCAAGAGTCTTTGATCCGACGGTCAAAACTCGACCGATATATCAGTCGACTTTAATATAGCCGTACCTTTGTAAATATATAAATAATCTAAAACTATTTATCTCAACTGAAACCCCAAACAAATGTTAACAACTCCGTCGACCCGATTTACCAAAAAATAATACAATAATGAATTTAAGACCTTCTGTATGAACCACAATGTTCACTAAATTTCCAAAAAAAATTATTCAGAATTCAAATCTCCTAATGTCCAATTCAGATTACTATTCCCGTCACGACACATAAAACTAGACAGAGACCCTATATTCCATTATTCACCGCTTTTTTATCCATCTCATAAAAATTCCCAAAAATTACTGTAAGTAGCTAGATATTTCAATTATGAGTCTAACGCTGCAAACGGCGTCGTGTTTCAACATCGGGGTGGCCCACACGCATCGGTCAAAGTTGGCTGGGCGTGGTCAACTTCATCTTCAGCCTAGGACCAGAATTTTACATGTTCCAGAGCCAACTTTGGGAGCGTGGTTCTCCCCGTCCAAGCTCGGTTTTGAGTGTTCTTGGTGTTTATGGAAAACTCTTACAATGAACTACAACATCGCTGATTCGCTTTTGTGAAATAACTAGTAAAATTATAACTTGTTGGGCCTTAAAGTAGTCGGTCCGAATTGTATTCCGAAATTTCTAGACTTGATATCTTATAAACAGCTCAACGAAATTACGTTCCACCACTTGGATTAGGTTAATTAGATCCCCTAGAGTCTAACCATGGCTAAAAACGTGAATCAAAACCAACAAAACAGAATCCACCATTAAAGATTACTCAAGCTTTCTGTCTCTTAAAAACATATCTCCATGAACGAAAAGATGTGATAAAACTTGTAAAAGTTATCTTAGTTCAACGTTATTTTCATGCTTTTGGTAACGATTGAAGTTCTGTTACGGAGTTCATTTACTCGTCGTGGCTTTGTCGACCTTGTCGAATACTATCTCCAACGAGATTTGCTCATCTGAATCCTTTCTGCCAACTTCAACTCTCCTAGGGTTCTTAGAGAAATACCAAGGCTAGATGAAAATATAGAATTTACAGCTTTACATGGAGAATGAACGCATGGAGGCTGCAACTATACTTGGACCCTAAGCTATATCGACTGAACTTGTTTTTACTCCTTTTAAAACTGTATTTACCTTCGAACCTTTTGTTTTGGTCTATTTAGCCCTTAAAGTTCCTGAGTTGACAGTTTAGTCCTCAATTTAGTTGAGGGTGTTAGAACTTAACTTTGTAATATATTACAAATATTTTTTAAATTATTGGTCTAATTACTAATTAAACTCCGACGGTAACGCGCAGTGCAGCGCATGCTATATATGCGTTATCCACTAGTACATATAAAAAGAACTATAACGACAACGGAAATGTCAAGTCTATTTCGTATGCTTTGTGACAATTTGTTGTCACTAAAAGTTTGATTTGCTGTTGTGTTCGTTGACATCTATCTTTCTTTCTTTGTATTTTGTTTTTTTAAACTTTTTTTCTGTTTGGAGAACAGTGACTCACAAAGAAAAGAACAATAATCTTATTGCTTGAATATATGGTTTTTTGTTGGCCAATAATATATAGTAATTGGATTATTAAATTTCAACATCTCTTTCATTATACACTATATATCAAAATATATATGAAGATTTGAATTCAACACTGTTTGATGGCTTATCTACTTGATGTGGAGTGTTTGTGTAATTTTCATACATGGTGTAGTTTGTTATTGGCCAAAATTTTCGCACTTGACAGCGAAAGAACAATTTTAAATTAGAGACCACTTCTTATTATCTCCAAAAGTTACATGTATTCTTTATCTCCAAATCGTTGATTCAAAACTTGTGTATTTTCTTTCACACCCACGAAGCTTATACAATTCATGCTTTCTTATATCATAAAATTTTGAATTTGGTCATTATATATATATCATTCATTCTCAAACTAAATTTAAACTTTAATTAAGAACCACCTATATTTATAATTATTATTATTCCTAATGTACACTTATATTGTTCTTTATTTATTTATTTTTTATTATTACGATTTAGTATAATAATAATAAAGAAGAAGATAAAGTAGATATTATCTTTAAAGTATATATCTTTACCAATATAAAAAGTGAGATGGGTCTTCACCCCCAAAGGACACCATACATTTCCAAATGGTACTATTTTTAAACCAAAATGAACCGACCGGTTCTACAGCATGACAACAGTGTTTAAGCAAGCCGACCAATTCAGTTATCCTCAGTCGTTGCCACTATGTTTTTTTTTTGCCAAACCGTTGCAATTGTTTAAGCAATTGTACCCTCCTTCAAAAGTCACCAACTCATCCTTCAAAAGTAACCAACCCATGCTTTCTGATTATTACAAATCAATAACTTGTAGGACTCGCTCACTCGCACACCACATTTCCTAACCAACCAAGAATCGATGTCGTTGTTGGGTTTTTGGCCATAATCAAAGAGCTTTAACGGGGATGATAGAATTTCCGGCGGGGTGGCTTCTGATTTCAGCCCCAGGTCTCTTGAATAGGAAGGAGTATTTCTCCAAGGTATTTCACCGTGGCACTCTCATGTCGGAAGGTGTCCCGGTCTCAAACTCAACGCCCACTCCTTTTTCGTGCTGGAATTACAAGTTGCAATGTGTGAGTACGTTTTTGTTACCTTCCAACCAAGGCTTCAACTGTTTTGCTTGGCGATCGTTACTTCTCGTTGGTTTAGGCCAGAGCAAGGTGCATGGCTTCTTGATATGGGTCCGAGGATGAGCAGCTACGAATAAGGTGGTTACGGCAAAGAACTGATTCAAGCTTTTGATCAACAAGCGTTTATCCGTGGCTACTACTCTTCGGCAATTATATGGTGAATGTATTTGAATCCACTCCTAATCGACTGGTTGGTGCTTTCTTTCTACTTATTTATTGCATTTTTCATAAATATTGATGTAGTTGGCATTTTATGTACATATACATTCTAAGATTGCTCTTGAAATTAGGGCAAATTGTGGTTGTATGCTATTATCTATCCATACTGCTCCAAATGGTTTTTATTTCCCATAGATATATATGGAGTTCTTTTCCGGAACAAAAAATATCTAATTGGCGTGTCTTGTGCTGGAATACAAATATGATAAACAAAATGGAAATCCATAGTGATAGAAAGCTATAAAATGGAAATTCATAGAGATAGGAAGCTATAAATACTGACACTCAATCACTTCTTTTTTAAACCGGCTATTTTCACTTTTACTCTAAACTTCACTATAAATGTCATCCTTTGTAGAATTTTCCCTAATTTTTATGTAACATATATAATTCATTATGACAAGCTAGATCTGACCTTAATTAAGTTTGTAGTTTGTATGGTTCACTTGGGAGATTTGATGTTTCGGCCTGGGGAGCTTTCTTGAAGGTAGTTCATACATTCCATGTTGATCTTTTTTTTCCCGTCTTATTATTGCTACATAATATCATAATGATATTTTACCACTCTTGCATAATAGTGTCAGAAAGCACATAAATATATATGACTGCGAAAATTCATCTTTTCTTTTCAACCTCAATGATCAGGCAAAACACTTACATATTCTAATCTACTTCTGATGCTTTATCTTATTCGGTCTCCAACCTAAAGTAAAGAGATGTTTTCCCTCTCATGGCAGAAAAAGGTGTCTACAACGCCCCATCTCTTCTGGTGCTGTGAATTACAACTTTTTGTAATGTGTAAGTTGGGTGGGGGAACCTCCGAGGGTAATGGAGGATCTGAGATTAGGGTATTTGGGGTTTGGAGTAAGATTGTGAAGAAATGGTGAATGAGATAAGGTTTTGGGGTTGATGGTTAACATGGTTGGAACTAGCCATTGTTGCTTTGCTTCTTAGCGCTCTGGTTGATGTCTCTTCTTCCTATGTTCTACGCTCAGCAGTAAGTTTGTTCATATATCTCTTTTATTGTCGATGGTTGATTTAAAATCATTTCTTAGTCCCTGCAATGCTTTGAAGCCATGCTTCATTTGTGGTTTTGGTTAAGTTGTATCAAAATTAATAGAAACAAATGAATTAAGATCTTTGGGGTTTGTTCATTCAATGTACATTGAATTTGCTAAAATGTATATACTGATCAATTCTTGCTTGATTAAAAATCATATTTTTCGCCACTGATGTACTGGTATGATCAGTTTCTGTTGATTTGTGTTATTGGATCTGAGTTTTACGTTTGCAATGTATATTGAATTTTCCAAAAAATAACTGCTTGAGTAACGTTAGAAATTGTCAAACTAAGCAACTTCATCCAACTTCATCCAACTTAATATGATTTTTCATCTTGTAGTTTGGATATTCATCACCAGGAAAATCTGGTACTGTGGTGAATTTGAGACCAAGTTCAACAGATGTAAGTTCTTTAAACTCGCTTATTTACCTTAAATCAGTATCAATTACATAATTATTTTTATTGTTCTTGTATTAGCAATACTCTCTATATGGCCATACACTTACAATAGGAGCCATTATCATACCAATTAATCAGTGGAAGAACAATTGATTATGTTGGTTACAAACGCGTCCACAAATATACATAAATTCAACATTACAAGAATTGTATATTTTTCACATGATTTATATGATGATAATATCCAAAATATGTATCATTTTTTGGAGTGCTATAGCATTATCAAAAGTATTTGATTATGTTTTACATTTTTTATCTTAAAACCCCCATTATGTTTCAGAAAAAAGTTGGGTGTTGTTCACATCTAGAATATCTTTTACATATAGTTACTTTCTTGGACGTTCATTATGGTTGTTCCAACCATCTTGTTTACGTGACAATACCCGGTCTTGGTTGTAAAATTTTCCTTCATGACTCTGTAGTGACTGTCTATGTGGTATTAATAAAGTTCTTTTGGCAACAAAACATTCATTTCCTAACTCATTATTTAATAGGTAATAAATATTTTCTAATAGCTAATCAATGAAATTTTCATATAGGACCTTGTGTGGACATGTTCTCTTGCAAACTAATTAAAATTATTAGAGATGCAATTAAAATAACATGGAAGATCATCCTGATACATTTTTGCAGAAGAACTAGCGCATGCAACGCATGCGCGAAATAACTAGTATATATATATGTGCGCATTTTTAAAAAAGTTAGTATTATTTTAATAAGATAATGAGAAACTTTTAAAATAATTAGTGGTCGGCGTATGCGTTGCACGCGGGACAATCATATATCTTTTTTCATGAATGAGTTGATTCTAGAGATGAATAAAAAGTAAGAGTACTATATATATATATATATATATATATATATATATATATATATATATATATATATATATATATATATATATATATATATATATATATATATATATATATATATATATATATTAGGGTGCATTTCTCGCGCATTCAAAGAAAGTCTGGTCCAAATGTGAAAATTAATTAGAAGATCATATATACTACATAAATTGTCATTGCTTATGATAGAGATATGCCTTATAAGCTTTTAGATTGCCTAATGAAGAAATACATAATCCAGTACAATGCAGTTCATCCAACCATAAGCTTAATACAAATTATTGAGTTATGGTTCTTAATTGTGATATAAGAAAAACTTTTGAAGAAGATTGGAAAGAGAAATATTCATTCTTAAGTCAACAACAGCCTTGTTTTTCTCTTCTAATCCTATAAACAAAGTAGAGGCATGCCACATCTAATCCTACAACATAGTGAACACATGGTATATATTATTAAAGAACATCAAGAGGTTATTGAAACCCAAACACAAAAAAAGCATTTGCAATTATATGGAAATGATAGTTAAAGAGCTTATTTAGATGGTCGGTTGAGGATCTTACTCATGGAATTTATCTATTTTTCATTTGAGGTTAGTCTAATGTTGGTGAAAGTTTGCTTCATCGTATCAACGTTTTAACTGCACTAACATAAAATTATGAATTCGTTACCCAAATGGCATCTCACATGTTCAAAATATTAAAATGTAAACTAATTAAAAAAACAAAAACAAAAAGTCCGCCGGCTCTTTAAAAAAGCGGCGGTGAAAATCTGTCGTCACATCTGATGATGTTTTGTTAGTAATGTCGTTAGAAATAACGGTATTGTTCATCCACCGCTTTTTGAAAGAGCGGCAGATCTTCATCGTCGCTTTTTCAAAGAGCCTGAACTGACATTTTGGTAATTTTTTGTAATTAGTTTACATTTTAGTATTTGTGATAAGTGAGATGACTATTTGGGTAACGGATTCTAATTATTTTTAATTTGACATAAAGTAAACAATTTATAAATCAAAGTAAAGTGTCATGACTACTTTTATTACTATAATTAAAATTAGAAAATATTATAGTAAATAAATATATCTATGAATATTGATATAATATAATATAATATAATATTATTATAGTAAAATAAGATGAAATAAATAAATGAACAGACAAAATAATATTAGTTAATACTGTGAATTTTACTAGTGCATTTTTTTAAGGTCAGATTTGTATGTTGTGTCATGTGAATATTTGAGAATTAAGCACAAAAACTCTAAAATAGATTTTGCTGGTAATTTGATATATAACTGTTGGAAATGAATGGAACAGGACGGTGTTCTACGGGCAGTACAAGTGCAAAGAACCAGGCGCTACCCTTGTAGGCAGGGTTTCATGGTCCAAAGAGCTCACAGACGAGCAAGCTAAGCCATTTATATTACTTAACTTCATCGATGGATCAGAATGGATCACGAGAAACGTTTATGTAAAAAATTGTGTTGCAGTTCAACTATGGTATATGAGAAATGAGAACTCAACTATGTTTTATTGAAAAATCAGTGTTGATAATTAATTTTTTTTACTTAGTCTCCTCTCCAACTTAATTTTGATAAACGATATAATTTGATAAATGAAAGTTATAAAATATGTGATTATGAATGAAGAATATTTTATTTGTTTACAGCTTAATGGAGATTATTATGTGAAATTTTATAAATCGGGTTTGATGAAGATGATGATAGGAAGAAATTGTACAAGAGCCTAGAATTAAGTAACGTTCTAACAGTGGTTTATTAAAAAATGCAGGATTTTAGCAAACATTGGAAGAAAATGCATCTCCTTTCGTATATCAGGTGGTGGTAGAAAAATTAATAGACTTATATTGAATCAATAAAGAGCTAGATCATCGTCAGTATATGATCAACAATGGCATGGCGTAAACATCATGAGCACACATTGGTGATTAGTACATGCAAACTATAAAATCTATCAATCCGGGTCCGATTGTCAATACATCAAATATTGGCTCTTTTTTTTGGGTACATAGAATGTTTATGATCTTGCTCATAAAAGAGTTTGTCCAAGAAGTTCATGATCATTTCATTTGCATCATTTCTCATTGATCTAAGAAGAGCTTAGAAACTTTAATTTTTTTCTACACATGTTAATATTTATGGTTTTAAACAAGTCGCCCGCGTGTAGCGAGTATATTAGAACAAATAAGAAGTTCATTACTGTCCTCAGTTCATTCAAACCATAAGAAGAAGAAGAAGCAGCAGCTGCTTGCTGAATTTATACCTCAAACTATCTACGAGTGATCTTTTGTGTTTAGATCAATGTGTGACACGGAATGTGAATACACTGAATAGTTTACCTAAGAGTTTTACCTATCCTTGACAACTATTGAAATCATTATCAAAACCCTCATCAATCAACCATACATAATGAAGAAGCAACACAATTTAACTGCATAGCCTGATGATGATGGCTCTGCAACCATCTCAAACAACTTCCATTTAACAGGCAGGAAATCAAGAGTGAGGGAACTCAATACTAATCAATATTGCTTAACCATGAATTATTATTATAAGTTCAATCTTTAATGCAACGGAGGTTTGCAAGAAAAACATCAAAATTATATCTTTTACACTCTGTTCCAATAATACCCAGCAAATTATCACACCAAATTCTATTCAAGAAGAAGCAAGCCATTATCCAAGCTCCAGTGCAATTAGGGCATACATTCATTATCAGAAGACTCAGTCAATACCTCTGACCAATATCAGATGGAATTTTACTTGTACTCAAAGTTAGGCATTGGCGTATCATAACTTTCCAAAACCTCGGTCTTGACGCCTCCGCTAGGTGCCTCCTCCTTCTTCGCTCCCCCAAACCAACCCCCGAGCCATGATCCAGAGCTCGAATCAGATCCCGAAGCAGAAACTGCAGGTACTTGCTGCTGAGGGAGCTGAACCTGGCCGGGAAATTGGCCCATGGGGATCCCACCAGGCTGGTCCATGATCAAAGCAGGATCCGGTGGAGCACTCATAACCTTATTAAGCAGGATTCCAGCTCCTTCAATTAGGGCAAGCAGGATACCGCCAAAGGCAGCAGACCGAGCTGAGGCCCCGAGTCCCTGTCGCATCTGGAGGAACCCTCCGGTGGCTGCACCGGCGATTATTGAATTCCACGGATCCTCCTTCTGCCGGACATATACCATTGTGCAGTCGAAGGCGGAGAAAAGGCCACCCCACACGGCGAAGCTGCCGCCTACACGAGGGGCGTTCATCCGCACAGCCTGGGTGCCGCCGGAGATTCGGGCGCCACTGGGAGAGTTGTAAAGGCCCTTGAGAAAGTGGAAAGCGGACCCGCCCACGGCTCCCATGCCAAAAGCGCCGCCGATGTCGTCAAGGATGCGATCAGGACAGGGTTCGCGAGAGGTCTCCGGAGTCCCCATATATGGAACTGCGATTCTAGGCTAAATCGAACGTTAATGGAGTCTCTTCGCTAAAATTCTAAAGATCAAGGTGGATTGGAAATTTTAGGGTTCGGCGGTCTACCCGTGGAAGATCTAGAAGAAGATGATGAAGGAAGGTTTGGAGAGAATGGCATTAAGTATATCTAGAGACCGAAGTGCCCTCAAAGTTCGTAAAAATTACCATCTGTCATCCCTCTAATCTAACTATCTAAGTAGCATCACTGTTTCATATACTTACAATAAGTCCTCTATAAAAATATTTTAGTTTACCCCTACCTTGGTTCTCTTAACTTATGTTTTCCTAGTCATTGCAAATCAATTAATTAAATAGAGAAATAATAATAATAATAATAATAATAATAATAATAATAATAATAATAATATAGTAACTAAGAAATTAACATGTCACAATAATAGTCTTTTAAAAGTCTTCAAATAAAAAAATATCTACAAAAAAAAAAGTCTTCAATAATAAATGCGATGTTATGAATATATTATTTGGATGTTCAATATTATGTGTATCATCTTCCTAATTTAGACTTTCCTTGTATTGATTTTATTTCCTCTCCAAGTCTATGTAATCTCAATATAAGGGCCCCCTATGTGTGATAATAAGATCATCATCAAGTTCCCTCTTCTATTACCTCTCTACTTTCGTAACACGTTATCAGCACGATTGCACTTATTTTATTCGACTACTTGTCCATCCAACCGTAGCACAATATTAAGGGCACTGCAATCTCCGAACCAAATACTAAAGAAGCCTTACATGTTTCAACACTCTTACATGTTTCAACAATTTAATAATGCTTCTTGTGTAGGGATATTTATATTATTTACTGGTCTTTCGTGTGCAAATATAAGATATGGATTGAAACAAGAAGCATCGATCCTATACCCCTACACATGTCCCTTCGACGATCTATATCAAGAACGACCTCTGCCTTGGTGAAGAGATTACCCATTATCCTAAGCAAGCATTAACAAAATCAACTCGCGGAAAAGATCTGAGATTTTTCTTTATGATTCAGTTTATATTTTATTGATTATTATTTAATATTCTAAATCTAACCATTATTGTTAAAATATGTCAGATCCTGCACTTTGATCACTATCTCCACATACACATATCCAACCAAAGCCTCTCTTCACGTATAGGGACGAAGAAAATAACTTGTCAGCTACCCAGTTGGGTGTAGTTTGAATCGACTTCGATATTCATGCAAAAGTAACCCCGTCACGCGACTAATGGTGACGTACTGAAAGTGAAGATTATTGTTATTCTTATTTTAATTGATTCAGTTTATATTCTAACCCTAGTAATATTCTAATTAATGTTACTTTATGTGTCAGTAATTTGATAGATTTATCGGATTCAGTTTACGACATATTACAGATCTTGTGGAGACTTAATTTTATGAGTATTGATATGTTCCACTCCCTGAAGCGAGTGTAATAGCACATGAATTATCAGAAGAAAGAATAGTGTGGCTTGCTTAGCACATGGTGGCTAGATGCTGAAATATATCCATATATAATTGATGAATCACAAGTATATGCATCGCCCATTAAATATGCTTCGCTCCCTCAAGTGATCGTTGCAATTTATTATTACAACGAGAACATTCTCCACTCCCATAAGTGAGTGTTGCAATTTATGATTCTAATGGTGATATATTCCACTCACGTTAGTGTTGAAGTTTATGATTACAATAATTATATATCACTCCCTGAAGTGAGTGTTGCGGTTTATGGTTATTATGACTCGGAATAAGTACGGATTTGCTATACCAAGCATGATTATGAACATCTTTGTTTTTAATGAGATGAGATAATTAGCATCATCACGATATCAATAAACAACGATATTGCATCTTACAAATAAAGAATGCAAGAAAGAATGCAAGAAAGAATGCAAATTTGAATGATGATGTTGAGATGCGGTGACGCTAGTAGAAATTTAATTATATGATGAAGCGCGAAATTTGATCATATGAAGCGTGATGACACTAGGCAAAGTGTCATATGTGAAAAGCAAAATTCATTGCATGTATTAATTATGGAATATTATGATATAAAAAAAATTGCATTCTTTATGAATATAGGATCCTGAAGATTTGATATTACGATTCTGAAGATCAAATTTATTAATATTCGTATTTACTTTATTTTAAATTCCGCATTTACATTTATCTTTCAAATTTCTTGCACTATATTTACATTTGAATTTTATCTTTTATAATTATTGCATTAAATTATGTGTATTGCACTTTATTATGATATGATCCACAAGATCATGAGCTATTACATATTAATATTTCAGAAGCTCAAGAATTACTACTTTTAGAATCCAGAAAATTCTAGAATGTATGAGAAAAGGATCAAGAGAATCCAATTCATGAAATAAAGATCTTATTGTATGAGAAAAAATCATGTATATCATGAATTATTATCAATAATAGATCCTGAAGATCCTAAGAGATCATGATTTATGAGTAAAGGATCCTGAAGATCCTAGAAGATCTAGATTTATAAATAAAATATCACGAAGATCCTAACGATCTTAAATTATGAACAGAATCCTGAAGATCTTGAAATATTTCGATTGAATGATCTGAAAAGATGAAAATAGGATCTGAACATCCTAAGATATTTTGAGATATGAAAAGAAAAGCTCTTTAAAGATATTGAGCTACAAATAAGAATCATAAAGATCCTAAAATATTTTGAGCTATAAATGATCCTGAATTACGAGCATTTATATGAAGTTATTGAATTATTATTGTTAACGCTCTATGCATTACTTTTATTTATGTTATTTATATGCTTCATATACTTTATCTATTATTATAAAGAATGAAAGTACTCCGCAATCATCATTGTGATGAAGATAAATAAAATAATAACAATATGCGGATTATGTTACAAGAGATACATACATATCAGTTAAACCAGAAGTTTACTGCCAATATTGACATGATTGTTTATATATTCGGTAAACCAGAAGTTTACTGATTCATATAGAGGTAAACCTGGAGTTTTACCCATATAATATGATATTTGGCGTGACCGGTTACAGACCATCCCAGATCACTTACGATGCGCAAGAAATTATTTGGAAGAACCTGAAGATTCTCCATAATCATTACAATGCTTGCTCTCAAGAAAAATTAATTATGTGATCATCATCAACCGATGTCGGGATAAAATCCTGTTATTTATGGAAATTATAAAAGGTGAATATGGGCCCGTTCACCTGCCATGTGGACCGACATATTATCTTGAAAGATGCATTCTACAATATGGTCACATGTGCGTTGATTATGAATTTGTAAATTTCCAGATTATGCAATAAAGAATGATGATGATATTGAAAGTTGATATTTACTACAAGATTCAGACAATTACATGTCTAGATTTGCAGTTTAGCATGAAAGTTACAAAGATCCTCCAATTAAATAGCTAAACTGCTACCAATTAGAGCAAATCGAGTACAAATGCATGCTATTATGAAAGCAACAATATAATTGCGCATCAAGCCAATGTTAAATCACAGTTCTCTCTATTACAGCTAATTTTTGGTGAAAAGACAAATTTCTCATATATGAATTTTATGATGTGTGATATATATTTAAATTGCTCCACCACGTCGCACAAAGATGGGTCTGGAATGTTGAGAAAAATATGTTGGATATAAATCAATTATTTGAGAACAATATATAAAGCAAGAGTGTTGATTGTCATTGTTGAACAACTTTTCCCAACATTAGGGGGAGAAAAGAAACAGCTGGCAGAAAATAGATTGATTGCAAAAATATTTTGTTATTATCTCATTTAGATCCTCGCATTATGAGAATTTCAACCTGAAGTTCAGAGAGATAAATATTTACAAATACTGCCGATAAAGTATTTAATGACTTTCTAAAACCCAAAAAATCATAAGTCAATTATCAGATGCAAATGCTCAAATTTAAATGTCCTGGTAGGACAAACTATAATGAAAATAAATCACACCTGAAGCGTATGATACCGGTTTCGAATAATTTTTTGAAAGAAGAATGGAACATGAAAAGAAAATAGATAAATATTGTCTTATTATGAAGGTGATTTCCCATAAAGGAGTAAATACATAACTAAATATGAAACCCCAGAAGTGGTTCAGGTACCTGAAAATAATTACAATGAAGATATCTCGATAAGTTATGTCATTAATGAGAATTTATGGAACCAAGAATATCAAGTTGTCGACAACAGTTTTGAATATTATTCATGAATGAAATCATAAAACAAGACGAGGATCTTGAGCTCAATATGTCAAAGAATCATTATGATTGGCCAAAACTTGAAAAGACGCAAGTAAGAGCATGAAAAATGTCAGAAGGTGAAAGGCAGTGGATATAAATAATTTTCTGCGTACATAATTTCCCTCGTAAGATAGACACAACCTGTGGTACAAAGACTTTTCCGCAGAAAGATGACAATTATTATATGAATCATTTGGTGGAGCAATAACCTTCAAATACATTATTATGTTGGCAGTACATACAATGTTTTTTTTATGCGTCTCATGATATGAATTATTTATAGCCTATTTGGGTGGCTAATTTGATAGTGGAATCCACGTAAAAATCCCAGAAGGATTTAAAAATGCGAGCATGGAAATTTTTCCAAAAATAAAGATATTGTACCATAGCTTATTTGAGCTATGTTGTATCAGACTTCTATTATGCGAATTAAGAAAACTGATATTTGATAAGTTGAATTGATCACGCTATAGCCGAAAGGGGCATCGCGTGAGGGGGAGAATTTAAATATATTGAAACTCTTCAAGAGTTTTTAAATACAATTAATTTGTTGATGAGATTAAATTCAGACAAAATATATTGAAAGGACAAATGTTTGACTCGGCCTGAAGATCGAGTACTTAAGAGATTGAAAATATTATTGTCTTATAAAAAAAATGTCTTGAAGCTATTTATATGTATAAAGCACATCTATTGAGTATGCTAATGATTATAAGATTTCTAGATGTGGATAAATATAGTTTCCGTCCTCGTGAGATTGATGAATAACATAATGGTCTAGAAGTTAGTTCCATTTATAGTGCTACATGAGCATTAATATATCTTGCTAAAGGAAATTGATATATTATTGGCTATAAGCAAGATTTAGTTCTTCTCAAATATTGTGAAATTGGAGCAATGTTAAGAAAATATTGCTGTATCTCCGAGGGATGAATAACATGATCTTGTTATCATACTTGAATTTATTAACTATATGCAGGTGAAGTTGTGCAATATAATTATGAAGATAATGCAGCATATGTCGCTTAGATGGAAGAAGACTACATCAAATGAGACAAGACGAAACATATTTTTCCAAGTTATTCTTCATCCACGATGTTGAGAAGAAGGCAACATAAAAATCCAACAAGTCTGTGGTATTTATTCTCGGAGGTTTACCGACTTAATGAAATTACGTGATGTCAACATCAGGGGGGGAATCTACACCGCTGCACTCTTTTCCCTTAACCAAGGTTTTATCCCATTGAGTTTTCCTGGTAAGGTTTTTAACGAGGCAGCTAACAAAAGGGATCCATAATTGTGTACTCTTTTTCTTTCACTAGATTTTTATCCCAATGGGTTTTTTCTAGTAAAGTTTTAACGATGCACAATTCCCTTATGAACATCCAAGGGGGAGTGTTATGAATATATTATGTGAATGTTCAATATTATGTGTATATATCATCTTCCTAATTTAGACTTTCCTTATATTGATTTTACTTCCTCTCCAAGTCTATGTAATCCCTATATAAGGGCCCCCTATGTATGATAATAAGATCATCATCAAGTTCCCTCTTCTATTACCTCTCTACTTTCGTATCTTGCGAAATGTTTTAGTCTGATATAAGATAAGATGCATACAGATAAGAGGTATTTTAATTATTTTTGAATCAAAGCATAATGAGTTGATTCTTCCACTTATTCATATATATATATATCCAGCAGCTTCCTTCATCTGTTTATATATACACATAAGAATCTTGCTTGAACTCTTAACATATGTTCGTACAATGCATAATCACTAACTAATAATATAATGTCTATGAAAGAAAATAGACCTTCACATAAACTTCAAGCTTGTCCTTAAGATCATTGTATGCTTCCTTCAATTTATGAAGATTGAATTTCCATTTATACTCATTTAAAATATACTTCACGCCGTGGGTCGGCCTGGCAGACCCGGACAGAGGTACCTCCCAGGGCGGGTCACCCGGGGAAAAAACTCCCACGGGTCGACCCGCGGAGCCCTGCCGCGTGAATTTTTTTTTTTTTTTTTTTTTCACTTCTCAATATTACATATACATTTTTTTTGCCAAAATATTGTATTACATATAAATTCAAACCGCAAATCTACACACCAATCGAATACCAACAACACATCCAATTCATCACAAAATATAAATCTAACACAAAATCCAAATACCAAATCCTAATAACCTAAATTTACATCTATTTATAATTTGGTCCATGTTATTTTATATAGGTGCTATATTAACCAAATTGTTTAGTAAATATTACATAAGGACCCGCCCCGTGACCCACATGTCGGCGGGTCAACGAGTCAAAACCGGGTCGGGCCCCGCAGGTAAGCGGGGCCCCAAGACCCGTTGCCATCACTAATTTATAGGGAGGTGGAAGCCGAGTATTAATAAAACGATAATAAATAAAACTGAAACGTCCATATTAGTGAAGCCGTTACAGATCATTAATTCGTCAGATTCAAAGAATCTGGACAAAGTCGGGACTACTCTGGTCGGGTGTACTAAGAGCAAGAATTTCTCACTCACCCGATCAGAAAAATAGTAATGCCAATAACACATTTTTCCAACAATTACGTTACTTCGTTATCCATCAAAATATGAAATTATTCTTACTTTAATTAGCATCAATAATCACCGTAACTAATTAATGTATTATATTGGCCAAAAACAATAATTTATTTATTATATATATATTGTAGATCTCTAGTCGCGTTTATTATATATTATAGAACCTAAAATATGTCCTAATTTTGACTTATGTGATAATTTGATGTCTAAGGTTTAGAATGGCTGTCCGAATTTTCATATATGTTGCTATTTGGTGTCTCCGTCTATTTTTGGATTAAATTGGACGGAATCTGGTCACGTGAGTGACCAAATTTCAAAATTCCAAAAGTACCCCCGACCAACCAATTTCGGTCGATTTAGGGCTTAGGGTTCCGGCCGATTTTCGGCCGATTTCCGTCTGATTAAGGACGATTTAGGGCTAAGCATCTCTGATTTCCGGCCGATTTAGGGTTGTGCCGATTTAGGGTTAGGCAGCTCTGATTACGGCCGTTTCCCGGTCGATTAAGGCCGATTACGACCGGTTACGACCGATTACGACCGATTGGAGGTGGATGGCCGGAGTCGAAGGTGGGTGGCCGAAGTCAGGGTGGGTGACCGGATTGTCAGTTGTTTTTTTTTTTAAAAAAAAAAGACAAAATTGTCTTTTCAAGTAAGTCTGTAAATTTAACCCCAAATACTAAGAAAAAACCAAATAGACACAAAATTGAAAATTGAGACACCAAACTGACACTCATGTCAAAATCCAGACAGCTTTTAGGTTCTTTTCCCCTTATCTAATCTATGTTCTAATACCGAAAGGCACTTCTTTAAACTCAACTGAACAATATGCTCAATTAGGCTAGATTAGACTAGTGAAAATCATAACAAAGGCACAGTAACAACCACAAAAATCAGTTGCCGTACAAATTATACGAAGACAATTAATTACGTTATGCGCAAAATCACAACATAATCAATCATCTAGCTCACTCTTATTTGTAAAATCACAACTTCCCACACAGCATATATCCGAACAACGCGACTAGTTATTGATTACTACTACATTAGGATTTGGTCATTATATTCTCCAACACCTTCATCGTAATACAAACCTTAAAGTTCATCGTACATACAAACCTTAAGAGCAACAGCAATCACCCAACAAACCCGCAACATAATTAAACCTCTAGCTTATCTGTAAGCTCGGTAGTTGGGACTGTACATGCAACTCTCTGCATACTTCACCAGATCCTCAGGACGGGGCAGCCGTGACGCCAACCCTAAAATGATACATGTCATCAATAAATATTCAAAACAATGAAGATGTTGTAAAGAGATTCATGTATTAGCCGACTTTTCGATATTTCATGTATAAAAGTGTGTTGAATGTATTTGCTTACAAATTCGAGCTTATAAGAATTTTATTGCCGACGTTGTAACACTGATACCCAATGGTAGTACCAAGGAGTCTGGTGTGAACCTAATTTTAAGGGTTAGTAGGTCTTTTGATCCATGATGTTTGACCACTTTTGAGTTTTGGTCCATGATATTTTTTTTTTTTGCCTAGTTTTGGTACCATGTGTTTGCAGATTTTTCTAGTTTTGGTCTGACTGTTACATTCCATCCATTTTTTTCGTTAAGTGACATGTGCAAGTCACGTGATCCACCCTAAACTTTTAATTTTGTTCAAATTTGGGGAATTGACACACTAAACCTAGTTCAATGAGTCAATTCCCCCAGATTTGAACAAAATTGAAAGTTCAGGTTGAATTACGTGACTTGCACATGTCACTTAACGGAAAAAATGGACGGAATGTAACAGTCGGACCAAAACTAAAAAAATCTGCAAACATATGGTACCAAAACTAGGCAAAAAGAAAAAAAAAACATCATAGACAAAACCTCAAAAGTGATCAAATATCATGGACAAAAAGATCTGTTAACCCTTTTAATAAAGTGTCTTAAAATTTGTATAAAGCCAATTTACTCGATGAGCCAAATTAGTTGGTTGAGTTAAGTATGTCCAAACCCATACCCATACAAATCACTGCTTCTAATGGATCGATTTTCAAGACTCAAACCCAACTCATTGTAAGATTTTTTTTGTGGCTGATAATATAACGAAGTAGGACTCACCGAGGTCGTATGCCTTGGCAGCTACGTTTGCTGCTATATGAGCAGATATCTTCCTGATGTTCTTCAAGGGCGGGTAGATGAGCCCCTTCTCGAAATTCTCCCTTGATACTTGCCCCGCCAATGCTTCCGCTATTTCATCAAATTTGCACCGTAGAAAAAAACCGAAACCGTGCTTATGTTTCATAACTCAGAATCACTGGAAAAAAAAAAAAAAAAAAAAAAGACTTACAAGCTGCTAGAAGCATATCATCATGAACACGGATTGCCCCAGCTATCACTAAACCTAGCCCGAACCCCGGAAAGATGTACGCATTATTCGCCTGAATCGTAAAACATTAGATTGTCATTGATCATGAAGAAGAAAGATACAAGTCTTTATCATAGATCGATCGATTAAATTTGAAGAGTTTGTGTAATACATATTAGAACCCAGAAGCATAAGTTTCTTTTCTACGATGTGTCTTTCTCACTTATATACTGGGTCTTAGATTTTTGTTATGGCTGTTTATAAATCCAATCAGCACTTGTGTCCTGTTAATAATAAGACGTGCGCCTTAACCAACTGTCTCATAAGTCCGAACATACGGGTGAAGACATTTTAGCACACTCTTATTACTATATCAACAGGTCCCACGAACTCAAAAAAAAATGTTAAAGTCTCATCCGAGATAAATTCTTGCCAAGACAAAATTTCGGATCCAACTCTAACTTTTTTATACATATTTTGTGTCGAAACTTACCTGTCCTGAGATATGAAGTTTTCCATTGTACTCGACCGGATCAAATGGACTTCCACTTGCAAATATCGCCTTACCCTGCCATATTTTCGAACAAAAATGCATAAATTCAGTTTTTTATTTTTCTCTTTAGTTCCAAGATTTTGTTATACAAGAACTGAACACACTGCACCTTGCTCCATTCATAGGCTTCTTCAGCAGTGCACTCCGACTGTGAAGTCGGGTTGGACAATGCCATGATGACTGGTCTCTATTTGTTCATCCATATCAGATCATTTATCAGTTCTTTGCTTTTTTTGCATAATTTAACATCAATAGATAGGATTTGACAACAGCTTAAGATAAAGCATCAACCTCATTAATGGAGGCCATTGCCTCAACAACCTCCCTTGTGAACGTCCTTCCGACTCCAGATGATCCTATAAGAATCGTCGGTTTGATTGTCTGTGAATCAATCACATATACAGTACAGTATTAACAGCAGCACCCTATAAATTGCATAAATTAACTTAGTAGCTTTCCACACCTTGACAGCATTTAACAGATCCTTGACGGGTTCGTGTTCATGAGCCCACGGCTTTTTGAAATGTTGAATCGAATTCTTACGAGAGCTTACTATCAAACCCTGCACATAAAAAAAGGTCGGTCCAAAGCAATAATTCACCTCTTCTCATTTTTAGTAAATGATGAAATATTACCTTTGAGTCGACTAACCATATTTTCTTTCTTGCCTCTTCTACAGGTGACTTGGTCTGCAAGTAAAGTATGAACAAGGATTCGATATATATGAAACTCGCTACGTATTTTCCTATAATATATTTGTGATTTACCTGCTTTGACAACTCGAGAGCTATAAGCTCAGCAATTCCAGTCCCCGCCTGCATTGAGAGCAAGGTTGTTAGGATCCCGATCCGGATCTTACGACTTTACAATCCCAGCGAAGTAAAATGATCCCGATTCCTTGTAGGATCTTAATCTTGTAGGATCTTAAAGGATCGTGATCCTGGTCTTAGATCTTACGATTCTACGACCCTAGTTAAGTAAAACGATCATACGATTCTGTGATTCAAGTTAACGTAAAATCATTCATAGGTAAGAATGAAGTCGATAATTAATTTCAGATTAAGCATATTAGCGTCTTTATTATATATTTATAAAATTATAGTAGCAAAACTGAATTTTCTCAACTTACAAAATGAGTTTAGTTTTATAAGATATATTGTGTTATTATATTTGATAAACTATTTAATATTTTATATCGAATATAATTTTAATAAATCGGTATAAGTATTAATGGATTCTTTTATAACTGTTATTTATATACGTAATAAATAGTAAATTTATATGTTAATCTATATATTATAACAAATTCTAAAAAAATATTCATATATCATTTGTTAATTTATAATTCTTGTAGGATCTTACGATCCGATCCTACGAACGATCCGATCCTAACAACCTTGATTGAGAGAACAACATATGCAGAAAATAGTTCATAATATCGGGTCCAAAGATGACAAAAAAAATGAAGGACCGGAACTTACTTCTCCAGCACCAAAGAATAAGAAAGTATGCCCAGCAAGAGAACTACCAAGTAACTTGAGTGATGCAACGACTCCTGCAAGAACAACAGCTGCTGTTCCCTGAAGAAAAAAACACAGTTCATAGAATGTCCTGACAAAAAAATTTATTGCATTTTTCGTTGCATGTAATTACCTGGATATCGTCATTGAATACGAGATGAGTCGTGCGGTATCTTGAAAGTAGATCAAATGCATTGTGGTTGGCAAAGTCCTCAAACTGCATATTTTTCGGAACAACTATAAGTAACCAATAACTGTATCAATTATGCTGTCTGTGTTTTTTGGGTTTAAAATCAAACAGGTAGCTGAGATAACAACCGTTGACAAATTGGTAGTCGAGATAGGTTTTGTAGTCAGTATCTACAAATCAAAAAATTTATTCCGGTACCAATTTGTCGACGAGTGTTATCTGAAGTAGCTATTTGATTTAAAACTCATGTTTTTATAAAAAAAAAATACCTGGATAAGAACTTTCTCTCCATAATTCTGCTTCACAGCAGACATGAATTCATGCAGTAGATCAGAATACTCCTGAAAATCAAATTAAATTTCCTGTCATCGACACTGAAAGTGAAAAAGATCAAACTAAATAGGGATGGAAGGATCAAAGATGAAACCAAGAGACCTGTCCAGTTGCCCGCTTTTGGCGAAGACCAATGTAGAACTCATCGTTCAGTAGTTGCTCGTTGTTTGTTCCGACATCAATTGTCACAGGCAAGCACTATGAGATCATTCAAAACTAACTCTTAATTACTATCGCACCATATTTTACTCGGACTCCTTCTATATAGTAAAAACAAAAAATTACCGCAGAAGGACGGAGTCCTCCTAATGCTGTATATAGTGCTAACTTCCCAACTGGAATCCCCATTCCCTGAGAAACAATCACAATCCTTAGCAAAGTAGAACATATTTTTTCTTATTTTGGTGAAGAGGAGAAATAGTTGTTAAGAGAATAGCCTAGGTATTGTGTAGTTTGTCCATATTGACTAGAAACATGAGTTGTAGTATATAGGGTCAAGAACCTAAATACATTCCCAACTACATCGTTGTACGAGATTTAAAATGTTGATATTTTGTGTCCCATCTATCAGATTGGTTGATTTCCACTTTTATTTCTTAAAATTGACGAAACAAAAACATATATTTTTTAAGCCTCAAGTAAGCCTAAACCATTAGCAACAAATATGAAGTGAAAACATGTTTTTGTTGCTTAAAACGTCAATTTCTACGCCAAAATCAGTTCGAAAAAAGTGGAAAGTTAACAAATCTAATAGTTGAGACACCAAATATTGACGTTTTAAATATGGGACAGCGATAGCAACATAGATGTGACTGTTTCTCGGTATTAATCCTAGTATATTAGTAGGAAAGACATACATCACGTCACATTAGATTAGGATTTTATGGTTGGATATGAGCATTTCTTACTTGTATCTATATATATGTTCATTACATTATAATTTTTTGAAGAATCACCTGACAACCGAGGTCACCGAGTCCTAGAATCCTCTCACCATCAGTGACAACTATGACCTGAATGCTTCTTTCAGGCCAGTTCTTTAGGACCTCAAGAATCCGACCCCTGTAACCCATAATACATTTGTTATATATATATAACCACAATAAATAAATCGATAATGAGTGAACTTATGAAAATTTGAAGTAGAAAGGAAGATGATTCCTTACTTCTCCTTTAAGCTTATGAAAAGACCTTGAGATCTCCTAAAAATGCTTCCATATTTCTGACAAGCCTCACCCACGGTCGGTGTGTAGACTATCGGAAGCAAATCTTCAACATTATCGATAAGAAGCTTGTAGAAAAGCCTCTCATTTCTCTCCTGCAAACCAAATCAATTAAAATAAAAATGGTCCTTTTTGAAATGCATAGTGTATTTATGCGCCGAGAATATGTAACAAATTGTTGCGTCGAGGAATGTAGCATATGGTTCAAGTATAACCTGTAGATCCATCAAAGCCATGTACTTTTGCAGGGGAAGTTGATATTGTTGAAGAGTATTCATCAATCTTTTCTCCTGCTCGGAAAAATAAACATAAATGTTAATCAAGTATGTATATGCTTGGAATGAATCTGGTTGTTGAAATAGACATATCCACCGTGAGTTTAGAGTACCACACCGGTTGGTCTATGTACAATAGAACACTATATAAGCAAGTGGGCCACCTCCTCCTATCACCAATTGGTTTTAGGATGAAACCCCACTTGCATATATGATTGCTCTCTACTGACTTGTTGGGCTTGGCTCTGCCCAATGTGAATTCTAACACTGGTAAACTAGACGAACCTGAAGCTGTTGAGAGAGAACTGCAGGGGGCAAAAGACCGCGCAAATAGTGTGTGTCCCTCTCTTGCTCGGTGAAAGCTAGCCCTTTGTTATATCGCGGATCTCTCAGCAAAGTGTAGCCACTTTTGTTGATCGATAAATAGCCAAGACGGTATTTCAGGTCTCGAATTAGCAAAAGGATGAACTCCATTTATTTATTTCAAGATATATGAGAAAAAAAAAATTGGTGGAAATGTGGTGTATCCACAAATGTACACCCGACAGTAAACTCGTAGTTAAATCTATGGATCGAGCAAGTATGTTTTGTTTTTAGTTTGTGCTTATATATATGACATGCTTTTCATAGGGAGAAGTGCAAGTGGAGCAATTCTATTCTAGCTTTCAATGAAGATTTATATTCCTAACTTATTGTAAAGGACAAGCAAAGGATTCTAAAAAATGCAAAGTGATTAATAACTGTTTTAGATTAGACTTCTATTCTATGCCATTTATCACATCTATTCTATTCTATTCTATGCGCACCTAGAAACTGCTCTCTACAAATTGTTGGAAGTAGGGCTGGCGATGGTGAGGGTATGGTGCGAATAGCACTAATACCATAACCATACCATATTTTTTTCACTCATATCATAACCATAACCATAACCACTGCGGTTATGATTCTTCATACCATAACCATAACCATGGTTTTTAAGCACGATTAAACCATTTAACCACAATCATTCAAACTAATACAATATCATTGTTTCATACAAGAAAATTAAACATACATTCATTGTTTCATACACGAAATCCAAATTAAACATAACTTCACTGTTTCATTTAATTAAAAAACATATCTTCAATCGCCTATCACTTCCAATTGTGGTTACCAAATAATAAGAAATATAGACAAAAAAATGGTGGGTGAGACAGGGAACATAATAATTAGAATTATAATATTTGACTAATAATTAAAGTATAATAATAATGTATATATATATAACAATATAAGTATTAGTAATATATATATTAATATTATATATATAGAGGTGATGGTTATAACCGCGGTTATGGACTGAATACCATAACCATAACCATAACCATTGCGGTTACAAGATTCATCACCATAACCGCCCCTCACCATAATGGTGCGGTTAACCATTGCGGTAAATGGTGCGAATAACCATGGTTATTTGATTTTCACCGCACCATTGCCGGCCCTAGTTGGAAGTGACCAACACAGCTCTGCAGATGATCATTGTTTTGTATGAATATTTATTTAACTAAGAGTATGACATTCACATCTTGGCCTATTAGCTCAGTTGGTTAGAGCGTCGTGCTAATAATGCGAAGGTCACAGGTTCGAGACCTGTATAGGCCACTGTTTTTCAATTTCACGTTACTTCTTCCAACTCAAATTTTACACCGTGCCGTGACGCAAATAACGAGTTCAAGTAGTCTAACCAAATTACATTGACAGATAATTTAAAGTGAAAACACTAATATAGTGCAGAAATAAGCTAGCCCTTAGCAGGGTGTAAACGAGCAGTGGCGGATCTAGGAACCCAGCTAAGTGGGTTCCTAGTACGATCTTTTAGACTAATAAAAAAAAAATAATGAACTAAACCGGTATTATTATGGATTGGAATTTAAAAAATAAATTTAATACAATTCCAATTTCGTATATATGCATACATTTAGTAACCAACATGTATAACTAAATTAATATCTAAAATTTATACACATCTAACCAACTAAGAACACATTATGCAACATACCACAAAATTCCATTTAGACATTCGAAGCAGAAGCAGACAACAAATGTGTCTTACGGGCCCGATGATAAACATTAGAGTCTACTTTAATATAGTAAAAAAAATTAATCTACCGTATTTTTAAGGGAGAAAATAATGGTTGCTCGAGTATTTATTTTTTCAAGAAAATTTTGAATTTTATAACAATATTTTTATTCAAGGAACTTGTTATATTCGGGTCTATTATTTCCACTTTTTTATAATAATACCTCACGAAAGAAGTATTAGGAGAATCTCACGAAAAAACCTCAGGGAAAAACAAAAATAAATTACTAAAACTCTCAAGAAGAAAAAAAAGCTTCCATGGAAAAAAATGACTAAAAGCTTTGAAGAAACGGAAAAAAAAAAAAAAGACCCATGTCTATTATAACTATATTTTTATTCAAAGAACTTGTTATATTCGGGTTTATTATTTCCATTTTTTTATAATAATTCCTCACGAAGAAGTATTAGGAGAATCTCACGAAGAAACCTCAGGAAAAAACAAAAATAAATTTCTAAAACTCTCAAGAAGAAAAAAAAAAAGGTTCCAGGGAAAAAAATGACTAAAAGCTTTGAAAAAATGAAAAAAAAAAAGACTCAGGAAAAAAAATTAAAAGAAGCCTTGGAAAAAAAATGAAAAAAAAAAAGACTCAGGAAAAAAAATTAAAAGAAGTCTTGGAAAAAAAATGATAAAAAAAAAGACTCAGGAAAAAAAATTAAAAGAAGCCTTGGAAAAAAAATGACTAAAAGTTTAAGGAAAGAGGAAAATAGTAAGAAAACTGTATTAAATGAGGAATGATGGGAATCAATCCCAGAACACAATAATGTAAAGACTCAAATCTTACCAGCGCGCTATAAAGAAATCTGTGTTAAGAGGTGTCCTTGAATATATTTAAGGGGTTCCTTAATAATATTTATTAAAAATATAGTTATATTTCGTAAAAAAACAATTCGAGCCAAGTGGTGTCCCGGAAATCCGCTTAACATATGTTAGATCCGTCACTGTAAATGAGTCAAGCTACACGAGATCGGCTCGATCGATACTCGAATTCGACTTCTAAATTTCGAGTCGAGTCGAGCTTTTTCTGATACCGAGTTCACTGGTACTCGACTCGAGAGGCTCGCGAGCCTAATAAAGATTTTTCGTTTTGCCTATTTGAGTCGAGTTCGAACTTTTCGAGCTTTACATAATAATATTATATATGTATATATTTAATTCAAGTCGAGCTCGAGCTCAAACTAAGGTGCACCATTTATAATTTAATTGAATTTTGTCGAACTCGTCGCCGAGTATTGAATCGAGTCGAGCTCGAACTTGAAAAATTAAAGTTCGATCAAGTTCGAATAAACTGAGTCGAGTCAGCTAAATAGTCGACTCGGCTCATTTATATTGAATGGAATGAATGAAGTAGTATGTAGAGGTATTTAGTTACTTACCTAGCAACAGAAAAAGACCAGGGAGTGATAAGTTGATCTTCCGTAGCTCGGTCCTCTCCATAGACATCCTCCACACCGCCTCCAACGTTGGACTTGGGATCCAGCACGCTACTGCTACTGCTACTGCTACTGTTCTTCATCCTCCTCTCCTCTCCCCCATACAATTATTACTCTCTCTCTCTCTCTCTCAGAATATATCGATTCAGTTTTAAAAAAAGCAAATGAAGCTGCAGAGCTAGCTAGCTAGCTCACAGAGAAGAAAGACACAAAGCAAGACACGTGTCGGTTCCTCCTCGACGTCAATCACAAACAGTATATCATCGACATTGTTATGGAACATTGTACGCTCTTCTGGAAGCGCTTCAGTGTGACAGGTAGTAGTAGTGAAGTCAAGGCACGCGTCATAACTTTGTACCGCTTGTTTTACGTTCCATTCTTTCTGTCTTAAAAGAATAGTGTTGTATAGTCTAGTTTAATATATATATAAAAGAGAAAAAAAAATTGATATTTAGTTTAGTCTGGAAAGATAACGCACGATGCACTGCAGAAAAATATTAAACTGTAAAAGAATAATATTTTTTAAACAAATTTAGATTAATTTGTTAAAAAAAAAAAGCGTGGAGGGTGAGTGATGAACAATTGGTGGATAAGTAGTCAATTAATATACGTATGCAAAACCAGCTAAATTACCGAGCACTATAGGTTTAATAAGTTCATTTGCTTCTTTTAGGTTGGATCTTTTGATATTTATATGAGGCTTTATCGGTAATAACTAATTTTTTACTATAGCTCATTCGAATTAAGCGAATCCTATGCCCATATAAACATCTACATAGATTCGTCCCTCCATGCACGGACCATAGTTGCTTGCACCGACCTCTAGTCTCCTTCTGTTTGAAGCAGTGTTATCAGAACCGGACCGGACCGGCGGTCCAACCGGGTTCGAACCGGAGCCGGAGCCACTAACGGTCCGGTTCGTGTAAATCCGGAGGATATAAGCGAACCCGGTTCGATATCCGGTTTTCTGTCGAACCGGTCGGTTTTGAGCAGACCGGGCGGCCGGAAATAGGGACAAGAAGATTCTATGAAAAAATGCGGTCCGCCGGTTCGGTATCATTTAAAGTAAAAAAAAAAAAAAAAAGGTAAACGGTAAAACCTAGCCTAAGCCAACCCGCCGCTCCAAGCTTCCAATTCGCAGGGACAGAGATGACAGAGACTTGCGGAGCCAAATCAATAACCATCGTAGGTCAGCCACTCCTAGGTCCAGATCTGGTGATTGGCGGCGGTTTGTTTCACGGCGGCGGGAGTCGGAAGGCAGTTTCCACTGCTTGAGAAGCAGTCTTCCATAAACACCGACATCCACTTCCTAAACCATGAAGATTGAAACTTTATTCCCAAAGATTGAATATTTACAGCAATTATAGTCCAAATTCACTCCAAGAGTGAATCTTTACCCTACTTACCAAGAAATGTGAAGAGAAAGCAAAGGCACGAACTTTACCGTGGTCTGAGAAGAGAAGAGGTCGTCGAGGTAGTCGGTTGCCGTTGTTATGCCTCCATACTCCATGGTTAAAGCTCTGTGTTTTGTATGTCATTCTCACAGAGAAATAGAAATGAATTAGAGAGAGGAAAGGGAGAGAGATAAAGAGAGAGAGAGAAAGAGATGGGAATGGCAAAAAAAAGTAATGGACACGGGGCTGGATATGCAACGAAAGTTTTGGATATGTTCTGATGTTTATGAACCGGGTTCGGACCGGGTTCGGACCGCGGTCGGACCGGTGAACTGGAAACCGGAGCACTCTCCGATTCGATGTCCGGTCCGATTCTGATAACACTGGTTTGAAGTCCCACTTAGACCACGAGATGGTACGAAAATCTATGAACAAAACACAAAAAAACAATTTTTTAGAAAAAAAAAACTTTATTAAAAAAATCGTTCAGAATATTCTACTACAATTTTTTTGCCACTAGGTGCATTTTCCGCGCATTGCGCGGGGTGATGTACTAAATATGTATAATTAACAAATTAATATTCGATGAAATTTATACTGACTATTTGTAATATGTTGAAACACTATTTTTAACTAAAATATCAATCTAAAATTTGAAAAAGTAAACGAAAGACTGAAAATTTTGAACCATAAAATACCATTGTGCAAATTCATAAATAAATTTTAAATGTCCGTACCGCATGCTACCTTTGGTCGTCGGATCCGTGTCAAGCGTCTTTTCTTCATTAATTATGGCTTTGATGACCACCGGCGATATCTCGCCAGAAATAGAGATGACTCTGCCACTAAGACTATCAGCCGCCCGTACCGCCTTGTATCTTCGTTCGTCGGTTCCGCGTCAAGCGTCTGTTAAAAATCAGCGAAATTTTAATTTCGATTAATTACATACATTGAATCTTGAACGGTCAGAAATGTTAATTGCGATACATTGAATTTTGAATGGTTCGAAATCGACGAAATTTTAATTGTGATTAATTAACTTAAAAACCCTCAGCTCCCTAGTGCAATCAATGCTATGAAGTTAATGACTACAAAACTCCTAACTCAATTGTCATAAATGCATCGATTAACGTAAAAAACAAAATCCCAGCTCCACATTCATTTTAGTATTATCTTTCTTTCGTAATTTATAATATACTAGATGCATTTCCCGCGCATCGCGCGGAGTGATTTACCAGATATGTATAGTTAACAAACTAATATTCAATGAAATTTATGCTGATTATTTGTAATATATTGAAACACTATTTTTAAATAAAATATCAGTCTAAAATTTGAAAATATAAACGAAAGACTTAAAGTTTTGAACCATAAAATACCTTTGTGCAAATTCAGAAATAAATTTTAGATGCCCGTACCGCATGCTACCTTTGGTCGTCAGATCTGTGTCAAGCGTCTGTTCTTCACCAGTTATGGCTTCGATGACCACCGGCGATATCTCGCCGGAGCTAGAGATGGCTCTGCCACTGAGACTGTCAGCCACCCGTACCGCCTGGTATCTTCGTTCGCCGGCTCCGCGTCAGCCGTCTGTTAAAAATCAGCAAAATTTTAATTTCGATTAATTACATACATTGAATCTTGAACGGTCCGAAATGCATCGATTAACGTAAAAAATAAAATTATCAGCTCCACACTCACTCAGTTATTATCTTTAATAATTTTGAAAGCTTCACAATGAAAGCGCTTCACCGGATGCGGTCAACACTCATTTCCTTTATGTAATCAACTTAATGGGCGTTAAAAAAACTTAAATGGGCCGGATCTTCAAAAATTGATCATTATGGGCCTTGTTACAAAAATGAGGCCTAAAGCAGTTTGAAAGTAATTTCATTTTATTTTCTGTTAAAAAGGGAGGGATTCAGATCTCCTTTTCTACTCTCTAATCTCTAAACCTCAATTGTTAATCTTTAAGGTTATGTAATGTACGAGTGGCGTAGTGATTTGAATCCTGTTAAATTACTTCATTCTTATTCCATTCATCTGCGACTTCTTCAACAGCTAAACAAAAACCATCTTTGGTTCCCAGAAAATGGAGGATCAAACCCAACCAAGCTCAAAAGCGGAAGCCACCTTGCCACATATGGAGGAGGGCGACGACCAATCCACCATCCTCGACCTCAGCAGCTATCAGCTCCACCATCTCGACGGCATCGACTTGCCGCCCAACCTCACCGAGCTGGATTTGACTGCCAATAGGCTCTCGAGTCTGGACCCTCGGATTGCCCAGCTTTCCAACCTCAACAACTTCTCTCTCCGTCAGAACCTCATCGAGGATGCTGCAGTGGAACCATTATCTCATTGGGAAGCTCTCTCTGGTCTCCAGGTACTCCTTTTCTTTTTCATGGTTATTGTATAGGAATTTTACTCATCGGACGGACTCTTGCGATAGATAGATCGCATTTAAAGTGTTGAAGATTTTTTTTTTTTCAATTGTCTTAGGTGGTGGGAGCTTTCTTTTGTAGATTTTGGATCATGTCAAACGTAATTTGGATGATTTTCTGGAATAGTTTGTTTAGATTGTTTCATTCCTGTGCCATGGAAAAGGAGTTCACGCATTTAACATTTTAGGATTCTAAAGTCCTCTTTTTACTGTTTGATTATTGCTCATTCATGTCTGGAAAATGATGATGAAAAGCTTTGTACTGATAATTACATTCAAGATTCAGCTAAGACATTTAAAATCCCTAATATGAGTATGCACTGCAGAGACCTAATGGTTGAATATATTGGTGCTATTTTTCTTGAACTAGCGAGATGATCGTGCAAAAGTTACTTGTTCTGGGTCAAGTTGGAGTACTCTTAAAATCTTTATACATGGAAGTTTTTGGATGGTAGTAAATGAAAAAAGACCGATTACTTCCAAAGAGTTGCAATTGTCATAAAAACTCAGTATAGAATCTTAAGGTGGCAGTGCCACACTTACCATCAATGAGGATACTAAATGATTATGTATATTGTAGAGTAAACATCTAGGTGTGTTGAGTCGGAAATACCAGAACCTCCTTTTGGAAGTTAAGGCAAGCAAACGTTTGAAGTCTAGCAGATATGACGGTTGGCCATGATTTCATCGTGGTACATTTATGGTACCTCAGTTGTAGTACTTTAGGTATCTTGAACTTTTTCAGATGGATATAAAAAGACATTGTTCTTGATGATGTTTAGGATTTCTGGGTAATTATTAGGGTATGATGGGACTGGGATTAAGAGAATTATTATATCAAATTGACTTAATTTAAGGAAGATATATGTTGCTTTGAGGCTTGCTAGTGTACAAACATGTCATATGATGTGATTGTTTATAATGTAAATGGATCTTGTTCTTATTTTGGATTTTTTTTTTTTTTTAAAGTATAGGTTTGTGTCCTTTTGAGATTGTGTGTATGTTTATAGTTTTGGACCAAGTAAGAAAGACGGATGATCACAATTGGTTAATATGATGCAGGAGCTAGTTCTCAGGGATAATAAGCTGATGAAGATACCTGATGTCAGCATTTTCAAAAAGCTTTTAGTATTTGATGTATCTTTCAATGAGATTACCTCTTTGAAAGGCACATCCAAGGTCTCCAACACTCTCAAGGAGCTCTATGTATCGAAGAATGAAGTTACTAAGATTGAGGAGATAGATCACCTCATTGAATTGCAAATACTTGAGCTTGGTTCCAACAGGTTACGGGTTAGTATTCTGAAGTTCTGACCCTATGTGTTTCTCATGCAGAATCCTATAGACACTAAATCATTCATAAATTATCTTCATTAATGTAAGATGAGTGCCAAGGCGATAGTGGGTCTTACTTAGAAGCTTAAACGGTATAGAACATTAGTAGGTGTAAAATTTTCATATTTGCTGAGTTGTATAATTCTTTTTTTTCAGGTAATGGAGAACCTACAAAATTTCACAAATTTACAGGAGTTATGGTTGGGAAGAAACCGTATCAAAATAGTAAATCTATGTGGTTTGAAATGCATAAAGAAGATCAGCCTCCAAAGCAATCGCCTAACCTCCATGGCAGGTTTTGAGGTATGTCACCCACTGATAACATGCTTACATTGTCTAACCAAACATGGTGTAGTTTCGTAAGACAGATGAAAATTCAGACCACCTTTTTTTTACACTTCAGGAATGTGTTGCTCTCGAGGAGTTGTACTTGAGCCACAATGGAATAGCAAAAATGGAAGGGGTGTCGAAATTAGTTAACCTCCGTGTATTGGATGTTTCATCAAATAAGTTGAAGTCTGTTGATGACATCCAAAGCCTTACCAGGTACGTAATTTCTTGATGTAACAACTCTACTTACTGTATAAAGCCAGTTGTAACACCAATAAAATATGCAGGTTAGAAGATCTGTGGCTCAATGATAATCAGATAGAATCACTTGAAACAATTGGTGAAGCAGTTACTGGTTCGAAGGAGAAACTCACCACCATCTATCTTGAGAATAATCCATGTGTATGGTTCTTTCACTTTAGGCCTTCAATATCACACTGTTTCTGTTATACGTCTTCAAAGCAAATCCGAGCCACTTTAACATTCTACTCTTTCAGGCAAAGTCTCCAAACTACTTAGCCACAGTGAGCCATTTTTTCCCGAATATCCAGCAGATTGATTCTGAGATAATTTCATAGAAGAGATTTGAGACTTATATATAAAGAAGAGTTACCTTCTGCAGGTAAATTTCTTTCTTGCTTCATCATGATTGGAGCATTTTCTGCTTGGACAGTTGAGATGGACTAGCTTACCCACTCTAATGTACATCTGTTGTAAATTAATAAGGGAATAGAACCTAAAAATTGTCTGGATTTTGGTGTCAGTTTTGTGTCTCAATTTTAAACTGTTGATATTTGGTGTTCCAATTTTCAGTTTTGTGCCTATTTGGTTTTTCGTTAGTTTTTTGGGTTAAATTTAACAGACTTACTTGAAAAGACAATTTTGCCCTTTTTTAAAAAACCCAACTGACAATCCGGCCACCCACCCCGACTCCGGCCACTCACCTTCGACTCCGGCCACCCACCTCCAATCGGTCGGAATCGGCTGTAATCGCCCTTAATCGACCGGGAATCGGCCTTAATCGATCGGGAATCGGCCGTAATCGGTCGGAATAGGCCGTAATCGGTCGGAATAGGCCGGAATAGTCCTAAATCGGCTGTATTCGGTCGGAATAGCCCTAAATCGGCCGGAATAGCCCTAAATTGACCGGGAATCGACCGTAATCGGTCGGAATAGCCCTAAATCGGCGGTTATTGGCCTTAATCGACCGTAATTGGCCTTAATCGCGGGAATTGGCCCGAAATCGGCCGGAGTCGGCCGGAATTGGCTGGTCGGGGGTACTTTTGGAATTTTGAAAATTGACCACTCACGTGACCACATTCCGTCCAGTTTAACCCCATAAATAGACGGAGACACCGAATAGCAACATACGTGAAAATTCAGACAGTCTTTGTAAACCTCAGACACTAAACTGACACATGGGTCAAAATTGTAACAGTTTTTAGGTTCTTAACCCAATTAATAATCTCTGTTGTTATCTGTGTGGTCCATGATACAGGTTCTTCTAGAGCTAGAGCTAGAGCTAGCAGAAGTACTAACACCTTTGAGACTGTGATTTTGCTTGTTTGCTAACTGGTCTTGTGTTCCAGCTCGTTATGTAAATCAGATTCACCCATTTTTGTAGAGAGAAGTTGGAGATGTGTGTGAGAGATGAAGCTTTCAAGATTTTATGTAAGGCAAGTATGTTGTATTCAGCACGGCCCTCTGAATGTTATGCTGCAATTCAGACAGACTACTTTGATATGGGTAGAAAAAAAACATGTTGGTTTTTGGTTAATTTGTTACAACTTATATGTGTTGGAATGATTTTACGTAATTTGTATTATTTATTTAGGTGTTACGTGACATTTATCTATCTTTAAGTAATACTTAAAGTTTTGGTTAAAAAAAAATACTTAAAGTTAAAACTTACTTAGATAACACTTTGTTCTCTAATGGATTAATTTAATATACTTTTAAAAAAAAATTTAAACATATTTATTTATAAAATAAAACCCAAAATTCGGTTTTTTCTTTAAGCTAAATATTATTTTCGTTATGTTTTTACAGTTTTTTTTTTATATTTTTCCAAATCTTTTTCTTAAGTCTTTAGATAAATTTATGAATTCTTTGCTATTTTAAAACAATAATATAAGTAATAGGACTTGAGGATAAGTTAGAATTATATATATATATATATATATTATGTAAAAATATTGTAGCAAAATTTTCTACAAATTAATAAGTAGGAAGTGTTATTCGAATAACAAATGCACCAAGAAGAGAAGAGATGTTGGGACATAATAACGTTTTGAAGCAACAAGCTGGTGAGTTTCATAATAAGTGGGACGTCGATATCGGGACGTCTGAATGTCAACCCGAATGTCGATTTTACGGGTGTAATTTCATTCCTTTGCTCTTCTCATAATCCATTCATTCGCAGACTTGCACGAGGGTAAGCTGGGGTGGATCCGGCGAACCCTCTCTGATGCTTAAATAAGTACAGTGTTTATAGAGAGAGAAACTAAAGAGAAGGCAGAGCTCGAATGTGTAAAAGTTCATAATGTCCAGAATGAGAAATCTTGAGCCTTATATATAGGCCTCAAGGGAGATTAATGCGACTAATGACGTCATTAATCCTTAAGTGTGTTTTATTAGTAGATAATGAAGGGTTTAAGCCCTTGTAAACATGGGAGAGTTCGTAGTGTTGTGTAGGGGTCACGTGTGTGAGGTGTTGACGGATCTTCCCGAGGTGTGACCCGGGCGACAGTCATTCGGACGTCGCGTACACCCCTTGGTCGGACGTGTTAATCTGAGTGGAAGAAGTGCCAGGTTTGGACTAGTCATATCCTAGTATGCTAGGATCGGACCGGTTACGGTCCGGGGGTGTTTTTTTCCCGTCCGGGCCATTCTCTGCTACGGGTGGTGTGTTCGAGTCAATGTTTCGATTTGCAATCGTGTGTGGGGTTATCGTGGTAATACAATCTGAACTAAAACGAGTTCAAATTGGGCGTATATCCATCATTTTCCCCCCGAGTCAAGCAATGGCCTAACCCTTGATTAACTCTATTTTACGAGGGGATGAGATGCTCAATTTGAATCCATTGTTTACCTCTTGACGAGTTTATCATACATCCATAGGCGTGACGCATCGCTCCATTTTCATCTCCCGAGGCAGGGGAAACATAAACGTTAGTATAAACATGGATACAATTAGGTGCATATCCGAAAAATTTGGGTATGACACTAATCGTGCTATCATGTGCACAAGCAAAAATTGTGAACATGGATACAAGCATGGGGCAATCATAATTATGGACGAGTGAATCTGAAGTCCGTGCCGATGTGGTCATGGAGATGTATGTGTAAAACAGTTTCATGTGTAAATATACGCTGATCATGTATGAAAATTTATAAGTATTAGATGTATGACATATGTACATGGAAAAGTTAACATGGGTGTGTATATGGTAAATATAGTTGGAAAAAAGGGGAAAATTGTCGTTTTTACCTCAGCAGTTAGATCTTTCATTTTTTAAAAATCGACGGTGAGGATCGGAAGGTTTTTTTAAAAACACTAACTCATTTTGTTATAAAAAGGGGAAGGTGATTACCTCATTTCCTCATTTCTGTATTCGCCTCCTTTCTTTCCTTCATATTTTCTTTGGTGATCAAGTAGCCTATTTGATTCGGCTTTCTTCGAGGCATACCAGAGGTTTGCATCACAGTGGCGGCAGGAGGGGGTTAGTTGGTTTAGCGACGGGATTTTGATGATGACGGGGGTGGTCGGACGACCTTAGAAGGGTTGTTCCGTTCCGGCGCCGACAGCGAGTCGGGCGGTGGTTTTTGGAAGGTATGGCTCTTTATTTTTCATGCTTAACTTTGGTTCTTGTTCTTACTATGTGTAGTCTTCATTTAAGATCTTGTCGTCTTTTAAGATGTCGAAGTTTCTTCTTGGGCATTGCAGGTCTTGTTTCTTGGATAGTGACGTGGATTTTGAGTTTATTGAGGCAACTGTCTCCCAGTTTTGGTATTCATCGATCCTTAAAGAATGAGTAAGCTTCTTCTTTTATTATGGCTTCTTTGCTTATTTTCCTTGTCAAAATTGTCAGTCCCTTGTTTTCCAAGTGGGGCAGTGTTTTCCTTCCTTTCAATCTTAAGAGACGCTTTTGGTGACACGCTAGTGCCCCTCCCCCCCTCGTAGGTTGGTTTCGCGAGAAAACCTATCATGTGCGGGCATTCTACCGATCGAGTTGTTACTCCCACAGTAGGGGCGCTTTCCAGCGTTGCTCCGAGAGTGGATAAGTCTTCGAAGGCGAGAAAAGCAACTGAGACCTCCAGTATGATTCCTCCTTTACTCTTTCTCTACTTACGCGATATGTTTATGACCGTATTTATGTTGCTTTCTTTGCGTTGTTAGAGCGGTCGTCGTTGGTGACGGAACGGGTTATTGCGTTTAATAATGGTTCAAGCAAACTAAAGATGAGGAAATCTGATTTCGAAGTCGGACCCTCGATTGTCAAGAAGAAGAAGGACATTCCTCTTCATGTCCGTTCGTTAATTCCCTCTTGTGATAAGGGAAGGTGGTTGAAGGCGTATCTCCTATATCTGTCAAGGGAAAGCGAGTCATGGAGGGGAGGACCCTCGGTGCTGATGTGCTTCCCTTATCTCCTGCCCCCTAATCGAGGGGAAGAGTTTCGCCAGAAAAGTCAAACCATGCAGGTTTGTACCCCTTGCCAACTTTATCGAATTCGTGTGTTGTGTCTTATTTGTCTGAATCCTTTTTAGGGAGCATTCGACTCCCTATTTTGGGTCAGGAAGACTTGATTCGTCCTCTCCGTGGTGATGTCATTGGTTCCCTTTTCATCTAGAGATAGGTGTCGTTTTGAAAATCGATCTTCTTTACACACTCATGAGGTTGAGGTTCGAGTGTTGCATGCCGCTGTTGCTCCTGGCGATAGTATGTTGCCTTCTAGTGAACCAGAAGAAGCTCATAGTTTGATACACATAGTTTATCTATGCTTCCGTAATCATCCCCTTATTGCTCATTCTTGATATTTTTATGTTAGCCTTGTTTTTTTGAGTTTTTCTTTGCGTTTTAGGGCGTTACTGATATTGTGAACCTATTGTCTTCCGTTGTTGAACTTGTGGAAGAGAGAGAACTCCTGCAGGATATGGAAGTTTCATTCAAAGCTGATCTTATTGGGGCTTTAGAGGATGGGCGTATCTTGGATGCCGAGTGGCGCAATCTGCGGGATCGTATTATTTTCCTTAAGGCCGAGGGTATAGCTTTGCATTGAAGAATTGAGGGTGATAACATAGTGCGCGGAGCTCAGTTAGAGTCCATCGAAGAGGGGTCTCGTGTGGCAGAGGAGATGCTTGTTATCCTTGAGTATAAGAATTCTCCTACTTTTGAAGCCGGTACTGCTGCTCGGTGCGGTGCAGTTATGCGTGATTTTGAAAAAAAAAAACGCTTATTGAATGAGTACGTACGGCTATGCTGACTTTCCCTTTACTCGGCTTGGCGATCTCTCACCCTTTACTACTGATATTGTTGCTGAGCCAAAAGGGTTAGCTATTCCTCCTTAACAAGGGAGTCGTTATTGGCAATATTTCCAAGCGTCAGTATTGTGCAGGTTCGTTAGTCGGCTTTATCTGTTGTGATAACTTGTGGCGTGTACTTATTTCACTGTTTTTGCTTCCTGTGTTGAGTTGTCTATCAGTGTTATTAATGGGGTAAGGGTCGTGGGCTTAGGATGGGCTAACAGAACTCTCCCCAACCCCACCTCACATTCTCGCAGTCTTCAGTTCTCTCACCTTCCAGTTCCATCTCTTTTATCACACTTCCAACCTCTCTTTTCTCCCACCTCTCTTTTCTCACACATCATTCCTTTTCAATCACAGTTGGAATCCTCGTCGCCAAAATCCTCAACTACTTATTCGCCAAGATCGATTCCAGTCTTGGCTGGCGGCGCCATGGTCCCGACCCTCATCGTCACCGTCGGCTCCATCCTCCCCGACACCCCTCACTCCATGATCGAGCGCGACAAAACCGACGAAGCCAAAACAAAGCTAATTCGAATCCGAGGAACCACTAACGTCGATGAGGAATTTCAATAATCTGGTAAACGTGAGTGAATTTTCGAATAAGATTGAAGATTCGTGGAGGAATCTGTTGAAGAGGAAGTACTGAAGGGCAGAGCTTTAATTTTCAAAATGTATGTTTTTTTTTTCCTTTCAAATTTTGATACTAAACCGGCGAACCGGCCGATCCGTCATAATCGGCCGGTTCATAAAAAAACTGGCTATCAAACTGGATTCGCTTACATCTCCGAATTTGCTTGAAACATACTATTGTATGCGCCAATTCCGGTTCGAACCCGGTCGGACCGACGGTCCGGTCGGTTCTGATAACACACTGCAAAAAAAGTGTGGCAGATGGACGCCGACAAAAATATAAGAAACATAAACCACCGTTAACGCGGGAGTTCTGTATTGTCTCGCAGGTCGAAGCTTGCAGCGGCGGCTCAGTTTGCTCCAAAAACCCTAGAATTCGAATCCTCTTACCTCAGGAGGCGCCACTGACTCTGCACCTGAAACGGAGGAACATTACCAATGTCGAAGAGTGAGGCGGATAATCAACTCGAAGCCAAAGCAACGCCGATGGAGAACGAGAAGAAAGATTCCGAGCAAACGAAGAAGAAGAATAATAACAAGAAGAAGCGCAAAGAGTTTGCTCCCTATGGAAATTACAGAAATTACTACGGCTATCGCGTATGTGTACTTACGTTCACTACTTTTTCCTTCTACTCAGTACTCAGTCATGGTTTTGTTCTCTGAAATATAGTGTGCTGTTTCAGATTGGTCGTGACTTGGATGGAGATCCTAGGTTGAAGGTGTTTAAGAAGGAATGGTTCGAAGGAAAAGATTGCCTTGACATTGGCTGCAACGCCGGATCAATAACTATCGACATTGGTAACATCGAAATACGCCCTATTAGTTTGCCTATTGAACTTGATTATGTGGTCTGTTGGTCCTTCTACCAAGACCTTATCATGGCACCACAGCCACGGCGTTTAGTGTCAGTTAGTACTTAGTATAGACAAACAAAAAATTGGGAATAATATCTGGGTCCTGTTGGGATCTAAACTTCATCAGTGCATCTCCCCAGCATAATACACTTGTCTAGTCCAATTTGTTTCATAATGAATACAAATAAGTGAAATTGATATGATAGTTCCTTTTCTCATTCATTTTTCTTATAATGTTTAGACTTTTCTATGTTTACTTTCATCACGTATTTAGATTTTTTGCTTTGTAGTTCCTACATAATTCTGTCCTTTTTGAGTCATTTGTGAAACTTGGTAATATATCTTGTAAAGAATTATTTTGCGTTGTCTCTTCACAGTTTGGATGTTCACTTGATTAGCATTTTTCTATGTTATGCAAGATAGAATTTAATATTCAGTTCTTTTGCTAAGGGATTGATTGATTTTTTACTAAGATCTTTTTCTGAACCCTGTACAGCTATAAAGTTCAACTGCCGGGCTATCCGTGGAATTGACATCGACAAAAGTAAGCTTTTATATCTTTGAGTGTGACTAGATTAATTCAGTAAAAGGTTATCATATCCATGGGTCCTGAAATTGATCAGAATCCTATCCTGTAAAGGGTGGTAAACTCAAAAACTACCTGTTGTGTGGCTTCAGTGTTTCCTTCTTTTGACATCTATGTCATTCGGGAATACATGCTTCTTCTCAATTTATAAGAGATCGGTCAATAGAGAACTATTGATGTTTTGGTGTTAGTTGTGTGGCTAGGTTCGTAGAAATGTACCCACAAAGTTTGTTTGAACACAGTAGTAACTAACATGCCCATAAAAAATTTTCCCCATCTTTTCTTATGAAGCATAGCTTCATCATAGTTTCCTGTTTCCAAACGTTGTTAGTCTTGTGTCTTAGATTTCCCCCACTTTTTGGAGAACTAATTTCTTCCTCCTACTTGTATCAGACCGCATTGATGATGCTAATTGGAATCTTAGGAAAATTGCAAGAACAGGACCAGTTACTACGAAGCGTACCAAAACGGCAGAGCCAAGAACTGAAGGCATGGAAAATGGTACTGAGCAAGCTGCTTCTATGATAAACAAGGAGAGCAAGGATACACGTGAGGGCCAGACTTTTCAGGATAGAGATATTTTCACTGTGGTTTCTTTTCAGCAGGAAAATTTTGTTCAAACTCCACTTACATCCTTAGAATGTTATGATACAATTGCTTGGTAAGTTTTATTTTGAATTTGTTGCTAGTCAGTCAGATGAAAGTCTGGTCTTGCTGTAGTTATCCTTGATGATTTGCTTGGGAAAATGACATGAGACGATTGATAAGATCAGAAAGCCATTGGATCCAATGATTTCTGAAAGAATATTGGGTTTGAAATACCAAGTTATATAGAAAACCTGTGATTATTTATTTTAATTCCAAGCTGTGTGTATATGGAATGGTCAACAGCCAATTCATTGTTAATACCTATGTTTGCTTGGGCAGCTCATGAATGAAACTAAAATCATGTTACTTAATGATGCAGCTTGAGTGTGTCAAAATGGATTCATCTGAACTGGGGTGATGATGGACTCATTACATTGTTTTCCAAGGTCTGGAAGCTTCTTCGTCCGGTAAATTATGTCCTTCCTTGAATCCTTAGTCGATATTGTTGCATGCTGATGTCCTGTTGTGTCATTTGTAACCCTGCCTCTTCTAATAGTACATATATTAGAATGCTAATCTCTTTTAGATGTAAATGAAGTTAATATTGCAGCTTTTATTTGTTATATTATTAGTATAAAATAAATGAGATGCATTTTTCATGTTTTGAATAAGTTGATACAGACGATGGTACTTTTAACCAATATATGAACCGGGATATTATTATACTCGCTCTGACAAACTTAATCATTTATAGTCCTCTACAGTAAATGAAATACTGAGGCAGTTATTTACAAATACTGACATATCCAGAGATTAGTTAGATGTAGCATTGTGGTTTAACAATCTGATGAAAGGCCATCTAATCGTAAGTAGATCTCTTTTTTCATTCTGTGCACCTGAATGCGTTTAATCGACTGACAGACTCGTAACATGGGGTCTGTAACTGATTGATGCTCATGATATTGGATCTTGCATTTGAACAGGGTGGTGTGTTTGTCCTAGAACCTCAGCCATGGCGTTCATATGAAAAGAATCGCTACGCATCGGAGGTACCAACTTTCCTATAGTCTTTATGAGATGAATAGTAATAAGGGAATAAAACCTAAATACTGTCTGGAATTTGACCTGAGTGTCAGTTTGGTGTCTCAATTTTAAACTGTTGATATTTGGTGTCCCAATTTTCAGTTTTGTGCCTATTTGGTTTTTCGTAAGTTTTTGAGTTAAATTTAACAGATTTACTTGAAAAGACAATTTTGCCTTTTTTTTTAAAAAAAACAACTGATAATCCGGCCACCCACCCCGACTCTGGCCACCCACCCCGACTCTGGCCACCCACCTTCGACTCCGGCCACCCACCTCCAATCGGTCGGAATCGGCCGTAATCAACCTTAATCGGCCGTAATCAACCTTAATCGACCGGGAATCGGCCGTAATCGGTCGGAATAAGCCGTAATCGGAGCTGCCTAACCCTAAATCGGTAGGAATATGTCGTAATCGGTCGGAACCCTAAGTCAATCGGAGCTGCTTAGCCCTAAATCGGCTGGAATTGGAGATGCTTAGCCCTAAATCGGCCGTAATCGGCCGTAATTGGCCTTAATCGGCCGTAATTGTCTTTAATCGGCCAGGAATTGGCCGAAAATCAGCCGGAACCCTAAGCCCTAAATCGTCCGGAATTGGCTGGTCAGGGTACTTTTGGAATTTTGAAAATTGGCCGCTCACGCGATCATCACGTGACCAGATTCCGTCCAATTTAACCTAAAAAATAGACGGAGACACCAAATAGCAACATATATGAAAATTCGGACAGTCATTCTAAACCTCAGACACCAAACTGACACATGGGTCAAAATTAGGACAGTTTTTAGGTTCTATAATCATATACTGAAAGAAAGCAGTAAAACTAGAGATGAGATGATGTATGTTTGGTTTGGATTGGATTGGGGCAGGTGACTGCGAAAAACTACAAAAGCATCGTCTTGCGGCCAGAGCAGTTTAGGGAAATTCTCTTGGATAAGGTAAGACTCTTTTTTAGTTTCCGGCCATCACAGTTTAGCAAGTTGGACTGACTGAAGGTGTTTTGAAAATGATTGCAGATTGGATTCAGAAGGATAGAGGATGTAACGTCCAATTTATGTGGAACCAAAACTGGTTTTGACAGGTCCATTTTGGTATTGTACAAGTAAAGTGAAGCTGCATTTTGTTTAAAGGGTAGAACCCGGATTAGATAGTAGCCTTGCCATGAATCGGGTTGATAAGTTAGCAACGTACTAGTGGTGTAGATAACAAAACGAGATCCCAAAGGTAGATTTCTCAGTTGGCTCCTAAAGTTGTGATACTTATTTTGATAACCAACGCTGCCTGGCATTTCTATTCAGTCTCATTTACATCTCTTTGTATCTAATCTATTTAAAACATTAATAACAAAAAAAAAAAGAAAAAGGTTAACATGTCTTTTAGTCCATGATGTTTGACCACTTTTGAGTTTTGGTTCATAATGTTTTTTTCCTAGTTTCGGTACTATATGTTTGCAAATTTTTCTAGTTTTGGTTCGACAATTACATTTCGTCTATTTTTTACGTTAAGTGACATGTGCAAGTCACGATCCACCTTAAACTTTCAATTTTGTTCAATTTAGTCATTATAATTTTTTTCTAACTTTTTTTTTTGTTCAATTTAGTCTCGAAGTTTCAAAATTGACCCCAATTGGACCTAGTTCAATTTGGGCGAATAGACCCCAAATTGAACTAGGTTCAATTGACCTAGCTCTGGGCTAGGGCTAGCCCAGAGCTGGGACCGATCCCGGTCGGAGTCACCGGACCCAAGCGACCCTGACGGGGTCCCAGCCCTGGGCTAGCTCGGAGCTAGGTCAATTCGACATAGCTGTCCAATTGTGGTCAATTGAAACTTCAGGACTAAATTGAACAAAAAAAGAGTTAGAAAAGTATTCGATAGACTAAATTGAACAAAATTGAAAGTTTATGGTGGATCACGTGACTTGTACATGTCACTTAACGGAAAAATGGACGAAATGTAACGGTCGGACCAAAATTAGAAAAATCTGCAAATATATGGTACAAAAACTAGAGAAAAGAAAACATTCTGGATCAAAACATTCTGCAAATATATGGTATATCTGAGGCACTATCGCTCTGCTTATATCAGAAGTCCCTGTTATATTTATCCATATACTATAATAATGTTGTATACAGGGTTAATTTTGTTTAACATAGACTTACTTTAATAATATAAGTTTAGTTAGTTGGATATATGTAAACTTCATAAATAATATGTATTAAATATTCTATGTGGGATTTTGATTTAGGTTAGTATGATAATTTTTGTTTTTTTTTTGCCCGTCGTATGTATGATAATTGTTTGATGCTTACTAGTATTAATTTGCAATTGCTGATTATTTAGCATAGGAAATTATACCTTATCAAAATGTTTTTTATAAAATTATATGTATTAGAGTAGTGGCAATTTTTGAATTGAGTACCGAAATGGCGAGATTAATTCCATGTGTTTTAATTCGTAATAGAACCCCCGAACCTGAAGCTCTGATCGTAGACCAATTTTATACCTAGGTGTTTAATTGATTATTCACTTAGGTAAATTTAGGATTCTAGTTAGCCTTAATTAACTAGTGGCGACTTTTCAAAAATCCACGTTTTCAAAACGTAATCGCCTTAGGTCAGATTTTAGGTCTGACAATTTGGCGACTCTGCTGAGGAAGTTAGAGGGTTCGGGCTCAGTATATTCATTTTTCGCCATGTTTGAGTTTTGTAGATATATTTTTTTTTTTATTTTGACTTCACTGATCTAACTTGGTTGTTTTTGTGTGATTTCAGGTGTTGATTTATTTATTTATTTTTTTATTTATTTTTTTTTATGGTATCTGACTCTTTTTCTATGTTGTGTTATTTGAATTCGCACACACACCACTCTAGTGTAATGTCCAAAACGCCTCAAACCCAATGCGGCTAGGAACCCCGGAGGTTTAGTGCGGTACGACCGGAGCGGTAGTTCCGCCAGTACGATTCGGAAAAACTCACTCGCTCGTGTAGTTCCCGAGATCCCTTTTTAGGGGAGGAAACCACCGTGTCGGGAATCTATCAGTGGAACCTACCTTGTAGAGCGAAGCCACACATTTTTACCCCCTCTAACATGTCGTGTTTTATCCAATTTTTTTTTTTTCCGTTGTGAAGAGGTTATCAGGTAAACAGTAAGTTTTTCTAACTGTGTAACTTCATTTCTCATGCATTCATCTCATTGCATTTTTTAAAAAACAAAAAAAAAAACTTTTTCAGCTAAGTAGTTAGTAATTTTTTTGTAGAAATTTTCTCTTAACATGCATTTCGTATGTATTGTTTTTTTTTATAAAAAAAATCTCTTACCTGAATTTTTTTTATTTTAAACCCGCGTTTCATACGCATTATTTAAAAAAAACTTTTCAGGTAAGTTGTAATTTTGATCTGCGCGTCGCGTATGCAAAAGAAACATTTAAGGAAAATTTGTAATTCCTCTTTAGCTATTAGAGCTTCTAATTTACGAATGTGCACTCCATATGCATAATTCAAAAACTTTTTACCTGAGTTGTTTTATTTTTAATAATGCATCCAATATGCATTAATTTTAAAAGAAACTTTTTGTATAAATCGTAAGCTCTCTTAGTTTTAGGGCTCTTTGTTTAAAAAAACTGTTTACCTGATTTTTTTTTTTTTTAAGGATGCGCATCTCATATGCATTATTTTCGAAAAAAAATATTTCAGGTAAATTGTAATTTTTCTTAGTTGTAGAACTTTTATTTTTAAGTTTGCATCTTGTATTTATTGTTGTGCATCTCATATGCATTCTTTAAAAAAACTTTTCACTTGATTTTTTTCAATTTTGAGCAACCAAGATGAATTGATTTTTTTTTTCTCCTCGAAAAAAACAAAAAAACATTTTCAGATAACTTGTAAATTTTCTTAACTGTACAACTTCCATCTCATGTACATCTAATAGGAATTTTTTTAGGAAAAAAGTTTTAGATAGATTGTAAATCTTCTCTTAGTTGTTGAGCTTTTAATTCCAAACATGCATCACATTTGCGTTATTTTTTTAAAAAAAAAAACTTTACTTGGGTTTTTCATTTTGTACATACATTCCATATGTATCATTCAGACAAACTGGTTGTAAGTTGTAAGTTTATTAGCAGTAGAAATTAAACTTTCGAGCATGCATGAGCATTTAAAAAAAATTCAAAGTGTCATTCAGTTTATCCAAGGTGTTACACTTTTTCGGCAAGATCTTTATTTCAACATTCGCGTGAGCACGCATTTAAAAAATGAGAGTTTTGATGCTAATTTTTGAAAATAGTTTAACTGTACAGTTAAGTGGGACTATTCAAGTTTAAACAAAGGATGGGAAAATCTTTTTGAAAAAAGCTTTGTTTTGAGCATCTGTCATGCGTTCGAGCTAGATGGGGCAACCAAAAAGAACGTGCAGCCATCCAGTTGCACGAAGCACAAATTGCGCACGCGGGATATCCAACGCTCAGGTACGATGAATTGTACTTGATTTTTCCTTAAGATTTGAGTGTCCCTACTCTTTTTACAAATTAGATGACCACTTCGACGAGGTCGCAACCACGTGAAATGTGATTGCTTCAAAGAACTTCCATTCCACCTACCACGAGTGGAGTTCATACGCGTCCCCGAACCAAGCCGTACATCCATTTTACGGTGACGTCTAAACTGGTCAGTGACAACCAAATGACATATCCCGTTCAGATCGAGCACAACCGCCATATGAAGAAAAAGACGGAACATGCAACAGATCCATTCACATATGGAGCAAATTTCCATTAAAGATATCGGGCACCCAGGTAAGAGAAGTCGTGATCAATTTTCTCCCCGAAATTTGAGGTTTTCCTTACTCATTGTGCAGCTCGGATAATCATCCAAATAAAAGCCTCTGAAGAGCACATCTCGTGCACGACCCTTTGCTCGCCAACCATTCTTGTGTCAGCTGCCGAATTTATCTCGCGCAATATATGTGCCCCAATGCGGACTACTCCACGTCATCCATGTGTGTTCATTGACCAGGTCATTCATCCTGCATGCGACAAACCTAACCCGGTAGGTGCTAGCCCTAGGGCATCCCCATACGAGATTGAACAATAGCCGGGGCACTTGAGAAGCCGAGATTAGAAATCACTGTCTTCGTCATCCATATGTCGTAGGGTCCATCCAGGGCGTCGACACGATCGACTTATTTTGACTGAATCAATTGAGTCCTTCTCTAAAAGATGTTTTGAATTAGAAATTTCAGATTTGCCACTAGGGGCATGTACATAATTGTTGTTGATTATTTTCGTTAAATTTTCTTTTTCAAAAAAGAAGAAAAAAAAAAGAGCAAACAAAAAAAAAACAAAAGAAAAAAAAGCAAAAAAAACTCTTTTTTTAGGGTCACAGCTGCCCTTTAATCGGCTACAGAAAAAATTAAGAGAGTGTTCATGCAAATCTTGTGAGAGCATTGAAGAAATAAAAGGGTCACAGTTGTCCCTAAATCAACTACAAATAAAAAAGGTCTCACTCGTCCCTAAAATGACTACAGAGAAAGGGCCACAACCACCTTTCAAATGGCTACAGATAAAGAGCGCCCCTGCAACGTCAAAAGCGGGAAAGAAGTGAAAGGGCCACAGCCGCCCTCCAAATGGCTACAGATAAAAGAGTGACCTCGCGAACCCAGTGAGGGCGGGAGAATAAAAAAGGGCCACAGCCACCCATAAAATGGCTACACAACAAGAGTGGTCCCGCGTACCCGGTGATGGCGGAAAAATAAAAGAAAGGGTCACAATCGTCCCTCTAAACGGCAACAATCGAGCGCTCCCGGAACATCGATGGCGAGTATTAATTGAAAGGGCCATAACCACCCTTAAAATGGTTACATAAAAAGAGTGTTTCCTGGATCAGAGACGATGAATAAAGGGTCACAGCCACCCTCCAAATGGCTACAATCAAAAGAGCTCCTGCAACATTGAAGACGGTGAGAAAAGGGTCACAGCCACCCTTCAAACGACTACAAATACTCCCGCATCGATGTGGAAAATAAAGTACGGGTCACAGCCACCGTTTAATCGGCTACCAATTAAAGAGTGCGTCTGCTAGGTTGATATCCCGAAAGCTAGGCAAAATCTGGAAATGAGAGGCATGGTTGCAAGTTCAGAAATTGCAATCATGGCAAAAGGAGAGAAAATAAAAAACCGAGGGGCACAGTCGGATATCTCTCAATCGACCGTGGCAAAAGGAGAGAAAAAAGAGAAATTCTTGAAAAAAAAAAGAAAAAAAAAAGAGAGAAATATCATGCTAAGTTGTAGCATCATGCGCAATTTAGGCAAAAATTAGGGACAAACATTCGTGCGCCTGTGTATTATCTAACGGTACAGCTTTTTCCAAGTCAACATCACGGCAAGCGGGACGGTTACAGTCTGCTCTCGCGAGTCACCATTCAAGGATGAGTAGGATTGTTACAGTCTGTTCCTACAAGTAAATTTCACGGCAAGCGGGACGTTACAGTCTGCTCTCGCGAGTCACCATTCAAAGATAAGTAGGACTGTTACAGTCTGTTCCTACAAATCAATCGGCAATCGGGATCTGAAGTTGTCCAGCTTTCCGAGAATCACCCCAACGATGCTGCGCTGTCCCAGATATGTTAGTCATCACATTTATCCATTCAACGGTGTTGCGCTGCCCCAGGTATGCTAGTCACCTCGACCGGTGTTGCGCTGTCCCAGATATGCTAGTCACCACAACGATGCTACGCTGCCCCAGGTATGCTAGTCATCACAACCAGTGTTGCGCTGCCCCAGGTATGCTAATCACTATCGACAATCAGGATCTGAAGTTTCTCAGCTTTCTGAGAGTCCCCCGAAGAACGAAGCCTTCGTATTCAGCCTTCGCAAGTCACGCCACTAGAGGCATTTCTCCGACGGACGCCACTAGAGGCTCTTCTCCGACGGACGCCACTAGAAGTCTTAGGTCAGATTTTAGGTCTGACAATTTGGCGACTCTGCTGTGGAAGTTAGAGGGTTTGGGCTAAGTATATTCACTTTTTGCCATGTTTGAGTTTTGTAGATTTATTTTTTATTTTATTTTGACTTCACTGATCTAACTTGGTTGTTTTTGTGTGATTTCAGGTGTGGATTTTTATTTTTTATGGTATATGACTCTTTTTCTATGTTGTGTTATTTGAATTCGTACACACACCACTCTAGTGTAATGTCCAAAACACCTCAAACCCAAGGCGACTAGGAACCCCGGAGGTTTAGTACGGTACGACCGGAGTGGTAGTTGCACCGGTACGATTCGGAAAAACTCACTCGCTCGTGTAAGTCCCGAGATCCCTTTTTAGGGGGAGGAAACCACCGTGTCGGGAACCTATCAGTGGAACCTACCTTGTTGAGCGAAGCCACACATTTTTACCCCCTTTAACATGTCGTGTTTTATCCAAATTTTTTTCGTTGTGAAGAGGTTATCAGGTAAACAGTAAGTTTTTCTAACTGTGTAACTTCATTTCTCATGCATTCATCTCATTGCATTTAAAAAAAAAAAAAAAAAAAAAACTTTTTCAGCTAAGTAGTTAGTAATTTTTTTGTAGAAATTTTCTCTTAACATGCATTTCGTATGTATTATTTTTTTTTTTATAAAAAAAATCTCTTACCTGAATTTTTTATTTATTTTAAACCCGCGTTTCATACGCATTATTTAAAAAAAAACTATTCAGGTAAGTTGTAATTTTGATCTGCGCGTCGCGTATGCAAAAGAAACATTTAAGGAAAATTTGTAATTCCTCTTTATCTATTAGAGCTTCTAATTTACGAATGTGCACTCAATATGCATCATGCAAATTTTTTTTACCTGAGTTGTTTCATTTTTAATAATGCATCCAATATGCATTAATTTTAAAAGAAACTTTTTTGATAAATCGTAAGCTCGCTTAGTTTTAGGGCTCTTTGTTTAAAAAACTGTTTACCTGATTTTTTTTTTTTTTAAAGATGTGCATTTCATATGCATTATTTTCGAAAAAAATATTTCAGGTAAATTGTAATTTTTCTTAGTTCTAGAACTTTTATTTTTAAGTTTGCATCTTGTATTTATTGTTGTGCATCTCATATGCATTCTTTAAAAAAACTTTTCACTTGATTTTTGAGCAACCAAGATGAATTGATTTTTTTTTTTCTCTTCGAAAAAAACAAAAAAATATTTTCAGATAACTTGTAAATTTTCTTAAATGTACAACATTCATCTCATGTACATCTAATAGGAATTTTTTTAGGAAAAAAGTTTTTAGATAGATTGTAAATCTTCTCTTAGTTGTTGAGCTTTTAATTCCAAACATGCATCACATTTGCGTTATTTTTTTAAAAAAAACTTTACTTGGGTTTTTCATTTTGTACATACATTCCATATGTATCATTCAGACAATCTGGTTGTAAGTTGTAAGTTTATTAGCAGTAGAAATTTAACTTTCGAGCATGCATGAGCATTTAAAAAAATTCTAAGTGTCATTCAGTTTATCCAAGGTGTTGTTACACTTTTTCGGCAAGATCTTTATTTTAACATTCGCCTGAGCAAGCGTTTAAAAAATGAGAGTTTTGATGCTAATTTTTGAAAATAGTTTAACTGTACAGTTAAGTGCGACTATTCAAGTTTAAACAAAGGATGAGAAAATCTTTTTGAAAAAAGCTTTGTTTGAGCATCTGTCATGCGTTCGAGCTAGATAGTGCACTCAGCAAACTCAGTAAACTCCATGATGGTGCAAAACACCTTAGATCATTAATTTTGACTCATTTTCAAAAAATTAATCAAAATTATGAAATGAATGACATTAGAGCTTTCAAAAAATCATGCATGATTTCTCATATTCTCTAGACTCATTTTTCATTCACTTTCTTTAGGTACCATTGGTTAAGGTATCATGTACATATAAGCTATGCCGGCTAAATGGGGCAACCAAAAAGAATGTGCAACCATCCAGTTGCACGAAGCACAAATTGCGCACGCGGGATATCCAACGCTCAGGTACGATGAATTGTACTTGATTTTTCCTTAAGATTTGAGTGTCCCTACTCTTTTTACAAATCAGATGACCACTTCGACGAGGTCGCAACCACGTGAAATGTGATTGCTTCAAAGAACTTCCATTCCACCTACCACGAGTGGAGTTCATACGCGTCCCCGAACCAAGCCGTACATCCATTTTACGGTGACGTCTAAACTGGTCAGTGACAACCAAATGACATATCCCGTTCAGATCGAGCACAACCGCCATATGAAGAAAAAGACGGAACATGCAACAGATCCATTCACATATGGAGAAAATTTCCATTAAAGATATCGGGCACCCAGGTAAGAGAAGTCGTGATCAATTTTCTCCCCGAAATTTGAGTTTTTCCTTACTCATTGTGCAGCTCGGATAATCATCCAAATAAAATCCTCTGAAGAGCACATCTCGTGCACGGCCCTTTGCTTGCCAACCATTCTTGTGTCAGCTGCCGAATTTATCTCGCGCATTATCTGTGCCCCAATGCGGACTACTCCACGTCATCCATGTGTGTTCATTGACCAGGTCATTCATCCTGCATGCAACGAGCCTAACCCGGTAGGTGCTAGCCCTGGGTCATCCCCAGACGAGATTGACCAATAGCCGGGGCACTTGAGAAGCCGAGATTAGAAATCACTGTCTACGTCATCCATTGGTCGTAGGGTCCATCTAGGGCGTCGACACGATCGACATATTTGGACTCAATCAACCGAGTCCTTCTCTAAAAGATGTTTTGAATTAGAAATTTCATATTTGCCACTAGGGGAATGTACATAATTGTTGTTGATTATTTTCGTTAAATTTTCTTTTTCAAAAAAGAAGAAAAAAAAGAGCAAGCAAAAAAAAAAAAAAAAGCAAAAAAACTCTTTTTTTAGGGTCACAGCCGCCCTTTAATCGGCTATAGAAAAAATAAAGAGAGTGTTCATGCAAATCTTGTGAGAGCATTGAAGAAATAAAAGGGTCACAGTTGTCCCTAAATCAACTACAAATAAAAGGGGTCTCAGTCTTCCCTAAAATGACTACAGAGAGCGCCCCTGCAACGTCAAAAGCAGGAAACAAGTGAAAGGGCCACAACCGCCCTCCAAATGGCTACAGATAAAAGAGTGACCCCGCGAACCCAGTTAGGGCGGGAGAATAAAAAAGGGCCACATCCACCCATAAAATGGCTACACAACAAGACTGGTCCCGCGAACCCGGTGAGGGCGGGAAAATAAAAGAAAGGGTCACAGTCGTCCCTCTAAACGGCTACAATCAAAAAGAGCGCTCCCGGAACATCGATGGCGGGTATTAGGTGAAAGGGCCATAACCGCCCTTAAAATGGTTACATACTAATAGTGTTTCCTGGATCAGAGACGATGAATAAAGGGCCACAGCCACCCTCCAAATGGCTACAATCAAAAGAGCTCCCGCAACATTGAAGACGGTGAGAAAAGGGTCACATCCACCCTTCAAACGGCTACAAATACTCCCGCATCGAGGTGGAAAATAAAGTACGGGTCACAACCACCGTTTAATCGGCTACCAAATAAAGAGTGCTTCTGCTAGGTTGAAAACCCGAAAGGGCGACCTAGGCAAAATCTGGAAATGAGAGTCATGGTTGCAAGTTCAGAAATTGCAATCATGGCAAAAGGAGAGAAAATAAAAAACCGAGGGGCATGGTCGGATATCTCTCAATCGACCGTGGCAAAAGGAGAGAAAAAAGAGAAATTCTCAAAAAAAAAAAAAAAGAGAGAGAGAAAGATCTCGCTAAGTTGTCGCACCATGCGCAATTTAGGCAAAAATTAGGGACAAACATTCGTGCGCCTGTGTATTATCTAACAGTACAGCGTTTTCCAAGTCAACGTCACGGCAAGCGGGACGGTTACAGTCTGCTCTCGCGAGTCACCATTCAAGGATGAGTAGGATTGTTATAGTCTGTTCCTACAATTAATTTCACGTCAAGCGGGACGTTACAGTCTGCTCTCGCGAGTCACCATTCAAAGATGAGTAGGACTGTTACAGTCTGTTCCTACAAATTAACCGGCAATCGGGATCCGAAGTTGTCCAGCTTTCCGAGAATCCCCCCAACGATGCTGCGCTGTCCCAGATATGCTAGTCATCACATTTATCCATTCAACGGTGTTGCGCTGCCCCAAGTATGCTAGTCACCTCAACCGGTGTTGCGCTGTCCCAGATATGCTAGTCACCACAACCAGTGTTGCGCTGCCCCAGGTATGCTATTCACTATCGACAATCAGGATCTGAAGTTTCCCAGCTTTCTGAGAGTCCCCCGACGAACGAAGCCTTAGTATTCAGCCTTCGCAAGTCACGCCACTAGAGGCATTTCTCCAACGGACGCCACTAGAGGCACTTCTCCAACGGACGCCACTAGAGGCACTTCTCCAACAGACGCCACTAGAGGCTCTTCTCCGACGAATGCCACTAGAGGCTCTTCTCCGATACACGCCACTGGAGGCTTTTCCTTATCGCTCGCCACTAGAGGCATCATCGATTAAGGTTTTACTTTATTGCACGCCACTGGAGGCTTTACTTTTCCGCTCGCCACTGGAGGCATCTTCGATCAAGATTTTACTTTACTGCACGCCACTTGAGGCATTATTTTTCCGCACGCCACTGGAGGCTTTACTTTTCCGCACGTCACTGGAGGCTTTACTTTCTGCACTACCAATGGAGGCACCGCCAACAGGGGCACCGCCGACGGAGGTTCTATTTTCTGCACTACCAATGGAGGCACCGCCAACAGGGGCACCGCCGACAGAGGTTCTATTTTCTGCACGACCAATGGAGGCACCGCCGACGGAGGTTCTATTTTCTGCACTACCAATGGAGGCACCGCTAACAGGGGCACCGCCGACGGAGGTTCTATTTTCCGCACACCAACGGAGTCACCGCCAACAGGGGCACCGCGGACCGAGGTTTTACTTTTCTGCGCTACTAATGGAGGCACATTGAACAGGGGCACAGCCGACAGAAGTTTAACTTTTTTGCATCGTTAATAAAGCCAAAGGCTACCTTGGAGACTTGAAGACAGAAGACGATATACTTCCTAACCAAAATTAGTGTTTACTCGTCTTTGGACAAACCCCCTCGAATGCATTCTACGAGAGTCCGCTAAAGAGGGGTTAACTGTAAACACCTAATTTTGGTACGCGCGACACGTATTTAACACGTTAAAAATGTTATGTGTAACGCGTTTAAAAAAGGGAAGTATCTGATAATGGAAGGTCACGGGGTTGCTAAAAATAGGCTTAGTTTAAATTAGGATAGTAAATGCATTTAATATTGTGTAATATTCAGAAAATATATGATATATATTTATGGCAATATGCAGTAAATATATATTCATAATTTTCGGAATTAATTAGTGTATATTAGGGAAAATTGTGTTTGCCTAATTTTAGGTGTTAATTTACCTATAAATAGACCCCTAGTACAATGTAATAACACACAGAAAAAAATTAGCAATAAAAAATTAAATCTAAAAAATCGTGTAGCAATTTCTTTTTCAACTCTGTCTCCCCGATATCTCCTTCCTCCATCTTCGACCAAAGCAGCCACGCTGTCTCCTTCCCCGGCTCGGCTCCGTCCACCGCGTTCCGGCCCTAGACCTCCGACCGAAGATCCCCTCGCCTTTGGTCATCTCTACCAGCAGCCGTTCCGTTTCATCCTCCGACCAGCAATCTGTCGGACCTAAAATCTGACCTAGGCGATTAACGTTTTGAAAAACGTGCAATTTTGAAAGAGTCGCCACTAGCTAATTACGGCTAACTAGAAACCTAAATTACCTAGTTAAATAGCGAATCAAATACCTAAGCACATTAATCGGTCTACGATCCAAGATTTGAGTTCGGGGATTCCGTTACGAATTAAGAAAAATATTTTTCTAATTACGCCCTTTCGATAATTAATTAACCTATTTGCCAATTTTAAATATGCGTTACGTCGAATTAATCTAACGATATCAAAAACTAAACTAACTCTCATGCGAAAAGTATTATTAACGACAAATATAAGTTCTAAATAAAAAAACTATTACACATCTAAAACTTCTGATTGAGATAAAATCTAATAAAATCAAGCATGCTCAGAATCATAATATAATATAATTTAATAATTATACGTCATACACATATATACATACAGTAAAACATGTTATTTAATTAATCTACATCCAAACTATCTAATTAACATGATTTAATAATAAATATAAATAACAGAAAAAAAACGGACGCTCACCTCAGAGGCTCAGACCAGGAGTACACCAGCAGGCCGGCGTCGGGATCAGCAAGGGCAGGGGCGAGGTTACAGACGGATAGGCGACGACCGGTGGAGATAGGGCGGCGCGACGGCGCGGCAACATGACCGGGTCACGGTGCACGGCGGACGCAGGGCGTGGCGGATCTGACGGCAGCAACAGCAGAAATCGAACCGTGGTGGCCGGAGCTTCCTTCGCAGCGGGGCCGTGGCGAGTTGAGCGGAGGCCAGACCAGGACGGCGTCAAGTAGGGCGGCGCGACTCCAGCAACGATGGGCGGCGACAGGCGGGCGGCCGGAGCTCCGGTGACCGGGCCTCAGACGGGAAAGAGTGCTGTGGAGAGAAAAAGAAAGAAAGAAAAAAAAAAACTTTTGCACGAATTCCCACAAATAATAATATTTTATTCTGGTCTTGATTTTTCTGTGTGCTTTTACATTGATACTAGGTACCCTTTTATAGCTAAATTAGGTCTCAATATTAGGAAAACACATTTACCTAAATATACGCATGAATTATTCCGAAAATTACATATATATATATTTATGAAAATTGTCATAAATATATAATATATATTTTCTGAATATTACATGATATTTAATGCATATATACTATCCTAATTTAAGCTAAACCTATTTTTAGCAACCCTGTGACCTTCTATGTTTAAATATTTCCTTTTTTAAACGCGTTACACATAACATTTTTGAACGTGTTATATTCGTGTCGCGCGTACCAAAATTAGGTGTTTACAGCTTGCCCTTCTTTGGACGGACTCCCGTAGAATGCATTCGAGGGGGTTTGTCCAAAGACGAGTAAACACTAATTTTGGCTAGGAAGTATATCTTATTTCGGGTCTTCAAGTCTCCAAGGTGGCCTTTAGCTTTATTGACGATGCGAAAAAGATTAAACTTCTGTCGGCGGTGCCCCTGTTGACAGTGCCTCCATTGGTAGCGCAGAAAAGTAAAGCCTAGGGCGGCGGTGCCCCTGTTGGCGGTTCCTCCGTTGGCGTGCGGAAAATAGAACCTCCGTCGGCGGTGCCCCTGTTGGCGGTGCCTCCATTGGTAGTGCAGAGAGTAAAGCCTCCAGTGGCGTGCGGAAAAGTAAAGCCTCCAGTGGCGTGCAGAAAAGTAAAATCTTGATCGATAATGCCTCCATTGGCGAGCGACAAGAAAAAGCCTCCAGTGGCGTGTATCGGAGAAGAGCCTCTAGTGGCGTCCGTTAGAGAAGTGCCTCTAGTGGCGTCCGTTGGAGAAGTGCCTCTAGTGGCGTGACTTGCGAAGGCTGAATACTAAGGCTTCGTTCGTCGGGGTTGACTCTCATGAAGCTGGAAAACTTCAGATCCTGATTGTCGGTTGTGACTTGTAGGAACAGACTGTAACAGTCCTACTTATCATTTGAGTGGTGACTCGCGAGAACAGACTGTAACCGTCCCGTTTGCCGTGAATTTGACTCGTAGGAACGGACTGTAACAGTCCTACTCATCCTTGAATGGTAACTTGCAAGAGCAGACTGTAACCGTCCATCTTGCTGTGAAGTTGACTCGTAGGAACAGACCCTAACAGTCCTACTCATCTTTGGAATGCGACCTGCGAGAGCAGACTGTAACCGTCTCGCTTGCCGTGAAGTTGACTTTGAAAGACGCTGTGTTGTAGAAAATACGCTTGCGCATGAGTGTTTGTCCCTAATTTTTGCTTAAACTGCGCATGACGCGACAACTTAGCGGGATCTTTTTTCTCTTTTTTTTCTTCTTTTTGTTGTTGTTGAGAATTTCTCTTTTTTCTCTCATTTTGCCTCGGTCGATTGAGAGATTTCCGACCGTGCCCCCTTATTTCCTGATTTTGCCTAGGCCGCCCTTTCGGGTTTTCAACCTAGCGGAAGCATTCTTTATTTGGTAGCCGTTTAAAGGGTGGCTATGGCCCGTATCTTTGTTTTCCTCATTTTCTGTTGCGGAAGTTCCTTTTTATGTAGCCAATTTCGGGTTGACTGTAGCCCGTCATTTATTCTCGCCTCGTCACGGGAGTATTTGTAGCCGTTTGAGGGTGGCTGTGGCCCTTCTCTCACCTTCTTCAATGTTGCGGGAGCTCTTTTGATTGTAGCCATTTGGAGGGTGGCTGTGGCCCTTCATCCCTCGTCTCTGATCCGGGAAACACTTTTTGTATGTACTCATTTCGAGGGTGGTTGTGGCCCTTTCACTTAATACCCGCCATCGATGTTTCGGGAGCGCTCTTTTGATTGTAGCTGTTTAGAGGGACGACTGTGACCCTTTCTTTTATTTTCCCGCCCTCACAGGATTCGTGGGATCACTCTTTTTGTGTAGCCATTTTAAAGGGTGGTTGTGGCCCTTTTCTATTCTCCCGCCCTTACAGAGTTCGCGGGGTCACTCTTTTATTTGTAGTTGTTTAGAGGGTGGCTGTGACCCTAAAAAAAAGTTTTTTTTCTTTTGCTTTTTTTGTTTGCTTTCTTTTTTTTTTTTGCCCTTTTTGCTTGTTTTTTTTTTTGCCTTTTCTGCTTCTTTTTTTTTTTTTTTTTAAAACGAAAATAATCAACAACAATTATGTACATGCCCCTAGTGGAAAATCTGAAATTTCTAATTCAAAACATCTTTTTAGAGAAGGACTCAGTTGATTGAGTCAAAATATGTCGATCGTGTCGACGCCTTGGATGGACCTTACAACCAATGGATGACGTAGACAGTGAGTTCTAATCTCAGCTTCTCAAGTGCCCCGGTTATTGCTCAATCTCGTCTGGGGATGCCCCATGGCTAGCACCTACCGGGTTAGGCTCGTCGCATGTAGGATGAATGGCCTGGCCAATGAACACACATGGATGACGTGGAGTAGTCCGCATTGGGGCACAAATATTGCGCGAGATAAATTCGGCAACTGACACAAGAATGGTTGGCGAGTAAAGGGCCGTGCACGAGATGTGCTCTTCAGAGGCTTTTATTTGGATGATTATCCGAGCTGCACAATGAGTAAGGAAAATAAAAATCAAATTTCGGGGAGAAAATTGATCACGACCTGGGTGCCTGGTATCTTTAATGGAAATTTGCTCCATATGTGAATGGATCTGTTGCATGTTCCGTCTTTTTTCTTCATATGGCGGTCGTGCTCGATCTGAACAGGATATGCCATTTGGTTGCCACTGACCAGTTTAGACGTCACCATAAAATGAATGTACGACTTGGTTCGGGAAGGCGCCTGTATGGATATTTTGATCACTGGGTGATTTGAATCATTCATCGGCCGCCTTGATGGGCTTGGTAGTCCATGACTTTATTTTTTGAGTGCTTTGTTAGGAACATCGACTCAAGAAAAGACTGAATTGTCAATCGACTTGCATCATTCCTAAAAAAAAAAAAAAACCAATTAAACAAACTCAAATTTAGGGATTTATTTATATTGATTAGATCATGACAATATCTCTCTTTCCTATGCGGGGCTCATGATCTTGCCGCGCAAGGAGTACATAACTGAAAAATTTTATTCATTGCTAAAAAAAACGGATGTAGCGCTAAGAGGTTTTTCGAGAGAAATCATGTGGACGAGGCCGAAGGAGTGTTGGCGTCAGCCGACGGAACTGCGTTAAGAATCAAAAGCTTATGGTCAATGAGATCATGGATCCTATGCCTCAGACGCGAGCAATCCTCAGTTGAGTGACCAAATATCCCCATGTGAAACTCACACTTCGAGTTTGGATCATTGTTGGGTACCCTTGAAGTAGTCTTCCAAACCTCAGGACCAATGAGACCCTGAGCAAGTGCTTTCTGGTATACTTCGGCGGCCGATACTGGTAAAGGTGTGAATTTTCTAGACTCCCGCGTCTTGTTCATAGTCCGGTTTTCAGGTCCACTCACAACGGGGGTTTGCGGAACTTGGGTCTGGTAGACTGCACCTACCGTTGCGTCTTTGGATGACCAGTTCTTGGAGCCTCCCTTTTTGGTTATATCCTCTTGTTGACTCCTGAAGGGGTCTTCAAGTTTTCCAGTTCGAATGCCATGCTCTACCATTTCTCCTGATTTCACCAAATCGGCGAAGTTGGCTGAAACATGCCCTAACAAATGGGAGTAATATCTCCCTTTAAAAGTGCCGATGAACATGGACACCGCTTCTGCGTCTTCTAGTGGTGGTCGGACTCCAGCGACTTTCTCTCTCCAAGCCTGCATATAGCTTCTAAATGATTGCCCCCTTCCATCTCCATGCTTTGGAGGTCCACGCGGGTCGGAGCTGTATCCAAGTTGAACTTATACTGGTGAACGAAAGTGTTAGCCATCTCTTCCCACGTAGAAATGTCACCGGCTTTCAAGTTGACGAACCAAACCAAAGCCGCTCCCTTCAAGCTCTCCTGGAACGTCTGGATCAAGAACTTCTCATACTGCTGATAAGGGGCCATCTTTGCAAGGTAAATCCTCAAGTGGACAATGGGATTACCGGTGCCATCATACTTCTCAAAGTCGGGGACTTTGAACTTCTCCGGTCTTGACATGTCGGGGAAAAGGCATAGGTCGGAGTAACCAATGCCTCCATACTGCTCAAGTCCGGACAAAACCTTCATCTTTTCCTCCATTTTCTTCAAGCGGCGATCCTGTTCGGATTCGATGACAGGTGATGATGTGGCTGCATTTGTGCCGATTGCACCTCCTTGGTTAACATGCCCATACATTACCGTCAGTTTCGAAAGGACATGCGGCTTTGATGCAGATTGATCAGGAATGACCAAAATAGGGGGTTGGTCATGAGGAGGTTCTACCGTGGCGTCGGGAAACACGGTTGCAGCCTGCATTGGAGGTCCGGTATTCGCCACAGGTGTTGTGGAGGATTCTGGATTCGAGGTCGCTGTCAGCGAGGCCGGTTTTAGAGTATTGTAAGTTGATCGAGCCTCGAGGAGTTCCATGATGCGCTCCATGTTTGCCGACATGGATGCCATATCCTGATGCATTTTAGCATTAGCCGTCTCGATCTCGGCTATTCGTTCCTCTTGTTGCTGGATCTTCTGAGCGTCCTCCATGTTAGTGGTTTGTCGCGTGATGGCCAGTAATACTTGCAGCGAAAAATGTAATATTCAGAATATGGAACACAAGATACCATGCATGATCGTTTTCAAAGTAATGTGTCATTCAACTCATCATCTTTTGAAAAAAATGTTTTGTAACTAAAATATGTTTCTAAGACGCTTTACACAACTGCAAAACTTGGTCAAAACGTGTCGAGTGCTTCCTCCAAAATCCGAAGGTAATGCAATAAGGGTTTTTCAAAATGGTTTCACTTTTTACTGCTTGTTCGGATTTTGGAGCGAGCACTCAACTCTGGCGTTTCTATCTGTCACATTTCCAATGCAAAATATTTGTAGCACTCCACTCTATGCAGGCTTTCTCTAATGGTCTTGTTTTGTCTTTATCGTGCTAGTCCGGATCTGGCCAACGTTAGCATTTGGAAATGGAAGGGCCGTGATACGAGGGCAATTGCGCAGTATCCCCATTCTTACCGAAAATGGTGTGTAAAGCGTTTTAGAAACGATGATTTGAATGACACATTTGTTGGAAAAATATGATGCATGCTTGAAACGTAAATTCCATTAATATGCGTTGTACAATTATATATGGTACAAAAATAAAGATTACATTGAGACCCATATCCTATACATGAAAAAAAAAATCTAGGGGTCGAGAACAGTTATGAAAAAAACACGCGCATAGTGGAAGGATCGAGGCTTCAGGTGTGTGTTTTTGCTTTGTTCTATAAGGTAGGTTCCACTGATAGGTTCCCGACAAGGTGGTTTCCTCCCCCTAAAAAGGGATCTCAGGACCTACACAAGCGAGTGAGTTTTTCCGAGTCGTACCGGCGGAACTACCGCTCCGGTCGTACCGTACTAAACCTCCGGGGTTCCTAGTCGCCCTGGGTTTCAGGCGTTTTGGGTATTTATTCTAAAGTGATGTGTGTGCAGGTTAAACAAAGAAACATGAGTTAGTACAATAAAAAAGTTCCGCACCTATCACATAAAAACCCAAAGTTAGAATAACATAATTATACACAAATAAAACTAAAAAATGGCAAATAAGCAAATATATAAAGCCCGAACCCTCTAAATCATCCCCAGCAGATTCGCCAAATTGTCGGACCTAAAATCTGACCTAGGGCGATTAACATTTTGAAAAACGTGCAATTTTAAAAGAGTCGCCACTAGCTAATTACGGCTAACTAGAAACCTAAATTACCTAGGTAAATAACGAATCAAATACCTAAGCACATTGATCGGTCTACGATCCAAGATTTGAGTTCGGGGGTTCCGTTACGAATTAAGAAAAATATTTTTCTAATTACGCCCTTTCGGTACTTAATTAACCTATTTGCCAATTTTAAAATTTAAATATGCGTTACGTCGAATTAATCTAACGATATCAAAAACTAAACTATTTCTCATGCGAAAAGTATTATTAACGACAAATATAAGTTCTAAATAAAAAACTATTACACATCTAAAACTTTTGATTGAGATAAAATCTAATAAAATCAAGCATGCTCAGAATCATAATATAATATAATTTAATAATTATACGTCCTACACATATATACATACAGTAAAACATGTTATTTAATTAATCTACATCCAAACTATCTAATTAACACGATTTAATAATAAATAACAGAAAAAAAAAAAACGGACGCTCACCTCAGAGGCTCAGACAAGGAGTACACCAGCAGGCCGGCGTCAGGATCAGCAAGGGCAGGGGCGAGGTTACAGACGGACAGGCGATGACCGGTGGAGATAGGGCGGCGCGACGGCGCGGCAACATGACCGGGTCACGGTGCACGGCGGACGCAGGGCGTGGCGGATCTGACGGCAGCAACAGCAGAAATCGAACAGTGGTGGCCGGAGCTTCCTTCGCAGCGGGGCCGTGGCGAGTTGAGCGGAGGCCAGACCAGGACGGCGTCAAGTAGGGCGGCGCGACTCCAACAACGATGGGCGGCGACAGGCGGGCGGCCGGAGCTCCGGTGACCGGGCCTCAGACGGGAAAGAGTGCCGTGGAGAGAAAAAGAAAGAAAGAAAAAAAAAAAAAACTTTTGCACGAATTCCCACAAATAATAATATTTTATTCTGGTCTTAATTTTTCTGTGTCCTTTTACATTGATACTAGGTACCCTTTTATAGCTAAATTAGGTCCCAATATTAGGAAAACACATTTACCTAAATATACACATTAATTATTCCGAAAATTACATATATATATTTATGAAAATTGTCATAAATATATAATATATATTTTATGAATATTACATGATATTTAATGCATATATACTATCCTAATTTAAGCTAAACCTATTTTTAGCAACCCTGTGACCTTCTATGTTTAAATATTTCCTTTTTTAAACGCGTTACACATAACATTTTTGAACGTGTTATATTCGTGTCGCGCGTACCAAAATTAGGTGTTTACACAACCATACGTCATCTCTTCCATAACCGTGCTCATCCAGCCCTGGCAAGCTCTTCCGTCCACTCCGATCTGCCTTTGTCGTCTCCGTTAATCCGATCCCGGTCTTTCTTGGTGACGCCGACGCCCGCTTGTTTCACTTCAGGTATACGTCGTATATCTGAGGCACTATCGCTCTGCTTATATCAGAAGTCCCTGTTATATTTATCCATATACTATAATAATGATGTATACAGGGTTAATTTTATTTAACATAGACTTACTTTAATAATATAAGTTTAGTTAGTTGGATATATGTAAACTTCATAAATAATATGTATTAAATATTCTATGTGGGATTTTGATTTAGGTTAGTATGATAATTTTTGTTTTTTTTTTTTTTGCCTGTCGTATGTATGATAATTGTTTGATGCTTACTAGTATTAATTTGCAATTGCTGATTATTTAGCATAGGAAATTATACCTTATCAAATCGTTTTTCATAAAATTATATGCATTAGAGTAGTGGCAATTTTTGAATTGAGTACCGAAAGGGCGAGATTAATTCCATGTGTTTTAATTCGTAATAGAACTCCCGAACCTGAAACTCTGATCGTAGACGAATTTTATACCTAGGTGTTTAATTCATTATTCACTTAGGTAAATTTAGGATTCTAGTTAGCCTTAATTAACTAGTGGCGACTTTTCAAAAATCCACGTTTTCAAAACGTAATCGCCTTAGGTCAGGTTTTAGTGTCTTGAAAACCAATTCTCACTTGGATCATTATATATATAGATCCATAAATTTAATATAATATACAGCTAAAAGTATAATGTATTTTACCCTAGTTGTTGGTTTGTAAATTATATCGGTATGATATAGTGTTTAACAGCACCGTCTCTTTAGTACATTTTAACCAAAAGAAAAAAGTTGAGCGGTTAACATAATTCTATCAACATCTTTAGGATAAGATGACTCTAACCCCTTATCAATCAAATTTAGGATTGAAGCAACCAAATCTAAGATTAAGGCCTAATAAAATTTGCATAATGTCGATTCCATTATAATCATCCAACTTACGTAAATATATCTCCAACAATTTGAAAGCTAATTTTTCTTGAACCAGATTTTTTATAGCAACTAAAGGGAAAAGACACAATGTTCACTATAAGGAATGAAATTTTATTTTGTGTTGTAGCTACTTGGGAGAAGCTAAGGAAAATTGGGGTTACTAAGTCTATTTGGACAATAAACAAACACCTTATGTGCATTTTTAAATGTAAATACAATATATAGAAATATATTTGGAGTCTACTTAAAGCAGATTAAGATGAGATTAAAAAAATAGATAAAACATGAAATTTAATATATACAAATGAAATAAGCAAGCAGCATAGCAGTAGGAAGAAACATTCTTTAGTATAGAATTTCAACATAGTTCCGTGATAGTAAGAAGTAAACTTATCTATTATATTATGATGTAAAGATACCTGGGTTTAGGTCATCCAAGTTTAAATTCTGCATAAGCAGCGTCCACAACTTAGTCGTACTTGAATGGAGCCTACATCGAACGTAGAAATAGAGAAGTTACCGGAAGACAGTAGTACTTTGTTGCGCCCGGCAACAAGGTAGAAGCCTGAACGAGATTTAGTTATAGTTGAAGCCAATCATGAATTGGAGCCGATTATTACGTGAATGAGAGAATCAAATCGATTAGACCGAAGTTGAAGGAATGTCGACTTAGATTGAAGAAGATAGTCCATGGATATGGGCACTGGATCAACCGGGCATGAAACGGATATGAGCGTTGGATCAACCGAGCTTGAATTCGAGCGACAATGACTTGAATAAGAGAATCGGACCAACTGATATTGAAGAAGAAAAGATATTTTGAGGATTGGTGGAGGCTTGTTGAAACGCATGAACTGATAATTGAAAGCGATTTTCTTATGTTTAATACTATCGATAATTGGCGGTTCGATTTATTGCAATCCAACTGCTGCAAAGGTTTGTGGTGAAAAGTTGTATTGATTAGTTATGTTACTTGTGAGGCTAGCGTGAACTTTTGTAATACCAATGGATGAAGAAGGGGTGTGGATGGTGAAGGGTAGGGCTGGGCATGGTTCGGTTATGGGCCGAACCGGTTCAGAACCGAATTGGAACCGGATTTTAGGTTCAGCCGGTTTTCTGTACCTGGCATGAATCGAACCGCATTTAAAGCTCTACAACCAAACCATAGTCGGAACCGGTTCAGAGCCTTTTTTTATTTAAAGATCTAATTACACAATGCATTCTTCGTTCGGATCACTAACAACGATTTTTAGATGAATTTTTTATTTTGGATTCGTCAACGGTTCAGTTTGAGAACTGAACCCAATTCAGTTCTGTTGAACTGAACTTGGTTCAGTTTAACAGAACTGAATCCAGTTCAGTTCTGCAGAACTGAACCCAGTTCAGTTCAAGAACTCGGTTCAGTTCAGTTGAACTGAACTGTGCTCAATTCTGTTGAACTGAACCTAGTTCAGTTCTGCAGAACTGAACTCTAAGTTCGATTAAGATGAAATTTTATTATTATAGGTTGAATGATTTATCACTAAATATTTTGTGTAATTAGATCTTTAAATAAAAAAGGTTCAGAACCGGTTCAGAACCTGTATTGAACCAGCTGAGAACCGCTCCTAATATATATATTTAGAACCAAACCATATGCAAACCAGTTCGGTTTCGGTTTAATTCCGGTTCGATTCAGCCGAACCGGTTTTTTTGCCCAGCCCTAGTGAAGGGTTAGGTGGTGAAGCATTGTGACTTATGGGTGTGAGGACAAGAACAACATTTATTTTAGGTTATAGATAGATAGATATCTCAATTTTCTCTTCCTCTCTTTCTTTTTAGTTTTTTTTTTATTAATTATTTATATATCATTTAATATATTATTTTTATATTTTCTAATTAAAAGCCTTAATGTATTCCACTTGTTATTATTATTCTACCTTCTTCAGTCTACATATAAATATAAATGTGATATCAGTCATTTAAGTTATAATTTCTTTTATTCTTTACATTTATTTATCAAAAAAATTGAAATATGAAATTTTGGTGAATAAGTAACAAACGTTAATCTTGGCACAAAAAAAAAAAAAAAGTACCAAACGTTAATCATATTCTTATTATTGACCATTTGAATGATTTGCAAGATACAATGCTGCCAAATTATTGTTATCTCAATTATAAGGTATAATCATTTATTTATTCATATTTAAGCATTTATATTTTTTCCACATAAATTCTTCGTCTTTTTTGCCAACTACATAGTATCTAATTTTTATATATAATGAGAATTACAAGTTATATTACTTCAAACTTTTGTTTTCCCATCAACCATCCATTTGACGAGTCATTCTACAATTTAAGTTGTTCAGTATGTGAATGATATTTACATAGTAACATTTATTATATATTCTATAAGTACTTTTAATATACTATTATTTATTTCATGGTAGGAAATATCGTTAGCTGCTTCAAATTAAAGATGATAAAAAATGGAGAGTATGTAAACTAATAGTTTTAATGAAGTTGTATTATTCTCGAAGTCGGGTTAGTTATGTCCATGTATTATCTTCGATATCGAGCTGGCATTTTCACAATGACAACGCTTACGCGCGTAGAGCAGACATGTATAGTATTTTTATGATTAGTTTTTACCAACATGCTTACATTTTGTTGATATTTTTTTAAAAATTAATCTAACTCCTAAGATATCAAAGTAGACTAATATTTACATTGCAGATCTTTCAATTTTTCATTGACAAGCAGTAAATTTCATAGTTTAGATTTATATTTTTCTGAATCGAGTTTTCTTTTTTGTAAGCATGGACTTGTTCTTTTTTTTTTCTAAACAAATCAAATTGTATTTTTTCTTTTGTCGACGATGATATTTTCATTTGGATTAAATGTTGAAGTTGGATTTTTTTCTTCAAACAAATAATATCGTCGGTACCTAGCTAGCTCCTCCTATTATTTTTTGGTAAAAAAAATTTAGTTGTTGAATAAGTTTGAGTGAAAATAATAAAGAAAAAAGTTGAGAGAATATAATACAAAATAATAACATAAAATTCAAAAATGAAGAATATGACAAAAAAGGAAAGAAGGGAACATCAGACTTGAAGCCTGGAACTAGTGGATAAATGATCAAATCCAATAAATAAGAATTTGACTGAATTTACAGACAAGTTGATTTTAGGGTTAAGAACCTATGAAAGGTCTGAACTATCACCCATGTTAACGGGAGAGGTCTGAAATTTAAAAAGTTAATAACAGAGGTCTGAAATTTCAATTTTGTTGATTTGAGGTTTTCCGTCCATTTTTAGGGTTAAATTTAACAGAATTGTGTGAAATGACATTTTTGCCCCTTTAATATTTTGTTTTATTTAATATCTTATTTAATGAAATGTGAAATGACAATTTTACCCCTAAAGTCAAATTAAAACCACCCGACTCCGGCCACCACCACCCGACTCCGGCCACCACCACCTCGACTCCGGCGACCACCACCTCGGCTCCGGCGACCACCACCTCGGCTCCGGCGACCGACTCCGGCCACCACGGGGCCAAAAAAGCTCCGAACGGGGCCAAAAAGCTCCGATCGGGGCCAAAAAGCTCCGATCGGAGCCAAAAAAGCTCCGATCGGAGCTCTGTGGCTCCGGCCGGGGCCACAGAGCTCCAGATCGGAGCTCTGTGGCTCCGGCCGGGGCCACAGAGCTCCAGATCGGAGCTCTGTGGCTCCGGCCGGGGCCACAGAGCTCCAGATCGGAGCTCTGTGGCCCCGGCCGGAGCCACAGAGCTCCGATCTGGAGCTCTGTGGCTCTGGTCGGAGCCACAGAGCTCCGACCGGAGCTCTGTGGCTCCGACCAGAGCCACAAAGCTCCGATCGGAGCTTTTTGGCTCCGATCGGAGCTTTTTGGCTCCGATCGGAGCTTTTTTGGCCCCGATCGGAGTCCAATCGGGGCCGGTGGCTCCGATCGGAGCTCAATCGGGGCCGGTGGCTCCGATCGGAGCCCAATCGGGGCCGGTGGCTCCGATTTTGGCCCAATCGGAGCCTTGGTGGTGGTCGCCGGAGTACGGTGGTGGTCGCCGGAGTACGGTGGTGGTCGCCGGAGTACGGTGGTGGTCGCCGGAGTACGATTGGTGGTCGCCGGAGTACCGTGGTGGCTTCAAGGGCATTTTGGTCTTTTCACTCCATGCATGTGAGGGGCACACTTGATAGAAGGGCATTTTCGGAATTTTATTTAATTTCCGGTCACATGCCAAGCATGTGACCAACTTCCGTTAGTTTTAACGGAAAAAACTAACGGAGACTGCTGTTATCAACAAAACAGAAATTTCAGATCTTTGTTATTAACTTTTTAAATTTCAGACCTCTCCCGTTAACATGGGTGATAGTTCAGACCTTTCATAGGTTCTTAACCCTTGATTTTAATCATACCCATTTACAAACTATCTCTCCTAAAATTTCGGTTTGTTTCTGCATCTCTATTGCTAGGTGGACCCCAGTAATAAAGCAATGATGCTTTTAAAGCATTGTAGGCAAACTGTCCTGTTGCATGCCAAATCTTATACAACTCCGGTGTAGCAGCTTCTGAAATCATAAACCAACAACTCCATTATTTATGACCAAATTATTACTGACATCTTCTAGACGCGTTCCATTAGACTTAGTTTTATGTTGTTCACTTCTGTTTCTTCATTAAATAATCTATATCTATTATATAATGGCCAAAGGCCATTTTGTAACCGCCAGATTTCTAGATGATTATCTATATTACTAAGGCAGAACTTGATTTTACACAAATACCCTTCTGAATATTAGCTGAATTAATTAATATAATCAATTAACTTAGGATTTTGTTGTAATTTATTATTTCTAAATATTTGAAGAAAAAACATTACAAATTGTCACTACAAAGAATCGAACCTATAATTTAATGCATAAAAGCCACACATCTTTACCATATATGCTAATAAAGTATTTATTACTCTCTTAATACTTAATTGTATTAAACGGTTCGAATACTAAAATTAACTTAAACTGTGAAAAAAAAAATTATATCAAGTTTAAATATAATCTAAAAATTTAAAACAAATTCTAAATAGACCGAGAGAAAAAAAAAATCATCAGAATCGCATGATGATCATGTTTTGAAATTTAACTAACAATATTAATGTATTTCTAATGCATATCGTTGTAAGTTCATGATGATACGTTAAGAACCAATATTATTAATACATTTTCACGAATAAATGTTATGATACAAATCATGATTTATTGTTGAAAAGTGGTTCTTTTTTCTTTTCTTTTTTTTTCCTTTTCCACTTTTGGCGTATTTTTATTATTTCAAAAAAATTAACTGATTTTGAATAGTGACATAAATATTAGCCTTACTATTATGTGCATATACATCTACAATTGCAAAATATAATCAAATTAACTTTTTCTTAATTGGCTTAAGTGGTGTTTCTTAATGTGTATATGCTAGAAGTGTGTATTGTCGTCTTGGGACATAATGAGTCTGGCTTTAAGGAATTACAAATGCATCATTAGCTCTGATAATATAAGAATAGAACTTGATGAAAAAAAATCACGCACCAAGGGATTCTTTGTTGTTCAACGAAAAATGAGCAAAAACATATACCCACCTACGATTTAATGCATAAAAGTCATACGTCTTTACCATATATATATGCTAATAAACTTTGTTACTATCTTAATACTTAATTGTATTAACTGGTTCCGAATACTGAAATTAACTTAAATTGCGAAAAAAAAATATTATATCAAGTTTAAAAATAATCTAAAATTTAAAATAAATTCTAGATGAACCGAGAGAAAAAAATTACCGGAATCGCATGATCATGTTTGGAAATTTAACTAATAATATTAATGTATTTCTAATGCATATCATTGTAAGCTCATGATGATACGTTAATAGCCAATAATATTAATATATTTTCACGAATAAATGTTATGATACAAAGTATGATTTATTGTTGAAAATTGGTTCTTTCATTTGTTTTTCCACTTTTAGCGTATTTTTATTATTTAAAAAAAACTTAGTTAATTTTGAATAGTGTCATAACTAAATTAGCCCTACTATTATGTGCATATAAATCTACAATTGCAAAATATAATCAAATTAACTTTTTCTTAATTGGCTTAAGTGGTTTTTCCTAATATGTATATTAAATATACTGGTATATGCTAGAAGTGTGCGCATTGTCGTCTTGAGACATAATGAGTCCGGCTTTAAAGAACTACAAATTGCATTATTAGCTCTGATAATATAAGACCAAAACCTTATTAAAAAAAATCACCCACCAAAGGGCTCTCAGTTGTTCAAGGAAAAAGAAGCAAAAACACATTAAATGATTCTTAGTCTCTCGAGCATTATTATAATTTTTTAATAATTTGTTCAAAACTTTATATAATATGTTATATTTTACATAAATTAAGTCAATTTTTTTTGCAATGCTCACGTATGTCTATAATCGTAAACAAAAGTAAATTGATATTTTAATCCACTTAAGTGGATTTCCCTAATGCTTATACTAGATACCTGCGCGCGCTACGCGCGTGCGCGTTGTCCTCCTGAGAATGTTGTAATGACATCATTAGAATGACTCCGAGAATGATACAAGATCGGCTCGATTCCTAGGATACTAGAACATAACCGTATTTTCTTAAAAAATTCAATTAAACTATGTAACATACTGTTATAATGAAAATTAAAAAAAAAATTCTAAAAAATTTAAAGTAAAATGCTCGAGGGACCGGGAGCTCTATAGTGAATGTTCTTGCTCCCGGTCCCTCGAGCATTTTACTTTAAATTTTTTAGAATTTTTTTTTTTATTTTCATTATAACAGTATGTTACATAGTTTAATTGAATTTTTTAAGAAAATACGGTTATGTGCTAGTATCCTAGGAATCGAGCTGATCTTGTATCATTCTCGGAGTCATTCTAATGATGTCATTACAACATTCTCAGGAGGACAACGCGCACGCGCGTAGCGCGCATAGGTATCTAGTATAATATAATTTAATTACACTTCTAAAGCTGATTTTTGCCATGTCACCAGTAAACATTTTGATTGGTTGATAATTGGTTTGTAACTTCTTCATATGTTACACATTATTCAATTCTTTAATCTCATTTTTTCTACATGTATATTATTTAATCTTGATTAGTATACTAATTCACATTCTTCATATTTATATTCTAATAGTTTTTATGAGTTTTACAAAATTAATTTGTGCAACATGTAGTTAAAATAGTGTTAACAATTAGGGTATCAATTTGCAAAAAATGTAAAATTTTAACTTAACAAAAGATTCTTATAAAAATTCTTAAGAATAAAATGTGTATTGCCTCCTAAAATTTAAATAATTTTTAAGAAAAAAAAATCATGCATGCTTACTTTCATTAAAAGTTTAAAACCTCTTTTTTCACATATTTTGTCACATTTTTAATTATTTCTAAAACTAACTATAATATAACCATTGTTAAAAATATAAAAAGTATGTTTATGCTTTTAAAATTCTCAAATAGAATCTATTTTTTTTCTTCTAATGTTTGAATTACAGCAACATCAATTGGCAATATATCATATATTTTTTATATTAAAACTTATGGTACTACATATTGTAACAAATTAAAAATGATGAATTTATTACTACTTTTTACGTAGAGTGCGAGTAAGATATCATAGTAATATAATAAAAACAATAGAAATATTTGGATATTGAAAGTAGACGTGTTTTGATAAAACCCACCAATTCTTATCCTCAGTCTGTTACTATTCTAATTAATTATTTTAAGTTCTCCGTCCATGAATTTTCATCTTCGTCTTCTATATATGTCTTATACTATTCTTCTTGGTTTTGTTCATTTCACTGCTAAAAGGATTTGTAATCTACGCATTCAGTTACATCGATCTAAAAAATTAACACAATGTCAAATGAAAATTGCTTATTCGAGCAGAATACTAGGATTAAGATCCCTTCAATCGGTTTCGACACCCGAAATATCGATCACTCTCTCATTTCTAATACCCTCGCTGTGATCGTTAAGGTAAAAAAATTTTAGGGTACTCGAAAGATGACAATTTTGGTTTAAATTAGTTTATGCTGATTAAACTGCAGATTGGCTACGCTAACTTGATTGTGCTCATAGTATGGCAACGAGAAGGATCCATATTTTTGTTTAGATAGATTTTTTTTTTTTAAATTTTTTGCTGGATATTTTGTGCATTACATGCTTCACTTGATAAATAATCTTTAAAAAATCGGTGGAAAACAACCTAAATTAGCTCATAAATATTTATAATTTATCATCTATATAATTAATACATAACATAAACACAAACAAAAATTATAAAAATATCAACCCCGCGCAATGCGCGGGGCAAATACCTAGTTAAAATTAATATTACGGGATAAGGGTTCCTTTGGTACCACTTCTTTGGGCAAAATTCACTTTTGGTACCACTTCTTTTTTTTTTTTTGTACACTTTTGGTACCAACGTTTTCCATTTTGGTACCTCCGTTAGAATTCCGTCCAAAATGGCCGTTAAAACCCCATGTGCCCTGCACGTGACCAAAAACTAAACTTGGCTTTACGGATTTACCCTTATGGATAATGGTTCCTTTAGTACCACTTCTTTGGGTAGAATCCACTTTTGGTACCACTTTTTTTTTTTTTTTACACTTTTGGCCAAGAGCGAGTTTAACAGAACTTATCCCTATAATATATGTATATGTTTCGAGTCTGCCTTGTTTTTTTTGTATAGAATTGGTCATTTACAGTATCACCAAATGTCTCTTCCTGCTCATGTACTTCTCTTCCTTGTATAAAGCTAGGCCAAACAAAAATAAACAGTCGAGCTTACGGAACTGTGTTTGATTACGATTTGTGTAGTTTGTGATGCATAATGGACTTACTAGCTGAGTTGAATTTGAAAGAACAAGTTCAAGCTCAAAAGTGAGGGTTTAATGGAAGAGTCACACCAAATCCCGTGGAGAATAGCCCCAGTTTCGGAAAACTCGTAGCATCTCAGATTCCCCGGATCTTTTGGCGTGCTAAATGCTATACCAAAGAAGGAAAATGAATGTGCAAACTGGATTGCGACACAATGCAAAAAGAGACCGTGTAGTGATAATTGGGTTTCCTAACCCCGCTCTCTCTCTTTTATTTTTAGTTAATAAGGATCTTAAGTTTTTCCCACCATGATGTATTTGAACAATATTCTTTGAATATTAATGAATTCACTTGGCAAAAAAAAGTTAGAATTTTTTTTTTTATGAAATGGTTAGATATTATTGATATGGCAAAAAAAGAGTTAAATATATTGACACGTTGTGAAACTATCAATAAGTTTAAACTCAATTATAATATAGGCAAAATTGACAATTTTAAATTTTAAAACGCATTAAAAAAATTACTTCATGAAATAAATGTATATTTTATATATAAATATCATATATATACAAAAAAATGGTACCAAAAGTAGATTCTGCTCAAAGAAGTGGTACCAAAATAACACTTATCCCTAAGGGTAAATCCGTCCAGCCAAGTTTAGTTTTTGTCACGTGCATGACACATGGGGGATTAACGACCATTTTGGACAGAATTCTAACGGAGGTACCAAAATGGTACAAATTGGAAAACGTTGGTACCAAAAGTTTACAAAAAAAAAAAAAAGTACCAAAAGTGAATTCTGCCCAAAGAAGTAGTACCAAAGGAACCCTTACCCCTAATATTAATAATAATATATGCTTGACTATGTCAAAAGGACGCGTGTTACCCAGCCCATAACTCGTTTGTCCAAATTTCTTTTGGGTCTAAAGGGAAGTTCTATTTGTAAATTACTAATTATATAAATCTCATATTGTAAAATTACTAAGCCAGCTTTTAAATTTTATTAGTTTTTCATTTTAAAAAACAACAAAATAGATAAATATTTAAAAATAGAAAATAAAACTTATAAAATTGTATGGAAATAGTGATGACATTTTATAAAACGAAAAATATTATAAAACACTAAATGTTAGGTTGTCTATTAAGAAAAATATACTTTTTGCATTTCTAAATATGTTATTTTTTTTAATATGCATTTTTTTGGTGTATTTTTTTTTAAATATTGTTAAAATAATTATAAATTGTGGTGTACACAAAACAATTGATGTTACATGAATAGAAGTTAATTTCTTAAAATTATGTTACTAAAAAACAAAATTACATACTTGAATCAGGAATTTTGGTTTGTTTTTCAATACTCCATTGTTTGAAATACTGAAAAATAAATGAGGGGGAGGGAGTTACGATTATTGATCGACTCACCGCCAATGAGTGAGTATGTCTGAGGCTCTGACCATCATTTTTCATTGGTGCTGTGCTGTCTAATAATAAAGCCTTCCTTCTTCTTGATGCTCCACTGCACTGCACACCTAAGAGACAATCAATCCACTGAAAAAGAGTTAAAATCAGACTTTCACATATCTACTATCACAATGGTTCAAACACCCTGTGCAATGTGCAACTTTACCTTGGACCAGATCACCCCTTCCCCTTAACAATGAATGTCATAATGAAGAAACTAAAATGCCAGTTTGAAGTTCAATAATTGTCACATATATATGAGTGAATAGTACTATAGAGTGATGGATTCCTCTATTACTAATCAACATCTTCAATAAATAAATAATATAAAGAGAACAAATCAAGCCCACTCTGATACTGCATTCGGAATACAGAAAGAAAACCATGGATACAAAAGTTGCTATGTACAGAAAAGAAGGAATCACACTTGTTTGACTGAATCTCAAAATAACCACCCAATGTGATTGGAGTCACCTTGAAATACTGAAATGCCTCTGACCATCTACAACAGTGTCAATTAACACAAGCGCGTCTGAGAAAGCGTCTTTCAGCATGAGTTCAAAAGCGAGCACCCTCTACAGATGCATAAACTTTCAAGTTGCTCAGTCAAATGCTTTACCTGAACAAAGATATCAAATCATATCACTTAACCCTTTACCCCAAATATTAATATAAGTTTTACTGAGCAAAACCTCTTTAATTAAACAAACCCTAAAATATTAGTTTCTCAACGGGAACTAAAAACCAATCTTCTACATAAATATTACACTTGTAAACTGAGATGAGGATCAAGTCAAGGCATTCACATGCAATGCCCTATAATAACTTAAATAGATTTCTAGCTATGACAGTTCTTAGATTGTTGTAATTATCCTTAGCCTAGGGGTAACTCACCATATCAATTCTTTGGAGATGAAATTCTTTGAAATGATGACATCCAGCCACTTCGTTGACCATTTGCATTGCTAGGGCTTGAAGATTCAGCTGGCAGCTGAGGTCTTACCGGTGCTCTCTTAGACATACCAGCGAGAGAAAATGATGTTGATGGCATGTTCAAGTCGCCCACCATCTGCATCAAGGAAAAAAAATAATCCAATTTTTATCTTTTGGGGATAAATTAACATGGTAACTTGAATGCTTCAGGTGCCTTACATTTTTGTCAGTAGGATATTCAGAAGTGAGATTCCTGTCGGATACATTTTTTAATTTCATCTGAAATCCCGGACCAGCGGTGTTACTTAACCTATGGCGGTCTGAAACTTCAGATGAATGAGGAGCATTAACAACTCCTAGCATCAGAAAAAATGTAGTTCAGTGGAATATCAAAGCAAGTATTACAATCGCACCAGTTTATACAATTGGAACGTTCATGTAAAACCATCAGATCATCAAACCTTGACGATGAGTTGTTTCCACAGGAACTGCGCGTGCGCGACTAGCACTCCCTCCTGAATGTGGCTGTGGAGTATAATAACATCAAAACCAATGTCATACTAAACAACCATCTCTTACAGAAGATCCTTAGAGGGACAAATAGTGAAAAGATACTTACAGAAACCCGAGGTTGAGCTTTTTCCTTCTGCGCTTGTTGGTACTTGAGGATAGTCCAATCAAATACATAATCAGATTTATATCCTAAAGATCAAAAGCTCAATGAATATTAGCAAAGAGATACACTAACAGCAGATACAACATACTATATTTACTTACTGACAAGTTTTTGCATTTTTATGTTGTATTGAATGTTAACAGGTAATCCACTAGATTTGCAACTAGTAGCTTTCCAACTCCCAAAAGAATCTACCACTAAATCCTTAAAATACCTTCACGAGCAAACAATTCACGGAATAAACGCTTCAGAAATCCATAATCTGGTCTCTGATCAAATTGCAGGGAATGGCAATAGTGGAAGTATGACGCAAACTCTACGGGATGAGACTTGCAAAGAACCTTTAAGAAATAAACCATCGTCGTATTAGACCCTAAAACACATTAACCAGATAGCAAGTAACTGCCTAGCATGCACACCTCTATAGGAGTTGATAACTTCTTTTCACATATTTTATCGTACTTTTGCTTCTTTGTGGCAGCCTTCAGTCCCTGCCATGGAAGACTGAAATATAATGATTTTGTTAGCTCAGAAAAATAAGTGCAAGTTCAGAGATATAAGCTTGCCAGGCAACAGTTTAGGATGAATTATTTAATTCAGAACTATAAAAGCGCAGAACTCGCACTACCTTCCTCTGAGGAAATACAAAAGAACATAGCCCAAACTCTCCAGATCGTCTCGACGGCTTTGTTCTGATAGCATATACAAGTAGAATAATCATTCATCAAGAAACTGGAAAAAGAATGCAAGAAGGCAATATGAACAACATTCTACTTACCAATTCCAAGGTGAGTATTGCAGCTTGCATAACGTGCGGTACCAGTCAAGTTCTTGTTCTCTCTTCACGCGGCAGCAGTTAGAAGCAAAAATTATTAACTGAGCACGGAACAGTCTTTCACGAGAATTAAGAGGCTTTCAACAAATTGACCAAGTAACTGTCGAAATCCTACTTCCGAAACTCTAATGGTGTTATTTGACAAGGTACCATTCTTACCGAGAAATGTCCCAAGAGAAATTACAAAGCATAAAGTGTTTTGAAAGATAATCTAACAAGGAAAAGATTTCAGATTTCTTTTTACAAAAATAAAGAGAGAAGAGAATAGGAACCTGTACGGAATGTGGCGGTTCGTCGCAGAGTCACGGTATCTTTTTGCAAGCCCAAAATCAATGATATATACCTGATAAATTTGAGAAGAAGGATGTAAGAATTACGTTATTAATATAAAGAAAAAATAAGAAATAAAAAATACATATATAGTCGAGTCAGTACCTGGTTCGCTTTTCTTCCCAGACCCATGAGAAAATTGTCAGGTTTGATGTCTCTATGGAGAAACCCTTTCGAGTGCACATACTCAATTCTTGTAATCTATAGAGAGAAAAAAGAAAGAGATGTGCCTGATGCTTCCAAATGGACCAAGTAATTACAATATGACCATGAACAAAGCAATAAATGTAAAAAATTCAAGCATACCATCTGATCAGCAAGCATTAGTACTGACTTCAAGGAAAATTTCCGGCCGCAATACACAAACAGGTCTTCCAAACTTGGCCCAAGCAAATCAAGAACGAGCACGTTATCCTCTCCATCCACTCCTGACCACTTGGTGCCTGGGATACCACCTACAAAGAATTTATGAGAAAAATACTAAAGCATAAACTTAGGTCTCAGAAACTTCAATTCTATGCGTAAACTATGAGACATACTTCCTCCTTGAAGAATGTTGTATAACTTGGCCTCATAAAGCAGCTGTGGATGTTTCGTTTTGTTATTCTCCTGAGAGCATAATTTGAAGATTAAATGAGTCCAGAATATAATAATCAAGAAATGACTATCCAATTTTGGCCAAAAAAAAAAAAAACGAAATGACTATCCAATGTAATCAGCTCTAAGTTCAAACGATTTTTTGTTTTTCCGGAAATTCAAAACATCCTGCGATAAAGACCGCCTCCTTAAGCGCCACCACAATTTAGTCTATTCCAATTTTGACCAGAAAAGTTGTCCATTCATCTAATCCAATTAATTTGTCCATGAAAATCCCTTCCCCACATAGTGATAGGATCGAAGAAAAGTTCAACTGTTGATGGATCACAAATCAGATCGCGATCCACCAAGGAGAAACCGGCAAGTTGAACGTAAAACTGAGACTTACGATCTTCACGGCAACGATCTCAAAGGTATCCACATGGGTAGCTACAGAAGAATCAAATTCACGATGATCAATCACAGCTCACAGCTCAAGTTCCAATTAAGAGTACAGTAAAGACGAGTATGAGGCAGCTGACCAAGAAAGATTTCACCGAAGGAACCACTGCCGATCTTCCGACCGAGCTTGTACTTGCCGCCGACAAGGCGCTCCATCAGTGGCAGAAGACTGGTAGGCTAGGGTTCGGCTCCGAAATTCCCACGGAAAATGCGATTAACAAGAGAGAAAGGGAATGGATGTAGAAGTGAATATTATTATATACAGAGATGATACATGCAATGCAATATATATAATATAAAACGGATGACGACTTTACTGAATTTCCGAGAAGTTTGAGGCCACAAGCAACTCAAGCAGAGATGGCTTGGCTGGTCCAGTCCGGTCCAGTCTGAGATTAGCGCCAAAGACCAACCAGAAGCTTAGCTGACAGCGCCAAACTCAATTTAGACCTAATCTTTTAATTCTTTGTATTTTTGCCCTTATACTTTTTATCCTCGCTAGTGCTAGATGCTACTCCTAAATTATTTATTTTTTTTGGGGCCAAATACTCCTAAATTAATTACTAGAAATTTATCTCAGATACAAGTACAAACAGCTTACAATGAAGGAGACTCACATATAACGAAATCACTCAAACGAAACTCACATAAAGGAAATAAACTCAAACACTCAAATCATAGAGAATCAGGAACTATTTCTAAGTCTGCCTCTAACTTCCATAAGAAGTCCTATTTATACATATAATTGAATGGGAGACAAAATGATTTTTCCCTGAAGCCTTCTCCATTATGCTCTTGCATGCAATCCACGTTGAGAAGTCTTCATGAGTTGTCAACCAAGATTCCCTCCTGAGAGAATGTCTCTTTTCAGACTGACTTTCTTTTTATGCATGGTAGTCACATTTTTATTCTTGCATTTTCAGATAGTCCACGCTTCCAAATTTTACCAAAATGATTTTTACTATTAATAAATAGTAAAGTTTGCTGATTAGTTATAAGTTTACACTAATTAGTGCTTAAATACTTACATTTAAACAGATAATTATCCGTAGCCATCTATGCAAAATGATCTTGAGAATCATGTATAATGTCATCTATTTTCTGGCTGCTATTAACCTCTACATCATTTTCACCCTCAGTTTCATAAAGAATTTCTTTCAATTGCTCTTCAATTCAAACTTGAAAGTGAATGACAGTAGTTCTTTTATAACTTTCGAAATATCCTTCTTAAGATTTTCAAACATCGGAGGTGGATTGAATGAAACTAAGCCCTATAGAGTAAAGGCAAAATCTTTTTTATATAATTCAAATTTGTCCAACCATTTAATTGAGACTCTTATTCTTAAATAAGGAATTTCACCAACTAATTTTCCAAATCGATTAATTGACATTTTAGCCATAACAATTTCTCACTTTAGAATCCATGGGACCTTGTAAAGAGTTGTAAAAATAAGCTCAGTGTAGTTTAGAGATGAATTTACCTCTTTAAATTGTTCATAAACCTTTCTAATTTTATCTGAGAAGATAACTGAGAAATGAAGAAACCATGTGTGCTTCCTCTGACCTGAGCATTTGAGACGGATTGAGCAATGGTGGATCTCTCTTACCCACTCTTCTAAAGGACAAAGGAACAAGAAGGGTGGCATGGAGCTTATTGTAGGATAATGGTAGATACAACAGAAACAATAACAAGATACGTGCAATGTAACTAATACTCAACGGAAGATAGTGCACATACCTACTTTGATTCTGTGTACCTTAGATCGCCGAAGGGGAGTTCACGATCCGCCGGACGGTTCCCGTAGATGTTCCTGTTAAAGAAGCCATACGCGGATTATGCCTCACAACAAAGCCTCACTTGATTCTTCGCGGGATGGATCTTCGGAGTAAATTGCTTAACACAATTTGGCACCTCCTAGGCTAGTGAGTGGTTCGGCCGAAACAACTAGAAAATAGGGAGTAGAGTTTTCTTTTAATCTCACCACAAAGGAGGAGAGCAATAACTTATAATAAATCCCTAACACCTCCTTATTTATAAGAGGAGCAAAGTGAACAAAATTCCACTTTGCCCTCTTACTAGATTCGGCCGACCTAGCTCTTGGGGAGGTCCAATTTTGGGCTTCCCATGTCAATTGGGATTTTTGGGCCTAACCCAAAATCCCTAATGTGACTTTACCTAATTACTTAGGTAACTAGCTTATATTAATGGACTCTCAATACGGCGGCTCATTGTGCAAATGCTAACACTTATTGCCTTTTTTTGTTGGGGGATATGGAAGGAAAGAAATGCTGCTGCCTTTCAAAACAAAGAACCTGACCCAAGCAGAACTATTGAATGTATTTACAGGTCCAGAAATGAATATAACTTGCTTAAATTTCAATTTTCTCCTGTAGTGCATTCTGCTTCTTCTGTATGCGAGTGGGAAAAGCCTCCTAATGGTTGTATCAAGATCAATTGCGACGCGACCTTTGATGGAAGATCTGGTGATGTAGCTGATGTGGCTAGAAATGCTGCAGGTGAACTGGTTGGAGGTGTTAATAAGCCTTCAATTCTCGTTGGTGTTAAAAATAAACATGAAAGATGGATGAGAAATGTGTAAAGAAATTAGTAACATAATATATATATATATACTCAAACTACATTTAAGCGCTACATTTGTAATTTCACAATTCAAGACCAAATATTAATTAGTATACTGACTTTTTGCATGTATATTCGTTAATACTACTTTTAATAAAAAAAAATATTAATAAATATTTACTTAATAAACTATCTTCTACCAACTACCCGTAAGAGCACGAAGCTGTTAAATTTGAATAGATAAAGTTTATAGGATGGAAAATTTGATAACCACTTTATTAGTCTCGATTTTATTCGACATATATATGCTTTGGTTTAAAAGCAAATATTACGATGAATAATATATATTTATAATCTTAATATTATTATACTAATTCTGGTGAGGCTTAATATGAGGCCGCCACCTAAGCTTTATTAGCAAATCACGTTTTAACACATTATCTAATAGAATATCTTAATTATTATTATTATAATATAAGAGTCCAGCAAAACAGAATCGTGTTGACTTAAGAATGCTGGCTTGACTTTCATTGCAAGGATAAAAATTTGCTAATTACATTAAACCGTGTACATATAAAGACTATATTGAACATTATAGGAAAGTCTCACTTAAGTAAAGATGTAAAGAATACACTCTCTTTATTTTTTACATATATGATAACGAAATCATCAATTAATAAAAATGAAACGTGTAGACAAGGAGCCATACTGCTAGTTTCAGGAAAGTGCACTTTCATTTGCATATTAAGCATACTAACTGAAATATGTAGGAATTCAAAGTTACATGTACGCGAATCACACACGTTAGTAATACATGAGATCGTAAAACGTAAACGATACTTACTTTGACGCGTGCGGTTGCGGAAGCGATATCGTTGGCCTTCGGCTCGGAATCACGGTAAGGTGGGGATGCCGGTTGGAGAGGATATGTCACATGATCGGAGCGCACCTCGGTCTCCACAGTTGATGATGACCCAAAAACGAGGTAGTCGGACACCGAAGCTCCGACTCGAGAGGAGGTCGAAGACAACTTCAGACTAATATCAATACTATTACTCTCTCGTTTCTGAATGTATATAGGTAACTGTTCTTAGAGACTGTATTTATAGACTCGCAGCAGTTATACGCTTTTTATGTGTGTCACTTTACCAGACTTCCGGGCTGCGTAAAAGGGGTGCACAATTGTCCTACAAAATATATAATCCAAGTTTGTTGGAGATCAGAATTAAAGAAAATAAAAGTAGACTAATAGATCTCTCTTAACTTGATGTGCATGTTATAGAGTGTGCACATATATAGCAGGAAAACCAAATAGGTGTTGGTGTTTGATTATGTATATGTGTGTATGAGGGAGGTGGAGAAGGATATGAGAAACTTGTTTTTACTTCTCAACTTGATGCATTCTCATTCATCTCATCTCATATTTATAGGTACATATGGAGGACTCTAGAGACTTAAGGATTCTAGTGACTTCTTTACAAGAGGCTTCTTGAGACTCCTACCTAAAGACTCTTCTACACACTTCAAAACTTCTAGACACTTCAATACAAATACAAGTTTAATTCCTAACAATAGGAAGATAGTTGTATTCTATAAGAGTCCAACAAAACAGAAACGTGTTGACTTAAGAATGCTGGCTTGACTTTCATTGCAAGGATAAAAATTTGCTAATTACATTAAACCGTGTACATATAAAGACTATATTGAACATTATAGGAAAGTCTCACTTAAGTAAAGATGTAAAGAATACACTCTCTTTATTTTTTACATATATGATAACGAAATCATCAATTAATAAAAATGAAACGTGTAGACAAGGAGCCATACTGCTAGTTTCAGGAAAGTGCACTTTCATTTGCATATTAAGCATACTAACTGAAATATGTAGGAATTCAAAGTTACATGTACGCGAATCACACACGTTAGTAATACATGAGATCGTAAAACGTAAACGATACTTACTTTGACGCGTGCGGTTGCGGAAGCGATATCGTTGGCCTTCGGCTCGGAATCACGGTAAGGTGGGGATGCCGGTTGGAGAGGATATGTCACATGATCGGAGCGCACCTCGGTCTCCACAGTTGATGATGACCCAAAAACGAGGTAGTCGGACACCGAAGCTCCGACTCGAGAGGAGGTCGAAGACAACTTCAGACTAATATCAATACTATTACTCTCTCGTTTCTGAATGTATATAGGTAACTGTTCTTAGAGACTGTATTTATAGACTCGCAGCAGTTATACGCTTTTTATGTGTGTCACTTTACCAGACTTCCGGGCTGCGTAAAAGGGGTGCACAATTGTCCTACAAAATATATAATCCAAGTTTGTTGGAGATCAGAATTAAAGAAAATAAAAGTAGACTAATAGATCTCACTTAACTTGATGTGCATGTTATAGAGTGTGCACATATATAGCAGGAAAACCAAATAGGTGTTGGTGTTTGATTATGTATATGTGTGTATGAGGGAGGTGGAGAAGGATATGAGAAACTTGTTTTTACTTCTCAACTTGATGCATTCTCATTCATCTCATCTCATCTCATATTTATAGGTACATATGGAGGACTCTAGAGACTTAAGGATTCTAGTGACTTCTTTACAAGAGGCTTCTTGAGACTCCTACCTAAAGACTCTTCTACACACTTCAAAACTTCTAGACACTTCAATACAAATACAAGTTTAATTCCTAACAATAGGAAGATAGTTGTATTCTATAGGTGTTGCGAGACGGTAGTAGAGGGCCTTTTGTTGCCCCTATGCATGCAAGATAGGGATGCAGATAGGGTTGGCAATTCGTGCGGGCCGTGCGGGTTCGTGTCGTGTTCTGGGGGTCTGCTCAAACACGACCCAACCCGGCCCAACATGAAAAACCGGCACAAAAAACCTATAGTAAATTGAATAAAAAATTAATATTTAACTATTTTAGTTTAAAACATCGTGTTATATCATGCTATCGTGTCACTAATATCAAACCCAAACCCGTAATTTTCGTGTCGTGTTCGTGTCGTCCCATCGTGCCGAGCCCAAATTGTTAGCCCTAGATGCGGAAGGGGAAGCATTAACCACGACAGTGATTGTTGGAAGCGTGCAAGCGATCTTGAGGGAGGGAAAACATGAGGGCAAATATGGCGGGGATAGAAATAAACTGTTTTATTAATGGGTAGTATTTGAACGAGAACAGATGCAATGTTTCATAGGAAAAAGAAAGGGTAAATTAGGTAGTAGAAAATTGGAGAGAATATTTGTACTTTTAAGATTGAGTAAGATTAATTCAATTTCTTAGCGGAACTTCGATATGTACCGTAAAAAAACTTTTACTTTGTAAATAAATTATTAGTTCAATTAATGGCAGTTATAGGTGCCGTTATTTGTAAAAGTTAACTGTCGATATTAGTGCTGTAATGTGAATCATATTAAGAATAATACCAGCACTAGTGCACTCGTGTATAAAGTACTTTATACACAAGTGCCGCTAAAAGTGTATCATATTAAAAGTAATAGGATGTATGTATGCCTCTATAAAGCGAAATAAAACGTCATTGATTACTAGGGTTTACAGTATGCTAAGTACAATATATATAGGCTAACTAAATGAGTACACTAAGTAAATGTACAATGGGATAGGACGGGTGCACAATGGTGCATGCATAATGCACATGATGTACGGCATGGTGTATGCACCAAGTGAATACATCGAGCATAAGTGTAGGTCCTGGTGTAAGGCATCATGGTGAGCACCATAACATGGTGCTTGACCCGATTTAATGCATCATGTAGGCACCGTGGAAGACATTATACTTCTATATTTTCCTATCCTTTTCTTCTTCTTCTTTTCTTTCTTGGAATACATCCTTGATCCCATATAGCCTTAACAAGGCTAAGTGATGCTTCTTGACCAAGGCCTTAGTCAACAAATCTGCAATTTGATCCTTGGAAGAAACATAATGAACACCAATCATTCCTGAATCAATATGGTGTCTTGTGAAGTGGCAATCCAACTCGATGTGTTTGGTACGCTCATAGAACATTGGATTCTTTTCAATCTTCACAGCTACTTGGCTATCCGTGTGAATTGGAATTGGAAATTTCACTTGCACGCCAAGCTCCTTTAGAATCCTACTCACCCAAAGTGCTTCTTGAATGGCAACTCTTAAGCACCTATACTCAGCTTCAGCACTTGATAGTGAAATAGTTTCTTGTTTCTTTACCTTCCAACCAATCATGGCTGCCCCAAGCTTGACACAATAGGCACTCACTGATTTTCTACTAAATGGACAAGCAGCCCAATCAGAGTCACAATATAAGCTCAATTTGAGGTTGTTGTTGGAAGGATAAAGCAAACCTTGCCCTGGGCTGCCCTTGATGTGTTTGATTACTCTAATGGCAGCATCATAGTGTGATTTTTTGGACTGAGAAGCTAATGTCTGGGCGTGTCATTGTTAAATAGAGTAGCTTCCCAATCAATCTTCTATATGAAGTTGCATCCTCCAAAGGAACATCATCAGTGTTTGACTTGGTAGCCTCATCAAACTCACAAGTAGTGAGCTTAACATTGAATTCCATTGGAGTTTCAGTTGGCCTAGCAGCCCCTAGACCAGCATCTTCAATTAGTTCCATTGCATACTTCCTTTGGTTGATCACAAGCCCCTGACTTGATCTTGCAATCTCTAGGCCCAAAAAGTACCTCAAGTCTCCCAAATCTTTCAGCTTGAAGTGGTTTTGTAGAGTGCACTTCAGTTGATCAATCATTTTGGCATTGGAACCTGTAATGAGCAAGTCATCAACATAGATAAGCAAGAACACCTTGTCCTCCCCTTGAATTTTGTTGAACAAGGAATGATCAGACACACATTGTTTGTATCCATTCATCATCAAAGTCTGAGTGAGTTTGATATTCCATTGTCTTGATGCTTGCTTGAGGCCATAAAGAGACTTGACAAGTTTGCACACACGCCTAGAAGACCCATCAAGAGGCTTGTATGGATCAAAACCTTGAGGGATGTTCATGTACACTTCTTCTGTGAGATCACCTTGAAGAAATGCATTGTTCACATCCATGTGGAATAATCACCAAGATTTGGCTGCGGCCACTCACTGTGTCCATCTTGACAACTGGTGAGAATGTCTCATTAAAATTAGCCCCTTCAACATGACTGAATCCCTTAGCAACTAACCTTGCTTTGTATCTCTCAATGGATCCATCAGAGTTGTATTTGACTTTGAACACCCATTTGCAGCCAATTGTTGATTTACCTTGTGGAAGTTCCACCAACTCCCATGTTTTGTTATCTTGGAGAGCTTGGATCTCTTCTTTCATTGCCACAATCCAATTGGGGTCTTTAAAAGCTTGCTTGTAAGTATTTGGCTCCTAGATCTTGTCAATGGCAGCCAAAAAACATTTAAATTGTGGACCCAAGTAATCATAAGATACAAACTTATCCATTCCAAAAGAAACATTAGAATTTGCTCGATTTTGAAGTTGAGCAATCCTTGCACTCCTCCTTAGAACAAGTGGCTGTGGAGCATCATCGATAGGAGGTTGAGGTGTTAGAACCTCAACAATAGGAGGATGTTCCTGTGATGGATCAACAATTGGAGGAAGGATCTTCTCAAAAGTGTTGGAATTCTCAGTTGAGAACTCATCAATAGGTTGCTTGACTCCCAAGCAAGATGGAATCAAAGCCTTCAAATCTTCCTTAGACATGCTGAATGGGAAGATATCCTCATGGAAAACAACATCACGAGTTACATGGAAGGCTGAATTGGAAATGTTCATCACAAGGTATCCTTTTTGAGAAGTAGAATATCCCATAAGAATTGCAGGTTCAGCCCTTGGACTGAACTTGTCATGGTTGTTCAACCTTGTTGCAAAGCATAAGCATCCAATGATCTTCAAGTGATTGAGAGATGGCACATCACCATATAACACCTCCATGGGTGACTTGAACTTCAAAATAGAAGATGGTAGACGATTGAGTAAGTAACAAGCATTGAGGATGCAATAACCCCAATTTCTAAGGGGCATACAAGCTTGAAAGCGTATGGCTCTTGCAATGTTTAGAATGTCCCCATGCTTGCGTTCCACTCTACCATTTTGTTGAGGTGTATGTACACAACTTGTTTGATGTTGTATGCCAAATTGGCGAAGAAGATCCTTGCACACTGAGTTGATGAACTAAGTCCCATTGTCACTCCTCAAAGTCTTAACCATATAGCCAAATTGATTCTTGACCATAATCAAGAAATTCTTGGTGTGCAAGAATGTATCACTCTTCTACTTCATCAAAAAAACTCAAGTTGCCCTTGAGAAATCATCAACAACAGTCAAGAAGTATTGATTATTCTTGAATGTGGGCACCTTGTAAGGACCCCATAAATCCATATGAACTAAATCAAAAGGTTTGGAGGTAATAGAATCACTGAGTGGAAATGACAATCTTGGTTGTTTAGCAATGAGGCATATAGTGCACTGTTTGAAACAATCAACAGACTTGTTCAAACCCAAAACATCCAAATGATTCAAATAAGTCTATGAAACATGACTCAAACGCTTATGCCACGTCCAAGCATCCACTTTGTTCACACCAATGCAAGGTGCAACCACTACTCTTGACTTGAAGGTATTGAATCCTTGAAAGTGTAGAGTCCTCTATTCCATTCCTCAATCACCATGGACTTACCACTTTTGCCTTGAAGCAACACATGATCAGAGGTAAAAAAATCACTTTGCAATTCAATTGACTAGGAAGCCTAGAAACTGAGATCAAGTTGAATTTGAAATCAGGCACCAAAAAGATATTGGTCAATGTAAATCCACTTGAGAAGGAATAAGAACCAATATGAGTCACTTTGCACTTGTGACCATTTGGTAAGTGGACAAATTGGTGATCTGAATCACTCTTCCTCAAATCATGTAGCCAACTCATTTGATGAGTAATGTGATTGGTTGCAACTGAGTCAACAATCCAAACCATATAGATCATTTGATATGCTGCTCATGTTAGCATGAGCTTGATCAACATCCTCAAAGCTTAAAGGCAAATGATCAAAGTGGTCATCATGATGAGCAACATGGTGTATCCTCTTCTCATTAGTGCCATGCACAACTATGTCTGAATTGGCCCTAGCTAAGTTCCAATTGCGTTTGTTTGCCCCAGGTGGTACATTCCTAGCCCAGCAAGTATCCACCCTGTGTCCCTTCTTTCCACAAAATGAGCACAACCAATTGGATTTATTAATAGGAACATTCCAATTCCTCCTTTGATGATAAGAATTAATAGAAGATTCTTGTGTCATTTCTGATCCTCAAAATCATAATATAGAAGCTTAATCCAACTTGCAATGCAAGAAATAACACAAATTGCAATAAATTTGCTCACCAAATTCGAAAATTCCAACAACTTCAATAAGACAAAATCAACACACCATCCAGCTAGCAATGAGACAAAATAGTCTAGCTAGCAATTTTATCCACAATTCTGGGTAGCTAGCAAATATTCCACACAGGTTACCAAGATAAAGAGACAAAAGAAGCCAACTATCACCAAATCTGGGCAACCAACCAAGATAACTCCATAGCAGTCCAAGAACAACTCAAAAGCAGTCTAGAAATCTTCAAATAGCAAGCAAGCAATCCGGAGAATAATCAAGAACAAATGATTGGAGATTCAGAAATCCACAACCCCAATCCAACAAATCTTCAATTGTAACATCAACCAAGCACAAGCTCAAATGAAGATAAACAATGCAGCAACCAGAATTCCAGAGAGGCCACAAGAACAATTCACAAACCAATCCAGAAAACCACAATAACAACCAATGAATCAACAAATTCGCAGTCCAAATCAAGTAGAACTAAGCAATACTACTCAATTCAAGCTCAAATCAACAACCCAACCTCCACTTAGCTCAGTTCCAAATAGATCTAGAGATGAGACTTATACGCAGCCATTCTTGAGCAAGAAATGGCAAAATTAAAGATGAATGAGTAATCAAAAGAGCAATCCAAGCTGAAACCCCAAAGATCTTGAAGAAGAAATGAAGAAATTCAAGGTTTCTTCATCTCCAAGAAATCGCCTTAACCTCAGCTCTGATACCATATAAAGTTAAATAAAACTTCATTAATTACTAGGGTTTACAGTATGCTAAGTACAATATATATAGGCTAACTAAAGAAGTACACTAAGTAAATGTACAATGGGATAGGACGGGTGCACAATGGTGCATGCACCGTGCATGCATAATGCACATGATGTACGACATGGTGTATGCACCAAGTGAATACATCGAGCATAAGTGTAGGTCCAGGTGTAAGGCATCATGGTGAGCACCATAGCATGGTGCTTTGCTCGATGTAATGCATCATGTAGGCACCGTGGAAGACATCATACTTCTATAGCCTCTTAATATATTGATTTTAAAAATTAATTTATGTATGAATTGTGAATTTTGTGACATTATATTATAAGTTTTTTTTTTTTGGAAGAGAATATACTTTCTGGTCAAAATCAGTGTTTCTTCGTCTTTGGACAAACCCCTTCGAACACGTTCTACGGGAGTCTGTCCAAAGAGGGGCAAACTGTAAACACTCGATTTTGACCCGGACGTAACGACGTTACACATGATACGTCAAATTCCGGACGCGTCAAGCCACAAAGTCTCCAAAAATGCTTAAGGGCAAATTAGGGAAATTATTATAAAATATATTTTAAATTATTTCGAATATATTTAATATTTTTGGAATATTTAAAAAAATATATATAATAATTAGTTTTTTTATTTTTAGAAAATTATCTGTAAAATATATATCTCCAGATATTATTTTTATTCAAAAAATAATTATCTGTAAATATATATATCCTTAGGAATATTCTCTAAAATAATTATCTGTTAGCAATTTTTTATTTAAATTTTATCTATAACTAGGCTAGGTTTTTTTGGATAAATAGGGGTCTAGGCCTACATTGTAAACACAAAAAACACCAATTGCATTAATAAATCAGCTTTTCTCGAAATTCGTAATATTTTGTCTTTTAGTGAATTTAGATTTCACCTTTCCCGCTCCTGCCAAACCTACCACCGAACACTTTCGCGGCTCGCCGGACCTCTAACCCGCCAGAGCTGCTACTCCAGACGCCGACGCACCACTCCTCCGATCCCGACGCACCACTCATCCTCGTCCTCCGGCCAGGCCCGGCTGGGGTTTTACTCCATCTCCTATCGACGTCCGCTGCTCAGGCCCAGGCTCGACGCAGCGCCATCGCGACGTCTTCCCCGGTTTAGTTCAGCCCAGTCGCATCCCGACCTCCACCGGCTCCATTCTGGTCCAAGTGCCCTGTTGAATCGTTCGTTTGCTGCTGTTAATCATCTCTCTGACCTCCGATTCAACAAGTCGATTCCACACCTCGGTACATCTTGAACAAGCTATAGAAAAAAAAAGGGCAAGAAGTTTGGACAGCTCGGTACGGAGAGAAAAGCTAGAGGTTATCCATTTTGCAGGTTTGGCGAGGTCAAAATCGAATCACTTGAGGTAAAGTACTTTTAGTGCCATGTGTTACTCTTGTATTATATATAATATATATGTACTTTGAATTTATCTGGAAGAATGCATGCTTTCGAACCGAGATGCTTGATGAATGATTTGTCAAATTCTTCTTATTAATTACACATTAGGGAGGCTTAATAGTTTTCCGTTATTTTGTTCAACGTCCGATTACTATAGGATTTTGCAATAATAATATGATATAAATAAAATCCAGTTGAGTTAGATACACAGAATTTAAATTAGCAAATAGGTTAATTGAGTATCGAAAGGGCGTAGTTAAAAATTATATTTTTAATTCGTAATAGAACCCTCGAACTCGATTTTTTTTATTGCGGACCGATTTTATACCTAGGTGTTTAATTCGTTATTCTCTTAGGTAATTTAGGATTCTAGTTAGCCTAATAATTAACTAGTGACGACTCTTTTCAAATTGCACGTTTTTAAAACGTAATTTGTCGTAGGTTAGATTTAAGTCTGACAGAGACCTATACGCAGCCATTCTTGAGCAAGAAATGGCAAAATTAAAGATGAATGAGTAATCAAAAGAGCAATCCAAGCTGAAACCCCAAAGATCTTGAAGAAGAAATGAAAAAAATTCAAGGTTTCTTCATCTCCAATAAATCGTCGTAACCTCAGCTCTGATACCATATAAAGTGAAATAAAACTTCATTGATTACTAGAGTTTACAATATGCTAAGTACAATATATATAGGCTAACTAAAGGAGTACACTAAGTAAATGTACAATGGGATATGACGGGTGCCCAATGGTGCATGCACCGTGCATGCATAATGCACATGATGTACGGCATGGTGTATGCACCAAGTGAATACATCGAGCATAAGTGTAGGTCTAGGTGTAAGGCATCATGGTGAGCACCATAGCCTGGTGCTTGACTCGATGTAATGCATCATGTAGGCACCGTGGAAGACATCATACTTCTATAGCCTCTTAATATATTGATTTTAAAAATTAATTTATGTATGAATTGTGAATTTTGTGACATTATATTATAAGTTTTTATTTTTTTATTTTTATCAAAATAGAATCTTGCAACTTATAAATGACTAGTTTGACATTTTTTTGCGACACTAATTTAACAAAGTTGATTTTTATTATATGGATTAACAACTAAATCGCTATTACATGAACTTTGATTAATTTACAAATTGCTATTCAAAACGGTTTTTTTTTTTAAAAAAAAAAAATTGATGTTTAATCGTTCAATTGGACGGATATGAGAATGTGTCGGCTATGTAGGTCATTTTTACGTATACCTAAGATGCACTCGGGAGGAAACTGAAAGGAATTAAACAAATTTGGACAATAAATTGGAACTCACCCAATTATAATAGTACATGAGTTTCCAATTGAAGTTTTTTTAGTAATTCTTTTATTTATTTGTCTTATACATTTTAGGTGAACTTAAAAAATACCTCATGTATTTGGCCAAAAAAAAAACTCATCTAGCTAACATCTTTTTTGAATGAGAAATTCTTCGGTGGGTCGGAGGCAACAACTGGCTCCTAGTTGTTGCCCCTTCACCCAATGATATTCTGACACGTGTTAAGGTGTCAGAACATTTCTGCAATTTGTCACGTTTCTATTGGGTAAAGAGGCAACAACTAGGAGCCAGTTATTGCCTCCGATCCACCAAGAATTTCTGCTGTTTCAGTATGTCGTGCAACTGAAAGTTCATATAGAGAATTAAAGATGATTATTGCTTCTTTTATTCCATCAAACAAATATGAGAATTTATTTTAAAAATTAATACATTTCCTTAATTATTTCATGGAAAAGAATAATTCTTAACAACAAAATCTGTAAATGTAAAAGAGGACACAAATCATGAACAACTCATTCTCAATCAAAGATAAAAACGAAAGGAAAAGTACTCTCATCCGCAACTCATTCTCCTTAGAGATTTAGTCTAGAACTGAGCTCTTGAGCACTCTGGAGCCATCTTACCGGCAAACCTCGGAATATCTTTGCAGTAGTCGTAGATCATGAATTTGCTTCTGATGCCATTCATCTGAGTCACCTGAGGTGCACTCAATTGTTTGTAAGCCGGTGCGGTATACCAGTTAGTTGCGGTCGTGGGAGTGCACTTAGCAATGCTGGTCGCTCCGTACCACAAACAAGCCCGAGGTCTAAAGTTACGTAGATTGGCCTTGAAAGGGGCGAGAGTCCAATCGGTCTTGATCCGACCTCCTTGTGTCGCCCAGTCTTCTGCATTCCACAGACTTGAGTACAACCTCATACCTTGCTTGTTCGGGAATGGAACACCTACTGCCTCGTAGTTTCGGAACACTCGGATTGGGATACTATCCACGTACCACCTGATAAAATATATACACGGTTCAGTATGAAAATGTTATCCTAAACCCGAAATCCTAAAACAGAGGTACACTATTTTGAAGAGGTCTGAATTTTGACCCATGTTAACCGGAGACCTCTTTTATCAACAAAGTTGAAAATTTAGACATTCCAAATTAGCTTTTGATAATTCAGACCTCTCCGGTTAGCATGAGTCAAAATTCAGACCTTTCATAAGTTATTAACCCTATAATAAATATTGTATATGAACAAATATATGTAGCAAGAATGTGTTGTATCCGTTGATGATTAGTTTTACATGATTTCATTAAGAAGTGAATGAGACCAAATTAATATAAATGCACGTTTATTTACAGTAGCATGATATTATTGATATGGCAAAAGCTTATAATGTTATTAACTTACACAACTGCGCTAGGGTTCCAGTGGATGGTGTAGTTATGGAAATTAATAGTGGGGTCGAACCAAAAGCGGAACTGCTGCTCCCTGTTTCCCATTCCCTGAGTGTAGACGTTTGTGTGGAGAGTGTAAGGCTGTCCCGAGACATTGCCCAGAAATTCGAAATCGATCTCGTCGTGTTTTGTTCCAGTGGAAGATAGCTACAAAAGTGTACATATACATATTAGAAGAGACAACACATAAAGAAGTATGCATGTCTAGCTTGTTCATTAGTTACATAGTATAAGAGTGTGCTGAATGACGCTTTCAATGAGATATTTGGTTAAGACACACGTCTTATTATTAACAACCTTTATGACTGTATCTTGTTCATGTGTGCTACGGAATTATTAACTGCACTCACATAATAGGCCGTGACGGTTCCGGCCGAGTTTCCAGGCACAAGTTTGATCAACATCTCAATGCTTCCAAAAAGGAATGCATTTTTCGACACAATACCAGATCCTGCAAGGATTAACAATTACAAAAGCTTTTACATAACCAGATAAAACTAGACTAATTTCAAAAGTAGGTATATACATAAGAAGAAGATATATATATATATATATATATGTGTAAGTAGGTACCAGATGAATTGTCTAAAGTGAGTTGAAGATCATCGCCGTTGCCGAGAATGGTAGCGTGGTCAGCGCCCCAAGTGAACGAGGTGGTGTCGGTGAACTTTGCATCGACCAGTGCTTGGTTAAGAACCATTGAGGAGACCAGAAGAGCTGATAATACAACAATATGAAACTTAGCCATCTCTACTTTGTTGATCCCTAACTCTCCTTTGTTGTATTGTATATATTATATGGAGAGATTTGTGAAGAAAGGGATGTTTCTGCTTCTGGTTTCTGAGACATTATATAGATAATATGTTCACCTTAGATTTGAGAATATTTTAGGACCTAGGAAGTAAAGTATTCTCTCGTTCATTAATTGATTAATGCTTTTTGACTATTCCAATGGGTTCTTTTAAGGCACCAGTGCCTAGCTTGTATCTAAGACGTGCACAGCTTGATTTTATTATATGTCAGCAACGCGTCTCTATTTTAGAGATGTGCAACGACACAATAACTAGCTAGGTAGAGTACTTCCAATCGTGATTATAATATTCAGAACAATGTTCGGCTACCGCAAAAATTTAGTAATTTGAAGACATCTTTAGTGTTCAGAAAAACTAAAGGGTTAAGAACCTATAAACTGTCCAAATTTGACATTGTGAGATTTTGGTGTCTGAAGTTTCAAATGTTGATATGAATTGTCTGAGGTTTTACTTTTGTTGAAATTTGGCATCTCCGTCTGTTTTTGCTGTTAAATCAAACAGAAAGTGGTCATGTGATGACCATGTGACCTGAACAAAAAAATATCCCAAAAATGCCATTGTCCAATAATCACATGCTCGAATGAAAAGTCAAAAATACCCCTCATAGCAACAAAAAAAAAAATCAGTCTCATCCTCATTGTTTGACTCCAGGGGTAAATTTGTCATTTCACATTTTCTCAAATAAGTAAATAAAAAAATATTAAAAGGGCAAAAGTGTCATTTCACACAAATCTGTTAAAATTTAATCTGAAAAATGGATAGAAAACCAAATTTCACAAAGTTGAAACTTCAGACACCTCATATCAACAAGTAAAACTCCCGACACTAAAATCTCACACGGGTCAAACCTTGGACATAACATGATATTTATTTCTTAAATGTTATTAGCTAAACTTCTTTATAATTGAATTCTCATTTTTAAATCATTTGCAAGTACAAGTACGACTAATAACTCAAATAATCATGATGATTTGGACTTGATCTTAGATGATATTCTAGATATCGCACATGCTTATAATTTGGTGCAGATGCATACTTGGATAGAGTTGATGATGTTGTTATAGATAATTATTGTGTACACTAATTTCAAGCATTGTTGAAATTAGTGTGTACACGTAGATTTATAAGCGGTGGTGGTGTGGAGTGTTGAAGTTAAATTAACATTGGTTTTGCACTAGGGCTGAGCAGGAAAACCCGAAAGCCCGAAAAACCCGTCCCGAGCCCGTCCCGAAAAACCCGGTCCCGAATAGACCCGAGCCCGAGCGGGCGGGACTTTTATTTTCAATTCGGGCTCGGGTTCGGGCTTTTGTGCCAAAATCCCGAAAAGCCCGAGCCCGTCCCGATTTTTTTTTAATACTATATAAATATATATAATTATATATATTCCCCACTAACTATAGTTAGTATCTAACCATCTTCCTCCATGTTTGAATTTTTTTTTTATTTTTTTTTTATTTTTTTTTATTTTATTTTTTTATTTTTTTCAGATTTTTTGTTAAAATTCGGGCTAGCCCGAGCCCGAGTCCCGAAGTCCCGGCTCGGGCGGGCCATTTTCCTTATTTTCGGGCTCGGGCTCGGGCTAAAAAAATGTGTCCCGAAAATTTCGGGCTCGGGCTCGGACTCAGGTAAAAGCCCGCCCGTCCCGGCCGAGCTCACCCCTATTTTGCACTATCTACTATTATCACTAATTGTTTTTGGAAACCCTTATGAGTTGTATTATTAATATTTGATCTCTCTAGATGAAGAAGTGTCTAGATTATCAAGGAATTAGAAAAATCATATGTATCTATAATATGTTATGAAATGAATGAGAAAGTAACAAGTTAAGTAGACAAACAACAAATTTCTCATTCCATCTCCATATCTGTCACCTACTTATAAACATGGTTGATTTTCACCGTTTTGTCATTAATTTATTTATTCTTCATCACGTGTTTAAAATCTACATATAATACTGTATAATAATAACAAAAACATCATAGAAAATACCTAAAAATTTCATTTAATAATGTCCCATGCTGATAGCCATTCTAATAAGGTTGTTAATCATTCTAATAAGGTTGTTGGGATCGCATTCGGATTAAAGGATCGGCCGATTCTAAAAATTTAGTATAAAAGATCGATCTGGACCCCTTCTATAATATTTACCATTTATGATCGGTCTAGGATCAGGATGTAAATCAGTGTAGAATTGTTCGTATCGTTTAGGATCACAATCCTAAAATATCTTATATAAACTGAGCTTTTTAATTATCTAAGCCACTAATTATAATTTTGAGACTCATTATACTTATTTATCCACTAATTCTTAAAATATTTTACAATAATAAAAAATGTATTAGTAAAGGGAATGTTAAAGACGCAAAACCTATATTGTATTTCTTCTTCCTCTCTAGGTTTGTTTGTATACATTGTAGATAATATAACTTTGTTTTATTTAAAATACATTAAAACCTGTATGTTTCTAATGATTAACTTGATATTCATATCTTAAGTTTCATTAGTTAAACTTAATTATAATTGAATTCTCATTTTTCAAATCATTTGCAAGTACATTTCGGCTAATAACTCAAATAATCAAGATGATTTGGATTTGATGTTGGATGATATTCTAGATATCGCATATGCTTATGATTTGAAGCAGATGCATACTTGGATAGAGTTGATGATATTTCTATAGATAATTATTATTACTTATAATTTTGAACTTTGTAGTGATTCAAGATTATTAGTATTTTGTTGAACTTGAATTCTAGAACTCTAGAACTTATAAGTCTAGAATGCTTTTGGATACAATTTGGGTGATTTGATAAAGAATATTAATTATTTTTATTAAGAAATAATTGTAAAATTTGTAGGATCTTACAATCCCGATCCGATACTACAAACGATCTGATCTTACCCTCCACCTATCCTAACACCCTTCATTCTATCTTCTTTTACAATGTATATATATACAAGGAAGCGATAGGCTAGTCACCCCACACGTACACATGTTACTGGATTTGCGCCCAAACACCAACACTGGGAATGCCACGATACACCACAAAAACAAGGTAATACCCTGGAGGTGCAATCGCGCCCGTAGGAGGCGCCTTGGTGGTGAGGTGGGTCACTGCTCCATCGTAGTGATTCTTATGGATCCCTAGCTGAATCAACCTCTGGCCCATGGACCAACCATGGGTCGCGAACGGTGGTGCATACAAGTTCACCCTCATGTCTTTGGTGTGAGTTTTCTTTTTCAAAGCATCAATCCTGAACTTAACGTTAAATTCGCCATTGTAAGCCATTGTCTTGTCGGTTGAGTCCGCCACGATGACGGGGCGGAAAGCTTGGATTTTTGGGTCAAGGTAGTGCGGAGAGAACTTCTCCAATCTGAGCTCGGTTGGGAACTCAACATTGGTGAACAAGTAAGTCGGGTTAGTATTGCTTCCACCGACCAGGATCCGACCGTCAGGGAGGAGTATGGAGCTAGAATGGTACATTCTGGGGATAGTGGCTGGTTGGAGCGCTTTGAACCTCTCGTTTTCGGGTTTGAAAGGGTTGTACACCAATGGGGTGAAATTAGGGTCCTTAGCGAATTGCCATGCCGAAGTACCTGAACAGTTTTGGTCAATTCACATGGTATCAGAACGCGCAGGTTTGAATCTACGCAGTACTAAATTAAACTTAATATTTAAAATTTTACATATGATAGATGTTAAAAAAATGTTTTACTATCATTTTAAAATTTTAGGGCAAGTGATCAGTCTAAAATTTCACAGTACCTCTCTGAGCTCCGTTGAGCAACAGAAGATCTCCTGTCGGCAAAATGATCATGTCTCCCATGACTCTCCTGGAGGGCATCTGTTCGACCTTCCACTTGGCGTTCTTCTCCATCACCTTAAGCCTAGCGCAGTCCTTGAGTGCAGGCATGTAATTTTTCTTCTGACCTGCCTCTCTGTAGGCCTTGGGTTTGGCACCTCCGCAGATGATAACCTCGGGCTTGCGGCCGATCTCATTCTTCTTCCCAAGCTTTATGGGAAGGAGAGCCGACATTCCGGAAGCCGGGTAGTTGCGGGACCCACCGTGCAGCCGGGGGTATGATCCGACGATCATGTTGTTTTTGGGGTTAAGTAAGATGGAGCGACTGTTGGCGAAGATGAAGATGTTTCCGTCAGGGAGGAGGTGGCAGAAGGGGTACAAGTTGTTCTCGTCGAGGTCAGAAGTTTCCCTGAGGAAGGGGAAATGGACCGCCTGGTGGTTCGGCACTCCATTCGTCGGGACAAGTTCGTAGCTGTACGACTGTCTGCCGCCGATCACAATAAATCCCCCATTGTCCAACTTAACTTGTGTTGCATACCTAAGGAAGGGCACAAAACAAACATTGTTTTAAATTACTCGTATGATCACTCTGTGTTGACCCATTAGATCTGATTGGGCTAAATACGAAATTTAACATGGTATGAGAGCCGATTCCCATGTTTTGGGTTTTAGTGAATTTAAATGAGTATATGTTGATGAATAAATATATATATATACCATCTTCCATGTCCAAGAACGTTAGGGGTATCCTCCCAATCGCAGGTATCGCATGGCCTAATGAATCTGACCGACTTACTACCGGCAGTAAAACCTCCGGTGCTCACGACTTCACCGTTGACCCCAGGCCACCAGAAGAGCACCACGGATCTGTGTTAATCTGCAAATTAATATAATAAATCACGTGAATGAACGAATGAATGAATGAATATAATGCTATTAGGGTTTATAATTAAATAAGCGATGAAATGATGAGAGAGTGACATTACATTGAGAGGGCGAATAACTGAAGTGTTGAAGTCATAGATGACGGCATGTGCCCAGCAATCAGGTTGTTTAGCCGGTGGCCGGAGAGGACAGGGCTTGTTACCCGGCAGCTTAATCGCAGATGGCCCCAACACCGTGGAATCGAAGATCAACACCTTATTGTCAGTCGTCATCTGCATATGCATCGCTGACACTCCTGAGTTCGGACAAACCACCTCCCATTTGCCGCCATAGTTAATCTGGAAATCCTCTTTAAGCTCACTAAGCGTCGTAGCATCCACCGGATCCGGCTTCGTCGACTCGTCTTTACCTGTGTTCTTGTCCAACTTATCATAACTTAACCCTTCATCTCCTTTAATCCCTCCATCGTTTCCCACTTCTGCAGCTGGTGCTGCATCCATTTCATTTTACCAACGTATCAAATAAATCTATCTATATAATAAATGAGGATAAGAGATAAAAGTCTAGCTTGAGTGCGTCACGTCAATATTTAAGCTTAATCTAAGCACGCCACGTCAGTATTTTATAATAAGAGAAGAAACTATCAGACCGAATCAATCCCACTCGGTCCGGTCCAGTAATTTACTCTTTATATTACTCCAGTTTTTGTTAAAATTTTCAACTGTATATATAATTTCTTTGTTCACTCAAAAATTAATACTACAAACTACTATATTACGAAGGAGCACATATGGTCTTAATCAATCTTCAACTCACTATACACAACTCATATATGACCCTTATATTTTTCATTTCATACAAATATATAAACTCAACCAATATACCATTTAACATAGCAATAACAACTCAAATTCATCAAATTAAGAAATACACAATAAATATACAGTACCTAGTTTATATATGTAAGACAAATGATATCTTGTTTAATTCCTTGGTTAAATAAGAATGCACTTACACGTGTCGGTAGTGGGGTGCTTGGGTCTGAATCCAGCAAGAAGAGATTCGAGATCACCGGTGCTGCCATGGTATTGAAACTTGAAGGCATGAGGGTACGCAGGGATGAATAGAAGAGGAAGAAGGAACAGAGTGGGTAAGAACCGGATTCCCATTTTTTCTTTTTCTTTTTGTTTTTGTTTTTTTTTAAATTTTATTTCTCCCGATTAAAGGATGGGAGATTTATTAGTTTGGTTGATTGATGTTTTATGTGAGGCACCAAGTGAACCTTTTATAGGTTTAAAAAATGTGGTAGTAATTTGTTGAGCTTTTTGTCAAATGTGTAAATGGTCTTCCTTAATCATAGCACTTTAATTAGGAGTGTAACCAAATGGAGTACAAAATGCCAATTTTTTTTTTTGCCAAGTCCAAAGATCACTCCCGTGCTATTGAGTTAGAATTAAGGGTTAATAGGTCTTTTGGTCCATGATATTTGATCATTTTTTAGTTTTGGTCCATAATTTTTTTTTCTTAGTTTTAGTACCATATGTTTGTAGATTTTTTTTCATTTTTGGTCCGGCGTTACATTCCGTCCATTTTTTCCGTTAAGTGACATGTGCAAGTCACGTGATCCACCCTAAACTTTCAATTTTGTTCAAATTTGGAGGAATTGACACCCTAAACCTAGTTTAATTTGGGCGAATTGAACTAGGTTTCATGGGTCAAATTTGGAGGAATTGACCCCCTAAACCTAGTTTAATGGGTCAGTTCCCGTAAATTTGATTAAAATTGAAAGTTTAGGGTGGATCACGTGACTTGCACATGTCACTTAACGGAAAAAATGGACGGAATGTAACGGTCAGACAAAAAAAAAAAAAACTGCAAACATATGATACTAAAACTAAGAAAAAAAAAACATCGCGGATCAAAATCCAAAAGTGGTCAAACATCATGGACCAAAATACCCGTTAACACTAAAATTAAGTAGTGTTATCATAAATTGCGTCTAGTGAGTTTTTTTCGTGGCCATCATTTATTTTTCATACATACATATGTTTTTTTTTTAACATTTTGTGGCTTTAAACTTACACTGACGAGTAACAAACATGTAAAAGGAAGTATTGGAAAAACATTGTTGATTACCTTCATATATTAGTTTAAGAACATTAGGCCTACTGGGCTCATACTTCACTCATTCAATCATGGCTCATTATAGATGTAAGCCCATTAACACTTTTGCTTTGGTCATTGCATTTTTTTCCAATGCAAAATTCATTTATTCACCAAATCAAGAAAATGTTATGGATTAGCTCACGATCCTTTAAAAACACGACACTTCCTTGTAATTTCCTAAATTGGATGGTGATCCAATTAGCACACTTATTTACTTTACGTGAGACCAAAGACCATATCACCACCTGGATGTTATCTGCATGTCTAAGAAAGGTTGCCAATTTATAGCAATTCTCCACACTCACTATTGAAAATTCCTAAATTACCGACCAAATTTTTCGTCGGTGAAAGACAAAATATCATCGGTAAAAACAACTTTCGTAGTTAAAAGTGAAATTTCGTTGGGGAAAACTCATCGGTGAAACGCCTGTCGGCAAAAGTTTTAGCCGACAAAATCAGGCCGAAAAATTTCGTCACTTTTACCGATGAAATTTCCGTCGGCAAATCACTTTTTTGCCGACCGTTTTATATCGTCGGCAACAACAATTTGCCGACGAAATTTGATTCGTCGACAAATATTACCGACGAAAGTAATTCGTCGATAAACAATTACGGGCCTACTATTGGCTGACCATTCCCGGCGGATTATTTCGTCGGTAATACATTTTTGTCGACGAAATTATATTGTCAATAAATCTTACGGATATTTTTTCGGCCAATCCATTTTGTGTACGTTTCCCTTCTAGCATTGTATAGTGTCTAATGAGTCTGATTCGATGATGATCTTTCTCCAGTTTCTAGTAATGGCAATTTCGAGTCCTACCCAAATTGCTCCTATCTCCACCTCCAGACTCTCCTTCGAGTTCACCGCTCGACAAAACCTGGTTATTACCTCCCCATGGTGATCATGTGCAAACCTGCCAATGTCACTAGTATTCGCTCTTTGATTCCAAGAGGCGTCACAATTTATCTTTATGAACTCCAGCGGAGGAGCCTCCCATATTGCTGTTGCTTGTGCTCTCAGCTAATTTTTGTTGATGGCATTCTTAGTCCTACTATTATCCCAGTACTCATGAAATTCTCGTAGTGCATTCTCCACAGCTAGCCTAGGGCCTGGTTCGTTTTGTTCGACGATCTATGTATGTCCCCATCAGTAAGGGTGTTTTCAGTTACATACGCAACTTATGCCCACATATATATTCAGTACATATACATAAAGTGTGCAACAACCACAACTATAAACCACTAACTTGATCCCACATACCAAAAGTCTTCATACATGCAATACATTCAACAAATATAAGGGACAAAGCAGAAGCAATCAAACACAACTGAATGTTGTACTACCCGTTTAACCCACAAAATATAAAACCACGAAAAAAACAGTATATCAGCAACTATTATATGGTGGCAATCAAAGTACGTTCAGTAGGAATATCAAAGTGAATGAATTTGTCATTTCCTAATTCGTTTGCAAGGTAAAACTCCATCCATCCTTTCCTAAAATAGTATCGCGGAGGATGTTGAGGTTCTGGTAGATGATTTTACGTGTGATTAGTAGTTGTTGATTGCACCTCCACACCTTCCACCTAATTCCGACTGGATCTTTAATCTCCACTTCACTCAAGCAGTCCAGCCTATGGTAAAAAGCAAACCTCTTTAGAATATTCTACACGATCCAACAAAACTGTTAATTTCTCAAAACACAGCGGAAACATTTCTTAATCGTCTAATCAAACTCGAGAATCGGTTAATGATGTAACTTATGCATCTTGAATTGCTACTGATTAATGTGATGTTGCACTGACTCCCTCGGTTCTGTCCACCGATAAAGTCACCTAAACAACTAGTTCATCGGATGAAACGTCCGCCTGCTCACCAGATGAACTATCCTCCACGTCTACATATGCTTCCTTAAGATAACCACGTTGATTAAACATTTGCACTGAGAACAATTTTTGTCCACCAATTTGAAGACGATCATATCTCTAGCTGTTAGGTAGATATCATGTGGAAACTGTTTACAACCCTCATTAAAGCAGCATTGGGTGATCTAATTGTGGAAGTCTCGTTTTTGTTCCAATTTCACTTCCAAAATAGAACCGCCGTGAAAACCTCCCACCCCTATTCCAAACGCAGTTTGTATCGACCATGTCTGACCGTTCAATTTACTTCTCCTGGCAATATCTACAATTGAATGGATCGACATTCTTTATGATCGTGTATCTCCAAACAAATTTTAACCATGTATAACTGTATTAATAAACAACAAAGTATAGTCAAGAAATACTTATGAATTTTTGATTGCAGACATTTGCAATGAACGGGGGAACTTATATGACCATTTCTCTGTAGCCGGGCTGTTGACAGTTGGTAGAAAGGTCGGCGAATCCGCTTTGACATCGCTGTGCAAGGTTGTCAAGGAAGGAAGGTGAGGGGAGGTTTTGCTGGATGGTGTTCCTATGTTTGAAGAAGGTAGCAGTGGCTATTGACTCTAGGCTCTTGCACAACGTTTAGGTTATGCTGAATCCTGAATAAACAGAAATTTGTAATTGTTGTATTTCTTAGTTTTGTTATGTAGAAAAACGTGCTAGATATGTCAGCAATAGCAATAAACACACACGCATTGAACAACAAAGTGTCTGATGTGTACAGTCCACCATACTAAATCGGCCAGAACAAGGTGTGATATACTCTGACCAGTCTCTCCACACGTCCAATTTCGGCCGGTCATCATCAAATCACACACACCGCTTCCCGACCAAGAAAATTCGGTCAACAATATGTATTGACCCTTTTTTTTTTTCATCAAATCAGACTTAAATCAGTCAGAATGAAGTATTAAATTCATGACTGATGCATCAGTCAGTAATCGCGCAATAGGTACTGGCCTCTTTTCTTGTAGTGTGTAACAAATTAATCATCAATAAGGTAATTATATTTTTTAATATATTAATATTAATTTTAAAAAATGAATTTACAAATCAATAATATTATAAATTTAAATTTTCACATAAGTAGAATTTCGAATAAATATAAATTGATGAAGAACTGTTACTATGTTCTTACTATTTTTAAGTCCAATATTACGTTAATTGGAGCAATGCCCACTTTTAATAGATGAGGGTTCGTAATTGGCTTAGTAAATAACTAGGTGCTAAACCCGCGCGCTATAAGAAAAATTTGAAGTATAAAATTATAATAAAAAAATTGTAAAAAAAAGTGATACTATAGAAGATTTTTTTTTTTTTTTACTTCATAAGTATATATTTGTTTGGATACTATAGAAATATTGAAAAAAAATTATGTCGATCAATTTGCTATTTATATAGTAAGACATTATTATACTATAAAAATCAGTATACTTAAACTTCTGTACTTTTTTTTATAAAATAAATGAAAGATCTGAACGTAATATGTACGATACCGTCTCTGTGCATAGTAACATCTCGTGTTATGCGTGAGGTCGTTGATTAGTTTAATAAGATAGATTTGATAAATAAATATATATATATATATATATATATATATATATATATATATATATAGTTATGAATTGGTTGTTTATATAGTATTGAGAGCATGAAAAAATGAAGATTCTTTTTCTCAAACTTGAACAAATATTTTTTTTAAAGACCGACAATAATTATTTAATCTAACCCGTATATATGTTCTCGGTCTCCACATGAGGTAACTATAAATGCATTTGTGCAAATAAATATAATAATATTTTGATTGAATTACAATGACCAAACTGATAAATATACTATACTTCATATAATTCCTATAACTAAATAAGATCAGCCAACTATTGATAATAATAAAAATAAAACATTTTAGCACAGCCCAGCAATATAAACAAAATTGTGAGCCCAACTCATATCCATTAAAAATTGTGAGACCAACACATATCCATAAAAAATGGTAAGCCCAACTCATATCCATCAAGTGCTGACGTGGCACACATATATTTCACCTCATTGCTGACGTGGCACATTCACATTTCACTCATCTCCTTCCTCTCCTTTATAATATATATAGATAATCATGGCTACAGATTATATTTAGTGTGGAAGATAATATTTAAGTAAACTCAATCGTCAAACTCTTGTATTAACAAATACAAACCTCAGTTTCAAAAAAATGAACCAAATAAAGGGTTTAACCTGTGGGTCTCCTTGAAGAATCACACATGACATATATATAGCTAGAGAGTTAATTACATGAATGAATCCCCGCACATCCATACATGCATGTATTACGCTAGCTAGCTTCACTGGACTTGAACCCAAACACCAACACTTGGGATACCACGGTACACCACGAAGGCAAGGTAAAAACCCGGTGGCGCAATCGAGCCATTGGGGGGTGCCTTAGTCGTAAGTTGACTCACGGCTCCATCAAAAACAAGGTTAGTGATTCCGAGCTGAACCAGCCTCTGCCCCATGGACCACCCATGGGTCGTGAATGGTGGTGCGTATAGCGTCACTTTCAGGTCCCTCTTTCTCGGTGCAACCTTTACGGCGTCGATCTTGAACTTGATGTTGAAATTACCGTTATACGCCATTGTCTTATCGAACGCTCCGGCTAGGACCACAGGGCGGAAGGCTTGGAGAGCCGGGTCGAGGTAGTGTGGGGAGAACTTCTCCATTCTGAGCTCGGTTGGGAACTCGACGTTTTGAAATTGGTAGGTAGGGTTTGTGTTGCTCCCACCGACTAGGATCCGACCGTCCGGGAGGACCATGGAAGTCGAGTGGTACATTCTAGGAATTGTGGCTGCTTGAAGCAGCTTGAATCTCTGGTCTTTGGGTTTGGTAGGGCTGTAGACCACTGGGATGAAGTTAGGGTCCTTAGCATATTGCCATGCAGAGGTACCTTTCTGAGCTCCATTCAGCATCAGAATGTCTCCTGTTGGCAAAATGAGCATGTCTCCCATCACCCTTCTGGAGGGCATTGTCTCCACTTGCCACTTAGCGTTTACCTGTTCAAGATTAAACCAGATCAAAATCTAGGAAGAGTGGTGATAGTAGGAATAGCTTATTATTAAGCATATATAGTGTTCCAACTTTTTCAAACTATGTGATGTGGTACGCATTCATTCAGATTGATGTAATTTTAGAATAGTTGGTGATCAAAGTTGTTACGTACCTCCAATACCTTGAGGCGGGCACAGTCTTGTAGGGCGGGTAAGTAGGTTTTGTTCTTCCCTGCGGCGCGGTAGGCCTTAGGCTTGGCTCCTCCGCAGATGAGAACCTCGGGTTTGAGTGTGAGGGTGTTCTTCTTGCCTTCTAGGGTTAGTGGAAGGAGAGCAGACATTCCGGAAGCGGGGTAGTTGCGGGAGCCACCGTGCAAGCGGGGGTACTCCCTGACAATCATGTTGGTTTTAGGGTTAAGCGATAGGGAGCGACTGTTGGCGAATATGAAGACATTGCCGTCAGGGAGGAGGTGGACGAAGGGGTATAAGTTGTTCTCGTCGAGGTCAGTCGTTTCCTTGAGGAATGGGAAGAAGGTGGCCTTGTTGTTCGGCACTCCGTTCACCGGTACAACCTCGTAACTATACGATTGCCGGCCACCAACAACAATGAAGCTACCATCTTCCAACTTCACCTGTGTTGCATACCTAATAATACAGTATATATATATAGAGTTGGTTAGTTAAATTACGTACATGCATGAAACAATACCAAACATCTAATAAATTGTAAATGTAATGTATACCATCTCCCATCTCCTAGTACATTAGGGGTATCCTCCCAGTCACAGGTATCACATGGCCTAATGAATCTCACAGATTTGCTTCCAGTAGTATAACCACCGGTGCTTACTATTCTACCATCAACCCCTAGTCCACCAGACGAGCACCATGGATCTGTGTTAATCTGCAATTTAATTCACATGATAAATTTTAGCATTCACAGACTGACTGATATAGCAAGTATATATGCTTAAAAATTATACTTATAAGGGTGATCTCAACTTAATTATTAGATAAGAAATTACGAACATTAAGAGGGCGAAGTTGTGCGGTGTCGATGTCATAGATGACGGCATGCGCCCAGCAATCGGGTTCCCTGGCCGGGGGTCTGATGGGGCAAGGCTTGCCATCGGCCAACTTAATGGTGGATGGGCCCAACACGGTGGAATCGAAGATTAAGGCCTTGTTATCGGTGGTCAACTGCATGTGCATGGCAGACACGCCGGAGCTAGCAGAGACGAGCTCCCATTTGCCAGCATAGTTGGTTTGTAGGTCATCTTTATGACCCTTAGCAGCCCTTTGATCAACAGGGTCCGCTCTCGCCTCTTCGTCTGAACCCCACTTTGTATCCAAATCATCGAAATTTTTTCCTACATTTCCAGCAAGACCTCCATCGTTTCCTTCAGATACAACTGGTGTTGCTGCATATATATTTAAGTGTATAATTTAGTTTTTTTTAATTTAAAAGAAAAACATGTAAAGAGTGGTTGATCAATTCTGGAAAATACTTACAGTCCTCAGTGGTGGGATGTTGGGGCTTGAACCCAGCAAGGAATTTTTCAAGATCGCCGCCAGTGCCGGAGCTGACATCTTTGAAACCTAGCTGGATCTGAATATTGGAGAATGCAGGGATGAATAGGAGAGGGAGAAAGAAGATAGTGACGATGAGGCGGGCGGCGGCCATAATTGTTATTTATTTATTTATTTTTCCTCCGATCCCCCCTCCCTAATTAAAGGATGGATGGGAAGGGAGTTTATTGGTTTTGGCTGTTCCCTATGATTCGAGGCATGGGTCTTTTATAGTGAGTGGAAATGCATGCATGCATTAGTTTGTTAAGGGCTACGTCAAACATGGTTGGTTGGATCATATTCCTCAACGGAAGCACCTTAATTTTCTCGGCTTCTTTTTCTATTTTCGACTAGGATTTCAGGTATTTTCCTTTTTAGGGTGGAAGGAGTCGAATGTGTTTCCTTGGGTAATTTCGTAATTAACCACATCTATCTTGTTTACTATCTTTTTATAGTAAAGCTGATATTATTACAAAAAACACAACGATTACATACCCAGTGGAAAAACAGGAGGAATTCTTTTTTTTTTATAAATCCAAGTGTCCCGTATATACAATGTAGCTTCTAGCATAACACGTAACCCAAAACAAAAAAAATGAGATATAAGTATACAAACAGTAATAAGAAAAAAAATAAAAAATTCAGCTTAAAAATAATAAAGACGCCAGACAAAAAGTTAACACAACTTGGTGAGGAGAGGACCGAATCTGATTCAACAATACTACGATTAAATCCTTAAGAAGAACCGAGACTCTTTCTAAGAAGAGCTAGCTAGCAGTAGCCCTACTCGAAAAGCAATATGAAATAAATTTATTGATAAATGTAAACTTACATTCCCCCTCAATTATATGGTAATGACAAGTAGGCAAGGCAATGCACTTAGAATTGCTCCAAGCATTTACAATACAAGTTGAAGACTGTTTCATAGTGAGACTCTTTAGGATTATTGAGAAATTGACTCAGATGCTGGACAGAATATGCAATATCTGGCCTCGTCATTGTCAAATACAATAACTTGCCAATCATTCTTCTATATGAACTAACATCACTCAACAAAGCATCACAAGAGTTAATCTTAAAATGGTCATCATAAGCAGCAGTAGTCAATTTCAAATTGTTTTCCATAGGATTTCTTAAAGGTTTACAGCCAGATAAGCCAACATCAGAAATAAGTTCAAGAGCATATTTGCGTTGATTTAAAATAATCCCTTTATCAGATCTAGCAACCTCAATTCCCAGAAAATATTTCAAATCTCCAAGATCTTTCATTTTAAAGTTATGCTCTAGAACAAATTTTAGCTCAGTAATCAACTTCATACTATTTCCAGAAATAAGCAAATCATCCACATAGACAAGTAAAATCACAATGTCTGTTCCACTAGTTTTGATAAACATAGAGTAGTCTGCCTTAGATTGAGAATAACCAGAAGAAACCAAAGCCTCAGTCAATTTTATGTTCCATTGTCTAGAAGCTTGTTTAAGCCCATATAAGGATTTTTGTAAATAACAGACAAGATTGCCATGTTTTTCAAAATCAGGTGGGACAGACATGTAAACTTTCTCAAAGAGATCACCTTGCAAAAACGCATTATTAACATCCATTTGAAAAATAGGCCAGTTATTGATAGAGGCTAAGGCAAGAACATTTCTAACTGTATTCATTTTAGCAACAGGAGAAAAGGTTTCATTGTAATCAATCCCAAATTTCTGTTTAAACCTTTAGCAACTAAACGTGCCTTATACCTTTCAATGCTGCCATCAGACTTATATTTAATCCTAAAAACCCATTTTGAACCTATAGCTGATTTACCTGAGGGGAGTGGAACCAATTTCCAAGTTTCATTTTCCTCCAAAGCAGTAACCTCACTTTGCATAGCATCCACCCAAAGAGGATCATTTGAGGCTTCCTCAAAGTTCCTAGGCTCAGACATCCTGGAAATAGAGGACAAGAAAGAACAGTAGGGACTAGACAACAAATGATAAGAAATGTGATTTTTATAGGATATTTGATCATATTAGAACTCATGTGGTAAGATTGTTGCCAAATAGGAGGTTTAACAGCTCTACCAGATCTGGTAGTTTTCACAACAGGATAATCTTTTGGAATACTGTCATCAGAAGTCTCAATGACCTCATCATTTGGATCAAAAGCAGAAATATCATGAACATCAGAAACATCAATAGTTTCATCATTTTTCCAAGAGAAAGAGCTATCATCATTATGGGAAGAAATTTGGACAGCAGGGTCAGACTTGTGCATAGTCTCAGAATTATTAGGCATATTAAAATCATAGACAACACTTGAGGGTGGTTGCTCAAAGAAAATGGGTAACAGATCTGGTTTGTAATTGGAAAAGGGAAATATGTTTTCCTTAAAAATCATATCCCTGCTAACAAAATATTTTTCATTGGATAAGTCAAATAATTTGTATCCCTTCTGAGTTTCAAAGTAGCCAAGAAAAATACTGGGGATGGCCCTAGAACTGAACTTGTCTGAAACCAACAGATTCTTTTCATAAGCTAAGCATCCAAAAACCATCAAATGTTTAACACAAACAGAAGACCCTTTAAAAACTTGTAAAGGATATTTCCCATTCAGAATAGGTGTAGGCATTAAATTGATCAAATAGCAAGCAGTGAGAATGCAATCACCGCAAAATTTGTTAGGAACATTGACTTGAAGTTTCAGGGCTCTTGCAACTTCCAAAAGGTGTCTATGCTTTCGTTCAACCATACCATTTTGTTGAGGAGTATAAGAGCAACTTGACTGATGTATGATGCCCATGTTTGAAAATAAAGAACGAACTTGCTCATTAAAAAATTCACCACCATTATCAGATCTGAAAAATTTTAATTCTAGTTTTAAATTGAGTTTCAATCATAGCAAGGAAGTTCTTTAAGATAACATATACATCAGACTTGAATTGCATAAGATAAACACAAGTGGTTCTGGAAAAGTCATCAACAAGAGTAAGAAAGAACCTTTTATTAATATGGGTTACAGAATGGTAGGGTCCCCATACATCAACATGAACAAGGTCAAAAATATTTTTTGCATTGGAATCAGATAAAGGAAAACTAGGTCTAGTAATCTTGGCATGTAGACAAATGGTGCAGTTATGAATGTGTGCATCTTTTATTTTCAAAGAATTAAGAGAATCAATGTAATGAATAGCTTTCACATAAGCATGTCCTAGCCTCATATGCCACAGACCAGGATCATTAGAGATAGAAGTATTCAAGCTAACAATCTTGGATTTATTACAAAAGGAATCAAAAAGGTAGAGTCCAGAATCAGCTCTGCCATTCACCAAGACCCTCCCACTTGAGAGGTCCTGTAAAATGACAACATTGGAAAAGAAAATAATAGAACAATTCAGATCCCTTGTGAGTTTTTGAACAGAAATTAAATTGTATTTGAAATCTGGAATATAAAGGACATTCTGAACTTTCTGGTTTTCAAACAAAGAAATGAGTGCAAATTCCAGAAACTTTACGATTCAGACCATTGGGTAATTGAACTTTAGGGCCATCAATAGTTTTAAAATTTTCAAGCCAATCAGCACGATTTGTCATATGATTAGTGGCACATGAGTCCAATATCCAATGATTTGAAACACTAGAAAGAGATATACCAGCAGTGTTAGCTTGAACAACATGAGAGGTAGAATCAGTAGAAACAGAGGAGCTGCCATGCCCCATAGTTTGCAAAAACTTTTCAAATTGCCTTTAGTAAAAGAAATCACAGGATCAGAAGGTAAAGAAGCACTGAGGTTAGAGTTCTGAGGCTCAACAGAGATGCTACCAATTCCAGATGAGGCAACATTCCCTTTTGGAGCAGAACCCTTTCCTTTCACAAAGTCTCTGTACTTAAAACAGTTATCCATAACATGCCCCTTCCTTTTGCAGTATTCACAGCCTTTAGCATAACATCTCTCAGCTAAGTGACCTTTCTTGTGGCAAAAGTCACATTCAAGGTTGGGGTTTTGAAAATGTTTGGGTTTATCACCATTGACATTGACATTAGCAGAGATGGGGTTGGAGTTAGAAGAAACATCAGAGGAAACCACACGATGACTCTCTTCCTGAATCAGCATACTGTAAACTTGGTTTACAGAGGGAAGAGGATCAAGCAAAAGCAGTTGGCTCCTTATAGCAGAAAAAGTATCATTCAACCCCATCAGAAAATTGAAAAGACGTTGATTGTCTTTGTGGTCAAGGTGTTTTTGAAAAGCTTCTCTAGAGATAAAAGGCAAGGCATAGATAGAGTCATATTCAGACCAGAGAAATTTGAGTTTGGTGAAAAAAGTGCTCACATCATCGAGACCTTGCCGGCAAAGAACAATATCTCTGTGCAATTGATAAGTTCTTGAGCCGTTTTTCTTATCAAATCTTGTTTTCAAATCAGTCCAAGCAAGATGAGCACAGGTTTGGTACATTATACTATTCGCAACATCACGAGAGACAAAACTCAGAATCCAGCCAAAAACAACAATATCACATCTAGTCCACAAATCACGCAGAGAATCATCAAAGCTATCACGAGTCAAACTACCATCAACAAATCCCAATTTATTCTTTCCATGCAGAGCAATAAACATAGCACGACTCCACATTGGATAATCATCAGAGTTGGTCAGTTTGGTCACGACGAAGCTAAGACTAGCATTGTCAGAAGGATGCAAGTAAAGAGGATGGTGTGCATGTACCTCAGGATAGGCAGAAAGCCCTATGATTCCCTTACCGGTTGCAGATTTGGAAGGATCTGAGAGAGCATTTCGGAGGATCAGAACCTGAGTTTTCACCAGCCATGGTAAGGGAAATCGTGCAAGACGTGAGGAAGACGAAGCGTCAGGAGCCAAAAATTGCAAGAAACGAACAGTCGCAGTTCGCGAATCACGAATCGCAAACAGCGAAAAAAGGATCCAGCGGAAACGGCGCAACCAAGATCGAAAGCACGGCGTGAAGATCGCCTGATTAGTGCTCTGATACCATGATAATTTCTGAATATGGTGATATGAGATTGGGAAAATGAATAGGTGAAACCCTAGAGAAATATTGCGCAGCGATTCGGGCTTCACAGAGGGGAGTTCCTTCATCTGGTCCCCTCTCCACACCAATCCTAAACTATATAAAGGGTCTCGTAAATAAACAATTACAAAAGAGTCCCCAAAGTAAAGAAGGAACACCCTAAAGCCCACAAAGAAAATAAAACTGACTAAAACACAAAGCAATCTGAATAAGGCCTAAGGCCCAGAAATAAAAGGCCAAGACTGAAAGCTTGGAACCCAAAGAGAATGGGCTGGAAAGCAGCCTAGCTCAAAATGGGTCGCACTCCTTATGTTCGGTCCACATTTCCTCAAATCGAAACGGTTTTGGTCCCTGAATGTAATTATAGGCTTGGACGATGATTATAGGGCTGTGGTTAGGGATGGCAACGGGGCGGGTCGGGGCGGGTTTTCACCGCCCCAGACCCGCCCCGCGGGTCGGTTTTGAAGACCCGGCCCCGGGTACATAAGCCTCCCGGGGCGGGTCAGTCGGGGCAAAAAATCCCGCGGGTCGACCCGCGGGGCCCCGACCCGACCCGAACGTGGTAGCTTTTTTGAAGTACCTGAACCTGAGCCGCTGTTGGAGCCGTGTCCGTTGCTGGTGTCTGAGCTGCTGCTGGAAGCCTGGAACCGTGTGTCTGTGCTGGTGCGGTGGTGCCTGAGCCGTGACCGTGAGCAACTTGCTGCGCTGGGGCCTGAGTCGTGCGTCTGTTGCTGCTGGTGACGTGAGTGGTGCCGAGTGCCGACCGGAGTGGAGGTGCAACTGGGAGGAGATGGACCAGAGCCTGCCGGATTAGTCTCACGGAGACGCTGGACCAGAGCTTGCCGGAGCTGCTGCCGCGTGCTTGACCAGAGCCTGCCGGAGCTGCTGCCGCGTGCTTGACCAGAGAGATGAAGGGGAGGAGATGGATTGGCGCCGGACTTCAAAATTGGAGATGAGCCGATGCTGCTGAGTGCTGACTGAGGCTCTTCTCAGTTTTCTTTAACCCTAAATATAAATTTAGTAATTACAGTTAGGTCCAAATATTTTAGATATGTCTATATTAACCCTAGTATAAGATAGAATGTTACATAAATATTAATAATTGATACTATGAGAATTCCGGGGCGGGTCCACGGGGCCCCGGAACACGAGACCCGGACCCGCCCCGCCCCGCCCCGCCCCGAACCCGACCCGCGGGTCGGCGGGTCAATTTGGGGTCGGGGCCCCGAGACCCGTTGCCATCCCTAGCTGTGGTCCGATCACACGGCAGGTTCATGGAATACTTGAGCTCTTGTTAAGTTAATTGATTTCCGGTTCTAACCGTTTCATTAAATCGGTCTAGTTGTGTCGAACCGATCTAGTTAATTCTAATCCTTCACGGTTGTTTCTTCATGTTTTTGTTGTTTCCTGATTTTCAGCAACTCCTAACAGATTCTTATGGCAGTGTTTAAGTGAATCCTGAACTGTAGATTTGCTGTTTCAGTTGCTCTATAAAAAAACTTGTGATCTGTCGATGTTAATCAATCGAATGAATGAAAGTATGATGGACAAAACGAAATATCTGAAATTGAGGTGTTGAGATTGTACACAGCATGCAGGAAGCAGAGAGAGATGAGAGAAAGCTTGATATAATATAAGTGGCAAAAGAATGAGGTATAGCATCATAAGCAATCAACCCTCTCCACTGGTGATTCTGGTATGAGGTGATTGTTGATGATGTTATAATCAATTTCGCCTTCTATATATAGATTCTTCAAGCCCTAGCTAGCTAGCTAGATAGTAGTTACTTAGTGATAATTAATTAAATGAGAAGTAGGTAGCTAGCAGAAGGGGTCTCCTTGTCCACGACAATTAGGTTGAGCCCAGTAGTGAGCTCCATTCACATGCTGATCGTTCCCAACCGGATGAACAACAGTGCATGAGATGGGGACTAGACACAGCCCTCTACTCCGAAGCTCCTTTTTCTCTTCTTCATCACAAACCTGCGCATCCACCCACATTAACTCATTCAAATTATTATGTATTTTAGTGTGTGTGTTCCTTATATATATAAATTAACAACTGCAATACATATAAATAAGTTTTTTACTATGATAATATATATTATTAATCATAATACATAGCAAGTAGAGGCGTTGCGATAAAGAAATTCATGTAATAAAGAATAACGACATAATATAATTCAAAACAGAAGAAATAGAAGATGACAACTAAGTACAAAATTAACTATCGTTTTCAATTACGGTACTAAGTTAGTCTTATAATATATATATATATATATACCTATATTATTTATTTATTTACGGTTAGATCTACCAACTTGTTAAGCCGAGCATGACATTAGTCGTTGACACCTCAATTGTATCTATATAACTCATTAACTTGAGAAGTCAAGAATGTAAATCAATACTTAGCCACTTAGAGTCATAGGTGGACCAATTTGGCCTATACAAACGTAACTTTAAACTTTTCATGCAATTTTATATCATACTATCAACAAAAATTAATTTAACCCTAGATGAATTTAAGTTAACAAAGTCTAAAGTTTATACTTGTTTTTACCTAAATTATTTATTTAACTACTAATTAGGTTGTTCAGAATAACATAATAGCTAAACTAATAGTTCGAGTCCATGCATATTGAACGAAGTAATATGTTATATGTAAGAGGTCAAACTTCAAGAACTATGTTTGACCTATATTTTGATATGTTATATTATTTGGCAAGTAACCGACCTACGTGATACAAAAATCTCAACACTTACCTGAATTTTGCACGGGTTAAGTACATATCATACTTTTGGGGTGACTCAAATTGATGGGTATATTGCATTTATATGTTAATAACAATTAATGTATCATGCCAATTAGATAAAAAATAAATTAAGGAATTTAACTAAATGTAAATTATGGTAATATTTATTAAGTATTAATTAAATTATATACAATGTTGATTGAATTCACAAACATAATAACTAAATTAATAGTTTGAATCCATAAATAATAAACGAAAGGTAACATGTTATTTGTAAGGTCAACTTTCAATAACCATGTTTGATCCATATTTTGATATGTTATATGAGTTGACAAATAACAGATTTATGTGATACAAAAATATCAACAAGCAGAATATCTTCCAATCAACGTGATATACTGAATGAAAAGCATGTCCTAAAAATTTACACAAATGAGTAAATTGGATTGAGTATTTAATAATTAAGTGCCGATTAAACGACATTAACAAAATAATTGAATGAATTTAAGTAAATGAAATTTTTAGTAATAGTAGTAAAGATAAATTTATATGTTTCACATATATATATAGTAAGACTAAACCGTCAATTGTATAAAATTATAAAAATCAGATATAAAATATTTTTTAATAAAAATGAAAAAGTGTAAAAGGTACTTATTGGAGTGAGGACCCATAGAAAGAAAGAAACATATACATTATTATTATGTCTTAAATTTCATTGCCTGTATATGGCGAAGAAAATTCGGTTGTGTACCTTGTGTTTGAGGTCTCTTGAATTCTTGCCCAAGTATGGCAAACTCAATGCCTGCATATATAAAACGGTGTGTGAGTACAATCTTTTTGGCTATAAAAATATTATTTAATTTATATATTACTCAAAAACAAAATAGCTTTTATTTGGTTACAGGTCATTGAAGTATATATATATATATATCACACCTTAGCTTAGCTAGTCCCACATAATAAGTGTTGGAATTTAAGAAATGAGCTTAAATTCAGTATAAAAAATATCAGTTTTCTAGTATAATAACTAATTATAAGATACATTTGGTTCAACTAATATATAAGAGCAGGTGTGAGGTATTACATTAGATGAAGTGTTGTCACCTTCAGTGAAATATTCTCCATAGTTTTCAGTGAGGGGAAGAAGACAATGAGAAAAATAAATGAATGAAACAAGAGAGGATAGGATAGGAGTAGGAGATGGTTATTAATTACCTCAATTTGAGTATGAAGGAATCTGATGTAGCCAGTGGCCTCTAACAAGACAGAAGCTGTGTCAGTCTGCAAAAAGAGAGCAACAACCATCACACCACATCCCTCCAAAACACTCATTCCCTTTTTCTGATACTATATCTATTATATACTTTGATGATTCTTCATTCTATATTTATTTATTTTACTTTAAACAAACCCTAACTGAACACAACAGTTAAAAAGCAAGCTTTCACCTTCTGCTACACAGAATATTTCTTTTTACAGGTGGGTCTTTTGGGAAAAGTTGAATATGAATGAATGATGCAAGAGAGTAACCTTCCTTTTTTGTAGTGAAAATATATATATATATATATAGTCACGTCATTCATATATATATAACATTTTCAATCGGTCTTTCAGGATGTTATGGATTGAGACCGCGTATCTATTGTTTTGGAATTTTGAACCTCAGTCAAATTCTAGCTATTAGTTATAGCTAGCTAGTAGTAGCAATGAAAGATGACCTCATTGAACTGATGGGCAATGATACTGACTAGATAGAGAACGGCCATCGTTTTAGTAGTACAACGGTGGACCAAGAAGGGCGTGCTAAGATTTGGACGACCCAAAATCTAGCCCTAGAATTATTGAATAGTTTTCTCGAGAAATAACATATCTGCTATTACATAATTTACAATAGAATTATTACATTTTTAATGCTTCATTGTCTTTTTAGTACCTCAAATTATTATTTTTATATGTCCCATCTATAAGGATTGTAGAAGTATGAATATTCAATTACGTATGACTTTATTCACCTAGATAGGAGTTCGCTTTGACCCGTACGTACCCATACAAACTCTGATCATTTAGTACTGTGGGAGATCATGTATAGCACGAGCCCAAACCAGCTCGAGCATCCTGGCTCACATCCTTGAGCAATAAAACTCTACATTGATGATGGCTCAATTAGTCGAGCTAGAGGGCTCTCCTTTGATCCGAGTGTCCGAGCCCATGTCTCCCAAACCAATTGAGCTTTCTAGTTCGACCAATTGATCAATGATCAATCTAGAGTTTTATCGCTCAAGGTGAGTTAGGTGGTTCGACCTGGCCTGGACTCATGCTATATATGTTCTCCCACATTAGGGGATCATGTCTAGCATGACCTCAGACCAATGCGAGTCCCCTAACTAGTTTAATTGAGCTATGCGTCATTTAATAATCACATTTCGAATGATTGAGTCGCCTAAAACTAAAAAAAAATGAGATATTAAAAAATCAATAATTAATAGTAATTGAGATACTAAAAATGTAATTTTCCGTTTATAATATGTGTCAGTGAAAAATTTCAATGCATGGAAGCATTAATAAGAAACGGTGAAATTTTTTTTTCGGTATCTTAAATGATATATCTATAATAATCTCCACTCATATCGAGATAAATAAGTAACTAAATTATTTTCTGTTCTTAAGAATGGAGTAGTATTTGAATCCGAGATTGTAAGTATTTTGGATTGTTACCTTTCCGAAGGGAGAAACGAGTTGATGAAGTGCTGCAATTCTGTCACCTAACTTCTCCTTCCTCACCTAGTGTTCACATCCAAAACAAGTGTAATTAACAATTTTGGTTGTTATAATGAGTATGACTAATAAGCTAATAATTAGTCTTGTTTATTGATTGATGGAGAATATATCATGCATAAATAATTAGTTTTGTTTATCATGTACGTGAAGAATAATGGTTCTTTAACTAGTAGACAACAGAGAAAGACAACCGACTCCGTGCCCCTTATGTCTGTGGTCGTGAGAGAGAGAGAGAGAGAGATCTAGAGAGAGAAAGAGAAAGAGAGAGAGAGACTTTGAAGGGAGACTGGGTTGAAGAAGACTGAAGTCTAGCTTTCTTCTGTGCCCCACCACCTCCATTGCTGTTACACTGTTAAAAGGGAAAACACCAAGAGAGCAATTCAGCAACGACTTGTAATTTTGTAACACTTCACATAATTTTTTTCGGTTTACAAAAAAAAAGGCTTCCTTTTTATAATATAATTATTATAATAAAAATAGTAAATTTAATATATGTATTCTTACAATGATTTCCATTAAAGAAAGCAAATTAAAGGAATTTTTTGCACAGCCCTTTTCTGGGTTTCAAAAACTGCATATCTAATTTATGCCGAAACCCTAGAAAGATAACAGTGATATTGATAATGATATTAACTAGCAAGTGGGGCTGATTAAACTTTACTAAAACCTTACAGTAAAATTGCTCTGATGACACAACCTTTACCATATACAAAAATAGAAATATTTCTATATATACTTTACTCATCAACATACCTCCGGAGATCGATTCGTCGGTGGATGCCTTGCATTCGGCTTGCTAGTCGTCGAGAAATTCACTGTCCCATAACTAGTAATGCAAGATTTTGGTGATGAACTAAGAGAAGACCAATTTTTTGTCTGTGCAGCTTCTTGATCATGATTTGGGTGGCCATACAATAAGTAGTTGTTTGTTGAATTGATCTCTAATTGCTTTGGAAACTCCACAACATGTAGTTGTTGAGCTTGTTCAAAGAGTACTTGCTCTTGCCATGTCTTCACCCTCTTTGCTTGGGAATTACTAATTCCACTCTTCTGATCTACTTCTTCATCTTCTTCAATAACCAATCCACCTCTATAGATATGAAATATAGATAAACCAGACACATATTAAAAGGTTTCAGAAATTCAAAAAGAAGAGAGAAAATTTTCTTTTATTTAAATGAATATCATGTTTTTTACCAAATAAATAGGAAAGGAAAAGAAAGAGAGATGATGACCTGAGAAGTTGAGTCCATGATTGTTGAAGGTCCTCCTGGTTATGAAGATCGGGCCAACCAGTAGAACAAGGTGGAGAGGAAGGGAATGGAGGAAGAAAATTAGAAGAGTAATTATTAGATGGGGGGATTACTAATTCTGCTGCCCTCACCCCATTTGTGTAACACGGCCACCAGCTAGGGTTTCCCGCCGCCATTATCTGTTGCTGCACCGGCGAACTGTGCAACACACCTCTGTTCATCTCCTCCACGGAAAGAAGAAGAAGAAGAAGATAGCTTACTCTATCTTCTCTCTCTAGTCCCTTTCTTAAACTGGCTTTACTTCTTTGTCTGTGCTTCTTCTTCTTCTTCCTTTTTTTTTTTTTTTTTTTTTGCTTAATCTCGTCAAGCAGGGTGATGGGCAACTTGAGGAAAGGTTACACTCAATATATATAAAGTTGTAGCTGGATATATATATCTAACTTAAAGTTTAGACTAATCCTTTCCTGTATTAATTAAGATAATAATTAATTAGCTCGATATTATTGGAAAGCCGACGCCATACGACAATCAATAGAATCAATCATTATTATTCCCCATCGTTTATTGCATGCTGAAAATAGAGGAATGTTGATTTCATTTGGATAATCCGACAATTAATGGCCATACAATGCAATTCAAATAAAGTAATCCTGATCGTGTACTTATAAAGTTATAGGATAATAATAACTATATTATTATTATATATATAATACTCTAGGGAAAACAATATACATGTTTCTCGAACTTTACTAATTTTACTATTACTGTCATTGAACTTTATTTTTTTCTATTGATATACTTGGACTCGTCAAATCCATTATGTTATAGTCCCATCGTTAAATTTTACTGTTAACTGTGGGTGATTAGACGCTGATTTAGCAAAAAATATTGATGTGCTAACATGACATATTTAGGTTCACATCGTATTTTTTAATATATATCAATAATTAAAAAAATAAATAAATGAATAAATAAAGAAAAAATAAAAGAAAATAAAAAAAAACATGAAAATGAAAGGCACTAAACATGATGTGGCCAAAACTATGACACGCCAACTTGTCCATGTCAATATTTTTTGCTTAATCAACATCTAATCACCCACAATTAACAGTAAAATTTAACACGGGACTAAAAGAGAATGATTTTGACGAGTTCAAGTACATCAATAGAAAAAAATTAAGTTCAAGGACAGAAACAGAAAAATGAGTAAAGTTCGAGGATCATTTATGTTGTTTTCCCAATACTCTACATGAACTTTGACATAAATTACAATTCTTTATTCAAATTTAATTTTTTAGAATTAGTTGTCTAAACTTTCAATTTACGAGCAAATTTCTACATCAGTTATAATTTCAACGAATATGGTAGAAATGAAGCGCCAGACACATTAATTTTTTTTTTTTGTGTTTCCAAGATGGATACGTTAAGAAATTTAAAGGATTGCAGCAAAATACTTTCAATTAGACGCTCAATCGAAAGATATTGTAGGTGGATGTCAAATTGAGCGTTCAATTGAAGATATTTATTTTAATATTTTCAAGTTATTTCCGAACACGTCTTGTGTACACATTAAAAGACTCCACGTGGCTGAACATGCTCATTTAATGTCCAATTCGAAAGGAATTGTAACAGATGTAACAATTTACTAAGAACTTACACATTTCGGTAGTCAATTTTAAAAAATTAGAGATCAAATAGCAATTTATAATTATGTCAAATTCCAGGTAGGGATTTGATTCTTAACCTTATATGTAATATATATGTCTGTGTGTATATTGTGGTCTAGTTCAGTAGGGGTCATTTTGTGATATATTTTAAGTTATAGGATGACATAGTAATTTCTTATATTTAGTTAATTAACTAGGGGAAATATCGCCCTTAAGTATATTGTCGGACAATATATTGTGTAATTACGCAATTTATAAAATTCGAGAATCAAATTGCAATATTTTGAAAATACATGGACTTATTTGTAATTAGATAAGTTTCAACAACTTACTTGTAATAAAGCCAATTAACGTGTATAACATATAACATACCGAAATTGTACAGAAAAATCGATAGAAACAATACTGATTTTCAAAACTGAGACTAGTGCGGATCAGTGCCTCTTTCAGTCAATTTCACCACACATCACCCTTAGACTGTGTAACAAAGTTTATCACCTCTCAGGATACAATAGTGTCATTGAATTGAACCCAGCAATAAATTCGTTCAACCGGACCCAACTTATACCTGAATTCAAACATAAATAAGAAAGCCAACGACAACGACCATATATTAATTCAAGAAATTAATTAAAATAATCAAGAGATAAAACCTGAATGATTTTTCACATAGATCGCAGACGCATCTCGTCTAGAAGAACATACACATAAGAAGGCATGACAGCAGAATAGAACTCATAGCAAAAAAAAAAATATATATATATATATGGAGAGCACCTCTAGTGTATTGGATCCTACTTGTAGATTCCTTGAGGAAACCAGATTCTTTACAATGAAGGAGGAAATCCCCTTAAATGGGATGTAGATTAGGGTGGTAATAGTGCATTAAGCAATATGGTACAAGTTATCTACAATTTCCATTAAAAAGCTAATGGACATAAGTAATAAAACTTAAAAATTAGTCCATAGTCCAACAAACCCCAGTTGAGTGGAACTTGAAAAGCTAGTAGTACCTCTATACAAGATGTTTGAGTTCATATGTCAATACCTGCCATGATAGGTAGATTTTGCCCTTTGAACCATCATTTTTTAAATTACACCGACTTTATTAGCAGATCCATGAACCGACTTCGGTTAGCTTAAATGTCAATATAACTCACACATATATTTTTATAGTTCGGTTCATACCTTAATGTCCGTTATCACCCTAGATATTGTCTGGTTCTATAAGCGTTCATAAGATTTGGTCCCTTAACAATTCCTTTCGAAGCGGTCCACCTTTTCACTCGTAGAGGTGATTCTTGATATCACGATTTCCATCGTGACTCCGAGTTAATATTAGAGTTTCCATCAGGACTCTGAAATTCCTTATGAATCATTAAAAGATTACGTTTAACTTCAACTCATTTTATCACTATTTCACATAATATGAACGAGCTCATCTGTAAAGACATCCACATTGATCCACTCACTCTTGTGATTAGGTTGTCACATTGAACCTAAATGTTGGGATCTCCAGACAACTAGGTTTAGCTTTCATTATCAGTAGTGTTTACTTCACGGGCGTAATCTCATTCCTTACGTAGTAGAACACAATAAGTCTAATTGAGAGAAACCGTTTATTGGAGTTAATAATATGTCTATGAAGTATACGTCTAGAATTTACACTGTACATGTTATAGAGTGCCATACAAAATACAGATTGATTATCGAAGTTATGCATCAAGGTCCTTAGACTGCCATAGTCCTCAGACTACAATTTTCTGCAGTAATATGTTTTGTCAATCCAATATTTATATTCAGGTTGATTCTGTCGGTTAACGGATTTGCAAAGTGTTCCACTTGCTAACTTTTAACAAATGTTTTCAGGCAAAAAAGGGGGGGGGGGGGGGGGGGGGGTTCACCACTTATTTTATTTTTAAACCACTTCCCCTATACAGAATCTTTCTAACTCTTATTGATTTGTATTAAACTAAACACCAATATAAGAATTTAGCACAGGTTTTGACTAACTTGTAAAATTCTCTATGAAATAGTAATGTCATTTCTCTTTTTCGGCACACCCTACCAGTGCTTATAAGCCCAAATTTTATGGTGGATCTGATATACCATTGTTTACATGATTTTCATAATAAGACTTCACATTCACAAATCAATTCGTGTAATCATATATCCAATTAATATCGCTATGAACTTCAATAAATATTGGATATATATTATAATACATCATATAGTTGCGAGCACGTCTCAGGTATCAGAGTAATCTGGTTATCCTGTTTCAGTGAACTGCAGTTGAGTTACTTGTATATTTTTTCAACACACATACGGTGTGTGCAATATTCAATTTTATACATGTATCAAGTACATAACACTCTCAACGATCATAGCACACTCTATTAAAGTGACATTGTCAACTTTATTATATTATTCAAGAAATATATGGTCATATCTATATTAGTGCAGATTTTTTTTCCTTGTCATCTTTGTTGACTATTTCAACATCTTATCTATATGGTGAGTCTGGCTTACAAAAATTCATTATAATATTTTCACAGTATTTAATCCAAAGATCACATCAACAAAACTCATATCTTTTCAAATCTCAAACTCAACACTTTTGGTGGAGCCCGGATAACACCAAGAAAGGAATTCATTGGTTACCATGGGAAATGTTGTGCAAATCAATGCATGAAAGGGGACTGGGATTCCGCGATACTCAAGCTTTCAACCTTGCTTTACTCTCTAAGCAAGCGGCTAGAATAATCACAGACAAGGATTCATTGTGGATAAAATGCATGAAGCAGAAGTACCTGAGAAACAAGACATTTTTTAACGCCAAAGCACAACAATACAACTCCCTGGTTTGGCGGACTCTCCTCAAAATGCAGAAGTTCCTTATGCAAGGTGCCAGATGGCATGTTGGTAACGGGCATTCCATGAACTTTTGGACTGACCCATAGGTACCCAACATGGGACTACTGAAGGACTGGGTTCCGCTTTCCCCCTCCCCCCGTGCAAAAAAGTGAGTCAATTCATTTCGAACGGCCGCTGGATAATAGACCAAGTGTCCACCATCCTCCCAACCGTCATTTCCACAACAATTTCCACTTTAGATCTCCCCCTCTTCGATACGACAAACATGTTCCTATGGCTCTACAGTGAAACCGAAATTTACACTGTTAAAACTGGGTATCACTTCATTTACTCCTGCCTTCACCCCAAGGCAGAAAGAGGTTCGTCGGCCGCCACCACGATCGCCAGTACATCCTTTTGGAAGAAACTATGGAAATCAAAGTTGCCTCCAAAAATACGTAGGTTCATTTGGAAGGGCTGCACAGACGAATTCCCTCATTTAATATGAAGTGCCACCTTTGCACTGAAGCAAACGAAACTTGGGATCACGTCATGTGGAACTATCAGTTCGCAAAAAGAGTGTGGTTAAGATCAAATTTCGGAATACTTTCAGCCAATTCACTAGCCAAAACAGTGAAGGATTGGCTCTCAGGGAAGGACCCAAGAATGCCTTTCCCAGGGCCGGAGATTGAATTGTTCAATCAGAAGTGTCTGATTTTGTGGGGGATATGGTTAGAGAGAAACACAGTCATTTTTAGGAATAGATTACCATCGTCTCAATCTGTATTTAATTTCATACGCTTGTCTTTTAATGATTTTTCTAACTTGTTGAAGTTGAATCAAATTACAGGCGCCCGACTCTTAGGCGTCACACCATCCGTGAGACGAAGAAGCACAACCTCGGCATACACTATTCCCACCATTGTATGCGACGGGGCAGTCAGACGCAGTACTAATACCTTATATGGGGCCGCAATTTTACTAAATGAGAGTGGGAATATCTCGGCGGTCTCCATAGAATCGGCTTTTGGTGAAGATCCCCTACTAGCGGAAGGATTAGCTTGTCGGGCAGGACTTCTGTTAGCAAGAAGCTCAAAACGAGTGGCGCATACCTTATTCACAGACTCGACAGCTAAAACAGATATCTTCCTCCTCTACTTGCTGTATTCCTTCTTTTTTTGGGGTTGTTTATGATATTAGACTTCTTACTACTTTAATTTCTGTTGTAATCAAAGTTGTACCGCGAGTACGGGTTAGCCGGGCTCATGACATCGTTTCTTTTGCGGCTACGACCGGTGTAACAGGATCTTGGTTTGCCCCCGATCTCCCAGACTTTATTAGGAGATCGTAGGCTATTTACTGCTTTATATATAATTCAAATAACTTTTAACCAAAAAAAAACTCAACAATTTTTTTTGTGGACAACACTACATTAACGTTACTTATAATGGTAAGGATATATCATCAGCGTAAAAAACAGAGAATGACATTAATTCATCAATTTATTCTATGTAGATGCATTCATCACAAATATTTATTTTAAACCTTCACATGAAGACATCATTGAACAATGTATGTTTCAGATTAAACAATGATTTGACTAGCTTTCTTTTCTGCATAGAATTCTTCAACTAGATTTTCATTAAAGAAAGCTGAATACACATCCATTTGATGTATTTCAAAATTTCCTAGTGCCGCATTGTATCATACATTACGTTTCTTATCACATAAGAATATGTGTCAAATAACGTATCATTTAATTGTAAGGCTATATCACAAGTCTTTCTCCGTATTTATCATTTTATCCATTTGCAATCAATTTCCGATTGAAAATACACTAGAATCCTATTGATACGTTCACAGAAGGAAGATCCAGTATCTTCCAAGTATTATATTGCTGGGTAGATTCAATTTTACTATTGACTGCCTCTTTCCATAGAGAACCTTCTGCAGAATTTAAGACTTCTTAGAAGGTCTGAGACTCAACTTCTATCATACATGCCATAAAAACTAGACCATCAGATTAAACAATCATATTTTTCATCGGGCCTGACCTTGGGTCTCAACTTCAGTATCGAGTTGAACAACTTCACCATGTTCTTGGTCTTGACTATTTTCTACAAATAGTCTTTAAATCTCGTCTCGAAGAACTTGTTTATCCCCTATACTTAGCAGTAAATACATTCTCAAAGTGTTTTTTTTTGTCTATATCCAAAATAATCGAATCATGCATAATACACCGATAAACATTAATATTTTGCACACATCCTATGAAAATGCAATCAATAGTTATCATTCACATTTTAACTTTTAGCTACGGAGGTATGAAAACCTTCGCCAAATACCTCTACACGTGAAGCTAAAATTTTTTATTTTTATTTTACGGAGTATCTTGTTTACAAGATAATTGCTAATTAGAATAGCTTCCTCCTCATATTTTGGAGTTACTCAGAAATAATAAACATTGAGTTCATCATCTCCTTAAATGATTCTTTTCGTACTGTAACCCTTCCCAACTAAGGTGAGTACGACACAACTGTAAGCATATGGTGTTAGGCGTCGTAAATGGAAGCCTATTATATGTATATGTTACCTAAGTTAACTGGGTACATGTCACATTAGGACATTGGGCCAGACCCAAATCCCAATTGACATGAGAGGCCCAAAATATGAGCCTCCGTATATATAGGCCGGCCGAATATTAGTGAAGGGTGAAGTGGACTTTTGTCCACTTTACTCCTCCTATATATATGGGGTGTTAGGGGTTTTACTAGGTTAATCCTTAATCCTTCCTTGGAGTGTTTTAGAGAGAATGACCCTCCCCCCAAAACACCCACTTCGGCCGAACCTCAGATACACCAAGGGTGTGCCAATTTGTCTTCGAGCAAACACTCCTGAGATCCATCATCTGCCAAGAATCGATATGAGGCTTTGCTGTGGAGATTATACCGCGTAGGGCTTCGTTCAAAAGAACCTCTACGGGTGCCGACCGGAGAATCCCAAACTCCCTTCTGCAAATATCCTGGGACTACGGACTACTTGTGAGGTATGTGCGAATCTTCCGCTGCGTAATTTCGATTACTAGCATGTACCATGTTTATAGTATCCGTAGTGATTACTCCCCGTAATCTAACAATGGTATCAGAGCCAGGTTAGGAGTTCATGATTTTGAAAATTTAAAATTTGGAACGAAAATTTTAATGTGAAAGTTTTAAAATTTTCGAATTTTTTTAAAGGTGGTCCGAAATTTTCATGATGTTCTTAGGAAATTTGATTTTCATGATCTTCAAGAAAAATGTGATATTTATCAAAATCGAACATTGGATTGTAGATCTTATTAAAATTTGATCTTGAAATTTGACCACTTGTTTCCAATTTAGTTTTTATTTCGGACCCTAAAATAACAAGGTAAATTTTTTTTTTTTAATTTCTTAGGCTCCAAGAAAGCTAATTTCGGCCGCAATTAATTATTATATTATTTACCATATTTTAATTTTTATTGTAGGTAACAATATATCTATAATTGGAAACATAAGGATAGATTCACATTAATATATAGAAATATATATATAACTATCAATATATCCAAATATTTAATAGGGTTAAATATATTATTGATAGATTTAGTTTCCTAAAAGATTGAGAAAATATATTGTCAGTATATGTGTTTTCCTATTTAAGATATTGACAATAAATAACATATATATTTATATGTTTTGACCAAATTTTACATATATATTATATTGTTGATTGATTTAATCTTAAGGATAGAATCTTGGCAATCAATATATATATGTTATAATATTGGCCGAAATATATATATATATTTAATATATGAAATTATTTTATATAGTTAATGTTACTTGGTGGCTAAGTTAAATATTTTTAATGGACTTCAAAACCCTACTTAGGCCACAAGTAAATATTTCGGCCCAATCCTTTTGGTTTTAATTATTGGGCCGGTCCAATATGTCAAACCGGGATGAATAAAACTGAACCGTATTTTCTCAATCGGCTCGACCTAATCGGTTCGGGTCGGACCAGGGTAACTAAGTGGATCTAACCGAACCGGTTTTGTGTGTTAAATCGAACCGAACCCTATTTTATTGGACTGGTTCGGACCGAACTAGATTTTTGAAATTAAAACCGGACCGAACCGAACCAGATCTTATATCGGACCGGACCTGAACCGGAATTTCTGGACCGAACCGGACCGAAATTGACTGAACCGAACCGATTTTTTAAAACTGAATTAAAGTCAATTAAAATAGGGAGGTCGAGTTTTAAAATCCAAATTTTTTTAACCTTAAAATGGCTTACACAGTGCTCAAGGGTTGATAACCTTTATGCCTTGTTTCGATTATGGTGATGGATCTCGGAGATACATGTTTTTGGGACTGGATTAATTAGTTGGCTGAATTGCAATTGTTTATTATTCAATATATATATATTTATGCATGATTAGAAATGTTATCTTGACTGAGTCAATCTAGCTGGATATTGCATATTGGGGGCGGAGCCCTGGTTAAATATATGGTTTGCGACCTAAGATAGACATGCTCTGATGGTTGGAAATGCCTAGCACTCATGTCTAGAATGTTGCGTAATTGAATATAAGCATGATTGCAGATCAACCCCTAATGTTTAAATTATTTTAAAATCGAAAACCAGTCGCCAAATATGTATGATTGATGTGAATGTTTCATGTTTGACACGTATGCTAGAATGTTGAGGATGTAGCCGCATTTGATAATTTACTTGGAAGTAGAATTATATATGCAAGCATGAGTTCCTCGGAACATTAGACGCATGACGCATAAGCATGAGTGTGGTTTGTGTGATGAATGTTACTGGCGTATGATAATTTACATGGATGGTAGAATTATATATGCATGAGTGAATTCATCGGAATATTTTCCAAAATAAAAAGGGCCTTGGGAAAGTCAAGATCGGGTATGCTTGTTTTAAAATCCACGTTCCGGTAATTTTCTATTAAAACCGTTTTAAAAGATTGATCTATTGGATAGAAGACGACGGTAATGTGAACTCTTTCACAACCATCCTCCATTAGTTTACTAGTGGTCGGTTGGTTCAGATGAATGAGGAATCGTTACTTATCGCATTCTATCTTAATAGATATATGTTGTATGCAATTCTTTCTCAAAATGTTATTGTCTCCCTGATTTTGCGTGATTATCAATGTGTTAGTTTTCATGGCTGAACCGATACAGTTCTACGAACCTCGCAACCTGGACGGCATGGATTATAATGCATGGAGAGATAATGTTATGGAGCTCCTGATCGCTGCGGATCTTAACAATCAAGTCAATCCGAAAGCGAAAAGGATAAGCCTGGACGAATATGGAAACCCGCATGAGAGCAACAACAAGAAAAGGTTGAGGAAGGATCATTATGCACGAGTATTAATTCTCTCGCAACTGTAAAATGAAGTAGAATGAGAGTTTATAAAACTCAGCGCACTGCATCTTTGGTGTGTATATACCTTCGCTTCGATAAGGGTAAGGCCGCTAAAGCACGAGCCTTAATGGCAGAATACTACAGTATTCTATGCAGTGATGACGGTGTAATAGCCTTTCATGATCCCGCTGACGAGTTAGACGTATGGACAAGAGCTCGGAAAGTAATGAGGATGTTTCCTCTTTTATGGTTTGTTGACGAAAAAGGGCTCACGCGTCTGATAACATCGATTAAGACGACAATAGACCTATTCGAAGCAGATCATAAAGAAGGAAACTTTCCGCAAGAACCCGAGGCATTCGATGACAGATTCATAGGTATGCTAAAATGTTTGGCAACCCTCGGCAACAAAAGGTCCAAACGATGATCCGGTGTGATAACCACCATGATATCAGTACCTTCACGGTACAACTCGGTTAAGGCGACCTGTCAATCATTCTTCTTCATGATTGCTTCAAGTTTGAGATCTGAGACCCCAATATTGTTTATGTTGGTTTTCCTATTGTTCATTTTTTTGTTTGAGTTCCTGTTATTATTGTTTCGGATTCATTGAATAAAGTAGTCACCATTCGATTCGAAATGAGTTCCGCTTATCAAGATTATGTTGGATTACGGGGACGTAATACTACAGAATGCTAAACGTGTACTAGCAAGAAATCTAATCTACGCAGTGGAATTAGTACACATACATTTTAGCTTTCCTGCCCAAGAACGATGTGGATGGAGTTCTGAACCTCCGGTCGGAACCACGTGCAAGTTCTTCGTTAGAAGAAGTCTCATGCGATGTAGCTCCACAATAAGACCTTTGATCGATTCTTCAACAGAGATGGAAGCTCAGACCAGATGTGATGGTGCCGCAATTTTAACTAAGGGAAACAAGTGTTCTCAATGGAGATCCTTGTTATTATGAATTAGTGAATAAACCATCAGCAGACACCCCTATATATAGTATTGGTGGAGTTGCCAAAAGGCAACTCCAACCAATGTGGTATAGGGTAGCCGGCTGAACTATGCATGTTAAGGGGGAGGCCCATTTTGGGCTTCCCTTGTCAATTACTAATTGGGTTTGGCCCAATTAGCCCAAATTGACAATTACCTAATTAATTTAGTTAATTCCCTTAATTAACGGGCTCCTATTACGGCGCCACGTCACCATATGCTAACAGCTCCCACTCGCCGGAATGGGAGGGTGCTCGTTAATCTTTACGGTTACGCAATAGTATCAACATCTCAGTTTTCAGTCTCCGTCTCCAAATAGTTCATACGAGGCTTGCCGTGCGACCGGCGGATACGATGGGCATCGTGCTACTCATCTGTTAGGAGTATTGTAGCGCCCGCAGAACGTTGATTCCCTTTCATGAACCAAACCTGTTTGAAATAAAACTATGTACCGCACTATATCCTTGGTCAACTGTTAATTCTCCAATTGCCCAGTTTTCCACATAGGAATACTTCTCCAGGGCATCCGTACAAGTGTTCACAACCTTCAACTAATATCCGGTTGGCGGCCACCTGGTGAACACGAGAGTCGGTGAACTAAAGGTGAACTTGACCATCCCCATCGCTTATACCCTTAGTCTGAGTCAACCGGTTTCAAGACGTGGTCACTTGGCCGTTTTCTTTGGCACTACGCTCGTACACCGGGAAACGAGCATTGAGCCAGACCTTTGGTATAAGTTCTGAGTCCATGATGATAATTTGGGTGCCTCTTCGTAAAAAAATATATTTAATATGCTCCAACTCTTTTCAAGAGACGGTGCTTGTGGTGAGAGGGTAATTACGTCCCTTAATATTTTGTGATATATTTTTAATCATACAGATATAATTATTATCGATTTAACCTTTTAGAATTTATATTTATTCTTAATTTTTTTAATCTACTTGAAGTTTTACCAAAATCTGAACAAAAATAAATATGGCTTCGTCAATAAAGCAAACTACAACACATGTTAATTTGTTCTCTCGAACTGTCAATATCTATCATTAATTAACCAACCTTAACTAATTCCTTGGGGCTCCCGTTACATGCATGTACACAGGAAGAGAAGTATGACAAAACGTACAATTATTTGCGCATTCAATTCTACCGACAAAACGAGCTAACAAATTTCAACATTCTTGGCCTAGGGTTTCATATATATTCCCTTAGGTATATAGGTTACGTTGTTCCTATAAAAAAGAATTTTAATTAATTATTATTATATTATTAAAGCACAAAAGAACAAGGAAACCCTTAAATCCCGAGCTATTTGATTAACTTTTCTGGACTGAATAATGTTGTCACGGGAAAATTAAAAAAGTTTTGTTGAACGATAGACTTCATAATATCTTTATTCTCAGATATGGTAGCAAAATTAATACAAAGTCTATATAAGTAAAATTATATATACACATTTGTTTGATCTTGATCTCGATATCTCCTTGAAATGGCTCGAGGTCGTCTCGGTTGTGCTTACTTCTCGTCTCCGCCTTCTTTTCTCCTTTGTAGACCTGCAAAAGGCACCGAGGGTCCCGATAAGCCCTCTCCGATACTTAAGTAAGATTCGGTTTTAGAGAGATAAAGTAAGTGATGGATCAAGCTCTTCGGGGCTCCGCTCTTGGCAGCCTTGCGTCGAGTCGTGTTCCTTCATCTTCATGTTACGCTCTTTCGATCCTTTCCAAGCTTACCTGCACAAGGGGTAAGCCGGGGGGGGGGGGGGGGTGTGTGTGTGTATCCGGCGAACCCTCTCCGATGCCTAAATAAGAGTTCATTTTTAGAGAGATAAAGTTAGAGAGAAGCCAGAGCCTCGAGGTTAAAACCAGAGATCAAGTTATAAATGAAGGGTATAGGGTCCTATTTATAGATTTTGAGATTTTGGCACCAGATGGGCCCATATTTACGGGTGGGACCCGTATAAAAAGTATTACGAATATGCCATGCGTGTAACCCGGGTGTCAATCACCCGGGCGTCGGGGGCCAGACGCGGGACGCGCCGGCCCCGTTAACACCGGATTGGTCCGGTGTTTTGACACCGGACTAGTCCGGTATTGTGGTACCGGACTAGTCCGTTCGAACTAGTCTGGTGTTGTGACACCGGACTAGTCTGGTCCCATCTGTCCGGGCTAGTTCGGTGTTTTTAGCACCGGACTAGTCCGTTTCAGGAGGACTAGCGCGTCATTTCAAAGGGTCTCGGCCACTTACCATGTTTGCGTCGACGGTGCGACCGTGTCGAGCCTTAATGAGGTCCAATCAGGTGTATATCCATCATTTGCCCCCGAGTCACGCATTAGTTTTACCTTTACTTGACTCTATTTATTACAAGGATGCACGCCCGATTGTATCCCGGCTTTATTTTTACCTCTTGTAATGAGTCTGTTGCTGTTGGCGCGTGTTGTTCGACGGTCATTCTTTCCGTGCTAGGAGGGTGTTCAACCTATGTAATTGTTATGAGAATAGATAGAAAATTCACTCAAGTATGGGGTAAGTCATAAATGTGTTAGCGCATACAATTTCATGAATGCAATCATAGACATGGATCATACGTGTTTGTTGGTAATAACTTATGCAAGTGAAATCGAGTATGTCAACATGGGTACGTGCATATGTATGTAATAGAACATATATGGGTAAATTATTGTATGTCATGCGATGTGTATACACATGTAGTAAATTGTCTCTCATTGTGCAAGTGAGTATACACATGTAGTAAATATGGAAAAAAAATTCTAAGCGCATATCAATGGCAGTGTTAACTCATATGGATGTCACCATGAAGTGATGAAAAAATTTCTAAGTGTTTGACAACACTAGCATTGATGCCTATGGATGCAACAATGGTCAGACACGGATCTACCTTAGGTCTAGTAGGAGCACTTGCCCCCACTGACCTCGATAGAACTTCTATAATATGTAAGTAATTTTTAAATTAAGTGGTCTTAATTTTACCCCATCTGAAATACACATGTTTGCACACAAGTTTCCTATGTGGGCTTCTTCTCGGCCTTCTCCTTTGTAGGCTTCTTCTTCCCGGACTTCTACTTCATGGGCTCCTTTCTTCTTGGATCCTCGCTTCCTCTCCTTGGGTACCTGCAAATGGGCACCGGGGGGGGGGGGGGGGGGGGGTCCCGGTAAGTTCACTCCGAAGCTTAAGCGAGTATGAGCTTTAGAGAGAGATAGTGAGCTTAGAGAGAGAGAGAGAGTTAGAGATTACCTTCAAATGAGGAGAGGAGGTCTCTATTTATAGAGTTCCTATTGAACCGCCCCGGTTCCAGTGGTTTCCTGGTCCGGTTGTGGTAGTTTCGTAATATAAGTTGGCCTTGACCGTAAATAAGGTGCATTTGACCCCGGTACGACCGTAGATATGTTTAACATGTTTAAGTGTGTGGGAATGGCCTTCAAGGGCGAGCCCCGGGCGAAATATCGTCCGGGGGTAGGGGTCCGGGCGAGGGAACTTGTCCGGACGGAGGGGGGGGGGGGTACTCGGAGGGGTACCCCTAATACCTTGTTCGGGTAACCCAAGCAAGGATCCCTTGTTTGGTTTTCCCCCGAGTGGTTTATCCACTTGGGGCCTTCCCGAGTGGTTTTCGCCATTCGGGGTGTTTTCTGGGCCTACGTGCTAGGCCTCGGGTGTGTAAGCATATGGTGATGGGCGCCGTAAATGGAAGCCCATTATATGTATAAGTTACCTAAGACAATTGGGTAAATGTCACATTAGGACATTGGGCCAGACCCAAATCCCAATTGACAAAAGTCCACTTTGCCCACCTCATAACTTAGGCACTAAGTTATTGATTACGGCCGAATATGCTAGGTATATTGTTTACCATATTTTAGTTTTTATTCAAGGTAACAATATATCTATAATTGGAAACATAAGGATAGATTCACATTAATATATATATATATATATATATATATATATATATATATATATATATAACTTACAATATATCTAAATATTTAATAGGGTTTGATAGATTTAGTTGCCTAAAAGATTGAGAAAATATATTGTCAGTATATGTGTTTCCCTATTTAAGATATTGACAATAAATATAATATATATTTATAAATAGTGCCGAATTTTACATATATATATATTGTTGATTGATTTAGTCTTAAAGATAAAATTTTGGCAATAAATATATATATGTTTAGTTTTGGCCGAATTATATATATATATATAGGAAATTATTTTATATAATTAATGTTACTTGGTGGCTAAGTTAAATTTTTTAGTGGACTTCAAAACCCTACTTAGCTCACAAGTAAACATTTCAGCCCAAACCCTTTTAATTTAATAATTGGGCCGGTACAATATGTCAAACCGGGACGCATTGAATCGAACCAGGTTTTCTTAATCGGTTTGACCTAGTCGGGTCGGGTCGGACCGGGGTAACTAACTGGATCTAAACGAACCGGTTTTGAGTGTTGAACCGAACCATATTTTATTGGACCGATTCGGTCCGAACCATATTTTGAAAATAAAACCGGACCGGACAGAACCAAATTTTACTGAACCGGACCCGAACCAGATTTTTCTGGACCGAACCAAGACCTAAATTGATTGAACCGAACCGAATTTTCAAAACCGAATTCAAGTCAATTAAAATAGGGTGGTCAAGTTTTAAATTCCAAATTTTTTGAATCTCAAATGGCCTACACAGTGCTCAAAGGGTTTATTATTATTTACATAACGATTAAACCTTTATGCCTTGTTTCGATTATGAGGATGGATCTCGGAGATACATGTTTTTGGGACTGGATTAATAAGTGGGCTGAATTGTAATTGTTTATTATTCGATATATATTTATACATGATTAGAACTGTCGTCTTGATTGAGTCAAGCTATATGGATAATGCATGTTGGGGGCAGAGCCCTGGTTAAATAAATATATTGTATTAGCACAAGGATAGACATGCTTTGTGTTAGATTACGGGGAGTACACTACGAATACTTAAACAAGGTACATGCTAGTAATTGGAATTACGCAGCAGATGTTTCACACATACCTTTAAGGTGATCCGGAGACCCAAGATCTTCTCAGGAGGGTGTTCACGATCCTCCGGTCGGGACCCGTAGAGGTTCTTGTTAGAGAAGCCCTACGTGGTGCAAGCACCACAGCAAAGCCTCTGATCGATTCTTGGCACAGGGACAGATCTTTGGAGAGTTTGCTCGAAGGCAATTTGGCACACCCTTGGTGAGGGATATGGTTCGGCCGAACTATCAGGGTGTGGGTTTGAGGGTTTTTCTCTCTAAAACACTCTTGTTAGGGAATTGTGATTAACCCTAAAAATCCCCTAACACCTCTTATTTAAAGGAGGAGTAAAGTGGATAAAAGTCCACTTTATCCTCCCTTACATATTTCGGCCGGCCTATGCATTTGGGGAGGCCCAATTTGGGCCTCCCATGTCCATTGGGATTTGGTTCTAGCCCAGTTACCCTAGTGTGAAATTTACCCGAGTTCATTAGGTAAACTATACATATTATGGGCTACCAATTACGGCGCCCATTACCATATGCTTACAGCTCCCACTCTCCAGAATGGGAGGGTGCCTTTTAATGTATTGTCGTCCAAATCTGCATCAATATTTCTCTCCTTTGATCTGCTCCTTGCTTCCGAATAGTTCATACGAGGTTTGGCGTGCGACCGGCGGATACGACGGGCATCATGCTACTCATCTGTTAGGAGTATTGTAGCGCCCGCGGAACGTTGATTCCTTTTTCTCCAATCAACTGTTATAAACAACATTTATATTTTACCGCACTGTATCCTAGGTCAACTGTTAATTCTCCTTTTGCCTAGCTTCCACATAGGAACACTTCTCCAAGGCATCCGTACAAGTATTCACAACCTTCAACTAATATCCGGTTGGTGGCCACCTAGTGAATACAAGAGTCGGTGAATTACAGGTCAACTTGACCATCCCCATCGCTCATATCCTTAGTCAGACCCAACCAGTTTCAAAAGACGTGGTCACTGGGCCTTTTTGTTCAACACTACGCTCGTACGGCGGGAAGCGAGCATTGAGCCTGAACTTAGATATTAGTTCTGAGTCCGTGAGGATACTTTAGGTGCCTCTTCATAAGGCTCCTGGGATCAATCACATGCTTGAGGTGAAGAAGCTTGTGCCCGCCAGAATCACGAGGATTCCTTCCTAGCACAACCGAGCGTAACCCCGTGGTCGAACGTGGCACGTGTAGTATGAAGCACGCGTTGATAGCATACCTGAACCTTTTAGGTTGACAGGAAATGGATATGTCAATCATGCTATCACAGATACTCATCTGGCCTAAAATGTGGTTAAATGACGAACGAAGTTCATCACGGCGATATGCAAAACGAAGATCACGTCAAGTTACTTCGAAACTAGATAATCGTCTTGCTTAATCATGTTTATCCCCCTGACTCTTAGCCAGTCTTGTTTGGTGGAGGCCTCCCTCCACCGCAAGACGACCGTACCTGTGTGACTAGGTAAGGCCCACATTCGATATAGTTTGGCAGAGGATTGCGTCCTCCTACGACTTAGTTTATAGACCGTAAATCTGATGTAATCAAAATATTATGACGTCGATTGATCATAAACTCTGTTAAAATTCTTTCGCTTACAAAATGTAACTTTCTAATATCAAAATTCTATCACAGATACATTCCTTTTCCAGACCCTACGCAATCCAAGCAGTTTTACATGCTTTTCGAATATGTCCATGCGTAGTGGTTTAGTTAATGGGTCTGCCACCAAGTTATTGGTGGACAGGTATTCCATAGTTATTATATTGTCTACTACTATTAAAATTTAGCATGAAATTATTTCTCATCAATGTGTTTGGTCCTACTATGGTACTTCATATTCTCAACTGCCGCAATGGCTGCTTGACTGTCAGAGAAGACCTTCACATGTTTATTCTCAACATCACCATCAAGCAGTGCAGTTAGAAGCCTTTTGAGCTAGACCGCTTCCTGTGCATTCTTAGAGAGACCTATGAATTCTGATTCCATTGTGGACAACGTGACTTAGGTTTGCTTCTTGCTCATCCATGAAATGTCGGCATTAGCAAAGAGGAATGCTCTTCTTGTGGTGGACTTGCGATCATCTGGATCGCCACCACAGTCGGCGTTAATGTAATCAGTCAATTCTAAATTCCTTCCCTTATAGCACAGTTCGTAGTCGGCAGTACCTTTTCGGATAACGAGTTCCTCGTTTTATAGTCTTTAAATGTTGATGACCAGGATCTGATAGGAGACGTGCAACTAGGCCTACGACGTAACTTATATCCGGACGGGTGCATTACATGACGTAGAACAAACTACCGACCATGCTAGAAAATCATGCACCCTTTATCTATTCAGGCTCTGCCAGGTTCTTGGGGGGGCCGTCACGTTCTGACAGTGCACACCCAAACAACATTGGCGTTTCCACGGATTTCGGCATCCTATAATCCGAATCCTTTTCAACAGCTTGTTGATATAGGCTTCTTGAGACAGACACAATTTCCGGGTAGCCCGATCTCTAGCAATTTTAATGCCCAAGATGTACGTGGCCTCTCCCATGTCTTTCATCTCAAATACATATGCCAACCAGGACTTTGACTTATTCATTAATCTCATGTCGTTTACAGAAATAAGTATGTCGTCCACGCATAAGGTTAAGATGACATACTTAGACCCGGAGGTCTTATAATACATGCACAGATCCTCATGAATTCACAAATCTGTTACCTACAATTTCCTCGTGGAATTTGTGGTGCAATTGCCGAGACGGTCGTTCAAGAACGTAGATGGACCTATGGAGTTTACAAACTTTTACGTTTGTTGCCAGGAGTAATGAAACCCTTCGGTTGCTCCATGTAGATCTCTCCCTCCAGGTTTCCGAAGAGAAACACGGTCTTTATACTCATTTGGTGAGGTTCGTAATCGAAACCTGCAACCAGGACCATGAATGGCCCTGCACCGTGGTTTTATGCACAGGTGTTGAGTATGTTTCGTCAAAGTCCACTCCGTGAAGTTAGGTATAGCCTTTCGCAACGAGTTGAGTTTTGTATCGCTCGACCTTTTCCATCAGTGGTGAGCCTTCTTTCAGGACTCACCTTATCCTTATGCCCCTGTGGTTAGCAGGTAAATCAACTATTGACTTTAATGGCTTTTATTCAGGCAATCTCTCTCATTTATTATTTTCTTCCATTTCTCTACTTGAGGTCTTTCCAATGCACGTCGACTGACAATAGAGTGAGGTTATCACTCTTCCAGATGGGATACTTCTTCGGAGAAGTTCGATGCCTTTGATTATTGTCTAGGCTTGATTATCCCGTCTTTGAGTCTTAATGTCTCTCCCACTCGGAATAATGCCTCTTATCGGAGCATTTCTTCCAATTAGGATCAATTCTCCCACTCGAGATGATGCTTCTCATCGGAGCATCACTTCTATTGGGTACAAGAGGAGTGCTTTAACCATAATCGACAACTTTCCTTGTACGACTTCTTGGTCTCAGAATTTTACTTCTAAGATGAATTCGTTGATCACTAGGATCTGAAACCAAGTTTGTCAGATCACTCCCACTGGGAACAATGGGTAGTATATTTAGTTGTGGTATCGTCGGTTTAGCATTACGATGATTAGGTTCTACTTGATTCGTCCAAACAGCAACAGTGATTACATGTGGTAGGTGTTTAGACCTCCCACTGGATTTTATTATGAAAATGTTCCCATTATCATTTACCATGTCATTCACTTGAGTTACTGGCTCAAATTTCTCCCACTCGAATTAAGTGGGACCTGATGTCAGTAATATCATCTTTTGTCTGATCAAGACTCATTATTCTGAACTGTCAATGCATCGAAAAATTCGTCCTCAAGTATGTAATGTCACATGTTCGACCACGGTACCATGTCTTTAAGCTGTAAATATGTATTTTCAAAGAGTAGTAACACACTCTTGTCCTAAATACGTGTTTAATGCGCAAATTAATGTCGCATGATGATATGAGTAGCTCATTATCATTCTTCAGCTTTTATGGCGGCGTGTATTACCGATTACAATGGAACATAGTTTTTACATTAATGTGAATCATTTTCTCATCATCCCATAGGGAACGAGTGACGAAATGACTACAACATTTATGTTTTCAAACTATGCCTATAGAAGTGTGTCATTTGATTTGAATGCTTAGCCTGACTTATCGTTCAAGGCGTCTGGAAGGAAAATCGTTTAACCGGCTTAATCCTTCTTCGTTTGCTAACTTATTTCAGAGATTTTATCCCATCTCCGAACTGAGCATTTCAGGTTTTCACCTTATGCGTCAGTTGATATTTTTACAAGGTCGTAGTAGCTTTCAAAGCCTACTTTCTACCGATGTAAACATTATCAATAAGTTATTTCCGAAGGAATGCAAACGAAAATTCAATACATCATCATTTTAAACACTTATGTATTAAACTCATACTTTGAAACGATGTGTTCCTCTTTCAAGGTCTACTTGCGCGAGGCGCAACTTACCCTAGTTTAACCTTCGGTCAAATTGTTTCATTTTTGAATTTAATACAATTTAATCCAATCGGTTTCGCACATGATTATCATTACAATTTATTTCATTCAATGGAGTAATAATAATAAAGAAATATATAAGCAATATACTTATAAGCAATGCATCAAACAGGTAATTAAAAGGATCGAAAAGCTTGAGAAACGGTAATTAATACTTTCTCTGAGCATGGTTACATGCTCAAAATAAAATGTTTCCTGTATTTCAAGGAACATTATTAAGTATCCTTTAAACAGAAGAATTTAGAAGAGGTTTATTAAGCAAAGAAAATAAAGATAAAGTCTTTCATTCAATCTTTATATCTTCGGGGCAAGTTCCTCAGGTTTGTGCTTGTTCACCTTCTCGGTTCTGTAAACCAAAAGAATGAATTGAATTACTCTCGAGTAAGAGGAGTCCTAGAAGAACTTATGAGTTTATCATTATTCTTCAGCACGTACCTTGGGAGGATTGGTACAGGCATTAGCAAGGTGTCCTTTCACGCCACACCTAAAACACGTCCAAGTTTCCTCTTTACGTGTTTGTTTTGCTTTGCCTTTCTTACCACCGAATCGCTTTTGCTTGAACTTATTTTGAGGTTTCCGAGCTAGAGGCCTTTCAGCCTTGACCTGGAGATTCTTTCCCTTTCTCTTGCGCTTACCCTTTTGCTCGGCTGGAAATGAGGATGCGATATGCATTTCTGCCCTAGGCTCTTTTCAGCCTTGAGACGATCCTCTTCCAGCTCGAGATGAACTCGCACTTTCTCGAGGTTATCGAGTTGAGTGACATGGGTAAGGTGCATTTTCATGCTACTCCAAGAGTCAGGTAAGGATCGGATCACACATTGGACTTTCTGTTCCTCGGTCAGGATTTCTCCTGCTTCCTTGAGTTCAGCAAGCATGTTAGACATGTGTCTGATATGCTCCTTCATTGTATGTTTTGGATTCATTTTGTATGAGTCTAAATCAATGTTTAACTATCGCTTCTGGGTAGTGGTGTAAACACCAAACCCTGCCTTAAGACCATCCCATAGGCCATTGACAGACTCATAGTGATCATACTCATAGAGTATATCATCCTCAAGCAGTGACAGCAATGCGGAACGGATCTCCTGGTCATTTGTATCCCATTCATCATGGGTTTTCTCCAGTTCAGCCGTGAGGTCTCCCTCTGGCCTGACTTTCTTTGTAGTCAGATGCTCTAAACCTCTCATTTCAGTAATTACCATTTTCGCTCGCTTATTCCAGATCTTATAATTGTTGCTGTTCAAACTCACTCCCTTGTTCATTTGGGAGATTACATTGTTGATCGCCGCCATTGCAAACACTTTGATAATCATGCAAAAAATAGGTAGACAATAAAATTTTGAGAAAGAATTGCATACATCAGATATCTATTAAGATCGAATCCGACAAATAATGATTCCTCAGTCAACTAAACCAATCGACCACCAGTAAACCAATGGAAGATGGCTATGAAAGAGTTCACATTACCGTCGTTTTCAATTCAATAGATCAGTCTTTTAAAACGGTTTTTAATCGCAAATTACCGGAACGGGAATTTTAAACAACCATACCCGATCTTGGCTTTCCCAAGGCCCTTTTGTATTTTGGAAAATATTCCGATGAACTTACTCATGCATATAATATTCTACTAACTATGTAAATTATCATACGCAAGTAACATTCATCAAACAAATCACACTCATGCTTACGCGTCATGCGTCATGCGTCTAATGTTCCGAGGAACTTATGCTTGCATATATAATTCTACTTCCATGTAAATTATCAAATGCAATTACATCCTCAACATTCTAGCATACGTGTCAAACATGAAAATTCCACAACAATCATACATATTTGACGACTGGTTTTCGGTTTTATAATAATTTTAAACAATTCGGGGTTGATTTGCAATTCATGCTTATATTCAATTACGCAATATTCTAGACATGAATCCTAGGCATTTATAACCATAACAACATGTCTATCCTAGTGTGCATTCCATAATTAACCAAGGCTCCGCCCACAACATGCAATGTCCAGCTAGCTTGACTATGTCAAGACAGCATTTCTAATCATGCATTAATATATATTAAATAATAAACAATTGTAATTCACACCTCTAATTAATCCAGTCCCAAAAACATGTATCTCCGAGATCCATCCCCATAATCGAAACAAGGCATAAAAGTTAGCAACCATATGAGCACCGTGTAATCCATTTAGAGGTTCAAAAAACATTTGGATTTTAAAACTTGACCACCCTATTTTATTTAATTGACTTGAATTCGATTTTGAAATAACATTCCGGTTCAGTCAATTTCGTTTCGGTTTGGTACGGTTCGGTCGGGTTCAGAAAATCCGGTTCGGCCCGGTCCCGCAAATCCGGTTCGGTCCAGTAAATCCGATTCGGTCCGGTTTTAAATTTTAAAATCTGGTTTGGTCCGATCCGGTCCATTAAAATAGGGTTTGGTTCGGTTCAACACACAAAAAACGGTTCTGTTAGATCCACTTAATTACCCCGGTTCAACCCGACCCGATTAGGTCGAACCGATTGAGAAAACCCGGTTCGATTTAAATCCGTCCCGGTTTAATATATTGGACCGGCCCAATAATTAAAATTTCAAAAGGTTGGGCCGAAATGTTTACTTGTGGCCCAAGTAGGGTTTTAAAGTCCAAAAATATCTAACTTAGCCACCAAGTAACATTAATTATTTAAAAATATTTTCCAATATTAAATATATATATATATATAAATTTCGGACCATATAAAAACATACATTTGTTTATTGCTAAGATTCTATTTATAAGATTAAATCAATCAACAATATATATATATATATGTAAAAATTGGCACAATATATAATATATATATATATATATATATATATATATATATATATTTATTGTCAATATCTTAAATAGGGTAACAAATATACTGACAATATATTTTCTCAATCTTTTAGGCAATAAATTCTATAAATAATGTCTTTAACCCTTTTAAATATTTAGATATATTGATAGTGATATATATATATATATATATATATATATCTATATATATTTATGTGAATCTATCCTTATGTTTCTAATTATAGATATATTGTTACCTAGATTAAAAATTAAAATATGGTAAACAATACAATAATTGATTTCGGCCGAATTTTATTTTCTTGGTTCCTAAGAAATTAAAAAATTTACCATGCAATTCCTTAGGGTTAGCCGAAATTAATACATAATTAGAAACAAGTTGTCCAGTTTCAAGATCAAATTTTAATAAGATCTACAATCCAATGTTTGATTTTGATAAATATTACACTTTTCTTGAAGATCATGAACATCAATTTTACCAAGAACATCATGAAAATTCCGGTTTCACAAATAACCACAAAAATTGAAAATTTTTGAAATTTAAATTTAAAATTTTCTGTTTTTATTTCAAATTTCAAGAACACCAATTTATCAAAATCATGAACTCCTAACACAGGCTCTGATACCACTGTTAGATTACGGGGAGTAATCACTACAGATACTTAAACAAGGTACATGCTAGTAATTGGAATTACGCAGCGGAAGTTTCACACATACATTTAAGGTGATTCGTAGACCCAAGATCTTCTCAGGAGGGAGTTCACGATCCTCCGGCCGGGACCCGTAGAGGTTCTTGTTAGAGAAGCCCTACGTGGTGCAAGCTCCACAGCAAAGCCTCCGATCGATTCTTGGCACGGGGACAGATCTTTGGAGAGTTTGCTCGAAGGCAATTTGGCACACCCTTGGTGAGGGATATGGTTCGGCCGAACTATCAGGGTGTGGGGTTGAGGGTTTTTCTCTCTGAAACACTCTTGTTAGGGAATTGTGATTAACCCTAAAAATCCCCTAACACCTCTTATTTAAAAAAGGAGTAAAGTGGATAAAAGTCCACTTTATCCTCCCTTACATATTTCGGCCGGCCTATGCATTTGGGGAGGCCCAATTTTGGGCCTCCCATGTCCATTGGGATTTGGGTCTAGCCCAATTACCCTAATGTGACATTTACCCAAGTTCATTAGGTAAAATATACATATTATGGGCTACCAATTACGGCGCCCATTACCACATGGTTACATTGTGATGGTTGAAATTGCCTAGGATTCATGTCTAGAATGATGCGTAATTGAATATACAGATGAATTGCAAATCAGCCCTTAATGTTTAAAATATTTTTTAAATCGAAAACCAGTCGCCAAATATGTATTATTGATGTGGAAGTTTCATGTTTGACACGTATGCTAGAATGTTGAGGATGTAGCCGCATTTGATAATTTACTTAGAAGTAGAATTATGTATGCAAGCATGAGTTCCTCGGAACATTAGACGCATGACAAGTAAGCATGAGTGTGGTTTGTGTGATGAATGTTACTTGTGTATGATGATTTACATGGATGGTAGAATTATATATGCATGAGCATGTATATAAAAAGGGCATTGGGAAAGCCAAGATCGGGTATGCTTGTTTTAAAATTCTCGTTCCGGTAATTTGCGATTAAAATTGTTTTAAAAGACCGATCTATTGGATTGAAGACGACAGTTATGTGAACTCTTTCACAGCCATCTTCCATTGGTTTACTGGTGGTCGGTTGGTTCAGATGACTGAGGAATCGTTACCTGTTGTATGCAATTCTTTCTCAAAGTTTCATTGATTCCCTGATTTTTCAAAAACATTAACATGTTTAGTAACGAATTTCAGCATAGATGACATCATCTTGTGCTATTGAGCTTTTGATTGAGACAAACTACGACTCGTGGAGCAAACGCGTCAATGCACTGTTGGAGGATCATGGCCTTGTAGGTCACATTCAAAAATCCATGAGCTGCCCAGATGTTGGTCTAACCAAAGACCTAGCATTTGCCCATTTCCAATGGGAGCAAGATGACAAGAAAGCAAAGGAGATATTGCTGTCTGAAATGTCTCAGAACTTCCATGATGAATATAAGGATGTTCCGATTACAAAGGACATTTGGGATGCTCTCTTCCTGAAATATGGAAATGGCATGGCAGCAATCCTGCACCCACTTATACCAATTATGGAAGAAAGCTTAAACAACTACAGCAAAAGTGTACTTGAAAAGGTATACGATCTCCTTGCCGTGTTGAAACCACTGGAAGAAGAAGGTCGGGTGGGTGAATGGGATAAAATTCAAGCCATTATCGGGGTTCTCCCGAAGTCTTGGAGAGCAGCCAATGCTTTATTGACGGTCAGTGGTTTCCGTGCTAGATCTTGCATCTATCGTGAAATTCATCGAGATGGAACAAACTCGGCTGAAATCAATACCGGGATAAGCTGGGCAAGGGAAGAGAAAGAGGATGAACAAAGTAAAGAAACGACAGGCTGTCGACGGTAAAATGTTGACAACGCCTAAATCAGGCAATCTTCGAGCTAAATCAGAGATAGTCCGCGGGAACTCTAGTCCAGGACGAATAGGTGAAGGTACATGGTCTAGCAAATTGCATCCTGAAAAGGTATGCAACGTTGGTTATGTTTTAGAACTCTAGTTTCCTCCACTGTCATGTTGACTGACTTAAATCCTTCTTGGATTCTTGACTCAGGTGCGACGGATCACATAGCCAACAACAAAGGACTGTTCGCCAAGTTTAGACTATTGCCAAAGGATTCTAAGAGGATATACGTTGGCAACAACTCAAAGGTTGAAGTCATAGGAGTGGGGAACTGCAAGTTGTCTATGAACAATGGCAGGACCATACTACTTGAAAATGTCCTTTTTGCTCCAAGAATACGTAGAAATGTTGTTTCTGCTCTTATGAATAATAATTACATTTTATCATTTGAGAAGAACTTTGTTCGCATAAATAAAGGCAATTCTTCTTTGGGCATGCTTATTTCTCTTATGGTCTCTTTATCATGGATTTGAATAGAAGTATAGATTCGAATAGAATGTATGCATTTTCCTCCAGGGAAGCAGAAACTGACGCAGCCGGATGGCATGCGAGGCTGGGACATATAAGCTACGATAGGGTCCATTCATCAGCCCGAAGAGAGCTTCTGCCTAGTACAAGCAATGTGGTTAAACAAACTTGCCACGATTTTCTAGCAGGAAAGTCCACCCGCAAACCATTCAGAGAAGCTCAACGAGCCGAGTATCCATTGCAGCTAATTCAATCCGACGTCTGTGGACCAATGAGTGTAACCGCTAGGAGTCGAAAATGATACTTCGTAACTTTCATTGACGACTTTACCCATTACGGGTTTACTCATTTGATTACTCATAAATCCGAGGCAATAGATTGCTTTAGAAACTTTATAAACCTCGTAGAGAATCAGCAGGAGCGAAAGGTGAAAACTCTACTCACTGATAGAGGTGGAGCATATATCTCTAATGAGTTTCGTAAGTTGTGCAAAGAAAGAGGGATAGCCCATCAAACGACAATCTCCAACACACCACAGCAAAATGGTGTGGCTGAACGTCGTAATCGAACACTTCTAGACATGGTTAGAACCATGATGTCGCAGGCACAATTACCAATCTCCTATTGGAGTGATACGTTATTGACTGCCACTCATGTAGTAAACCTTGTCCCAACAATGGTGGTAGACACAACGCCATATGAGTTGTGGCATGGTAGAGAGTTGGATCTCACCAGATTGCGACCTTGGGGTTGCGCAGCCTATACACATACAACTGACAGCCGTTTCGGCAAGTTGAGACCCGGAGGACTAAAGAGTATCTTTATCAGCTATTCAGAGAACTCTAAGGGTTACGTATTCGTGTCAGCTCAAGAAAATGGTGGGTGGTCGAACATGAGTCCAGAGACATTACTTTCCTTGAGGACGAATTTCTGACGCTTGGTGAGATTAAAACAGATGAAGTATTGATCGAACTAGAGCAGGACAACACTGTTGATCAGGTCCCACTTACTTCGAGTGGGAGTTTTGAACCATCAACTCAAGTGAGTGACACGGTAAATGATAATGGAAACATTTTCATAAATCCAGTGGAAGGACCAAACCCTACCACACAAATCACTGTTGCTGGAGGGACGAATCAAGTTGAACCTGATAATCATATAGCCGGACCGCTGGATGAAAATCCAATAATACCACAACCACCACTAGTACCCATTTTTCCCAGTGGGAGTGGATCAACCAACTTGGTTCCAGGTCCTAGTGATCAAGGAAATTATCTCTGAGATAGAATCCCGAGACCAAGAGGTCGTCCAAGGAAAGTTGTAGGTGAAGGTTCAGGCACTGCTCTTATTCCCAGTGGGAGTGATGCTCCGACAAGAAGCATTATTCCGAGTGGGAGATTCGTTCAGAGTCAAGATGGGAACAACGAGCCTAGACGTAGTCAAAGTCATCAAACTTCTCCTAAGAAATATCCCATCGAGAGGGTTGGAATACTCACTCTAACATCTGTTGACGAACCGGTAACGGTTCAACAAGCGTTGGAAGGACCTCAAGCGAAGGAATTGAGGAAGGCAATGGAGGAAGAGATCACCTCAATGAAATCCAATTCGGTATAGTCTTTGGTTGATTTACCTGCTAAACGCAGGGCCATAGGAGGAAAGTGGGTTCTCAAATTGAAACTCACTGTTGATGGAAAGGTCGAGCGATACAAAGCCCGATTTGTTGCGAAAGGATATACCCAACTTCACGGAGTGGACTTTGATGAAACATACTCAACAACTGTGCGTTACAGCACAGTCCGGGCCATTCTGGCCTTGGTCGCAAGTCTCGATCTCGAGCTGCACAAAATGGATGTTAAGATTGCGTTCATCCATGGAAACCTGGAGGAAGAGATCTATATGGAGCAACCAGAGGGTTTTATTACTCCTGGTAACGAACTTAAAGTTTGCAAACTCCAGAGGTCCATTTACGGTCTTAAATAGTCGTCTCGGCAATGGTACCGCAGATTCCATGAGGAAATAGTAGGAAACAGATTCGTGAATCTACACGAGGATCCGCGCGTGTATTATAAGACTTCCGGGTCTAAGTATGTCATCTTAACCTTATACGTGAATGACATACTCATTGCCGCAAACGACGTGAGTTTTATGAACAAGTCAAAGTCCTGGCTGGCATCTGTATTCGAGATGAAAGACATAAGAGAGGCCACATACATCTTAGGCATTAGAATTGCTAGAGATCGCGCTACCCGGAAATTTTGTCTATCTCAAGAAGCTTATATCAACAAATTGTTGAAAAGGTTCAGATTACAAGATGCAAAACCCGTGGATACGCCGGTGGTGTTTGGGTGCGTACTGTCGAAACGTGACGGCCCCAAGAACCTGGCAGAGCGAGAACATCTGAAGGGTGCAGAGTATTTAAGCATGGTCGAAAGTCGCACGTGACGGCCCCGAGAACCCGTCCGGACATCTGTTACGTCATAGTCCTAGTAACACGATTCCAATCAGATCCCGGCTATCAACATTTAAAGGATGTAAAACGAATTATTCGTTATCTGAAAGCTACTGCCGACTACGCACTGTGCTATGAGGACAGGACGTTAGAATTGACCGGTTACAGTGACGTCGACCATGGTGGCGATCCAGATGATTGTAAGTCCACCACAAGAGGAGTCTTTCTCCTTGCTGATGCCGCCATTTCATGGACGAGCAAGAAGCAAACTTGTGTCGCGCTGTCTGCAATGGAATCAGAATTCGTTGCTTTCTCCAATCTGAAAAGGCTTCTTACTGCACTGCCTGGTGACAAAGACATGAGTAAACCCGTCGTGGTACACTCTGACAGTCAGGCAGCTATTGCAGCAGTTAAGAATCCAAAGTACCATAGTCGGAATAAACACATTGATGTGAAATATTTTTATGCTAAATCTATGGTAGAAGACAATACAATCACTTTGGAATACTTTTGCATTGATAACATGGTTGCAGACCCATTAACTAAACCACTACGCAGGGAGATATTCGAAAAGCATTTAAAACTGCTTGGATTGCGTAGGGTTTAAAAGTGGCATGTATATGTGATAACATTTTGATAATTGAAAGTTACATTTTTTAATAAACGAGAGAATTGCAATCAATTTTATGATCCATCGACGTCAGAATATCTGAATACATCAGATTTACGGTCTATAAACTAAGTCGTATGAGGAAGCAATCTTCCGCAAAACTATGTCAAATATGGGCCTTACATAGTGACACAGGTTACGGTCGTCTTACGGTGGAGGAAGGCCTCTACCAAGCAAGGCTGGCTAAGAATGAAGGGGATAAACCTAATTACGCAAGACGATTATCTAGTTTCGAAGTAACTCGACATGATCTTCGTTTTGCAAATCGCCGTGATGAACTCTATTCGTCATCTAACCACATTCTGGGCCAGATGAAAATCTGCGATAGCATGATTGACATATCCCATTCCTGTCAACTTAGAAGTCCATGTATGCTATCGACGCGTGCTTCATACTGCGTGTTCCATGTTCGACCACGGGGTCACAACTCGGTTGTGCTAGATAAGAATCCTCGTGATTCTAACGGGCGCTAACTTCTTCACCTCAAGCGTGTGATTGATCCCGGGAACCTTATAAAGAGGCACCCAAAGTATCCTCATAGACTCGGAACTCATATCTAAGCTCAGGCTCAATGTTCGATTCCCGGCGTACGAGCGTAGTGCTGAACAAAAAGGCCCAGTGACCACGTCTTTGGAAACCGGTTGGGTTTGACTAAGGATATGAGCGATGGGGATGGTCAAGTTCACCTGTAATTCACCGACTCTTGTATTCACTAGGTGGCCACCAACCAGATATTAGTTGAAGGTTGTGAATACTTGTACGGATGCCTTGGAGAAGTGTTCCCATGTGGACTGGGTAAATGGAGAATTAACAGTTGACCTAGGATACAGCGCGACACTATATTGTTTATAACAGGTTGATTGAATAAAAGGGAATCAACGTTCCGCGGGTGCTACAACACTCCTAACAGATAAGTAGCACGATGCCCATCGTGTTCGCCGGTCGCACGGCAAACCTCGTATGAACTATTAGGAAGTAATGGCGAGATCGAAGAAGTGAAATGTTGATGCTGATTTGGACAACAATACATTAATAGGCACCCTCCCATTCCGGCGAGTGGGAGCTGTATGCATATGCTGATGGGCGCCGTAAATGGAAGCCCATTATATGTATACGTTACCTAAGACAATTGGGTAAATGTCACATTAGGATATTGGGCCAGACCCAAATCCCAGTTGACATGAGAGGCCCAAAATATGGGCCTCCCTTATGCATAGGCCGGTCGAACTTATGAGGTGGGCAAAGTGGACTTTTGTCCACTTTGCTCCTCTTATAAATAAGACGTGTTAGGGGTTTTATTAGGTTAATCCTTAATCCCTCCTTGGAGTGTTTTAGAGAGAAAAACCCTCATCCCCATAACACACATCGGCCGAACCTCACCTTCACCAAAGGGTGTGCCAAATTTCCTTGGAGCAAACACTCCGGAGATCCGTCCCTGTGAAGAATCGATCAGAGGCTTTGCTGTGGAGAATATACCGCCTAGGGCTTCTTTAACAAGAACCTCTATGGGTGCCGACCGGAGGACCGTGAACTCCTTGCTGCAGGATCTTGGGACTACGGACTACGTCTGAGGTATGTGCGAATCTTTCGCTGTGTAATATCAATTACTAGCATGTACCATGTTTATAGTATCCGTAGTGATTACTCCCCGTAATCTAACAGGGTGTCCATGTTCTAAGTTTCGAATTATATTCGGTTATGGCCTATTTATCGGGTCCAATTAGTGATATCTTGGGCGTAATTCCAACATTTACCCCCGAGTCAAAGAATTGTTTAACCTTTTCTTGACTCTATTTTCTGCGGAATATCGCCCAAGCGAGTGGAAAGGCGTACCTTTGTGACGATCCCGCACTTTATCGAGTGCTCGAGACTCGTCGTGATTTCCATGCCCCCTGCTTTAGATAAGCTTAATACATATACGAAAAATGCTTTTATTAGATTTAAGCAAGTTCACGTTATATGATAATATTTTATGAGGGTAAGAATTATGAGCCTTTGTCTCGTTTTACTTAGCCTTCGGATTGTGTCCTTTTGTTCGTGTCTCCTTTTACTGGAGCTTTTGTAGAAAAATCCCTAGCATATCCCTTTATAAAGCATGCTTTTGGGCTCCCCTTCATTATTTCCCACCCAATCAAGTCACCACACCTCTCAAGGAGCTCTTTTAGGTTTGATTTGTGGTGGAATTTGTGCTTGTATTTTTGGATTGGGCACTAGGCCGGCCGGGTAGGTAGTGGCGCGCGACGGGAGGCTCGACGGCGGACGGGAGGTTCGGCGGCGGGCGGTCGCACCCAGGCGGCGCTGCGGGCGGGGTCGGGTGGTGCTGCTGGCGGTGTCTTCGGTGGCTGGAGCTCTCTCCGGCGGCAGCGTCATCCTCCGGCGGCTGGGGAATTTCCGGCGGTCGGTTCGCTCCGGACCGGTTTTTTGACCGGTTCGGTTCCCTTTCTCCAAATGTTCAATTTTTCAGCCCCTCCTTGCTTGTGTGTTCTCCATTGATTACTATAAAAGCTAGGGCCTTGCCATAGATAGTTGAGTTTGCTTCATTGTGCATTGTTGGTTGGAAGAAGAGGATTGTCTTTGTTGTTGGGTTTGGAACATCTTTGAGGTGAGTCTTTGATATAGATGTTGCTCCCTTAGGAACTTGGTAGGTGTTTGTTGTTTGGATCCCTTAGTGCTATGGCTAGGTCATCCCTTGATTGTATAGTTGACACATACCCTCATGGAGGATGTTTGGTTCTACCTTCCATTACCTTAGGTAGTGTTGAGGTGATTTCATTTGCCCCCTCCCCATTAAGGGTGTTTCCCATGCTTTGTCCATCATAGTTCCCCCTTTGACAAGTAGTATCGTCCATGCACGTGTCTTTTGCCCTTGTGGTAACATTTGATCTTTATGCATTTTGGGAAGTACCCTTGGGTAGGTTGGTCTTGATGGATTTATATGGTATCATGAAATGGGGTTGGTAATTTCTAACGGACCGTCGTTTTTTCTTTCCCCTGCCAAGCGTGCTTTTGGAGCTTTTACCGGGCTAAGGAGCGTCGTTCCATTTCCACTTCAAAATGAGTAAGCCTTCTTCTCCTAAGGCTTCCCATAGTGGCCTTGCCTCTAATGCTCCTATAATTAGTTTTCCGCATAAGAGGTTTTTTATGGGAAGGCGGTTTCCGCATCCCGACTTGAGTTCGGACTACATCACGGAGATGTCTGATTCTTATTCGGATTCGGAGGTCGAGTTGCGGCCCATCCTTGAGGATGAGCTGGCTTTTCTTCGTGACCATGTTTTCTTATTTAAGGTCTATAGTAAGAACTTGTTGAGTAGGAAAGGGTTTATCTCCCATGCTAAGACGACAGGATTGTTTGGCTTGGGAAAATCATTTTACCCCTTCGCCATGTCGTACCGCTATGCTGGCAGCTCCGTTACCCCTCCACCGGATGGAATGGCGGTGGTGTATATTCATCAGATTAAGGTGGGGCTTCGCTTTCCTTACTGTGCCGAACTTCGAGAGCTCTGCAGGTATTATCGAATTTCTCCTCTCGAGCTTGCCCGCTCTACTATCCGTGCCTGGGTCGAATATAGGGTGTTGTGCCATCCAACCACTGGGCTTATTCCCTTCGTTTCTTTCGATGCTTCTACCGTATTCAGCACGGTGGTGAGTCAGGGTTCTATTCCCTAGTAATTCGATACCCCTTGTTGTCCCAAAAGGGGTTCTCGAAATTAGGTACTGCTAAGTGGAATAATAAACGTCGGTTCGTCCTTGCATTTGAAAGTGGTAGTTGTTATTGGGAGAAATACTACTTCGTCCTTGAGGATCAGGACGTTTCTTGGTCCTTGGATACCCCCATGTTGACGGATGCGCGTCCTAACTTTTCTGAGCTTTGCACGTCCGATAGGCAGGCTCTGAAGCTGATATATACTGAGAACACGACGGCTTCCTTCCAGCCGTACATCACATCTCGGAAGACGAGCTGTTGGCCACGAGGATTCGAACGAAGCCCTCAGTCTTACCTTTGGTATGCAAGCCTTTGAGTTTTTAATACTTGTAACTTTATTGCTTTGTCATGTAGGTTGGTTTCAATATCAGCCTTCCTTGTTTCAGGAGAACGATGATGTTCCTTTCGGAGAGGGAAGCTTCGGTTGTTTCTCCTATTCCTTTGCCCGTGGTTGGGACTCCTGCTACCATTTCACTGTCGTCCAGGGCTGTGAAACTTTCCTCCGGTTCAGTGTTTGTGATGTTTTATTTTGTTTCTATGCTTACTTTGCTTATGTTGTATTCACCCATGTTTTGTTGATTTTTAGGGAGGCCCCCTTTTTAGCATTTGGGGTTAAGGCCGCCGTAATTGGTAGCCCATTAACTAAAGGCTAAATACCTAAAAATTAGGACTAAGTCACATTAGGGATTTTGGGCTAGGCCTAAAATTCCACGTGAAATGGGAGGCCTAAAGTTGGGCCTCCCTTGCCACACAATTTCGGCGCCGACCTAAGGAGTAACGAGGTGGGGTTTTTCCCACCTCCACTCCTATATATAGGGACCTAGGGGTGACTTATAAAGTGCTAATTCTCTCTTCCCATGTGTTGAGATTCAAACCCTCCCCCTAGGTCCCTTAGTGTTTCGGCCGAACCTACACATAGGAGGTGCCTAAATTGCGACGAGAAATTTACTCCAAGTAAGATCCATCCCGCGAGAATCGAATGAGGCTTTGCTGTGCTAATTCTCTCTTCCCATGTGTTGAGATTCAAACCCTCCCCCTAGGTCCCTTAGTGTTTCGGCCGAACCTACACATAGGAGGTGCCTAAATTGCGACGAGAAATTTACTCCAAGTAAGATCCATACCGCGAGAATCGAAGGAGGCTTTGCTGTGAAGATCAAACCGCGTTGGGCTTCTCTAACATGAACCTCTACGGGGTACCGGTCGGTGGATCGAGAACTCCCCTCGAAGATCTTCGGCTACAGAAATCGTTAAAGGTATGTGCACTTTCTTCTGTTGCGTAATTAATTACCATGCACGTATCTAGGGTTTCGTTTCTATAGGATTAGTCACCATAATCGCTGGGTGACCAAGCGAATAGCTCTTTGTATTCCTTAAGGAGTGCCACTAAGTCTTCTTCATCCTTTTTGGAAAGTGTTGTCCCCAACCGTATTTTCCTGTCTGGCTCTTCTATTAAAATTTCCTTTATGTCTTTCGCCGGTGCTAGCCTTCCATATTCCTCCCTTGGGTCTGCATCGATGAGAAACACGTCTGGCAGCTTCTTATTGGCTTCCTCCTTCCCTATGTCATTCAAGCATATCCCTGCGACTTGTTGGTCTCCTTTAACCTCCCCTACTCTTTTTTCTCCTGGAAATTTGAGTATCTGGAATACTGTAGACGGTATCATGCCATATTTGTTTATTGAGGTACATCCTAGCATTCCATTGTACCCGAGCATCTTTTCCACTATGACAAAACTAACATCAAAGGTAAGCTGTATTTTCTCATCTTCCAATGTCACTGGCAAAGTGATTGTTCCCATTGGATATGACGCTGCTTCTTGGAAGTCTGTTAGTGGGGTGTATAGGGGCTTCAGGTCTCTTTTCTTCTTCCCAAGCTTGATCATTGTATCGAATGTCAGGATGTTTGTCGAACTTCCTTCATTTACCAAGATCCTCCTTACTTGGTAATTGTTGATTCTGATGGTCACTACGAGCGTTTCGTTATTAGGTAAGCTCGAGTTTTTTATATCATTTCCACCGAATTGGGTTTCTTCCCCACTATGTTTCCTTTTCTGTGCCTTTTGTGTTTACCATGACTGTGTAGCATACACCTCTCTTTCATATTCTGTTTCTCCTCCCGATGTTAGGCCTCCGTGGATTGTGTTTGTCGTTTCTCCGACTGTCCACTTTTCTGCTCTTGGTGTTGGTTGGGGTAGGTCTTGACTCACCTCCTGTCGTGGTTCAATCGTACTTGATGGGGTGTTACTCATGGGCGGTTGATATTCTTTAGGTGGTAGTTGGACCTCCATCTTTCCCTTTTCCTCCCATGGGTTTGTTTCTTGTAGTTTCATCCTTGGTGCTTTGCTACTACTGCCCCCGCTGTTCTCCGTATGCACATTGTTTGTTATTATCGAGCTTGTTTGGTAGGCTATGTGCTTCTTGTTCGAATCCGGTAGACGGCGCCAGTGTTTACACACGAGTGTTTGTTGTGGGCTTCTCCTTCTTGATCTTCTTCCTTATGGGCTTCTTCTTCCCGATCTTCTCATTCTTGGACTCTTTCGTGCTTGGACTCTCTTCTTCCTTCCTTGCTTACCTACAAAAGGGCACCGGGGGGGGGGGGGGGGGGGGGTCCCGGTAAGCGCACTCCGAAGCTTAAGTCAGTTGAGAGCTTCTAGAGAGGGGGTGAGCTTAGAGAGAGAGAGATAACCTTCAAATGAGGGGATGGGCTCTCTATTTATAGAGTTTCTAATGGACCGCCCCGGTTCAAGTGGTTCTCTGGTCCGGTTGTGGCAGGTTCGTAATTATAAGTTGGCCTTGACTGTAAATAAGTTATCTTTGACCCCGGTTCGACCGTAGGTAAGTTCATTATAGCTATGTGTTGGTGCGTGGCCCTCCAAGGGCAAACCCCGGGTGAGATACTATCCTGGAGTGGGGGTCCGGACAAGGGAGGCTCGTCCGGACGGATGGGGGGGGGGGGGTACCTGAGGAGGTACCCCTAAGGCCTTGCTCGGATACCTGAGCAAGGAGCACCTCGCTCGTGTACCCGAGTAAGGTTCCTTGCTCGGGTGCCCCCTAGGTGGTTTTTCCACCCGGGGTCTTCCCGAGTGGATTTCGCCACTCGGGATATTTTTACGGGCCCCTGTGATGGGCCCCGGGTTTCTGTGTTCCAAGTCTCGAGTTATACCCGGTTCCGGCCCACTTCTCGGGCCCAATTAGTGATAGCTTGGGCGTATATCCACCAAGGATGACATACTTTACGAGTATGATCACACTGAGTCCGCTTAAAACCAATGGGATGGTCTCAAGACGGGGTTTGGTGCTTACACCACCAACCAAAAGCGATCGTTAAACATCATTTTTGACTCATACAAAATGAACCCCAAGCATACAATGCAAGAGCACATAAGACAAATGTCTAACATGCTTGCTGAACTCAAGGAAGCAGGACAAATCTTGTCTGAGGAACAGAAAGTACAATCTGTCATCCGATCTTTACTAGACTATTGGGCAAGCATGAAAATGCACCTCACCCATGCAACCCATCTCGATACTCTCGAGAAGGTGCGAGCTCATCTCGAGCTGGAAGAGGATCGACTTAAGGCTGAAAAGCCTAGAGCTGAGATGCATGTTGTATCATCCTCTCCGGCTGTGCAAAAGGGTAAGCGTAAGAGAAAGGGTAAAGACGTTCAGAAGAAGGCTGACAAATAGGGTGGTCCAAACCAACAGAAAAAGACCAAACCTAAGAATATGGTGGTAAGAACAGGCAAAGAAAGCGCGCACGACGAGAGGAAACTCGTACGTGCTTCAAGTGTGGTGTAAAAGGCCACCTGGCTGCTGCCTGTACCAGTCCTCCTAAGGTACGTTCAGAGAAAAAATGACGAAAGTCATAAATTCTCACCAAATTCTCGAAAAGTAATTCAAGTTTTATTTTGAATTACAGGACCGAGAAGAGGAATGAACTTAAAGCTGGAGTGATTACCCCATATATATATAGGATTGGAAGTTATGACCATCCTTACTTGCTTAGTCTTTTTCTATATCGTTTAGTAATATATACTCTTAAGTGTTTATTCGTGTAAAACGATGAACCTTTATTTAAGCATTTAAGTCTGATGCTTACAATGAGTATGAATTATCTTACCTAGAGCCGCTTAATCTTATGGTTACGTTCCATTGCATTGCTAATTTGAGTGCGATATTAAGATTTATCTTTATTTTTAATACTCCATTGTTAAACTGTATTGATGAACATGTATGAAACCGACTAAAGATGAAATTTTGAAAATCGAAACGATTTACCTCGGGTTACACCGGGTAAAATACGCGCGCGGCGCGTGTATTCCTCGGGAGATGGAATACAACCATTGGAAATACAAAATTCAGCATTAAGTGTGTTCTTGATTTAATGCTGGAAATAAATTTTCATTTGCACGAATACCCATCAAAGGGTTCTACTCATACAACATTCTCGTAGAGAATTTTAAACGAGCATTAGGTGAAAACCCAAATGCACGTTCCATGGTAGTTAAAACCTTGGAGTATGAGCAAGCAATGAAAATGAACGTCCGTTAAACGACGTCTCCCACTATTTGCTTATAACGACAAGGGATTGGCTAAAGCATTAAAACGATATACACACTCCATTAATAAGGTCAATAACATGAACAGTAAATTCTAACCTATAACATCCCTTACATAAGGTGAGTTATTTGATTATTTACAAGTCATGTGGTGAACCTAATTAATGTATAATCGGTTACACGACACCAAACAAGCTATTGGTAATGAGTGGAATCTTACCAAAATAGCAGCATTCTTATTGCTAAAACACACATAGTACCACATGAGCTACTGAAAAGTATCTCTAAAGCATACATGTGTGTAATAGCTTAGGGAGATTGGTGACGTGGTCGAACTTGAGACATTAAATTATTGAGTTGACTTTCCATAGCTTAGTTGAAATCAACGAACGAAGTTTTTGATTGAGCTAGAGGACGCTTACGATCAGGTCCCACTCGATTCGAGTGGGAGAATTGAGGCAGCAACACAAGTGAATGATATGGTAAATGAAGATGGAGTAAATCCAGTGGGAGGAGTCAATCCGACCACAACAATCACTGTTGATGTGGGTGCGAATCAAGTCGAACCTGATCATGCTACCGAACCCATGGATGAAAATCCAATTTTACTGCAACAACCTACTGTAACAAGTACAGCTGGTACGACTAACCCGATTTCCGGTCATAATAACCGTGGAATTAATCTCGGAGGTGGAATTCCGAGACGGAGATGTCGTCCAAGAAAAGTTGTTGCTGAAAGTTCAAGTAGCGCCCTTGTTCCCAGTGGGAGTATTGCACCGATAACGAGCATTATTACCAGTGGGAGTGAAGTTCAATCTCAAGATGGGACAAACGAGCCTAGACGAAGTCTAAGGCAACGAACTTCTCCCAAGAAGTATCCCATTTAAAGAGGCAAGTTATTCACTCTTACTTCAGTTGATGAACCGGTAATGGTTAAACAAGCTATGGAAGGACCTCAAGCGAAAGAATGGAGGAAAGCAATGGAAGATGAAATCGCCTCTATGAAAGCTAATTCTGTTTGGTCTTTAGTTGATTTTCTTGCTAACCGTAGAGCGATAGGTGCCAAGTGGGTTCTAAAATTGAAACTCACATCTGATGGAGTTGTCGAGCGGTACAAAGCTCGACTTGTCGCGAAATGATATTCTTAACTCCACGGAGTGGACTTTGACAAGATTTACTCACCTACTGTGGGTTACACCACAGTACGGGCCATAGGCTTTGGTTGCAAGCCTTGATCTGGAGCTGCACCAAATGGATGTTAAGACTGCATTCCTCCATAGCAACCTGGAGAAAGTGATCTATATGGAACAGCCGGAGGGTTTCATTACCCTTGGCAACGAACGTAAAGTTTGTAAACTCCAAAGATCTATATACGGTCTTAAACAATCATCCCGACAATGGTACCGCAGATTTCATGAATGAATCAAAGTCCTAGCTAGCATCTATATTTGAGATGAAAGACATGGGAGAAGTCACGTACATCCTAGGCATTAAGATTGCTAGGAATAGGGCTGCTCGTAGACCATGTCTATCTCAGGAAGCCTATACCAACCAATTGTTGAAAAGCTTCCGACTACAGGATGCTAAGCCCGTGGATACGCCGGTTGCGCCCGGGTGCAGAAAGCTTAAGTGTGGTTGGCAACTTAATGTATGCCATGCAATGTACTGGACCGGACATCTGTTACGATGTTGGCCTAGTAGCACGATTCCAATCATACCCTGACACTCAACACCTAAAGGCTGTGAAACAGATAATTCGATACCTGAAAGGTACTGTCGACTTCGCTCTGTGTTATGAGGGTTGAAAACTCAAATTGTTAGGATATAGTGACGGCGACCATGGTGGCGATCTGGATGATCATAAGTCCACTTCAGGAGTATTCCTCCTTGCTAATGTCGCCATTTCATGGATGAGCAAGAAGCAAACATGTGTCGCGCTGTCCACTATGGAATCCGAATTCGTGGCTCTCTCTAAGAACGCACATGAAGCGGTCTGGCTTAAAAGGCTCCTAATTGCATTGCTTGGCGTCGAGGACGGGAGTAAACCTGTGAAGGTATACTCTGACAAGCAGCAATTGCGGCAGTTAAGGACCCCAAGTACCACAACAGGATGAAATACATTGACATAAAATATAATTTTTCTAAGAATATGGTTGAGGACAATGTTATCACTTTAGAATACTTGTCTATTGAAAGTATGATGGCGGGCCCATTGATTAAACCACTACACGGGGACGTCTTCGAAAAGCATGTTAAAACGGTGGGACTGCGTAGGATTTAAGTAGACAATATTGTGATGACATTTTTTGAAATATAATGGAAATAAATTTCAGTTTGATTTTATGATTATTACGACGTCATAATGTTTAAATATTCATCGGAATTTCACGGTCTATAAACTAGTCGTAGGAGGGCCAACCTCCACAACAAAATAATGTCGAATGTGAACCAAGCCTCATCACACAGGCTCGGTCGTCTTGACGGAGAAGGGATTCTCTATTAAGTCGAGACTGGCTAAGAACCACGGTGGCAAACCGGGTTAAGCAGAACGATCATTTGGTTTTGGAGTAGCACGACAATGATCAAAGTTCTACAGATCGCCGTTACGAACCACGTTCGTAATAAAATCACATTCTGGGTCAGATGACGAATCTGCGATAGCATATGACATTTCCCAAACTTCCTGACTAAACTCAGGTTATGCTATCGACGCATGCTTCATACTACGCGTGCCATGTCTGGCCACGGGGTTATGCTCGGTTGTGCTAGATAGAATCCACGAGATTCGTACGGGCACAAGCTTCTTCACCTAGAGCGTGTGAATGATCCCAGATTCTATATGAATGAGCATCCAAAGTATCCTCATAGTCTCAGAACTCATACCTAAAGTCAGGCTCAATGTTCACTTCCCGGCGTGTAAGCGCAATGCCGAACAAAAAGGCCTAGGGAAACCGGTTGGGTGTGACTAAGGGTATGAGCAATGGGGATGGTAAAGTACACCTGAAATTTTCCGACTCGTGTATTCACTAGGTAGCCACCAACCTGACATTAGTTAAAAGGTTGTGAATACTTGTACGGATGCCCTGGAGAATTATCCCAAAGTGGGAACTCAGCAATTGGAAAATTTGCAGTTGACCTAGGATACATCGCGGTGCTTTATTCTTAACAGGTTGATTAGACATGGGGAAACAACGTTCCGCGGGCGCTACAATACTCCTAACAGATGAGTAGCACGATACCCATCGTGTCCGTCGGTCGCACGGCAAACCTCGTATGAACTATACGGAGCAGGGATTGGATCGAAGACCAAATGCAGATGTGTTGGACGACAACATATTAATAGGCACCCTCCCATTCCGGCGAGTGGGAGCTGTTAGCATTTGGGGTTAAGGTCCGCCGTAATTGGTAGCCCATTAACTAAAGGCTAAGTACCTAAGAAATTAGGACTAAGTCACATTAGGGATTTTGAGCTAGGCCTAAAATCCCATGTGATATGAGAGGCCCAAAATTGGGCCTCCTTGCCACACAAGTTCAACGCCGACCTAAGGAGTAGGAGGTGGGATTTTTCCTACCTCCACTCCTATATATAGGGACCTAGGGGTGACTTATTAAGTGCTAATTTTCTCATTCCAAGTGTTCCGATTAAAACCCTCCCCCTAGGTCCCTTAGTGTTTAGGCCGAACCTACACATAAGAGGTGCCTAAATTGCGACGAGCAATTTAATCCAAGTAAGATCCATCCCGCGAGAATCGAAGGAGGCTTTGCTGTAATGATCAAACCGCGTAGGGCTTCTCTAACAGGAACCTCTATGGGTTACCGGTCGGTGGATCGAGAACTCCCCTCGAAGATTTTGGGCTACAGAAATCGTTAAAGGTATGTGCACTTTCTTCCGATGTGTAATTAGTTATCATGCACGTATCTAGGGTTTTGTTTCTGTAGGATTAGTCACCATAATCCAACACACCTTCTATCTCTGCCACGCAGATCTTGGCTAAGATCAAGTCGAAGAGGTCTAGCTTGGAGGTGGAAGCCTTTAATTCTAAGGCTCGGAAGATAGCCTCGTTCATTTCTCCCTCCAGGTCCTCCTCTTGCCATAAAGAGAGAGAGGTTGCTGTTGAGGACGTCGCTGATGATTCTCCTATCGCCCCAGAGAATAAGGAGGCTTCGGATGATGCCGACGAGTCTTTGTGCCCTCGCCCCGTGTCCCCCCCCCCTGCGTGAGGGTTGCAACCTCCGATGATAGACCTTTCGTGCCAGGTATATAATGATGTTCTTTTCCTGTATATGTGTATTTATCATGCTCTTGTTGTGCCTTACAATAGTTTTTCAGGTAGAATCAAGTTGCCTTTGATCTTCCCCGAGGATCTCATCCGCCCCATCGTTGTTGATGTTAGGTGTAATGCTTGGATGCCTTTCCAGACTGCTGAGCGTCAAACTTATGACCTGTTGGCCTCCCTTTGCATTCCGAAATTTCCTATTCCTATGATGAACTCCATTATCCCCCCGGCCGATCGCTCTCTCCCCCCGTCCGATCTTAAAGAAGCCCATCACTTTGTGAAGGGCGCCTTGTCCCAGTTTGCTCCTGTGAGTATTTGTATTGTCCTTTTTTCCATTTTCTGAGGTTTTGATGCTGACTCCTTTTCTCTTTTGGTAGGGCATATCTTCTGTCGTTAACCTTGGTTCTCACCTAGTGAACGTCACTCGGGAGCGGGACATGTTTCGGCAGATGGTGGGGACGCTTGAGTCTACTTTGAAGAGAACCGAAGAGCACTTACGCGATGGGGTTGAGGAGCTCAGGGTGACGGAAGTTTCTTTGTCCAGTCGCTTGATTGTTGTTCAAAAGAAGCTTGATGATATTGTTGCCTGCTGGGCGGATGATGATTTGATAGCTGAGCTGAGGCTGAAGAATGCTCTCCGCGATGCTCGTGAAGAGGGTAGGTTAGCCGGTTTGGAGGAGGGTGAGGTTGTAGGAGTTGTGAAGGGTGAGGCCATTGACATCGAGAAAGGCAAAGCCATTGGAGTCCATGATTTTTTGTCTTCCAAGGAGTTTTCCGACCATGCCGAGGCCATTGAACACCTTTGGAGTGAACTTGGTTGAGAAGGTTCATGGTCTGAGTCCCAACTTCTCGTTTGCGCAACTTGGAGAATATGCTATGTTTGCCTTGGATGTTGTTGGTCAACTTAACAAGCGTGCAGAGCGAGCCAGGATTGTTGCCGGACGGGTCGTTGCCGACCGTTCTTCGAAGACCAATGTTATGGTTTCTACCCTTGCTGTTAAGACTTCCACCTATTCACAAGTTCATGCCGGAGAGGATGATCCCCCCTTGTGAGGGTGCTTGAGATGATATTGCTTGTTGGTGTTTTTATTATTGCATCTTTGTGTTTCTCTCCTGCTTGTTTTGGAGATGTCCTTGTTTTATTGTTAGATACTCGGGTTTGCCTTCCTTTGTTGTCGTACCCTTTTCCTTGATGTGTTTGTATATTTGGATGGCTTGATGTGCTTCCAGCACGCCTTTTGTTATCGATATGATACTCTATTAGGATGGCCTATCTTTTCCAGGGCTTACATTCCTTTTATTGTATGTTGGGTTTCTTTGTGTTGATAGGGTGGCCCTGTGGGTCTTATGCCCCCTTTATCGTTGGAAAGGTTATCCTTATGGATTTTCCCCTTTTCGGTTGGAAGGATGGCCCTGTGGGTCTTATGTCCCTTTTCGGTTGAAATGGTTGTCCTTATAGATCTTCCTCTTTATATATGTAAGGGTTGTCATGTGGATCCTCCCCTTATCATATTTAGAGTTGTCTTTTTGGATCTTCCCCCTTTCGGTTGGAAGGGTGGCCCTATGGGTCTTACGTCCCCTTTCGGTTGGAAGGGTTGTCCTTATAGATATTCCTCTTTTTTAATATGTAAGGGTTGTTCTGTAGATCTTCCCCTTATCATATTTTGAGTTTTCTTTTTGGATCTTCCCTTTTTCGGTTGTAAGGGTGGCCTTGTGGGTCTTATGTCCATTTTCGGTTGGAAGGACTGTCCTTATAGATCTTCCTCTTTTTTATTTTTAATATGTAAGGGTTGTCCTGTGGATATTCCCCTTATCATATTTAGAGTTGTCTTTTTGGATCTTCCCATTTTTGGTTGTAAGGGTGGCCCTGTGGGTCTTATGTCCCTTTTCGTTGGAAGGGTTGTCCTTATAGATTTTCCTCTTTTTTAATATGTAAGGGTTGTCCTTTGGATCTTCGCCGTATCATATTTAGAGTTGTCTTTTTGGATCTTCCCATTTTTTGTTGTAAGGGTGGCCCTGTGGGTCTTATGTCCCTATTCAGTTGGAAGGGTTGTTCTTATAGATCTTCCTCTTTTCTAATATGTAAGGGTTGTCCTGTGGATCTTCCCTTTATCATATTTCGAGTTGTCTTTTTGGATCTTCCCCTTTTCGATTGGAAGGGTTGTCCTTATAGATCTTCCCCTTTCCATATGTAAGGGTTGTCCTTATGGATCTTCCCCTTATCATATTTCAGGGTTGTCTTTTTGGATCTTCCCCTTATCGGTTGGAAGGGTTGTCCTTATGGATCTTCCCCTTATCATATTTCGGAGTTGTCCTTATGGATCTTCCCCTTTTCGGTTGGAAGGGTGGACATGTGGGTCTTACGTCCCTTTTCGTGTTATGATGCTTTTCTTGTTTCTTCTTGTACCCTGAAAAGCATCTGATTCATTTAGCACCATTGTCGTCTTTTACAAAAAGGAAAGTCTAATTGGAGTCCATAAATCTCCTTCAAGTACTCTAATACATAAGCATGAAATGAAAAATGTTTAGATAGCTTCCACTCTAGGTAGTGTCGAATTCCAGCTCTTCAGAGCCTATCTCCTCTTGGAGGCGTCCAACATGTATTTCCTCCTCGGCTTCCAATCTGAGGGCCAGGCACTTGTTGGTGCTGTGTCCCCAAGCCTTGTGATATTCATACCACCCTTCCAGCTCTATGCTTATGAAGGCCCTTGATGACTCCAATGGTGGTTGAATTCTGTCATAGAGGACGCCGTTGTACAGCTCTTCAACTTCACTTCTTAACGGTGTGAAGTGTACTGTCCTCCCATCACTGAGCCTGTAGTAACTTCTTTATTCTTCTTCCTCTATCTGTATGGCATGCTGCAGCTTGTGGTTGAATTCTTCAACTGAGGCTATGGTGGCTATGCCCTCTTGTCCTCCGAAGTATTCTTCAGCGTTCCTCCTTAAATGCCTGAAAAAGGCTCTTACAAATTCGCTCTTAGTAATTTTGAGGTCCGCTGCCGCCGTAGCTAGCCTTACAAAGTAGCTCTTTATCAATTCATCTCCTTTTTGTTGGATGTCCTCCAAGCATTCATGGTCCTGCCTTCTTGCTCTTCTCCTTCCTTTCCTCTCTTCTCTTGCATTTCCTTCTTCCTCCTCCATAATCTCTTCTTGAGGCTCCTGCCTCTTTCTCTTCTTGAGTATCTCCATTGTCACATTCATGAGGCGGCTTACCACTCCTTTCACCGAACCTAGCATATTCCTCAATCCTTGCTTGACCCATCCATTGTTATCTCTCCTTAGTGTTTCCACGAAGGCAATGGGCAAGCCATGTTGCCCCTCCTCCTCACGGAATTTAGGTAGCATTTCCTTGAAGCTGCATTGTCTCCCAAAGCCTCTCCTATGCCATTTGGTGTTGGGAACTTCTTTTTTTGATGGACGGTTGATGGAACTATGTAGTTCGGGTTGATGGTGGTGCGACCTAGTATTCCATTGTAAGCCCCTAGCTCTTCTACCACCACAAAGGTTATTTTCAGATGGACTGTTAGATTACGGGGAGTAATCACCACGGATACCATAACCATGGTACATGCTAGTAATCGATATTACGCAGCGGAAGATTCGCACATACCTCACAAGTAGGCCGTAGTCCCAAGATCCTTACAGAAGGGAGTTCACGATCCTCCGGTCGGCACCTGTAGAGGTTCTGGTTAAGGAAGCCCTACGCGGTATATTCTCCACAGCAAAGACTCAGATCGATTCTTGACAAGGGACGGATCTCCGGAGTGTTTGCTCGAAGGCAAATTGGCACACCCTTGGTGTATGTGTGGTTCGGCCGAACTAGGGTGTTATGAGGGAGGGTTTTTCTCTCTAAAACACTCCAAGGTAGGATTAAGGATTAACCTAATAAAACCCCTAACACCCCATATATATACGAGGAGTAAAGTAGACAAAAGTCCACTTTACCCATCACTGATATTCGGCCGACCTATGTATAGGGAGGCCCATATTTTGGGCCTCACATGTCAATTGGATTTGGGTCTGGCCCAATGTCCTAATGTGACATGTACCCAATTAACTTAGGTAACATATACATATAATGGGCTTCCATTTACGTCGCCCATCACCATATGCTTACAGCTCCCACTCGCCGGAATGGGAGGGTGCCTGTTAGTGTATTGTCATCCAAATATGCATCAACATTTCACTCCTTCGACGTCGCCCTTGCTTCCGAATAGTTCATATGAGGTTTTCCGTGCGACCGGTGGACACCACGGGCATCGTGCTACTCATCTGTTAGGAGTGTTGTAGCGCCCGCGAAACGTTGATTCCCTTTTCTCCAATCAACTTGTTATAAACAACATTTATATAGTGTCGCGCTGTATCCTAGGTCAACTGATATTTCTCATTTTGCCTAGTTTCCTCATAGGAACACTTCTCCAAGGCATCCGTACAAGTATTCACAACCTTCAACTAATATTCGGTTGGTGGCCACCTAGTGAATACAAGAGTCGGTGAATTATAGCTGAACTTGACCGTCCCCATCGCTCATATCCTTAGTCAAACCCAACCGGTTTCGAAAGACATGGTCACTAGGCCTTTTTGTTCAGCACTACGCTCGTACGCCGGGAAGCGAACATTGAGCCTGACCTTAGATATGAGTTCCGAGTCCGTGAAGATACTTTGGGTGCCTCTTCATAAGGCTCTAGGGATCAATCACACGCTCGAGGTGAAGAAGTTTGCGCCCGTTAGAATCACGAGGATTCTTATCTAGCACAACCGAGCTGTGACCCCGTGGTCGAACATGGCACGCGCAGTATGAAGCATGCGTCGATAGCATACCTGAACTTTTAAGTTGACAGAGATGGGATATGTCAATCATGCTATCACAGATTCTCATATGGCCCAGAATGTGGTTTAATGACGAAAGAAGTTCATCACGGCGATTTGCAAAACGAAGATCGTGTCGAGTAACTTCGAGACTAATCGTCTTGCGTAATCAGGTTTATCCCCCTGATTCTTAGCCAGCCTTGCTTGGTAGAGGCCTCCCTCTACCGCAAGACGACCGTACATGTGTGACTAGGTAAGGCCCACATTCGACATTGTTTTGGCAGAGGATTGCGTCCTCCTACGGCTTAGATTATACACCGTAAATATGATGTATTCAAACATTATGACGTCGATTGATCATAAACTCAATTGCAATTCTTTCGTTTCAAAAAAAAAATGTAACTCTCAAATATCAAAATGTTATCACAGATACATGCCACTTTTAAACCCTACGCAATCCAAGCAGTTTTACATGCTTTTCGAATATCTCCCCTGCGTAGTGGTTTAGTTAATGGGTCCACAACCATGTTATCAGTGGACAAGTATTCCAAAGTGATTATATTGTCTTCTACCATAGATTTAGCATAAAAATATTTCACACCAATGTGTTTGGTCCTACTATGGTACTTCAGATTCTTTACTGTTGCAATGGCTGCCTGACAGTCAGAGAACACATTCACAGGTTTACTCCCGACATCGCCATCAAGCAGCGCAGTAAGAAGCCTTTTCAGCCAGACCACTTCGTGTGCATTCTTGGAGAGGGCTACGAATTCCGATTCCATCCTAGACAACGTGACACAGGTTTGCTTCTTGCTCGTCATGGAATGGCGGCATTAGCAAGGAGAAAAACTCCTCATGTGGTGGACTTACGATCATTCAGATCACCACCATGGTCGGCGTCACTGTAACCGGTCAATTCTAACTTTCCACCCTCATAGCACAGTGCGTAGTCGGCAGTACCTTTCAGATAACGAATAATTTGTTTTACAGCCTTTAAACGCTGATAGCCAGAATCTGATTGGAAACGTGCTACTAGGCCCACGGCGTAACAGATATCCGGACGGGTGCATTGCATGGCGTACATCAAACTACCGACCATGCTTAAATACTCTACACCCTTCATCTATTCTCGCTCTGCCAAGTTCTTGGGGCTGTCACGTTTTGACAGTGCGCACCCAAACACCACCCGCGTATTAACGGGTTTGGCATCCTGTAATCTGAACATTTTCAATAGTTTGTTGATATAGGCTTCTTGAGATAGACATAATTTCCGGGTAGCCCGATCTCTAGCAATTTTAATGCCTAAGATGTACGTGGCTTCTCCCATGTCTTTCATCTCAAATACAGATGCCAACCATGACTTTGACTTGTTCATAAAACTCACGTCGTTTGCGGCAATGAGTATGTCGTCCACGTATAAGGTCAAGATGACATACCTAGACCCGGAGGTCTTATAATACACGCATGCATCCTCGTGAAGATTCACGAACCCGTTTCCTACGATTTCCTCGTGGAATCTGTGGTACCATTGCCGAGACGACAGTTTAAGACCGTAGATGGACCTTTAGAGCTTACAAACGTTACGTTCGTTACCGGGAGTAATGAAACCCTCTGGTTGCTCCATGTAGATCTCTTCCTCCAGGTTTCCGTAGAGAAATGCGGTCTTAACATCCATTTAGTGCAGTTCAAGATCGAGACTTGCGATCAAGGCCAGAATGGCCCGTACTGTGGTATAACGCACAGTTGGTGAGTATGTTTCGTCAAATTCCACTCCGTGAAGATGGGTATATCCTTTCGCAACAAGTCAAGCTTTGCACTGTTCGACCTTTTCATCAGCAGTGAGTTTCAATTTAAGAACCCACTTGGCTCCTATGGCCCTGCGATCAGCAGGTGAATCATCCAAAGACCATACTGAGTTGGCTTTCATTGAGGAAATCTCTTCCTCAATTGCATTCCTCCATTCCTTTGCTTGAGGTCCTTCCAACGCTTGTTGAACCGTTACCGGTTCGTCAACAGATGTTAGAGTGAGGATCTCACCCCTCTTGATGGGATACTTCTTAGGAGAAGTTCGATGCCTTTGACTACGTCTAGGCTCGTTGATCCCATCTTGACACTGAACATTACTCACACTCAGAACAATGCTTCTTATCGGAGCATCACTCCCACTGGGAACAAAGGAAGTGCTAGAACCTTCACCTACAACCTTCCTCAGACAACCTCTTGGTCTCGGGATTCTATCTCCGAGATGAATTCCTTGATCACAAGGACCTGGAACCAAGTTGGTTGGATCACTCCCACTGGAAACAATGGGTAGGATAGGTGGTTGTGGTAGTGGTCCGGCTTCATGATTATCAGGTTCAACTTGATTCGTTTCCACGGCAACAGTGATTTGTGTGGTAGGGTTTGGTCCTCCCACTGGATTTATAATGAAAATGTTTCCATTATCATTAACCATGTCATTCACCTGAGTTGCCGGTTCAAATATCCCACTTGAAGTAAGTGGGACCTGATCATCAATGTTATCCTGCTCCAGTTCAATCAACACTTCATCTGTTTTAATCTCACTTAACGTCAGAAATTTGTCCTCAAGGAAAGTTACGTCTCTGGACTCATTTTTTATCACGCCACCATTTTCTTGAGCTGACACGAATACGTAACTCTTAGAGTTCTCTGAATACCTTATAAAGATACTCTTTAGTCCTCTGGGTCCTAACTTGCCAAAACGGCTGTCAGTTGTATGTGTATAGGCTGCGCAACCCCAAGGTCGCAATCTGGTGAGATCCAACTCTCTACAATGCCACAACTCATATGGCGTTATGTCTACCGCCTTTGTTGGGACAAGGTTTACTACATGAGTGGCAGTCAATAACGCATCATTCCAATAGGAGATTGATAATTGTGCCTACGACATCATGGTTTTGACCATGTCTAAGAGTGTTTGATTACGACGTTCAGCCACACCATTCTGCTGTGGTGTGTTGGGGATTGTCATTTGACGAGCTATCCATCTTTCTTTTCACAACTTATCAAATTCATTAGAGAGTATTATCCACCTCTATTAGTGCGTAAGGTTTTCACCTTTCGCTCTTGTTGATTCTCTACGAGGTTTAGAAAGTTTCTAAAGCAATCTATTGCCTCGGATTTACGAGTAATCAAATGAGTAAACCCATAACTGGTGAAGTCGTCAATGAAAGTTACGAAGTATCGTTTTCCATTCCTAGCGGTTACACTCATTGGTCCACAGACATCGGAGTGAATCATCTGCAATGGATACTCGGCGCGTTGAGCTTCTCCGAATGGTATGCGGGTGGAGTTTCCTGATAGACAATATTGGCAAGTGTGTTTAATCACATTGCTGGTACCAAGAAAAAGCTCTCTTCGAGCTAATGAATGGACCCTATCATAGCTTATATGTCCCAGCCTCGCATGCCATCCAGCCACGTCAGTTTCTACTTCCCTGGAGGATAACGCATACATTCTATTCGAATCTATACATCCATTCAAATCCATGATAAAGAGACCATAGGAGGAATAAGCATGCCCAAAAAAGACATTGCCTTTATTTATTCGAACAAAGTTCTTCTCAAATGACAAAATGTAATTATTATTCATAAGAGCAAAAACAGAAACAACATTTCTACGAATTCTTTGAGTAAAAAAGACATTTTCAAGTAGGATGGTCCTGCCATTGTTCATAGACAACTTGCAGTTCTCTATTCCTGTGACTTTAACTTGTGAGTTGTCACCAATGAATATCATCTTAGAATCCTTTGGAAATCGTCTAAACTTTGCGAACAGTCCTTTGTCGTTGGATATGTGGTCCGTCGCACCTGAGTCAAGAATCCAAGAAGGATTTGAGTCAGTTAACATGACAGTGGAGGAAACTAGAGCTTCCATTACATAACCAACGTCACATACCTTTTCAGGATGCAATTAACTGGACCCTGCTCCTTCGCCTATTCGGGGTGGACTAGAGTTCCCACGGACTATCTCTGATTTTACTCAGAGATTGCCTGGTTTAGGCTTTGTCAACATTTTACCATCAACAACCTGTTGTTTCTTTCTTTTGTTCATCCTCTTTCTCTTCCAATGCCCTGCACGCCCGGAATTGGTTTCAGTCAAGCTTGTTCCATCTCGATGAATTTCAGGACCGATGCAAGATCCAACACGGATGGCGATCAGTAAAGCCTTGGCTGCTCTCCAAGACTTCGGGAGAACCCCGATGATGGCTTGAATTTTATCCTATTCACCCACCTGACCTTCCTCTTCCAGTGGTTTCAGCATTCCAAGGAGGTCGTATACCTTTTCAAGCACACTCTTGCTGTAGCTGTTTAAGTTTTCTTCAATTGTTGGTATAAGTGGGTGCAAGATTGTTGCCATGCCATTTCCATATTTCAGGAAGACAGCATCCCAGATGTCCTTTGTCATTATAGGTAGTTGTGTCACTCCATGTTCAGCAATTTTGACCATCAGGTTCGACTTGATTCGTCCTAACAGCAACAGTGATTACTTGTGGTAGGGTTTATTCCTCCCACTGGATTTACTATGAAAATTTCCTCATTCTCATTTACCATGTCATTCACTTGAGTTGCTGGTTCAAATCTCTCCCACTCAAATTAAGTGGGACCTGATCGTCATCGTTATTATGCTACGTTTTGATCATGACTATGTTTATTGAAATTGTTTATGCATTTGGAAAATTCCCCTCTTAGTGATGTAATGCCTCATGTTCGACCACGGTACAATTTAATCCAAGCTGGAAACAGGTATTTTCTAGGAGTAACTGGCGTACCCTTGTCATAAATACGTTTTTATCGCGCAAATTAATGTCGCATGGTGATATGATTTAACTCATTGTCACCTTTCAGCTATGATGGTTACCTACCTAACCGATCTTAATGGAACACAGTTTTACATTTATGTGAATCATCTGTCATCATTCCATATGGAATGTCTTATAGAACGACTCAAACATTATGTATATATATATAAACTGTGTCTCTTGAAGTGTGTCATTTGATTTGAATGCCTAGCCTGACATATCGTTCAAGGCGTTTGGAAGGAAAATCTTTTAACCGACTTGATCCTTCTTCGTTTGCCTACTTATCTCAGAGATTTTATCCATCTCCGAACTGAACATCTTAGGTATTTACCTTATGTCTCAGTTGATACTTTACAGGGTCGTTGTAGCTTAAGTAGCCAACTCATACCGATGTAAATGTTATCATTAAGTCATATTTCCGAAGGAGTGCAAATGAAAATTCAGCACGTCATCATATAAAATCTTCAATATTAAACTCATATAATGAAACGATGTGTTCCGTCTATCGAGATCCACTTGCGCGTTGCGTAAGCTACTCTGGGGTTAAACCCTTGGTTAAATCGTTTCATTTCTGAATTTAATTAAATTTAATCGGTGTTAACGGTTTCAAACATGAGTATCATTATAGTTTATTTCATTCAATGGGGTGACAATAATAAAATAAGATTTATAATCAATATGTAGGCAATGCGTTAAACAGATAATTAAAATGATTGAATAGCTCGAGGAATGATAATCGATACTTTATTTGAGCAGTTTTCGAGTGCTCTAAATATAACATTTCCTCTGTTTCAAGGAACATTATTATTATAAAGTATGTTTAAACTGAAAAATTATGACGAGGTTCAATTTCGCAAAGCAAATAAAGATAAAGTCTTTCAACCTTTATGACTCGGGGGCAAGTTCCTCATGTTTATGCTTGTTCTCCTTCTCGGTTCTGTAATTCAAAAAGGTAAATTGAATTACTCTCGAGGAGTCCTTGAAGAACTTATGAGTTTATCATTATTCTTCAGCACGTACTTTAGGAGGATTTGTGCAGACAGCAGCAAGGTGTCCTTTCACGCCACACCTCAAACACGTTCGAGTTTCCTCTTTACGTGTTTGTTTTGCTTTGCCTTTCTTGCCTTCGAATTGCTTTCGTTTGAACCTCTTATGAGACTTTGGAGCTACTGACTTATCAGCCTTGACCTGAAGGTTATTTCCCTTTCTCTTGCGCTTACCCTTTTGCTCAGCTGGATTCGAGGATGTTAGATGCATTTCCGCTCTCGGCTTTTCAGCCTTGAGACGATCCTCCTCCAGCTCGAGGTGAACTCGCACTTTCTCGAGGTTATCGAGTTGAGTGGCATGGGTAAGGTGCATTTTCATGCTATTCCAAGAGTCAAGAAAAGAACGAATCACGCATTGGACCTTTTGTTCGTCAGCCAGGATCTCTTCTGCCTCCTTGAGTTCAGCAAGCATGTTAGACATATGTCTAAGATGCTCATTCATTGTGTGCTTTGGATTCATTTTATATGAGTCTAAAGCGATATTTAACGATCGCTTATGGGCTGTGGTGTAAACACCAAACCCTGCCTTAAGACCATCCCACAGGTCCTTGGCAGACTCATAGTGATCATACCCATAGAGTATGCCATCCTCCAGCAGTGACAACAAGGCCGAACGAATCTCTTGATCCTTTGCTTCCCAGTCATCATGGATTTTCTCCAATTCAGCCGTGAGGTCTCCCTCTAGCCTGACTTTCTTCATGGTCAAGTGCTCCAAGCCTCTCATTTCAGTGATCACCATCTTTGCACGCTTATTTCAGATCTTATAATTATTGTTGTTCAATCTTACTCCCTTATTCATTTAGGATATTACATTGTTGATCGCAGCCATGACTAACACATTGCAAAATAAGGGAGACAAGAACATTTTGAGAAAGAATTGCATACATCAAATATCTATTAAGAATTGCACGAAAAATAGTGATTCCTCAGTCATCTAAACCAACCGACCACCAGTAAACCAATGGAAGATGGCTGTGAAAGAGTTCACACTATCATCATCTTCTATCCAATAGACCACTCTGTTAAAAACGGTTTAAATCGCAAATTACCGGAACGGGAATTTTAAAAATAAGCATACCCGATCTTGGCTTTTCCAAGGCCCTTTTGGTTTGGAAAATTAATTCCGATGAATTCACTCATGCATACAGAATTCTACAATCCACGCAAATTATCATATGCTATTACATTCATCACACATACCACACACATGCTCACGCGTCATGCGTCTAATGTTCCGAGGAACTCATGCTTGCATTCATAATTCTACTTCTAAGTAAATTATCAAACGCAACTACATCCTTAACATTCTAGCATACGTGTCAAACATGTAACATCCACATCAATCATACATATTTGGCGACTGTTTTTTTCGGATTTAAAAACAATTTTAAACATGAGGGGCTGATTTGCAATTCATGCTTATATTCAATCACGCAAGCGTCTAGACATGAATCCTAGGCAGTTTCAACCATCACAGCATGTCTATTCTAGTGCGCAAACCATATATTTAACCAGGGCTCCGCCTACAACATGTAATATCCAGCTAGCTTGACTTAGTCAAGACAACAGTTCTAATCATGCATAAATATATATTGAATAATAAACAATTGCAATTCAGCCCACCAATTTAACCAGTCCAAAAAAATGTATCTCCGAGATCCATCCCCATAATCGAAACAAGGCATAAATGTTAGCAACCCTATGAGCACTGTGTAGTCCATTTCGAGGTTCGAAAACATTTGGATTTTAAAAATTGACCTCCCTATTTTAATTTACTTGAATTCGGTTCCGAAAACATTGTTCGGTTCAGTCAATTTCAGTCCGTTTTGGTCCGGTTCGGTCCGGTTCAGAAAATTCGGTTCGGTCCAATCTGAAAATCCGGTTCAGTTCGATCCAGTCCGAAAATCCGGTCCGGTCCGACAAAAATCTGGTTCGGTTCGGTTTTTAATTTAAAAAACTGGTTCGGTCTGAACTGGTCCAAGAAAATAGGGTTTAGTTCGGTTCAACACTCAAAACCGGTTCGGTTAGATCCACTTAATTACCCCGGTCCGACCGGACCCGAATAGTTCGAACCGATTGAGAAAATCCGGTTCGGTTTAATTTCGTCCTGGTTTAACATATTGGACCGGCCCAATAATTAAAATTTGAAAAGTTGGGCCGAAATGTTTATTTGTGGCCTAAGTAGGGTTTTTCATTAAAAATATTAAACTTAGCCACCAAGTAACATTAATTATATAAAATAATTTCCAATATTAAAATATATATATATTTCGGCACACATATATACATTTATCGTTAAGATTATATCTTTAAGATTAAATCAATCAACAATATATATATATATGTAAATTTCAGCACTATATATAATATATGTATTTTTTATTTATTGTCAATATCTTTAATAGTGAAACAAATAACTGACAATATATTTTCTCAATATTTTAGGTAACTAAATCTATCAATAATATCTTTAACCCTATTAAATATTTAGATATATTGATAGTTATATATTCTAATGTGAATCTATCTTAATGTTCCTAATTATAGATATATTGTTACCTTAATTAAAAATTAAAATATGGTAAACAATATCCCTAAGTGGTTCGGCCGAAACTTGTAACTTGGTGCCTAAGAAATTTAAATATTTTACCTTGTAATTCATCTTAGGGTTCGGCACAAACACCAAATTAGGAACTAGTGGTCAAATTTTAAGATCAAATTTTAATAAGATCTACAATCCAAAGTTTGATTTTGATAAATATCACCTTTTTATTGAAGATCATGAACATCAAATAAACCAAAAGAACATCATGAAAATTTCGGACCACCTTATACTTAAAAATCCGAAAATTTTAAATTTTTCTTTTTAAAAATTCGGTCCAAAATTTATATTTTCAAGAACACCAATTTATAAAAATCATGAACTCCTAACACGGGCTCTGATACCACTGTTAGATTACGGGGAGTAATCACTACAGAAACACTAAAACATGGTACGTGCATGTAATCGAAATTACGCAGCGGAAGAGTTACACATACCTCAACAGTTACCGTAGTCCAAGATCCTTTGAACGAGAAAGTTCTCGATCCTCCGGTCGGGACCCGTAGAGGTTCTTGTTAGAGAAGCCCTACGTGGTGCAGTTCCACAGCAAAGCCTCAGATCAATTCTTGACAAGGGGACAAATCTTCGGAGAGTTGCTCGAAAGCAATTTGGCACATCCTTGGGTAAAGCTTGGTGCGGCCGAACTAGTGAGGTGTGGGAGGAGGATTTTTTTCTCTAAAACACTCTTGTGAGGGAATTATGATTAACCCTAAATATTCCCTAACACCTCTTATTTATAGGAGGAAAAGTCCACTTTACCCCACCTTAATAATTCGGTCGGCCTATGTATTTGGGGAGGCCCAATTTTGGGCCTCCCATGTTAATTGAGATTTGGGTCTGGCCCAATTACCCTAATGTGACATTTACCCAAGTTCATTAGGTAAACTATACATATTATGGGCTACCAATTACGGCGCCCATCACCATATGCTTACAGAGACATAAACGGATGTTAATGGGGCGCGAATTCCCCGAATTTCGTGGTGTACTGCTTGTAAAATGCTCCGCAAAAGTAATTACTGTGGTTTATAAGGGATGTTTGGTATATAAAGAACCGTGGAACAAGGCAATATGGTAAATGTGTTGTTTCACTCCGAGCTTCCGCCCCATAGTTATATATGTAATTTTAGGATAATTAGGTAATAATATAAATCAGTGAACAAATAACTTATTAAAAAAAGTTGGGATTTTCTATAATGCTCCATAAGCACCATGCTTTTGGTACTTTTTACACTAAGAATGACTTAACTGTAACATCGGTAAAAGTTTAAAATTGTAATTTTTTTAATTACAACTCAAATTTGCATCACATTATTACTAATAACAATTACCCTCTAGGGTTCACCTTTAGGGTAATAGAAAAATTTATAAAAAAAAGGTACCACAAGCATGGTACTTTTGGAGCATGATAGAAAGACTCTATATTAGATGAAATAATAAATTTATTTCGTTTAGGTATAATTTAGTGGTTTTATTTGAATTATAAATGTATCATATATGTCACTTTTATGAAACATTTAAGTAAAAATTCGTTAATACAATTTTTTTAAAAAAATATTTTAAAAAATTGGCGAGTATGGCAATGCCCCGTGAGACAAATCTACTTAAAACTTCCACCCCAATATGGTTTTCGGACAAATATAATAAATTCATTAAATCCCGTGAGGTGAGAATGGTATTGCCAACTTCCATCCGATTTGCCCATTGACATCCCTACAGGTTTACTTTTTGTTACTTATTTATTCATGAATCTGAGGATGGTAGCTGCCAGGAAAAAAATTTGGGGGACATTTGACCTAACAAAATATGAGGGGCGACGTGGAGACTGAAGAGTTGAAGAAAAAAATGCATTTGGACGAGAGATAGTTTTGGGTTGTATAACCTGATTATCAGACTCATTTGAAGTACTTTTGGGCTCCGGAGCTGATAGTTTATGGGCCATCAAACTAAATATCTATTTTATTTAGATTATTATTTTTTCTGGCTAATTAGATTATTATTATTATTATTATTATTATTATTATTATTGCTATTATTATTACTAGATATTTGGTACGCGCTTTGCGCGGTATGTGAACAAGCATATCAGTAAAAAAGAACTGTTGGGATCAAAATGACGTTGCCTGAAGCTTCTGGTAATGGACTTCGAGGTTTCGCCTTCGACTTGCTCTTCTAGGTATCTTTCTCGACCTCGAGGTGTGCTTAGTCTCCTTTTGAGCGTCTGGCAAGCGAGAACCTGAAAAGGGGTTGGGGATTTGCCCCTGATTCCACTTTGAAGCTTAAGTTAATAATAGAATTTGAGAGAGAATACTGTAAAGTATATCAAAGATTCAATATTATTTAAGTAATGGAAGTGCTCCCCTATTTATAGGGGAAAGTACCGACTTTCTCTGTGGCGGCAGCTTGCTTGTGATTGGCTGCTCAGTGGCGGTGGCTTACTTGTGATTGGTTGCTCAGTGGAGGTGGCTGCATTTCTTTGATTGGTTGGAGGAAGGCGGTAAAATGTCAGTAGATGACAAGTAGGTCGACACCTCATCAATCCTTAGTCTTGAAGGTTTCTCCAACTAGGTGACAAGCATGTCGCCAGCTGGTGCCCCTTCCTTAGGAGGAAAGTCTTCCCAGGCTAAAAGGCGGTGAGCAGTTTGCCAGCTGGTGCCCCCTCCTTAAGAGGAAAGGTTTCTTCTTAGTGCCTAGCCGTCGACTCGACTTATTCCTTAAGAGGGAGAGTCTTTAAGTGAGCAGTAGGTCGTCACTTGTTCATAAGTCTCCATGCTTGTCGACTTTCTTTTATGTTGGTATCGACTATTTGTCTTTTTATTCCTAATTCAAATATGACTAGTCGTTGACTTGACTTTTGATTTTGCCGACTTCAATGTTGTCGACCCTTGTAAGGTTGGCTCGAATCATATCCAACACTTGCCCCCGAGACATAAGTCATTAGTCTTTAGAATAAAGGGAAATGAGTTATGTCGAGTACCTTTAATGATGAGAAGAAAACTTCATCCTTTTATTCTTTTAGCCTAGACTTTTGTTTGCCCTTGGCTTTTATAGAATCGAGGAGTCAGTTATGACTGATCTTCTTTGTAGAGACGACTTTCAGAAGTCGTGGGAGTCATTATTATGACTGATATCCTGGATCATCGCCGACTATATGGAGTCGAGGAGTTAGTATTATGATTGATCTCCTTTGTAGAGGCGACTTTCGGAAGTCGTGGGAGTCAGTATTATGACTGATTTCCTGGATCGTCGCCGACTATATGAAGTCGAGGAGTCAGTATTATGACTGATCTCCTTTGTAGATGGGACCTTCGGAAGTCGTGGGAGTCATTATTATGACTGATCTCCTAGATCGTCGCCGACTATATGAAGTCGATGAGTCAGTATTATGACTGATCTCCTTTGTAGAGGCGACTTTCGGAAGCCGTGAGATTCAGTATTATGACTGATCTCCTGGATCGTCGCCGACTATATGAGGTCGAGGAGTCAGTATTATGACTGATCTTCTTTGTAGAGGCGACTTTCAGAAGCCGTATGAGTCAGTATTATGACTATGGATCGTCGCCGACTATATGGAGTCGAGGAGTCAGTATTATGACTGATCTCCTTTGTAGATGCGACTTTCAGAAGTCGTGGGAGTCAGTATTTTGACTGATCTACTGGATCGTCACCGACTATATGAAGTCGAGGAGTTAGTATTATGACTGATCTCCTTTGTAGAGGTGACTTTCGGAAGCCGTGGGAGCCAGTATTGTGACTGATCTTCTGGATCGTCGCCGACTATATGGAGTCAGTATTATGATTGATCTCCTTTGTAGATGTGACTTTCGGAAGCTGTGGGAGTCAGTATTATGACTGATCTCTTGGATCGTCGCCGACTATATGGAGTCGATGAGTCATTTGGACACATTAAGAGGAGAGAAATCACATCTTTATTCATTACTTTATTATATTAGAAATACATGAAAGGATTTCTAGACGTAGTTTTCTTTAGGTGCTCCGTATGAAAAGTCATGTTGAGGCGTTGCCCTTGAGAATCTTTTAATTTGTAGGCGTTGGTACATGGTATATCTACCACGATATAAGGACCTTCCCATTTGAGCACCATTTTTCTTCTTTGATCGGCCGCTACAAAATCGTTTCTTCGTAGAACTTTTTCTTCTAGGAAGAACTTTCGTCGCCTCACTTTTCGGTTGAAATACCTAGCGGTGGCAAGCTTCATTCTTCCTTGATTTTCTTCAGAGGCCCATCTTTTTTCGTCAACGAGATCCAAATCGATCCTCCTCTGTTCGTCGTTTTGATCGACTTCGTACGAGGCGACCCTTTGAGACATATTAGCTACCTCTATGGGCGAGACGCGTCGGACCCGTAGACCATGCTGAAGGGGGTTTCGCCAGTGGTTCTTTTGGGTGTGGTTCTGAGCGCCCAAAGTATTTGGTCCAACTCCTCGACCCAATTTCCCTTGAGAGTGGACACCCTCTTCTTTAGTCCATTCAGGATCGTTTTGTTTGCCTCCTCGACTTGTCAATTAGTTTGCGCATGATGGACAGAGCCAAAACGATGGTTGATAAGCATCTCTTCATAAAAGTCGGCCAATTTGTTGCTGGCAAATTGGGGGCCGTTATCACTGATGAGGATTTTCGGCACTCCATATCGGCATATAATTTGTTCACGAATGAACTTTATCATTTGGAAAGTAGTTGTTGACGCCAAGGCTCTTGCTTCTATCCACTTAGAAAAGTAGTCGATGGCAACTACGATATGTGTTCGCTGACCTGTGGATTTGGGTAGAGACCCTATGTGGTCGATTCCCCATTGTGCGAAGGGCCAGGCGCTCATTATAGGTGTGAGTTCCGCTGGTGTTCTTGTTATTCTTGTAGCGAAAACTTGGCAGGCAGGGCAGGCTTGCACGAGCATTATTGCTTCTTTATGCATTGTTGGCTAGTAGAATCCCTGTCGTAAGGCTTTTAACACCAAAGTTTTGGCTCCTTCATAACATCCGGCGTTGCCTTCGTGTAGCTCTTTCATGATACTTTCTGTCTAAGGGGCGGCTATAAATCGAAGATAAGGTGTGGAGTATCCCCTTTTGTAGAGGTATCCGTCCAAAATCGTGAATCGTCCAGCCATCCTCTGAATTTTTGTCGCCTCCAATGAATCTTCTGGAAGGCTTCATTTTTCCAAATAGTTCTGGATGTGAGTTATTCATGAGTCAGGGGCTTGGATATTAAAGACCTCTGCCCCCCGACTCCGCAGCTTAGTAGAGAGAGTGCTCTATGAAGTGTACTGGCGCGCGCGCGCGCGGGGGGGGGGGGGGGGGGGGGGGGGGGCGTTTTCCCAAGCAAATTTGCTGAGGGCGTCAGACTCCTGGTTGATTTCTCGATGGATAGCCTCTATTTGGAAACGAGACATGTCTCACACGATTCGCCGCACCTGTTCCGCATATTTCTTCATATTCTCCCCCTTGGCGATATAGGTTCCGTTGGTCTGATTGACAATCAACTCAGAATCGCAACGTACTTTCAAATTTTTAATTCATATACCTTTGGCTATGCGAATACCTGTGAGTAGGGCCTCATATTCTGCTTCGTTATTGGTAGCTCGAAAGGTGAGGATTAGCGCATATCAAAGAGGTTGTTCATCAGGTGGTGTTAGTACCAGACCTACTCCACATCCTTGAGCAGAAGACGAGACATCGGTATATAACAACTATGACATGGTATCGTTAGCCACATTCTCGGGCATTGTCTTCATGTGCTCTTCTTGGGGAAGGAGGACAGGTTTGGCGTCTGGTGTTGTCGTGTTTTCAAAAATGAAGTTGGCCAGTGCCTGGCCTTTTATCACCTTTCGAGGCTCAAAGAGAATGCAAAATTTGCTTAATTCTACTGCCCACTTGACCATTCGCCCTGAGATATCAAATTTTTGCAAGAGTTGCTTTAGAGGCTGGTTGGTGAGCACTGTGATTTCATGGGCGTGGAAATAGGGTCGTAGCTTCCTCGCCACTATCAATAGTGCATACAAGTATTTCTCGATCTCCATGTAGTTTGCTTCGTCGACACTAAAAATCTTACCAACATAATAGACCAGAATTTGAATGTTGCACGTTTCCTTAATTAGTACTGAACTCACTGCTGTCGAGCTTATGCTCAGGTAGAGGAATAGGCGGTCTTCAGGTAGTGGCTTGGCTAGGGCGGGAAGTGAATGGAGATGCTTCACCAGTTTTTGGAAAGCCTCCTCACACTCGAGTGTCCATTCGAACTTCTTATTTTCCCTTAATATTTCGAAGAATGGAATGGATTTATCACCTGATCTTGCCAGAAATCTTCCCAATGAGGCTAGCCTTCCATTGAGGCTTTGTACCTCCTTATGGCAGGTAGGTGAGGACATTTCCTCTATGGCAGTGATCTTTTATGGATTGGCTTCGATTCCCCTCTGGCTAACCATGAACCCCAGGAACTTTCCTGATTGGACGTCAAAGGCGCATTTGGTCATATTTAAACGTAATTGGTGGCATCGCATGCAAGTGAACGCTTCTTCTATGTCTTGGACGTGGTCCTTGCCCCTTTTAGTCTTGAAAAGCATGTCGTCTACATAAGCTTCCATATTTCTTCCCAGCATGGATTTGAAAATCTTGTTGACCATTCTTTGATAGGTAGCCCCGGTATTCATTAAACAAAAAGGCATGACCTTATAGTGATAGATATCACTGTCGGCATAAAAGGCGGTGTGAGCTTCGTCGTCGGGATGCATTTGTATTTGGTTGTACCCAGAATAGGCATCCATGAAGCTTAAGAGCTCATGCCCTAAGGTAGCGTCGACGAGTTGATCGATCCTGGGTAGTGGATATGAGTCTTTGGGGCATGCCTTGTTGAGATCTCAAAAATCTACGTACATTCTCCATCTTTCGTTAGACTTCTTTACCAAGACTAGATTAGCGACTCAGGTTTGGAATCGTATTTCTTTTACGAAACCAGCGTCGACTAATTTTCCAACCTCTTGGCGTATTGCCGCCTTTTTCTCTGCTCCCATGGATCTCCTTCTTTGGGTTATAGGTTTCACGGCTAGGTCTATCCTTAGTTCATGGGAGATGATGTCAGGATCTATCCCTGGCATGTCGCTAGGCTCCCAAGAAAATAATTCCTTATACTCCTTAAGGAGGGAAATTATCCTTTCCGCCAGTTTTGGAGGTAGAGTAGTCCCGATTTTAACCTTTCTGTCATCGCCCTCGATGGTGACTTCCCTTAGTTCCTCCATGGGGGCTGGTCATCCGCCTTCCTCCCGAGGGTCCTCATTTGTGATGATGGACAAAGTTTCTCTTTGATTACGTCTTCTGAGGAGGTCGACGTAACATTTTCAGGACATCTTTTGGTCACCCCATACCTCTCCCATTCCATGATGAGTAGGTAATCTCATGACCCGATGGGCGGTAGAGGGAACGATGTAGTTGGAGTTTAGAGTCGTTCTCCCTAGTATGGCGTTATATGCATTGATTTGGTGGACAACCACAAAGCACACCTTCAGTTGTAAGGCTTTCCATCCTTGACCCAAGGTTACAAGAAGTTAGATTGCTATGAAAGGGTAGGTCGTTCTTCCTGCAAATCCCACTAGTGGGGAAGTCATTTTTTGGAGGTCCTCCTTTTTGTATCCCATTGAGGCGATGACCTCGAAGGTGATTACGTCGGCAGAACTCCCTCTGTCGACAAGTATTCTTTTTACCTCGAAATCGTTCACCTGAGATGTGATCACTAGGGCTTCCTCATGGGGCTGTGTCGCCTTGGTTAAGTCATCCGTGGAGAAGGTGATTTCCATTGGCTCTAAACCCCTTGGTCTCTTGTGAGTACCTGGCGAGGAAGCGTATTGGGATGCGTAAGCGTCCCGATCAGCACTCGTTTCGCCTCCGGCCGCAAATCCTCCCGACAAAACATTGATGTCATTGCCTTGAGGGGTTCTCCATCTTCGACCTTCATGGGCCTGACGACGGTGATGTCATTGAATTTCTCCTTGCATAAATTCTAGTTCTCTCCTTGCGAGGAGGCAATCGTCTGTGTTGTGCCCGTCTACTTGGTGACTTTCACAGTAGGAGAGGGGACGACGGGTTACCTCCATCATTATAAGTGTTTCCAACCTCTGTTGAGTTTGTCGAAATTCTCTTGAGGAAGCACCTCGGATGGACGAACTCTCGCTTCGACCTCGGGGGGTCTCTTGTTGGGTGGAGCGATTCGCTCGAAACTGCTCTACCCCGATGTGGCGGGTCACTCAATGAATTAGATCTTCCCATCAAACAACGGGTTCCGTGTATTGAGTGATGGCTAGAGATTAAAATTGTGGTCCCAATCCTCTGAAGAATGTGCGGATGGCTTCTTCCTCCGCAAGTTCACCTCCACCGTAGGCTCCCTGGAAACGCCTGAAGTAATTTTCCAAGGTTTCTGTCGATCCTAGAGATAAATCTTCCGGTCTCCATGTCTGGTTTCGTCTCGATATGATCCTTGGTGGTGCCATGACTTTTTGATCACCGTTCCCACAGACGACGCCAAATGTTGGGATCAAAATGATATGGCTTGAAGCTTCTGGTAATGTACTACGAGGTTTCGTCTTCGACTTGCCTCTCTAGGTATCTTTCTTGACCACGGGGGGTGCTTAGTCTCCGTTTGAGCGTCTGCCAGGCGAGAACCTGAAAAGGGGTTGGGGATTTGCCCCTGATTCCACTCTGAAACTTAAGTCAGTATAGAATTTGAGAGAGAATACTGTAAAGTATATCAAAGATTCAAGATTATTAAAGTAATGAAAGTGTTCCCCTATCTATAGGGGGAAAGTACTGAATTTCTCTGTGGTGGCAGCTTGCTTGTGATTGGCTGCTCAATGGCGGTGGCTTGCTTGTGATTGGCTGCTCAGTGACGGTGAGCCGGTGACTAGGGGTGAGCAATGGTCTACCAAGACCAAGACCGTCCAAGACCAAGACCATAAGACCAATTCCATTTTGGACCAAGACCAATGGTCTTCTTTTAATGGTCTTATTTGGTCTTGGTCTAAATTTCAGACTAAGACCGAAAAGTCCATTGTGACCATTTAGGACCATTTAAGACCAATTTAATTTTTTTTTTTAAACTGGAATTTGCAAATAATAATAAAACCAATTTTGAACTCTCAACTCTCAGCCAATCACTCTCATTTAGTCTCACCAGTCACTAGGGCCGAAAGCAAAACTCGGTAGGTCCGAAAAACCGCCAAAAACCAAACCGGACCGATCCGAACAAACTGAACCGTAAATAGACTGGTAATGTGTTGTCTCATTTTTTTAAGTATATTAGTAAGTGTAACTCGTTTACTAATTTCTCAAACTATTTTTTTTTTATATATGTGATTCAGTTAATTACTAATATAGTACCTAGAGAAAAGTGTTAAAACTAATTACGTAAATACTATTTTATGAGTTAGTGATTTGAGTTTCAAATTCTAGTTTTTTTTTTGCCGAAGTTTCAAATTCTAGTCGAGATGGCACATTTGTAAAGATTTTAACCTCGTAGCACTTCAAAACCAAAACTATCAAAATCAAACCGGACCGATCCGAACAAACCGTAAACGAGTTTTATGTTTCTATTTTTATTTATTTTGGAACTCTGAATATACTTTCTAAGAAATTGGAGATATTTTAAATATTGATTATTATTTTCGGATTTTCATGTTAAACCGAAAATCAGACCGAAAAAACTGTTCTAAATATGGACAATTTAATTTTTTCAAAACGGATTTTTGGTCGGACTTTTTTTGTTGAAAAAATCCGGACCGAAAAATGTGGACCCCGACCAAAATAGCTAAGAAACCGGTCCGACCGGATCGGTTTCACCCCTACCAGTCACCGGCTCCACGGGCACGGGTCGGATCTTCCTCTACTCCAATATATTATATATAATTATAATAAGTGAATTTTCAACTTATGATTATTACAAAAATAATATTCGAAAAATTTTAAAAAATTAAATTAAATTAAAAAACATAAAAAATAAAAAATGGTCATAATGGTCTGGACCAAAATCAGAACAAAAAGACCAAGATCATTTTAAATGGTCCAAATGGTCCTGGTTTGGTCCTAGACCATTTAGAGGAGGACCATTTACAAATGGTCTTGCATGGTCTTGGTCTGGTCCTGACCAGGACCAGACCACGCTCAGCCCTAGCGGTGACTGCCTTTCTTTGATTGGCTGGAAGGAAGTGGTAAAACGTCAGTAGGTGACAAGTAGGTCACCACCTCATCAATCCTTAGTGTTGAAGGCTTCTCCAACTAGGTGACAAGCAGGTCGCCAGCTTTTGCCCCTTCCTTAGGAGGAAATTCTTGCCAAGCTAAAAGGCGGTGAGCAGGTTGCTAGCTGGTGCCCCTTCCTTAAGAGGAAAGGTTTCTTCTTAGTGCCTGGCCGTCGACTCGACTTATTCCTTAAGAGTGAGAGTCTTTAAGTGAGCAACATGTCGTCACTTGTTCAGAAGTCGCCATGTTTGTCGACTTCCTTTTATGTTGGTATCGACTATTTGTCTTTGTATTCCTAATTCAAATATGACTAGTCGTTGACTTGACTTTTGAGGGTGCCGACTTCAATGTTGTCGACCCTTGTAAGGTTGTCTCGAATCATATCCAATAAGAACGAATGAGAAAAAAGTCGCGGTGGAGAGGAAAAAGCTTTAAGGGTTAACTGGATACAATCATTTTGTAACAGTTCATGTGCAACACACATTTCCGTGGTGCACCACACATATTTCATTTAAATCACACATCATATAATATGTTAGATTTAATAAAAAAAATTAACAATCATATTATATCTTTTTTATACTTTTCTCATATTTGAATTCCACGGATAATTAATGTATAAGTAATATCATATGTTATACAATAATAATATCTAGTATATTTGTATAATGCCCCATAAAAGAGCATGCTTAAATCTTATATATTACTAACATAAGAATAATATTTATTAGAATGTAAAATATCAATTAATAAATCTATTCATAACAAAAACTATAGTCTATAGTATGGGGATAAACAGTGTCATGATCTTCTGACCTGAATGAACAAAATAATATTTGTATAAGCAGAAAATAAATTTAGTTTGGCAAAAATAAAAAGCAGAAAATAAATTCAAAACTCAAAACCCAGCCATAATTCTAGAAGGCCTGGCCCAAATCCTAAACCCACAAAATCTGAGTCAACCCTTAGTCGGTCAGCCGAATGAACGGCATCTGTAGCAAGGTCATACGTCGTTGTCATATCTACACCCACCAGATTGGACAATAAAATTTCTCCAAAGGGATCAAATCAATCTAAACCCAGCTAGCTAATAACCCGAACTAAAATCCGTACCGCGCTATTGATCCGGGTCGGGTTTCATTCACAAATGCGATTATTTATTTATAGTAGCAGCAAGACCTTCCTTCCATTTCCATCACTCGCTCAATCCTTTCACTGTCTCTACTCTCTGTACCGCTTCTTAGAACTCTCCGTCCAATCGAATCCAACAACCTTGCGACATGGCCCCGATCAGCACCGGCGACGCCTTGCCCGATGGCACTCTCGCCTATTTCGACGAGCAGGACCAGCTTCAGCAAGTCTCCGTGCACTCCCTCGCCGCCGGCAAGAAGGTCATCCTCTTTGGCGTCCCCGGCGCCTTCACTCCCACCTGCAGGTACTGATGCTGCTACTTCTCTCTTTTCTGTATTTTTTGTTCGGATCTGACGCTTATGAATCGATCAAAGGTGCCAATGCTTGACGATTGAGGCTCTGTCTGTTCTTGGTACTTTGTAGAATTTTGATATTGATCTCCATTTATGAATTGGTAAAATTACAGCTTGAAGCATGTTCCGGGGTACATCGAGAAAGCAGAGGAACTGAAATCGAAGGGTGTGGATGAGATTCTGTGCCTCAGTGGTACATATTCTCTTTCTCTCTCCATTCGCTGTGATTGCTCTTTGTTTATTTCTTGGTTTAAATTGCTATTCTATTAGACGTAGCCATCACTGCGAAAAGTAAATTTGCTTATTCATCATTCAAATCTGCTGAAGCGTTCAAGGATTTGATTGATATACATCAAGAACCATTCAACAACCGTAATTTAATGAACTTAACCAGAACGAATACCACTGAAGCAATATTCCTTTAGATGTTTGCAATATATTGTGCCCCTTCATCTTCTAATGTATGGTTTGAATTTGATTTCATGTATAAAGTCCCAAATTTTCTCCATGTATATTATATACTTGAGATACTGCTCAAATCAATTGGGATATCTTCTATTTCTGAGAAGAAATTGGTGATTTAACACATGTGGTATGTTTGTTGAATGATTTTAGTACACGGTATAACCTCCTGGGAAGCTTCGCTTTTCTGATCAAAGTTGACTTAACTATGTTATTCATAATTCATTTATGACTCTGGGGATCTTTGATATTGATTCCTTATGGCACTTTTGGCATATTTAATTATCAACAATTTTAATAGGATTAAAAAAATATCATTTCTGAATACTCAGTGGATGGAGGACAGACAATACATGGCCTTTTTAAAGGGACAGCTGCTGAGAAGTCTCATATGAGCTTTGCTTACTTTGGACGAATATGGATCATCTAACTAATACTACTACTTTTCCATGGGTTAGTAGCTTGGTGTTGTTCCTTGTTTATACCTAATGATGAATATTTCTTTCAATCTTAACTTGGATTTGTATATGATAATCAATCAACAATACCAAGCCAGCCATTAACAATATTTAGAATAATATTCTTGTAGTTTTACTTGGTCTTGGTTTCACTGAGCTAATTAACTATACTGTATGATCAACTACTATTTGATCGGACATTCTTTGATTACCAAAACATGTGTTGTGACATTTTGCAGTATGTCTTGTGCAATATCTGATTATTTTTTGTTAATTAATAATACACAGTGAACGACCCTTTTGTGATGAAGGCATGGGCAAAGACCTACCCTGAGAACAAGCATGTCAAGTTCTTGGCTGATGGATCTGCAAAGTACACGCACGCACTTGGGCTTGAGCTCGATTTAGGGGAGAAGGGGCTCGGGACCCGCTCTAGGAGGTTCGCCCTCTTGGTTGAAGACCTCAAGGTGAAGGCTGCAAATGTGGAATCTGGGGGAGAGTTCACTGTCTCTAGCGCTGATGAAATTATTGCAGCTCTCTGAATCACATCTTAATTAATATCGTAACTTGTGTGTGATGGATCTTGCTGTGAAAACTCATTGTTGTGGTGTCTTTTCGTATTATTCATTAATAAATGATCCTCCATAAGGTATGATGATTAATATATTGACTTTGAAAATTTGATTTCTTTCAGTAGTGAAAGAAAATGTGATTACTTATTGTTGGATTAACTTTATCTGGCCTGTTTCAGGAGGGAGTGAACTTTTAAGATCTCGTCTTCAGTAGCTCTAGGTGTTTTTTATGACCTTCAATGGACACTTAGCTTCCTCTGTGAGTCTTTTACACTTGGTGGGAACCTAAAAAAGGAGAGTGAGGATTTGCCCCTAGCTTAAGTCAATATATGAAATATATGAAAGATATTGTATGTAATAATGTGAAAACATATTAGTATTTATAAGTTTAGTTTACCGAATTATAATGGCGGTCGTGAACCTTTAAGAAGAGTTTCCTTCGGGGCGGTTGGAGCAGGTGACAAGTAGGTTGCCAGCTCTTTCTTCCCTTCCGTAGGCAGCATAAGCAAGTCGTTAGCGTGCCTTTTCTTAAGAGGGAAGGTTTCCCTAATAGTAGGTGACGAGTAGGTCGTCACATCAATTTTCCTTAGGAGGAAATGTTTCTTCTGGCGATGATGACAAGTAGGTCACCACCTCATATTTCCTTACGAGGAAATGATTCTTCCGACGGTGATGACCAGTAGGTCACCACCTCATCTTTCCTTAAGAGGAAATGATTCTTCTGGCAGTGAGAAGTGAGGCGGTGCCTCTCCACTTTCCTTAAGAGGACGTGTTTTAGCGAGGGACGCCATAATCTTTACTTATTTGCCATTGACATACCTGGTGTCGACCCTTATAATAGAGTTGCCGACGTTTTGTCTTTGTCTCCTTGCCATCAACCTCGTTAGTCGTCGACTTTGGGTCTGTGACTTTTGAAGGCTCCGACTTTTTGGTCGCCGACCTTGAGTTCTTTTGAACTGGGGTCTAACATTTGCCCTTGATACATGAGTCGTCGGTCTTTCAAAGGAACGAAGGCTTGTGTCGAGTACCCTTCTCAGCTCCTTTGGCTTTAAGCGATCTTTAGCGAAGATCTTTTTGAGAATTATGGGGTGTCTTATAACCGTTTAAGTGTGGGAGACGTTTCTTCATCCTTGAAGGATTTACAACGACTATTTCTTGGGAATCTTCCCGAGGAAGTCTTCTCGTTCAATGCATCCATTCACAAGTTCAGTGAATGAGAGGTACTAATTAGTTACCGTTGAGATTTTTACTCTGGTATAAATACCCCAGTTCACTTTCTCATTACTCCCAATTGTTTCCTTTCTCTTTTCTCTGAATATTCCACTCTCTGGCTAACCAGTATAGCGCCTTCTTCATTAATCCACAATCACCAAGATCTTGCTCCCCAGACGAAAAAATCCTGGTTAGGATTGTCTCACTAGGTCCTTACGATCCCGCCCAAGAAGCGTATTTTTTCCAATCTCTTTTCAAGACTCTCATGGCTTCCTCTGGTACTTCCCCGGGTAATTCTTCAATGTCTTCCCTGCTCCTTCTCAAAACCCTAGGAGAAAAGAGTCTTCTGGTTTTGCCTTCATAGAGGCGGTGACCTTGGCTGATCTTTCTGATGCGGAGCGGCCTAGATATGGCGGCGCTCCTGGACAACAACATTTTCCCCTAGAGGGGGAGGTTGCTATTTTCCAGAAACATATTGAGGCGGGACTTTGGTTCCACTTCTGCCCCGACCTCTTAGAGTTTTTTGAATTCTATAGGATCCATCCATACCAACTCTCTATCACCGCTATTCGCTTCTGGGTGGATTTTCGTTACTTATGCGACGCCCAATGTTGGCAATACAGCCTCCCTATCTTTAGAAGCTTTTAACGCATTGAAAGCAATAAGAATGAGACCTTTTCATTGAAATTCCGATGGCCCAAAAATAATGGTCCTTTTATTTGGAAATTTAATAAAGTCTTCGTGAGCGGCTTGGAGACGTATAACGCCAACTAGAAAGACCGTTACTTCTTCTACCGAGTCGGCGTCTCTTGGTCTACTATTCCTTCTTGCGGAACCGACGCCCCGCCTTCTTTGGAGGGTCTGTCGAACGAGGATTTTTAAGTGATGGAAAAGATTTACGTCGATCTTCACAAAGGCTTTGATTCCTGGCATTCAGTCGCCGACAGCACTCATCGAGCTCTTATTTGCTCCAGGATTCACCTTCGACTAGATAATATTTCAATTGATTGGGTAATTTTTCTTTTCCCATCTCTACTTACATCTCTTATTTTTTTTTTCTGTATGCCTCTTTAAGAAGCTATTTCGTGCCCGCAAACAGGCGGCGACTGGAGTGCCGCCGACTGCAGCCTTTTCTGAAGGAAGTGTTTGTTAGCATTTAGACTATGAGCCGCCGTAATTGGGAGCCCATTAATTAAGTACATTTTCCTAAGAAATTAGGATAAGTCATATTATGGATTTTGGGCTAGGCCAAAAATCCTAATTGACATGGGAGGCCCAAAATTGGGCCTCCCACCTTACATGGCCGGCGCCGACTTTGACATAAGGAGGTGGGATTTAATCCCACCTCCACTCTTATAAATAGGGACCTAAGGGGGGGTTTTACTAATGCTAATCGATCTCTCCCAAGTTGTGAGATTAAAAGAAAACCCTCCTCCCTAATAAAGAGAGTTTCGCCCGAACTCACACACCACCAAGGAGGTGCCAAATTGCGACGAGCAATTTACTCCGAGTAGATCCATCCCGCGAAGAATCGACAGAGGTTTTGCTGTGAGGCATAATCCGCGTAGGCTTCTCTAACAAAACCCTCTACGAGGAACCGTCCGGCGGATCGAGAACTCCCCTAAAAGGTCCTGGGCTACAGGAAACAGTATATTATGTGAACCTTCTTCCGCTGCGTATTAATTACCATGCACGTATCTAGGGTTTTGTTTCCGTAGCATTAATCCCCTAAATCATACAGTGGTATCAGAGCCTGTGTTAGGGAGTTTGTGTTTTTGATAAAATTGATGTTCTTGTTTTTCCTTGATGTTGACCGAAAATTTTAAAGTGTTTTAAAATTTAAGTTTTTCGACTTTTCTAGGTAAAATCGGACTGGCTATGGTTTTTCATGATGTTCATAGTAAAATTTGATATTCATGATCTTCAAGAAAAACAAAACTTTTATCAAACTTAAACTTTGGATTCTTGATCATGACAAGTTTTGATCTTGAAATTTGAGCACGAACCCTAGTTTTGGTGTTATTTCGGCCGAACCACCTATAAGTGTACTAGGTGAAAAATTTAATTTCTTAGTCCACAAGTAACCTACAGGTGATCAAAATATTGACAATGTATTTTCATATATTTAGGCCGAAATTTTTAATATTGGAGATGATGCCAAAATTAGGACTATATTCACAAGATAACTGTGGATAGTAACTCAGTATATATGGTTAAGAGATGTGTATCGGGTTGACGGGGTGTCGATCCGAATAACAATCTTACGGGTGAAACTCCCTCTTTCACGATTTGATTCCTTCGAAGTGCTCGTTGTGTTCGATCACTGACGTCGGATCCTTCGTGATATTGGGTAGTCTGTACTTCGGGTTGTCGTATGTCAAAGTGTCGGACTGTCGAACTGTCGGAGTGTCGGACTGTCAGAGGTTTGCAAGCCCTTAAAATGGCTAAGTGTCTGGATGTCCGTATATGTAGTTGTCCATACATCCCGTTGTTCGTATGTCAGATCGTTGACTCGAGGGTCGTTGAGACTTCCAAGCGTTGGGACATCACTCCTATGCAGTTCGCGCGCGCTCCCCCTAACACCTGCAAAAAGGGCAACATCGAGACCACAGAGAGGGAGGGGTGGTGGTACTCAATGAACCCTCTCTGATGCCTAAATCAGTACATCATTCTAGAGAGATAAAGTAGAGAGAAGGTAGAGCATAAATAATTCAAGTCACATCTAGGGATGGCAATGGGGCGGATCGGGGCGGGTATCTCCAGCCCTGGACCCGCCCCACGGGTCGGATTGGCAGACCCGGACCCGCCCCGTGTATCTCGCGGGGCGGGGCAACTGGGGTAAAAAATCCCCGCGGGTCGACCTGCGGGGCCCCGACCCGCACGACTGGTTCATACTTCACAGTATATGAAACACACAGTGAGTGGTCTGTTTTGAAAGAGGGGTCTGGACGCGGTGGGAAGGCTGGTCCCGAAAGATTCACTCTTAGGGATGACTATCCAGCGCGAAGGCGAGCATGACTGGGCGAGCCATGGGCGAGGGCGAGCACGAGCCAAGGGCGAGGGCGAGCCAAGGGCGAGGGCGAGCCAAGGGCGAGGGCGAGCCAAGGGCGAGGGCGAGCCAAGGGCGAGGGCGAGCCAAGGGCGAGGGCGAGCCAAGGGCGAGGGCGAGCCAAGGGCGAGAGCGAGCCAAGGTCTAGGGCGAGCCAAGGTCAAGGGCGAGCCAAGGTCGAGCACGACTGGGCGAGGGCGATCCATGGGCGAGCGTGACTGGGCGAGGCGAACTTAACTGGGCAAGACGGTCTCCGTCGGTCTGGAGTTGTTGGCTGCGCTGTTCTTCTAATTGAAGAACTGAATGGAATGAAGATGCGGCAGTCCTCTGATCCTTTCAAACCATAAGTATTGTACAACTTTAGATTATTTACATCTTGGTCCTTCTTCTTCTTCTTCTCTTATGTAAGTACTATACATATTGTTTATATAAATGAATATAATATTAATATTATATATATAGGGTATTACGGGGCGGGTCTACGGGGCCCCGCGACCCAAGACTCGGACCCGCCCCGCGCCCACTAGGACCCGAATCCGTCTTGTGCCCCGCGGGTAGGCGGGTCAAAATCGGGTCGGGGCCCCGCGGGTCGGCGGGGCCCCGCGACCCGTTGCCATCCCTAGTCACATCAACTTAGTAAATGAATAGAGGTGGAGTTCTATATATAGACTCAAATGAGATAAAGGCGGTTAATGACACCGTTAACTCCTAAACGAGCTCAGTTAACAAATGATAAAGGGATTAAGCCCTTAGTAAGCATGGAGGGGTTCGTGATATTTTCTAAGTGTCGGACGTGCAAAATGAGGTCGGGTCGTCGCGAGGGACGGTTTGGAGGACAGCGTTCCGGACGCCGCACACACCCCTTGGGTGGGAATATCGCGTGTCGGAGGAACGTCGGGACCTTTGGGGTCGGACGGGATGTTCGACCCCAGAGGTTTAGGATAGGACCAGTGCAAAATGAGGTCGGGTCGTCGCGAGGGACGGTTAGGAGGACAGCGTTCCGGACACCGGACACTCCCCTTGGGCCGGAATATCGTGTGTAGGAAGAACGTCGGGACCTTCGGGGTCGGACAGGAGGTCCGACCCCAGAGGTTTGGGATCGGACCAAGCAAAGTATCCGAGCGGGCGTTTTTTCTCTCGTCCGGACCTTTTCGCCGCAGGTGACGTGTTCGGATCAAAGTTTCTATTTTCAATCGTTCGTGGGGTGATTAAAATAATACAGTCCGAATGAAAACAGGTCTAAATTGAGCATATATCCATCACGTGCCCCCGAGTCAACCAATGGCTTAACCCTTGATTGACTCTATTTTACGATAAGATGACACGCTCAATTTAATCCCGTGATTTTACCTCTTGTTGAAACCACCGTATGTCCGTAAGCGTATCGCCGCGATTTATCCTCGTTTCACGGGACAAGAAAAATATAGACATTAGTACAGACATGTATATATTCCAACAAGTATCCGAAAAATGCGGTTGTGGCGAAAATCATGTTATCCTTTCTCTATGTCTAAGAACACGAGTTAGGAAAGGGGGATGGCGGGATTATGATAGTAGATGAATGAAAATCTAATTCATGTTGGCATGCACGTATGAAGTGATTCTATATGTGAAAAATATGATAATCATGTGTGGAAAATTTCTATGTATGGGATAGACAATAAATGAACATGGGTGTAAAAATGACATATCATGGACATGGATGTGTTGTACTAGGATACATGCAAATCACAAGTACTGGATCAGGTGTAAACATGTTGCAGTCGGATACATGAATGTGCGGGCGTCGAGTGTACGCGTGTGCAAGCGTTGGGGTTACCAATGTAATGCATTTGTATACATGTGTATGAGTGTATTTAGTGTATATATGGATGTAAGCATGAAAACATGACAATTATGAATGTCTAAGTATTGAAACGTGTGAACATGAGAAGGTGTGAGCTAACTGGCACATGGATACAAGCATGGATATGGGCGCGAGTGTAAACGTGTTGCGATCATGGGTGCAGGAATGCAAGCATAAACATGTTGTAATCATAAGTGTGGATAGAGGCATTGACGCATTCATGGATGTAAATCCCCAATATGAACGTAAGTGTAAGGGTGAAAGTATACTCCCTTTTTTATCCAAGAGTGTGAACTCTGTGGCTCGACGAGGCACAACGTTTTTCCTACCCCGTATTAGTGCAAGTATTTTTAGCCTCGGCTCTTGACAGGTGTGACATTTCCCTTCATTTGTTGGAACGTGTGCACGGTTCTTGGACCTTGCCCTGCGATTCATTTTATATAAACATGGGGGTGAAAATACTTACAAACTTTCTTCTTGCCCTTTATGCGAAAGGGGTCTATCGACACATGTTGAGGGTTGTCCCTCCCTTTGGGTGTGTCAGAACACTACTCCTCCTGCAGAAGGCAAGTGGTCGTTTTCCTTGTAGCGATTTGGGGGTTGTTTCTTTTGTTGGTGTACCTCGCACTTTGATCGCGGGATCTTTCGGACGATAACTTCTCTTTCATAACTCGGCGTCGAGGTTTCCCCTGTACTAGGCATGCACTGTACTTCCATGAGAAGGAGTCGACCTTGGTGTCGATCGCATTTTATGACCTTGGTGTCGGTCGCATTTTGTGACCTTGGTGTCGGTCGCATTTTGTGACCTACATATGTAGAGTTGCCTATGCATGGAGTTGCCCCCGTAGTGGGCATGTTTTCATTTTGGATGCGGGGTGTTAGTCTTTTTGTCGACTTTCGTTTTATGACTTGCATGTATCATATCGCCCGTCGTAGCGTGTCTGCTCGTTGTCTTGAGTGCAAGGCGTTGTTCCTAGTGTTGGCTACACTTACAGCTTATTCACGCAGGGTTGTATTTTTGACGGGCATACTTGAACTCTAGACGTGACGTGTTGTACCTCTTGTCGGTACGTTGATGCGCACGTGTGTTGTGCTCTGCCTGTCATACTTAACTTCTGAAAGTGAGTTGTTACTCGTCGTGCTGAAATGTCAATGCACGTGCACTGCATTGCACTGCCCCCGTAGTGGTTATATTTAACTTCTGAAAGTGAGGTGCTAAACCTCATGTTGATGTGCCAATGCGTATGTACACTGCGTCGCTCTTGTAGTTGGCATGCCTTGCGTGTGTGTCTCGATTGACTTACGTAAGGGGATGGACATGGGTGCGTGTTCACTTCTTGATTGGAGAGAGGAGCATGATTTCTTTTGATCAGAAAGAAAGTATCCCTTGTGGTGGCTCAGTTTGGAAACCATTTGTTCAACCATTTGCGAGCCCCGAGGTTGACTGATATCACCCTTTGGTCGGGTGTACATTGCAGGTGAAAGTCGATCCATGTAAAAGGGCATGTGATCACATTTCTTATTCAGGTAGGTCGCCTCCTCCTTTTTAGCGGAGGGTCGTATGAGAGTTTTCTTCACGTGACTCTAACTCTTTTGACTTTGAGTGAGTTGAGGTGCCTTGTTATTCGTTTGTGATCTTGAGTCGTTCGTCGTTCCTTTCTAGGTCATGGGGAATGAGATTGACTCCTTACTTTCCTTGCTGTGTTGATTCTCCTCAGGGGTTCTCCCTCCTCTAGGGATCAATCTCTTTCCAGAGTCTATCTTCATTCTTATGAGGCACTTTCTCGTTTTTGTGTCGTGTCATTATGTGTTGTTGCGTTCGACCATATTCTTATGTCGATATTTTGAACTTCTATCCTCGTTTTTGGAGCAGGTGTACCCGAGTTGGTTTGGGGGTTGTTTTGATTTGTTGTGACTCTGACTTTCTACCATTGATTGTTGGCCTCCTCATATATTTCGTCTGTTTCTTCTTCGTGTAGGTTTGACGAATTTGAAATTGTCTTTGGTAAATCTATGGGATCCTGTGATTAACCCTTGATTTGAAGTTCTTTCTTTTGGTTATGGGTGTAATCATCGCCTTTCATTAAGGTTCCTTTGTTTTTCCATGGCTCCCATTAAGATAGCAAGTTTTTGCTTGAATATTTGGTTGAGACCGCTCTCGAGTTAGCCTCTACTAGTATCAGAGTTGTGATCGTTGTGGGGATCATTTATTTATATTCCCCCGAAAGTGCTTGCCATGATTCTCCGTTTTATGGTTGATTTCGCAGAATAGAGAGGTTGTCTTCATAATGAGGACGTCTCCTACCTTGTATCATTCAGGAATGTTGAAATATAAGCGCATACCTTTGTTGAGTATATGAAGGGTATAGATTTTCCCTTTGTCTTGGATCTCTTCTTAAGGGTAGTTGTAGGCTCATTAGGTTTGTGGTTGTATTAACATCTTCGTAATGTATGTACTTGATATCCGTTTCGTGATGTGTGGACATGATAGCCACTTCTCGGTGTGTGGACATGATAGCCACTTCGCAGTGTGTGGACATTATAGCCACTTCGATGTGTGTCGACGCCTAGTTTATTTCGATCGACAAGCCTAGGTATTATGACCATTTTGGGCTCATAATGTCGACGACCGATTCTGTTTAGGTATTCGATGACGACGTCTAACTTCTTTCGAGTCGTCGGCAAGCCTAGGTATTATTATGACCATTTTGGGCTCATAATGTCGACGAACGGTCCTATTTAGGTCTTCGATGACGAAGCCTAACTTCTTTCGATTCATCGACAAGCTTAAGTATTATGACCATTTTTTGGCTCATAATGTCGACGACGGGTTCTGTTTAGGTCTTCAATGACGATGCCTAACTTCTTTCGAGTCGTCGACAAGCCTAGGTATTATGACCATTTTGGGCTCATAATGTCGACGACCGGTTCTGTTTAGGTCTTCGATGACGACGCCTAACTTCTTTCGAGTCGTCGACAAGCCTAGGTATTGTGACCATTTTGGGTTCATAATGCCAACGACCGATTATGTTTAGGTATTCAAGGGCGCCGCCTAACTTTTTTCGAGTCGTCGACAAGCCTAGGTATTATGACCATTTTGGGCTCATAATGTCGATGACCAATTCTGTTTAGATCTTCGATGTCGACGAATTAATGATAATAACTTGAATGCTTTATAAAACATCTGGAATTGATATATTTCATATTCCTGAGTATTATATCAAAATCACAATCAAAATATTAGCGACACAAGAAATAATATTTAACTAGGCGTCGTTTTTTATAACTTCTCTTTGATTTCTTCGACGCATCGAATTGACATGGCAACGTCGTGATGTCGTCTGGTCTCCTCCGACCTCACCTATCCCATGTGGGGTTGAAAATTTCATAACCTGGTGGGCTGTGGAGGAGACTATGTGATGTGGATTTAGTGTCGTTCTTCCAATGATGGTGTTATAGGAGGAGGCGGCATCCACGACTACGAATAGTATATCGATTTCAAGAGCCTTTCTTCCATTGCCTAGCATCACTGGTAATCGAATTGCTCCCATGGGATATGTCGTCTTTCATGCGAAACCAACCAAGCGAAAATCAACTTTCCTTAGATCTTTTTTAGTGAGACCGGGATTTAGGAATTCCTCATAGAATAAGATGTATATCAAGCTTCCGCCATCAACAATGACTCTTTTCACTTTGAAATTGGCCATATTTGTTGTGATGACTAGGGCCTCTTCATGATGATGAGTCACCATCAGTAAATCATCGGTTGTGAAACTGATGACGACTTGATCGGGCTCCCTGGGCCTCTTACCCATTATAGTGGTGGTGGAAATTTGAGTGGCATAGACCTCTCTGGTGGCACTGGTCTCTCCTCCAGACGCAAATCCCCCCTGCTATCACATTAACCGTTCCTCTTCGGGCGGAAGCAGGATTGGCGGGAGGTGGTAGAGACATGGATGGCTGCATTGGGCTTCTACTCCTCTTATTTTGATTCTGAGGCTTCACCACAAATTTTTGAAGCTTTCCTCTTTGGATGAGGGCCTAAATATCTTGCTTAAGGGCGATACAGCTGTCTGTGCCATGTCCCTTGACGCAGTGCTATCAACAATAGTTGTTCAATTGTTGCCCCATAAGGCTCTTTCTTACTGGATGAGGGTCTTTGAGACTTAACTTTCCCATTTCTCGCAACACTACGGAGATGTTCCGCGTAAGGGGAGAGTAAGCATTGTTTTCCCACCTTTGGTCTCTTCTGGGATCCCTCAGTCTCTGTCGCGTCTATCCTTTTTATTTGGGATTTAGAGCAATGAGCATATTCGTCATTCTTGTTGGCGACAACTTGTTTCCTTGCGTCTGACGGGACTTTTCATGTGATCTCTCAAGATCAATGTAGAGTTTTACCTTGGAGGCAAGGGCCTCAAGTTTTCTGATGGGCTTTTTCACCATGTTATCCTTGAGTGACTGGCTTTGGAGTTCCAATCCTCTCGAAAAGGCCCTAACTATCTTGCCATCATTTGCATCTTTACTTAGTTGCTGCAACGTTTTATGGTACATGTTATAATAATTTACCAAGGTTTCATTGAGACCTTGCTCAATTTTATCCACGTATTCCATATTCTTGAGGGGTTGGCATTGCCCAATGTGCCCCTCTATAAATTTCGTCTTTAACTCTCCCCACGAATCTATAGAACTATCAGGAAGTCCAAAGAACCATGTGGAGTCTTCTTCAACAAGCATAGTGGGGAAGAGTGCATAGTGATCCGCCATCGCGCCCCTTCCTAACAGAGAAGAGTTATGCGCGTTAATATTACGAATGGGGTCACCTTCTCCGGTGTAGTCCTCTATCTTTCTTGTAAAGACTTCTGGCGGGACGTGCACATCAAACAGCCTTGGAGAAAAAGGGATGAGAGGTGTGGTCTTGGACCGTTAGGATATCTTTTTCCCCATTTTTTCCTTTTCTCCAAAAATTCTTCCATTTGTTATAGCGTGATCAGAAACTACTCCCCTTCTCTTAGAGAATCAATCAGGGCCGCTCTCTTAGAGATGACAGGGGCTGGATGCCTAGTTCCTGTAGTTTTTACGCTTGAGTCTTCACCTTCTGGGGGAGGCACTTTCAGCGTTTTTTCTTCTGAGGAGGCGGGACTGCCCCTGCCTGTGCTTGGTTCCAGAAGGCGTTAAAAGTTTTCAATACTTCTGGTGACACGGCTTCAGGCGCTGGCCTTGTTTCTTCTAGTACCAAAGGTAGGGTTTCAACTGGGATAGGTCTTACCTCCTTTGGAACCAACGGTAGTGGGAGTTGTGAGCTTTGCTCGTTACTAACTGCTCAATTGCCCTGCGGGGCGGCTCTTCTCTCGCTTCTTCACCCATTTGTTGAGAAGTTGTGAGGTCTAAACGAGGCATCATCGTTTCTTTGACCACCACAGAGATTCCTCTGGGCTTATGCTTCTACGGGGTCATGACTTCTTGATAGTTTTCCCACAGATGGCACCAAATGTTGGATCAAGTTTGTCTGGCCTGTCTTCGGGAGTGGACTTTTAGGATATCACATTCGGTAGCTCTAGGTGTCTTTCATGACCTTCAATGGACATTTAGCTTTCTTCGTGAGTCTTTTCACTTGGAGGGAACCTAAAAAATGGGGTAGAGATTTGCACCTAATTTCACTCTGAAGCTTAAGTCAGTATACGGAATATATGAGAGATAATGTATGTACTAATGTGAAAACAACTTAGGAATATATGGAGGTCGTGACCCTTAAGGATGGGTTTGCTTCAGGGGCGGTTGGAGTAGGTGACAAGTAGGTTGCCAGCTCCTTCTTCCCTTCCGTAGGTGGCATAAGCAGATCGACAGCGTGCCTTTTCTTAAGAGACGAGGTTTCCCTAATAGCATGTGACGAGTAGGTCGCCACCTCATTTTTTCTTAGGAGGAAATGTTTCTTCTGGCGGTGATGACAAGTAGGTCACCACCCCATCTTTCCTTAGGAGGAAAGGATTTTTCAGGCGGTGATGACAAGTAGGTCACCACCTCATCTTTCCTTAAGAGTAGATGATTCTTCTGGCGATGAGAAGTGAGGGGCCGCCTCTCCACTTTCCTTAAGATGATGATTTTTAGCGAGGGGCGCCGCACTTTTTACTTATTTGTCATTGACATACCCGGCGCCGAGACATATAATAGAGTCGACCTTTTGTGTTCGTCTCCTTGTCTTCAACCTCATTATTAGTCGTCGACTTTGGGTCTGTGACTTTTGAAGGCTCCAACTTGTTGGTCGCCGACCTTGAGTACTTTTGAACTGGGGTCTAACACTTATAAGGATTGGTTATTCCAAATTTTATTTTCAAACAAACATGGTAACCATATTCATATTATTTTTTTCTATCAAAATATAATAATTATATGCTTGTTATTAACCCTACAAAATAGAGGGCCTGTACAAAACTCCATGTCAAAATTAGGCTACAAAGATGGACAAAACCAGATATGGTTAATATTAGTGTGTTTACCTGGTTTTTAGCTCCATCGATCGTCAAAACAAACCCTCCCTAATAACTTGCTTCCTTTTTTGGGCATATGGTAATGTTCTTATTCATCATCATATCAAACCTGTTTTTCTTCCTCTCTTTGGTGCCGCCATCTTTCTCATGCCCTAACCCTTCCGCCATACATCCATAAAACACACATACACAATGGTTGGAAGTGGTAAATCAGCAATATCCATGTGAGAAATATATCTCTTTTACGGTTCTTCTATTCTTCCCCTTAAAGAAAGACATTATTATCCGGGCGCACAATTTGTAACGTGACGCGTTTCGGTGCTCCCTCTCATGTGAGATCGTAGCGAGTGACTGGTGGTTGGTACATATATATACACGGGGCAATCAATCATCTATTGTTTGATTGGAGAATAATCGAACATCAGGCAAATTAGCAGACGGCATGGATTACGAGATACATAATCATGATGGGATACTCTCCCACGACAACGACGACCCCAAAACCATAGGCGAGCGCGAGCCATTGGAGATGTGGCACCCGGGATGGGGCCCTGACCCCATGCTGTGTCTAGATGGGGTTCAGACCCCAGGACCGCCTTCTAGGGAGAGACCATTAGGTACACAATTAGTGACGATAATTCAACTATAGGTCATGTTCCAGATTTAATATTCAGTGTTTCAATTATCAGATTGGTTGATAACTTTTTTGTATTGCTTCAATACGACATAAAGTATGCAATGTGTTTTACCCATGGAAATGAATTCCTTTTTTTCCGATTAAAAGGCAATAGATAGTACGCATTATATCAGCATGAACACAACAGACAGGGAATTGTGTTTTGATGATGCAGAGATCGAAATGATGAAGGAGAGGTTTGCAAAATTGCTTCTAGGTGAGGACATGTCAGGTGGAGGAAAGGGTGTATCCTCGGCTCTAGCACTGTCGAATGCCATCACGAATCTTGCCGGTAATTATGTCTTGTCCATTATTATGTGCTGATATATATATAGTTATTGATGGTTTAATTTGGTTGTTTGGACAAATTGCAGCTTCTGTATTCGGGGAGCAGAGGAAACTGCAGCCAATGCCTGCGGATAGAAAATCGAGATGGCGAAAAGAAATCAACTGGTTACTTTCGGTGACTGATCATATAGTCGAGTTAGTTCCATCCCAACAGGATGGTACTAATATGGAGGTAATTGCTCTTGTTTTATTTCCAAACAACAATTATCTCATCTTATCAATAGTTTTGATCATTCTATGTTTCAACATATATATTGATGTATATGTCGGGTCGGGCAGATAATGGTGACGCGACAACGAAAAGATCTAAGCATGAACATACCGGCTCTCCGGAAGCTCGACAACATGCTCCTTGTAAGTTATTTTAGGGCAAAGTCATGCTTTTGTTTTTTTTTTTGGTATAGGGTAATTAGCTAGCTAGGGTTTCTGAAGCAACAATTATTATTGAATATCCTTTGAATCATAATGAATTAGGGTTGCTTGGACAACTTTGGGGGTTGTAATAACGAATTTTGGTACGGGTCGAAAGATGAGAAGGAATCCGAGCAAAGGAAGGACGATAAGTGGTGGCTACCGACGGTTAGGGTTCCGAGCAACGGACTGTCTACCAGCTCAAGAAAATGGTTGGTTTTTCAAAAGGAGTCTGTGAATCAAGTCCTGAAAGCAGCCATGGCTATAAATGCTCAAGTTCTATCCGAAATGGAGATCCCCGACGACTACATTGAATCCCTACCAAAGGTATATATCATCAATCTCCCCAAATTCAGCATATTGTCACTTCAGAGTGAATTCCCAATACGTCTGTTCTTAAATTGTTAACATTATTCACTTAAAATTTCACAGTTGTATAATTTTTCTAAACTTATAAAGTGGTTTTCGCGCGATTTTTGAATTTGATGGCAGAACGGAAGGTCGAGCCTCGGGGAGTCGATATACAAAAGCATAACGGTAGAGTATTTTGATCCACAGCAATTTCTTTCGACAGTGGACTTATCGACGGAGCACAAAGTTCTTGACCTAAAGAACAGGATAGAGGCGTCGATTGTGATATGGAAAAGGAAGATGAACAACATGGAGGTGAAGTCGTCGTGGGCAACAGCAACGGCGGTGAGCTTGGAGAAGAGGGAGTTGTTTGAGGAGAGGGCAGAGACCATCCTCATCTTCCTCAAGCAGCGCTTCCCTGGCCTTCCTCAATCTTCCTTGGACATCTCCAAGATTCAACACAACAAGGTAATCCTTATATTTTTTTTGGTTAATAGTTTTTTCTTTGTTGGTTAAATGATCCTTTAGTATTATCGGTTTGACAAAAATTGGTTATTGTTGCATATATATATATATATATTTTAAACTTTTGGTCTTATATGTTAATATTTTATAGACTTGTAGTGTATCCGTTAACGGTTAGTTTTTAGCTTTAAGTGCCCATGTGCAAATCATGTGTAAATCACGTGACTTCCTTATAAGTTTTATTTTTGCACAATTAAGTTCCTATTATTATCTCTGGTCAGTCACTTTTCTTCCGAGCACCACACAAGACCATCGCCACTACCTAGCATCGCCGACCACCGCCGATAAGGGCTGGCCACCACCTATTATTTTCTCCACTTTTCTTCAAGCAGCCACCCGCCGACGCCGACCCACCTCAATTGGTGGTGGCCACCGGCTTTATGTGGTTGTTTGAAGAAAAGTGGAGAAAATAATAGGTACTAAATTATGCAAAAATGAAACTTAAAGGGAAGTCACGTGATTTTCACATGAAAATTTAACGGTCATCTAACGGATGCACTAAACGTTTACAAAATGCAAACGTTTGACACCAAAAGTCTAAAAAGAAAATATATGACACTAAAAGTCAACTTTAATTAAATATATGACACTAAAAAACTAATTTATCATTTTTCTTTTATGTCGATAAACGATGTTTTCTTTCGGCATAAAATGTTTTTTTTTTTTTTCCGCAGGATGTTGGGCAGGCAGTGCTAGAGAGCTACTCACGAGTAATCGAGAGCTTAGCCTACACAGTACTGTCTCGGATCGAGGACGTGCTCGAGGCTGACTCGCTCGCTCGGGACCCACCATCACCCTCGCCCTCACCCGAACATAAGCACGTCTCAAAGACCCCTTCTCGCCAAAGGAGCACTGACCACCACAAGCTAGACCTAGACTCACACGAAGACGACGATGACGACAACAACAAGGAGGCGACACCAAATTCGGTGACACTCTCGGACATGATGGGGTGGACAAAGCTGGACAAGAAAGACTCGCACAAGCTTCTGAGAAAAATCTCAGTAGAACATTCGGGAGAGGATGATACGGCCAAATCAGTATCATCACCGTTTAGTATTGGGAGCAAAGTGAGTGCGTACCTCAACTTGAGCCCCCTAAGGACCCCGTCTTCACGCCACTGACCAAATCAACAACGGGGAGCTGTTAGGTTAGAGACCAAACCAAACGTGGGGGACAAGTCAATGTATATAAATACACGCGATCAAATTGTACATACCGGATCCATTTATATATATAGTCGTCGTATCATATTGGGCAATTTCATGATTAACTATAATATCAGCTATATATCTGATCACCCAATCAAGTCTGATGTAATATGGCTCATGTTTTTCTCAAATTTCATTATGGATTCGCCCCCACTCTTCAAGGATTTTAACATTAGCTAGAGTTGCCTCTATTTGAGATTTTAGAATAAAAATGTTGAAGGATAAGGTTACTGATTCAAGAAATAGCTGAAAAGTCTAAGATTCATCTCTATAAAAGTTTTTAGAATTAACAGGTTTGACATAATAAGATTTTTATTTAAATTTATGGTATTTTTTTCCTCCCGGGTAAATACTTCATTCAATCAAGCAAACAAAAAGTTCAAGGAGGGATGGAATCCCGGTCCCTTACAAGCAAAGACAGAAGAGAGGGCGCGGGTGAACACACCTAACTGTTTAAACACGATCTTTTCCTAAATTGGATAGCAATCCAATTAGCACACATATTAAAACAACGCGGAACCAAAGACCAGTGGATTTCACTAATTAATGTTGCACGTTCCCGAATATTGGAAGCTTGTGTCTCTATCTTCCAGTTGGAGTGCAACTCGTCTCCTCGTAGGCAAGTGATTACCTCCTTCGAGTCGGTCTCTAGTAGTACCTTCTCTCATCCATTCGTAATAGCTAGCTCCACTCCTTCTTTGATTGCTTCAATTTCCAGCTCTAAGCTCCCTTGGTTCGTGGAAGCTCGCCCAAAACCTCCAAGCATCTCGCCATCTTGGTCTCGAGCTATACCACCAATACCTCCGCTATTAGTTTGAGTTTTCCATGAGGCATCGCGGTTTATCTTTACACATCCCGGTAATTAGGGGTGGCAATTCGTGCTATCGTGCGTGTCAATAATCATGTCGTGCTAAACTTAATGAACACGAACACGCACGGTAAGCTTATCGTACCACGTTTACAAACACGAACACGGCACGAATATTTTCGTGCGTGTTCGTGTCGTGCTATCGTGTTGTATAAGGATATACATTTGTACATCTCTATACGAGATCTTTAAGCAAAAAATCAAAATAATGAAATCCATATATAAAAATACTATGAATTAATATGTCAGTATTCATAAGTTAATAATATAGAGTTTACAAACACTAAAATTAAACCACTAATTGGAGTTTTTAAAGGTAACAAATAAGAATTGTTCAAAAAATACTTAAGAATTACTCTTAATAGTACAACTTTATCGTGCTATCGTGCGTGTCGTGTTATGATACTTAAACACGAACACGACACGGAAGTTATGTCGTGTTAATCGTGTTCGTGCTATCGTGTTATCGTTCTTCCATATGCTAGCACGAACACGATTTTTTTCGTGCGTGTTCGTGTCGTGCTATCGTGTCGTGTCACAAATTGCCAGCCCTACCGGTAATGGAGCCATCCAGCCAACGTGCACAACCTCTTCAGCCAACAACGATGTTCTCCTCGTCCCAGTTACACAGGTTTTCCAGAATTTATTATAGTCCCGAAAGGTCGTCTCCACCACTTGCCTGTGATTCAGGCGTTCTTGGCTATGCATTGTCCAACATCTCTCCTTCCAAATGGTCCAAGAAGTCCTACCAATCAACGACCAATGTCTCGTTTGTTAGCATTTGGACAATGAGTCGTCGTAATTGGGAGCCCATTAATATAAGCTAGTAACCTAAGTAATTATGTAAAGTCACGTTAGGGATTTTGGGCTAGGCCTAAAATCTCATTTGACATGGGAGGCCCAAAATTGGGCCGCCCCTAGGGCTAGGTCGGCCGAAACTAATGAGAGGGCAAAGTGGACTTTTGTCCACTTTGCTCTTCTTATAAATAGGGAAGTGTTAGGGATTTATTAGAAGCTATTGCTCTCCTCCTTTGTGGTGAGCTTAAAAGAAACCCCTCATCCCTGTATTAGTATAGTTCGGCTGAACCACATCCTAGACCTAGGAGGTGCCAAATTGTGTCAAGCAATTTACTCTGAAGATCCATCCCGCGAAGAATCGACTTAGGCTTTGTTGTGAGGCATAATCCGCGTAGGTCTTCTCTAACAGGAACCTCTACGGGAACCGTCCGGCGGATCGAGAACTCCCCTTCAAGCGATCTAAGTTACACAGAAGCAAAGTAGATATGTGAACTATCTTCCGCTGCGTATTAGTTACCTAGCACATATATTGTTATAGTTTCTGTTGTTTCTACCGCTATAATCCTACAGTGGTATCAGAGCCTGTGTTAGGGAGTTCATGATTTTGATAAAATTGGTGTTCTTTGATTTCTTGGTGTTGGCCGAAAGTTTTAAAAGGATGGAATTTTAAAATTTTCAACTTTTACAATAAAGATGGCCGAAATTTTTCATGATGTTCATAGTGAAGTTTGATGTTCATGATCTTCAAGAAAAACAAGACTTTTATCAAAATTAAACATTGGATTCTTGATCATGACAAGATTTGATCTTGAAATTTGACCACAAACCCTAATATTTGTGTTTCGGCCGAACCTCCTTTAGGTGTTCAAGGTGAAAATTTTAATTTCTCAGTCCACAAGTAACCCTAAAGTGACCGATTTTTTGACAAAAAATTTTTTTAATATAAAAGTTTCGGCCGAAATATGCCTAGGGATTAGGCCAAAATTAGGGTTAGGTTCACAAGATAATTGTGGATAGTAACTATCAATATATCTAGCACAATTTTAGGGATGTAGATATTATTGATAAATTTAGTTGCCTAAAAGATTGAGAAAAAATATATTATTGATAGATTATATATCCCTAATATTGAATATTGACAATAATATATATATATGTGTGTGTGTGTGTGTGTGTGTGTGTGTGTGTGTGTGTGTGTGTGTGTGTGTGTGTGTGTGTGTGTGTGTGTTTGTGCCGAATTATATATACATATGTGCAGAAATTTGGAAATTATTTTATAATTAATTGTTACTTGGTGGCCAAGTTAAGTTTTTAGTGGACTTTAAAACCCTACTTGGCCCACAAGTAAGAAATTTCGGCCGAACCCTATAGGTAATGGGCCGGTCCAATTTTTACACATTTGGGTCGGGCTAACCGAACCCATAAAACATAGGGAACCCAACCGGACCGAACCAGGTCAACCGAACCGGGTCGGGTTCGCGCGTCCTAAACCATTGCGGGTTAACCAAACGGGTTTTCTCAATCGGTCCAACCCATTTTGGTCGGGTCGGACCAGGGGCAACTAAAATGGGTCGAACCGACCTAGTTTCAGTGTATAACCGAACAAAATTCCTATTTTAAAACCGAACTGGTCCGCTCTAACCATTTCGAACCAAACCGGTGTTGACTGAACCGGACCCTTAAAATCGGACCGAACCGTGTCAATTTAAAATAGGATGGTCAATTTTTTTTTTATTTAAATCCAAATTTTTTCAAAATTTAAAATTACCTACAGGCTATTCATAGGTTTAAACCTGATGCCTAGTTTCGATTATGAGGATGGATCTCGGAAATGCATGATTTTGGGACTAAATCATTTGGTGGGCTGAATTGCAATTGGTATTTAATTGATATTATTGCATGATTAGAACTGTCGTCTTGACTATGTCAAGCTAGCGGGATATTACATGTTGTGGGTTGAGCCCTGGTTTTCAATTAATGAGTTGCGCACTAGGATAGACATGCTGTGATGGTTGCAAATTCCTAGAATTCATGTGTAGAAGTACGCATGTTTGAATGATATCATGAATTGCAAGTCAGCCCCAAATGTTTTAAAACCGGAAATCAGTCGCAAAAAATGCATGTTTGTTATGGTGTGATCACGCATGATGCGTATGCATGAATGTTGATGATGTATTAGCATGTGATAATTTACTTGAGCAGTAGAATTATATATGCAAGCATGAGTTCCTCGGAACATTAGACGCATGACGCGTATGCATGATGCGTGGTTTGTTTCGTGGATGTGACCTACACATGATGATTTACTTGTGTAGTAGAATTGTTTGTGCAAACTTGAAATCCTCGAAAACGTTTTCAAAAAGAGCATTGGAAAAGCCAAGATCGGGTGCTTTAAAAACCTTCTGTTCCGGTATAAGCGATTAAACCGTTTTAAAAGACTGATCTATTAGAAAAAAGACGACGGTAATGTGAACACTTTGACGACCCCCCATTCCCTTGGTTTACTGACGGTCGGTTGAGTTAGATGTCTGAGGAATCATTATTTATCTTCGTTTATCTCATACATATCCGATGTACGCAGTTCATTTTTCAAAATGTTATTGTCTCCCCTCTTATGCATGATTATCAATGTTTGTTTAAGTTTAGATGGCAGATCGAAAACGTTTCTTCACTGCACTTGACGGTAGCAATTATGATGTTTGGGAAGATTATGTTACGAATATTCTCTTTGCTGCAAATTTTGAGGATCGTATAGACCCAACAGTAGATGTAAACACATAATGGTCTGCGCTTAGCACGTTCAAAATTTCACATGTGACGCGCTAAAAAAAGAAATATTTAAATATGGAAGATCGCGAAGTTTCTAAAGATAGGACTAGCTTAAAATAGGATAGTGTATATGCATTATTTATTGTAAAATATTCAAAAAATATACTATGTGTATTTATGGTAAAATACACAAATATATATGTATATCTTCAAAATATTAATGTTGGATCACGGGCGAAGCTCCGTTACGTTCTTGACGGAAAGCTTGAACTCCTGGGCTCCGTGTAATCCTGCAAAAGGGGATGACCTGGGTGGTGACCCAGAATCCCTCTCCGATGCTTAAATGAGTATGTGATCAATGGGGTGGTAAGCAATAGTCTAAGTTCGTATTAGAGAATGTGTTTTCTGAGGTAACTTCCTCCTTTATATAGGAGGGGAAGTTACTCAGTTACCTGAGACTGCGCCTGGCAGTTTTACCCACGATTCCGTATATCTCGTTCGGAATTCCGTATATCTCGCCCCACGCTCCGCGTATCTCGCCCATACTCCGCGTATCTCGGGCACGCCCTGCGTATCTCGGGGGAGGTTATCCATATCTCAACCGTCTCCCCACTACTCTATCTAGTAGGCGGGTTTCTCGGTCTTATCCTCTGATCACAAGTCCCAATTTATATCGGGGACTCCAGAGTTACTCATTCTAGGTCACCACCCAGGACCCTTTGTCTCACGAGACAGGTCCAGCCTCCGCGGGGCTTTATTATCGGGGCCTTTACTAAGGCGTATCGGGGCCAACTTAGAGGCTTATTGTCGGGAGCATTCAGTTCATATATCGGGACCGCTAAAGTCGGGACCCTTCATACTGGGCTTCTGGGCTTCCCAGGCCTTTCACGAGGCCCACTGGACCTACTCGCCGTCCATTGGCTGTTAACGGGGCTAACGATTACATCGGAACCCATCATTTGCCCCCCAAGACAAGGGGGACTTGCAGTCCGTCGTGTCTTCCAGTTCCGGATCTTCCTACCTCATCATCGGAGGCTTTTATCTCCAGACCTCCCGATATTTCCATCGGAGGCTTTTCTCTTCGGACCTCCCGATATTGCCATCGGAGGCTTTTATCTTCAGACCTCCCGATATTACCATCGGAGGCTTTTATCTTCAGACCTCCCGATATTGCCATCGGAGGCTTTTATCTTCAGACCTCCCGATATTACCATCGGAGGCTTTTATTTTCAGACCTCCCGATATCACCATCGGAGGCTTTTACCTTCGGTACAATTCTTGAATATGACTCTCCCAATTCTTCAGACCATCACTTAAGATGACTTCATACACCCTTCTGATGCTTCACAAGGACTTACCACTTAAGGTTTCTCATCTATACCATTTAAGGTGATTTCATACGTCCTTCGCGACGTTTTTCTCGGGACCTCACCACTTAAGGTTTCTCGTCCATGCCGTTCAAGGCAATTTCGCACATCACTTAAGATGATTTTATCGTACCCTTTAAGGCTTTCATCGCGCCATTCTAGACGACTTAATCGTACCCCTTAGGGCTTTTATCGCGTCATTCCAGACGACTTAATCATACCCCTTAGGGCTTTTATCGCGTCATTCCAGACGACTTAATCGTACCCCTTAGGGCTTTTATCGCGTCATTCCAGACGACTTAATCGTACCCCTTAGGGCTTTTTGCTGCATCATATAGACGACTTATGCGGACCCGTTAGGGCTTTTTCATACCCTTTAAGGCTTTTTGCCACATCATATAGACGTCTTACGCGGACCCGTTAGGGCTTTTTCATACCCTTTAAGGCTTTTTGCCGCATCATATAGACGACTTACGCGGACCCGTTAGGGCTTTTTCATACCCTTTAAGGCTTTTTGCCGCATCATATAGACGACTTACGCGGACCCGTTAGGGCTTTTTCATACCCTTTAAGGCTTTTTGCCGCATCATATAGACGACTTACGCGGACCCGTTAGGGCTTTTGTCCGTACCTCGAAAGGCTTTTTATCGCGCCATAAAGGCGACTTAATCGTACCTCGTAAGGTTTTTTATCGCGTCCTTCAGGACGTCTTACTCGTACCTCGAAAGGCTTTTTAATCGTACATCGGAAGGCTTTTTGTCGCGCCATAAAGGCGACTTGATCGTACCTCGTAAGGCTTTTTGTCGCGTCCTTCAGGACGTCTTAATCGGATCTTTATCGATAGACAATTTGCGTCATTCGCGGCGACTTAATATCAAACATGATACTTCTTCAAGTGTGCGCCACTGAAGGAATGTTTCAACGTCTTGCCATCAAGGTCTTCTAGTTTGTACGCATTCGGGGCTGGCATCCCTACGATCTTGTAAGGTCCCTCCCATTTCGGCGATAGCTTGTTTACCCGATCTTGATGAACGAACTCGTTCCTCCGCCAGACAAGTTCTCCAACGAAGAATTGTCGGGACTTGATACGCTGATTATAATATCGGGCTGTTGCCAGACGCATCCGAGCCTGGACTTCATCAGCCTTCCACCTTTTCTCCTCGAGCAAGTCTAAGTCTAGACGTCTCAGTTCCTCGTTCGTTAGAGGTTCATAATACCTTCTGCGATGGGACGCCACCGCTATCTCCACGGGAGCAACTGCCTCCGTGCCATAGACAAGGCCAAACGGAGTCTCCCCTGTCGACTGCTTGGGTGTTGTTCTAACAGCCCACAGTACGTTTTCAAGTTCATCCAGCCAATGACCTTGCAAGGCGTAAACTCTCTTCTTCAAGCCATCCATCACGATCTTGTTGGCTGATTCGACTTGGCCATTAGTCTGAGCATGGTGGACGGAAGCTGTCCGATGCTCAATGTTCAATTCCTCCAGGTACTCCTTCAACTGAGCCCCATTGAACGGAGGGCCATTGTCGCTGATCAATACTCGAGGAACCCCATACCGGGATATAATCTGAGTTTGAAGGAACTTGAGGATCTGCTGCCCCGTTGTCTTGGCCAACGCCTTAGCCTCTATCCACTTTGAGAAGTAATCGATGGCCACGAGTAAATACTTGCATTGGCCTTTCGCTTGTGGAAGAGGTCCCACCAAGTCAATGCCCCACTGCGCGAAGAGCCAAGCACTCCTGATGGACATCAAGTCCGCGACAGGAGCCACGATATTTGGAGCGTACCTCTGGCATGCATCGCAGGATCGGACCATCGCTGTCGCCTCCTTGTTCATCGAAGGCCAATAGTAGCCTAGATTCAACGCCTTCCTCACAATGGATCGGGCCCCTTCATGACAGGCCGCGACTCCTTCGTGCAGTTCTCTCAGGATCCGATTCGTATCAGGCTCCGCCACACATTTCAGAAAAGGCTTTACATGCCCCCTCTTATATAATTGGTTGTCCACCATCACGTAGTCGTTCGCGATTCGACGCAACCTGACAGCTGCCACTTCATCATCGGGGAGTGCCCCCGTAGTCAAGTATGTGACCATCGGGGTCATCCAGGTGGATTTCTCTTCTTCCTCCGATCTTGCTTCAATGGCGCAAACCTCCGTCGGATCGATGGTTGAGATAATCACTCTTTCCAGAAAGTGCACCCTCCGATTCTCCTCGGGGGCCACTCCAAGAGCAAATTTGCTTAAGGCATCTGCCTCCGCATTTTCTTCCCTTGGGATTGCCTCGATATCGAAGCTTTTGAAGCTTCCCTTCAAAGTTTGCACCTCGTGCAAATACTTCCTCATTGTCGGGCTCTTGGCTTCATAGTTCCCCTGGACCTGATTTACGATCAAGCTGGCATCACACTTCACCTTTAAGTGATCGACTCCCGTACCCTTGGCAATTTTAAGGCCCGTGATGAGAGCCTCATACTCTGCTTCATTGTTGGTGGCCCTAAACGTTAAGGCCAAGGCATATCGCAGGGGTTCGCCTCCACCGGGCGGTATCAATACGAATCCTGCCCCCGATCCTTCTACACTTGATGAACCATCAGTGTACATCTCCCAAGTGTTCTCCTCATTTGGCTGTTCTGGCTGTTCTGCTATCGGGACTTCCATGTTTGCCCCCTCTGCGGGACCCGCTTCTTCCAGATCGGGTGCCGTAGACTCAGCTATAAAATCCGCCAATGCCTGGCCCTTAATAGCAGTTCTCGGAGCGAAATGAATACGAAACTCCGTAAGCTCGATGGCCCATTTCACCAATCTCCCCGACGCCTCCGGTCGGTTCAAAAAGTGCTTCAAGGGCTGATTAGTTAACACCGTAACCTCGTGGGCATGGAAGTAAGGTCGTAGCTTTCGAGCAGCAACAATCAACGCAAAGAGATACTTCTCAATAGCGGGATAATTTATTTCGGATTTGGCAAACGCCTTGCTTACATAATAGACAGGCACTTGGTTGCCCTTGACAATCTTAATCAAAATAGAACTAACAGCAACTTCAGAAACAGCCAAATAGAGATAAAGCGGCTCGCCTGGAACCGGTTTCGCCAACGGCGGGAGGGTACGGAGGTGCTGCTTGAGTGCTTGGAATGCCTCCTCGCACTTGTCGGACCATTCAAACTTCTTGTGGGCCCTTAGCACATCAAAAAATGGCATGGCTCTGTCACTCGCCTTGGATAGGAATCGGTTCATCGCGGCCAACCGGCCATTCAACACTTGAACCTCCCGATGAGTCTTCGGGGACTGCATCTCCTCGATTGCTCGCAGCTTCTCAGGATTCACCTCGATTCCTCTCTGGCTCACCATGAACCCTAGGAATTTCCCCGAGTTCACCCCGAAAGCACACTTGTCTGGGTTCAACCGAACCTGATGAAACTTCATCCGCTCAAACGCCGCCGCCAAGTTTTGGACATGGTCTCCTGCCTGTCGGGACTTCACCAGCATGTCATCCACATACGCCTCCATAGTCTTTCCCAGCATGTCCCCGAACAACTTGTTCACCATCCTCTGGTAAGTTGCTCCAGCATTGATCAATCCGAAGGGCATTACGTCGTAGTGATAGACGTCACTATCGGCGTAGAAGGCTGTATGGGGGGCATCCTCCTTCGCCATCTTTATCTGGTTATACCCAGAATAAGCATCCATGAAGCTCAACAGCTCGTGTCCCGATGTGGCATCCACCAACTGATCAATCCTCGGGAGCGGGTAGCAATCCTTCGGGCAGGCCTTGTTCAAGTCGCGGAAATCGACACACATCCTCCACCTTCCATTACTCTTTCTCACCAGGACCGGGTTAGCAACCCAAGTCTGGAATCGGAGCTCCTTGATGAATCCAGCGTCGAGCAATCTGCCCACCTCTTGCTGGATCGCAGATCCTCTTATCAGCACCCATCGGACGCCTCTTCTGGGCGATAGGCTTGATCGCGGGGTCGATCTTCAGCTCGTGCACTATCACGTCAGGGCTGATTCCTGACATATCGCTCGGGGACCAGGCAAACAGCTCCTTGAACTCCTTCAGGAGCTCAATCAACTCTCGGGCTCTTTCTTCCGACAAAGCAGACCCGATCTTCACCTTCCTCTTAGGTCCGTCAATCTCGACCTCCTTCAAATCCTCCATGGGGGCGGGACGCCCAAATTCCTCTCGAGGATCGGCATCAGTCTGCAGGACAGCCATGGCTTCCCTCCTTCTCCTTCGAGTGGCATTAACATAGCACTTTCGTGACGCCACCTGGTCACCCTTGACATCTCCGACTCCATTGTCAGTCGGGAACTTCATCTTTTGGTGGACAGTTGAAGCGACTGCCATGAGAGGGTTGATTGTGGTCCTCCCGATGATAGCATTGTACGTCCCCGCAGACTCTACCACGACGAAATCCACGTTCCGTCTCTCCATCTTCCAGCCACTACCAAACTCCACCGGTAAGGTAATCATCCCCAACGGATAGGAGGTAGATCCAGAGAACCCCACCATCGGAAAGTTCACCTGCGTTAGGTCCTTCTTTGTCTTCCCCATGGCATCCAGGGCGTCTAAGAAAAGAATGTCGGAGGAGCTCCCTCCGTCTATCAGGATCCGCTTCATCTCGAATCCGTCCACATCCAGGGTCACGACCAAGGCGTCGTCGTGAGGGATCTCCACGCCTATCAAATCCTCTGCTGAGAAAGAAATCACCATCTCTTCCTTTATAGTCCACGACCGGGACCTCTTTCCTAGCACCACCGCAACAGAGATGCGGGAAGCGTAATTCTCCCGAGAAGCGGAGGTGTCTCCTCCCGCTGCCATTCCTCCGTGAATGACGTTAATGGTTCCCCGCCTCTCCTTACGGGCACCAGAACCGGAGGCTTCTGGCTCAACCTTCTTCTTCATTGGGGATCGATCACAGGACTTGGAGCGAGATCGCGACCGAGTTTTAGAGCGGGATCGGCACCGTCCCCTTCCGACGAACTCCTTCAGCTTCCCCTTCTGGATTAGCTTCTCTATCTCCTTCTTCAGCTCCCGACAGTTATCGGTGTCGTGACCATTGGCTCGGTGGTACCGACAGTAACGATCGGAGCAGCCTCCCAAGAACTCACCTTCTTTCCTCGGGGGGTATCGGGCGAGACCCTGCCGATCCATCACAGCCAGCACGGAGGTCATCGAGCTGTTGATGGGAACGCTACGACCCTCGCGGTTATCCTTCTTCGGAGGACGCCTATCCTCCCTTCTCTCGGGGCGGCCACGGTTCCTACTTCCCTACGATTTATCGCTTCCTTTACGATCATCCGACAGCTTAGACGATGTCTTTCCTCTTCCCGACTTCGGAGGATCAAGCTCTCCGGCAGCAATCTTCGACTCCTGGACGTCGATTTGCTGTTTCACCCTCGCTTGCAGGGCCTCCATACTCCACACAGCCTTCGCGGCCACACTGTGCATCAAATCGGAGCCATACGGGGCAGTTAAGTTCCGCAGGAAAGTTCGGATGGTCTCACCTTCCGATATCTCCTCATCGATCTCTGCGGCACTAGCAGTGAATCGTTGGTAATAATATGCCAACGACTCGTCGGATCTCTACACCACCTGGGTCAGGGACCTCACACTCTTCAGGAGACGCCTCCGACCTTGATATTGCTTGATGAAGCGATCGTGCATATCATCCCAGCACGTAATACTTCCTAGGCTGAAAAACCAAGTCATGGCCCTTTCTCCCAGAGTGATCGGGAACAGTGAACACACGAGGTCATCATTTGAGGTCCTTCCCATGCAAGCCTGGACGTGTCTCTGAACATGGCGGATCGGGTCTCCTTCACCATCGTACTCCTTGATGGTCGGAATGCCTAGCCCTGGCGGGGCGACAGTGTCTAGCAGCCGCGGAACGAAAGGATGACTGGATCGATCCCTCAGCTCCGATGTCATTTGCTTTTGGTCACCCATGCAGATGTTGACAATTTTCACCACCTGATCGGGAGTGATGGGGCCATTCAGGGGAATGGTCCTGTGCTGCACTGGTCCGGGACCATCAACCACGAACTTCTCCGAGTGCGCGGGCTCCTTACCCTTATTCCTGGGCCGAACCTCCTGAACCTCCTATTCTTCTGGAACCACCCTCGGAGGGGTGGAGGTAGCTCTTTTCGCGGGGGCAACTCCTCTGCCCTCCTGGCAGCCTCTCTCTTGTCCAACAGAGCCTCCATGGCCGCTAAGAACATAGGCATAGCATCTGCTACTGCCTTGGCCAACTCCGAGTTTGAAGAAGAGCCTACTTCCCTTCGCGGGATTTCCTCTCTGTGCCCCACCGGGTTTGGGGGAGCATCCACCTCCCTTCGCGGGATTTCTTGCCTGTTCACCGCCGTGTCTCGGACTGAGACCTCATCATCACCATGCCCCCCTGTCTGGGAAACATCGAGGTGCTCACCTTGTTCAGCAGCATATTCCAGCAACGGGGAATTCACAGTTCCAGCGGGGCGAGAACTGCCGGCCTGAACTTGTTTCTTCTTGCCACCACCGACCATTGATCTGGTAGAAACTATTTTGGCTTTTTGTTCAGTTTCCCACAGACGGCGCCAATGTTGGATCACGGGCGAAGCTCCGTTACGTTCTTGACGGAAAGCTTGAACTCCTGGGCTCCGCGTAATCCTGCAAAAGGGGATGACCTGGGTGGTGACCCAGAATCCATCTCCGATGCTTAAATGAGTATGTGATCAATGGGGTGGTAAGCAATAGTCTAAGTTCGTATTAGAGAATGTGTTTTCTGAGGTAACTTCCTCCTTTATATAGGAGGGGAAGTTACTCAGTTACCTGAGACTGCGCCTGGCAGTTTTACCCACGATTCCGTATATCTCGTTCGGGATCCGTATATCTCGCCCCACGCTCCGCGTATCTCGCCCATACTCCGCGTATCTCGGGTACGCCCTGCGTATCTCGGGGGAGGTTATCCATATCTCAACCGTCTCCCCACTACTCTATCTAGTAGGCGGGTTTCTCGGTCTTATCCTCTGATCACAAGTCCCAATTTATATCGGGGACTCCAGAGTTACTCATTCTAGGTCACCACCCAGGACCCTTTGTCTCACGAGACAGGTCCAGCCTCCGCGGGGCTTTATTATCGGGGCCTTTACTAAGGCGTATCGGGGCCAACTTAGAGGCTTATTGTCGGGAGCATTCAGCTCATATATCGGGACCGCTAAAGTCGGGACCCTTCTTACTGGGCTTCTGAGCTTCCCAGGCCTTTCACGAGGCCCACTGGAACTACTCGCCGTCCATTGGCTGTTAACGGGGCTAACGATTACATCGGAACCCATCAATTAATAGTGCATATTTTTCAGATTTTATTTTCCTATTTAGATGTCCTAGTTTAGTTATAAATATGGTCCTTTTACATATAAAAGAACACAAAAAAAAAAGCAATAGCAATAAAATACTAGTGTTCTCGAAAACCGTGCCTACTCTCTCGCTCTCCCCTATTTTCTTTTTCTATCTCTGCTTGAAACCTTCTCCAGCATCTCCACATTCGGTTCCCTCATTCACTTGCGTCGGAGTCTAACTCGGCCTTGCTGCACCGCCTCGCCGGGACCACATCTCCACCGCAACTCGGCCAGTTGGCCACCTCAGACGTCGTTGGCCCGTTTTCGCCTTGTCAGAGCTCCACCCGAGCTGCGACCTGTCCTCACCGGAATCTGCAGCTCCGCCCTTACTCCCTTACTTAGTCGCCCCACGTAGCAGTTCCGCCGGAATTCCACCCGCTGCTTTCATCAGCCACGCCGCCCACCCGCGAGCTCCTGCCGGCCGCCCTTGTCCCTACTGTCGCTGTCATCCCAGGTGAGCCCGCCTGTTTTGTTGTTGTTTTTTTTTTTTTTTTTAATACTATATTTAATATTTTCTTTATTATTATGTTATTATATTATTGTTATTATGTTAGATTTAATTAAATAGTTTTAAGTCTGATTAGTTTAACTTTAATTAAGTAGAATATCTAATCGCTCTAATTATGTATTTATACATGTTGAATAAATATTAGGAAGTGTATAGATTTAAGCATGTTAGATAATTGTGGTGTTTTAGATTTCGTCTTTATTAGGAGTTACATATTATAATTAGGTTTTTTAGACTTAGGACATGATTACTTAATTAAATTTTGATGTTGTTAGATTAATCTGGTGTAATACATATTTAAAAAAAAAAAAAAAAAAACTGGCAAATTAAGTGAATAGAGTACTGAAAGGACGATATTAATTTCATGTGTTTTAATTCGTAATAGAACTCCCGAACCGGAATTTCTGATCGTGGACCGAATTTGTACCTAAGTGTTTATTTCGTTATCTGCTTAGGTAATTTAGGTTTCTAGTTAGCCTTACAATTAACTAGTGGCGACTATTTTTAAATCCACGTTTTCAAAACGTATTCGCCTTAGGTTAGATTTTAGGTTTGACAATTTGGCGACTCTGCTGGGGAAGTTAGAGGGTTCTGGCTCATTATATTCGCTTTTTTCCATGCTTAAGTTTTGTAATTTTTAATTTTATTTTATTTTGATTTCACTGATCTAACTAGATTTTTTGTGGTTTCAGGTGTGAAGTTTTTTTTATTATTATTATTATGACTGACTCGTTTTCTTTGTTGTATTGTTTGAATTCGCACACACTACTTTAGTGTAATATTCAAAATGCCTAAAATCAGGCCAACTAGGAACCTCGGAGAGTTAGTAAGGGTACGACCGCGCGGCCAAACCGCTGAAACGACTCAGAACAACTCCACCGCTCGTGAAGGTCCTGTGATCCCTATGATGGGGTGAGGAAACCATCGTTTCGGAAGCCTATCGGTGGAACTCACCTATTAGAAGAAATAAAAAATACATACTCGAAGCTTCGATCATGCCACTATGCATACTTGCGTGTGTTTTTTTTTTTAATTGTTGTCGACCCCTAGAGTTTTTCATGTATAGGACATGGTTCTCGATGTAATCTTTTATTTTTTTTGTACCATATGTAACTGTACAACGTGTATTAATGAAATTTTACGTTTCAAGCATGCAACACATTTTTTTTTCAAAAAAGTGTAATTCAAATCATCATTTCTAAACGCTTTACACACTATTTTTCGTAAGAATGGGAAGACAGTAAAATTGACCTCGTATCACGGCCTTTCCATTTCCCAAGGTTGACGTTGACTAGATCCGGATTAGCATGATGGAGGCAGAGCAAGAACATTGGATAAAACCCGTGTAGAGTGGAGTGCTACACTCATTCAACATTGGAAATAGAGACGTCAGAGTCAAGTGCTCGCTCCAAAATTCGAACGAATGGTAAAAATGAAACCATTTTGAAAAGAAAAAAAATTCTTGCATTACCTTCGGTTTATGGGGCAAGTACTCGACGCTTGTTGATCGAGTTCCGCAGTTGTGTAAAGTGTCTTTGAAACATATTTTAGTTACAAAACATTTTTTTTCAAAAGATGATGAAATGAATGACACATTACTTGCAAAACGATCATACATGATATTCCGTGTTCTATATTCTGAATATCGCATTTTCGCTCCAGGTATTACTGGCAATCACGTGACTAACCACTAATATGGATAACGCTCAGAAGATCCAACAACAAGAGGAACAAATAGCCGAGATCGAGACGGCAATGCCAAAATGCATCGGGATATGGCATCCATGTCGGAAAACGTGGATCGCATCATGACACTCCTCGAGGCTTGATCAATCATCAATGCTCCAAACCCGGCCTTGCTGACTGAGACCTCGAGTCCAGACCCCTCGACAACATCTGTGGCGAATACAGGACCTATAATGCCAGCTGTCACCGTGCTTCCCGACACCACGGTGGACGCTCCTCAAGATCAACCCCTTGTTTTGGTCATTCTTGATCAAACTTTACCAACGTCGTATGTTTTCCCAAACCCGACCATAATATCTGGGCATGTCAACCAGGGGGCGTGACAGGATCACAGTCTTTCATCGTATCTGGACAAGATCGCCGCCTGAAGAAGATGGAGGAGAAGATGAAGGCATTTTCCGGTCTTTAACAGTACGGGGGCATTGGTTATTCTGATATGTGCATTTTTCCTAAGATGTCAAGGCCGGAGAAATTTAAGGTACCTGACTTTGAGAAGTACGACGTATGAAGAGTTTATGATCCAAACATTCCAAGAAAGCTTGAAAGGAGCAGCATTGGTTTGGTTCGTCGGCTTAAAGGCCGATGACATTTCTATCTGGGATGAGCTGGCCAATGCTTTCGTTCGTCAGTATAAGTTCAACTTGGATACAGCTCCAACCCTTACCAATTTCTGCGACAGAATTGTACCGCAATTTACTCGCTCGGAATCTCCTCTGGCCTGAAATTCTGAAGTCGAAGACACCTGGCAATGAACTGAACTCAAAGTGCGAATTTTATATGGAAGCACCAGGACAATCAACATAGAAATGCTCACATCTGAAACACAGGATCCAGGACCTTATTGATAACAAGATGTTGATCCTCGATCCGGCTCCGTCAAGTGACGGAAACATTGATATGGTTTAAGTTTAAGTTGATATACTCCTTGGGCGGTAAGATCATGAGCCCTGCATAGGAAATGGGGATATTGTCATGATCTAATCAATATAAATAAATTCCTATATTTGAGTTTGTTTAATTGGTTTTATTTTTTCTTGGGAATAATGCAAGTCGATTGACAATTCAGTCTTTTCTTGAGTCGAAGTTCCTAACGAAGCACCCGAACAATAAAGTCATGGACTACCAAGTCCATCAATGCTACCGATGAAGAATTCAGATCACCTAGTGATCCAATAAAGAAGTCCATGCCTTGTCCCGACAAATGAGATGATGCATTTCACTAGAAGGCGTGACCCTGAAATTTCCAATCATGAGACTAGCCACTTCGAAATATCTCCATGTGTGGAATACATACAACATGTGGTAAGCTTAGGCCGATAGGTTCTAACTGTGGGGCATCTTGTTGGATTACGGGGCTAGATACTACGGAAACATAAATAAGGTACATGCTAGTAATTAGAATTACGCAGCGGAAGATGTGAACATACCTTAAACCTTTTCCGTAGTCCCAAGATCTTGCTGAAGGAGTTCTCGATCCACCGGACGGAACCCGTAGAGGTTCTTGTTAAGGAAGCCCTACGCGGTATAAGCTCCACAGCAAAGCCTATGATCGATTCTTGGTAGGGACGGATCTCCAGAGTGTTTGCTCAAAGCAAATTGGCACACCCTTGGTGTCTAGGTTGGTTCGGCCAAAACACTAGTATTTAGGTAGGAGGGTTTTTCTCTCAAATCACCACCAATGAGGAATTGTGAATTACCTTAATAAAATACCTAACACCCCTTATTTATAGGAGGAGCAAAGTGGACAAAAGTCCACTTTGCCCATCTCCTAGTTCGGCCGGCCTGTATGTAAGGGAGGCCATATTTTGGGCATCGGAATGCTAAACGTGTACTAGCAAGAAATCTAATATACGCAGCAGAATTAGTACACATACCTTTTAGCTTTCCTGCCCAAGAACGATGTGGAGGGAGTTCTAATCCTCCGGTCGGAACCCGTACAAGTTCTTCGTGAGAAGAAGTCCTACGCGGTGTAAGCTCCACAACAAAGCCTCTGATCGATTCTTCAACGGGGACAGAACCTCCGACTGAATGCTCGAAAGCAATTTGGCACACCAATGATGGTGTTATAGGGGCCGGCCGAAACTAGGCCAGAGAGAAAGGAGTTTTTCTCAAATCACAACTGAAGAGGAGTTGTGATCAAGGTGTGTTTTGGGAGTGACCTCAAGACCTCCTTATATAGTGGGAGGAGGAGAAAATCCTCCTCACTCCCTATTTAGGGTTTCGGCCGACCTATGTGGGTGGGAGGCCCAATTTTGGGCCTCCCATGTCACATGGGAATTGGGTCTGGCCAATTAGCCCTAATGTGACATTTACCTAATTATCTTAGGTAACCACATATATTAACGAACTACTAATTACGACGCCACGTCACCATATGCTAACAGCTCCCACTCGCCGGAATGGGAGGGTGCCTGTTAATGTATTGTCATCCAATAGCATCAATATTTCAGCCTTCAGTTGTTGTCTCTGTCTCCGAATAGTTCATACGAGGTTTGCCGTGCGACCGGCGGATATGACGGGCATCGTGCTACTCATCTGTTAGGAGTATTGTAGCGCCCACAGAACAGATGAGTAGCACAATGCCCGACGTATCCGCCGGTCGCACGGTAAACCTCGTATGAACTATTCGGAGACGGAGACAACAACTGAAGACTGAAATATTGATGCTATTGGATGACAATACATTAACAGGGACCCTCCCATTCCGGCGAGTGGGAGCTGTTAGCATATGGTGACGTGGCGCCTTAACTGGTAGCCCGTTAATATATGTGGTTACCTTAGATAATTAGGTAAATGTCACATTAGTGCTAATTGGGCCAGACCCAATTCCTATGTGACATGGGAGGCCCAAAATTGGGCCTCCCACCACACATAGGTCGGCCGAAACCCTAGATATAGGGGAGGAGGATTTTCTCCTCCTCCCACTATATAAGGAGGTCTTGGGGTCACTCTCAAAATACACCTTAACACAACTCCTTCTAAGTTGTGATTTGCGAGAAATGCCTTTCTCTCAAATAACCTAGTTTCGGCCGGCCACCCTAACACCATAGGTGTGCCAAATTGCTTTCAAGCATTCAGTCCGAGGTTCTGTTCCCTTTGAAGAATTGATCAGAGGATTAGTTGTGGAGCTTATACCACGTAGGACTTCTTCTCACGAAGAACTTGTACGAGGTTCCGACTGGATGATTAGAACTCCCTCCACAACATCCTTGGGCAGGAAAGCTATTGAGGTATGTACATAATTCCGCTACGTAATTCGATTACTTACATGTACATGTTTTAGCATTCCGTAGTATTACGTCTCTGTAATCCAACAGTGAAATCCCAAACTAGGTTACTTTACGAAACTTATTCCCAAACTACACGTCACCAAATATATTATTTTAATCATTTATAGTTTTACTTTGTATCTTAAAGTTTACACTATGTTACGAATGAACCCGAAATAAAATATATTACAATTAAATAATGAAAAAAAAAATTGAAAAATATTAAATGCAAACAAAAAAAATTGGAAAGAAGACAAAATACTTAAGGTGAATGTACATCGTAAATGATATTTCAAAAGAAAATATGTTAAAAATAAATTGTAAACGTGGTCATAAAAATGTAAAGAGAAATAAATACTTTTAGATTTTTTTTAAAATTGTGTATACATATATATATATATATATATATATATATATATATATATAATTGTAAATAAATTTTTAAAGAACACATCTAAAATTTATAAAAATAGTAATTATAAAAAATAAACTAACATAAAATAAAAAAAAACAATAAAATTAGATTAAGAATACATTCTAGTTAGTATCATTTTTATTAATAATTTCACATTTTTTGAATTTTTTTATAGTACCGTATTTATTTCAAAAAAAAATCCTATGATTTTTAAATTTGAAATTTTATTTTAAATACTTTTTATGAATTAATAAAATGTATAAGCATCTTTGTCTTTTTTCCGATATGCATTTATCTTAAGTATTTTGTTTTCTTTCTAATTTATGTTTTATATTTATTGCATTTAATATTTTTCAATTTTTTTCCTTATTTAATTGTAATATATTATATTTCGGGTTCATTTGTAACATAGTGTAAACTTAAGGATACAAAGTAAAACCATAAATGATTAAAATAATATATTTAGGTGATGTGGCTGCCACGTAGGATAAAGTAAGCTTAATTTGAGAATTAGTTTATGAACAAGCCTAATTTGTGAATACGTTTCGTAAAGTAACCTATTTTTGGGATTTCACTCCCTCCACAGTCGCAAATAATTCATGAACCGTCTATCGGATCAGATCATTCACCTATGGTCGTAATCCCAAAACATGAAGACTCGAGAGGCCCCAAGCCATTCAGGTTTGAAGCAATGTGGATGGAACACGAGGAATGCGGCCGTTTAATAACCTCGACATGGAATAACGAAGAACTTCCAGTTAACACACCTAATGATCATTTGAAGCGAAGGCTCGATAAATGTCGGGGGAAGCTAATACCATGGAGTAAAAGGGTTTTTGGAAATAATCCTAAGAGCATGCGGATTATCTATGAAAGGCTCAAAGAAATTAAAGGAGATAGGCAAGGATCTGAACGCATTGAAGAAGAAAGGGAGTTAAGCTCAAAACTTGGAGAACCATGGAAACGAGAGGAGTTGTATTGGAGGCAAATATCAAGGGTTAAATGGTTAAACTATGGAGATCGTAACTCAAAGTTTTTCCATATGACTACCATGGATCGACGAAGAAGAAACAAAATCCTACGACTTGAGGATGGAAACATAAATATGCTTGGGACAAAAGGGGAAATTGGGGAGGAGTTGTCGAGTTTCTTTCAAAACCTGTTCAATACAATGGGGAATAGGGATTGGAGCTCGGTCCTCGAGGGGGTACACCATCCAGTTACGGCAGATGTAAATGAGGATATCACCCGCGACCTAACAATGGAGGAAGTGAAAAGGGCCACATTTCAGTTGGGGGCTCAAAGGCACCTGGACCGGACGGTTTCCCGGGATTATTTTTCAACGGTATTGGAACGTAGTGCGCACTGACGTCTTCGCCATGGTTAAGTCATTCCTAAAAACAGGTACGTTTTCTCCAGCCCCGGGTCGCACGGACATTGTACTTATACCAAAAGTTCATAATCCTTGCTCTCCCATCCAATTTAGACCGATTAGTCTATGCAATTTCGCTTACAAAATTGTATCGAAAGTGTTGGTTAATCGGCTTAAGCCATATTTATCGGATATAATCACCCCGTTTCAAAGAGCATTTGTCTCAGGTAGACTCATACAAGACAATATCATAGTGGCCCACGAAGCGTTCCATTATTTGAGAAATCGAGACAGCACACGGAGGGAGGAATGCGCGATTAAGATAGACATGCAAAAGGCGTATGATCGGGTGGAATGGGACTTCTTAGTGGCCATCCTCAACATGATGGGATTTTGCAACCGTTGGGTGAAATGGATATTCGCGTGCGTCTCAACGGTGACATATCAGATTGTGCTAAATGGGAAACGAACCACAACATTTAAACTGTCTAGAGGTATCTGGCAAGGCAACCCCCTGTCCCCTTATTTATTTATTTATACTTATAGCAGATGTGTTTTCTAGAAGAATATCGGACGCAGTCGATAATGGAAGCCTCAAAGGAATCAAGCTAATAAGGGAATGCCTTACACTACACCACCTATTTTTCGCGGATGACTCTATCTTCTTTGTCAAGGCCACGAACTCAAATGTGCAGCAACTGAAATCGATATTGACTGAATATAGTGAAGCCTCGGGCCAAGAGGTGAATCTCGGCAAGTCAAACATCTATTGTGGTTCTAATGTGAGAGAGGAGACGAAGGTAATGGTGGAAGGCATATTAGGGATCAAAGCAACGCGTAACCCTGGGAAGTACTTGGGATTGCCAACTATATGGGGAAGATCGAAGAAGGAGGCATTAGGGTTCCTCGAGGAGAAAATAGTTGTGAAAATCACCGGCTGGAAATCTCTTCTTCTTAACAATGCGGGGAAATAGGTGCTTATCAAATCAGTGGTGATGGCTATGCCGACGTACACAATGAGCATCTTCCTCTTGCCAAAAACTTGGTGTTCGGAGATCAACTCACTTATTGCTCGATTCTGGTAGGGATAAAGGGCCGGGGAGAGGAAAATTCATTGGAGGAGTTGGGATGTCCTAACATAGCTGAAACAATGTGGTGGCCTTGGCTTCAAAGAACTTCAAGCCTTCAGCATAGCTCTCCTAGCCTAAATGGTGTGGATGCTTATTCAAAATCCGAACAAATATTGGGTAAGAATGATCCGCGGTTTGTACTTCCCAAGAGGTAACATTTTTAATGCAGTTAAGGGAGCTAGAGCATCCTGGCGGTGGACAAGCGTACTTGCCGGTCGAGATGTTCTGATGGAGAATGGATTGTGGAAAGTCGGGAACGGGCAGAGCGTCAACGTTTTCAACGTACCGTGAATTCCAGGATTACCAAAGTTCGGTCTAACGGCGCGGGACGAATTGCTCATCCACCAGCTAAAACAGCCAGTCGCGAATCTAATAACGAGGACCCCTCAAAGATGGAACCTCCAGACGATCCAACACATCCTCACAGAGGAACAAAGGAACAAAGGAACAAAGGAAAGCCATTCTCCAAATTCCTCTTCCCATCTAGCATAGACCAGACATAGTAATTTGGCCACATGCTAAGAACGGGGAGTTTAGCGTCAAGTCAGCCTGCCGTCAGATCAAGTGCCGTGACGCAGAAGAGACATTCCCGCACCAAGCTGTGAACGAGATAGTAGCTTTGAAGTGGAAATACTTATGGTCCATGTCTATCATCCCCAAGGTGAGAACATTCATGTGGAAGATTACCTCGAATGCACTCGCAGTTAGAGCCAACCTGCGCCAGCGGGGAATGGATATTGATACTCGATGCCCATTCTGCCAGGAAGAGGAGACAACTGCACACATGCTCTTCAAGTGCGAGTGGACGCGCCCAGTCTGGTTTACCACCCTTAATATCAGAGCTGTCGAGAGCAACGCATCCAATATTTCAGACTGGTTCACAAGCTTGAAGGAGATGAATGGTCTGAGCAAGGAGGAAAAAGCTAGACGATGGAGCCTGATGGGTTCGACTACAGCCGCCAGGCCCCTTAACGGTGAGGAAACGGCGAACAGGCCCACTAGGCCCCAAATGAAGGTCAAGATGACCCAGGAGAAGGGTCCCGACGAAGGGAGTCCCGATGAAGAAAGGTCCCGACAGAGTCGGTTCCGGCAGATGAGCTGGAAGCTCACGATGAGAAGCCTTTAAGTAGGCCCCGATGACGAATCCCTGAGAACGATTGGCCCTGTCACGATGATGAGGGACCCAGAGCGGTGACAAAACGAGATAACTCTGGAGTCCCCGATGTTGGTCGGGACTCGCTATCAGAGGATAAGGCCGAGATACGCGGGGCTTGGCCGAGATACGCGGAACGTGGTTAAGATACACGGAGCGTGGCCGAGATACGCGGGGCGTGGCCGAGATAAGCGAGATCATGGCCTAGATAGGCGGGGTCACACCCGAGATACGCGGGATACGAGCTAACCACCCCCAACGGTTCACCAGGTAACTGAGGTATCTCTTCGCCTATAAAAGGGCAAGAGGTCACCTCAGATCACTTACGTTGAATTACATACCCTTTGAGATTATTGCTTGCCAGTTCGTACTAGGCACTCATTTAAGCATCGGAGAGGGATTCTGGGTCACCGCCCGGTCTATCCCCTCTTGCAGGATTGCGTGGAGCGAAGGAGCTAGGATCGCCGTCAAAAGTCCGTACCGGAGATCCACCGTGATCCAACATTGGCGCCGTCTGTGGGAATCAAACAAAAGCTGATATGCCTTCTACTCGATCGATGGCGGCTGGCAAGCACAGAAGACAGGGACAATCTGGTGGTTCCCGTCACCCCGCTGCAACAACTCTGAATTCACTACCAGAACAGGAGGAAAACCAGAACCTTCCCCCGGCTGAGCTCTCCCAGACAGGGGGCCACAATGAAGGTCCCGAAGACATTGCTGCTCAGCACCAGGGCAATAGGGGGCAGGAGGCTCCCCCAGCTACGGACCTGACAAGAGCCGTGGCAAAAGCCATGCCCATGTTTTCGGCAGCCGTGGAGGCTCTCTTAGATCGGAGGGAGGCCGCGAGGAGGCAGGAGGAGATGCCCCCGTTGGAAGAAGTGGCCCCACCAGCAGAGGTTCGGAACGCGCAGGAAGCTCCGCCCCGAGGTCAGGACAGGAATAGGGTGTCCACTCAGCTAGAGAGGTTCGTGGTTGATGGGCCAGGGCCAGTACAGCACAGGACCATTCCCCTGAATGGTCCCATTACCCCCGATCAGGTGGTAAAGATCGTGAACATCTGCATGGGAGAGCAGAAGCCGCTGGTATCGGAGCTGAGGGATCGGTCTACTCATCCCTTCGTTCCCCGACTCATAGACACCCTAGCCCCACCAGGGCTGGGTATCCCCACGATAAAAGAGTACGATGGTGAAGGAGATCCAGTTCGTCATGTCCAGAAGCACCTCATGGCATGTCTGGGAAGAGGCCCGAATGAAGACATAGTGTGTACGCTGTTCCCGAACACACTTGGAGAAAGAGCCCTGACCTGGTTCTTTAGTCTGCCCCCAGGCTGCATCACTTGCTGGGCAGATATGCACGACCGGTTCATTCAGCAGTACCAGGGTCGAAGACGTTTGCTGAAGAGTGTGAGGTCCCTGACCCAGGTGGTACAGAGGCCCGACGAATCGCTGGCGCACTATTACCAGCGGTACACTGCCAGTGTGGCAGAGATTGATGAGGAGATCTCGGAGGGAGAAACCATCAGTACCTTTATCCGGAACTTAACGGCCCCCTACGGTTCCGACCTAATGCACAGTGTAGCTGAAAAGGCTGTGTGGAATATGGAGGCACTACAGAAGAGGGTAAAACGGCAAATCGATGTCCAGGAGTCAAAGATAGCCGCGGGAGAGTTGGAGCCCCCAAAGTCGAACAAAGGGAAGCAGTCGGTTAAACCTTTCGACGATCGTAAGTCAAAGGGTAAACCCGAAAGTAGTCGGAATCGAGGCCGCCCTGATCGAAGGGACGATAGGCGTTCTTCAAGGAAGGATAAGCAGGAGGATCTCGACATTCCTCTCAACTGCTCCATGGCGGAGGTATTGACGGTCATGGAACGACAAGGTATCTCCAGGTACCCCCAAAGAAGGACGGAGAATTCTTGGGATCTCGCACGGATCGCTACTGCCGATTTCACCGCGCAAATGGTCACGACACCAACCACTGTCGGGAACTGAAGAAGGAGATCGAAAAGCTGATCCAGAAGGGGAAGCTCAAGGAATTCGTCGGGGATAAGCGGTGTCGATCCCGCTCTCGGTCCCGATCGCGGTCCCGTTCCCGATCCCGCGATCGGTCCCCAAAGAAGAAGAGAACCGACCCAGAGTCATCTGGTGCTCGTAAGGAGAGACGGGGCACTATCAATGTGATTCATGGAGGGTTTGCTGCTGGAGGTGATACTTCATCCGCCCGAGAGGTTTATGCCTCTAGAATCCCTACGGCGGTGGTGCTGGGTAAGAGGTCCCGATCCTGGACCTTGAAAGAAGAGATGGTAATCTCCTTTTCGTCGGAAGATCTCATAGGCGTGGAAACTCCGCACGACGACGCCTTGGTGGTAACCTTGGATGTAGACGGGTTCGAAATGAAGCGAATTCTAATCGACGGAGGGAGCTCCTCCGATATTCTATTCATGGACGCGCTGGAGGCCATGGGAAAAACGAAGAAAGATCTGAAGGAGGCAAACTTCCCGATGGTCGGGTTCTCTGGTTCAACCTCTTATCCGCTAGGGGTAATCACCTTACCAGTGGAGTTTGGTAGTGGGTGGAAATCAGAAAGGCGGAACGTGGAGTTCGTGGTAGTTGATTCCGCGGGAACTTACAACGCGATTATCGGAAGAACTACCATCAACCCCTGATGGCAGTTGCCTCGACAGTGCACCAGAAGATGAAGTTCCCGACCGACCACGGAGTCGGGGAAGTCAAGGGTGATCAGGTAGCTTCTCGAAAATGCTACGTTAATGCCACACGAAGAAGGAGGCGAGAGGCCATGACTGTCCTCCAGACAGACACAGATCCTAGAGAAGAGTTTGGGCGTCCCGCCCCCGTAGAAGATCTGAAAGAAGTCGAGATCGACGGCCCCCAGAGGAAGGTGAAAATCGGGTCTGCTCTGACTGAGGAGACAGCTCAAAAACTGATTGAGTTGCTGAAGGAGTTCAAGGAGCTGTTTGCCTGGTCCCCAAGCGACATGCCAGGAATCAGCCCCGATGTGATCGTGCACGAGCTGAAGATAGACCGCGCAATCAAACCTATCACGCAGAAAAGGCGTCTGATGGGCACAGACAAGAAGATTGCGATCCAGCAGGAGGTGGGCAGGTTGCTCGATGCTGGGTTTATTAAAGAGCTTCGATTCCAGACTTGGGTCGCTAATCCAGTACTGGTAAACAAGACTAATGGGAAATGGCGGATGTGTGTGGATTTCCGCGACCTGAACAAGGCTTGCCCGAAGGACTGCTACCCACTCCCGAGAATCGACCAGCTGGTAGATGCCACGTCGGGACATGAGCTGTTGAGCTTCATGGATGCGTACTCGGGCTACAATCAGATCAAGATGGCCAAGGAGGATGCTCCTCACACAGCATTTTATGCAGACAGTGACATCTATCACTACGATGTCATGCCTTTCGGGTTGATCAATGCTGGGGCCACCTACCAGCGGATGGTGAACAAGCTGTTCGGAGATATGCTGGGAGAAACCATGGAGGCTTACGTGGATGATATGCTGGTGAAGTCCCGACAAGCCGAGGATCATGTACACAACCTAACCATGGCGTTTGAGCGGATGAGGCTTCATCAAGTTCGCTTAAACCCGACGAAATGCGCCTTCGAAGTCCACTCAGGGAAATTTTTGGGCTTTATGGTGAGCCAGAGAGGAATTGAGGTGAATCCCGAGAAGCTGAGGGCGATCGAGGAGATGCAGTCTCCGATAAACCATCGGGAGGTACAAGTGCTGAATGGCCGATTAGCTGCAAAGAATCGCTTCCTGTCCAAAGCCAGCAACCGATCAATGCCATTTTTTGAAGTCCTGAGGGCCAACAAGAAATTTGAGTGGACCGCCAAGTGTGAAGAGGCGTTCCAAGCACTCAAGCAACACCTTCGCACCCTCCCGCCGTTGGCGAAACCGGTTCCAGGCGAGCCGCTCTATCTTTATTTGGCTGTTTCTGAATTTGCCATTAGCTCTGTGTTAGTGAAGGTTGTCGAGGGTAATCAAGTCCCCGTCTATTATGTAAGCAAGGCGTTTGCCAAGTCTGAATCAAATTATCCTGCCGTTGAGAAGTACCTCTTTGCGTTGATTATTACTGCTCGGAAGCTAAGGCCTTATTTCCACGCACACGAGATCACTGTGCTGACAAACCAGCCTTTGAAGCATTTTTTGAACCGACCGGATGCGTCGGGAAGATTAGTGAAATGGGCAGTAGAGCTTAGTGAGTTTCGCATACACTTTGCTCCAAGAACGGCTATCAAGGGCCAGGCATTGGCGGATTTCATAGCAGAATCTACAACCCCCGATCTAGAAGAAGCGGGCCCTGTAGAGGGGCAACCATGGAGGTCCCGACAGAAGAACAACCAGAGAGGGCAGAGCAATCAGAACAGCCAAACGAGGAAAATACCTGGGAAATGTACACAGATGGCTCCTCGAGTTCTGACGGATCAGGAGCAGGCTTTTTGTTGATACCACCGGGTGGAGGTGAACCGCTCCGATATGCCTTGGCTTTAACATTCAAGGCCACAAACAACGAAGCGGAGTATGAGGCTCTTATCACAGGCCTGAAAATTGCTAGAGGCGCTGGAGTCGATCACTTGAGAGTGAGGTGTGACGCAGCTTTAATCGTGAATCAGGTTCAAGGGCGATACGAAGCGAGGAGCCCGATAATGAAGAAGTATCTACGAGAGGTACAAACCTTGAAGGAGAGCTTTAAAAGCTTCGACATCGAAGCAATCCCGAGGGAGGAAAACGTAGAGGCAGACGCCTTGAGCAAATTTGCCCTGGGGGCACCCTTGGAAGAAAATCGGAAGGTGCACTTCTTAGAAAAGGTGATCTTATCGACCATCGACCCGACACAGGTGTGTACCATTGAGACAAGATCGGAGGAAGAGCCGACTTGGATGTCCCCGATAGCCGCGTACCTGACTACGGGGGCAGTCCCCGATGATAAAGTAGCAGCGGACAGGATACATCGGATCGCGGCTAATTATGTGATGTTGGACAATCAGCTATACAAGAAGGGCTGGTTCTCAACTCCGTACTTGAAGTGTGTGGCAGAGCCCGACACAAATCGAATCCTGAAGGAGGTGCATGAAGGGGTCGCGGCTTGTCATGAAGGGGCCCGATCCATTATGAGGAAAGTGCTGAACTTGGGCTATTATTGGCCCACGATGAGCAAGGAAGCAACGGCGTTGGTCCGATCCTGTGACGCGTGCCAAAGATACGCCCCTAGTATCACGGCTCCGGCCGCTAATCTGACATCCATCAAGAGCGCTTGGCCCTTCGCGCAGTGGGGCATCGACTTGGTGGGACCTCTTCCACAAGCACAAGGTCAATGTAAGTATTTACTTGTAGCAATCGATTATTTTTCGAAATGGATAGAGGCGAAGGCATTGGCCAGAACGACGGGGAATCAGATCGTCAAGTTCTTCCAGACCCACATTGTGTCCAGATACGGGATTCCTAAGGTGGTGATCAGCGACAATGGCCCACCGTTTAACGGCTCTCAGGTGAGGGAGTATCTGGAGGAGTTGAACATCGAGCATCGGACTGCTTCCGTACGCCATGCTCAGACTAATGGCCAGGTGGAATCAGCCAACAAAATCGTGATGGATGGCCTGAAGAAGAGGGTTTATGCCTTGAAGGGCAAGTGGCTGAACGAACTGGAAAACGTGCTTTGGGCTGTTAGAACGACACCCAAACGATCAACGGGGGAGAGTCCGTTTGGCCTCGTTTATGGCACGGAAGCTGTCGCCCCCGTGGAGGTAGCTGTGGCGTCCCATCGGATGAGATATTACGAGCCTCTGACGAATGATGAAATGAGACGTCTGGACTTGGACTTACTCGAAGAGAAAAGGCGGGAAGCCGATGAAGTCCAAGCTCGAATGCGTTTGGCGACGGCCAGGTACTACAATCGGCGAGTGAAGTCCCGACAGTTCTTCGTCGGGGAGCTGGTTTGGCGTCGCAACGAGTTCACCCTTTTGATGGCAGAACGTTAAAGCATTCTTTTAGTGGCGAACACTTGAAGAAACACCATGCTTGAAGAAAGTCGCCTTAAGTGGTGCCTGATAAAGTCGCCTTAAGTGGTGCCCGATGTAAAACCGCCTTAAGTGGTGTATGTTGTTTATCGCTTAATTCGATGTAAGCCAATTTTGTGCCGTCAATAAATAAAGAGGTTGCTTCCAATCAGAGTTATCCTTAGATTTATGCTAAGTGTCAAAGTCGCCTTGAGTGGTGCACGAAAAAAGTCGCCTTGAGTGGTGCACGATCCTTAGATTTATTCTAAGTATTGTTAAGTCGTCTTAAGTGATGCACGGAACTAAGTCGCCTTAAGTGGTGCGCGGAATTAAGTCGCCTTAAGTGGTGCACGAGAAAAGTCGCCTTGAGTGGTGCACGATCCTTAGATTTATTCTAAGTATCAAAAAGTCGCCTTAAGTGGTGCACGATATAAAGTCGCCTTAAGTGGTGCACGAGAAAAGTCGCCTTGAGTGGTGCACGATCCTTAGATTTATTCTAAGTATCAAAAAGTCGCCTTGAGTGGTGCACGATACTAAGTCGCCTTGAGTGGTGCACGATCTTTAGATTTATTCTAAGTATTGTTAAGTCGTCTTAAGTGATGCACAGAACTAAGTCGCCTTAAGTGTTGCGCGGAATTAAGTCGCCTTAAGTGGTGCACGAGAAAAGTCACCTTAAGTGGTGCACGATATAAAGTCGCCTTAAATGGTGCACGATATTAAGTCGTCTTAAGTGATGCATGATTCTTAGATTTACTCTAAGTAATATTAAGTCGCCTTAAGTGGTGCAAATTCTTAAATCGTCGGGAATGACGTACGAAAATGTCTTAAGTGTCGAAGTATCGACCTAGGCAAATATAGTAAGGCCACTCGAAGAAATGCGTCAAGAAAATCGGAACTGAGAAAGTCTGATAGTTGATAAGGGCTCAAAGGCCCGATAGTGACAAAAAAGGAGAAGATACAAGGACTCTAAAGATAAACGTTTAAGCTTGGTCCTTGTCGGCAGCATCGGCAGCAGCTAGGTCCGCGGAGTCGGTAGCAGAAGGTTCCACAGGGTTGGCCACGGGAGGATCGACTATCGGGGCATCCGCACTTGGAAGCTCAGAGGCGTCTTCGACAATTACGGGGGTACTCCCCCCATCACTCTCCTCGGAAAGAGCAAAATACTTCTTCGCAAAGGGAGCGAGGGAAGGAGACTTGTCAAAGTTGATGGCGTCGCCATACTCCAGGTGGAGCTCCTCAACTGCATTGAAGAGAGTGTTCTCCACCTCCGCGCCGAAGAATTTCATAGCGTCGACCTGGAAGTCCCCAGACCTCCGATAATCCTCCCGGCCCTTTGCCTCCGCCTCGACCAGCTGCGCTGGAAATCCCGCAATTTGCTCCTCCAGAGCCTTCTTCTCGAGGACCAGTTTGTCCTCAGCAGCCTTCTTCTCGAGGACCAGCTTATCCACAGCCGCCTGCCGCTCCTGCCGCTCTTGCCTCAAGAGCCCCTCGAAGTCCCCGACCTGCTTCTGGAGGTCCCGAACCTTTTGGTCAAGGACAGCCTGCTCCTTGACAAGCTTTCCCCGCGAAGACTGGGAGGCCTTAAGATCCTCCTTGAGCTGGTCGAGGGCTGCTCGATCCCGCACCCGGGACTCATCATAGGCGATGAGGTACCCAAGAAGACGGTTGAAGTCCCCGAGCTCCTACAATAAGAGGAAAAAGTGTTAACAGACAAACAACCCGATTTATCATCGAAAGAGAGAAGCGAAGTTTTACCTCTATCCGGCGCATGGACATCTCTCTGACATCCCGATGCATGGCCGTCCGATTGAGGGAAATCGGATACCGCATGGTAGGCAGGATCGAGCCTGCCAGCAGATGCAGGGCCAGGTCCTGGTGCTGCTCCCCTTGTGTGAGCGGGACTCCTTGCAGCATCTGGATGGGAGTCCAGGGGGCATTCGCTTGTGAAGGGTTGAAGGGCCTATAGAAATTCCTATCGAGAGCGACAGGAGGAGGAGGACGATACGTGGAAGGACATGCCTCCGTCTCGACCCGGACGGGTGAAGGAGTGAAGTTGTGGATGGGCGACGGCTGCCGCTGCTGCGGAGAAGATGAAGGGGGCGGCCCCTGAGGGGTTGGTTTCAGGGGAGATTGCCCCGTCCCCCGACGATGACGAAGGGAGCCCCCCTCACCAGTCTCCTCGAAGGAGTCCAAGCTTTCCACCCGACGAAACTGTTCGCCGGTCGGGGTTTTCTCCCCAGTTGAGGGAGGCACCCCTGTTGAAGACGGTGCATTCGTGGGAGCTGCAGCACCCGATGGAACTCCCGAGCGACCTGCACCTGGAGGACGAGAGGCTTCAGAAATGTAGTCAGGGAGTTCATCAGGATTCTTACACCAAACGATACGTCGGGAGACGTATTGATCCTTCCCATGATAGTGGTAGTAGCCCGCCTTCAGGACACGAGGAGTTTCGCCCCGAAGGATCCGTCTAACGTTAGCAATACGAGCCTCCTGGGTCGAAGGAATCAAATCCCTCGGGACCATCCTCCTATATGATTTAATAGCGAGTCGAAGCTTTTTACCTTCCTTAGCAGTCTGGACGTCGAAGAGTTGGTCCAGCTCCACTCGCTTTCGCTTGGGTGGCTCCGCAGAAGGAGACCCCGATTGAGCAGCAGCCTTCTTGGCGGACTTCCTCTTCCGCGAAGGGCGAACAGCATCGGTCTCCCCCTGCTTAAGGAACAGATCGGTCAGCACAGATACCTTCTTGGCTGCAAATAGTAAACAAAGAAGAGTTAGAAGTTTACCCAGGGAACCATATTAGAAGGGCCGTCGAAAAGTTGCCCCCCGGAGATTATATCAAGGAGTCGGATCCCGGCGTTCACCAGGTCCCGCTCCACGAGGGAATTGGCGTTGAGGGGAGTGTAGGACTCCCCCCATCGGTAAAGCTGGATGAGTTGAAGAGTTTCGAAATCTTCGTCGGTATAGGTGTGGAAGGCAGGCGGGGAGTCTGCTGCCACCTCCCATCGGGGCCAGGGGATCGAAGAGTGTCGGATGAAGAAGTAACTCCTCTTCCAACCGCTGTTGTCAGACCCCGTGTCAACCAGGAGTCCCCGACCCTTGACCACCTTCCAGGTGTCATTGGTCCAGTTACACCGTGCAAGCTGCTGCTTACTCCACTTGGGCATCCGAGGATAGAAGGCGCAAACCCCCGCCTCGTTGCACTTCATCCCATAGAAGGTTCTGAAGAGCTGAAGGCTGTAAACCCACTTCTGTCGGAAGTAGAGAACCTGGAAGGCGTTCCATAGGCGGATGGCATGGGGAGAGAAGGTAGTTGGATGTGTTTTGTAATGCTGGCACATCTCGACCAGATTACCACAGAAGGGGAATCTGATCCCCGCTGATACTTGCCCCGTAGAGACAAATACCTCCCCTTTTTGGGGACGAGTAACCTCAGGGTTACCCGAGGGGCGAGGCCAAGGATACGGGAAACGGGGTTCCCAAGTAGAAGTGATACACCCCTCTCGGAGGGCTGCATCATAGGCAGTATTGGAAATTTCATTTAGAGCATAATCAAAATTAAAAGGCTTTCTCCCCTCAGAGCTGGACCCGCTGTCTGAAAAGCAACAATGGCAAGAAAAACACAGTGGGATTCTTGGAAAGCTATAAATAAGGAAAAGACGAACAAGCAATGAAGGGAAAATCCTTACCAGACATGATGAAGTGGAAGTTGAGGGAATGAACTGGGCGTCGCCGGAAAGATGACCGGAGAAACTCTGAGACCTTCGGAATTACAGAGCTTGAATTCGCAGAGAAGTTGCAGAGAGCTTTTGAGAATTCGGAAACGGTAAAAATTAAACTGTGCCCATGGCTAGGGTTTTATAGGCGAAGAGGACAGTTGAAGGGACACTTCGATCCGAGTCGTCGAAGTCGAAGAGTTTTAATCTGGACCGTTGAGATGAAACGTGCAGAAGGACAACAGACGTAATGATGAAACGGCCTGAAAAGCACTTTTCAGAAAAGAGCAGGCGCGAAAAATTAGGCACGAGGGCCGAAAACGTCGCTTCACTATCTACTGCATTTAATGAACTGGGGAATCGAGGAGACCCCTGGGATTTGGCAGTTACCCACAAAACGCTGAGGAAACGTGAAAGAGAAGACTGGCAATGGAGCGACTAAGCCAAGGGAAAGATCCCCGATCCTAATATCGGGAGGTCGAGAGTCGAAAGACACGACGAACTAAAAGTCCCTCATGTCTTGGGGGCAAATGATGGGTTCGACTACAGCCGTCAGGCCCCTTAACGGTGAGGAAACGGCGAACAGGCCCACTAGGCCCCAAATGAAGGTCAAGATGACCCAGGAGAAGGGTCCCGACGAAGGGAGTCCCGATGAAGAGATCCCGACAGAGTCGGTTCCGGCAGATGAGCTGGAAGCTCCCGATGAGAAGCCTTTAAGTAGGCCCCTATGACGAATCCCTGAGAACGATTGGCCCTGTCACGATGATGAGGGGCCCCGAGAGGTGACAAAACGAGATAACTCTGGAGTCCCCGATGTTGGTCGGGACTCGCTATCAGAGGATAAGGCCGAGATACGCGGGGCGTGGCCGAGATACGCGGAACGTGGTTAAGATACACGGAGCGTGGCCGAGATACGCGGGGCGTGGCCGAGATAAGCGAGATCATGGCCTAGATAGGCGGGATCACACCCGAGATACGCGGGATACGGGCTAACCACCCCCAACGGTTCACCAGGTAACTGAGGTATCTCTTCGCCTATAAAAGGGCAAGAGGTCACCTCAGATCACTTACGTTGAATTACATACCCTTTGAGATTATTGCTTGCCAGTTCGTACTAGGCACTCATTTAAGCATCGGAGAGGGATTCTGGGTCACCGCCCGGTCTATCCCCTCTTGCAGGATTGCGTGGAGCGAAGGAGCTAGGATCGCCGTCAAAAGTCCGTACCGGAGTTCCACCGTGATCCAACAGAGCCTAATAGGGATGTTGACCTGGTCCATATGGAAGGAGAGATGTAACGCGTTACATAACTAGGAGAATCCGAGTCCAAGGCGAGCTACTGAAAATGCAACAAATGACCATGCAGAATTTTGGGCGATAAAAATTTCAAATACGATAACGGATGCACGACCACAACCTGAGATTACTATAGTGTGGACTCCTCCCCCTTCCGATTTCATCAAGATCAACTGTGACGCGTCATGGGTGAGGAGCTCAGAATCTGGTGGCATAGGAAGTATCGGCGCGAGATCGAGACGGCAGCGTGTAGGAAGCTTTGGTTATTTTGTCAAGATGACCGAAGTGTTTGAGCTAGAGGTTGAGGCCATCAACCAGGGAGTCAACTTGGCCATTGCAAAAGGGTGGGACAACGTCATCATCGAGTCGGATTCAAGAGAAGCAATACAAAGCCTTCATAGGTGGAGAAACACCGGGATTGGAGGATTGCGACCCAAATCGATAATATTCTCGTTACTTCTGAAATCCTTAGTAGTGTTAGATGGTCTTTAGTACCGCGCCAAGCTAACGCATGTGCAAATTGAATTGCAATCCAATTTAGGAAGAGATCGTGTTTTCACAATTTGGTGCACAGACCCCTGCCCTCTCTTTTATCGTTGATTGTAAAGGACCGGGATTTTATCCCTCTTAGACTCTTTCTTTGATTGAATAAATGAATCTTTTAAGTGGCAAAAAAAAAAATGTATGAACTAAATGGTCGACTAAAATAACCGAACAATTACTACTGGTTCGCCTTCCGACCGGGTAGGCGGGTACCGCTGGGTCAGTCTACGCAATTTTCTAACCCTAATTTTGAAACTCTGTTCTTGTTAATTTTCCACACCCACCCAATCCAATAGCAGCAATTTCACAGTTTCATTGCGCGCTCCACCACTGCCGTTCTTGTCTACAACTACTTCTGATTAGAAGCTCTAATTCTCCATGGCAACTCCTAATTCTTAGTACGACAGCGCTGACTGTGTGCATCACGAATCCATTTCTATGAAAGAGGAAGACGCCATGTCGAATCACAACGGGTATGACAGAGATATTATCTGCGTGGATAGAGATAGACACACATCCGATACGTCGTACCACCATGCCACGTCAAGCAGCACCCCTTCGCCGGTTGACCAGCCCAAGACTCTATGGAGCTCGGAGGAAGATGGCGTACTCAAGATTGTGCTTGCCGAGAGCATTAAGCTACAGCCAATCCCTTGGCAACGTATCAGCCAAGCGCTTCCGTGGAAGCCACCGCACGAGGTTCTTGAGCGGGCGAGCAAGTTTCTCAAGGATTTTCAGCGAGATTTATCAGCTCATATTTCGACATCTACTGCTGAACGGCGAGTTGCATCATCTCGGACTGATGCGACATCGTTGAGAGTGAAGATGAAGAGTCGGATTCGCTGGACCGAAGAAGAGCACAAGGGTTTTCTGCGGGGAATAGAGACGTGTGGGTGGGGTAATTGGAAGACGATAGGGGAAATGTATATACCTACAAGAACAGTATCTCAGATCACTAGCCATGCTCAGAAGTATCAAATCCACAAGAGTTCAGACAGGCCTGGCAAAAGAAGGAGCATCCATGATATCACTCTTGCTGCTGCTGCTGCTGCTGCTTCACATCAACCTTCATAGTCACCTCTGTAATCATCCTTTATTCTTTGGCCATGTCCAGATTAGATTAAATCATTCATAGTGGCTGGCCGAGTACTCTCAACTGATAACTCTGTAAATCCTGAAAGGCTTTCTTGTCAATCACAACTTTGTCAATGGAATTTTAGGCAAGTTCTAAGCCTTTAAGCTTCACCAATTTAACTTTGTATTGATGTTTACTGAATTGAAAGTTATCTCTAGACGTTAGCTTTTCTTTTATGTCCAAGGCTTTTAAGCTCTTCAATTTCAAAAAGTGATAGGGTAATGGCAACAGATGCAGTTATTGATAGTGTTAGTTCAACCATGTCCTGAAAGTCCATTTTGTGGAGATGATGTTACAAATTGGTTAGTGTTAGCTTAAAATGTTGGCAGCTTCAGGACTTTCTGAATCAAGGATATGGCGCATGTCTACATTCTTGATTTGGTTCTGGTTAGATTTTCTATTTCAGAATCATAAAATCGGGTTTTTACTGGATATGGACCATATGGTAGTTAATTATATTACAACAGAAGCATGGTTGTGTTGGTGAATTAGTGAACCAATAGTAAGTATGACTGAGTGACTAACCTCCAAAGGCGCATAATAAAGATACTCATGATGGCATGATCTAGTTTTTCTGCTGCTGCTGCTTGTATTTATTGCCTACTTTGTTCAACCATAATAACTACATTGATTCTGTTGGCACATAATAAGAGCTTCTGCCTTGTTAATTGACTACTGTTGTGATGCCATTTGCAGCTATTATCAAATTGGAGATTGTGCTTGTTCAGGTAACTTAAATGAGAGCTGCTTGGTTGCGTTGTATTCGTGCCTCCTTAACTACAAACTGGAACTTGTATGCAATACCAATTAAGATTCTTTCCTGTCATCCATTTGTAGGTCTTGAAAATGCATTTGCAAAGATCAGTCAGTCTAGACTGATAGGTTAGAAGAGTAGATAGAAGAAAGAAGATAACAAAGATAAGCTTATCTGGATAAAAAATATTAGATAAGATTTATTTAAATATTAGATGGAATAAAAGATATAATATTCCTTCACCTGAAGGCTCTGTTCGTTCTTTCCATGTTGCTGCTGCTGCTAATTCTAATGTATATAAACTGAAACGGCAACTAACTGTAAAGGTGTTTTATGATTTTATCTGCCATGATTCATCCAATTAGTCGGATTAAAGAATTGCTTACGTGACTTGTAAAAATAAATAAATTGAAATACATAAAGTTTAAGATACAATTAGATAATTATAAGAATCTATAAGAACACGCGAAGAAATTCTGATTTATATCCACATTTGATTACCAGTTAAATTAAAAAAAACTAAAAACTAATATTTACAATAATCGAATACTAATTTTTTATAGTTAAATTTGTAATTTTTTATTAGAATTTGGATAGGTTGAATATAGATATTAAGGTTTAGGATTGGTGATAATAGATTATATCTCTCATGGCAACTCGAGAAGCGACCCGCTCCGCTTGCAAGATGTATAAGACAGGATATAGATCGATTATGTCTACCCGCAGTGCGGGTCCGTGACTGCGGGTCCGTGGCCGGTGATACCCCTACTTCTAAGTGCACAGCATAATCCTCCGTAGAAAATAAAGTCATGAATATTTTTATTCCCATTTTCCTGATTTTGAATTATAAAATTCTAAGTTAAGAGATAAACATAAATAATGTCTCCTCAAGCGGCTTAAAATAGTGTTAGTATGTGAGTTATATATTATTTAGTTACCTATATTTGATCTATCGGATTAAATTGTTATTTTTGTTTTTTAACGTAATAGTTTGTCTACTTATATTTCAAAATATGTGATTAAATAACTTAAGTTTGTTTAAAGTGATATTTTTTCCCTTGTATTCTATCAAATTCAAATGTCCATCACTGTGTTTATCAAGTTTGTCAAAAAAAAAAAAAATGGTCACGGGGAGGTCTGAAGTTTGGCCATTATTAATTTGAGAGGTCTGAAGATTGAAATGGTGATAACTGAGGTCTGAAGTTTGGACTTTGTGATTTTTAGGTTTTCCGTCCAAATTTTCTGTCAAATTTAATAGAATCGTGTGAAATGTCAAAAATACCCTTTTGTAATATTTGAATTAATAAAAAATTTAATTAATATAAAGATGAAATGAAAAAAATACCCCTGTCCATAATTTAAACCTAATCCAACTCCGGCCACCACCACGGCTCCGGCCGGCCACCACCCACTCTGGCGACCACCACTCACAACTCCGACGACCGCCACCCAACTCCGACGACCGCCACCACGGACCCAATTGGGCCCAAATCGGAGCCACAAAGCTCCGATCGGAGCTCGGTGGCTCCGATTGGAGCTCTGTGGCCCCAGATCGGAGCCACAGAGCTCCAAATCGGAGCTCTGTGGCTCCGATCTGGGGCCACAGAGCTCCAAATCGGAGCTCTGTGGCCCCAAGTCGGAGCCACCGAGCTCCGATCGGAGCTTTATGGCTCCGATTTGAGCCGTGGTGGCGGTCGTCGGTGTTGGGTGGCGGTCGTCGGAATTGTGAGTGGTGGTCGCCGGAGTTGGGTGGTGGCCGGCCAGAGCCGTGGTGGTGGCTGGAGTTGGGTGGTGGCCTTAAGGGCATTTTCGTCTTTTCATTCAATCGTGTGAGATGCAAGAATGGTATTTTTGGAATTTTATTTTATTTCTGGTCACATGCAATGCACATGACCAATTTCCGTCAGATTTAACGGAAAAAACTAACGGAGACCTCTATTATCTACAAGTCCAAACTTCAGACCTCAGTTATCACCATTTCAATCTTCAGACCTCTCAAATTAACAAGGGCCAAACTTCATACCTCTCCCAGGTTATTGACCCAAAAAAAAAAAACTTCTCTTTATTTCCGATAGACCCAATTGTGGTGTATCTATATTAAAACTTTAGGCCGATCATACAGAATAAAGAACCTAACAATCTAAATATGGCCTTAGAAATAACTAAGTCTCAACTAAAAAACTTATTGCGGAAAGGTATCCGCACATATTAGAATTACACTCCATGGGACGGGATTCTAAAAAATGGAATCCTCAAATTAATTGGAGCCTCGCGCGAAATATTTATTCCGCACAGACCTTTATATGCACAACTAGGTCTCCAATAGAGTAGAGCTCATAAGTAAATAAGAGCTCAGTGTGGAATGACATTTCACACAGAATTAAAGGTCCACTGGATTGGAGGGATCAATGAAGTGGAGCTCCTAAGAGCACTTTCAATGGTAGTACGTGCCGAGTGCCTAGTTCCATGTTGTAAATTTATTATTGTAGAGAGTGCTTAGTATTGAAACCCATATACACAGCCTGGACTATTCTAGTTTTAGTATTAGGCCTGGTTATTAATTATTGGGCTGGTTTTGGTTATATGGCCCAATCTGTTATGGGCTATGTATGCATTCTGAACTTTGTATTTTGTTTCGGGGTCTTTTCCTTCACTTGTTTAGTTTGGGACCAGATTGTGAATATTATTTTGGCTGTGGTCCTTTTAAGGGTGAGAGATAACCGAGTGAAGGAACTTATCTCGGTGAACCCTTGAGTGCTTTCTCTCTTCATCTCCTCTGCTAGGGTTTCTGGTTTTCTCTCGTTTACTCTCGATTTGCACATGGTATCAGAGCTTTTCGAAGCTCTATATGCTACGATTTCTCGATCTCTATCAGCTACGGTACTCTGATTTCTTCTTCGCTTGATGATTACGAAGCTGTTTTGTTGATAAATCTCCTTTACGAAACCTTTTTTGCAATAGATCTTGAACTTTCTGTTGGTATTATGCGACGATTCGCCTTCTCCGAGTTCTTAAGACCTATTATGATGATCTCTCAATAGTTTGGTGATTGATGAAGATCTGACGAACCGTCTGACGAATCTCTGAGTGACGTTTCGTTTTCTTTTACACGCTGCTCTTCTTTACGTTTAAGATCTGTTATCTTTTCAGAATCTCTCAATCTTTCAGTGATTGTTGTAGATCTGGAGATTTATCTACATTTCTCACACCTAATCAGTTTTACTCTTGCTTCGATGATGATAATAAAATCAGACTGAGGCATCTTCCCCTAAATCTCACAATACTGATATTATTGCTGTGGATTTGCGGATTAGCTGTTATAATCATCTTATTTCTTGCATGCATGTATAAATCCGATGATGATTTTGTGAATTATAGGCCTTGCTGAATTCGAACTTCTGATAATGATTTTATGAATCAGATCTATTATTGAATTGGTCTTGTTTTTAAAGATTTTGTCCCGTGTGTCTCAGATCTTGTTTGTCCCTTACAGATCTGTCATCGTTTCTCTTGAACGACCTAGTTTCGTTATTTTTCGATGGCGACTGAGATGAACAAAGATCAAGGAGAGATTCCTAAGGCAACTGATATGCCTTCATTGACACATGTGACTGAATCTATGCCTAAGATTGACCACAATCATCATCTCTTTTTACATTCTTCGGATTCTGCTGGTTTATCCTTGGTATCTGAGAAGCTAACTTCTGAGGATTATGGCTTCTGGAGCAAGGCTATGAGGATTTGTCTCATTTCGAAAAATAAGCTCGGTTTTGTCACTGGTGCATGCAAGAAAGAGAATTTTGAACCAAACTTACACGATCAATGGGATCGTTGTAATGCATTAGTACTTGCTTGGATTATGAACTCCGTTTCTAGAGAACTCATGTCCGGTAACATTTACACTGAAAGTGCCTTCTCTGTTTGGAATGATTTGAAAGAACGTTTGCACAAAGTGAATGGATCTAGAATTTTTCAGTTGCATCGGGATATATGCTTAGCTCAGCAAGGGGTAGATTCCATTTCCACCTATTTTGCTAAGTTCAGGACCATGTGGGAAGAATTTGACGCGATTTGCAATTTACCTAACTGTGGTTGTCCTGAATTTCAAAAGCATATTACCCATGCAAGCAACCTTAAGCTTTTCCAATTTTTGAATGGCTTAAATGACTCCTATTCTAATATGAGGTCTAATCTCCTTATGAGAGAGTCTTTGCCTTCTGTGTCCCAAGCCTATGCGGTCCTGATTCAAGAGGAAAATCAAAGGAGCTTGTCTGGCACTTCCATTGCCAACAATGTTTCTGATATCAAACCCTCTGACAATGCTGGTAACAAAAATCGTGGGCAGAAGAGGAACTTAAACCTCACCTGTGACTATTGCAAACTGAAGGGTCATGATTACGATCACTGTTTCAAGAGAAAGGGCTATCCACCCGGCTGGAAATTCCGTTCAAACCAAAACAGAACGCCCCAAGCTAACTCTGCTGTTGATAATTCTGGTACAGGTTTAGAGGTTGGCGGTACTTCTGGATCCACCCCTCTGGATCTGCCTAAAAACCAGCCGATGATGGTCACAGCAGAACAACTTGAATATCTTGCTCGATCTATGGTGAAGTCACAACATGCTGGGTCTGAGGCTGCTGAAGCTCGTGTTAACGCAGCTTCCTCAGGTATCTCTTTTGATCACTCCCAATGGATCCTAGATACGGGTGCAACTCATCACATAACATGTAGATCAGATTGGTTGTTTAATATAAAATCTGGAAATAGGAACGTTCAGTTACCAAATGGTTTATCTTCTACAGTACATAGCATTGGCAATTTCAAATTTGGAAAAAACCATGTTTTAACTGATGTATTGTATGTTCCAGACTTTAAATTTAACATGATCTCTGTTGCTAAACTGATTAAGGATATTTCCTGTTATGTGACTTTTTACCCAAACTCTGTGACTTTGCAGGATCTTTACAGTGGAATGGTGTTGGGGACTGGTCATGAAGCTGCAGGGCTCTTTTTTATCAAACCTGAGTCTTTAAACCCTGTAGCATTTCATGTTTTAGCAGATCATCCTCAAACCATCCTCTGGCATAATCGATTAGGCCACATTCCTTTTAGTACTATGAACAAAATTCAGTCTCTACGTTCTGTTGTTTTCAAGAATAAAGGAATTTCTGATTGTGGTATTTGCCCTATGGCTAAACAAGCTAGATTACCCTTTCCTGTTAGTACTTCTGTTAGCAAAAAACCCTTTGATTTGCTGCACATTGATGTATGGGGTCCTTACCAACGGGCCACTTATGATAATAAAAAATATTTCCTTACCATCGTGGATGACTTTTCCAGAACAACTTGGGTTTACTTGCTTACTCTCAAATCTGATGTCATTGTTATTTTGAAGCATTTCTTTTTGATGGTTAACACCCAGTTTAACAGCAAGATTTAACGAGTTCGTTCTGATAATGGTGGTGAATTTTTTAATGAAAACTGTGATTCTCTTTTTTCCAACAATGGTGTTATCCATGAAAGTACTTGTTCTTATACACCACAACAAAATGGTGTTGTTGAACGCAAACACAGACATTTACTTGAAGTTGCTCGTGCTTTAAAGTTGCAGAGTTTCTTGCCAGATAAATTTTGGGGAGAAGCCATTTTAACAGCTTGTTATTTGATAAATTTATTACCAACTGATATTCTGAATGGCATGTCCCCGTTTGAAAAATTATATGGTAAAGTTCCATCTTTGGAACATCTGCGTGTTTTTGGATGCCTTTGTTATGCCAAGGTTTTGCCTACCATTGACAAATTTGCTTCGCGGGCGATTGCCTCTGTGATGATGGGATATTCATTAACCCAGAAAGGGTATAAACTTTATAGTCTTAAAACCAAGACTTTTTTTGTCAGCCGAGATGTTAAGTTCCTTGAATCTTTCTTTCCATTAGTCTGATAATCCTGATGCTTTACCTGTATTTACTCCTAATGCAGTTCCCATTTCTGTTTCAGATACTGCCCAACCAATTATCACTGATGACGACTTGCCAAACAATGCACAGAATCTGGACTCTCCTGATCATCCAGATCTGGACATTGGTGCTGATGTGTTAGCAGACTCTTCTGCTGACTTAGATGGTGAGTATGCCAACTCAGGTAATGATGATGACAGCACCTTGATTAATGATGATCATGCTTTACCTGTCTCTGAACCTAGAAGTAGACCTGTTAGAGCAGCTAAGGCCCCTGTTTGGACTCGTGATTACGATATGTCTACTCATTGTTCCACTTTGCATCCTATTTCTAAACATTTTGGTTATGAGAAGCTTTCTAGTGACTATAAGAGTTTTTTAAGTGTTATTGACAAAATTCCTGAGCCTCTTAATTTTTCTGATGCATGTGGTAATCCTAACTGGGTTAAGGCGATGAAGGATGAAATTGATTCTTTGGAATCTAATAAAACTTGGTCACTTGTTTCTTTACCTGTTGGTCGTAAATCTATTGGATGCAAATGGGTTTTTAAAGTCAAGTATAATTCTGATGGTTCCTTAGAACGTTATAAAGCCAGACTTGTTGCTAAAGGTTTTAAGCAAAAGGAAGGCATTGATTATAGTGAAACTTTTTCACCTGTTGCTAAGATTGGAACTGTTAGAATTGTTCTGGCTCTTGCTGCTCTAAATGGTTGGCCTTTATATCAAATGGATGTTTTTAATGCGTTTCTGCAGGGAGGCCTTTTTGAAGAGGTCTATATGGATCTCCCTCCTGGATTTGGCAATCAGGGGGAGTTGTGTCATGTTGATAACAACTTAGTTTGCAGATTGCACAAATCCATTTATGGTCTGAAACAGGCATCACGACAATGGAATTTAAAGCTGACACAAGCACTTATTGCCAATGGTTACAAACAAAGCCATCTTGATTATTCCCTTTTTACTAAGAGAAATGGTAAGGAAATTGTTGTGCTCCTTGTTTATGTTGATGATTTACTAATAACTGGGAACAGTTCTGCTTTAGTTAGTGAATTAATGACTGTTTTAACAACCAACTTTAAGATGAAGGATTTGGGTGATTTAAGATTCTTTCTTGGCATTGAAGTTGCAAGGTCTTCTAATGGCATTGTGCTCTTCCAAAGAAAGTATGTGTTGGAATTATTGTCTGAAGTTGGATTGTTAGGAAGTAAACCTAGTAATACTCCGATGGAGGAAAATGCTAGGTTTACCTCAATCGGATATGATGAAAGCCTTAGCCTGAACAAGGATGATAATTTGCTTCCTGATCCGAGTATTTTTAGGAAATTGATTGGGAAATTGCTTTACTTGGGCATTACTAGACCTGATATTGCTTATTCGGTTCAGTATCTTAGTCAATATATGCAAAGTCCTAAGAAATCTCATTATGATGCTGTCATTCGTATTTTAAAATATCTTAAACAGCAGCCTGGTCTCGGTATTTTGTTGTCATCAAGTGGTAGTTTGGAAATTACTGCATATTGTGACTCTGATTTTGCAAGGTGTGTTGAGTCGAGACGTTCAGTTACTGGATATTGTGTGTTTATTGGAGATTCGTTAGTTTCTTGGAAAGTGAAAAAACAGCCCACTGTTTCTTGTTCGTCGGCAGAAGCCGAATATAGGAGCATGCGTGATACGGTTTGTGAGCTTGTTTGGTTAAAAGGTTTGCTTTCCGAGTTTGGGTTTATTTCTGCAAAACCTGCCTTACTGTATTGTGATAATAAGGCAGCAATTCAGATAGCAAATAATCCCGTTTTCCATGAACGAACTAAACACATTGAAATTGACTGCCACTTTGTTAGAGATCAAGTTACTGCAGGTTTTATCAGGTTGAAGCACTTGAAGACTACGGACCAGATTGCAGATATTTTCACGAAGGCCCTCCCGAAGGCTCAGCATCGATATCTTTTGGCGAAATTGAAGATGGTGAACATTTTCCCTCAAAGTTCAGATTGAGGGGGAGTATTGAAGCCCATATACACAGCCTGGACTATTCTAGTTTTAGTATTAGGCCTGGTTATTAATTATTGGGCTGGTTTTGGTTATATGGCCCAATCTGTTATGGGCTATGTATGCATTCTGAACTTTGTATTTTGTTTCGGGGTCTTTTCCTTCACTTGTTTAGTTTGGGACCAGATTGTGAATATTATTTTGGCTGTGGTCCTTTTAAGGGTGAGAGATAACCGAGTGAAGGAACTTATCTCGGTGAACCCTTGAGTGCTTTCTCTCTTCATCTCCTCTGCTAGGGTTTCTGGTTTTCTCTCGTTTACTCTCGATTTGCACACTTAGTGCCTAGTGTCATTTACTGTTGGTCCCTACTGGTAATGATTAAATAGGCACTTGCATATCCAATAAGAGTGTCTTGTTCCAAAATGGGAGTGCCTAGTTCCAATTGTTTCCACTGGACGCTGACTAGGCACCACTAGGCGTGACTAGGATTACTAATATTACTGTTTTGTCATTATTGAGTGAATAGTGAAGTGGGACAGTGTCTACTAGTAGGAACTCCTAAGTTACTGTTCATGTCGGTGCCAACTTTTTAATATTATTTCATTCGATTGTTTTGCTCATCTCTTTGATTGTATATATATTCTGTTTACGCTAAGTCAGATAGACTAGAGCCGTAATCAGCCATTTTGAATATTATTTAACATAAATAATGGCACGAACCAAAATTACTACCATTTAACTTTGAATCAATTTCAGAATTTCCATATCTAATTTGTTTATATGTTACCATGTTGAATAACCGCTAATTCTAAATTTTGAAATATTATAACATTTCATATTATTAAATATGAAAAATAATTTACTAAAAAATATTATATTATTTTAATGCATATATAATTTTATATAATTTACGTATTATATTATATTATTATATGAAAGAAATATATTTTTTACAAATTATACTTTTAGAATGAAGCATAATATATTTTTAATTTACATATATTGGAAATCATTAGCAAAAACACATGATTAATACAATAATCGTTTTACTAATATATTCTCATGGATGTACATAAATGTGAATCTGTTGATGATGTTGAATTAAGATATGTCAATCAACGTATAACAGATATACACTGATTATGGTGAAATAATATATTCAATGAATTTGATTGATCGCTATTATCATATCAACAATTATACTTATCAATCATTATGCATGCCGCATGGGGACTGCACATAATAGTAATTTTACCTTAGTCAAGTAACGTATAATTATTGCAATGAATTGACAATAGAGAACTATGGATAGGCACGAACCGGTCATGCCCGAACGGTTCCGAACCGCATTGGAACTAATTAAAACAGTATGGTCCGGTCTGGACTGGATTTGAAATTAGCACTAAAAATCTGGACCGATTTTGGATTGGAACTGTAAAAACAGTCTGGTTCGATTCAAAATGGTCCGACAAAACAGTATGACAACTTTAATTTATTGTTTTTATATTTTTTTTGTAATGTAACTTTTAAATTATTGCAATCATTATTTAAAAAAATTACGTGCTCATTTCTATGTTATATTTATAATGTTTTTATCCTTTTTAATTACCAAAATAATCGTAATTTTTTTTAAAAAAAAAAAAAATTATAGTACGTAAATAATAGAACTATTACCCTAAAGACGTCTAGTTTCGAATTTCAGAATAACAACATACGTCGGTCAAAACTGGAACCCAGATATTTGATTCACAATTAATAAACTTTGACTAACTCATAAAAATGTACATTTTTATTATTAAAAAAATCAATTACATTTTTATGATTTTGTATATATTTTCCCCAATTTTTTTAATTAAAACAGTCTAACACTTGAATCTCATTATTTATTCATGTCAGTATTTAAAAAAAAAAAAAAAATATATATATATATATATATAATATATATATTTATATATAATGATATATAATTTATATATAATGCAAAAATTATAATTGAATTATGAAATTATGTGGGTCCCAATATAGAAGTGGAACTTGACTTCCACTACTGGGGAGAGTTCCAATTTTACAGTGTCATTTACTGTAGCAGGTACTGTAGCAGTGCCACTTTGATGAGTTGGCAGTGACGTGGCTGCTGATGTGGAGGAACTAGACACTTACTATTGGGAGTGCTCTAAATAAATAGGAGCTTCGTGCAGAATGTCATTTCACACGGACTAGAGATCCACTCCATTGGAGGGTCATTGGAGTGGAGCTCCTAAGTAAATAAGAGTCTGTACATAATGATATTTTCGCACAAACTAAGGGGTCCACTTCATTGGAGGACCAATTATCTAGTGTCTTCACGTCAGTTGTCATGTCACTGTCAGCTCATTGAAATGACACTGCTACAGTAATTCTACAGTAAAATTGGAAACCTCTCCAATGGTGGAGGCCAAGTTCCACTTCTATATTGGGACCCACATAATTACATACTCACAATATGTTTTTTTTTAAACATTATATATAATTTAAATATTCATATTTAGAAGAAAAAAAATATATACAAAATCATAAAAAAGTAATTGATTTTTAATAAAATTTTACATTTTTACGAATTCGTCAAAATTTGTCAATTTTAGATTAAATATTTGGATTCCAAATTTGGCTGACGTGTGTTGTTATCCCGAAATTCAAACTCGACGTCGTTAGGGTAATAATTCAATTATTTACGTACTAAAATTTATTTTTTTAAAAAAAATTATATGATTCTTTTGGTATTTAAAAAATTATGCTAAAATTTAGGAATATAATATATAAATGAACACCTGTTTTTTTTTTTAAATAATGATTGCAATAAATTAAAAATTATGGTACAAAAAATATACAAATAATACATTAAAAGGTCCGAACTAAAATAAAATTGTCACACACATTACTAAATTGCTAGAGATATTCGACAAAATCCTCTTGTAATTTTTTTATATTTCTCTTTATCGCGTAATTGAATATTATTTTCGATAAAATTTATACAAGATATGTTATACGATGATTGACATATCTTGATTCATTACCGTCAGTCAGTTCACGTTTATCCACATCCATCATATCATATTAGTAAATTAATTATATATATTAATAATTTATTTTTACTAATGATTTTCAATATACGTAAATCATAAATATAATATATATCATCCTAAAGGTAAAAAATTTATAAAAATTTATCATAAACAAAATATATTTCTTTCATATAATAATATAAGTAATTAGATAGAAATATATATGCATTCAAATAATATATTTTTTTAAGATTTTTTTTTTCATATTTAATAATATATATGAAATTTTATACTATTTCAAAATTTAGAATTGACGGTTGTTCAACATGGTAAAATATAAACAAATTAGATCTATAAATTCTGAAATTGATTCGAAGTTAAAAAGTAGTAATTTTGGTTTGTGCCATCATTTAACTTACTTAATATTTAAATGACTGATTACGGCACATGTCATTATTTGACTTAGCGTAACATAATATATATACAATCAAAGAGAGAAGCAAAACAATTGAATAAAATAATATTAAAAAGTTAGCACCGACATGAACAGTAACGTGGGAGTTCCTACTAGTAGGCACTGTCACACTTCACTGTTCACTCGATAATGGTAAAACAGTAATATTAGTAATCCTAGTCACATCTAGTGGCGTCTAGTCAACGTCCACTGGCGAAAGTTGGAACTAGGAACTCCCATTTTGGAACAAGACACTCCCATTAAAAAAGCAAATTCCTATTTAATCATTATCAATATGGACCAACAGTTAATGACACTAGGCACTAGGAATTCTCTACGATGATAAATTTACAAGATCAAATTGGAAACTAAGCACTAGTTATGGACTAGCACTAGTTAGAAACTAAGAGCTCCGTGCGGATGCCACTACTTATGGTCCATAAGTAGTGGCATCCGCACGGATTGTGACGGGTCCATTTTATGGTCCATTTAGTGGTAGTGGTCGTGTTCTAAGTAAAGAGAGGAGTTCGTTGAATTCTGAGACGGTGCGAGCTATTATGTGTTGCAGAGATTGGGTTCTTGGCTCAGGTAGTTGTATAACTTTGTCATCTCTTTTATTAAGTGGTAAACATTTTTTTTAAGTTTTAATCGACAAAATTAAATATCTTTTTTAATAGAAGAAGGAAACATGGAGGATGAAGATATTGAAGATTGTGTCACAATGTTGAAGGTAGAAGAATCTCAAGGCTCAGTTTAAACTTAACTGTATTAAAATTCCATGTTCTTATTTTTTTTTTTCACTTTTACGTGCATTTGAACCTTTAAAGTTTGATTTTTGTTTTGATGTTCTTGTTTGTGACTTGTGAGTGAGTTTGCATTTGTTGTTTTTATGTTTGTTGAATGCCTTGAATAATATTTTATTGTCTTAGAGCTACAACTACGATGGAACATATGATTAATGTGCAATTAGAGTGTTTTACTTTGATCTATCTATGCTTGTTTTGAAAATATTCTCTAGGGAGAGGATCTAGCGGGGAAAGAGTCTACAACAATTGAAGAAAGTAATGCCGGTACAAGTACAAGGTAATGTTATTAAACCATTGTTTTTATTAAGTTAAAGTGATTTTTTCTATGTTATTACTCATTAATCATTATTTGTACTTTTGTAGGTCTACAAATGCTACGAGTACCTCATGAAGTTTGAAGATTTGGATGCGTCTATACTCTACTTTTAATAGTTGACCTAACAATTAACGTTTACATTTTGAGCCTTTTGAGTTTTGATAGTTGACCTAACAATTAACGTTTACATTTTGGGACTTTAGAGTTTGAAGTTTGATTCTCTATTAGAGTTTTGGAATTGGATTCTTAGTCTTGGTCTTCGATGCTTAGACTTTGGTTTGGATGCTTACTTGAAATTTTAGATTTGGATTTTGGAAGCTTGAATTTGGTTTTGGTTCATTTGGAGTTTGGTTGGATTTGGTTTGTGGACTAGTTCACTTCTGTCACTGTGTCACCTGGCTAAGTTTGGATTAAGTTTGATTTGGTTTTAAGTTCATTTGGTTTTTGGATTTGGTTTTTGGTGCTGAGTGCCGTGCTCTGGCTGGGCTGTGCATTTTGCAGTTTGACCCGGGTCACGGGTCAGACCCGGGTCACGGGTCAGACCCGGGTCAACCCGTGACCCCGGGTACGGGTCTGCGACCCCTGACCCGTGGTGACCCCCGGGTCAATCACGGGTCGTATGGTCGGTGACCCGCGGGTCGCGGGTCACGGGTCACGGGTTGTGACCCGTTGACAGGCCTACTTATGGACTAGATGCCTACTCTACTGGTCCTCCAATCCTTTCCTTTTATTAGTCCAAACCAGTGTTATCAGAACCAGACCAGGGCCTGAACCGGCAAAGCCACCGGTTCCCAGTTCGGGCGGTCGGACCTGGAGTACAACAAATTCCCAAACATGTAAACACAACCTGGAGTTTTACACTATGTAAGTAGCAGCAACAACAAAGTCTCAAACATGTAACCACAACCTGAAGTGGGCGCCCAAGCTATCCCACAAATGCCCTGCAACATACATTCCTAGAGAGTAACAGGCTAAGAAGGCCCATCGATTTCCCCCAATTTATACGTACCATCATCACCATTGAACGGAAACCAACCCCCCGGAGGTTCCGTCGTCGGGGATACAAAACGCTCTTAACGATGCTTGTAGGTTTTCGAGAAGCGTGGTAACAAGCATAAGCAAAGAAAGTGATGAGGAGAACAACGTATCTATAGGTCTTCAGAGGCCAATCCTTGCCTCCTCGGATTCGTCTGATCACACAAACTCCCGGCGGTGTCCGGCGGAAGGAGTCTTCTTCTTCTAAGCCAGACATTGCATTTGTAGCAGCTACTCTAGCATGAATGAATTTCCTTGTGGTAAATTGAATTGGATTGAATGGAGAGCTTAGCTAGGAGCAGAAGAAGATGAAGAAGAAGAACACGTGGAGGCTTGCAAGGTGGGCGCCCGATGGCTGCGAGGGCTCTGGAGTCTGGAGCCTGGGCTGCTGTGCTGTGGCGGTGGCACGAGCTCCGATTGGAATTGGCTATTCTCCAATCTGATGTTTCTCTCGTGCGGCGCTACTGAGAGAATGAGAGGAGATCGCACGGGAACCGTAAGTCTAAAAACCCTATTTTTTTTTTTTTAATGAAGGACTTCGAACCGGCGAACCGGCCGGATCGATCAGAACCGGCCGGTTCAGGTCCGAACCCAATCGGACCGCCAGTCCGGTCCAAACCCGGTCGGACCGCCGGTCCGGTCCAAACTCGGTCGGACCGCCGGTCCGGTCCAAACCCGGTCGGACCGCCAGTCCGGTCCGGTTCTGATAACACTGGTCCAAACGGAATGGTATTCTACACAAACCACTTTAACATAAGAACGAAGAAGACCAACAATTATAATCTACACCGTCCGATAGCAAACAGTAAGTCTTACGCTTATCATAACTAATTATGAGATTAGTGAGATAATGATTCCGAATAAGGACAAACTTATACTAGTTTAGACTTTATCTGGATTTAAGATGAAAACACATCTACAAATACCCACCTTAACCTCTCTGAGTTAAGAGATAAACATACATAATTTCTCTTCAAGCAACTTTAAAGTAGTAATAATACTGTGCATACATGTGCAAATACAAACCCATGATTCCTAGAAAAAACTCATTATTTTCCCCCAAAAATAAAAATCAATTTGGAAAATGTACCCCCACATTTTGTTGAAATATTTGAACTTTCCACCGTGAGTAACAATACCAAACCGGTGGTGTAAGTAAAAATTGGCACCATATAAGCAAGTGGTTACCTCCTCCTATCACCAATTGGTTTAATAATAAAATCCCATTTGTGAAAATGATTGCTCTATATTGGCCCGTTGGATTTGACTTGGTCAAATATAAAATTTAACACATTTTCTATTTATGAAAATGCCCTTACCCGAAAATTGGGTTTCAGGCACAATTGTGTCAGAGATTGTTTCCGACACAATTGTGTGCCCAAAGAGGAAAAATTGGCTCTTTTTTTTTTTTCAAATAATTTCGCTTTAAAAAAAATAGTTTAACTACTTTTATCATTTTGTGGTTTTTTTTCCTGAACCCTCGTTGAATTGGGTGAATGGTTGGCCGAGTTAACCCTAAATGAGATAAAATTGTTAAACAATTTTATAATATATAATTAACCTAGTTAAATTGTTCATTCAATCTAATAAGGCTTTAGAAAAAAATCATAAAAAATTACATAAACTTTTTTTTTTCTTCTAAAACCATATTCAGTTAGGTGAATAGTTTGGATGGATTAACCTTAAAGGATAAAACTGTTAAATTGCTGTAAGGTTTACAGTTAATGCGACCAAACCGTTCAACCAACACAAATAATGTTTAGAATTTTGGGTTTACGTAGTTTTATATTATTTTTTTAAACCTTATTGAGTTGGGTGAACAGTTTGGTCGGATTAATCTAAAAGATAAAATTGTTTTAACTTTTTTTATTATCTAGAACTAACCCGACCATCATACCCAACACAATAGGACTTTCATATTAAATTTGGTGAATGGTTTGATGTTAACACTAGGTGATAAAATTATAAATGTTGCAAACCATTCAAATAAAACCAAAATAGTTTTTGAAAAAAAAAATAAAAGAAAAAAATTATTCTTTTTCAGTTCACAATTACGCAGAACTTTATATTATGCTTCACAAGAATTATGTTTTTGTTAGTTATTTTTTTTTTTTTATATTATTTTAAAGGTGAACTCTGTAGTTTAATTTTTAACTATATTAGAATTAAGTCTAAATAAAATTCTTCAAGAAGGGCATTTTTATTATAAAAAAAGAGTATGTTTCGAATTAGTTATTATTTTAGAGTCAAATAACGAATTATTTTGATTCCACAATGAGGCTAGATATCTTTTTTTTTTTTGGGGTAAAGATGACTTGAATTTGATATCAAGATACTGTATGACCTGGTTCTCCTTACTCACATAATTCCATTACCAGTCGGATGGATATTATTAGTTCTTCTCTCTATAGCTGTGATGTCGTCGGTGGACAACTCAAGCAAACTCGCGTCAAGCTACGATGTGTTGTTGAGTTTCCGAGGCCACGATACTCGCTCTACTTTTCTTAGCTACCTCTACAGAGATCTTAAAGCTGCAGAGATCTTAAAGCTTTTCAAGGATGATGATGGACTCAACTTTGGAGGGGTGATTGCTGAGGAGCTTCCTCGAGCAATCAACAGCTCCAGAATCTACATGCCTATCTTCTCCACAACTTACGCCTCCAGCAAATGGTGCCTTCTGGAACTTGCCAAGATGATGAAGGCGATGCAATTAACTGACTTAGATGATGGCAAACCCAAAGAGATCATACCCATCTTTTACAAGGTCACTATTGCCGATGTAAAGCTCAAGATCGATCTGTTCCGGGAGCAGGTCAACGCTCATCGAACCAAGGAGACCAAAAAAACCGTAGATGAGTGGGAGACAGAAAGCTCTCAAATGGGTCACTCAACACCGTGGATGGAGGGTTGATAATTTCAAGGGGTAGGTACGATTAGTTTCAGTTTTTAACAAAACTCCAGCTTCTCATCCTCGCTCATTTGGTAATTAATTTACTATTACTGAATAATTATGTGAATACATCTCGTACATTATTGTTACTGCCTGCAGGGATGCAGAATTTTGCCAAGAAATTGTAAAACGTGTTTTGAGTAAGCTAAAGATCCGGCATAAGATATTAGCCGAGCCTTTATTCGGAGTAGATTATCAAGAATAAAGATTGATTGAATTGCTGGAGATGGACTCTCATGATAAAGTCGTGGTTATTGGAATACATGGTATGGGTGGGATTGGGAAAACCACTCTTGCCAAACTTGTTTTCAGTAAGCTATATGATGACTTTGATCATTGCACCTTTCTTTCTGATGTCCGCCAAACCAAACGTTATCAGATAATAGAAGTAAGGGTTGTTTGGAGATGCAAAAGAAACTATTAAGTAATGTTGGTTATGGAAGTGGAAACATTGATGATAGTGATGATGCAATCAGAGCCATTGGAGATCAATGTAGGGGGAAAAGGGTTAGATGATGTGAATAAAGAAAACCAAATCAAGAACATACTTGGTGAGTGTAGTTCATTTGGAGGAGGCAGTAGGATTATCATTACTACTAGGGATGCTCGAACTCTACCATCAAAATGGCCAAATGTGAAGAGTTATGAGATGGAAGAGCTGGAAACGGAAGATGCCCTTAAACTTTTCAGTTATCATGTGTTTGGACAATTGAGTTCTCTAGCGGAGTATACATCCCTTTGCGATACAGTCGTTCCTCGTCTATAAGGGTGTGTCCCTTTCTGTTTGGAGGTGATTGGCTCGCTTCTTCACAAGAAGGATGGAACTAAATGGCAGAGTATAATACACAAGTTGGAAAAGATACCTGCAGGAGATATCCTAGAGAAATTGATGATAAGCTATGAAGATTTAAGTGATGAAGCAAAATAAATATTTCTAGATATATATGTCTTGTTTCTTTGTTAACACACGGAGCAGTGACACAACAAATGCAGTATATATGTGGAAAGCTTGTGGTTATTTCCCGGACGAGGGAATTGATGAACTTGTTTCTATGTCTTTGACAAAAATAAAAGAGAGCACTGACTTAGAGACTGATGAGAAAACACGAGAGTTCTGGATGCATGATCAAATCAAAGATCTCGGAAGGGAGATTGTTTGTAGAGAGGGATTGAAGGACAAGGACCAGTGCAGCAGGTTCTGGCACAGTGAGGAAGCCCTAGACATGCTACGAAGAAGGAGAAAGGTGAACTACTCAGTTGTCATATACTACATATACATTGCAACACTGTTTTACTTCAATTTTTATTTTTATTTATAGGATACCAACAATATTAAGGCTGTCAGCCTTTTCCTTGAGAAGTGCGATGTGCTGCCTGACAGCTTCAGATATCTAGACAACCTGAGATTCCTTGAGATTTTACATGATGAAGGTTTTCAGCTGGAAGGAATACTTGAGCATTTTTCTTCAAACTTAAGGTGGCTCTCTTGCAATGTTGCAATTGCACCGGACATCAAGTTGGCAAACAAAATATACTTGAACAAGTTAGTCATTCTTAACCTCTCGGCACTTGCGGAGTAAAATAACTGAAGATTGGGATGGATGGAAAAAAATTCAGGTACATATATAATAGCAAATAAAGCACATGATATCGTTACTTACTCGCATGTTTGAATATGTCATTCTGGTTTTGTTCCTAGATAAACCTTTATTTAATTATTAATGTCTTGTCTGTAATTGTATGGCAGGGCTTATGTAATCTCAAAGTTTTGGATCTGTCATCTTGTTTGAGATTAAGAAAGACACCCAATCTCACTCAATGCTCATCTTTGGAGAGATTGATTCTTTATAATTGTGAAGAGTTGATTGAAATTGACCGATCAATCGGTAATCTGAAAGCTCTGAAATACTTGGACCTTAGGCTATGTAAGTCTCTAAAAGGTTTGCCTGAAGAGGTTGGTTGCCTTGTACATTTGGAAGAGATTCTCACTTCTTTGGGACGAATTGAGCACTTGCTGAAGTTAATTGGCAATCTAAAATCTCTCTCAAAACTTCAACTACATGATGTGTGTATCTCCAGGCTTCCAGAGTCTATTGGACAGCTGGTGAACCTTGAAACCATTGATTTGAGACAGCAAAGATACAGTCATTATGGCATATGTAATATTCCTACTGAGGTTGGTTATTTGACGTCATTGGTAACATTGCGGTTAGAGTATGTAGGAATTGCCACATTGCCCGAGACTATTGGAGAGCTGGTTAAACTCAAATTATTGCCCTTAAGGTTCTGTGGTAATTTGAAGAGTCTTCCTGACTCAGTTGGAAGGTTAGTAAAGCTCGAAAATCTGCTCTTGTCTAGTTGCATAGAGTTGATTGGCCTTCCAGATTCAGTTGGAAACATGGGATTATTGAAAGAGATAGATGTTTCTTATTGTACAAAATTAAGCAAGTTACCCAGATTTGCTGCGACTCAGAAGCAGCTTCAAGTAATAAATGCAGGTGACACTGCACTTGAAGGGGTTCCAACAGAAGTTGAGCTATTGTCGGGTTTGAGACATCTCGACCTTATTGGTACTAAAATTTGTGGACTGCCCTCCATTGTTCATCTTGAAGAACTAGTCCTACGAGACTGCTGTCACATTAAACAGTTGGTAGAGCTTCCTACAAGTTTGATCCGTCTATTCATCAGATCTGAAATGCCGCCAAGTTTCCAAGACTTGACAAATTTAGAGAATTTGGTACTGATATTATGCAAAAGGGGCTCTGATGTGCGCTGTTATTATAGAATGTTGTCATGTTATATCTCAAGGCCAATTTTGGAAGGTTGGAGCTTCGAAATGCTATTCCATCGGCAATCCTTTGACATAGAATGGATTGGGAGGCTGTCCAAATTAGAAAGCTTATCTTTATCTGCTTCAAAGATGACAACCATCCCAAGTGACTTATATAACCTCTCTCACCTAAAAAAACTCTCTTTACAATGTCGGGTATTATCATTACAGTTTCCGTATGGTTTGATGTTGTTGAAGCTATCAGTTGTAAAAGGAATGGCATCATTAGATGTAACCCCCCTTAAAAATCTAACCTAGTTGAATGTCATCCAGTGCAATGACCTTGTCGAGATTGTTGGTCTTCAAAAGCTGTATTCATTGGAGAAATTACTTATTTTAAAATGCAATGCTTTGGAGGAGTTGGATGATCTTTCAGATTTGAAAAGACTTAGATACCTTGGAGTAGGTGAATGCAAAAAGCTTACTGTCATCTTAGGCATACAGGAACTCCAATCATAGATGAGTTAGTTATTTGTTTCTGCCACTCCTTGAGGAGGTTCGTTGGTTCATCCAGATTCAAGAATGTTGTCAATGAGATTAGCGACCGTCATGTGCGGAGAGTACATATAAACGGCTGCAATAGATTATTGAGAAACCTGAGAAGGTTAGAGATAACTAACTGCAGGAAGCTCCAAGAGATTCAAGGTCTAGAAGGATTGGAATCACTGTTGGAGCTGAAGATAGTAAATTGTGACAAGCTAAACGAAATTCATGGATTGGCAGAGTCAATAGGTCTCGACAATTTGCAACATGACACGGCGGAGGATCCTTTGACTGTGAGCCTACTGAAGGACAAAGAGAATAGTGATTATTATTTGAGTGATGATGCTTTTTTATTTTCCTTCTGTATTTGTATGTTGAAGATAAAGAAGACGTTGAGGTCCTCTGCAGCAGAAAGACCATTACTATTAGATGGCTGATGAACAAGCAGTTTTGGTAATGCAATGCAATAATTCTATTGGATTTCTTGAATTAAATTTCTGATTGTATCGACCCTGACCGAAATGCTGTATTTTAGCAGTGCAAAGTTATTTATCTTTCTCCTTTTTGATGTTTTAGCGCACCAGTCGCATCAATTATTGTGTAAAGTTGGACATCAATCAGATGACAGACAAGTAGCATCATTTATTTATACCAACATGAAATGAAAGTGATTTGTTTTTGTTTCAGGAGTTGGGCATCTCTCAAGTCATGTAAAAATATAGGAGTTAACGTTCACTAATAAAAATAACAAGGGTCAATTGCAATATACAGAAATTTCATTATTTATTCCTACGTCCTGCCTGCGCTGCGCTCTCTCTCTCTCAGATAGATTTACAGCCGGGTTCTCCTCTCGCAATCGCTCTCTGACCTCTCTTCTCCCGCACGGCCCAACCCCACTCCCACCGGCAACACCGGTATTTCAGGTGATACTTTCGGTCTTTAATTTCAATTTGGTAATTACAGTTGCTTCTTTCTTTCCTGATTTTTTACGTCTCTTCTTAAACTCGAATTATAAGACTTTATTTGAATTAAGACTTGGTATTTGAAGTTTGGTAATTGCAATGTTGAATGAATTAGAAAAAAAAAAAATTTAACTTTGGTTTTACGTGTTGGAATTTCTCCTTCATGTCATTTCTTTTTCTAGTGAGCTCTTGATTAGACGCTGCAGTTTCATTATCTCTCATATATTTGCTCATTGACGCTCCTTCTAAGCCTCTAGTTCAAGTGAAGATGGAGGTTGTGAGTCATATTTCTAGTCCTTTGTATGAATGAGTCTTCTCTGGCAATTCACGAGAGTCCCAATGAACAACTTCTGCTTGCAAAGGAACTTATGCACTGGATCAGCACCTCTAATCCCTATACAACTTCCATCTAGATTGTGAGGGGTCACTGACTTGCTTACTATATTTATTCAAGATCTTTATTCCATGAGACGAGATTTATGGAAATTGTATTTCTTTAGGGAGACCCATCTGTGGTATACTGTTCCTGATGAAGTAAAAAGTGATGCTCTTCTCAGTCAATACTCAGCTATCCTGTCAGAACATGAGAGGGATTCCATTTCTAGGGTGCGCGGTGACCACCTCTTGAAAGGATCTCTCTTGGCTCGTGTCTTAGTCCGAACTACTATTGCACGATGTAAGTCCGTCTATTTATGTCTTATCACTAGGAATGAATCCTGACTTGTTAGCAACGATTTTAGTGGAAGTTTGTGACCACCAAACACTTCAGAAATTCAAGGTAGAAAAGTTGTTGGTTTTTAAGCTTAAAAGTGAACCTCAAATGTCTAGACTGTTCAGTTTATAGATGGAAACATCAGGGTAATGGTTAGATTTTTAATGAAAAAACATCTGAACAAGTGTTGTTTATGATTTGAGTTTGAGAACTGCTCGGTTCTCTATCTAATTGTATCTTGCATAATTTGTTACAAGGACTTGTACAAAGATCCTTTAAATTGGCTTAACAATAAGTTTTGTTACTAGATCAAATCAATGGTCAAAATAAACCAGAATGCTTAAAATTTCGGAAGAACAAACACGGAAAGCCCGAGGTCAGTCACACAGTCTAATAGTTGCCATTATGTACTGTCTTCCTTTCTTGCGTTGCCTGATTTGTTTATTTTCTCGCTGTTTTGGATAGTTGGAATGGGACAATGACAACAATTGGTGGCAGCCACCAATCCATTTTAACATTTCACACACCCCTTCTCTCATAGCTTGTGGAGTGACTTTAAATGCACCGGTTGGTTCTCTTTTGTATTTGCAGATAAATTCCATTTTTGGTGATAATATCGTGGTTACTAGAAGAAAAAGAACCAGCCTAAAACTTTAGATATTTATGGTGATTACATGAACTCTGCTTCTCAACTGTAGATTGGTGTTGATATTGAAGACAAGCATCGGAAGCCAAAGCACAATATCTTAAAGCTTGCTGAACGATTTTTCTCTCCCTTGGAAAAGGAAACTTTGAGTTCGATTTCAAACCCAGAACTCCAACGCCACCAGTTTCTTAAGTTATGGACTCTCAAGGTGAGAAAGATGGTTTCTACTTGATTCCTTTATAGCATGTTTGGTAAATTGAATATGTAATAGGGTGGAATGGTTATTCCTTGTAGAGTGGAATTCGGATTCATATATCAAATCTTATTTGCAGCCAAACATCTTCATGATTCGGAATTCCTATTCCTCTTGTATTCTCACAAACAAGCGTGTTGTTATTGTCGGAAAATGACAAGTTGAAATATCTCCAGATAGTTAAAATCATCAGATTGATATATTAACCTAACTAGGCAGGCCACACAATAAACAACTGGATGTACTCTAATCAAACAAATTTCAGGAAGCATATGTGAAAGCTCTGGGAATAGGTTTCTCTGCAATGCCCTTCAAAGACTTTACCTTTAGATCAAGGAGGAATGCTGATAATGAGGTTTGTCATTTCATTACTCAAACTTCATAGAATTGTTGCATTACTAATTATACTTGGGTAGTTTCATTATTAATGATTAGGAAGAGGGTTAAGAACCTATAAACTATCCAAGGTTTGCCTAATGTTATAGTTTGGAGTCTGAAGTTTAAAATGTTAAAATATAGTGTCCCAAATTTTATTTTTGTTGAAATTTGGTGTCTCTACGCGTTTTTTTTTTCTCTCCATTCAATTATTTTCATCAATCCACTTACCCACTCATAATCTATCAATTTTTAATTTATAGAAAATCGTCAAATTTCCTCCAAAAACTTGAACTTTCAAAAGAAAACGTTTCCAGCAAAGTGGTGTGGAGCACTTTCCAACGACAACGTAGTTGGATGTACTTGCGCTGATGTGGCCAACTTCTTAGGTGATGGTCCCGGCAAGGTAAGGAGAATGGAGCGTGCATGGGTGCTAGAATTTGATAATCAGTTTCGTAGGGATTGGGTTCTCAAAAATAATCTCACCGAGACACCAAATTTCAATAAAAATGAAACCTGGGACACACAATTTTAACATTTTAAACTTTAGACAAAATTTTACATTGGGCAAATCTTGGACAGTTTATAGGTTGTTAACCCTTAGGAAACCCTTAGGAAGATGAATGTGTATCCATTTTTTCTTTCTGAGTAGACAATAGTAATTGACCATCATGTAACTGCATTGCTGTATCTTATTTGTTGCTCCTATTCTTGTTTTACTTCACTCCTTTGAAGTGATGTGTCTGTTTCCTATTGTGTCAGGATGAGATAATTGTGGAACACAATTCAGGGAACATTAACTGCGAGTGGCAATTTAGACTTGTGGAATTGGAAGGTGGGACCCACTATAGTGCAATCTGTGTGGGAGATGATCATCAAACTCTTTCAGGAAGTGATGATGATGATTCTACACCACCCAAGAGACTCCTCACTGTTAGGAAAACCATACCTTTTGTTGAAGATGAACTTGTATCCGGAATAAGCCAATCATCTATAATCTTTCCATCATAGACAGTATGCAACTATGCATAGGATTAGCTAATAGGGGCCAATTCTTGTGTAGGGACAGTATGCAACCATACCCAATAGCTGCTCGACACGTGTTGCTGCTCTTTTTCTTTCACCTGTCCCTTTTTTTCCTTTTTTTAATTTCTTCCCACTCCATTAATTCTTTTTCTTCTCATGTCTTACTTATTTCTCTCTCCACCCATTTCCTCTTTTCTATTTCCGGAAATATATATTTTCTATTTTTTTCTCTGTTAGTTCAAAATACTCTTATTATTATAATATATATGTTTGATTATTCATTGTGCTATAAATATAATAAATTAGTCAATTAGAAAAATTGACTTATATCACATATGCTGTGCATAATTTAATTAGATAAATTTTATATGATAAAATCCAGATACATATATATATTATATATACGATAATTACATTAGTTCTGCAATTTTGTTTAAATATTTGGGTTAAGAACCTATGAAAGGTCTGAACTATCACCCATGTTAACGGGAGAGGTTTGAAATTTAAAAAGTTAATAACAGAGATCTGAAATTTCAATTTTGTTGATTTGAGGTTTTCCGTCCATTTTAAGGGTTAAATTTAACATAATTGTATGAAATGACATTTTTGCCCCTTTAATATTTTGTTTTATTTAATATCTTATTTAAGTAAATGTGAAATGACAATTTTACCCCTAAAGTCAAATTAAAACCACCCAACTCCGGCCACCGCCACCCGACTCCGCCCACCACCACCCGACTCCGGCGACCACCACCTCGACTCCGACGACCACCAACTCGGCTCCGGCGACCCGACTCCGGCCACCACCTCAGCAAAAAAGCTCCGATCGGGGCCAAAAAGTTCCGATCGGAGCCCAATCGGGGCCGGTGGCTTCGATTTTGGCTCAATCGGAGCCTTGGTGGTGGTCGCCGGAGTACGGTGGTGGTCGCCGGAGTACGGTGGTGGTCGCCGGAGTACGATTGGTGGTCGCCAGAGTATTGTGGTGGCTTCAAGGGCATTTTGGTCTTTTCACTCCAAGCATGTGAGGGGCACACTTGATAGAAGGGCATTTTTGGAAAAAAAAAATTATTTCCGGTCACATGCCAAGCATGTGACCAACTTCCATTAGTTTTAACGGAAAAAACTAACGGAGACCGCTATTATCAACAAAACAGAAATTTCAGACCTCTGTTATTAACTTTTTAAATTTCAGACCTCTCCCGTTAACATGGGTGATAGTTCAGACCTTTCATAGGTTCTTAACCCTAAATATTTTTATTAGTGGAGTGAACTATATAAGGTAAAATAATATAGAAAAATAGGTTTTTAAATGAATATTTTTATTTCTAAAACCCTATTGGGTATGATGAACTCTAGAGGGCAATTAAGTTATTAAACATCTAGTGTTCACCTAATAAATATTACAAACTAATGATATGTGCCGTATTATATAAATAAAGTGTCGTCAATAATATTATAATATATATATATATTTTTAAATAATTTTGTGCAACACATAAATTAATGAGAAATTAACTTATAATGAATTTATTTCTGAGTAATAACTAAATTTTTCAGTTTTAGTTTTAATCCAAAATTATATTGCATTAATTATTAGATAGCATGGCTTAATAAACACCAAAGTCCAAAACATTGGCCGCTGAATAAGTGAGAATAAATAAGTATTTATTTGGCTGCTTAATAATAAAATAATAGAGGATAACAAAAAGTTAAAAAGAAAAAACAGGAAAGAGAGTAGTAAACCATCAGAAAAGAAATAATAATATATAATATTTCTTGACGAGAGAGAAGCTACAAAAGAGGACAAAAAAGAGATATGAAGAAAACAGGATTGACACGTGTCGATACACCGCCCTAACACAAGATTTTTCCGCTAATAGGATATTTGGTTTGGGGTAGGCGTTTCAAATTGTGTAGACATACGTGTCAATAAGTTTAGGGTTAAGAAACTATAAACTGTCTGAAGTTTGCTCCATGTGAGATTTTGGTGTCTGAAGTTTAAAGTGTTAAAATGGACAGTCCCAGGTTTCATTTTTGTTGAAATTTGGTGTCTTGGTGTGATTACTTTAGAGAAGCTAATCCCGACGAAACCGGCTGTCAAATAGAAACTCTCATGCGCGCTCCATTCTCTTCACCTTGCTAGGACCGTCACCTAAGAAGGTGGCCACATCCGCACAAGTAAATTTCGCTCTATTGTCGCTGAAAATCACTCATCATCACTCTGCTGGAAACATTTTCTTTCGGATGTTCAAGTTTTGGGAGAAATTTGACGATTTTATAAAAAGTAAAGGGTGGTGGATTATGAGTGGGTGAAATGGTCGATGAAAATGTTTGAATGGAGAGGAAAAGACGCATGAAGACACTAAATTTCAACAAAAATGAAACATGGGACTGCCTATTTCAACATTTTAAACTTCGGACACTAAAATCTCACATGGAGCAAACTTCAGATAGTTTATAGGTTCTCAACTCATAAGTTTATCATGTTAAACTTACCACTCGATCATGTTATGCTAATAAATAGGGCTAAAAACGTAAAAGCAATCTCAACTATATGCTATGATGCTAATCCATATCCGTGCTGTTTTTCATACCCTTTTTTTAATTGATTTTCATGTTTTAAACAAAGACCCTTTTTTTTTTTTTTAATTTTTAGATTTGTTGCTCATAGTTAATATTCTGATGCCTAAAAAACAAGTTTTAATGTTAAGAGAAAAAAAAGAAGTGGATTTCATGTTGGAACACCGAATATTCTAATTTAAAAGCAATTGAACATAACATATGTTGTGATAGTTTTCAGGTTCATAATCCTAATAGATATTGTTGAAATAAAGATTAAATCACGCATTCACCTAAAACCTTAAGGTAGTTGGTCAAGTGGTTAATCTTAATTTTCACATGGTATCAGAGCGCGCAGGTTCGAGTCTCCGCAGCGCCAAATTAAACCCCACCACACGTGAGGGGGAGTGTTGAAATAAAGATTAAATCACGCCTTCACCTAACACCTTAAGGTTTTAGGACAGACAATCTGTCTGTGTCAAGCACACCATTAGTGGCTTACCAAATCAATCATCTTCTATTGATTCAATCAATGCAAAACTACCAACTATATTCTCTCTTGTTGGCCTACATGTAATGGCAACAACTGAGAGCAACAGCAAAAATTGATGGATTTGTATTGAGATACATCATTGAGCAGATGAAGTTTTTTGTTGTGGCTGCTCAATCTCTCCTTGCTTGTCTTCTCCAGTGTTGCTGCTCTGCTTCTTGTCTTCTTCAGTGTTGCCACCTGTTTGACCGATTCGGTTGGGTGGCCAATAACGGAACACCGATCTTCCTATTATGTTCTTCGCAGGAAGCGGTCCCCTACAACACAAACGGTGATCACACATTGTAAAAATAGACAAATAGCAGTGATTGTTGATCCATACTATAGATGATAAAAATGCCATCTATTACTTTACCAGAGGTGTGAATCGTAACTATTGTTTCGATTGTCGCCCATCACGAACACTGAATCATCTGGAACATGCTGCAGCAGACATCAATCAAGTACTACACATACATGTCTGTCAACTTCATCTTAAACTACTTTTTTTGTATTGAATGTATTCAATTAAGGGAAGCTTACAATGGGTGTCATGTCATAAGCAGGTGGCTCGAGAATGAAACTTTCATTTCTTGCAACACCGTTTACTAAGAGCTTTCCCCCGTGAACCTGAATTTCTCGGCACCAAATTCTAACTATCAGGTATATGTATATGATCCAGCTGATCATATAAAAATAGAATCTTTTATCGACCAAAGGCCAAAACAGAATCTTCTATCGACCAAAGACCAAAGCTACCAACAATTAAACATGTATACATATTCTGTTCAGTTTGTGATTGACTTAAGACAACATTTTATTATTAGCTAGAAAGCTCACCTCGACGATATCACCTGCCTTGGCAACCACCCTTTTGATGAATACGTCTTCATCTGTATAACCAACTTCTTGGAGAACAGGCGGGCTTTTGAAAATAACAATGTCATCTGCAGTTGGTTTTCTAAAGTAGAACGAAACCTGTGTCAATCAAAGCAAAACATGAACGAGTCTCAAAATAGAAAGCAACCCTTGTCATTACAGGAAAGATGATAGCAGGTAAAGAACAAAAAGATAATCCTAGTGATACCAATTTTCTTCACAAAAAAGCTCAAACAATAACTAACCCACATCTTGGTTTTTGAGCAAGATCCCAACTGTAATGAAGGGATCTCCTAATTTTATTCTATTTATGTACTACTCTGGACAAGGTATCACTATGAACTACATAAAATAAGAATAAAATGAAAATTTTCTTGTGTGAAGGTATAACACATTCGCCCACATGTTCAAGCTTATTAGATAGTCCGTTAAGTGATCTATCTAAATTTCACACTTTCGATCCTATAGATTCTCCTTTCTGAAAATGGGAATTTTGGTAAATTATATTTGTTCCTTCCTAGTTCATAACCACATAGTAATAAATCCTAAGGCATACATTATTCCACAAAGGAAACACAATTACCACACTCATTTTTAGGAAGTAGGGAGCAAAAAAACATCACAAATTACATAAACTGCTTCTATCAAATTTCCAATATTTGAGCACACAAGAAGTATCTAGCTAGTGAACATCAAATTGGAACTCTATTTCAGAAGTAACGCAATGCAATTCGATTCGACCAAATTATAAGCTTTATATCCATGTTAAGATCCATCAATATCCTCTCTCCTCCAGTTCAATGTTAGGGATGTTGTTCCAACTTATACCATCTATACATATACTTCACCAATAAGTAACAGCAATAGTAGAATTATAATATTTAAGCAAGCAGTATCAAAACTGATATTAGTTTGGGTCAAAATGTATATATATACCTTCTCGGCAACAATTCGATCACCCACATCGAGAGTGGGGTACATAGATAGCGAAGGAATGTACCGAGGCTCTGCAACGAATAATCTGAAAGCTAGCGATATTGCCAGCGCCACAAAAACCGATTTTCCCTCATCGGAAGTGAGGTTCAACCAATCCGTCAACGACCCGCTCTCATTGGCGGCATGATCATCGTCCCCATCTCCGTCACCCCCTCCTCCTCCCCCTCCGCCGCCCCCAGAGTCCAGTGCCGTGTCATTTGAGTCTTCTAGTCTGTTGTCGCAATTGACTCGATAGAGTGAAGTTATGGGATTTTTGTGATTAATTGATAGGAAGTGACAACGATAAGACTGTGGCAAAATTGATGAAAAATTGGGGATGGTTAAGTTAGGATTGACAGCGATTGAGTGTGGAGGTTGAAGAGTTGAGATGCGATTAGGGTTTTGACTTAGAAGGGATGACGAACCGAGGAAATGCGCAGAGACCATCTCCTCCGTGCCCAAACTCTGCTGCTATCTAGTGACTATAGTATCTAATATCTATATCTCTATCTATATATAAATAGGGGCTTTAGTTTTTAATTTTAGTACAACACACAAATAAATGATAGAAAGGTTATAACATATTAACATACAACATATCAAGCTAGCGGGTTTCGAATTGTTAGTGTTTTGTATACAGTATACTCGACAGATAGAGAAATATTAAATATGGTTAATAACTAAATAACTGTTCAAAGTTTACTTTATGTTAAAATTAGGTCTTTGAAGTTTAAAATGTTAAAATGATATGTCTCAAATTTCATTTTTTTTTAAATTTGGTATCTCGGTGCGTATTTTCATCTAATTTCAATCATTTTTATTAACCTACTCACTCATAATCCATCACTTTTTACTTGTCACAAAATTGTCAAATAGCATACAAAATTTGAACATTAAAAAAAAAAGTTTCTAGAAGAGTAGTGTGGAGCGATTCTCCAAAGGCAATTGAGCGAGATTTACTTGCGCGGATGTGGCCAACTTCTTAGGTGACGGTCCCGTCAAGATGACGAGAAATGAGTGTGTATGGGAGCTCGAATTTGACAGACGGTTTCGTCGGAATTGACTTCTCTAAAGTAATCACACCGAGACACCACATTTTAACAAAATTGGAACCTTGAACACTACCGTTTAAGATTTGAAACTTGATACACCTAATTAGCTCTCTTTGGTTAAGCCATATAAATCAAGCAGAGCAGTTGCAGTCAGTCACCAAATGCTAATTACAATGCAAAAGAGCTTGTTCCATTGAATTGCACCACCAAAGTAGTAGCTTATTACAGACACAGACAAAATAAGAAGTATTGTAAATTGATTGACAACAAATAAGGACTAGTTTGACTTAGAGGAGGAAGAATAAATCAACAGATGGATTGGATTGGATTGAGCAGTAGCAAGCATGGTGTTAAACGATGTCGTTTTGGTGAGAATGTGGCTTCTTCATAGAAGGAGGAGGAGGAGGAGTTGGGAGTCCAAAGACTTGAGCGTTAGTGCGTACGTCTTGCCTTCCCTTGGCTCTACCCAGAAAGTAGCATCCAAATCCAAGTAGCAGGCTGAATAGGATCAACGGCAGAGATATCACCACCACCATCCCCATTATTATTACCCACAATATTCTTCTTCTGGAAATGTTTGGAGAAGAACCCACGAGTCGGTTGGAGATTTTAAAGCTGTGAACGGTTTGATTTATAAACGTTGAAACGCACTCCAACTCAACGGTTCACCTTTTTTAATGGGACCCTCCACTTTTTTATTATGCTTCAGTTCTGACATATGGGCCCCACACCCCACGTATTCTTCTGTGCTCCGAAGCTAATCTCTTTATCAATTAATTCAATTTAATTACCATTGTCCTGCTAACTAACATTTCAACACTCAAAGAAATTATTAATTACAAAAATTGGCCATATTACTGAAACATGATTAAAGAAAATGTGATTCTTGGAATGTTTATCATTTTAGAATGAAACTTTATAATTTCGGATATATGAATACCTCTATATATAACTATGTTGATAAAGTAAACTCCGTAATTTTAAGTTGGTTTATTTCTTCTAATTAAATGCAAAGTTTTAAGTCGGATTTTTTTTTTTCTAATTGCATGTAACTCTTTCTAAGGTTTGTTAATCCTAATAGATTTAAAAAAAAAAATCCAAAAAATAAATTACACCAAGTAAACGTGTTAAAATCACAACGGCGATGCACAATCTTGGATAACAAGAGTTGGCATGTAATCTGGAATCCACGTGAACATTTCTATTCAGATTAGAAAGAATATTTAATATAAATAGCAATTTGTTAACTAATAAAGTTTAAAGCAAATCATTCAAACAAAATTCAACTAATAATTTGCTTGAGTGAGTCAACTAACAAGTCTGAGTGAGTCAACTAGTAATCATGTGCAGTACAAGCATTTCCATTGGAAAAGAAAGGCAGGACTAAATGGCCTCTGTTATAAGGGAAAGGAAAACCAGAATAATAATATGAACGACGCACTACGACAACCAACCAACCAGTCAGTCATTAAACTTCATATCATCGTGTAAAAGAAATATACAATACAAGAAGAAATCATATGTAAAGAAAGCAAAGCAATGTTAGTCATTTTCTTCAGTCTTAAAATTACAATATACATAAATTCAAACAACTTGACCTCCAATGTAAGGCTTGAGAATGACAGAAATGAAGTCAAGAATCTGACTTCAGTAAAGGAGGAAGATATCATTGTTGCTGCTTCTTCAACATTCACATCCTGAGGACCTCTGTTGCTGTCCACCCGCTACATCAATCGTATCGGGAAGGTATCTATAATATCAACAACAAAAAACCGAGCCCCAATCCCGGATATCAATTATATAGTTAGTGACTCAATCCACTAGATACATAAACACCATCTATGGCTACTTGTGCAATCAATCTAATGACACAATAGAAAAATAAAACTTACATCTCTTCTTCGGGTTCGTTTTGAAGTGCATTCTTGGCTATACACTGAAAAGCAGCTTCGACGTTAAACCCATCCTTAGCTGAGGTCTCAAAGTACGGAATATTTCCCTTGGAGGCACACCAGGCTTTTGCCTTTTTCTCTGACACCTGAGTTGAGTGACACCAGTCCAAAAGAATACATAAATCTAAGTAATATTACGCCAAAGCACGCTTCTATGATCCTTTACTGACAATTTTCAGTCTACCATTGTTTAAAGGCCAAATGTAAATTTAGTGGTATAACTCATATGTTTGATTAACTCACCACACGGCTGTTGCCACCATCGATATCAATCTTGTTTCCCAACACGATAAACGGAAAGTTTTCAGGATCAGAAGGACTGGCCTGAATATGAAAAGTAGAGCATCCTAGATTAGGACAACCAATTAACACCGAAAGCAAGATCACGAACATGACAAAACTACAGTTATTACCTGGATCAGAAACTCTTCCCTCCAGTGATTAAGGTTGTCAAATGATTTCATGACATTCACATCATGGACAAGCACACAACAATCCGCTCCACGGTAAAATGCAACACCAAGGCTTTGAAACCTTTCCTGCCCAGCTGTATCCCATATCTGAAGCCAGTAAATTTGTCAGTATAGTAATTCAGAAAACTTTTTAAAATGGAACAGTAATTAAGGTTCCCTTTCCCAAGCAAGTTCAAACTATAGTTCACCTGCAAAGTGAAGAGCCTATCCTCAAACTGAATTTCCTTGGTTAAGAAATCTGCCCCAATCGTTGCTTTGTACTGGTTGCTGAACTTGCGATTGACGTATCTAAATACAGACTTAAGGCACAACAGCATATCTAAAACATGAAGAGACCTTAAAAGATGACATAAAACATCCAGAACAAACAGTGTTGAGGATACTGATTCATCAATGACGTCTTACCAACCCTGTTATTTGACAAAACAAACAGTTGAGTACATTAGATCAACGAAAGGCTCAAATGACAGGAAGAACTGCACAGAAAAGATTCCATTTCTCCAAAAGACAACTATAAGAGGGATTGGACTGACATCAATCCAAATGGATGGAACGAGTTCAAGAGATTCTTGATTGCGATTGGACAACAATCCTTACTCAATCAAGATACTCGAAATCAATCCATGAACAATCAAGGTACAGGAACAGACACAAAAACAATTTCATATATCTAAAGTACAGTACATCAATAATCTGCATTCATAGTATGTTTCAAATAATCCAATTACATAAGTGAGCCAACATTATTATCAATTGTTGAATAATCCTAACAAAAATAATCGATTTTAAAGCAATTCGTGGACAATAAACCTATCAGCATGAATCAGGCTCTCTTTTCCACCTATTCAACGAAATTGAATGAAGTTCCCTTCCAAACCATCCATGTTCCTCCACTAATCCAGTCATTTACTCGGCGACAAACAGAGATCAAGCAGATTCAAAGCTATAGAACTGGAAAGTAAAACGGAGGACTCACCCACTGTCACCGAGAATGATAACCTTAAGAAGCATCCGCCTTCGAGAAGCCATGGACCCGATTCAGACTCTGTCAACAACAAGCCTTTTCCTTCTTCCGAATTCGTTGATTGAGAATTATGATAGACTGACTTTTGATTCGAGTTGCTGAAACCTGAAATTAATTTAGCTAATCTTTCAACCGAAAATATTTCAAGAAAGAATATGCTGTGCAGCGCATAGATTCTCCTTACTTTGATTTGATTTAGTGCGAAAATTTATCTTTACGGATTTTTCTTTATATATTTTTTGTTATTGATAACAAAATAAATTATTATCGGACAAGTTTGAACAACTACCAGCCTTTCCATATAATAATGGCAAGACTTGCTGTGTGGAAGTGTTAGGTTAGGTGTTGATAGGAATGGGTATAAAAATAGGGGGGTTAATTCTCAAATTGCTGAATATTTACTTTTCGAACAAATAACTAGCTCAAGTTTTTCTTAGTAAACAAATGGTTATTTCACGTTCACTTTTCTATTATTTTTTATCGGAATCAGCACGTAAATGACTTGTAATTATGTCAAATGACTAAAATGTCTCAACACTTCATCTTCTAATATTATAGAGATCAATATGATTTTGAATGTGGGTACTTTATTTTAACCTAAAACATTTCATATATAGAGGTTGTGTAAAAAAATATTAGAAAATGGTGGGTTGGTGGTATTTTGGTCATCACACGTCGTCCACGTGCCGATTTCGTCATAAAATAGTAAAAAATGAACGAAACTAGCTATTTATTCACTTAAGAGAACATGAGCTAGTTATTTGTCCGAAACGAAACATGAGCTAGCAATTTGTTCGTGGACCCAAACATTGGCTAGCAATTTGATAATTAACCCTAAAAATAGGTTTAGCCTAATCGGATTGTATCCAATAAAAGTGAATTACTTTCTAATCGGTTTAATAAGCAAAAAGATTTTAATAGGATTTGATAACCAAAAAACAACACCTAACTTAAGGGTGTTGCAAAAAAAACAAACTAATTTTTTTTAGGGTTAATAACTAAAAAACTGTCCAAGGTTTACCCTATGTTAAAATTAGGTGTCTGAAGTTTGAAATGTTAAAATGGACTGTCCCAAGTTTCATTTTTGTTGAAATTTGGTGTCTCGGTGTGATTACTTTAGAGAAGTCAATTCCGACGAAACCGTCTGTCAAATTCGAGCTCTCATACACACTCCCTTCTCGTCATATTGCCGGGACCGTCACCTAAAAAGTTGGTCACATCCGGGCAAGTAAATCTCGCTTTATTGTTCTTGGAAAATGGCTCTACACCACTCTTCTAGAAATTTTTTTTTTAATGTTCAATTTTTAGTGAAATTTGACGATTTTGTGAAAAGTAAAGAGTAATGGATTATGAGTGGGTTGGTCGGTTGATGAAAATGATGGAATGAGGTTGAAAAGACGCACAAAGACACCAAATTTCAACAAAAATGAAACTTAGGACAGTCCATTTTAACATTTCAAACTTCAGACACCTAATTTTAACATAAGGTAAACCTTGGACAGTTTTTTAGTTATTAATTTTTTTTTTTTAAGCAAATAAAAGACTAAACTCAGAAGAACAAACTATATACTTCTTACGTTAAATTTTAGACGGAATTCAATAATAGTGAAAAAAAAAAAAAAGTAATATAGTACATTAACCAAAAAGAAAATTCCCTACTGATGATGTGCAAACTGCAAATTCCCTCTCAGTTTTATACTTTCTCAAATTCTATAGTTGACTCTGAAGTTACTGTATGGCTGTAAGTTGCATAATGTTAGTAAATGACGATCTAGCTAGGCGGGATCGAATGAGCCAAATTCCGAAAAATCATATGATGTGGTTGAAGTGTCGGATTTGGTCGTGTGAATATAGATTTTCGAGTGGAAACGGCGATTTGAGTAAATCTCATAGTAAACTATGTAGTTTTGAGGGTTTTAGGTCAAATTCCTTCGTTTAGAGGGTTAAATTTGCAGTTTTATGTTTCTTTCGGTCTTTTTATAATTCTTAGGTTTTGTTTGGTACTTTATTGTTAATTTCGGATTTTGTATTAGGGTTAGGGTTTTAGATTTCTCTATTTAAACTCTGTTAGCCGTCATTTACATTCAGTTTATTGATTAATGAAAAAACTTGAGGTTTTCCTCAACTCTGCGTCAATTCTTCGGTATTCTTCTGAATCAACGAATTCTTGTCCTTCTATCCAACAAATTATCGGCATTCCCCTAGAATTAGGGGTGAGTAATGGTTAGGGGTGAGCTCGGGCCGGGACGGGCGGGCTTTTACCTGAGCCCGAGCCCGAGCCCGAAATTTTCGGGACTCTAATTTTTAGCCCGAGCCCGAGCCCGAAAATAAGGAAAATGGCCCGCCCGAGCCGGGACTTCGGGACTCGGGCTCGGGCTCGGGCTAGCCCGAATTTTAACAAAAAATCTGAAAAAATAAAAAAAAAATTAAAAAAAATTAAAAAAAAAATAAAAAAAATTCAAACATGGAGGAAGATGGTTAGATACTAACTATAGTTAGTGGGGAATATATATAATTATATATATTTATATAGTATTAAAAAAAATCGGGACGGGCTCGGGCTTTTCGGGATTTTGGCACAAAAGCCCGAGCCCGAGCCCGAATTGAAAATAAAAGTCCCGCCCGCTCGGGCTCGGGTCTATTCGGGACCGGGTTTTTCGGGACGGGCTCGGGACGGGTTTTTCGAGCTTTCGGGCTTTCGGGTTTTCCTGCTCAGCCCTAGTAATGGTCCAACAAGACCAAAACTAAGACCTAGACCGCCCAAGACCGAGTCCAAAAGACCAAGTTCATTTTGGTTCAAGACCATTGGTCCTTCTATTTTTGTCTTATTTGGTCATGGTCTTAATTTTGGTCCAATACCAAAAAGACCATTAAGACCATTTGAGACCATTTAGGACCATTATATTATTAAACAAAAAACTAAAAGTAATAATATTAAAAGAAATTTTGAACGTCTCAAATTCTAAGAAATATATACATTATGAGAAATATATTAACTTTAGACATTTTTTTTAATATATATAGTTTGACTGGTCAAAATTATTGCATAATTATTAGTCGTATATTAATTTATGATTATATCTTTTAGGGAAATTTTCTATATATTAAGTTTCCTTTTCAAATTCTATATTTATATTTATTTTAGGAATAATTAACATAATATATATATATATATATATATATATATAATAGATACGCATTTTTTATTGTTAAAAATGTATTCTATGGTCTTAGTTTCAACGTAAAGGCGATAGTAGACCTAATATAGATTTGGATCTATAATGATTTGGATCCAGGACGAAGTTAGGATATTTTTTACATGCCTTAATTATTTAGTTTATTCAATGCGTAGTAATGGACCAACAGTATTCATGCATATTCTTATTATAAAATGTTGTTCTATTTACATCAAGATCATTTGAAATCATTATGTTTATATATAATATAATAACTGAAATAATTATAATAAGTTTCTCAATAATTATCCCACAAGAAAAAAACATTTAATAATTAGTTTCTCATTTCCTCTACTCCACTATATTATATATAATTATAATAAGTGCATTTTCAATTTATGATATGATTATTATAAAAATAATATTGTACAAATTAAAAAAATAAAATAAAAATGGTCTTAAATGGTCCTAATGGTCTGGACTAAAAGCAAGACCATTTTAAATGGTCCAAATGGTCCTGGTTTGGTCATGGACAATTTAGAGGAGGACCATTTTCAAATGGTCTTACATGATCCTAGTTGGTCCTAGACCAGGACCGGACCATGCTCAGCCCTACCTAGAATCAACGAGTCTTTGTCCATCTATCCCATCGTTGCATCACCATACTTTAAAATCCAACAATTATCATATATGTAATAAACTTTAAATAGTGCAAATTATGTAAAACTATTGTGTATTAGAACCAAATCCAAATGAGAAATTTTATTCATAGACCACAAATTGTTTTTACAAACCAAGACTAAATTGTCTATACGATAATTTACACATTTACTCTTCTTATTAAATTTAAAACTTGAAAATTAGTTTCTACGTATAAGCGTTCAGCGCAGCTTGCCTATTATCACACACCACGCGCTGAACCTATTATCACACGCCACCATTGTCTCTCTCTTGCAGGTGAAGTCGTCATCTACCCTTCTAATCGAAGTAATTCATATTTATATTAAAATTGACACGCAATTTTGTAACCTTCAACATGAAATCAATCTAAATATAGTGGTAATTTATGTCAATTTTAATATAAACATGAATTATCGAGACAAAAAATCCAGATCAGTTTTGGAAGTGTTATCAAATATGAACCCCGAGTCTAAACGTGAATCAGTACCTCACACGGTCCAGTTCGTTTAAAAGCCTGGGACGTAAGCGAACCCAGTTTAACATCTTTTTTAGTGAACTTGCAAGTTTTCGGTGGACCGCACTGTCATTCGTATCAACGGTTTCGGTATTTTTTTAAAAAAAAAAAAACTGAAAATCATCAATCAAAACCGCAACAGCTTATCCCTTTCTCAATAACCCTAGCTAAACCAACCTATCCGCAACTTTATTTCTTCTCTCTAGAAGTCCTCCATTCTCACGGATGACTAATCACTAGGACCGTAAACGAGCCGAGTATTTGGCAAGCTCGACTAGACTTAGTTTACTCGAGTTCGAGCTCGACCGAGCCTTATTTTTTCAAGCTCGACTCGATTCAATACTCGGCGAGTTCGAGCTTGGCTCGATAATGTTAAAAAAAAATCAATTCAATTCAATTCAATTATAAATGGTGCACCTTAGCTTGAACTCGAGTCTTTGACTCGAACTCGACTTGAACTCAATATATAATAGGGTTAACAGTTCTTTTGGTCCATGATTTTTGACAACTTTCGGGATTTGGTCAATGATGTGTTTTTTTAACCTAGTTTTGGTACCATAAGTTTGCAGATTTTTTCTAGTTTTGGTCTAACCGTTACATTCCGTCCATTTTTTGGCATGTTCAAGTCACGTGATCCACTCTAAACTTTAAATTTAGTCCCTCTATTACTTTCTTAACTTTTTTTTTTTGTTCAATTTAGTCCCGAAGTTTCAAAATTGACCCAAATTGGATAATAGGTCCAATTAATTTTCTGAAACTTCGGGACTAAATTGAACAAAAAAAAGTTAGGAAAGTATTAGAGGGACAAAATTGAACGTTTAGGGTGGATCACGTGACTTGTACATGTCAAAAAATGGACGGAATGTAACGATTAGACCAAAACTAGAAAAAATTTGCAAACATATGGTACCAAAACTAGGTAAAAAAAAAACATCATTGACCAAAACTCAAAAGTTGTCAAACATCATGGACCAAAAGACCTGTTAACCCTATATAATATTATTACGTAAAACTCGAAAAATTCGAACTCGACTCGAATAGGTAAAACAAATAAGCTCGATTAAGCTCGCGAGCCTCTCGAGTTGAGTACTAATGAACTCGAACTCTAACTCGACTCGGTATCAGAAAAAAGCTTGAATCAAGCTCGACTCGAAATTTAGTGAGTCTAATTCGAGTATTGACCGATAAGATAATTCACGAGTAGCAGGAAACGGTCCGTTTATTTTTTTGGTATACAGTTTCGGTCTCATCTCCCCATTTTCAGCTCAGCCGAGAATTTGCTCGACTCGGAAGTCGGATCGGCCTAATCAATACCCAAGACCCAAGTTGCCGACTGCATTTTACCACGACTGTTCATCCGGTTGAAGACTGTGTTCATCTGATTTTCCATAATCGGTGTCGACGCGATCACGGAACCGCAATCACAATTCTACTATCTGCCTCTCTTCGTCGCTTGCTCTCTCATCCCAATCAATCACTTCACTCAAGCATGAACAGGTTTGAGTATTTCATAATCAGCGCGTTTTGTTAATGTTCAAGAAAGCTGATTTCACAAGTTCTACACTAAAATTGTTTCAAAAAATGGTTGCTGGTGTCAGCTTGTTTGATTTCGTTCTTGTTTATGGTTGCCTTGATCGGTTCTTTTGTGGCACAGGCTTGTGGTGAAAAGGATTGCTGCTAATACTTGGTGTTCCAGAGTTCCGTGGAGAGCCCTATCTGATAATGTCTCTTCCAGCACAGGCAGTAATCAGCAACAGCATGTAGTAAGTAATTTTTCATATGCTTACCGATGCTTTAGCCCTATTATTCATTCGATATAGGATGCACAAAATAACCAGAAAAAAAAAAGAAGTACAAAATGATTTTTCTGTCTGTTCTGTATTCTTGTAGCTGTTTTCTATAATAATGGTTGTGACAAAATTCATTGAATTGCCTTCTCCATGAGGGAGCTATGCTAGGAAGTGGTTCATTAGATTGAGCTGTTCTTTCTTTGCTTTCACACTCTTGAAGCAGATTGTTTATACTAACCGCCTTTTTCTCTCATAACTGTTTGTTAGTTCCTGCACTGGACTGATTTCAGATATACGTGTTTACATTTTCCAAAGAAACGTACTCTATCTATGAATCGAACTAGCAAAAAGTACAGTTATTTCAGTGATGGAGCTATTGCACAACTAAAAGAATTTGGTGGTAGATGACCTGCTATGTAAGTCTTCAGCTAATTTGAACTCGAAACACTTGGAACGCTTAGGAACAAAAATAAACTAGACACTAGATTGTCTGCCTTTTAGTTTCCAATCAAGACTTAGATTTGTCATAATGGATAAAAACAAATCTCTAAAATAGCCTTTGTGGTGACTGTTGATTTTTCAAGCTTATGTTGTCAAGCTCAAATGCTCAATATATAGCTCAGGCTTCTTAGGTATAGTCTGTAAATATTAATTTTCTTATTATCATATATACGCTTGAGTAGTCTTTTAGCCTAGTTTATTTGCATCTCTTTTGAAACAGGATATAGCAATGCTTTATTTCATAAACATAAAAAGTTGCAAAATGTTTGAACACAATACTTATGCAAAATCCAAGTGATCATGCTCTCATCCCAGACTTTATTTTTCTATAATATTAAGAAGTAAGTTTCAAACTTCAAGACAACAGAAGTTAACATGCTAAGTGACTGGTAGCAGCAGGGTCTCAGTATCATCTAAACTTATACAATTTTAATACTTATCCTTCTAGAGCTTGCCTTTTTCATGTTACTTTCTCTGGTTGTGCTGCTTTTAATCGCAGTCTTTGTCGTTGCCTTGCAACCTTAGGAGTGTGGGAGCAAAAAAGAGGCAACTACAGCTGACCAATTTGATGTAGCTATTGTTGGAGGTGGAATGGTTGGAATGGCTCTTGCTGGTTCCCTTGGTAAGTATTGTTATTCAGCTGTTGTATTTCATCTATATCAGACCTAGGACTCGGTCTCATGTTCTACAATATATACATATATACATGCTAGATATTGTGTTGTACCTTGCTCATTTTTTTTATTGAGGTTCTTTTTATGCGAACTCTTACAAATACACAATCATAGAAGTTTTCTAATAGTTGTTGGTGAGGAATAATAAAAATACCTGCAGTACTGCCTTTAAGGGACTATATATGACTATCATTATAACTAATAGGCCGGTTAAAATCTTGATCTATTATTTTCTCTGCTTTCTTGATTGGGATCGAGTCAAAATTGCTAGTGTAACTCTATCATGATTGGGGTTCCTTGTGATTGAGAAGAGAACTTTTTGCATCTAGAACAACTTAGTCTTCCTCAAATAAGCAGAATAGGCATCTATTAAGATTTTTAACAGACTATTGGAGTGCTTTATACCTTTGTATTTACCCTTTGAAGATGAATTTTCCAGTATCTTTCCGCTCGTTATTGAATGTTGATTCAATAGAGCTTAATCACTAATGCTTTAGTTGAAAGCCTACATTACAGGATATGTGTTTGCTGAGTTTGTTTTATTGATTTATTCTGAGAAGTAACTCACCTAGTCTAGTCTTTTTTATTGACACGGAGCCCTAGGATATAGCCCACTAGTGAATATTAAGTTTACCATTAGAGCTAATGAAAGAATGGGAGTATCTCACAGCCCAGATAATCACAACTCCACTCCCTTCAGAAGATAATATATTCTCGAGAAGTGTTCTTGTAGTGCTTGTTGGAACAAGTTGCGTGAAGGGACTTGTGGTTCGGTTACTGCTTATGCTAATTGTGCTCTTTTATATGTTCTCATCAGTTGTGTGGAACTATAATTATTTACCTTTTGTTGAAGACGCCACGCCATGGAGAAAGTGATTTCATGAGAGATAAAAGGAATTTAATAATTTATGCTATGAGAAAAGATGACAAATGATATGTTTTTGCTATGATGCGGTGATGTTGGACTATTGTTGGTGTTATGAAATCGTTTCTGTGTCTGAAAATAACTTGTGTTTGCAGCAAGCATGCCACTGACAAAGCATCTGAATATCGCCATCATTGACAGCAATCCTGCCTTGCTAAGTGGTATTAGCATCAACAAAGACGATCCTCCAGATCCGAGAGTCAGTACTGTGACACCTGCTACCATATCCTTTTTCAAAGGTTCGAATAAGTTCTCATGCTGTTTCATTTTCTCTACTTGAACTGCAATCATAGAAGAATATCTTATTCCTTTTCTAGCATAGTCAGCAGCTCATATTCTTCTAATGCAGATATTGGTGCTTGGGAATATGTACAGCAACATCGACATGCGTACTTTGATAAAATGCAGGTCTGGATTGCTCTATAACAGTTAATTCTCAAATATAATCAGGCTGAGGTTGGCAAGTACATTACATGCACGATTCTTAGTCCCTACAAAATTCTAATAGTTAACAGCGTCCCTACAAAATTCTAATAGTTAACAGCGTCCCTACAAAATTCTTTGTCCCTGCAAAATTCTTTGTCCCTACAAAATTCTAATAGTTAACAGCGTCCTGCATTTGAAGGTTTGGGACTATACTGGCTTAGGATACACACGTTATAGTGCAAGAGATGTAAACAAGGATGTACTCGGGTGAGCTTTGTAGTAGAAGTGGAGCGGTTTAATAACTTTCTTTATAGGTTCATGGAAGCTGAACTTTTCTGCTTTTGATGAACGCTTTTTAGGTGTGTTGTTGAGAATAAGGTGCTTCAGGGTTCATTGTTGTCATGTGTAAAGGTATGAGCCAGACACAACTATTAGTAGTCTGAATGCTGCTTCCCTTATTATCTTACATTATAGATTAATAGGCCATGCAAACTTTGATAGAATGCAGATTTTCAGAAGACTATCTTCCCTTCCAGATTAACTTCATTGAACATGAATCCAAGTTCAGTGTCATCGTTAAACGGAGAGGGTATTCGCACCGCTCTCAGAGGTTCTGCCAAGCTAGAGTTGAACGATGGCACTAACTTATACGCCAAGTTGGTGGTAAATTACAAGTTCCTTATACGCTAGATTACATGATTTTTTTGTTCTCGCACATCTTGAATTGCTCAAAATGAGTCTGCTTGATCATATGCAATCAAAACTATCCTCCTTTCATATTAATTAAATTGATTCTACAAGTTTTTAAGTTATTTTCCATTTCGACATCTTTCATTGAAACTGTCTATCCGGAAACTCTATGTAAAACGACCAAACCACCTTTAAGTACTTGAAGACGAGTTATTAGTTACGATATTTGTGTTTTGTGAATAAGTATTTTACATATTTGTGTGCAGGCTATTACTAATAATATGTTATTACAGGTTGGTGCTGATGGCTCCAAGTCGCATGTGAGGGAGTTGTCGGGGTTAAAAACAAGGGGTTGGAATTACTCCCAAAATGCAATCATCTGCACAGTAGAACACAGCCAAGAGAACTTCTGTGCATGGCAGAGGTTCCTTCCATCTGGCCCAATCGCCCTCTTGCCAATCAGCGATAACTTCAGCAACATCGTGTGGACAATGAACCCAGACGAAGCATCCAATCACAAGTCAATGACCGAAGCTGATTTCATCAAAGCAGTTAACAACGCTCTTGACTATGGACACGGCCCCCGCCCCAGTTCAAGCAAAGCAGGTGATGGTGGCATATTCTCTTGGCTCACAGCAAACACGACATCATCAACTAACGAGGGATTCGAAGTTCCACCTCTAGCAGTGAGGTTGGCATCGGATAGAATGGTGTTTCCTTTGTCTCTGAGACATGCGAGTGATTATGTTTCAAAGCGGGTTGCTTTGGTTGGTGATGCAGCTCACACCGTCCATCCTTTGGCGGGGCAAGGAGTCAATTTGGGATTTGGAGATGCATTGGCTCTATCTAGAGTCATTAGCGAGGGCATTGCGGTTGGAATGGATATCGGTGATGTATGTGGTTGTTTTGTTTCAGGGTTAAGAACCTATAAACTGTCTAAAGTTTGTCATATGTGAGATTTTAGTGTTTAAATTGTTGATATTGACTGTCTGAAATTTCAATTTTGTTGCAACCGTCCAAATTTGCTGTTAAAATTGACAAAACTTGGACATGTGAAACTCCAGAAAATCAATATCAACAATTTAAATCCAGACACCAAAATATCACATAAGGCAAACTTTAGACAGTTTATAGGTGGTTCTTAACCCTTTGTTTCATCAATATATATCTTGAAAGTAGACCTGGGTTGGGTTGGGTTGGGTTTGGAGTGTTAAATATGGGTTGATTTTGCAGATTGGACATTTAAGAAAGTATGAGGCGGAGAGGAAGCCTGCAAATATGGCGATGATGGCGTTACTGGACGGATTTCAAAAGGCATACTCAGTGGATTTCGGACCCTTGAATGTGGTAAGAGCAGCAGCGTTCAATGCAGCCAACTACATTTCGCCCCTCAAGAGGAGTATCATCTCTTACGCTTCTGGGGAGCAAAAGCTGCCTCTTTTCACTTAAGTTGAACCAACTTGTCTCTTCTTTCTACACCCCAGGTTTTGAATGCGGTAGTTTTGTGTTGTAATAAACAAGTAATTTCAAAGTCTAAACCTATGTATGTAAGGGAGGACCACCACTTAAGGTGATGAAGAGATAAAATTTGCATTCATAAATAATAGAGTTAATAATAAGTCTTTTGGTACCATGTTTTTTTTTTTTGTTTTTTTTTTTTCTTATTTTCGGTATTATATATTCGACAACTTTTTGGCTTTTTATCAATCCGTCAGTTGACCGTTACTTTGACCGTTAAATAGTCACGTGACTTTAACATGTTTAGCCTCAATTTTTCTTTTGTTTAGTTTAGTCTTTAAATTTATTGTTCTAACTTTTTTATTTTTGCAATTTAGCCTTAAAAATTATCAACTGCACCCTTAGGCTAAATTGACCTAGATATGAGTCGGATAATTGCTATGTCAATTTAGCATTAGGGTCCAATTAGAATTGGACCCCGGGGCTAAATTGGCATGAGTGGTGCTACAAAATGTGAAAAATGTTGTGAAATTTTCATAGAAAGTGGAATGGGCCCACAACATTTGCATTACACCAACCTTCTCTCTCCTACTTTCACAACAATTTTCACAAGAAAATTCACATTTTAAAAATTTACTCAATTGGCATAGTCATAATTGACCAAAAGTCAAATGTTATCAAATATGCAGTATAAAAACTTATTAACCCTAAATAATAATCTAAAGTTGTGCTTACCTTAATGAATTTGTTTTATGTTGGTGTAAAGCTAGATAGCTAAGCTCTAAGTTGTTGTTACTTCATTTATAGACAAGCAAACGGTTGACACTTAAAAGGGGCACTAATGGTGAGTACTCGTATTAATTAATTAATTGGTCCACTTCAGTACTACCCTAAATGAAGAATGATTTGTTTATCTCACAAATCAAATATATACGGAAACTTTTAAAATGAGTTAATATAGATGGTGCAAAAGATGTTGACACCTCGATCGCCGTTAAGCTATCTCCCTTAAGCATGACAATAGCTCCGTGTTAACTAATGCCACCATCTAGAAATATTATTGAAATCTTACAATATTTGTCATTTACTCGATTCGACATTATATTTCCTGTCAATAAACTATCTCAATTTATGTATAAACCTATGGAGCTTCGTTAGACGACCGTGAAACGATTGTTGATATCAGTGTTATCAGAACCGGACCGGCGGTCCGACCGGGTTCGAACCGGAACCGGTGCCTTTGACGGTCGGTTCGAGTAAATCCGGAAGATGTAAGCGATGAGAATATAGATTATTATTTATATTGTATTTCAAATTTACTGGAGAATCTTATGAAAAAAAAGAAAACATATGGCGAAGTATATGCTTTAGGGCCCGATTCGATATCCGATTTTCTGTAAACCGGCCGGTTTTAGGCGGACCGGACGGTCCTCCGGTTCACGGTTCCTAAATTTCCTTCCTCCCTCCAAGCTCCAATATGAACAGAATGTCCTTCCTTGCAAAAACATGATCTAAATCTCCTTCCTTGCTTTCTCCTTCTTTGCCTCGCACTGCTAAAGACTAAATTAGTCACCTCCTCCAACTAAGATCAGAGCTTTTCATTCTCCATCTCAAAATCTTTATAATTTCAATTTCAACTAAAATCACCAACAAGCTACTAATCGTCCTCGGGCGAGAGATTCTTGCAGTTGCAGAGATGGAGAATCTAGATTACAGCAGGTCCCGAAGCTCCATGACTCTGACGGGAAGAATGAAATCACCGGAACTTCGAGATTTCCCGAATCCAGCTCCGGAGATGGCTTCCGGACATCTCTTGTGCTCCGAAGTGGCATCACCTCGTCGGTGATTGAGATAGCTCTGTCACGTGACGAGCGTAGTAGAATTGAAGATGACTAGAGAGAGAGGTTAGTGTAAGTGTATGGTGTGTTATTATGCAGGCTAAGAGAAGCAAGAAGAGGAAAGGATTCGACTGGAGTCGAATAACTTGGAATACAACATAAAGAAGATAAGGAGCTGATGCTGGCACATATGTAAACACAGAGAATGGGATGCTGACACATATGTAAACACAGAGAATGAAGATGTTTACATAGAGTCTGGAGATGTTGACACAGAAGAATGATATGTTTACATAGAGAGTTGCAGAACACGTGAGTTTTAGTAGAGTCAGTGTCTAGTTGGTTAAGTTTAAATTATTATGGTTGAGTTAAGTGTTAGTTTTTATGTTGAGAGGTTATGCTGAAGTTTAGGGGAAGTTATGTGTAATGGATAGAGTTGGTTTTCTGGTTGTAGATGTAATGAACAACTGTTTTTTACGTTGAATGAAGTTTACTCTCTGTTCCTGATATTTTGAGATTCTCTCTTCTGGCTCTCTTCCAACGTTTACTCATTTCTCAATTGAAGTTCAGATTGTGATTACTTGTTGGCAAACAAGTATTACATTTACAGTTAGAAGAAGAAGAAGAAGAAGAAGAAGAACGGCTGTGTGAGGATTAGAATTAGGATGGCTGTGTTTGTTAGGGAAACAGGAGTGTTTAGCTTTTTAGGGCTCGTCTTTAGGGTTGGGCTTTGCTGGACAAAATATTGGGCTAAGATATGGGCTGGTTTTATAAATTTTAGTAAAAAAAATAAATAGATAGTAAAAGGTATATAACCGGTCGACCCGGTTTGAACCGGGTCGGACCGGTCGAACCGTGAACCGGCAGTCTTACCGGTTCGACGCCCGGTCCGGTTCTGATAACATTGGTTGATATATCTAAAAAGCATTATAATTATATATTATGATCTCTTTCTACGCTACGTCTTCAGATTTTTTGTTTTTTTTTTCTGATGCCTATTGGATAAATAATTCCTGCACACTAACTTATTTAGTCTATCTTGGAATGTAAATGAACAAGTTTTCTATAACTCTGGGTAACCTATAAACACGTATTGCTGCTTTGACTGGTATGATACACTATGAATGGATTAGCTAGATGGCCCAATACACACACGTGTATTGCTGCTTTAACCAAATTTATTTTATTTTCCGAACACGTCTCAACTGTGATAACAAGTATTGGGTTGTTACTGATCAAACCAAATCTTGATGATGGTGGTCTTATGTGTGAAGCAGTAAGAAAACAAGCTCATTGATGCACACAATATCCATCTTTCTATTGTAGGCAAATACCATTTTATAACTAAAAGATTAAACCATTATTGGTATTGGTATTGTATATTTTATAACAAGAAAATTATAACAATTATTAACAAAATTATAACATTACTGGTATTGTATATTACGTATTATATAGGGTTAATAGGTTTTTGGTACAATATATTTGTTAATTTTGGCTTTTGGGGTGACTTCATAGACAAAAATAGGTATCTATTTATATATAATATGTACGTATATACTTAAAGACTTAAAAAAAAGTTTTTTTGGTACAATATATTTGACGACAATGACTTTTTTAGTGCAACATTTTGTTTTAATTTTTTAGTGCAATACGTTTGCAATTTATATACTTTTGGTGTATCCGTTAGTTTTGCTGTTAAGTAGCATGTGTCTTTCATGTAACTTTCCCTTTAATCTGAACATTTTTTCAGCTTAATCCCCAAATTTAAATTTATATCACTACAAAAAAAAAAATTGTTGCGACTTTAGAATTAACTTGTCGCGATGCTAAATTGTGTTGCTATAAAGTTAGCGACGCAAATAGATATGTCATTTTTTATCATCATCATAATAAATTTCGCGACGTCAGAGCAGTGTCGTTAAACTCTTAAAAGACGTGACGTTTTGCTTGGGTCGCCAGTGCATGCAAGTGGCAACACAACTATTAGCGTCGTTACAATACTTTAATCTTGAAAATTGTGTTACATAAATCAAAACTTAACGACGCTTTCAAAAGCGTCGGAATAATACAAGAAGAAACGACGTTACTACGAAGCGTCGCAAAGTTTGAATAAATTTGATTATTATGACGATGTATGCGACGCTTGCTCAAGCGTCGTCAATAAAAAATCATCTAGAGCTTTTTTTTCGAGTAGTGTATATCTCTATTTTTTTTTAAATAATTTAGTTCTAATCAATTTCAATCGTACCTTAGGTCCAAATTGACATAGCCAGAGTTTGATCCAGTTATGGTCGGACCGACTAGGTCAATTTGTACAACCTAGGATCCAATTGGGTATATAAATTTGTAACAGTCAATTAACGGACACTAAATATATACAAATTGCAAACGTATTGTACCAAAAACCATTTTAATCTTATACTTATTAATAGATATATCTAGGCTCGGGTTTGTGTGTTTTGTTTGTAGATATATGATATTGGGAGGACATGGCTCACTAATGGGGTTGCATTGCAGGTTTGGACTTCTGCACATTTGGTCCTGAGTGTTGCTTTTGTGTACTTAATTGCAGGTATATTTTTTTTTAAATCAGAAGATTTACACAACAAGTTGAGATGGCCGAGTTGGTCTAAGGCGCCAGATTAAGGTTCTGGTCCGAAAGGGCGTGGGTTCAAATCCCACTCTCAACAATTATTTTTTCATTTTCATTGCTTTTACTACATTTGCTATGCCAAGTGGCTCCAAGAGGAACAATCAGTTTTACTGTTTTCTTTACTGTATCAACTTATTACCACAAACATAGAATAAACTTGGACTCTTTGCAATCATAGCACAAACAAAGCATAATGAAATACAAACATGAAATGAGTGCATCTGAATGAGGTTAGACATCAACTCTAGTATGGACATTTGAGCTCAAAGCTCCACCTGAATTCAACTACCCCACTGTGTGGAGATAAAGCTCCAGCACGACTTGGGTCATCACAATCCACAAACAAATACAAAGGCAACACCGGGCAAGAACCTTGCATGCTTAGCATGTGGATACAGCAAAACATCATTACTAGCATATCACACAATGCATAATCAAGTATCATTACTCCAACTATTTTTCCTTCAGGACATAAGTGAGCAACATCTGCAGCTCTCTATACTGCATGTTTCTACATGTTACTCTAATTTACTTGTTTGTGCTATTAACTTTATCTAATTCTGCTGCTAAGCTAAAATGAAGATACAAATAATGAGAGGGAATGTACAATCCACTACTGAACACTGGTCTTGATTACCTGCAGATGTGTGACCCAGACATATGAGCTTATTTATATTTAGGAAATTCTCCTGCAGCAAAACTCTAATTAGTAATGGAATAAATGTAATGAACATGACATGTGTCTCAATGGCAATAATTTAGTACCTTCTTCAGGAATTCCTTATCATCAGCATGCTTGTCCCTTCAGCCTTTTGTTTTCTCTCATTCCTGATTGTCACTCTTGCTCAACCTCGGATTCTTGATGATGATCTTCAAAGGAATAACCAAATTTCCTTGGCTCTCTTTGATGTATGATCACAAGTCTACTTGAGCCATTACCAATTCATGTCCTGTTTGAGCTTGTTCTTGGCCTCATCAATGTATCTCAACAAGAACTCAGACATCTCCGTGGAGCCTGCTGCAATCTCAGCAGCTTCAGAAAAGCTGGAGCACAGTGCATCAAAACGCATACATCGCTCGCTAGCATTCCGATCTTCATAACAACTTGTCACATAATAATATTGATGTTTGATGCCTTTAAGCCAACGAGTCAGAATATACCGAGGTGGAATCTTCTTTACATCCTTATCAATTAAGATTTTTGCCACGTGACGACAAACAATGCCTTTGGACTCAAATAGATGACATGAGCAGTGAATATCACATTCAGCCTCATTGTAGCGTACACTGTAAGCAACTCTTATCCTTGTGTTTCCATCTTTTCTCTTGAGAATGTCCGTGACTTTGAAAGTAGTCACTTCATCCTCTTCCGTCTCCACCATGAAATTGCAAAACAGCATCGCTCTTAACTCATCTTGGAAAAGCTTGAAAATACTATTTGTATAGGCATCTTGAAATTGCTTCTCAAAAGCACAACCTGTTATGAGTTTGTAAGTAGAATTCATAGAGTCATAATCAGCCTTGTTTTCCTTCTCCACTTTGCTTTTCATGGCAACATCATAATGCTGCAGAAATCGTCTCAGACTTGTCTTGGAATTGACATGTTCGTCAAAGAATGAACTCATTTTTTCCCCTCTCTGCAATATTGACAATCCTGCCCAAAAGGTTTGCTTGATGTACACCGGAACCCAACGACTGCGATCAAGAAATAAAGAACTTAGCCATTCATTCTCCACAAGATTGTAATCCACAATCATCTTGCACCAGCTTTCATCAAATTCATTTGTGCCAACAGATTCGTAGACAATGCTTTTCAGTGTCTTCTTAATTGCTTCATAATGGTTGAGTGCTCCTAAATTTTCGGGAAGTTTTCTCATGATGTGCCAAAGGCATAGCCGATGATGAGAATGAGGAAATAATTTTGCTATCGCTGCTTGGATAGTCCTGCATTCATCAGTAATTATCGCATTTGGAGCATTCCCACGCATGCACTTGAGCCATGCTCTAAACATCCAGATATAACTTTCGATGTCACTCCCTGATAGTAAACCACAGCCAAATAATAAAGATTGCCCATGGTGATTTGTTCCAACAAAAGTAACCAACGGCATTTCATACTTGTTGGTCAGGTACGTAGTATCAAATAACACAACATCTCCAAATGATTCATAAGCTGCCTTAGACCTAGCATCAACCCACAATGCATTTCGCAAGCGCCCTAAATCATCCATATCAATAGCATAAAAGAAATTTGAATTTCTCTTCTGCATATGAAGGAAGTATTCACAAAGAGTTGGTGCATCCCCTGGCCCCAGCTTTAGTTGTGACACTCTGACTGTGATATTTGTACCATCTTTCTCACCAAATGAATTTCTCCGACACTCTCCATCACCAAATGAAAAGCTCATAACCCTTGCTTGATCATTCCCCTGAGCCCTTCTTTTGGAAGATACGGGTTTATGGGACATATGAAGTCGAGACTCCGGATTTATAGCATGATTGTGTTCTACACAAACACGAGATAGGGTGCAGGTTCCATCACTACTAACAACCACATTAATCTTGGCCTTGCAGTCAGTCTTGATGGATGGCCTGGGATTAAAAGAACTTTTTGTAGCAGAGACATGTTTACCTCCTCTTGCACATGCTAGCGTATAGTACTTTACTTGAGTGTCACCTTCAGTGCTAGCTTTTCTAATTTTTTTTTGGCCAGTAGCATTTCTAATTGCAAACCCTTGTTTGTAAGCATATCTCTCGTAGAACTGACGGACCGCATCTTCCGACTGGAACACCATTCCAGGCCTTGGTATCTCATCCCCGGGATTTGGTGAAGACCCTCCTCCGGAAACATGGTTTTCAAGATTCATTGTGGTGAATGTAATATCCTCTGCACCTGAAGGCATGCTTGTTTCTTCTACAACTACAGTATGATTAACCTCCATTTAGCTGCAAAGAAATAGAGCTTAACTTAGCATACTTCAAACAATATTCACGATTTTCACAAGACTTACCACAGTTAAACTGCGTCCATAAGGCAAAAGAAACCACAGTATCGGCCTCACCAGAGTGATCAGTATTGCAGCGATCTTTCCTCTCAGGTCAACTTCTCAGAGAAATATCTCTTTTCGGTTCGCTTCACCAGAGAAAGCGTCGAAGCTCATAAACAGCACCAAAATGCACGAGATCTACACCACCAGAGAGCAATAAACGGAGGTAAACACTTAGATTATAGAAAGAACACAGATTATGACAGCATAAAAGGAGCGAAATTGAAAGTGGAATTTTTTTGCAGGAACCCTAAGCATTTTCTTGTCCTCTCAATATCCTCATGGGAATTCCAATGCCGATCGAGTGGACTGTCAGGCTCCACCACTCCCAGCCGATGCATGTGTTTCTACGACCGAGAAAAAGAGAGAGAGGTACGAACCGTAATGGTGGCTACAGTGAAATCCGAGAGACGCTCTTTCGGCGGATAAAATAGATTTACAGCATCAACGAGAGTAGGTCGCAGCGCGAGAAGGAGATGGGAAACCAAGGAGCACTCTATAAGTAAAGTTTTCAACTTTTGTTCTTCAATCTTTGGTTCGAAAGGTCAAAAGCCACTAACTGAGCCCTAAAATACCCAGATATAGGCACCAACCGATAAGCGAGTTAACCATTGTAACATAACATACTAACATGGCCTTAGTGATTCAACAATTCATCTCATTATTAAAGGTTAATGATTCTGTTCTCGTTAGTGCCTATGATAAAGAAAATATATTAATGTTTAGCACTTCGTTTTAGATTTCATTTTTTATGTTTTTTCGATATTTTTGCGCGTCTTTTTCTCTCTTTTACGTCATTTTTATCATCTCATTCACCCACTCATAATCCATCACTTTCTATTTTTCACTAAATCGCCTAATTTCCTTCTCAAACTTGAACATCCAAAGATATGGTTTCCGACATAGTGGTGTGGAGCAATTTCCAACGACGACAAAACGGGATATATCGGCACTTACGTGTCCAGCTTCTCAGGTGACATTCCGACAAGGATACGGGAAGGGTGTTGGTCGACGCGGGGTAAATTTAGAAAATTTTGAAATATGTAGGACAAAATTCAAATTATTTATTATTCGGTAATTACCACACAGTTGTCATCAATTGACATGTATGTATATATGAACATTGAATTGCGATCCGTAGATCGAATGGAAAAGACCAAATTTTAACTGAGGCACATGTTGATCACGATCTCCTTAAGGCAATTTCGTCACACCTCACCCTCAGGTTATACAACGAACGAAGTTTAATAAGGGACGATCACCTCACATGATACAACAGTGTCGTTGACACGAATCGTGCACACAATTCGTTCAACCGAACTGAACCAATACCTGAACTAAAACAAGAATATTAGACCAAAAATGATCGAATAAAAACGCTACGAAATTTGAATAGAACTGTGATGAATCCGTGTATGTATATCCTGAAGTTTCTAACGACCGAAACGACACGAGCTGTAATATCCACTTTGGCTACTGCAATCAAGAGTTCGTCGATGAATGGCCCAGGCGTCCACTCTCAAGTAGTTGACCAAAAACTTTGCCACCATGACTGAACTGGACTAGAAGATGTAGACAACTTTAGATAATGCTTGGGCTTGGCTACCTACTCCTTTTGATGGTTGTCTACACATGGTAGTGGGTCCTTCTTAAAATATAGGGTTATCAAGTCTTTTAGTCCATGATGTTTAACCACTTTTAGGTTAGGATTAAAGATCCTTTTGGTACCACATGTTTGCAAAAATTACTGTTAAGATCAACATTAACTTACCTTCATGGGCTAAGAACAACTTACCATCATTGGGCCAAGACTTGAAGATTTGGGCTAAGAATGAGTTGGGCCAAGTTGAAGAAACATCTAGAGAATTTAGCTAGGTTAAGGTGTCTAGATAATTCTACCATCTAAGTAGTTTCTAGAGAATTTCTAGGATGTTCTTAGTCTAGAGATTTCCCATAGTCTAGAGAAATCTTTAGGAGCCTATAAATAGGAGTGGAGTCATTTGTAGTGAAGAAAGAAAACCACCACAACTAGATCCACCACCACAAGTTGTAAGAGTCTCATATCATATTTAGAGTAAGAGAGTTATATATATAAGAGTTCTTCATTAGCTACTAGATACGGTCTTGGGCAAGTGCAAATAGGCACTTCGTTATTTTTACATGGTATCAGAGCCATATTAGCGATAACGCGGAGAGATTCAAGATCGGAATTGAAGAACTCGGGAACTCTAAATATGGATGTTGCCGTTCGCGTGATTGGACAAGGAATGGAGCTGCTGAACTCGTCTAATTACCGGATTTGGAAGTCCTGCATGGAGTCGTTTCTCGTGAGCGAAGACTTGTGGGATATCGTTGGAGGCAGTGATACAACCGCCCCGGAGGAGACCGCCAAAAACGGTGAAGAGGTCAAACGCTGGAAGCGGAGGAATGCCAAGGCGGAGTTTGCCTTGAAGAGGTCGATATCGTCAGAGGTGTTTGAGAATATTTCACGATGCACCTCTGCCAGTTTGATCTGGAAGACGCTAGACCAGCTATACAATAAGAAGAACGAGGCGCGGTTACAAATGTTGGAGACGGATCTGGCGAATGCGAAGCAGGGTGAGTTGTCGATTTCACAGTTCTTTTCAAAGGTTAAGAACTTGTGTTCAGAAATTAATTTACTCAACCCGGAGGAGCCAATTTCGGAGGCGCGGATAAAACGGTCTATTATTCGGGGATTACGTTCCGAGTATATACCGTTCGTTACGTCGATTCAAGGGTGGGTCCAACAACCATCCTTGGAGGAGTTTGAGAACCTTCTAGCTTCACAGGAGTTGCTGGCTAAGCAAATGGCTGGGATAAAGCTGGAGGAAGATCAGTGCGCACTCGTGGCTCGAGTAAAGAAGAATGACGCCAGGAAAGAAGTTGGTGGGAATGTGGAGTCGTCTCGCATGAAAGTTTTCAAGTGTTATCGATGTGGGAAGCCTGGACATCTGAAGAGAAATTGTCGGACCAGACTGAAGGAGAGTAACATGGTGGAATCTAAGATTTCAACCGAAGATGAAGAATGGGAAAAATGTTTTCTTGCCAAGACCACTCCCACATGTGCATTTTCAGCTCGAGACTCGGGAAAAGAGTGGATTGTAGATTCAGGTTGCGGTCATCATCTCACTGGAGACGAAGATCAGTTCTCCACTTTTCGTCCTCACGGAGGCGAAGAGGTTATACTCACAGCGGATGATACCATTCACCATGTTGAGAAGGAAGGCACTGTTGTGATCAACAGTGGTGGCGGAACATCGATCAAGCTCAATAATGTTTATCATGTTCCAGGGATGAAGAGAAATCTCCTTTCAGTGGCGAATGCAGTTGATTCAGGTATGTACGTTTTATTTGGTCCGAACGATGTGAAGTTTCTCAGGAATGTTAAGATGATCAAGGCGGACGTAGTTCACATCGGAGAGCGAGTAGATGACATGTTCGTGATACCGGCTTCAAGTAAGGAAACTTCTTCAAAGATGGTTAATGGAAAAAGGGGGAGTTCAAATCCTCGCAGAGATTTTCATGGAGGAGCCGATGATAAACAAGTGGTGAAGAAAGGATTTGGAAGATCGGTTATTAAGCCAGATATCAATCGTCATAAAAATTGTATTTGCGGGTATTCTTGCTTCATTGCAAGTCCGGTAATTGATAATAAATCTTCGCCTCAAGATGAAGGTAAAGAAGAGTCGGACTTGGAGATATCTACGGGAGTCAAAGTGATGTCGCCGTCACCGGGAGTGAAACGTCGACAAGGTATTTCATCGTTGACTAATAATTTGGTCTTTAATGAAGGAGGAATATACAAGGCATCAAGTGAAGTGAGAAAAATAGTTTCAAAGTCACAAGTTGATCGAGACAGAAAAGTACGACTGAAGAATCGAGAGCGGCACAAACCGGAGTGCAACATTGTTAAGAAGAAACATGAAGGAAAGTCAATGTTGAGGGGGAGTGTTAAGATCAACATTAACTTACCTTCATGGGCTAAGAACAACTTACCATCATTGGGCCAAGACTTGAAGATTTGGGCTAAGAATGAGTTGGGCCAAGTTGAAGAAACATCTAGAGAATTTAGCTAGGTTAAGGTATCTAGATAATTCTACCATCTAAGTAGTTTCTAGAGAATTTCTAGGATGTTCTTAGTCTAGAGATTTCCCATAGTCTAGAGAAATCTTTAGGAGCCTATAAATAGGAGTGGAGTCATTTGTAGTGAAGAAAGAAAACCACCACAACTAGATCCACCACCACAAGTTGTAAGAGTCTCATATCATATTTAGAGTAAGAGAGTTATATATATAAGAGTTCTTCATTAGCTACTAGATACGGTCTTGGGCAAGTGCAAATGGGCACTTCGTTATTTTTACAATTACACTGTTCATACCACTAGTATTTTTTCGTACCGAATTGGTACCATATGTTTCCAAACCTTACTGTTTTGGTACCTCCGTTAGGGTTCCGTAAAAAACAGCCGTTAAATGGCATGTGCCATGCACGTGACCAGCCCAAAACTTTCAATTTTGTTACAATTTAGTCCATCTAATACATCCCTAACTTTTATTTTGTTCAATTTAGTCCTAAAACTTCAAAATCAAACCATTTCCCCAAATTGACCTAGCCGGACCTAGCCATGGGCTAGGTCCGACCCTGGGTCATGGTCGCCGGACCCAGGCGACCCCGACCCAGGGTCGGACCTAGCCCTAGGCTAGGTCCGGCTAGGTCAATTGGGACCTAAACAGTAAGGTTTGGAAACATATGGTACCAATTCGATACGAAAAAATACTAGTGGTATGAACAGTGTAATTTTTGCAAACATGTGGTACCAAAAGGACCTTTAACCCTTTAGGTTATTGATGTTTTTTTTTTTTTTTTTGCCTAGTTTTGGTACCATATGTTTGCAGATTTTTCTAGTTTTGGTCCGACCGTTATATTCCGTCCATTTTTTCTGTTAAGTAAAATGTGCAAGTCACGTGATCCACCCTAAACTTTCAATTTTGTTCAAATTTGGTTGCAGAGGTAAGATTCTTTTGTTTGCAGAGGATTCACTTCCCGCTGCTTGCAAATTCCTACTCGATGAAATAACTGCTTCTTCAGTGACAATTATCCTGATCGAACTATCAAAACCATTGCCCGAAGAAATCAAGGGCTATAAGCTGTGGTACAACAGAAGGCGAGAGGAGAGACAAGGAGAAGAACCAATTTGCACCTTCCTAGAGATTAGAGAAGAATTAAGATAACCCATTTGCTGCCATGCACTCAGTACACATTTAGGATAATGTCCTACACTGAATCGGGCGATTTGGGGCACTCTGAAGCCAAATGCTTCACAAAGAGCATTGAGATCATCCCTAAGAACCGAAAACCATCATTTCCTACTACAGCCATCAAGCCAGAGCCCGAGAAATCTCCATTTTACCATATGGGTTCAAAGTTCAAGACCTTGCAAATGTACTAAACCTTGCAAGACAAGTAATCTTCCCCGAACCTGAAAACGAGACAAGGGATGAGTTGCCAGACCTGAACGAAGAATTTGAAGACACAACTTCCCATGATGAAGAGAAGAACAACTTAACCGGGTCCCACGAGAGCAGGGAATCACTTACCTAGACAGGCGGTGACGTATCAGTTGTTGATTCATCCAAGAAGTGCAGTGCTGATGAAGCAGAGACCCACGACTGCAATAGCACTCTGATAAACGGGTCGCTTGACTCGGATTCATCAGATGGTTTGGACTAAAACTTTGAGTACTGCGTGAAGATTATCAGGTGGCTCGAGTGCGAGAGCCACATTAACCGGGAATTTAGATTGAGGTTACAAACAGGGTTTAGTCTCGGATCAACCGAACAGGAACAAATAGTGGTCAACACTTTTATTCAGGCCATGATTGACGATTTGGTCAACTTAGCAGGACAGTTGGTCGATTCGTTCTCAAATATGGTGTCTTGTAAAAGGCCGAGGATCGAAACCTCTTCCTCTGATAAGCTCTGGCACGAGTAAGTAAGACGGGTTTCGATTAGGGATTGATAATTTCAGTGTGTTAGTAACTTGCTTGAAAATTCAAAATGCAGGTAGTCAAGTTTAAAATATTATTAAAGTTCAGATAGCAATTTATAATATGTCAAAGTTCATGTAATAATTTGTTATTAATCCTTTAAATATACTAGGATACAACACATGCGCTACACACGCTGATATTATATGTAGTTTGATTATAAATACGAATTATAAGTCTGAAAATAAGACTGTTGAATTTTAGAAAACATTAAGAGCATCCACAATAATTTTACTTAAATTATATTTTTTTTAAGTTGTCACGTACACATTTATGTTCACTTTAAGTAATACGTAAAGTTAAGACGCACATAAATAATATTTGCTCTAGAATAGTTTTACTTAACTATATTCCTTAAATATATTTTATTATTAACTTTTCCAACAACCACCAATAAAATATTAGTATTAATTTTAAAATGAGCTAATTTATAACTAAAAATTGGTTATGCATCAATTAAGGAAAGCAATGTAAAACCATTGTAGGGTATTTTTTTTATAATTTACATAAAAAAAATATGTTAAACATACATTTAAGTATGTAATACCATTGTGAATGCTCACTAACTTGGCATAATAAATGTTAAAAAAAATTAAAAAAAAAGGAGGTGTGATGCAACTCTATTTAATCAAGGATTAAGAACACAATAGGGGCCTGAATGTTTGCCCATGTTGCCAATTGGGGTATGAATTGAAAAGTGATATTATTACGGGCCTGAATTTTGAGTTTTGTGTTTTTTCGGGTTTCCGTCCAAATTTTCTGTTAAATGTAACGGAACCACGTGAAAAGACAGAATTACCCTTTTGCAATTATTATATAATTTATCAGTTTAATTAATGAAATGTGAAATGTCTAAAATACCTCTGCACACTAATTATGCCCTTAAGGCCACCACGGCTCCGGCCACCGCCACCGACCACCACCCAGCTCCGGCGACCACCACCCCAGCTCCGGCGACCCAAACCCCCCCTCCAGCGACCCAAAAAAGCTCTGATCGGAGCTATTTTGGGTCGCCGGAGGGGGGCTAGGGTCGCCAGAGCTGGGGTGGTGGTCGCCGGAGCCGGATGGTGGTTGCCGGAGCTGTGGTGGTTTAAAGGGCATTTTCGTTTTTTAGGTCAAACATGTGAGGGACACATTTTGGTCAAAGGGCATTTTCAGATTTTCAATTTATTTTCGGTCACATGCCAAGCATGTGACCACTTTCCGTCACTTTTAACAGAAAAAATAGACGGAAACCTCTCATATAAACATAACTCAAAATTCAGGCCCTTAATAATATAATTTTTCAATTCAGACCCCAATTGACAACATGGGCAAACATTTAGGCCCCTATTGTGTTCCTAACCCTTTAATCAATACAAAAGTACAACGACCAACATTCACAATATACTGCTTGAAAGGTCAAGTTCAACTTCATTTGCTACATAGTGCTTCATCATTGTTCGAACTACTACACTATACAGATTTTTAAAGTTAATATAAAAAAGGTATAATTCATTGTTCTTTCACTTCAATGGAAGTGGATACAACATTTATATATCACTTACTGATAGAGGACCATATGCGTTTAGAATTACTGGCCATAATTACCACATAACTGGATCATTGCTGCCTATTGAAGGAAACCGGCATGCGTTTGCTCAAATGTATATACATGATACAGAGCATGAAGTGGAAAACTAAATGAGTATCTTCTCAAACTAAGATGGGTTTTCCTATATAGATTCAAACATTTTGTGAATTTTAATACAGATATTAGATGCACATAATCCATTAGTTCAATTTTTCATGCAAGCACGTCAAATTTTGCACACAAGATTTGTTCTTTTATTTATGAATGATCAACCAGACAACAAATTTGGTAAATGAGAATAGAAATTAATCGAATAAAGTTCTTACAAAATGAATGACTCATTTGCAATAATGCTAAGATACTTGTAACTTGATATAATAGCTTCATAAGAAGCCAATGATGTTATTATATTCAGTTGCAATTATCTTTAGAATATCGCAAATGGCCGGTTCATTAACGATAACATTTTCTCCTAAATTCGGATTCCCTTTTACCAAATCTGACATCCAATAGTTGATCATTCCTAAATAAAATAGCAATTTATGTGTGAAACGTTTATGTGCTTACCTGAAAACTGAACACTTTGATTATGTTCATCAAATATATGTATTAAAAATCATATAATATTAAAATTTACATCTAAACACCCATGTTGATGCTTATTCAGTTGACCATTTCATGCTCTTTATCATGTACATACATATGAGCAAACACAAACACATGATGTTTTGCTTCATTATGTAGGAGTAATCCAAATATTGTAATTATGACCAGTAATTCTAAATGTATATGGTTGTCAATCAGTAAGTGAAATATACTATTAACCTATTTAAAGTGAAAGCAAACAATGAAATATACGTAAATACAGTGAAGCTTGAAGGTAATTTAAAATACATGATAATAATCTCATTATTACAGTACTCTATTAACTATTTGTCATTTCGAGTATTATTTACAATTAACACCTGTTAAATTCCTTAACATAAACTAAATAGACTATAGTAAAACAGCGAAATACCACACGTTTATTCACTAACATGTGCTGAATGCAATCAATCAGATACTTAAAACTAATGAAACATGGAAAACTATCATTCCTAGTAGTGATGAATATTTCCAATTTGACGACAAAATTACGAAAACGTGCAATTACACAAATACCGATCCAATCGCGAGTTTATACTTTATAGCACAAAGTTACATGAACATCTTCAATAAATCGTCAATACGAAGCGTCGAATTGTTTCATACAAAAAAAAAAAACTTTTTTTTATTTCAATGTCCTGCCTCTGTTTGTCTTGTTCTTTTGCATGTACCACACTACATTTATATAGTCAGAATAGCCCCGAGAATTTACCCTATTTTAGGAAAAAAAAATCTTACCATATAATAAATGTTTAATATTTCGAAAATTCATTACAAATATTATGAAAATCTATCATTAATATTTAAAAATATTTTCCTAATATATTTTGATATATTTTACAAATAAATATATACATACTAGAATCCTTCTTAGAAATTTCGTAATCTTCTATATTTAAATACTTCATTAATTGAATAATTGTAATGTAATATCTTTATTAAAGAGAAATGCTAGTTTGACCGGCTCAAATAACCTGTAGGATAGCCTTGGGCTTTCTCCTTACATTTTTGCTTTCAACTAAATACTGACCATGCGCTACGCGCATGGCGACTCGCTAAACTGAGTATATAATTGACAGTTCCAAATCTCTTTATTTTTTTGGCAAAAAAAAAATCTCTTTATTTAAGAAAAATTACAGACTTTGGCATCAAGTAACCAAACTTCCACTTGTTAAACCTTGAATTATATTCGCAAAACTATATTTGCCTCGAAACTATTATGTTCTTGTTATCCCTTTATGCGTTCCATCAAACTCCATACAAGAAATCACCAATTAATAGCAACACATTCATTAATAATATTATCCGAATAAATTGAGCAGATAGACCTTAAAAATGGTCAATGCTACATAGAACTTCAAGCCAAGTCCACACAGTCAAGCACAAAACAATATTTGACTACATAATTAAGTGAATTATTAGTGTTCCAAATTAAACCAAAACACGTTCTCGAATTTGAGTATGAATATATACAACTAATAATTGAATCAATTGCTTCTAAAACACAACTGATTCTACATCAATTCAAACCTTCATAGACAAATGAAAGAATAAGCCTCTAATCATACTCTTAAGTCCTAAATTAAAATAGAATCAACGGCCTCTAAAACCTCCAATTATATAACAATGAAACATTTCATAGATAAAATAAAAAAATAAACATCTAATCCTACTCCTTGTTAGCGTCAGTCAATTACGACACCACCATCTTCTTTATCGATACAAAATATACATATAATATAGTGTATTCATTCATTCATTTAGAAGGAAACCAAATATGTAAATGGGAATGCCAATCATCAAACCCTAAATACTCCTATCTTAAAATAAAATCAGTTGCCTCTAAAACTTAACCAACTCTTTCTATCCAATGTTCTAGAATAGAAATGAAACTGAATCACATAACACATAAACCGATTTTATGTGCTCCAATAGATGGTCTCTGATCAACTGTACTAAAGCGGATTTGCCTCTCATATTCTTTCAGCATCTCATCATCTTCTTAGCAGAGGACCCGAGCAGTGCAGCAAATGCTTCTTTACTTACTACCTACACAAATTTGTTTATTCTTAGCACCAAATTAATTCTTAACTTTTTGTTTATATATACATCAACATAATATATATGTAATATTACCTGCGGGGAGGATGACACCTTTTGTTGGTCCTTGAATGAAGAAGAAGAATTAGGCACAATCAGATAGAGGATGCCTTCGACTAAGAAACCACATGATGAAGTCATTTCTTTGAATAGGTAAGGGGCAGCTGCTTGGTGTGTCTTAGAAATTATCGGACAGAGTACATATGTAGTAATTTTATCCAAATCTTCTGCTGGTAGAAGATTTTTTCAGGGTTGTATATATACTTAGTTCGAATTTATGCAATGAAGAAGGATCAAATTAGGGTTAAGAATCTATGAAAGGTATGAACTATCACCCATGTAACGGGAGAGGTCTGAAATTTAAAAAGTTAATAACGGAGGTCTGAAATTTCAATTTTGTTGATTTGAGGTTTTCCGTCCATTTTTAGGGTTAAATTTAACAGAATTGTGTGAAATGATATTTTTGCCCCTTTAATATTTTATTTTATTTAAGATCTTATTTAAGGATATGTGAAATTACAATTTTACCCCTAAAGTCAAATTAAAACCACCCGACTCCGGCGACCACAACCCGACTCCGACGACCACCACCTCAGCTCCGGCGACCCGACTCCGGCCACCACCTCAGCAAAAAAACTCCGATCGGAGCCCAACCGGGGCCGGTGGCTCCGATTTGGGCCCAATCGGAGCCTTGGTGGTGATCGCCGGAGTATAGTGGTGGTCGCCGGAGTACGGTTGGTGGTCGCCGGAGCTGGGTTGGTGGAGCCGTGGTGGCTTCAAGGGCATTTTAGTCTTTTCACTTCAAGCATGTGAGGGGCACACTTGATAGAAGGGCATTTTTAGAAATTTATTTTATTTCCGGTCACATGCCAAGCATGTGACCAACTTCCGTTAGTTTTAACGGAAAAAACTAACGGAGACTGCTGTTATCAACAAGATTGAAATTTCAGACCTCCGTTATTAAAATTTTAAATTTCAGACCTCTCCCGTTAACAGGGTGATAATTCAGACCTTTCATAGGTTTAAAAGAGAAACTTGTTCATTAAGAACCTATAGCCGCCACGAAACTTGTTCTTTGACTCTGGATTACATATTCATCCACATTTTGCTGAAAATATTGTTCCATCTCATTTATCAACTGCAAATTCAACAAAAATAAGGTAAAATTGAAGACAAAGCAAACTAAAAGACAGATTCAACAAACCTGTGTATGCTTCATCATTTGTGAGTATTTCTTGCAGCCTTCGGTGGAATTAGATCAATAACAAAATTTGCTTTGGCTAAATCCGAAGGCATCGACTCGGATACACCTTGAGCTGCTATAGCTGCCACCTTCACTTTGGTGACTTTATTAGTGCCACTATCTTGATCTACACTTCTGCCTGGGATATGCAGAAGGAAAGAATCATTTTTCATATCTTTTATCTCAGGTGGTATACAGACAAAGCCATCTTTCGAAGGTTCCTCCTCACTGTGCACCACTCAACCTATAAAAAAGCTTAATATCTAAGTCCTTGCCATCCCTTTTGAAAATGGGAAGTTCATCATCTGACTGAAATTTTTTTCACATCATTTTCTTGATTCTCGAAGTTCTCATCAGAGCTGGTCTCTTCCTTTCCTTGACCTCTCGAATTAATTAGTTACTTCACATTATCAATTTCCTCCATCATTTCCTCAGTGACATTAACATTCATGATTTTAACTTTCAATCCGGGAATCTTCTCCTTTACGAAATTGGTCACGATTTTCATCCCTTCCTCAGTTGCTCTTCAAAATTCAAGCCTCTCTCCTATCATTTGTCTCCGTCTTCACATCAGCCTCTTACAAATCTACCATATATGCACTTTCAACTTTTGAGGAGGATTGGCTTTGAATTTTGATGTGGAGCTTGGAGAGACAACTAACTTCCTCTTTTGTCAATGCAGATACACTACCTGCTTAGAGTAGGATTCATCAGCATCTTTGACCACAAAAAATTCTAAACTTGCATAATGAAAAATCAAATCCTCCTCAAGCGCCATTGTTTCAGATTTTTAGGGTATTCAAATCAGCTACTCCAAATCAAAATTGCATAATTGACATAACCAAACCAAACTGAATTGAGTTTTCACCACAGAGTAAAATTCCAAAATTTGTTAGTGGTAAATTTCTGTGCTCCGTGTTAATGGGATCAAATATTATTATCAAAATTTGAAATTAAATATGTAAAATTAAAGTCTGGATTACAGTAAAAAAAAATTGACTCAAGGAGTCAATCAAGGTTGTTGAAATCCATATCGATTCAAACAACGAATTTGTAAAACAAAGTTAATATAAAATTACGAAATATGTATAAATAACAGACGAAGAACGACTTACTTTTTCAAAACAAATGAAGAACAACTTCAGCTTTCGTCTCGACGAATCTGCGAATTAAAATTGCACCAAATTTAGAAATTCATTAACGGATGTAAATTAATCAAAATCAGTCTTTTCAATTACCGTATGTGAACGGTTTTCCTTGTGAAGAACATCTTTGGATTTGGACCTGAAATACCCAAATTTCACCATCTTGTAACGCTGATTCCGTCCGTTTCGTGGGATTTCAATTGAATTAATCGCCTTCAATTGAATTGATGAGGACTGAAACAGAGCGACTTCTGCCGAATGAATGAGCTTGGAAACGCACTCGTCAATTTGGAATCTGAATGGACCCTCGTGGAATGCTTATGTTGCGCAAAGGAAGGGAAAATATACTACCCGGCCGACTAAACAGAACCAGACTCGGCCCAAAATACACATTAAGCCCAGCTAACATATAAGGCCGTAATTCGCATGTGGCCCAACAAATACATAGAGTGAAAACTAGGGATGTCAATGGGGCGGGTCGGGGCGGGTATCGCCAGACCCGGACCCGCCCCGCGGGTCAATATGGTCGACCCGGACCTGTCCCATGCACTTTCGGGTCGGGTCGGGTCGACCCGCGGGTCGACCCGTGTGAGGTATAATTTATCATTTTAAATCTTAAATTCTAAATTCTATGTTACCGTATCCAAATTCAACTCCAAATTTAAATCATAAATTATTAAATTAACTCAAAATCCAAATATAAATCACCCCATTCATTAGAATAATTGTTATTTTGACTATGAGTTATATTACCCGTATATTTTTATATAATATACATATATTAAATATATATGTAAAATGAAAGCTCGGGTCGGGTCGGGTAGGCGGGTCGCCGTGAACCCAAACCCGAACCCGCCCCGCGGGTCGCGGGTCGGCGGGTCATCGGATCAAAATCGGGTCGGGTACCCGCGGGTCGGCGGGTACCCGTGACCCGTTGCCATCCCTAGTGAAAACAGTTTCACGTCTCCATTAAGCGGCGCGTTATAGCCACGTGCACGTCAATACTAGTGCAGACGTGTCGCGCCCATATTTCATCTGTTAGTCCCTAAAATTGCTGACGTGACAACTCCAGAAGCTCTCCATTAACTTCTTTCTTGCCGTTTATTATATATACTAGTCACGTTAAAAAGTGAATATTTGTATTTGTTAAACTCTAATTCCTAAATTGTATTTCGTAAAGATGAAGCGTAAATTTTAAAGCTGATTTCTTTAGGATGTAATTTATTTTAGATTTTGAATATTTATATTTGTATATTGATTGTGTATTTTTAGAGTAATTTTGTTTGAAATAATTTTATCTGTTTATTTATATTTTTGAGTTTTTAAGAGAGGATATTTAATTAAATTATTTCGTTATGCGTGTTGGGAAGTTTTATTTTATTATTGATTTATTTTGTTGTCATATTTGTTATCAGGTAAATTAATCGGAGTTGTTTAATATAATGTGGTTGCATGAATATTATAATGTAAATGATATAGTATATATTATTTAAAATTATTATTATTTATTGTTTGATATATAAAACCAATACAATTAACTAAGGCAAATCATATTTAAGTTTATATATTTCTATATGTACAGAGAATGACAGTGAATGAGTGCGTATTATTTTTTCTAGATATGCATGGGTACGTCCGTATATATGTAATTGTTCTTCACGATCTTCTGGCGAGACCATTAATTTGAATAGCTCCCTGCAACTCAGCACTATTTGGTAGTCATCTTCTACTCCCCAAAATTGGTCAAAAAATTTGTTTGTTGCATATTTGTTTGTAGTATACATTGCGATGATGTAGTTGTAGATAGCCTGATAGGTACCATGTGTTTCCACAACTTTCTGTAAATACATTTGGTCTTCATATGTATTTTTTTGTATGAAGAAAAGATATGTCCCTATCATTAGATGGACATGTATGTTACCAGCTTGTTCAATTTTTTTTAAAAAAAATAACAAACCAGTATGAGTTAAACTTGGAATTTGGGGATACAGGGTGGGAAGATATAATTGTTTCAAAAAAAATTGATTTTTTTGAAATGCGATTGAATGAAGAAATCTGCAACTGAACACAATAATATTATTAGTGTATTTGATTAATATAATAATTGTACAAAAACTTACTGGAATGAATAAATAGTATCATTGTATGAAGATAACTGTACCTATTAGCGAGTGCCAGGAAGCCGATTGCGTTTTGTTGAGCTAACAGGGAAAATATTAACTGTAGAAGTTCATTTGGAAGGTGTAGAAATTTTGTTCGGTTCATTGTGTATAATATTTTTGAGTAGTTGATAACTTTGAATTGTGATGGTATTGATTTTCTTATGAAAGAAAGCTCTTTATATAGGATAATGAAATTGATTTTTGAAATGAATTAATAGTATTAATTAGGGTGGTATTAATTTTTTGTATTTATTATAATATTATGTTTTTCTAAAAATGTATTAAATTAAGATGATAGATTTGAAGGGAGTGTATTTATTTAAAATTAGTAATTGTAGTTTTTGTTATAATGGTAAGTTTTGATTATGGTAAGAAAATATTAATTAAGTTAGAATTTTGCATGTAACATTAGTTTATATAAACGGTTATAGAAAGTCTAAAGTAAAGTTTAGTTTTTGTTATTTGGCCATCAAAGTTAATTTTTTTTGTTAAATGTTATTAATATATAACATTCATTATTTTTTTTGTTTTTTAATAAACCGTAGTTAGAGCATCCACAATGGTATTACGTAAACGTGGGTCCTACATGTTTATTTAAGTAAAGCAACATAAACTATCTATAGTGGTTTTACATAGCATTCCTTAAAGATGGGACCCACACGTAAATTTATGTTTTTACATAAAACATTCCTTAAATTTAAGTAATGCACTATGTATTACGTAACCAATTTTTTATTATAAATTAATCCATTTTATAATTAATGGTAATATTTTATTGGTGGTTGTTGGAAAATTTAATAATAAAATATATTTAAGGAATATGTTTAAGTAATACGATTGCAGATAAAATATTTTTTACGTGTGTCTTAACTTTACGTATTACTTAAAGTGTACATAAATGTCTACGTGGCAACTTTAAAGAATACAATTTATGTAAAACCACTGTGGATGCTCTTAGTGTGCATAATTTTGAGTTTGTTGATGTATTTACATAATAATTGTTTTATATCAGATAGTTGAGTTAGTGATATAATATAATTTATTATAATTGCATTATAATTGTAATTTATATGATAAAGTATATATTATTTGATATTTTTATTTATTGTTTTAAATATAAAACTGATACAATAATATAAAAACTAAGGCAAATTATATTTAAGTGTATACATTTTTGTTTTAATAGAACATTGAACGCAGCAATGGAAGTATTGTAAATCATTGTTTATTATTATATCAGGTAAATATATATGGATATATGAAGATATAAACAGTTCTGCACGATCTTCTGGCGAGACCATCAGTTTGAATATGTCTCTGCAAGACAACACCATTTTGTAGCCGTCATCGATTTGCTAGAATTTGAGAAATTCGTTCTCTCCTGTATGGATGTCTATCGTAGATAATGCAATGCAATAGTTGTAGATAGCTTGGTAGGTACTATTTGTGTCTACAGCTTTCTGTAAAAAATGTAGTCCTTCATAGGTATTTTTTTGTATGAAGAAAATGTATGTGCCAATCATTAGATTGGCATATACGTTTCCAATTTCCGCAATTTGTTTTAAAAAGTTAAAACCAATTTGTGTCAAATTTGGAAGATGTTGATACAGACTGGGAATATATAGGTTTTGTAAATAATTTGATTCTTCCTCGAATGCGATTTCCTGAAGAAAACTGCAACTGAAGATAAAAAAAATTATTAGTAGAATTGATAAATATAATAATTATAGTGAGAATTAGTTGAATTTTATCAATGTAATAACTGTGTTAATAGAATTTTACCTATTACTTAGAGTCAAGAAGGCCATACCATCTTCTTGAGATAAAATGAAAAAAATAAACTGGAGAATATCCATCGGAAGGTCTATTAGTGTTTTGTTGTTCATTATCTATAATTTGTTTGAGTAAACGATATTCGTAATGTTGAGAGAAGAATATATTTCTTATGAAGAATACTTATTTTTATAGGCTAATTGTATTTAATGTTTAAATTAATTCATTCTATTTATTAGGTTTCTATTTAATATTTGTGTTTTTAAAATTTGCAAAATTGTAGGGTGTGTAAAAAGTATACTTTTTTTTATGGTAAGTAAAAACTGATTTATGGTTTGTTTGAATTTTTCGTTGATTTTATACTATATTGGAAAAGGCCATACAGTTGTAATGTTTAGAGGAGAATATATTTCTTATTAAAAAATACTTATTTTTTATAGTTTCTTGCAGATGAAGGTTTTGCATGTATAAACGCTGTTGCAATGATATTTTTGAAACTTTTCCATATAATTGATACAGCTTTACGTTGTTCATGAATTCCTTTTTGTCTACAATTTGTTGTAGTTTTTTACAGCTACATGTAGACATTTATAATTCAGTAAACCCTTGTCAAATAAATTAGTACATTTGTTAATTATATAGTAAAGATGAATAATTTTGTATACAATTATGGAGTGTTGTTTTTTTTTTCGGCAAAGAAGATGTTCAGGTAGTATTATTATCTCAACAATTAATTGGGATGATAAATGTTAAAATTAAAGCTAATAATAATAATAGATGAAATAATTTTAGTAGAGTTAAATATGGGTAGTGTAACTCCCTAATTCTACTCTGAATATTTTAAAAATAATCAATTCCCCTAATAATATTAATAATAATTAAAATGATGATAATATTTTATCATTAATTACTTAGTTTGTTGATTTTTTTAATTTAAAGTTGCTTATTTAACTTTTTTGAAAGTTGTGAATGGTGGTTTTATTAATTTGGTTAAAAAATGTGGCATATGATATTATTTTTTTCGGTTACATTTGTCATTTTAATGTTTTTTTTTCTTAAAAATCATTTTTTATTGTTATTTATTATTTTTAATTGGAGTATCTTATATATTTGTTTGTACGTATTTGTTTATTAATTTGATTTTTTTTTTTTGTTGATGATTGAAACTTTAATTAGTATTTTTTAATAATAATAAGTATAATTGTTTAAGTTTTGAAATAGTAGTTATTTAATCTCTAAGTTTAAATAGTACGGAACTATTAGCATGTGTTCGAGTTATACTAATGGATTAGTATAAATTAGACTAACTTATATATTGGTTGGTACGTGTGTTTTTATCACTGTATTTATATGTTATGCATCTTTCATAATGGCCAATGTGAATTTCATACAATGTCTCGTGTAATAGCTCAGTATGATATATATTTTTCAAATTGATATCGAATATTATTTAAATATCAATTATAAATGAAAAGACAATGTGTTGGTTTTATTTAAGGTAAATAACGAAACTGCAATACATATTTAAAATATGTAATATTTTAACTTATACATTTCTATTTTTATTGCAGTTCGTACGCAACGCGAATATACTCGATGATGGTTTGTTGTTTGTAGTGATTGTGGTGATACGTTGAGACGATATTCTTCTGGAACATATATTCTTGCGAGATCAACTGGGCCCACCATTTTCTTGAAGTGTCGTCTGCAGCTTTGTAGTTTTTTCCTGCCAATCCTTATTTTTCATTAACTCCTTGAATAGTTTTTCTCCTATGTGATCGGGATCGTCCATTGATATTGATGCAATGGAATAATTATAAATTGCTTGACGATTTCTCAATTTCTTTATTGCGCGTTCCAACCAGTATAGTCCATAATAGTTATCTCCAACTATGAAAAATTGATGAGTACCTATCATTATATCAGCATGCATATTTCCATTTGCGACCAATTTATTTAAAAATATTCGTCCATCCGGTGTTAGCATTGGTAAACGTGGATATAGATTTGGAAGATATATTTGTCGCAACACGTATGGATCATTTGCCATCTGGAAAAGGTACTTGCAACTGCAATAACATACTAATGTATTGTTATTTCTTAATTTTATTTGTAAGTCGTACTATGAAATAGAGTTAGTAATTTACCAGCAGGCGAAAGCGCCGAACGCTCTATTGTCTTGTCTTGATAATAACAGTAAAATTACTTGTAGAATTGCCTCTGGAAGATCCAATATTGTAAAACTTTCCATGGTTATTGTCGTGAGTGATTTAAAAAGTAGTATTTTGTTTGATGAGAATGCAGTGGATATGGTTGGTTTGGTATATATATTGTGGGTATGGTTGGTTTGGTTTAAAAAGTGTTTTTAACTTTTGTTTAGGTAGTTGAATGATTTTTTTATATATTAAATATATTATGAAGTGTTATGAGATGCAATTTATGGCCTATTATACTAATGGAGTTATTATATAGTACTGTTAATTAGATGCTTGGAATCCCGGCAAAAAAAAAAAAAAAAATAGATGCTTGGAATAATAATAGTTTCTTACCGTTCATTACACTGAATGACATTGTTCAATAAAAAAAATTTATAACACCAAAGCATTTGGAACCTCTCATTGCCTTAATTTTTTGCACATTCTAACAGAAAAAACCATTTGGAAAAGATAAATCTAATTTTGCGAAAGAACGTGAATGCAATATTGATTTTCAATCTTTCACATTCCGACATGATAACTTGAGTGATATTGGATCCTGTGCAAGTAATCAAACAAAAGTCAGTGTGATATATAGAGAGAGTAATATATATATATATTAGTGTTGTTTTCTGTGTTAAAAAGTGAATATTGATATTTGTTTATTTTAAGAGTAAGTTAGTTTATTTTGTTATGTGGGTTGGGAAGTTTTAATTTTTATTGTTTATTTATTGGGTTAAGAACACAATAGGGGCCTGAATGTTTGCCCATGTTGCCAAAAGGGGTCTGAATTGAAAAAACGTATTATTAAAGGCCTGATTTTTGAGTTTTGTATTTTTTCAAGTCTCCGTCCAAATTTTCTGTTAAATCTAACAGATTTACGTGAAAAGACAAAAATACCCTTTTGTAATTATTATACAATTTATCAATTTAATTAATAAAATGTGAAATGTCTAAAATACCCCTACACACTAATTATGCCCTTAAGGCCACCACGCTCCGGCCACCGCCCGGCGACCACGACCCGGCTCCGGCGACCGCCACCGGCCTCCGTCGACCGCCACCGGCCTCCGATCGGAGCCAAAAAAGCTCCGATTGGAGCTCCGAAGCTCCGATCGGAGCCACAGGGCTCCAGATCGGAGCTCTGTGGCTCCCGATCGGGGCCACAGGGCTCCAGATCGGAGCTCTGTGGCTCCCGATCGGGGCCACAGGGCTCCAGATCGGAGCCACAGGGCTCCAGATCGGAGCCACAGGGCTCCATATCGGAGCTTTGTGGCTCCGACCGGAGCTCCAAAGCTCCGATCGGAGCTTTTTTGGCTCCGATCGGAGCTTTTCGGTCGTCGCCGGAGGTCGGAGGTGGTCGCCGGAGGCCGGTGGTGGTCGCCGGAGTCGGGGTGGTGGTGGTCGCCGGAGTTGTGGTGGCTTAAAGGGTATTTTCGTCATTTTAGGTCAAACATATAAGAGACACACTTTGGTCAAAGGGCATTTTCGGGTTTTCAAATTATTTTTGGTCACATGCCAAGCATGTAACCACTTTCCGTCACTTTTAACAGAAAAAATAGACGGAGACCTCACTTATACACAAAACTCAAAATTCAGGCCCTAAATAATACGTTTTTTCAATTCAGACCCCTTTTGGCAACATTGGCAAACATTCATGCCCCTATTGTGTTCTTAACCCTTATTTATTTTGTTATGTGGGTTGGGAAGTTTTTAATTTTTATTGTTTATTATTAGTTTATTAACATTCACAGAGATGACATTAGTTCAGAAAAAGGTAGTAAACAATGCTTTCAATGATTTAAAGTGATCAATAGAAACATTTAGAAAAAAAAATAGGCCAATTTTTTTTTAAATACCTCTTCATCTATCAGCAGCATGTCCTTTGAGTAAATAGCACCAGTCTTGCTGTTCATAGCTATCCAAGATTTGATTATTCGTACTCGAATAACGCATTTGTTTAACCCATGAGTTAGGTCTCCTAGTTTTGTATATTGCTTAGCCATTTTGTATGCCTTTAAAATGATCAAACGAAATCAGCATCATCATATTCAAAATCAGTCAACAGACGAAATCAGTATCATCAGATGTAAATGTGTAAATTAATAAAATTTTGGTCAAAGGACAACAAAAACTTGCAGAACAACAAAAAAAAAATGCAGAAAAATTACATTAAAAAGTAAACGAAGGTTCACAAAGTTGCAGAACTAAAAATAAAATGCAGAAAAGAAACTTAGAGAAATAATATAACAAAAACTTGCAGAACAACAACCAAAAATCCAGAAAAATAACTTGCAGAACCAAAAAAAAATGCAGGAAAAAATTTGGATGTAAATTCGTATTATTAATTTTTTTTTTTGCAACGGTAAAAAACGCAGAACAAACGATTGCAGGAACAATCGATTACTGAGAATTTTTTTTAGTAAAAATGTTCAATACATCAGAACAAAAACTTGCAGAACAACAAAAAAAATGCAGAAAAATTACTTGCAGAAACAAAAGATTGCTGGGGAAAATTAATCGGTTCACTTTTTTTTGGACAAAGGACTTCCATTAAAAAGTAAACGAAGGTTCACAAAGTTGCAGAACTAAAAATAAAATACAGAAAAGAAACTTAGAGAAATAATATAATAAAAACTTGCAGAACAACAACCAAAAATCCAGAAAAATAACTTGCAGAAACTAACTTGCAGAACCCAAAAAAATTCAGGAAAAAAATTTGGATGTAAATTCGTATTATTAAATTATTATTTTTTGCAACGGTAAAAAACACAGAACAAACGATTGCAGGAACAATCGATTACTGAGAAATTTTTTTAGTAAAAAGGTTCAATACATCGGAACAAAAACTTGCAGAACAAAAAAAAAATGCAGAACCAAATCTTGCAGAAACAAAAGATTACTGAGGAAACTTACTCGAGAATGGAATGATGAAGCATAGACGGGTTGAAGAAGATGTAGAAGCAAACACCCATTCAAATAGATGTCTTCGAGCAATGATAATGACTATGTTGCAATTAATTGTCAATCAATGAAATTGAGAAGAAGGAGAGACTGCTGTTGGAGAAGATGGAGAGACTGCTGTTGGAGAAGATGGAGAGACGACGCTTGGAGAAGAAGGAGAGACGACGCTCAATGAAGAAGTCAGGGAAGAAGAAAACTGGGCTGCTATTATTTAGCTGGGCTGTTATGCAAAACCGGCCCAATATTTTAATTTAATTACTTGATATTTTAATTTAATTACTTGATGATGATGTGGCTTAACCACAATGAATCTCTTAAAATTGTGAGAATAAAGCTGTTAATTGCTGACGTGGAAGAGTATTAGAAAGTTTTTTTTATTATCTTTCCTATCGTTCCTATATATATTTAGATATAAATATTATTGTTTTTCCAAATTTCTTTAATAACTTCCTTACTTATCTACTCGGTCCTCTATCAAAATTCAAAAGTTTTTTATTTACTTTTTTTTTTTTTGCAATTATTCTTTTAAATTTACTGATTTCTATAGAAGGTTGGAGTAGACACTATTATTTTATATAATATAATTTTAATACGGCATATGGGATTTGCTAGGAACCTTTGAAAGTATCCATGCTTTAAACTTATTTTTGCAAATATTTTATTTATAATTTTACCCAAAAAATTTGTAAAATTAAACTGAATAATCACAATGGTTATAAAGTGAATTTTAAGATTTTTTTATGAATTTAAATGTTAAGGTTTACATTGTAGAAAATAAAAATAACAGTTTTTAAAAAAAACACAAAAAAAAAAAAAAAAATCGGAGGCAAAAATAAAAATGAAATAATTATTGATAAGAGACATAGTATAATGCTCTTATAATTGAAGAATTAAACTATAAATAAAACGAGAAGCCTTAAGTGGCGAAGTCCCGATTGGACGAGAAACCTTAAGTGGTGAAGTCCCGATTTTGGACGAGAAGCCTTAAGTGGCGAAGTCCCGATTGGATGAGAAACCTTAAGTGGTGAAGTCCTGATTGGATAAGAAACCTTAAGTGGTGAAATCCCGATAAGACAAGAAACCTTAAACGGTAAAATCTCGAGTAAAGCGTCGGAAGGACGTATGAAGTCATTTTAAATGGTGCATCGGAACGTTCTGAGTAACGAATTTAAAGCCGCTTTAGATAATTGCAAACGAGTATCGGGAGGTACGAAGACAAAAGCCCCCGACGGCGGTATCGGGAGGTACGAAGACAAAAGCCTCCGACGGCGATATCGGGAGGTATGAAGACAAAAGCTTCCGACAGTGAGGTCAGAAGATCCGAACTGGAAGACACGACGAACTAAAAGTCCCCCATGTCTTGGGGGCAAATGATGGGTTCCGATGTAATCGTTAGCCCCGTTAACATCCAATGGACGGCAAGTAGGTCCAGTGGGCCTCGTGAAAAGCCTGGAAGGCCCAGAGGCCCAGTATGAAGGGTCCCGACGATAGCGGCCCCGATACATGAGCTAAATGCTCCTGACAAGAAGCCTCTGAGTAGGACCCGATATGCCTTAGTAAAGGCCCCGATGATAAAAGCCCCGCAGAGGCTGGACCTGTCTCGTAAGACAAAGGGTCCTGGATGGTGACCTGGAATGGAGATAACTCTGGAGTCCCCGACGGGAGTCGAGACTTGTGATCAGAGGATAAGACCGCGAAACCCGCCTACTAGATAGAGTAGTGGAACAACGGTTAAAGATATAGATAAAATCCCCGAGATACGCAGGGCGTGCCCAAGATACGCGGAGTATGGGTAAGATACGCGGAGCGTGGGAAGAAATCTACGGAATCCCGAACGAGATATACGTAGCGAGATATACGGAATCATGGGCAAAACGGCCAATCACGGTCACAGGTAACTGAGTAACTTCCCCTCCTATATAAAGGAGGAAGTTACCTCAGAAAACACATTATCTAATACGCACTTAGATTACTGCTGCCACCCCATTGATCATATACTCATTTAAGCATCGGAGAAGGATTCTGGGTCACCACCCAGGTCATCCCCTTTTTGCAGGATTACGCGGAGCCCAGGAGTCCAAGCTTTCCGTCAAGGACGTAACGAAGCTTCGCCCGTGATCCAACAATATTTTGTTTAGAATTAATTGTTTTATTTATTTATATATGATGTTTCTTTATATATATATTGCTTACGTGGCGGCCTATGGTCTTCCGGTACCAAACTGTATAGATTTGCTATTTAAAAGGAAACTTTTAATTAATTTGTTTCTTTAAATTGCGTAGAGACCAAAATAGGAGATACAAATACTTCTTAATTTTCAATCAATCAATATTATGCATCTAAATTTAGAGAACCCCTATTAAATTCCGATTAAATTAGGAAACGCTGACTGGACAAACTGTCCACGTGTCAGTCAGAGGGCTTCCGATGCCGAATTAATATAATATAGTAGATATGTGTGTGTGTGTGTGTGTGTTTGTTAATTTATTCTTATTTTGTTATCCACAAAATGGATGTCAGTGAAAAAAAATATAAGACAATGTTGATTATTATAGTAGTCTAAAAATAATTTTCTTAGATATTAACAGTTCTATTTTCATTAATTTTATTCATTAATAAATTTATAGCTAACACAAAAAATAAATCAATATAAATGTATAATAATATTGTAGGCGATCCAAGAAGAAAGTATATAAATTAATTTAATTGTAACAAATAAATAGAGTTAGTATTAAGGAAAATGATGTAGGTTCCGATGGTGGGAATCCGAAAGATACTGATTCAGAGGGCAAATACAAATGCCCATAAATTTGTCAAAAATTACATACCTTGCCACTAAGACACATTCGGTGTCTTTCGGAATCCCTCCGTCGGAATCCGTATGAAACAGTTTGTATGATTGGATGAGAAAATTTAAAGCAATTATAAGTCACTATATGTCCACATGACAATGTCTTTCATCGGCAAGATATATAGATTGATGTGGAACAATGAGATGGTTCAATTTTGATATGAAATTACTTCACTTTATTACTTGACACATTAATATACAAATCTTAAACCCTAGAGAACAAAACCGCACTTTGCGTGGAGATTAAATTTATTTTCTTAGTTAAGGAAAATATTTATGTAAAAGATAGAAAATATAATAAATTTAAATACTAATTAAAAAAATATATTAATTTTAAGTTGATGAAATTCGTATAGCCAAATATTGATTTAATTAAGAAATTACACGATATAAAAATATGTGTATATCTATTGATAAAGTTAATGGGTAATTAATATGAGTTGAAAAAACGGATGATATTAATCATTACTAATATGATGTTATATAATGGTTTTATTTGAATTATTATGATGTTTATTATCATATATTGATCATGTGAATACTAAATCAAAAATATATTTTTACTAGAAGTTGTAACTATTTTTAGAATAATTATTATTTTTGGTGTGTTTAAGAAATACATATAAATTATAAATAAAACTATTAATAATATTGATATTAATTTTGGCCTTTACAATAAAATTTATGTTTTAAATATTTAATTAGGTATACGATAATATTAGTAACTATCTAGGGTAATATTTTTTCTTGTAATAAAATATATATAACTATAATTAAGTAAATGATAATAAAATTATATTATTGTGTATGTAATTTATTATTAATTTAGTTTTATAATTATTTTATATTTTTATACGTTAATATTATGAGAAATCAAAACTTTTGTACAAATGAGATCTATCATTTTATTTATATTACAAATAAAATTTACATGAAATATGATTATATAATCTTGTTTCTAAATGATAAAATATTTATAAATTTATAATAAAAAAAGAGGCGAGAGATTATATAACGTAAACAAAGAGGTGATATATTATATAACAATACTTTTTTCTTATAATAGTTATATATTATAATTATAAATTAAGTACATAATAATAAATCTATAATGGTATATATATACGTAAATTATAATTCTATATGTTTATAATAAATTACATGATAATAAATTTATATTTTGGCCACAAAAAATTTTTATATTCGTATTTATATAATATATATATATATATATATACATTATGATTAATTTAATTCTTATAATTAGCATATAGTTTTATATGTTAATAATATGTAGAAATAAAACTTTTGTAAAAATTAGGCTTATAAAATTATACATGAAATATGATTATATATATATTCATAAGTGATCAATTGTTGTTAATAGCAAAAAAAAAAAAAAAGGAGAGAGTTTATGTAACTTACAATGAGATTCAATGAGAGTCTTTGGAAGAAATCTAGAGTTTCTAGGGGTACATGTGGCGAATCCATGTCATCAGCCGTTATCTAGAAAATTCATCAACCAATGAAAATATTTCTTTTTGACAACTAATGGGACTAAAAACTTATGTGTCATGTTTGTAGAAGACTTAATCAAATTATATTATATATAGATAGATAATTTCTAAACAAAAATAATGCATGAAAGCACCAATACTTTAAAATGATGTTAGACAAACGGCATATTAACATCGTATTTTCAGTTACATATACCCTCTAATATGACCCCAAAACTTCTCATTCATCTTAGAAATCCACTTTTTTTTGGTATATTTCGCTATAATTAATTTAAATTTAATCAATATCGATAGTATTTTATAGAATGCTATAAATGAGATTGGTTCCATCAATCTATTTCTAAATTAGTTGTTTACGGCTGAAAGATTCTAACTCTAATCGGAAAACTCTATGTACCTAGCAGACACACTTAAAAACTCTGGCAGTTCAAAAATTTAATTGGGTTAAGAACACAATAGGGGCCTTGAATGTTTTGTACATGTTGTCAAAAGGGGTCTGGATTGAAAAATGGTATTATTAAGGGCCTAAATTTTCATGTTTTTGTTTTTTTTCGGGTTTCCGTCCAAATTTTCTGTTAAATGTAACGGAACCACGTGAAATGACATAATTACCCTTTTGCAATTATTATACAATTTATCAGTTTAATTAATGGGGTTAATAACCTAGGAGAGGTCTGAAGTTTACCTCATGTTAACGGGAGATGTCTGAAGTTTAAAATGTTGATTTGAGAGGTCTAAAGTTTCGATTTTGTTGATAACAACGGTCTCCGTCTGTTTTTACCGTTAATTGTAACGGAAGTTGGTCACATGCTTGGCATGTGACCGGAAATAAAATAAATTTCCAAAAATGCCCTTCTATCAAGTGTGCCCCTCACATGCTTGAAGTGAAAATACCAAAATACCCTTAAGGCCACCATGCCTCCGGCCACCGCCACCTGGCTCCGGCGACCACCACCCGACTCCGGCAACCACGACTCCGGCTCCGGTGACTACCAATCCAGCTCCGGCGACCACCACCGTACTCCGGCAGCCACCACCACGGCTCCGATTGGGCCCAAATCGGAGCCACCGGCCCCGATTGGGCCCAAACCGGGGCCACAAAGCTCCGATTTGAGCAAAAAAGCTCTGATCGGAGCTCTGTGGCTCCGGTCAGAGCCACAGAGCTCCGATCGGAGCTTTTTTGGCTGAGGTGGTGGCCGGAGTCGGGTCGCCGGAGCCGGTGGTGGTCGCCGGAGTTGAGGTGGTGGTCGCCGGAGTCAGGTGGTGGTGGCCGAAGCTTGGTGGTTTTAATTTGAATTTAGGGGTAAAATTGTCATTTCACATTTCCTAAAATAAAATATTAAATAAAACAAAATATTAAAGGGGCAAAAATGTCATTTCACACAATTCTGTTAAATTTAACTCTAAAATTGGACGGAAAACCTCAAATCAACAAAGTTGAAACTTCAGACCTCTCAAATCAACATTTTAAATTTCAGACCTCTCCCATTAACATGGGGTAAACTTCAGACCTCTCCTAGGTTATTAACCCTAATTAATGAAATGTGAAATGTCTAAAATACCCCTGCACACTAATTATGCCCTTAAGGCCACCACGGCTCCGGCCACCGCCCCGGCGACCACCACCCCGACTCCGGCAACCACCACCCGGCTCCGGCGACCACCACCCAGCTCCGGCGACCACCACCCGGCTTCGGAGACCACCACCCCGACTCCGGCGACCGCCAAAAAACTCCGATCGGAGCTCCAAAGCTCCGATCAGAGCTTTTTTTGCGGTCGCCGGAGTCGGGGTGCTGGTCGCCGGAGCTGGGTGGTGGTCGCCGGAGCCGGGTGGTGGTTGCCGTAGTCGGTCTGGTGGTGGTGGTCGCCGGAGCCGTGGTGGCTTAAATGGTATTTTCGTCTTTTTAGGTCTTGCATGTGAGGGGCACACTTTGGTCGGAGGGCATTTTCGGGTTTTCAGTTTATTTTCGGTCACATGCCAAGCATGTGACCACTTTCCGTCACTTTTAACAGAAAAAAATAGACGGAGACCTCTCATATAAACATAACTCAAAATTCAGACCCTTAATAATATCATTTTTCAATTCAGACCCTTTTTGGCAACATGGGCAAACATTCAGGCCCCTATTGTGTTCTTAACCCAATTTGATTTGATGAAATTTATAATGAAATGTTGCATCTACTCAACATGTCCAACCAAAGCTATATATATATATATATATATATATATATATATATATATATATTAGCCACTACATCTAATCAAATGTAATATCTCATATGCTTGTTTACCACATCAGTTAAAAATTAGAAATTTGGAGTTTTAATAAGCAAAAGAGGTACTGCTCAAGTCCAACAGAAATTCCTATTTTTCTAGGCCCAAGTGAGGACAACGGGTTTAGTTAGGCTGGGCTGGGCTGGACTAAGTGGAATTGTCGCTCGGACTTAGGGCCGTGACAGAATAATATCAAAGCCGACGAGACTGTGATCGGGCTCGCGGACCAATGACTATTGACCCGGAGTTACGATTACCTACCGGGTCAAATGGGCCTTAAAGAGTATAATTATCTTCAATTTAGCATTGTTGCTTGATCTCGCCCAACCATAGGAATTTAATATTTTCCCAATAAGCTCTCGAGGAGCACTATTCAGAAGCTCTCTAGCTTCTGAATAGTTTTGCTCCGGCCGGAGTTTGAAACCTCCCTCTCTCGATCCAAAACCCGAAGGGTAGTCACTGCTCTTAGAAAACTCTCTCGTCAGTCAAGAGCATGGAACAACTCTTTCTCCAGCATACGCCTAAGCCGAAGCCAAAGCCAAAGCCATTGTTCGTCAGAACCAACGCTCCGTTCTCAGGACAAGCCACCGCATGATATTTACCCTTCAGGGTACTCACGATACGACCGCGTTAGCGTTCGTATCTAGTTTCCTTCTCCTAACAGAGAATCATAGCATTTCTTTAGCACCCCCGACGTGCGCTAGTCCTTCGTGGATGTTCCACAGGCAGGGATGTTTCGGTAGCCTGGTTTCATCCAGCCCCTACCACTTAGAAATCTCTACACCGGTCATGCGGTTATCCTTGTTAGTCTATGGAGTTGTTTGTGTTTCCGATTTATTATGGGTGTTGTATGGTATCGCTTGGTGTGCAGGTCCGCTGTTAGCTATGTCGCTCTTGAGGAAGGTTCTTCTACCATCCGAAGGGCTATGGGTGCCGCTGTATCAGATGGACTCCTCCTCTCCAAGCTTCTATCATTTGCCTGGGTCATCTCTTCCGCTTATCTGTTTTCTTGTTCTAGTCTATGTATGTTTAGTTGTTTTCCAGTGTATTGTTCTGTTGTTGTTGTTTATGTTGTTATGTTAGTACCTACTCTACTAGGTCGGGAATTGGTTATTAACCAAACTCTCCAGAGTATGTCTTTTTTATTTCGTAGTTTGTAATAATTCGTACTCAATAAAGTTCGACTTTCATAAAAAAAAAAAAAAATCTTCAATTTAATTTTTTAATATATGTATAGTTTGTCAAGATGTGAAGATGTCGATCGTAACAACTTTGTCTTTATGAAGTTAGTTGGCCAGTGGCAGTGGTAGTTGGCGTAGCCATTCGACATGAAGAACCTTGTTGGAGCTTCCCAGCTGATCGTCCAATCATCGCCTCTCCTCGACAGTCGGAGCATCTTCGATAACTCCGTCAGATTCAGCTACTCCCCCTTTAGAGTCGCTCTCAGTCGCCGGAGCCTCGCGATCATGGCCTCCTCAGCTGAAGACTTTGTCAAGGGGTCCGTTCACCCAAACGGGGTTGCCATCATCACTCTTGACCGTCCTAGAGCTCTCAACGCCATGAATTTAGGTGCGTGATCTGTTCTTTATTTTCTCCTCCTTTGAAATTGAATCTAATCGTTGGCCAACAAAAAAAAAATAATTGAATCTAATCGTCCAGTAGCTCGCATTTGGATTGCAATTCGATTAGTGGGAAGAAAATGTCTTGATTTTAGGTGATGTTTTCTTCTACACTGCTAACTGTAGTTCGATTTCGTGCAGATATGGGTATAAAGTATAAGCCTTCTTCATGAATGGGAATCTGACCCCAATGTCAAATGTGTACTGGTTGAGAGCAGCTCTCCCCGCTCATTCTGTTCCGGTAAATTGGATCAGATGACAGTCTTCCTTAATTTATTTTGACAGAAGATTAGATTGGAAGAAATTTCAGCTGTTGATTGATGTCCATATTGGTTCTTAGTTCTGACACAATTGGCGTCGATGCCAGAACCGACATGACAAAAGTATTCCGCTTCTGCGGAAGTGGTTTTAGTATTACTTGTTTCACATGACTGTTCTGTGCATCCTCCATTTTCTGGCTGTTGTCTGTGCACATTAGGGCATGAGTACATAATCTTTTGGTGAATTTGTGGAAATCATTTTATGTTTCTTGCTAAAATGAACTTCCATTTAGTTGAATCATTCATGAGCCAGATCTAGTTTACACGCAGGTGGTGATGTGAAGCAGATAACTACCAAGAAACAACTTTCCGATATGATTGAGGTCGTTTTCTTCAAGCATTCATTGTTCAAAAGTCTTCAAATATAATGAGTAGTACATATAATGACAGTAATAAGATGATAGTTCTGATCCCTGCTACCCAGGGGCATGAACAAAAGATATTTGACCTATTTGGGGTGAAAATACCTTAGAAATGAAGCTGGTGCTGTTTGGAATTTCATACCTTTGTGTGCCATCATAATAACATAGAAACCATCCTCTAGGATCCATATGGATTCAAAGTTATTCCCTTGTTCAACTTAAGTTATCTGCTCTGTGCTGCTTCGTATCCCAAACTAAGTATGGTTGTCATGTTCGGTTCAGGTATTTGGTACTGAGTATAGCTTAATATGCAACGTACAAGAAGCCCTACATATGCCTCATGGATGGCATCACAATGGGGTTTGGAATCGGCTTATCTGGTCATGGTCGCTTCAGAGTGATTACAGAGGTACAAATTATCTCTTCAATCTTTGCAGACTAAAGATTATTGCAAAGATTACACAATTAACTTCTCTTTTCCAAACATACAGAGGACTGTCCTTGCTATGCCAGAAAATGGAATTGGCCTTTTTCCTGATGTTGGTTTTTCATATATAGCTGCCAAAAGTCCAGGAGGAGGATCAGTCGGTAAATTATGTCATCTTGTTGCTTGTTTTCTTTCACGCTGTACAAAGTAACGTATTATATGGCTAGTAAAACTTATCAAATAGGTTATGATAAAAGCATTCATGTTCATAGAATTCTTAAAGAACTGGAAAATAAGGAAAGTGAAATCTTCATTTCATATGGGTTGGATTCATATCTGTTCTTCATCGTCTCACCAATTTTCAATGTTTTACATACTCGTCCAGGTTTATATCTTGGATTGACTGGAAGGAGAATCTCAACACCGTCAGATGCTCTGTATGTTGGTGTAGGAACACATTATGTGCCATCCAGCAGTTTAGGCTCGCTTAAGGAAGCCATTTTAGCAAATTCCTTGTATGGTCTATTCTAACGTCTATTTCCCTTTGTCTTGTGGGTTTGACTCAAGCTAGTTGGTCCTGTCATACTATCATTTAAGTGCTAAGCCAGAATCATTACTTTAAAGATGGATTCCACAAAATGCCATTTTGTCTGTCCGTCTGTAAATTATGCTTCCTCAAATTATTGTCTAAGTGTTGCCTCTGTCATGTTGGATGTAGTTTGCAGGATCCTTTTGAGGAAATCAGAGCATGTTTAGCAAGATACAGCACAGACCCTGGACCTGATGCCGAGTTGAAAATGCTTCTGCCTCACATTGTGTCTTGCTTTGATACAAACAAATCAGTTGGAGAAATAATTGAAGAGCTAAAGGAACGGCGATTAAGTTCCGATGCTAAAGGTACTATTAGTAGCAGAAACTTGTCCATCAGTTCCAGAAATGAATATTAATCTTTACCTTACTATCTTAAAAGCAAACCTCCCTCTGAATCTCTTCTTAATGTGTTTCTATTGCTCTCCATGTTATATCAGTGGTGGAATGGGCTAATGAGGCTCTTCAAGGCCTTGCAAACGGTGCTCCTTTCTCTCTCTGTTTAACACAAAATTATTTCTCCAAAGTTGCATCTGCAGTTGCGAAGAACAGCACTAATTTGTCGTCCGTAAGTTTCTTAGATTAAATTATTGGAATAGAACCTAAAAACTGTCTCAATTTTGACTTATGTGTGTTTGAGGTTGAAATTCAATGTCTCAATTTTCATATGTGTTGCTATTTGGTGCGTTAAATTATGGGTTAAGTTGAACGGAATCTGGTCGCGTAATGGTCACATGGGTGAACAATTTTCAAAATTCTAAAAATAGCGCCGACCAGCATTAGGGTTCCGGCAGATTACGGCCAAACCCACCCCGATTACGGCCAAACCCGTCCCGATTCCGGCCGATTACGACCTATTCCGGGCGATTTAGGGTTCCGGCCGATTCTGACCGATTTTGGCCGATTCCCGGCCAATTCCGACAGATTGGAAGTGGGTGGGTGGCCGGAATGGAGGCTTTTAAAAAAAGCTCAAATAGTCTTTTCAACTCAATCTGTTTAACAAAAAAAGTAACGGAAAACCAAATAGGCACAAAACGGAAATTGGGACACTAAATATCAACGGTCTTAATTCAGACACCAAACTGACACTAGGAACAAAATTTTAGGTTCTATTCCCTAAATTATTTGCATTTTCTCCTCTTCTATGATCACACTAAATTTTTCACCTAATCTGTCGTGTTACTCTTAATATTACTTGTAGCTACATGGTGTGATGAAAACTGAATATCGGATAGCTCTGAGGTGTTCAATGCGAAATGATTTTGCTGAAGGAGTGCGTGCTGTGCTAGTAGATAAGGATCAGGTACTCTTTCTCAACTTAGAATTAAACTTGCTGTAACATGGATAGTTTGCAAGGTGATGCTCAGTCTTCATGTCTATGATAACAATTTCTGCAGAAACCTAAATGGCAACCTCCAACATTGGAAGAAGTGGATGAAACTCAGGTAGAAGCTATTTTCCAGCCTTTGAGCACAGGAGCACAAGAGTTGAGTGTGTGATTCCATTAGCTGAAACTGAAACTAATTCTAGGAATATGATTCATGTTAATGGCTCCACCTCAGCAAAAGAACCTGCAATCTGTCCACCTCCATAAAACTAATTCTATGAGAAAAACCTAAAACAGGCATATAGTTTTTTTTTTTTTAAATGTCTCTTGTGCCTGTTCTACCCAAAAAAAATACTGTGCCTGTTTTAGTTTTTTTTTTTATTTTAATTGCTTTTAAATGCTAGTGCTCAGTGCTGGTTTGTTAGGTTGGGTTGGTTGGTTTTACTTTCATAAAAGATTCAGAATAAAACTGTAGCTATTGTCAGTAGATGACCAAACTTAATTAGTTGTACTTGTATTGTATCAGCCTGACTAGGATTTTGTCTGACATTCACCTTTTATGAGATATAAAAAATAAAATCTTCTTCTTAATTAATCCCATCCATATATATTAATTTGAATGGTGAGAGATCTAACGAATTATATTTTGACATATTAGTATTTAGTAATATAAAATATAAATAACGCAAGTAAGTTTTAACACATATTTGTACCCAAAAAAAAGTTTTAACACATCATTATAGTAAATTGTATAATCCAGCTAATTAGTGTGGAAGATCTTTTATATTAAGAGAACGTGAGATTAATTATTATTTTCATTTCCGATGAGATATTTGGTAAAATTGTGTTTTGTTTTTCCCAAAAAAAAATGTATTTAGTCGGTAATTATATTACATTTACCGATTAAGATACAAAATTTTCATGTCAAACCAGTTCATACTATGATTCGATTCTTTCATACATAAAGTGGAGCGGTTCTTAAGCGGTTCAAAACCCAATTTAGAGTCGGGTTTTGTAAACCATTTCTGTAACTGTTTAATTAATAAAACATAGTATAGACAAATTTAATTTTGCAGCCCTAGCTCCTTAGTCACAATTGAGTCACGACGCCTCTAGTTATCCTTCTATAACTCTAGTTCTCATTCACAAGTTGTCGATCTTGCCACCATCTAGAATTTGTGCTCTTGGAGACCATAATCGGGACTTCTCTTGTTAGCATCATTTGTTGAGCTTGAAGAGTGAAAGGTGAAGCTTCAAAGGCGATTTGAGTTGCAGATAAAAAGAATTGACCTACCATTCAATATTCTTAGTAGACAATGGATCATTCTATGTCTTCTTTCTTCTTTGATTCTTTCTCCGCTCCTTAATTATCTCATTCGTAGTTTTGTAAAAAAAAAATTATTAAAAATTAAAAAATAATTGTGAAAAACTAGTTCAACTCGATTCAATATAGATTGGATTTTTAGGGTGAAAATGGAGTGCTTCTAAGAAAATCGGTTTTACCTATCGCAGAATTGCTAGCCGAGACTCCGGTCGGGAATGTACCACCGTTTTCCGACCGTATTACGTCTGATTCGATCGAAAAGTGCCCCTGGCCTTTACTGACCGATTTTTTCGACCTTTTCTCCCTATAAGCAAGCGGTCGTTACGAAATTAAAAATACCAACCGGTACCTGACGCCCTATGCACGGCCGGAGATTCCCTTTCGCTTTGCCGACTGATTTTATTACAAACGAATTCCCCACCGATTTGATGTTCGTATTTTCTGTTGAATTGTCTTGCAGACATATCTCACTCAACATAGTACGAGTAAGGGAAGGTTAACTAATTTTGTATCTCAAAAGTCTCGGCATAACCCAAGGCTAAGCAACAACCTGTTCGGATGCCAAATGGGTACCCTTTTCCCCCGTTTTGCACGTTCATTTCAGATGAGTTCAACAGTCAATTGGTAAGTTCCTCCTGAAATTGTAATTGTACAATTATAGATTGTATCAACGACGTCGGGTTACACTGGTGTGTACAATTTTGATTTTAGATACTTCGACGAGAAATATTATGGATAGTGAGGCAGGGCCGATATAAACTGCGTTTGACATATGAGGTGGGAGGTTTTCCCGATGGTTGTATTTGGGATGTGAAGTTGGAACAGAAAAGAGACTCTCACAATGTGATCACCAGTTGCACCTTCACCGACGATTGAGAAAAATTCGCACAGGATGTCTACCTAACGGCTGGAAATACGATCGTTTTCAAACTGGACGAAGAAGATTTGATGTCTGTTATATATACTTCAAATATGTATATGATATTTATGGATATGGAACAATTAGAGATATTTATAATTTGTAACTTCCATGAAGAAAAATAACGATTTCTATGGAGGAATGAGGATGCTTGGAGGTCATCCAAGCTATTTGAGATGCTTAGTTGGATAGGTACACATCATCTACGGGAGATAATGAATGAGTTGGTCCAATTTTATTGAATTTTTTTGTACATATCATCACTCAAGTTTAGTACTTGTCAATCACATATTAAACTAACCCAAATTATATTATATATATATATAACTAGATAGATAGATAGATTATTTTTTAAATTTCTCTATGTTGAAGAAGAACTGAATCTTGTAGATAAATTTATATCAAATGATATATCACGCCACCATGTAATTAGTAAAATATATTAGCTCTCCTAAAACACTATGGTGCGGTACTTGTGGACATATTCTTCATTAATCTCACGAGGACATAAAATATATTTGTAAACATCTAGCTATCTTCCAACCATTGAGTTACTCATTAGACGTGCTTGTGTATGTAAAATCTCTTCAATACCTTTTTAGTACATGACAATAATCATTTAACTTTATTAGGTTCTTAATCTTCAGACCGAGAATGTCTTCCGTCTTAATTTCAACTTTATCAATGAATTGATTGTATTTAAAACTCTTCAGGAGTTTCAGCATCTTCAAATTATCTCATTCATGCAATGCCACTTCTAGTTATAGCATGACCAATATCAATTTTCTAATTCGCATATTTACATTAGCATCCCTACAATTTAGCTCACTTGAATTTACACTTCCGAGAATATATTATAAGCAACTCTTATTATCTTAAATCGTACAAGATTTTTATTCTTCAACCTTCTTGAAAAAAATTTCACATTTCAAGCATTTTAAATTCTTATAAAATTTCCACGTAGATTCCACTAACCAATTAGTCATTCAAATAGGCTATAGTCAATTCATATATTCTTTATATGCATATTTCGACTTATACGTACTACCAATGTAATAATGTATATGAAAGTGATTATGATTTATACTATAATTTTCAAGATTAAGCATAAAATTTTGTACCACAATTTGTGCATGCATACTGTGTATCTTACGAGACAATTTATTTCGCATAAAATTATTTATATCCACTGTCTATCATTTTCTATCATTTTTTATGGTCTTATTTACATACTTTCAAATTAATTAATAATTTATTGACATATTGAACTTAAGATCCGTCATTGATTAGTTATAACTACAAGCCTATACTATCGAGCCACCTGCTACCTTGGTGGTTGTTTGGCTAGACGAAGCTGTTTGTGATTGGTTTTGAGTACTTTAGGCTTGTATAGTTAATTATCAAATTGCTAGTCGTTTGGATATTCAGATAAATTATTGCTGATATTTTTTAAAACTATTTAATAGCTTTATGTTTCGCTTGTAGACAAATTGCTAGTTCAGTCAAATATTTCATCTAATCTGAACATAATTGGTTTTGTAGAATACACATAACTAAAAAAACTCGGAAAAATGACATAGAATTACGGAACCTACAGCATCCAAATATCATCTACATAACTGAAATTACAAAATTCTATTTGAAAGTGAAAAACATTTCGAGAATGATTTTTTTCGTTACGACAATTTTATCATTTTAAGTCAGTTTACCTATTATTCTTTAATCACGTGCAAGTCGTGTAATCGATTCCATCTGGATTAGACAAATATTTAACGAAGTTAACAATTCATACTAAATCAAAATTTGAACTAGCAAACTGTCGAATAAACCCCAACTAAATACTTATCTGTGTAACAAAGCTTCACCTAACTTGATAATTACCCAAAACTTAGAACACTTTGAATATATATATATTATTGAATTTGATTAGAAATTTTGATGTAGGTATTAATAAGAATGATGTAAAAAAAATGAGATATACTTACTAATATAATGTATCAAAGTGTTGACAAAAAATAAAAGATATAATGTATCAAGTGTGGGATATGTATAAAGTTGCACCTATATAATATGGACTTAGATATTATAACTTGTCATTATTATAATAAATGTGAGCTTAAAATGTTTTTTTTTTTTGGCCAACATGAAGTTTATTAATAATCAATCAAAAGGGTCCAATACATCAAGGCGGAAAAAAATCATTGTCCTTATTAAGTAAAGCTAAAAAAGAAGGTGGGGGTTGTGAGACCCAATTGTCAATACACGACCTCTTTCTGGATTGTGTAGCAATCCAGTTTGCACATTCATTTGCCGATCTTGAGATAGCTCGCCAAGTGATCTCCGGTATTTGAGTTGCCAAATGCTTGATGTTGCTTATGATAGGGATTATTCTCTAATCAGGATGGTAGTGTTCTTCATTAAGCGGCCGAGCCACCTCCATGGAGTCCGTCTCCACTTCAACTTTGGTCCATTGCTCTTGTATGGCAAAACGAACTGCTTCGTGTATAGCAAATGCTTCTAGAGATAAGCATCCTACATCATTCATTAGTCGGTTTGCACCGCCCAAAACAGCTCCATGTCGATCCCGTGCTAAAAAGCCTATTGCACCAGTCTTGGATTGCTCGTCCCATGCCGCATCGCAGTTGATCTTTATAGTGGTGTCTTCTGGAGGTGTCCAATGGCACGTCCGAGTCTCTGCTGGTCCTGCACTGATTCTGTGATTTGTTGCCTGCAAATTCGCCCAAAATTCTTCGTGTTCTTTAATGCAGATGCTTGAAACGTGCCGTGGGTCTGGTTGGTCATGGTCAAATGTCGCTCTACATCTTTCTTTCCAGATCGACCAACAAGTCAATCCAATCAACGACCACCGGATTTCCTTCTCTTTGTTTGATAGACCATCCATTTTTCTCAAATCAGTAAACCAGGTATCCATATTTAGTGTCGTGGCAGCGTCTGGTCGCTTATTAAGAGTAGCGAACCAGACTAAGTGAGTCCATGGACACAGAAATAGCATATGGTCTATTGTTTCTTCGTTGTTGCAAAATGGACATACCTCAGTGACGTTAACGCCACGTTTCTTTAGTTCCGATCTCACCGGCAGTGCAGATGAATTCATCTTCCAGAAGAAAGACCTTACTTTCGGGATAGTCTTCATTGCCCATAGCTGCTTCCAGGATGTATGAGTTAGGAGTCGCTGGCTCGGTACCGATGTTGAGCTGGGAGCTATTTCGCGATATATGGCTTTGATCTCCGCCTTACCTGACTTGCTTGAAGGCCAAATGAGTGAGTCATTCCTTACATTCGTCGGCAATGGGATAGACTTAATTGCTTGCATTTCCTGCCTTGAAATAATGTCGCTGACTTCGTCAAGCATCCAATTAGGGCCAGATGGATTAATGAGGCTAGCAACTTTAAGTTCCTGCAAGCTATCTGTCAATAAAGGAGCTGTTAGCCGGCCGGTTGGCAATGTTGGAATCCACCTATCTTTAAAAACATCAATATTAGCGCCATCTCCAACCACCCATAGGCCTTTGTCTTTAAGCACGTCTCTTCCTGCTAGGATGCTAGTCCACGCCCATGAAGCTCGTCCGCCTTTAGTCGCATCTTTAAATTTCGTCCTTGGATAGTAAGCCCCCTTAAGCACCCGCACCCAAAACGCATTAGGGTTTTGCTCAAGTCTCCATGCCATCTTGGTCAATAAGGCTAGGTTAAAAGATTCGAGGTCCTTGAAGCCTAGTCCACCGACTTCTTTTGCCCTCGTCAAAGCTTCCCAACTTCTCCAATGGATTTTTCTTTCGCCACTCTTTTGTCCCCACCAAAATCGTGATATCATCCCATTTATCTCCGAGCACCAAGTCTTTGGGAATAAGAAAAGGCTCATTGTATAAGTAGGGATTGCCGTTACCACAGATTTAATCAACGTTTCTCGCCCCGCGTTGCTTAAGAACATTGATTTCCATCCTTTCAATTTGTTGGCGATTCTCTCCTTCAAGAAACCTAGAGCTTCTCTTTTCGATCTTCCCCAAATTGTCGGTAGTCCAAGATACTTACCCGGGTTAGACCCCGCTTGGATACCTAGAATTTGTTCAATCTCTCTTTTTGTAGATGAGCTGACATTCTTTCCAAAAAAAAGAGTTGACTTGTGCATGTTAATGGCTTGACCTGAGGCCCTACAATATTCACTTAAGACGTCGGTAAGCTTAGTGATGTTTTGCTGCGTGACCTTCATAAAGAATAAAGAGTCATCTGCAAAAAATAGATGGTGAATGGTCGGGGATCCTCGTTTAATTCTGATGCCTTCCAAGGACATTGCTTCAACTTCCTTCGTAATCTTCCTTGATAAAACATCCGCCACCAGGATAAAAAGGTAAGGTGACAATGGGTCACCTTGCCGGATTCCTCGTGTTGGATTAATCACATTCGACCTCTTGCCATTGATCAAGATCTGGTATGAAACAGTTGAAATGCATGTAAGAATCCATTGCACCCATTTTGAGTGAAAGCCCATTCTTCGAAGGATGGCCTCCAGAAAGTCCCATTCAATCGTATCATACGCTTTTTGCATGTCGATCTTCAAGGCGCACTCTTCTATTTGAACCGTCGCTCGATTCCTTAGGTGATGGAAGGCCTCGTGGGCAACCAAAATGTTGTCTTGAATGAGCCGTCCTGCCACAAATGCACTTTGGAAAGGCGTAATAATTTTCGAAAGGAGCGGTTTAAGCCTATTAGTCAAAATTTTAGATATAATCTTGTAACTAAAATTACATAGGCTTATGGGTCTAAATTGACTCGGACTACAAGGGTTAGGGACCTTCGGAATAAGGGCTATATCTGTGACATTAAGGTAATGAGAGAGCGTACCTGTGACGAAGAAGGACTCAACCATTGTGAGAACGTCTTTACCCACGACCCCCCAATACTTTTGGAAAAAGAGACCCGGAACCCATCCGGACCAGGTGCTTTTGATCCCCCAACTGAGTCATAGCCAGTTTGACCTCCTTCATAGTAACTGGCTTGATCAATTCCTCATTATCTTCACGAGAGACAACAGACGGTATTACATCCAATATCGAGCTCCACTCTCTAACTCCCTCTGTCGTAAACATAGAGCTGAAATAACGATGGAATTCAACTCCTATCTCCCTTTCGTCATCAGGCCATCCTCCATTTGCATTCTGAATTTTCAAGATTTTGTTCAGTCTCCGGCGGTCGATGTAGTTAAGTCCATCGGTACAAATCATTATTTCAAAATTATACTTTATAACCGGTGTGATTTTTTTTGGGTGTGATTTTATTATACACTTAGATATTATTAATAGAAGTTTAAGTACCACCTTAGTAAGCATAGAAGTTTAGGCCTTTTTTGATCAGATATAAAAGTTAATAATAATGTAACTAACATTAAGCCTATTTTATAAACTAACGAAACTGATAATCGATCGCAGTGCGATTAAGGCAAAGGACATCGTCTTCTTCGATCAACCACCTTCATCTCTTATCGGCAAAAAAAAAAAAAAACCACCTTCATCTCCGATCATGTATTCCGGCCACCAACAACTCCCCCAGAGCCGGTTTTAGAAACCGAAGATCGCATTTCTGTCAAAGAACTGTCAACGGAAAATTCTTGGACAGTGAACCGCTCGTTCCAGCCTCGCGACCTAGTGGGACTGCAGGGTGGTGTTTCTCCATTCGCTTCAACAATGCGGTGAAGTAGCAGTATACAGGGGGCATATAACCTCGTACGTGATCGCAGCACCATGGACTCTCCAACATCCGCCTCCTCTGTCACTGCCGAGGAGCCTGACTACTGGGCTCGGTACATGGTGTTGAAGCATTCTTGGCGAGGAAAGTATAAGCGAATCCTTTGCATTTCGAACGCGGCGGTAGTAACACTTGATCCAAATTCTCTCGCCATAACAAATTACTACGACGTAGGAAGCGACTTTGAGGGCGCGGCACCAATTCTGAGCAGGGATGAGAACTCGTATGAGTTCAATCTCAGTTTAAGGACGGATGGGAAGGGGAAGTTCAGAAGCATTAAGTTTTCATCAAGGTATCGGGTGAGCATATTGACGGAGTTGCATAGAATTAGGTGGAATCGACTTGGTAGTATTGCTGAATTCCCAGTCCTGCATCTGAGGCGGCGTGACGCTGAGTGGGTCCCTTATGTAAGTTTTCTTGAATTCTTTATTTATGTATATATATTTGGAGTTAAATATGTGTAGCTAGCTAGTGACCTGTTAGATGCTTTTAGAATGTTAGATAGATGCTTTTAGAATCAGATTGTTTGTATAGTGTGATGGAGACAGGACGCTATGTTCTTGAACATTTCGAATTCAATGCAACTCTATCTTTATATTTTCTCATCTGTTTGGATCATAAGAGTTGAAGTGCTTGAGAGATTTTTCACTCTTAGGGAATCATCATAGGTTCTGTGATGTGACATTTTTAGGGAATTGTCATACGTTCTGTGATGTGTTTGGGTGGGATTTCAACGGGAAATTGCACTTTACCAGTTCCTCACTTTGTGTTGTTTAATTGGTTTATTTATGCAGATGCTTAAAGTGACTTACACTGGGGTTGAACTTACCGAGTCAAATTCAGGGGATGTTCGCTGGTGCCTTGACTTCAGAGACATGGATTCTCCAGCCACTGTTCTCCTTTCTGATGTATATGGTAGTCAAGATGGACATGTTGGATTCATTCTTTGTCCATTGTATGGAAGAAAGTCGAAAGCTTTCCGAGCTGCTTCAGGGGCCACAGATGCTGCTATTATCTCAACTTTGGTATGAGAGACGTCTAGTTCCATTACATGCCCAGATATATGATTCTTGCAATATTATCAAAGTTCAAATCTTGCATTTGAACTTATTTGGTTTTTTTTAACAGCCTGCAAGTTCTTCAGGTTGTCATTTACTTATCGGATGATTGAATTATATTTCAATCATTTTTCTGTGTTCGTATGAACAGACTGAAACTGCTAAATCCATGGTTGGCTTATCATTATCTGTGGAGAGTTCCCAATCTCTCAGTGCAGTAGACTATCTAAAGCAGAGAGGTAATGATCATCTAAATTTAACACTTGAGCATTTCTTACTATACTAGCCATCCTTTTCTTTCTTTCTTTCTTTTTTTTTTTTTTCTGCTGAGATTATTCTACTGTTCTTACTCTTTCAAGTATATCCTTCTGAATAAGGTAAAGAGCCTGCTGGAGCAGAAGACGCTCCCTGTGAGGGCTGGCTGGTGATAAGGTTGCGGACAGCAGCTCACGGAACGCTAAATCTTCCAGGATCGACTTTTTGATAGGCCCTAAAGGTGGTCTAGGAGAGGATGGTGATGCTGTAGCACGTCAACTTATTGTTACAAAGGTTTCTCTTGTTGAAAGGCGTCCAGAGAACTATGAAGTAAGTAGCTCAGTTCTTTACTTTACATTTTGATCGATTTATTTGTTCAGATGCAAGGTTCTACTGCTAAAGCATTTGCATGATATTCGGCTTTTGTTACCCTTAATGAGTGTAGAATACCAACTTTTGTATTATGAATTATCCTTCATGGATGAATAAATATTTGGGCTTGTTCACTCTAAAGTGGACAAATGGTGTACAATTTGTCACAACATGAATTTAACTTATATTAAGGATTAGATATTCACTCTTTTTTTGTTTATTTTTGTGAATATTCTAACCGCAGAAGTGCTGCATGACAGCATGCGTACAAACACAACCGGCTAGAGGCCTCTATGGCTTGGTTCACTGAGCTATACTAGGAGGCTGTGATGGTCTGAACTTTCTAAGAAGTGTGTATATTTTCCTGTCCAGGATCACTACATTGATATTAAGTTGCAATAATCAAACATCTGAAGAATCTGGTTTCTATCAGTAGTAGAAGTTAGATCCATCTTTGGCAATAATGTTACGTTATACTTTTTTTTAAAATATAGAACGATATATACATGTAAAAATCTAAATACAATAGCTACACAGTTTCCCTATGTTTAATTTGAAAGTAGGAGCAGAAAGCAAGTTAGTCCATGTACAAGTGGTTGCATGTTCATGCTCTTTACAGGGCATGGTTGCTCTTATATAGAGAATCATCCTCAGATTTGTGCAGGCTGTTACTGTTAGGCCTTTATCTGCAGTAAGTGCTCTTGTCCGATTTGCTGAGGAGCCACAGATACTTGCTATTGAATTTAATGATGGATGCCCTGCCTATGTAAGCAAAGTTCCTTGTCACCATACAGTATTTACATCCTTAAATTTCATGCTCCAACACAAGATTTCATTGTTTAGGTTTATTCAAGTTCATCTCGTGATAGTTTACTTGCCACCATTCGTGATGTGTTGCAAACAGAGGTTAGTGGATGCATTCTCACTGGAGATTGGCCTTTACTTTCTGGATGAATCGCGGTTTAATGTGCATAGGCTATGCAGTCTTTGTGTGGGTTTTACTTTAGCCAGCTGATCCTGTGTTATTACTGATAATTAATCAAGAAAATTTCAAATTTATTTTAGACAAAGGTTTAAACTAATCGGTGATGGAGACCCTTTTAAATTCCTAAGATTTAAAGGGGAACTTGGCCTATATGGAATAGAGATATATTCTCATATATTCTCTATTTATTAAGAGATATTCAGTTGTCTAATATAGAGGAGCCACACACATATATATATATCCTCATTTCTATCAAGGAGATTCAAGGAGAACAAAACTGTAAGTTGGCATCAGAGCCTAACCCTAGGTTACTTAGTCGTTTCTCCTGCTTGCAGCTGTTCCAGCAAGCCTTTTTCAGTCTCCGATAGGTTTAAGCTAATCGGTGATGGAGACCCTTTTAAATTCCTAAGATTTAAAGTGGAGCTTGGCCTATATGGAGCACCTAAAACCAACGCTTTTAGGTTCGCTGTTTTTTTTAATTTTAATGTCACATGCACATGACTCTCAGTAATGAGCTGGTACACAAATGAGTTGTACTTGCACTCCCGAGATTGGGCTGCTTGGTTCTGAGATCAAGCTTAACTTGGGATGTAGAGATATGGATCTAAGACTAGGCAAAGATAATACCATGTTAAATTTCATCTATGGATTTGTGAATAGACTGAACTCATTTAAAGGGATGGCTAGTATTACTTATAGTTCAGGTTTAAGTCTAAACTTGGCTGACATTTGACTCTTAACAATAAAAGACTTGGTCACATGACAGGGTCAATGTGCAATTCCTATATTGCCCAGGATGACGCTGCCAGGTCACCGAATTGATCCTCCTTGTGGAAGAGTTAATGATGAGGTGCATCAATCTCTCAGCGGTCTTCAGAATCTAGCTGCCGAAATGGAAATTGCATCGATGCATTTAAAGCATTTAACAGCAGCTGCTAAAGATGCTGTTGCAGAAGCTGCTTTTACTCCAGGTTCAAGAGCTAAATTGTGGCGTAGAATAAGGGAGTTCAATGCATGTATAGCGTATAGTGGACTTCCTCCTAACATTGAAGTGCCTGAAGTAACTTTAAAGGCTCTAATAACTATGCTTCCAGTTGCTCCTAACATCCCTCCCGAGTCCCCTCCTTTGCCACCCCCTTCGCCAAAAGCAGCTGCTACAGTAATGGGATTCATTGCATGTTTACGTCGTGTGTTAGCATCTAAAACTGCAGTGGTTCATATTATGGCTTTTCCTGCTGCAGTTGGAAGAATAATAGGTCTTCTTAGAAATGGGTCAGAAGGTATAGCCACAGAAGCAGCGGGGCTTGTTGCACTCCTCATTGGTCTTGGTCCTGGCGATTCAAATGCACTGGCAGACTCCAAAGGGGAGCATCATGCCACTGTCATGCATACTAAATCTATATTGTTAGCTAATCATGATTATGTAGTTATCATCGTCAATAGACTCAAGCCCGTCTCTGTATCACCTTTACTCTCAATGGCTGTTGTCGAGATTATAGAAGCTATGATATGTGAACCCTACAGTGAGACAACCCAGGATTCAGTGTTCGTTGAGTTGTTACGTGAAGTTGCTAGCTTACGCCGTAGCTTGTTTGCATTGTTTGGTCATCCTGCTAAAAGTGTCAGAGAAACAGTTGCTGTAATAATGAGGACAATTGCAGAAGAAGATGCAATTGCTGCAGAATTTATGCGTGATGCTGCTATACGTGATGGTGCTTTGCTGAGGCATCTTCTTCATGCTTTCTCCTTTCCTGCTGATGAGCGTTGCGAGGTTAGTCGACAACTGGCGGCCCTCTGGGCAGATTCTTATCAACCAGCATTGGATTTGTTATCGAGAGTTTTGCCTCCTGGGCTTGTTGCGTATTTGCACACAAAAACTGAAGCACTTCCAGAAGATGCAAATCAAGAAATAGTAGTCTCCAGCAGAAGGCGTAGATACCTACTTCAGCAGAGGAAAGGTCGAACCGAGAGTAGGCTGCACGAGCAGCGTTTTCCTTCCATTAATAGTCCTGGAGCTGGTGATAGGTTGAGGCAGTTCGGTTCAACTGCTTTCAAAGGTGCAGATAACTGTCAAAGTCCTGCTTTTAACCTTTCATCTGGATATTCCTCAAGTACTTTTCCCACCAGTCCTCAGATATGTGAAAATTTGACCAGCCCTACAATCACTACACAGTTCGCTCAAAATGATCTTTCAGCTTCATATGCCTCGTCAGATGCTCAGTCACCAAGACTGCGTTGGCCATTTGAACAGAATTCTCCGAACTCTATCGAATTTGATGCTAATATGGTTGCAAATGCTGATAGTGATCTTCTGGCTCCAGCTCAGGTAGTTTTGGAGAAGGCACCTGTAGGTTCCGGGAGGCTCCTTTGTAATTGGGTGGAGTTCTGGCGAGCTTTCGGTCTTAGTCACCACCGTCCTGATTTAATCTGGAATGAGCGTACACGGCAAGAGTTAAGAGAGGCTTTACAAGCAGAGGTCCACAAGCTAGATATCGAGAAAGAGCGAACAGAGGACACTGTACCAGAAGGAGCGATGCTAGAACTACTGACTGGACAAGATGGAGCACCCCAGATATCGTGGAACCACTCTGAGTTTTTTGTTTGTTATCCAAGCTTATCTAAAGAAGTCTGTGTAGGTCAATATTATTTGCGCCTGCTACTGGACAGCAGTAGCAATGACAGGGCCCAAGATTTTCCTCTGCGAGATTCCACTGCTTTCTTTAGAGCACTGTACCATCGGTTCTTATGTGATGCAGATATAGGACTTACTATAGATGGTGCTGTTCCCGATGAATCGGGTGCCACAGGTGATTGGTGTGACATGGGAAGATTGGATGGCTTTGGCGGAGTTGGTGGCTCTTCAGTAAGAGAGCTTTGTGCACGAGCAATGTCGATTGTGTATGAGCAGCATTATAAAACAATTGGCCCATTTGAGGGCACTGCTCACATTACTGCTCTCATCGATAGAACTTGTGATAGAGCGTTAAGACATCGCCTTCTACTTCTCTTGAAGGTACTTCAAACATGGTTGAAATTCATTCTTCTCCTCCCTCATTCCCACCCTTGATGCTGCTATTTTTGGGAATTGCATCTTCTTTAGGAAAAAATTTGTGACCTTATTGGAATGCTATATATATATATATATATGCAGGTTTTACTTAAGGTTTTATCCAATGTTGAAGCTTGTGTCTTGGTTGGTGGGTGTGTATTAGCAGTTGATCTTTTGACTGTGGTTCATGAAGCTTCAGAAAGGACGCCTATACCCTTGCAATCGAATCTCATAGCTGCTACTGCTTTTATGGAACCTCTTAAGGAATGGATGTTTGTGGACAAAGATGGGGCACAAGTTGGACCAGTGGAGAAGGATGTCATCAGAAGGTTCTGGTCAAAGAGAACAATTGATTGGAGGACTAGATGCTGGGCTTCGAGCATGGTAGAGTGGAAGAGACTCTGTGATATTCGTGAACTTCGCTGGGCTTTAGCTGCCGGAGTACCAGTTCTTACATCCACGCAGGTATTAAAAATTTATGCTGACAGTTGAACGCTTTTGTTAATACCTCTAAAATTGCTTTTGAGAAGCATACTATACTTCAGAGATTATTTAGTACACAACACAGTTCTTCGTGCTTAGTTTGTTTAGTAATGATATAATAATTTTAATTCAAATGGTTCAGAGATTAAATGTTATCATCTTCTAATCCTCAGACTTTAAATTTTACTCAACTGCTAGTGCAACTTTTAGAAGTATCCCATTTCTCAAATAATCAGCATCATACTTGTCTCTATACTTTGTATACGTAGAATACAGCTTTCCCCATGCTATTTCACAATAATCAGGTAATACTTGATTTTAAGGTAGGGGAGGCATCAGCTTCGATATTGCACCGCTTGGTATCTGCGCATTCTGATATAGATGATGCTGGAGAGGTAGTTATAACGACACCTAGAGTTAAACGGATTTTATCAAGTCAGCGGTGTCTTCCGCATATTGCTCAGGTGTGTTGGAAAGGACTGCAATACCTTTGTAGAAGCTTTTTATTTTCAGTTCTTTGGCATTCTCGGATATGTTATAGCTTGCTCATTTTAATTATGCTAAAAAAATTCCATTTTACGAATATTATTACGAAGCATGTGCTTACCAGCGGTGATGTCAATATTTCTGTTGGCTGAGATTAGGTTATGCTTTGTGGGGAGCCAAGTATTGTTGAGAGTGCTGCTGCTTTGCTGAAGGCCGTTGTTACCAGAAATCCAAAAGCCTTGGCGCGACTTTACAGCACGGGCGCATTTTATTTTGCACTGGCATACCCTGGATCTAACCTTTTTTCAATAGCGGAACTGTTTGCAGTGACTCATGTGCATCAATCATTCCATGGAGGTGGAGATGCTGCAGTTTCCTTTTCTTTGCCATTAGCAAAACGAAGTGTATTGGGCGGGCTTCTTCCAGAATCCTTGTTATATGTATTAGAAGGTGGTGGTCCAACTGCATTTGCTACAGCTATAGTATCTGATTCAGATACTCCGGAAATTATTTGGACCCAGAAAATGCGAGCAGAGAATCTTATTTGTCAGGTATGTAGCTGTGAAAATGATAGTATGTGACACTGACATCTTTGATGTAATAATTTAGTCCGTTAATCTTTTAGCTTGATATATGGTGTAAAGTGCATAGACAGTTTTCACTTTTTGTTGGTTGGTGCCAAAATAGAGATTCACTGAACACTGTAGACCATTATGTCTTGTTTTTTCCTTGGAACTGTCAGGTTCTGCAGCATCTTGGCGATTTTCCACAGAAACTCTCTCAGCACTGCCATTCTTTGTACGATTACGCTCCTATGCCACCAGTAACATACCCAGATTTAAGAGATGAAATGTGGTGCCATCGATATTACCTCCGAAACTTATGTGATGAGATCAGGTTTCCTAATTGGCCAATTGTCGAACATGTAGAGTTCTTACAGTCATTACTTATTATGTGGCAAGAAGAGTTAACAAGAAGACCAATGGATCTTTCCGAAGAAGAAGCCTGCAAAATATTGGAGATATCACCACAAGAAATATCAGCTAATGAAGCCGTCAAAAAGTTTTCTCTCGAGGCAAGTGATGAAGTAGCTAGCATTTCCAAGAGCATTGAAAACATGGATGAAGAGAAACTGAAGCGACAATATAGGAAGCTTGCAATGAAGTACCATCCTGATAAAAATCCTGAAGGACGGGACAAATTTCTCGCGGTACAAAGGGCTTATGGACGTCTTCAGGTGAGTAACTTTCAAGCAGCATCCAAGTTTCATCTTTGGACGTCTTTGTTTTGTAGTCTTATAATTTCTTAAACAAAGCTGCTTTTTCTTAGGCCACAATGCAAGGATTGCAAGGTCCTCAGCCTTGGAGGCTGTTGCTTTTGCTGAAAGGGCAGTGCATTTTGTATCGCCGTTATGGTAATGTTCTTGAGGCATTTAAATATGCTGGTTATCCTATGTTGGTCAATGCTGTTAATGTAGACCAAGGCGACCACAATTTCCTTACCTCGGAGAGAGCTCCTCTACTTGTTGCTGCCTCGGAGCTACTGTGGCTAACGTTAGTTTGTTTCTCCCATATGATTTTGATTCTCTGTTAAATTTGTTACTTTAAATGCTTTATTACCTTACAGTTCTTACCTATATGACTTTAATTGTACAGATGTGCATCATCTTCACTAAATGGTGAAGAGCTTGTAAGAGCTGGTGGAATCCAGCTTCTTGTTACTCTTCTTTCACGATGCATGTGTGTGGTTCAACCAAAAACTCCAGCTACTGAGCCATCTATGGTCATTCTTACAAATGTGATGCAAACTTTTTCTGTCTTAAGCCAGTTTGAAGCTGCTAGACAAGACATGCTTGAGTTTTCTGGTTTTGTTGTGGATATAGTTCATTGCTCTGAGTTTGAGCGTGCACCTGGAGCTGTTGAGGCTGCCCTTCAGACCATTGCTAATGTTTCAGAATCTTCTGACTTGCAGAATGCCTTGTTAAAGGCTGGTGTACTGTGGTATATATCCTTCATCCCATCCTCCTTCCAAGTTTCATGTATGTTGTGTACTTGACTTCTTCTTAACTTACATTCTAACATGAATTACTTAAGAGACATAGTAGTAGCAACAAGGTAGTTAGTATTATAATCTTTCAACCATGCTTATGAAGAATATTTGACTTAGGAAAGTTCTTGAAAGTGAGAAAGGACTACTGAGAGTACCAAAATGACGGTTTGTAATTGCATATTTTAATATCAGCAGCAAACTTTTAGTTTTTTTTTTTTGTAAAGATCAATAAGGAAAGAAAAAAAATCAAGATAAAAAAATTGATTGTGGAACTTCATCTTCTCTATGAGCTTTATTTTTGTAAGAAACATAAAGATATTTCCCTTTTAGAGAGTTTTTCACACATAGATTACGAGTCATTTGAACTAACAGCCTATCGGATCACAAGTGGATTACGATTACATGAGAGCATTTTACTGCAGTTGTTGTTCATTGATACAATATATTGTTGTTGGTCAACTGCACAGTATGAAATTTGCCATTGGCGAACTGTATCACCAACTTCAAGGTGGTCCTATCTCTCAGGTCTCTTCTACCACTATTGCTTCAGTATGACTCAACTGCAGAGGAATCTGATCCAAGTGAAGCACCTGGTGTTGGTGTTGGAGTTATTGTTCAAACTGAAAAGAATTTGCATGCTACCCGGGCAGCACAGGCACTATCCAGATTGAGTGGATTGTGTACAGATGGGAGTTCAACACCATACAATGTGGATGCAGCAGAAGCTCTCAGAGCTTTACTAACTCCAAATATGGCCAGTTTACTGAAGGATCTCATCCCTAAAGATTTACTGTCGCTTTTGAATACAAACTTAGAGTCTCCAGAGGTAGTAATCTCAGATTTATACAGTTAGTAAAAGAGGAAGATGTTCTCTAATCTACCATGCAGACAGTACTTCCAATATAAAATAGGATAATTTAGCAACTTTATGAGCACACTTAATACCATGTTAACATGGAGCCATGTACACCGACCTGCCATGCACTAATGCTTGCTAGAGTATTTAGTGTAGATATGCAGTGGATCTTGAAAAAGAGTGTTAGTGAGCATGAATGTGCTTTATAACTGATTATAGAAGAGAACAAAAATTACTGCTGATAGAGTCTGTTAGGCATACCTTTGTTTTCTGCTTAAAATTGAGTATATGATTGCTTCTTAAGACTTTTGCTGCACTTTTTCCCCCTTTTGTTGTGATCGTAATAAAAATCAATTGAGTGAATGCAGATATAGGAATTATTTGAAGATTTCTGATGTGTCCATTTCTGTTTAACCCAAAATGTTGTTAATACTTATGCAAGTATATGCTGCAATTGCTGATTATCTGATCCAATGATATCAAATCTGCTGTGCATACTCATCTTATTTGAATGAATAAAATCCTTCTTCATCAGCACTTGAGTTTGAATTATTATTATTCTTCAATGTTCAAGGTTGGTCATGACAACACATATTTGGTGCCAGATTATTTGGAACTCATCAACCCGAGCAGAACTCTTGAAGTTTATTGACCAGCAGCGTGCTTGTCAGGGCCCAGATGGTTCATATGATTTGAAGGAATCACATGCATTTTCTTTTAAATCACTGTCGAAAGAGCTTTTCGTTGGTCAAGTATACTTAAGAGTTTACAATGATCAGCCAGATACTCAAATCAGTAAACCAGAAGCTTTTTGTATTGCATTACTTGAGTTTGTTTCCGCTCTTGTACGATGTGAGCCTGCTGAGGCTTCAAATATCCAGAGTGATGGTGAATGTAGTAGCCCCTCAACTGAGACATCTGAGCTGCCAGTAGGCACAGTTGATGAATTGATCCATAGACAGGAAGTACTTTCCAAATCACCAGCAGCAGGTGATGGTCATGGAGTGGACACGGAGGAATTTGATTTTCTCAAGAACCTTCGCTCTGGATTAATTGCCCTTCAAGTAGGTTCTTTGATTAGTTTTTTCTGGGTACTGACTTCTGGTATGTTTTTCAGCATTTACTACTTCAGTGGAGAATCTAAAATAGCTGAATTATCATTATGCAGAACCTATTGATAAGCAATCCATTCTTGGCGTCGGTATTCTCAACCAAAGAAAAGCTCCGACCAATCTTTGAGTGCTTTTCCATTTCTGCTGTATCCGAGACCGACATTCCAGAGCTTTGCTTGAGCATTTTGTCGCTTTTAATTACCTATGCCCCTTGCTTGGAGGCTATGGTAGCTGATGGATCAGGTCTTCTCCTCCTGCAGATGCTACACTCTGCACCGAAATGCCGTGAAGGGGCTCTACATGTTCTTTATGCATTAGCAAGCACCCCAGAACTTGCTTGGGCAGCTGCAAAGCACGGTGGAGTAGTTTACATTCTTGAACTTCTTTTGCCCAGAGAAGGTAACCAGGTCTATCTCAGATCTGTTTATACTTGAAATGTGTACTGTACTTAATCTCTTGCTCAAAATTTCTTTGGCAGAAGAAATTCCAATTCAACAAAGAGCAAATGCAGCCTCTTTGTTAGGGAAGCTTCTTGGTCAACCCATGCATGGTCCTCGAGTTGTTATTACACTGGGGAGATTCCTTCCTGACGGGCTAGTTTCAATTATTAGGGATGGACCTGGTGAGTCTGTTGTCTCTGCCCTTGAACAGACTACGGAGACACCAGAACTTGTATGGTCATCTGCAATGGCAACTTCGTTATCTGCACAAATTGCAACCATGGCATCTGACCTTTATCAGGAACAGATGAAGGGTCGTGGTGATGACTGGGATTTGCCAGAGCAAGCATCTGGGCACAAGGAAATGAGGGATGAACCACAGGTATGAGCTGCGGTTTCATTTAGTTTTCATATCTTTTTTGTTATTATTCTTGTACTAACAAGCGTAGTTATGCCAAGCAGGTTGGAGGGATCTATGTGCGGTTATTCTTGAAGGATCCTAAGTTTCCTCTCCGGAATCCAAAGAAATTTTTGGAAGGATTGCTTGATCAGTACCTATCATCAATTGCTGCAACTCATCATGAGGCAGCAGTAGACCCCGAGCTTCCGCTACTTTTATCTGCTGCTTTAGTTTCTTTATTACGTGTACACCCTGCACTAGCAGACCGTGTTGGATATCTTGGTTATGTGCCAAAGCTTGTGTCTGCTGTTGCCTATGAGGGTAGACTAGAAGCCTCGGCATCCGCTGAGGTGAGTAATGGCCACCACAATGAAAGTGAGGACGGATCAGAGCAACCTGCTCAAACTCCTCAAGAACGTGTTCGCCTCAGTTGCCTACGTGTTTTACACCAGCTCGCTGCCAGTACTGCATGTGCAGAAGCCATGGCACCAACCAGTGTAGGAACACCTCAGGTATATTTTTTTTTTGTTTTCTTGCATTAGATGGAGTTATACACTCAAGAAAGTATGTCTGGGGTAAATAGTTGAATAACGATTTGTTTGAAAGGCAAGATCTCCTTGTTGGAAATGATCAGATTCCGGGTTTGGACTTTCTGAACTATGGGAGCACTTTAGTTGCTTATACTTAAGACTTTTACACATGTACATGGTCATTATTGATTTGAGTGTTGGCCTTTCCATTTACTGTGGAAATAAGCTTTTTTATTTTTATTTCTTTTATCATAGTGAGGCGTTTCTAACAGGATGCCTCTTCTTTCATGATGGTTTTGTCTCGCTGCAGGTTGTTCCGTTGCTAATGAAAGCTATTGGTTGGCAAGGTGGAAGTATATTGGCACTGGAAACCCTAAAACGTGTAGTTGCTGCTGGTAACCGGGCTAGAGATGCCCTTGTTGCCCAAGGACTCAAGTAAAGATTTCCTTTCTTTTTGCTCTTCGTATTTTGCATATGATCTATGTCATTATTTACAACCAAGAACTACCAAATTATAGTCGAACTGCAAATGATTCCCAATTTTTTTTTTTAATAAAAAAAATGTTAATCTGTTGGAACTTGCACAGTACTAGCTTCCTTGCAGTTCAGATGCAAATATCAAGGGTCTGTGAGTAGTCTCCTTAATTGCCCAGTTTGAGGGTTTGAACAAAATGTAACTAGCTATTCCCATGCTTCATTTATTTCCAACTGATGGGTGGTGGTAATATGGGCAGAGTTGGGCTTGTAAATGTACTCCTTGGACTACTTGATTGGAGGAGTGGAGGAAGAAGTGGACTTTGTGCTCAGATGAAGTGGAATGAATCTGAAGCATCCATTGGCAGAGTTCTTGCAGTTGAGGTAATGGGGAAAAAAAAAAGAAGAGTAGCTCTTATATACGGTTGTGTATGCACTATGTGATTCTTGACCGAGCTTTAAGTAGTATAGTTTTCTAACCTATGAGGATTTGGACAAATGGGTTAAGAATCTATAAACTGTCTGAGGTTTGCCCCATGTGAGATTTTAGTGTCTGAAGTTTAAATTGTTGATATCAGATGTCGGAAGATTCAACTTTGTTGAAATTTGATTTTCCATCCATTTTTTCTGTCAAATTTGACAGAATAGTGTGAAAAGTCGAAATTGCCCCTGATACTTTTATGTTTACTCCGGCTACACCCAACTCCGGCTGGCCACCACCCAACTCCAGCCGGCCACCACCCAACTCCGGCCGGCCACCACCCCACTCTGGCCGTCCACCACCCTACTCCGACCACCACCAACTAGGGTCAATTTTTGGATTTATTTTTAAATTGGGTCATGTGACTAGCACATGACCAAATTCTGTCAATTTTAACAACAAATTTGGACGGAGACACCACACTTCAACAAAGTTGAAATTTCAGACAATCAATATCAACAATTTAAACTTCAGACACCAAAATCTCACATAGGGCAAACTTCAGACAGTTTATAATTTCTTAACCCAATATTTTATTCTTTTACCAATGGCATTTCGAGCACAGAATAAATGGCTTAGTTTATGGATAAACAGCACAGAATACTACTACATAATGGTTGGTAGAGTGATTTTATTGGGAAGTAAAAAAGGAAAACCTTTTAAAAAAATGATTCATCAACTAAAAAGAGAGGGTTATTGAATGGGCAGGTATTGCATGCATTCGCAACAGAAGGAGCCCATTGTACGAAAGTTAGGGAAATACTGAATGATGCCTCTGATGTAAGTGGTTGTCTAGTATATATAGGTATTTTGTTGGGTTTAGGAAGTGTAATATAAATGTGATGGTGATGGTGATACAGGTTTGGAGTGCATATAAGGACCAGAAACATGATCTGTTCCTTCCATCAACAGCTCAATCAATAGCAGCAGCAGGTGGGGCTGGAGTTGCAGGTTTTATCAACAATAATAATAACCCTTTATCTTCTTCTTCATCATCTTGTATTAGAGGAGGAGATACAACAGGTGGTGCACCACCTCCTTCACCACCAGCACTCCTAAGCAGAATGCCGTCCGCCTCCTCTCTAACCTACTCCAATGGCAATGATGACATCTTTCATATCTGATCTGATTCATTCAAACCCTAAACCAACCAACCTTCTGTCATCTCTAATCTGTTGTAGTAAGTGGCAAGCAGCTAGTAAGCACGCCACTACTGTACAGTACACGTCCTCAACTCAAGATAATAAAAGAACAGATGCCATTCCTTTATATCTTGTCCTAGCTTCTCAGGTATATTGAATTAAGTTGATCATCCTGTCTGTATGTACAATAAGTTGGTTGCTGCTATACAAGGTATGTATTTATTCCACCTCATACCATTGATTCTGTGGTGTGGTCCTTATGTGTACAAATAACCTTTTCAACATCTAATCAATCGGCCAAATTAATTTAGTATGTTTAGTACCAGAGGAGATATATACGAGGCTGGCAGGTAATTAGAATAAGGGTTAAGAACCTATAAACTGTATGAAGTTTGCCCTATGTGAAATTTTGGTGTCTGAAGTTTAAATTGTTGATATTGACTGTCTCCGTCCAAATTTGCTGTTAAAATTGACAAAACTTGGTCATGTGCTTGTCACATGACCCGATAAAAAAATAAATCCCAAAATTACCCCTAGGGTGGTGGCCGGCTGGAGTAGGGTGGTGGTCGGAATAAATATAAAGGTATCAGGGGTAATTTTGACTTTTCACACAATTCTGTTAAATTTGATAGCAAAAATGGACGGAAAACCAAATTTCAACAAAGTTGAATCTTCAGACAGCCAATATTAACAATTTAAACTTTAGACACCAAAATATCTAATAGGACAAACCTTAGACAGTTTATAGGTTCTTAACCCCTTAGAGTAATCTAGCGACCATGAGAATAAAAAAATATTCATGGCCAGTACTTTACCCCTTACGGACTGACCCGACGCGAGTGGGGATAAGTCTAGGTGTGGAGCGAGCATTCTACGGGTAGGGGTGGGCGCGTGCAGGTTCGGTCGGGAAATTTGAAGAATAATTCCCGCCCACAAAAGTTTGGGTTTTTAGACTCGGACTCGGGCGGGAAAATATGAGAAAAATTAGTCCGACCTCGGGTTTCGAATTTTTCGGGCGGGTTCGGGTTAGACCAAACTAACAACTTAGCAATAAATGTCTGCACAATTTTGCAGATTATGTTAATTAACAAAATGGTAAGCAAACCATAACTTGACTAAGTAACCATGATTACACACACATCGACATCTTGACTAAGAAACCCTGGATTATACAGAGCATATTCAGATAACCATCTTGATTCTTGACTACCTGGATTATACACACATCTTACTCTCATACACCAACACGTGCATCCAGCCATCCGTTTCAAACACATAAGTTAACAACAATATATTACACAACCAAAGTCTCTAACCAAATCAAAAGACAGCATCACTGCGTGCATACACAGTCTAACCAAATCAAAAGACAACTTCACTACATCATCCAATAATAATAATAATAATAATAATAATAATAATAATAATAATAATAATAATAATCGGGTGAGATCGGGTGAAATGAGTTTTTCAGCTCAATACGCGAACCCATACCCGAACCCGAAATTTCGGGCGGAAATTTCCAAATCGGGTTCGGTTTTCAATCGGGACGGGTTTTTCGGGACGGCTTCGGAACGGGTTTCCCCGTGTTTCGGGTTCCCGGGTTTTTATGCCCACCCCTAGCTACGGGTGCTGCCCTCCTGATGAGGGCCCCTTAGGACCATCTCGCGGGAAACAGAAAAATGGTTGATACTTTAAGGGGGTGTTTGGATGGATGTAATGTCATATTATGTCCCACATTACATCGACATTACGTTGTTTGGTTTGCCAAACAACGTAATGTGCATTGTAATGTCCATTGTAATTTGACTTTACGTTCAAACTCAAATGTGAGATTACATCAAAAAACGTATGTAATGTGAGATTACGTCAAAACATTACGGAGTATTATTATTTTTTTATTATTATTTATTAAATAGATAAAATTACTGCTTTATGTTAACTTTCATTTACCGTATCTTGATTTCAGTACTCTAGATTTTAAACGTGTCCTTTTTACACATATTATTGTGTTTTCTCACTAGTAGAACTCTTTTTCTGATTAAGATATTAAAACTTTAGTACGGATGCAAAATGTGTTATTGGTAAGACTTGGAAGTCCATTGGTATTGACATGTGAGGTTGAAGGAACTTGAAGCTGGGAGGACAATCAACATGTGAAAGTTTAGAGGAACTTTGGGTTAAAGTATCTAACTATTATTTTCTATATATTTGGAGGACTTCAGACTATAAAATGCGTCTCTTTAATTTTCTGAGAGGTATGCTTTTTATTATCTATATTTCTTCATGTAATTTTGGGTAATGATTATATGGCCTACATGTAATTTTCTCATCTTATAATTTCAATATTCTACGTGTATAGTTTAACATGTCGCATATCGCGGAATCAACACCTAATTATATATCGAATAACATAAAGTAATACTTGTAACTTAAAAGAGAAATAAGAGAAGATTATTATAATTGGTCGCTACATTTGCCTAAGGAATTCCTTAATAATGAGTGATTCAATTATTATCATGAATATATTTTTCATTTTCATAATTACTAACAATAATGAATCCCTAACTTTAGGTTAAGAGGCTGAACCGCTACATTATATTACACGGGTAATAAATACATTCACATTGTATATTGTGGAAGATTCCTAAGACTGTTAATTAGAAATTAGTTGGCAAGATTGAATAAAGAACAAATATTTTGCAAAATAATTACAAAGGTGGGTACCCTATTTATTCGCTGTCTGTCTGCCTGCCACCCTATAAAAAAACATCCATCCTTTTCTGTCTCTTCTTCTCTGCTTTTCTTCTGCAACTGAATAAAAAATCAAATCCAAAAAAAAAAAAAAAACCGTCTGGCCATTTTGCTGGAGGGTCAGTAGGAAGAAGAGCTCATCACACTGGAAATCGCAGTGAGCCCGGAAAATAATAACTATAGCATTATAAAGACAAGAGTTTCTTGTCAAAAGATTAGCTCAACCATTCTAGCCTCCTCCTCGGATTCTGTTCTTGATTTCCATCTCCATTTCTCCGGCAGTTTCTCGAGCTCTGCTCGATCAGAGGTAGTTTTATGACATCATTTTCGAATTACTATGTCGTGTAATCTGCAGTGTTTGTCTGGTGGATGTTTTGCTTGATGTCTAGATCCGAGCGTTCCTTCGTGTCTTTTTTCTGTTGGCGGCTGCATCTGAAGATCTGCATACTAGATGATTTTCAATTTCTTGAATTCATTATAATAAATTTTTACTTTTATGTAAAAAGTTGAGATTTTTCTCTGCTCTGCTCATGACATGTTTTATGCTGTCCGTGTGTGTTCAAAAGAAATAATAATATTGTATACGAGCCAATACATCGTAGACTTTCTGCTTATGAATCGGGCACTGTTTTGTTTTCCACGTTCAATCTTGTAAAATGGGGAAGAATAAAATTGTGTTAGAATCTGATTTGAACAATGGCTTTTCAGATTCCAGTAGTTTCCTAAAAGTTACATATTTTTTGTCCTGAAATTCTATTATGGTGAAGCTGCTTAGGCATAAAGAGATGACTGTGTATGAAAGCCACATTTTATCACATGTTGATTCTTTTTTTTTTTTTTTTTTTCCCGGGTGGTTCTAGGGGGGCCTCATCAGGAGGGCGGCACACGTAGTATGCTCGTTCCACACCTAGACTAATTCTCACTCGCACCGGGTCAGTCCGTAAGGGATAAAGTACTGGCCACAAATATTTTTCCATTATTATGGTCACTAGCAGGAATTGAACCCCACGTTGATTCTTGCAGTACCTAATAACACCTAAAGTGTTACAGCTATGTCTTGTATCTGGACGATTTAAAGCAACCATGAGTTACTAAAATGCTTTAATTGTCACGGAATTCCGATTTTTTTGGTGTGTTCATGTTTGTAGCTCAAGCACGAGTTCTGAATTACCTTACTTGATTGCAGTAAGTATCCACAATGGTTGCTGCTGCTGCAACTACAGCATTTTTCGCAGCACCTTCACAGGATTCATCATCCATCAGAGGCACCAAACCAGGAACATGTCTCACAAATTTAGGGTTTAAAGGGTCCAAATGCAGCGGTTCCTTGAAAATGCAGGCAAGTGCTGCTCCACCTAAGATAAATGGCACCTCTGTCAATATAACAAATCCCGGGAGAGTGAAGACTCATGAAGATACGCCGCTATCACCTCCACCTAGGACTTTCATTAATCAGTTACCTGATTGGAGCATGCTTCTTGCTGCCATTACCACAGCTTTCTTGGCAGCTGAGAAACAGTGGATGATGATTGACTGGAAGCCTAAACGTGCTGACATGCTTATGGACACCTTGAGCTTAGGAAGGATTGTTCAAGACGGTCTCATCTTCAGGCAGAACTTCTCAATTAGGTCGTATGAAATAGGTGCTGATCGAACAGCATCTATAGAGACAGTGATGAATCATTTACAGGTACATTTTCCTGTAGAAACACTATAAAGTATGTAAGATTTTTTTCTTTTTTGTTAATGTGTTGGTACCTGGGTCTGCTTTATTCTAGGAAACAGCACTCAATCACGTTATAGGAGCCGGGCTTCTGGATAGTGGGTTTGGTTCTACTCCTGAGATGTACAAAAGGAACCTGATATGGGTTGTAACCAAGATGCAGGTTATGGTGAACCGATATCCAACATGGTTAGAACACCTTTGCTTATTTATATATATATATTCTTAAAAAGATGTTTGCCTCTAAATTTGAATCTACTCTAATTTAATTGCAGGGGTGAAACTGTGCAAGTTGATACTTGGGTTAGCGGCTCTAGGAAAAATAGCACACGCCGCGACTGGCTTGTCAGCAACTCTCAAACTGGGGAAATTTTGACAAGAGCTTCTAGGCAAGACATTTTATTTTGGGTTAAAAACCTATAAACTGTCTGAAATTTGCCCTATGTTACATTTCGGTGTCTGAAGTTTAAATTGTTGATATTGACTGTCCGAAGTCTCAATTTTGTTGAAATCTGCTGTCTCCGTCCAAATTTGCAGTTAATATTGACAAAACTTGGTCATGTGCTTGTCACATGACCCGATAAAAAAATAAATCCCAAAATTGCCCCTAGTTGGGTGATGGACGACCGGAGTAGGGTGGTGGCCGGCCGGAGTTGAGTGGTGGCCGGCCGGAGTAGGGTGGTAGCCGGAGTAAACATAATAGTATCAGGAGCAATTTTGACTTTTTACACCATGCTGTTAAATTTAACAGAAAATAGACGAAACACCAAATTTCAACAAAGCTGAAACTTCAGACAGTCAATATCAACAATTTAAACTTCAGACACCAAAATCTCACATAGGTCAAACCTCAGACAGTTTATAGGTTCTTAACCCTATTTCCCTTAACTTTGCTAACTATGATAAGTTGTGGTGAAAATACTTATGAAAATGAAGCCATGTCATGGTACCATGTTAATGACGTCTATTAGTGGTCGATCTATATATTGAATTGAGATTGCTGATGATGAATTGTTGCAGTGTATGGGTGATGATGAATAAGATAACAAGAAAGCTGTCCAAAATTCCAGAGGAAGTGCGAAACGAGATTGAGCCTTATTTCTTCAACTCAGCCCCTGTTGTGGATGAGGATACCAGGAAACTACTCAAAGTGGATGATACCACTGCTGATGTTATCCGCAGCGGTTTAACTGTAAGTCTTTTCTCAATTTTGTTACTCGAGTAAACAAAAGCCAATCATGCTTTTCACCGTTTCTTATTATTATCAATGTCATTATCACCAAGTGGTTAGCTGTTTTTGTAACCTGCAGCCTAGATGGAATGATCTAGATGTTAACCAGCACGTTAATAATGTGAAATACATTGGGTGGATTGTTGAGGTAAATATTTTAGTCCCAATTTTGACCCATGTGACAGTTTAGTGTTTGAGATTGAAATTTAATGTACCAATTTTCATGTGTTGCTATTTGGTGTCTCGTTAAATTTTAGTTTAAGTTGAACAGAATCTGGTCATGTGAGTGGTCAATTTTCAAAATTTCAAAAATACCCGCTGACCAGAATTAAGGTTCCGGCCAGTTCTGACCAAACCCACCCAATTCCGGCTAAACCCACCCGATTCCGGTCGATTCTGGCCTATTGCGGCCAAACCCACCCATATTCCGGCCAATTGAGGCCAAACCCACCCGATTCCGGCCGATTACGACCAAACTCATCTCGATTACGGCCAAACCCACCCTGATTCCAGCCTATTACGGCCAAACCCACCCAATTTCAGCTGATTCCGACCAAACCCATCTCGATTTCGGCCTATTCTGTCCGATTTAGGGTTAAGCAGTTCCGATTTAGGATTTAGGGTTCCGACCGATTAGAGGTGGGTGACTGGAGGTGGGTGGCCGGAATCGAAGGCTTTAAAAAAAAGGGCAAAATAATATTTTCAAAGGTTAAGAACCTATGAAAAGTCTGAACTATCACCCATGTTAGCGGGAGAGGTCTGAAATTTAAAAAGTTAATAACAGAGGTCTGAAATTTCAGTTTTGTTGATAACAACGGTCTCCGTTAGTTTTTTCCGTTAAAACTAACGGAAGTTGGTCACATGCTTGGCATGTGATCGGAAATAAAATTAATTTCCAAAAATACCCTTCTATCAAGTGTGCCCATCACATGCTTGAAGTGAAAAGACCAAAATGCCCTTGATGCCACCACGGCTCCACCAATCGTACTCCGGCGACCACCACCAAGGCTCCGATTAGGCCCCGATCGGAGCCACCGGCCCCGATTGGGCTCCGATCGGAGCTTTTTGGCTCCGATCGGGGCTTTTTTGGCTCCGATCGGAGCTTTTCTGGCTGAGTTGGTGGCCGGAGTCGGGTCGCCGGAGCCGAGGTGGTGGTGGCCGGAGTCGGGTGGTGGTGGCCGGAGTCGGGTAGCGGTGGCCGGAGTTGGGTAGTTTTAATTTGACTTTAGGGGTAAAATTGTCATTTCACATTTCCTTAAATAAAATATTAAATAAAACAAAATATTAAAGGGGCAAAAATGTTATTTCACACAATTCTGTTAAATTTAACCCTAAAAATGGACGGAAAATCTCAAATCAACAAAATTGAAATTTCAGACCTCCGTTATTAACTTTTTAAATTTCAGACCTCTTCCGTTAACATGGGTGATAGTTCAAACATTTCATAGGTTTTTAACCCTATTTTCAACTCAATCAGTTAAATTTAACCCCAAAATCTAACAGAAAATCAAATAGACATAAAACTGAAAATTGGGACACCAAATACCAACTGTTGACATTCGGGTCAAAATTGAGACAGTTTTTAGGTGTCATTCCCTTTTACTTATTAACCAACCCATGATGATGTAAATGTAAAAATTGGTATTTAATTGCAGAGTAGTCCTGCATCAATGTTGGAGAGTCATGAGCTGTGTTGGTTGAGAGTGGAGTATAGGCGTGAATGCGGGAAAGACAGTGTGCTTGAATCACTTACTGCTGTGCATCCACTTGACAACCACAAGGTCGAGTGTGAGCACTTGCTTCGACTTGAAAACGGGGCAGAGATCTTGAGAGCAACAACTCAGTGGAGGCCTAAACTTACTGGCAGTACACACATCTCAATGTTGTAGATCCAGTCCAGTCCAGTCCACTCCACTCCACTCACTTATGGTGATGATTATTTATTTATTAAGTAGGAAGCAAGGGAGATTTAGTGTTGGTAATTTGTGTTGTGTATAAATCCTATCCTGCAATTCATGCTGAATACATTCTTATCTTCATTTTTACATACTTATATAATATATTCTTTCTTTGGACTCTGTAACAAGTAGCTAGCCTTTTATCAAACAGAAAACTACTAGTGTACATGGTCAAAAATTCTGCTGCAATAGTGGATTCTCTTTTGGGTTAAAGGTCTTTTGGTGCTATATGTTTGGTTAATGTTGTAAGAATATATATTTAATGTTACAATATATATTCTAATTATGTGGCCAGATAATATTAATGAGTACAGATATATTGAATAATGTATTATATTATATTATATCAATATATATCTTTATGGTATGTTTTAATCTAGACCGTTCAATTGGTTACTTGATGGACGTACCAGATCAAAGGGTATAATATTATAAACGGTCATCTCTCCCTGCCAGTTATTGACACAGAGATTAAGAGCAGTTCTCCATCAACTGGTCTCTGACAGAAGGATGGACAAGGGAGAGAAGTAGAACCGTTCTATAGAGAAGCACATCGACAATCTAAGAAGATCAGAGGAATCGAAATCAAGTACCGGGTAAGTCATTCCTCTCTATATCTTTTCCCTCATAAAGCAGAAGATCCTGGCAATTAGGGTTTGTAAAACTTACATGTGGTATCAGAGCCTGAGTTGTTGATCATATTTGGGATTATTGATTATCATGGTTTAGCGTTTGATTTTGTAACAAATCGTATAAATCGGAACAATCGTGGAGATTTGTATGAATTGGTTATGCTTTACTTTTTATAACTGCTTCGAAACTGCTCCGCCGTATATGTTAATCAAACGGTGGAATTGTTAACCAATAATCAAATCGGTGGAATGTTTAGTCTTCTTCAATTGGTGGAATTTGAGGAAACCGATGGCTTCGTAGGTAAACGGTGGAATTGATAAACTTGAGGGCTCATAAAGAAATTATGAATATTCAATTCAAATTCGTTTAATCATAGTCTGTTTGTTCAATTCGGTTAATATTCCCGATTTCTCACCAATTGAATATTTTGGATTCTTGGGAAACGGACCGAGATGGTGATGTCGCAGAGGAAGTCTGTACTTGCAGTGCCAGAAATTATTGATGTGGTGGGCTGGGACAGCAGATTACCCACATCACCGAAGGAAGCTTTATTAAGCTTCATCAAAGCTGTCCATGCCACCACATGACGTGGAAGGCTTCAAAGAAGAAGATATATACATACATATATCTTCAATTGATCATATACACACACAGTAAGTACTACGTTCCATTAATTTCAACTTCTTGATAATTTTATTAAGGCAACTATAATGAAGTTAGTTTGTCCAAATAAACCATCTACATAATGATTGGCTTTGTAAAAGCAACGAATGGATGAATATGATGATCACGTATTTGTGAATGTGCTGAACGGAGCTTTGGGATTTATACATGTTTCTTATTTTATAATGTTCTTCACTAACCTGATAATTTGGAGATTTACGCTTCTTAATTAATAGCATAATAGATCTTTTAGTTATACTATTTAAGTCTGCAATTACATTGCTTGCAAATCTTAAGAATAACGCGTACTAGCATGTATAGTATTTTGATAGTAGTTTCTAAAGTGATCTATTCATAGTTTACTTATTTCGTTCATCACATGTTTTAATAATTTTAGAATGTCGAATTTGGGGTATGTTAATGATAGTGAAAAGTTACTCTCATGCATGAGTGTATGAATTCTAAAGCATAATAATGTTATCTAAGCATGAGTGATGAATGAATATATAGCATATTAGATTATGTGATTCTAATTTGAAGTTAAGAGTTAAGATTATGTTTCAACAATGAATGATAAGCTATTAATTTAGCTTAGAATCTAAATTAAGTTTTAGTCATCGATTGAAATTAGTGTTCCCTTTTATGAACGTAAAGTTTTAATTGGATTATCAACCATGATAAAGGATAAAAGTTTTCCTTGATAATTGCTTCCGCTAATCACTAAGGAAAATCACAGTTTTATGGTGTAAAACCATTAATTTTATGGGTTAAAATTTTATTTTAGCCAAACCTAGTGTTCTCTAGTGATGATGTTCCAATACTATGATGATAACCATTATGATATCGGGTTATATTTAGTTATTGAAATATTTTATGGCTATATGCATGACTTTATGACTAGTCTCTAATCACCAAAGTGATTGAACTATAATGATAAGGTTAAGCATGAATGAGGCATTAATGATCGTCATGACTTTATAGTTAGTTTCTAATCACCAAAGTGATTGAATTAGAATAATAAGGTTATGGTTTAATATACTATCAGCATGACTTTATGATTAGTTTCTAGTCACCAAAGTGACAGAACTAGAATGTGTTGTCATGCCTAAAGAAGATCAATAATTATATGCATGAACTTGTATTTTAAGTAGATTATTGTCACCAAAGTGGCTAATCTAGAATGTTTATTTGTTTCATGCATATAATACAACTGTCATTTATCCATGATAATAATGAAATGCCTATTACAGTATACATGATTGGATAAATTGACATTTACAGGTTACTAGAATTTTAGGATTTGCCCAAAGGTGAATCGCTTTCTATGACCGGTAAACATGATGAGATAATTAAGATCTTTTGGTTCTATATATTTGTATATCCATAGATAACTTATATATTTAACTGGAGATTCTTTAATTGTCCAATAATGTTAAGGAATTGAATTAAGATTCGTGTGTTATAGCTGTTGCCCAAAGGTCAGTTATAATATACATTGATAATTTCCAAATAATGTTATGACATTTAATTAAGATTAGTATATTATAGTTGTTGCCCAAAGGTCGATTATAATATACTCTTATTGATTATCTGAATCTATTATAGCTTATTTCCTAATTGGCATTTACTTAATGATAGTATATTATAGTTGTTGCCCAAAGGTTGATTATGATATACTTTAAATGATTAGCTGAATGTATATTAGCTTATTTTATGAATGAGCAAGTATGTAATAGCAGCTATTATAGTTAATTCGCATGTATGTTCTGTTATTGTGTTTAATAAGATTGACTTTCTAAACCGTGTAAGTCAGGTTCCACTGAAGTTACTAGATCCTGACTTAACACAATTAAATGGTATCCTTACGGGTACACAACTTAAGTAGAAAGTCAAATCATAAAGTATAAACACGATATAACAGAGTAAATCTTAAGTTAATGCGAATAATTTTGGTTTATTCCACAAACAATAAATAAAGAAAATTATGAAGTTTGTGGATGAAAGTACAAATAATGTAATTAGTCACTCGTATGTACAAACTTACAGCCATTAAGTTTTGAGTTGTATAGTTTGTAGAAGTTTGAGTTGGCTAATTTATGGAGCAAGATTAAAGACCTTAAGGATGACTAGAGATAACTCAATATTTATGAGAGCACTTTAAAGTGTTCATTAAGTGATATTGAGTTAGCTCGTATGTTTATGAAGAATAAGGAAGTCACATATCAACCATGCATAAATTAGTGCTGCTAAAAGGTTAGTGCAATTGTTTTTCATACATGAATAAAATGTAATATTTCGTATATCTCGCTTATTGCATGATTATTTATGCGGAAAATTAATAAGTGTCAAGAATAGGGGGATAATTTGTATATCTTCTTGAACTTATGAATTTATGTTTATTTTTCCGTATTATGTTTTAATGAAGTTAATCACGTTTATTAATGTTATGACTATATCTATTTGCTTAAGAAATTAGATAGAGACGTGGAAACTTATAATGTCTTTATGTGTGGTGACTTTCATGAGAAATGTATAAAAGTATGATATGACATTTAGTTCATTAGTAGGACTCATCAAAAGAACATGTCATATATTTGTATATACTATGTTATACATTTATGAAAATAGTATTGTGGGAAATATAATCGGACTTTGAAAGTTACAGTTAAGAGTTAGACAAGTAAATTTTATTTACCCATTAATGACATTAAGTTGTGGATGTATGAGTTAAGTCTGAGATCCCATAAAGGCAGTTCCAACCTCTTAATGATCTGTGTGTTGGAAGGGAGCTTGGTTAAGACACCGTTATGTTTGAGGTTGTCTAATAAAAGTAAAGTAAATGTTTATGATCCACATTAAAGAATGGATTCTTGAATGAAATGTTTACTTCAGAGTAACATTAAAAGATCCAATGGGTATAAAGACTTACTTTCTTAACTAAAGTCCGAAAAGTATAGAAACCAGTTATGTTAATCTTAAGAATAATGAATTAGTGGGAGTGTCTGAATAATAAGATGTGGATATTATGGTAAATGATAGACATTGTCTATCTGTATGAATACATTATTCACATGGATTAGAATATAGTTCCATCAGTTGAATGCAAATTTCAACATAAATGATAATGTTCGAAAGACACGATACTCCATGAAGAAAGAAAAGTATAATCATCTGATAAAGTTAAATCATTTAGAATAACATTACGAAAGCTTTTTATTCTGGAAGTTGGTTTACTTGTAGGATTCAGATATTAGTAAATATTTTCGGTTTCATTCCCACAATATATTATGTTATGAAGTTTATATTTCTCAATTAATGGATGGTCATTTTAGAAATCAATTTATAGGATGAAATAAATGTTCCCACGAATGGTTTTGTAAGTGACTTGACAGTTGTATGAACTAAAAGATTAGTGGGAGTACGCATATATTTTACATGTATAATTGATTATATCTTGTTCACATTTAAAAATGATTGTGTATATTCTCTCTGAAGTTAAGATGAAAGTTAATGTGAGAGAAAATTTATGTGACTAAGATTAAATAAAAATTTTAATCTAGTCACAGTTACAATTGGATTGTCTCAGAAAGCTCACATTGGAATGATCTTAAAGAGGGAGTATAGTTCTCGAATGCTTCAAATAAAGTCCTAATGCACCTACAAGAACATGTGAATGCATTTATGTTCATGTAGATTCAGATTTAAGGGATATCTTGACAGATGAAAGTCAACTTTTAATTAATTGTTCCTTTTATGCGTTGGAACAATATTATAGAAACGTGGTAATTATCTGTCGTTATCAATAATGTAAAGTAAGGTTTTAGCATGTTTTATCATGCATTAAGGACTGTGGGACTTATTTCAGGGCTTGAGGTTGTCGACACCATTACCAAGTCGCTGGAAAATTTATCGTAATAACGCCACAGTTATTTCTTCGTCAAAACGACAAGCATTAAAAGGTGCAAACTTATGGAATGAAAGTTTATTGTCGTTAAGAAGAAAGTTCAGAAACAAGAGTGTCTGTCAGCATAATGGCCAAGCTGACAATGATGTATTTAAATGAATGTTTACAACTAATGACATTAAATAAGCATGCAAATAATGGGTCTTAGTTGTAAAGTTGATGATGATGATGTTTGACACTCTGAGCTCAATGATATGTTTCTGACTCCAATGTTTTCCTGTTAATTATGATTGTGTACACATAAAGTTTATGATAACGGGAAAACCTTATGCAAAGCCTTACTCGGACCCTAATGTGTTTATATATATTACTTACAGGCTTATGTTTGATAAGATGTAATTGTCGTGGTATATGAAAGGGAGTATGCTGCTTAAATAAGTGTATGACCGCCATAACCCGCATTTACAGATTATTGAATGTAAGTGATTATGATGAACGGAAAGATTAGATTTTACGCGCGCCTTATGTTATTCCATAAAGATGTAAGACTTATGTGATTATCTGGCCAAGTGGGAGAATGTAAGAATATATATTTAATGTTACAATATATATTCTAATTATGTGGCCAGATAATATTAATGAGTATAGATATATTGAATAATGTATTATATTATATTATATCAATATATATCTTTATGGTATGATTTAATCTAGACCGTTCAATTGGTTACTTGATGGACGTACCAGATCAAAGGGTATAATATTATAAACGGTCCTCTCTCCCTGCCAGTTATTGACACAGAGATTAAGAGCAGTTCTCCATCAACTGGTCTCTGACAGAATGATGGACAAGGGAGAGAAGTAGAACCGTTCTATAGAGAAGCACATCGACAATCTAAGAAGATCAGAGGAATCGAAATCAAGTACCGGGTAAGTCATTCCTCTCTATATCTTTTCCCTCATAAAGCATGATCAAGATCCTGGCAATTCATGCTGAATACATTCTTATCTTCATTTTTACATACTTATATATTATATTCTTTCTTTGGACTCTGTAACAAGTAGCTAGCCTTTTATCAAACAGAAAACTACTAGTGTACATGGTCAAAAATTCTGTTGCAATAGTGGATTCTCTTTTGGGTTAAAGGGTCTTTTGGTGCTATATGTTTGGTTAATGTAAGTTTTTGGTGTCATATGTTTTACTTTGTAGATTTTTGGTGTCATATGTTTGTATTTTGTAAATTTTTTGTGCATCCGTTAGTCAACTGTTAAGTTTGACCGTTAAATAATTTTATTTTGTTCAATTTAGTTCTCAAATTTATATTTCTAGGTTTTGAATTTTATAATTTAATCCCTATTGTTTTTTCCGATCACCACCCAAGGCCGGCGATCACCACCCAAGGCCGACGTCCACCACACAAGGCCGCCAACCACCATGAATCGGAGCCGGCAACCACGAATAGGGGTCGGCCACCACCAAATCGTGGCCGGCCACCACCCAAATCGGGGCCAGCAGCCCCAATTGGAGCTGCTGCCCCGATTTGGGTGAGGCCACCACCAATCGAGGCCAACAGCTCCTATTGGGGCTGCTGGGCCCGACTTGGGTGGTGGCCACCACCAATCGGGGCCGGAAGCCACCACCCCAATTGGTGGTGGCCGGCTCCAAATGGTGGATGCTGGCCCGATCGGGGATGGCCGGCCGCGATTTGGTGGTGGACGGCCGCGATTTGGTGGTGACCGGCCCCTATTCATGGTGGTTTGCGGCCTTGGGTGGTGGTCGTCGGCTTTGACTGAGTGGTGATCAGAGAAAATAATAGGTATTAATTTGTAAAATTCAAAACTTAGAAATATTAATTTGATGACAAAATTGAACAAAATAAAATTATTTAACGGTCAAACTTAACCGTTGACTAACGGATGCACAAAAAATCTACAAAATACATACATATGACACCAAAAACCTACATTGGCCAAACATATGGCACCAAAAGACCCTTTTAACTCTTCTCTTTTCTACTGCACTATTCACTAATGACTACTGGTCCCTACTGCATTGCATGTCCCAAACTGGAACCTCCATTTTACTTCACCTACAAATTGTTATTACTAAGATCATTTCACATTTCGCATTCACTTTTAAATATAATTTCTTTTACTTATTTATTATCATCCGAAGTTGCTTTGGCCGAGTGGTTAAGACGGTTTTTATTTATTATATTTTTGTACACAATTCCTCCAGTGACAGTGAATGCAGTTGCAGAAAATCCAAAGAAACTGATGAACAAATCTGATTATACTAACTCGTACTCCTGTCTGTGAATACATACATCACTTCTTACTAATACTGAGTCTATTTATCTTGACCACTCCAATTTTAAAAATCTGATTTTCCAAACTGATCATTAACAAGCTACTATAAATTCAAAAAATTTCCTCAACTTGCAAAATCATAGAATAAAAATGGGTTAAGAACCTATGAAAGGTCTGAACTATCACCCATGTTAACGGGAGAGGTCTGAAATTTAAAAAGTTAATAACAGAGGTCTGAAATTTCAATTTTGTTGATTTGAGGTTTTCCGTCCATTTTTAGGGTTAAATTTAACAGAATTGTGTGAAATGACATTTTTGCCCCTTTAATATTTTGTTTTATTTAATATCTTATTTAAGGAAATGTCAAATGACAATTTTACCCTTAAAGTCAAATTAAAACCACCCAACTCCGGCCACCGCCACTTGACTCCGGCCACCACCACCCGACTCCGGCCACCACCACCCGACTCCGGCCACCACCACCTCGACTCCGGCGACCCGACTCCGCCACCACGGGGCCAAAAAAGCTCCGATCGGGGCCAAAAAGCTCCGATCGGAGCTTTTTGGCTCCGATCGGAGTCCAATCGGGGCTGGTGGCTCCGATCGGAGCCCAATCGGGGCCGGTGGCTCCGATTTTGGCCCAATCGGAGCCTTGGTGGTGTCGCCGGAGTACCGTGGTGGCTTCAAGGGCATTTTGGTCTTTTCACTCCAAGCATGTGATGGGCACACTTGATAGAAGGGCATTTTTGGAAATTTATTTTATTTCCGGTCACATGCTTGGCATGTGACCAACTTCCGTTAGTTTTAACGGAAAAAACTAACGGAGACCGCTGTTATCAACAAAACAGAAATTTCAGACCTCTGTTATTAACTTTTTAAATTTCAGACCTCTCCCGTTAACATGAGTGATAGTTCAGACCTTTTATAGGTTCTTAACCCAATAAAAATCTTTTATTAATATTTTTGCGACCAAAAAGAACTTTTTTTGCTTGGCTTGATGGGATTCAAATAACAACTTGCTAGGTTTAGACTCTCATGTTAAAGCTGAATTTCAAAATGTTCTCAACCATGAGGAAAAACTTTGGATTGGCCAACTAAATGAATTGCTTATAGAGACATGAATACTAAATTTTATCATATTACTTACTAAAATCCACCTTATAAGAAACAGACAGCTAATATCTGTCGTAATCAAAATTAATATTAGTATAACTAAACCAATTATGATTATAAATATCTGTCAAATGTTTCTAAAACTTGAAAGATAAATCCTAAAATATAGAGTAACATTTTGTTTGATTTGATGTATATATATAGTACTCGTATCCAAAAAATTGACTCTCAGGCAATTGATTCCCAGTTTGATGGTTGGTCCGAGACTCCAAGCTGAATAATATAAAACATGTTTCAAATCCCAATTTATTCTTGATTATTTTAGATTTGTTGAACTTTTATATTTTATTTATAGTGGCAAATAAACTTTTTTATATTTATAGGTAGGAGAAGTCTAAAAATCTAAAATTAATATGAAATGAGGAAGAGATTGGGAAACTAGCTTGATGTCCTGCTAATAATACATTTGCAGAGTCCACTCACTAACTCTATATATTAGGGCTGACAATTCGTGCCCGGCACGATGGGCCGACGCAAACACGATATGAAAATTATGAGTTTGGGTTTGATATTAGTGACACGGCACGACTCGATAACACGATGTTTTAAATTAAAATAATTAAATATTATTTTTTTATTTAATTTACTATAGATTTTTTGTGCCAATTTTTCATATTAGGCCTGGTTGGGTCGTGTTTGGGCTGACCCTAAAACACGACACGAACTCGCACGGCCCGCACGAATTGCCGGCCCTACTATATTTGATATTGCAGTGCTTAAACGAATTTATAATAACTACTATTAATAAATGAGCCAAGAAAAGGTTTTTAATATTAACCATTGAAAAATTTGCACCTCACTTTGTTCTGCCTTGGTTTATTTTTGAGTCTCTTTTTCCTTCTTTTTCTTATTATTATTGTTCATCGGCTAGGAAGGAGTTCTGTTGATACATTATCATCTTTTTGGGTACGACGCCGATTCACAGGTCGGCGTTTGATTCCCAACATTTCCAGGTTTGTTCTTTCATTGTAAAAATCATTCATGCATTTCTTGATGGGTCAATAACCTGGGAGAGGTCTGAAGATTGGACCTTGTGAATTTGAGAGGTCTGAAGATTGAAATGGTGATAACTGAGATCTAAAGTTTGGACTTTGTGATTTTTAGATTTTTCGTCCAAATTTTCTATCAAATTTAACAGAAACACGTGAAATGTCATATTTACCCCTGACAATATTTTAAACAAATTAAAGTTTAATTAATTGAATATGAAATGACAAAAATACCCCTTTCACAAATTAAAACATAACCCAACTCCGGCCACCACCACGGCTCCTGCCGGCCACCACCGAACTCCGGCGACCACCACCGAACTCCGGCGACCACCACTCACAGTCCGGCGACCCCACCAAACTCGGACGACCGCCACGATAGGGCCCAAATCGAAGCCATCGGCCCCGATTGGGCCCCGATCGGAGGCACGGAGCTCCGATCGGAGCTCGGTGGCCCCGAATCGGAGCTTTGTGTGCCCAATCGGGGCCGATGGCTCCGATTTGGGCCCAATCGGGGTCGTGGTTGTGCTCGCCGGAGTTAGGTGGTGGTCGTCGGAGCGGGTGGTGGTCGCCGGAGCTGAGTGGTGGTCGTCGGAGTTGGTTGGTGGTCGCCGGAGTTGGTGGTGGCATTAAGGGCATTTTCGTCTTTTCATTTAAGCATGTGAGGTGGAAGAAGGACTTTTTTGGAATTTAATTTTATTTCTGGTCACATGTCAAGCACATGACCAGTTTCCGTTAATTTTAACGGAAAAAACTAACGGAGACCTCTATTATCTACAAATCAAAACTTCAGACCTCTATTATCACCAATTTAAACTTCAAACCTTTCAAATTCACATGGCCCAAACTTCAGACCTCTCCCAGGTTATTGACCATTTCTTGATTATAATAAATTGGTGAATTGCAATCATATCATCATTTTACAAAGAGTATGCATTGTTTGATGTTCTACACTAATCATTGAGGTTAGGTAGGGTTCAATGAAAATGGAATTGGGTCTAGAACCTAAAAACTGTCTGGATTTTACCCTAAGTGTCAATCTGATGTCTCAATTTTAAACTGTTGATATTTTGTGTCCCAATTTTCAGTTTTGTGCCTATTTGGTTTTCCGTTAGTTTTTAGGATTAAATTTAACAGACTAACTTGAAAAGACAATTTGACCATTTTTTTTTAAAAACCAACTGACAATCCGGTCACCCACCCCGACTCCGGCCACCCACCTCCAGCCACCCACCTCCAATCGATCGAAATTGGCCGGAATAGGCCGTAATCAGGGTGGGTTGGCCGTAATCGAGGTGGGTTTGGCCGTAATCGGGCTGGGTTTGTCCGCAATAGGCCGGAATCAGAGATGCTTAGCCCGAAATCGGCCGTAATTGCCTTAATCGGCCGTAATTGGCCTTGAATCAGCCAGGAATTCACCGAAAATCGGGCGCAATCGACCGAAACCCTAAGCCCTAAATCGGCCTAAACTGGCTAGTCGGGGGTAGTTTTGGAAGTTTGAAAATTGGCCACTCACGTGACCAAATTCCATCCAATTTAACCCAAAAATAGACGGAGACACCAAATAGTAACATATATGAAAATTCAGACAGTCATTCTAAACCTCAGACATCAAACTGATACATGGTGTAAAATTCAGACTGTTTTTAGGTTCTTAACCCAATGGAATTTAAAGGTTGTAACATTTTTATGACATGTATGAGATTTCTTGTTAGTCAAGTAACCAACCCACGACTAGTAACAACAAGCGCAATGATGAAAATTATTATTTCTGCAAAACTGCAAAACTTTTAGTTTCTTAAACATTGTAAACACTCGATTTTGACCAAGCAGTGATCATCAAGGAAAGCCATGGAGGACGTCAAAGGTCCATTTAAAGGGATTCTCCGGGATTTAAAAGGAAGAAAGGCATGCTACAAGCAAGATTGGGTCGGGGGCTTTAGTTCCGGAGCCGGGTATTACAAACTTGCTTCAATTAAGACTTGTTGCTTGCTTGCTGCTCAAGTAATCTACAAATTTATCTGAGCTTGATTTGCAGAATAATTGCTCCAACAATGTACATATTTTTTGCATCAGCACTTCCTGTTATTGCTTTTGGAGAACAACTCAGCAGAGAAACAGGTTAGCAAGCAATGTTATGGTTTTCATTTGTGTCTTTATTTTGTTACATACCTGGAAAAGGAAAACTCAACTGATGATCGATCGAAAACTGGTTCAGATGGAAGTCTGAGCACTGTGGAAACTCTTGCATCAACGGCTATATGCGGAGTTTTACACTCCATCTTTGGGGGCCAGCCCTTGTTGATTGTGGGAGTTGCAGAGCCAACCATTATCATGTATTCATATCTCTACAGCTTTGCTAAGACCAAATCCACCATTGGAAAACAGCTTTTCTTGGCTTGGTCAGCATGGTATGGTAACTACTCCCTAATATGCACTGCACTTTTCTACTAGTTCATTGTTACTTGCAATTCAAGAAATGTTTAATCTTTGCAGGGTGTGTGTATGGTCAGCTCTGTTACTCTGTCTTCTTGCAATATTTAACACGTGCACAGTCATCAACAAGTTCACACGAATAGCTGGGGAACTCTTCGGCATGCTGATCGCTGTTTTGTTCATGCAAGAGGCAATCAGAGTTAGTTCCATTACACGCAAACAAAATCATCACTAAACTAAAACCAAAACATAAGATTTTTTTTCTTAAATTCTGTTCTGCAGGGTGTGATGAGCGAGTTTAAGGCTCCTCATGAAGCCGAACACAGTTTATCCGAGGAGAAGTACCACTTTGAATGGCTATACGTGAATGGACTCCTAGCTGTGATATTCTCATTCGGCGTTCTTTTCTGTTCTATGAGTAGTAGGAAGGCAAGAACATGGCGCTATGGCACTGGTGCGTAATATAAGACTATAATTTCACGAACCCATCACCTTGAGTTTGTAAATTGCATTTTTGAGCCATAACCCATCTTCTTTGCTGAGTCAGGGTGGTTCAGGAGTTATATTGCGGACTATGGAGTACCAACCGTGGTGCTGATATGGTCTGCTTTGGCTTTCTCTGTGCCACGCGAAGTTCCACCTGGAATTCCTCGAACCCTTGTCACTCCTCTTTTGTGGGATCCTGCTTCTTTGGAGCATTGGACTGTAATGAAGGTAAATCCAGCAAAAGTATATAAAATTGGAGTTCTACAAGGTAGATAATCACATTTAGTACCCAAAGTTCAGCTAGCAGTCTGCCTAAATAAAAAGACAATGAATTTTAGCTTAGCAAGTCAACAAACAACATATAAGTTTTGCCATATTTAATAGAACTAGCATTCTGTATAAGTTCAAGTGTTCAACTCCTAAAAATTAACATAACATACCTGAGAAAATTTGCAGGATATGGGGAAGGTGAGCACGGGGGATATTTTTGTGGCCTTCATTCCTGCCATAATGATTGCCGGCTTGTATTTTTTCGACCACAGCGTGGCATCGCAGTTGGCGCAACAGAAGGAATTCAATCTCAAGAATCCATCTTCATACCATTACGATATCTTTGTTCTCGGGATAACAGTATGATTTTCATCATGATCCATATCATATTTCTCCAAATTGCAGTCATTTATTCGATTTATTTATATACTAACTGTGGTCAAAGTATTTATGCGCAGACTCTGGTTTGTGGACTCCTCGGGATTCCTCCTGCCAACGGCGTGCTCCCTCAGTCTCCAATGCATACAAAGAGCCTAGCAACTCTCAAGCTACAGGTGATACATAATACTATCATCGAGTTAGAAAAACTGTGTTATAAATATGTTATAGTTCGAGAAATAAGTATTACTTGGTGAATGAACTTCAGCTTATTAGAAAGAAGATGGTTGAAGGCGCCAAGGAATGCATGAAGCAACAAGGAACAAAGCAAGAAATCTATGGAAAGATGCAGGAGGTGTTCATCCAGCTCGATGCGAGTCCTGCTGTAAGTTTTCACTCTAATCTATTGTAGAGAGCATCACATCTGTGAAATTTGTCTGAAATAGTGAAAGTATTGGGAATTTTTGTTAAAATGCCTTCCTCCCCGTCCAGCTGGCTGGCTCGCGTGTCCAACGCGTGCCAGCTGGGCACCAGCCAGCTGCTACGGTCGGACCGGGCCGGATAAACCGGTAGCGGCTGACCGTAAGAGCAAATACCAATTTTTTTTTTTTTTTACGAAAATGTTAATTGAGTTTAGTTAGAATCGAACCCAGGACTTACACTAAAAACGTTGACGCACTACCACCACAATACAAGCTAGAATGTTGACAAAATAATAGATAAAATATTTTTATTTATAATTCTATTTAATCAATGGAATGGAACCGGGTTCCCTCATCCCTCTGGGTTTTTTTTTTTTTTTTTCACTTTTTACATCTATTAATATTCACTAAATTCAAATTTACAACTCCAAATTCAATGAAAATCAAAAGTTAACGTCTTTATATCGTAATAAACAATGTGCTATTTTTCTAAAAAAAATATTCTAATAATTTCGAAAATTAATGTTTTCATCACCGAATGGTGTTATACCACCATAAAACCTAAATTTAGAGTAAATCTCATTTTTTAGAAAATGTTCAAAAAAATATTCTTTTTTTTTTGTCAGTTTCCCATCCCGCGGTTTTTTTTTTTTTTTTTTTTTTTTCACTTTTTACACCTATTAATATTCACCAAATTCAATGAAAATCGAAAGTCCGTGTAGTAATAAACAATGTGCTATTTTTTTTAAAATTTATTCTAGTTATTTCGAAAATTAATGTTTCCATCACCAAATGGTGTTATACCCCCCTAAAATGCAAATTTGGAGTAAATCTTATTTTTTAGAATGTTCAAAAAATATATTACCGGACTTCAAATTAGGCCCCGTTTTCGGTATTGGATTTTACTAATACGTGACAATTCGGAAAAAAAAATTGAACATTTTCTAAAAAATTATGTTTGCTCCAAATTTAGGTTTTATGGTGGTATAACATCATTACGTGATGAAAACATTAATTTTCGAAATTACTAAAATAAATTTTAAAAAAATAGCACATTGTTTATTTATTACATTATAAAGACGCTAACTTTCGATTTTCATTGAATTTGGAGTTGTAAATTTGAATTTAGTGAATATTAATAGATGTAAAAAGTGAAAAAAAAAAAACCCGAGGGATGGGGAACCCGGTTCCATTCCATTGATTAAATAGAATTATAAATAAAACAAATTTAACTATTATTTTGTTAACATTCTAACTTGTAGTGTGGTGGTAGTGCGTCAACGTTTTTAGTGTAAGTCCTGTGTTCGATTCTAGTTAGCGTTGGGCATTTTGGAGGGCATTTTAACAAAAAAAATCCGAAAGTATTGTTCGTATCATCGTTGAAGAATGGAAAATGTTAAGAAATAATGAGCATTAAGTTTATTACCACTGAAATGTTACAGTATGAAGCTGAAAGGGAGCTGGAGCAACTAAAGGACGCTGTGCTGAGAGCTGACGATAACGCTGTAAGCAATGGCAAGTTCGATCCTGCAAAGGACATTGATGCTTTCTTGCCTGTTCGAGTGAATGAGCAGAGAGTTAGCAATTTGCTGCAGTCCCTTCTTGTTGGAGCTTCCATGTTGGCAATGCCCTTGATTAGACACATCCCTACATCGGTTCTCTGGGGATACTTCGCCTATATGTCTATCGACAGTCTTCCTGGTAACCAATTCTGGGAGAGGATCTTGCTCCTCTTCATCCCTCCAGGCCGCAGATTTAAGTGAGTAACGCGTATATGTGAGAATCTTTCCGGTAAAAATCGTTGATTTCTGCTTCTAATCGTGATCTGGTTCCTAGGGTTTTGCAATCGACGCATCTGTCGTTCGTGGAGACGGTACCGTACCGATCAATCGCATTGTTCACGTTATTCCAAATGGTGTACCTATTGATTTGCTTCGGGGTGACTTGGATTCCGATCGCCGGAATATTGTTCCCGTTGCCGTTCTTCTTGCTGATCAGTATCCGGAAACACATACTCCCGAAGATGTTCCACCCGGTTCACCTGCACGAACTGGATTCGGCAGAATACGAAGAACTGCCAGGTGGTAAAAGCGGGAGAAGGAACGCGGAATCATCGGACGGAGAAGAGTACATGCAGGTAGACGATTCGGAGTTACTGGACGAGATGACGACTAGCCGAGGAGAGTTGAAGCGGCGGTCGCTAAGCAGAGATAGACAATCATGCAAGAGTGTAACTTCAGAGTAGAAGAAGCAAGGATGTGTGAACGAAGAAGATAACGTGAGATGCTTGTTCTGCAGGTTTCGTTGAATCCCTAGATGAAATGAGGAAGATATATTTCATTCAATTTAGGTTATTATTGATCATCGTGTTCATACTGTTCACGGAGAAATGGAAATGGAGGAAGAACAAGAAGAAGAAGAAGAGGATGCTGCTGAAAAATGAACGCTCGCATTCTCAAGGTTTGGTTTTTGTGGAGCTCTCCACCTAAAGTAATTTTTTTTTAATGTTAAACTTAAAAGGTGTAGTTTTTTTTTTTTTTTGGGTAAAGTTAGTAGTCTATGTTAATTGTTAGGTCATGAGCACATAATATGTATTTTGTTTGTTGAAATGTAATATTTTTAAATTTATAATTACTTGAAATATATAATAATGATAATAATCTTAGGTCATGAGCATAATAATAATGATAGTAATAATAATAATTTATCCTTGTAGATTTCCTTAAGGATGAATGAATTAACGATAGTGTATAATTATATGCTACTAATTTAACATCACTCATATTGTATATTTATCCATAATAATTTTTTAAGTTATTAATTATATATGTGGCAATTTTTTTTTTATATATAAATTGAGATTTAGTAAAATTAAAAAATATTACATTTCAATGAACAAAATATAAATAAAATTATTATTAAAAAGTATAACTGACTCTTAATTATATATATATACTGTCTTATGATTAATATGATCAAGTAATCCATTTTTAAATTTAAAGTCTTCATAAAAACAGTCGACCGAAACATACTTTTTTTTTTTTTACACAAAACAGTCGAAACCGATTTAAAACCAGTTTTTTTTAATACTAAATCACATATAACTAATAAAAAAAATCAGTCTGAATAGAATTGTCTAAATCAATTCCGGCCCGACCCGACCCAGCCCAGCCAAGTTTCGTGCCCAATCCTATTTAACAATGTCCATGATCTTTATTTGCTAGTAGCCTAGTTAGTACGCGTCTATGAAGTAAGAACAAACTTAGATAATTGCGCCTACAAAATAATAAATCAATATACTAAAATAAAACCCAAATTCAAATTTGAATTTCAAATTCAAAAAACATATAAATTTTATTTTAAACGACACCTGAAACGATGTTTACCAAAAAAGACACCTGAAACGAAAATAAATAAATAAAATAAATAGAATTGAATCTGACGGACGATATTGTAGCGTTAAGGTAACGCACCACCGATTAAAATTAGGGCGCTCTCTTCCCTCTGTTCGCACATATAAATTCCCCGAGTGGTAGCCGACTCTTTCCCACACTTGACATCGCTTAGTTCTCCGTCTCCGCAGCCCTAACGCTGATTTTCTGCAACTTGAATCTCGACTTTGATCCATGGTATGCATACATTCTGTTCGTAATCGTTTCACTTATGTAGAAGCGATGGCGACACTGCCTATTTCGTCTTCTGGGTCTATTCGTTTGCTAAGCGTTGGATCGCATTGTTCGTATCCTTATTGTTGTTGATTTTGTTCTACAGGCTTTGCCGAACCAGCAGACTGTTGAATACCCGAGCTTCAAGCTCGTTATTGTTGGTGATGGAGGAACCGGTAATGTACTGATGTAATCGCTTTTTTTTTTTAACATGTTGTAAGCTGGTGATACAAAATTGATTTTGGCAGTTGATTTTGTAATCGTTGGCGGAGATTGTGAGTTATTTTTGTCGAATCAAGATTTTTCCAGATTTGATTGCTTTATAGGTTTAGTTTTGGCATGTTGGATGTGACTATAGTTACTGTTTTTTTTAATCGATCTGAGTACGATTTGGGGAAAACTTGTGGACAGACAGAGAATCGAATTAAATCGAGAAAAATTTGATTCGTTAAGATTGGATCAAACAATAATAAGTGAGAATTATCATGCTTATGACTGGATTTTCAAGTAAATTGCTTCAGTTTCTGATATTTGTCTTTACTGGCAGGGAAAACCACATTTGTGAAGAGGCATCTTACTGGAGAATTTGAGAAGAAATATGAGCGTGAGTATCTGATAAACTTTTCTATTGGTTCTGTGTATGAATGATCTTTCTGATATAATTGGCTAAACTGGAATTTGTATTCTCTTGCTCTGTGCAGCAACTATTGGTGTTGAGGTTCATCCTCTGGATTTCTTCACGAATTGTGGCAAGATCAGATTTTACTGCTGGGACACTGCTGGCCAGGAGAAGTTTGGTGGTCTGAGGGACGGTTACTAGTAAGTACACAACCAACCTCTCTATGCAGGGTCTAAACATTATTATATTAGCAGTACATGTTTGATTGATCCATGTGCTGGTTAACTTATTTTCATGGTAATGTTGATCCTGCAGCATTCATGGGCAATGTGCAATCATCATGTTTGATGTCACCGCCCGCCTGACCTACAAGAATGTTCCTACATGGCATCGTGATCTCTGCAGGGTGTGTGAGAACATCCCAATTGTTCTTTGTGGGAACAAAGTTGATGTGAAGAACAGGCAAGTCAAGGCAAAGCAGGTTACCTTCCACAGGAAGAAGAACCTGCAGTACTATGAAATCTCGGCAAAGAGCAACTACAACTTTGAGAAGCCTTACCTGTACCTTGCCAGGAAGCTTGCTGGGTAATTAATTGTCTATAAACTACATTGGTCATATATTTTGATACTAAAACTGATTCATATGATGAGAAACTGATTCATGGTTCTTATAATACACAAACGTCAGGGATCCGAACCTTCATTTCGTAGAGTCTCCTGCTCTTGCCCCACCTGAAGTACAAATTGACTTGGCCGCCCAGCAACAGTAAGAACCTTACAAAACTATATACATTGTTGCATGAATTTTGGTTTTCTTCAATAGTTGCTTGATTGTTGTATTGTTGTTGCAGGCATGAGGCGGAGCTTGCAGCTGCGGCTAATCAGCCTCTCCCTGATGACGATGATGATGCTTTCGAGTAGAGAGAGGAGAGTGTTACTGCTTTTCTAGACAGACTGGGTTGTGATTCACCCAGCACATTTATCATTTTGTTTTGAATGATATTTTATTATGATGATGATGGTTGCTGGCAGTGATGATGAGTTGGTGTGATGGAGTTAGTGTTATTATGTATGCTGCATTTGAGAGAGCTTCATCTTGCAGTGACTGCTTTTCTGTCTGGGTCTTTTATTGGTTTTTTTCAAAGAAACAGTTTTTATTTAATCGCTTGCCTCTGCAATTTATCATCAGAATTCTGTCTATTAAAAACATCTAAAGCTATGATGCCTTCATGGATGATCATGAAGATGTTGCAATCTCACAAGAAATTCATATCAAGATACGTAGTAATTAACTCATCCCTCATTGTGTTAATGTCAAAAGAAAAGTATTCCCTCCCTGGATTGACCAAACAAAGACTTGAGTGCACTGAAGAACCTAAAAATGTCTGTTGCTAATAACAATTCTATCAGGATTTGTTGATTACGAGCGTTAGGCTTATTTGATGATTATAAAACATGTTTTTGTTTTGTCAATTTTAAGGAAAAAAAATAGCAATAAAAACATTTTAAATCTAAGATAATGATTAGGAACATAACTTTTAATTGTGATTGTTTTAAGTTCATAACACTATATTTTGTCATCAAGGGCAACAATTCCAACTTAACTTGTCAATGGTCAAACAAAAAACTACAAATAAACTTTGATAGAAAAAGATAATGGACCTTGCAAAAGATTACAAACGAACTGCATATTCATGCGCACCATGACCAAACCCATATTCCTTCCATGGACTGTCAATTTGTTGTATTAAAAAGAACAAGTGTCAGTAGTTTACAGAGTTTTTAATGGATAACTGGTGCAGCGTGATAAGATAGAAGGCACACAAATTCGTTTATTCCATAGAATAAAGAGAATTTGACGCGTTACTAAAGAAAAAATCTCAATTTTCTTTCTAATCAACTAGTAACTGCATGTCAACGACGGCTAAGCATAGCTTAAATATTGAAAATAAAACCCTAACCCTAGCACAAATTAACAATTAAGTCCAAACAAAACTGACAAATTTCCAAAAAGACCCAAACAAACATGAAACTGCGATTTTGACCCTTTAAACGAAGGCATTTTGCCGAAAACGACGTACCCCATAGCTTTCATGTGTCTTGCTTAGATCACCGTTTGCGGAATAAAAATTGTATTAGCATGCCAAAATCCGACACTTAAAAATCCCCACACCATTCTCTACGGGGAAGAAAAGATTCACCTAAGGCCAGTAATGTCATGTAGGAAGAAGACCAAACTTAGCTACATCAGCATATAATTTGTTACGTAAATGGGGGATGTCAAGTAGTAAGGGCTAAGGAAACACTAATTTCGATTCCTCCATTGCAGCCTGAAAATGAACACATAACAATAAGTAGTGTGTTCATGTTCGTCAACTACATATGTCGCATGAGGCTTAGTCGGGTTCAAAACTATTTTCTTGTCATGGAAGACAAAGGAAATACCCATTGTTGGGATCAAGTTGACGTGGCACTAGACTTCGGGAATGGATTTCAAGGCGGCGCCTCTCTTCGCTCTCTTAGGTATCTATCTCGACCTCAAATGGTACTTAATTTTCTTTTGCGGAGTCTTGGAGGCGTTAACCTGAAAAAGGGTGGGGATTTGTCCCAGATTCCACTCTGAAGCTTAAGTCAGTAATGGAATATGAGAGAGTAATACTTTGTAAAATATACTGAATGTGTATATAATGAAAATACTCAAGGGTATTTATAGAAAAGATTTACCGACTTTAAATGGCGGTACCCATTAGGGAGGGTTTCTGTCCAAGGTCGGCTCAAGCAAGTGACAAGTAGGTTGTCACCTCACCATTCCTTAACAAAGAAGGTTTCTCCATGGCGGTAGAAGCATGTGACAAGCAGGTCTCCACCTCACAATTCCTTAAGATGAATGTTTCTTCATGGAGGCGGTGGAAATAGGTCGCCACATCACCATTCCTTAAGATGAATGTTTCTGTATGGAGGCGGTGGAAGAAGGTCGCCACCTCACAAAAGTTGGCATCTTAGTTCTCTCTATAGTTTCTTGATGTCAAAAATTCCCAAATCGGGTGAAATTATGCAACTTAACTTGACACTGTAGTTTCTCTCCCAAATATTTATCACTCGTACTTTTCGAGAAGCTTAGGCGAGACTGAAATTATGCATCTCAACTTGACAATGGTCGCATGTTTTCAGCCTTAGACAACTCATCTTAATTGATATTCCGAACAATATAGAAAATTGTTCATACCAGTGTATGTTGATATATTTAAATTCTTCAGAGATATAAATATACAATTGTGTATAACAAATTCATCATTATAAATTTGGTCAATTTAGCTTATTAACTATCAGTGTCTTGCATATCATCACTCTGCGCGTTGCGCGGGGAATGCAAACTAGTAAAGTTCAAAAAACGATGCAATGCGTATTTCTTCATATCTACTATATTATATTAATTCGGCATCGGAAGTCCTCTGACTGACACGTGGACAGTTTGTCCAGTCAGCGTTGCCTAATTTAATCGGAATTTAATAGGGGTTCTCTAAATTTAGATACGTAATATTGATTGATTGAAAATTAAGAAATATTTTTATTTCCTATTTTGTTCTCTACGCAATTTAAAGAAACAAATTAATTAAAAGTTTCCTTTTAAATAGCAAATCTATACAGTTTGGCTTCGAAAGACCGTAGGCCGCCACGTAAGCAAAATATATATATATATATATATATAATAATAATAAACAATATATACTACATTATATAAAATAATAAATCAACAAAATATATTATATGAACAAATTATATTGGTACGTTAATATTATATATATAAAGTAATATTATATTAGACAAAGTTAAGAGCATCCACAATGGTTTTACATAATCTGTATTCTTTAAAGTTGTCACGTAGACATTTATGTACACTTTAAGTAATACGTAAATTTAAGACACATGTAAAAAATATTTTCTCTGCAATCGTATTACTTAAATATATTTTATTATTAAATTTTCCAACAACCACCAATAAGATATTAGCATTAACTATAAAATGAATTAATTTATAATAAAAAATTGGTTACGTAATACATAGTGCATTACTTAAATTTAAGGAATGCTTTATGTAAAAACATAAATTTACGTGTGGGTCCCATATTTAAGGAATGCTATGTAAAACCACTGTATATAGTTTTTGTTGCTTTAATTAAATAAATATGTAGGACCCACGTTTACGTAATCTTTACGTAATACCACTGTGGATGCTCTAAGGCCCTAGAATTCGGCTAATAGCTTTAATATATATATATAAACTCTAGAATTATGCTAAAACCTAAATTTATGTATATATATAATTAAACGTGATGACTAAGCCGTCTATTAAAACAAGTCTTCATCAATTGCAGTTTAAATTCTTCGAGGTATTACTTCTTGATGAATTTTATAGATTTTTCGTCTATTATCACGAATTCGTTAGATATTCATCTATTCTCGAATTCTCTATTCTTTTACCTTCTTGATCATTCAGTTCTTGAGTTATCTTTTTTTTGGATACAATTATATTTATTTTTAACGAGATGAGTTTTATAAATATGTTTTATAGTTTTAAGTTATGATATAAATTTTTCGGTAGGTGCATCGAACCCAAAACAACAAAAATTCAGTTGAGTATTGTATCTAAGTAATTCTCGATATATAATGGTAAGTAACTTTTAAGTTTTTTTTCTTTTTTTCTTTTCATCTTCAAAATCTTGATTATATTGTTAATCACGTTAGTGCATTTAATTCTTTAAGAAATATATGAACGATCATCAATAGTTGTCTTTTGTGGGAGGAGCTATGCGACGGTGGAAAAAGTTGGCCACGAAGTCTTCTTGATCGGTTTAAATTCTTTGAGGTATTTCTTCTTGAGGTATTGTTTCATTTATTTTCTAATTCTCTATTCTCTTAACTTCCCGATGATTTAGTTCTTGATCTATAATTATTTTGATATAGTTATATTTATTTTTAACGTGTTGATTTATACATTAAATATGATTTCTTGAAAAATTATGATTTAAATTTTTGATAGGTGTGTCAAACCCAAAGCAAGGTGCAAAGACCGAAATAATTGGGTGCAAATAAAAGAAGAGATCACCAAAAATAACAAATTGTATATGCTTTTGACGATATCGGCATCAATAACATTAATCTACACACGAGAAGCTAAAGCATCAACAACCCAACAAAAAGTTGTAAGTTCATCGAGCTCTCCAAATTAGGGTTGCTTTCAATATTTTTCTTCTAATCTATGGATAATATAATTTGGTGTTTTAAACTTCCCCGAACCTCCATATTTAGATAATGAAATAATGTGTGCTATATATATGAAACTTAGCCTTATAAAAAAAATTCATGGATGGCTACGAATCTTCACCTTTATTTATACTTTATTTATTTATTATGCTAATAAATGACGAGGAGACTATTGGTTTCTCATATGAATCCATACATGATGATATGATAGAATTTTAGACTTAAACTATCTATATTATTTGATATGGATTTTTTTGCATGAATAATAAATGATTGAATGAATGCAAAGAATGACGACAATGAGTTCTTGTGGGGAAAAAAATTGAGTTGATGAAGGAAGTTAAAGAGACTTAAGATAAACAATTTTTAATATAATGTCAAAAAGTAATTTTTAGCATGTAATGGTAAGTAACTTTTGAATTTTCTTTTCTTTACATCATATCATTGTTAATTCTACTTCAACAACCAATAACGTAATTCATATCGTATTTAAACATGTTCAGTTTTAAAATATTAATTGCATTATTAATTAGGTTAGTGTATTTAATTCTTTTTGGAATGTATAAACGATCATCAATAGTTGTCTATTGTTTCTGAAGCTATGCAACAACGGAGATCAGCATTCGTGGCCACTACCAAGAGCACCACTCTCTGCCCAACCTTATAGTTATATGGTTACTTCATACTCAAGTCAGTCGATACTTTTCCTGAAATTCGCTAGACAGTCTAACATCTCCTATATATCTAGCAATGATATAAGTTATACATATCTTAATTATTAATGAATTTCTACATGCATCGTTTTCTTCTTCTACATGAATAGTCTTCTTTCTCTTTTATAAGGTGCTTACAACTGACCTAACAAACTACTTTTCTTTTCTCTTATTCAGATTTTGCATCAACGCAACTATGGTAATATGCAACGATTCTGTATTTTGGGAAATTCTACTATAAATATCCAAGAGAATGTGGTTTGCTACCAAATTAATGGTAGGTAGTTAATAAAAAAATTTCCTTATCAAAATAATTTTAGCATCTCAGCCTTAGCACAAAAGAATTGTTTTTTTCGTCTTAACTAACCACATACTATACTTATGGAAAAAACATGAGAAGAATGGAGAAGAACTCTTCGAGGTGGTGAATTAGAAGAGGTGGACGCTTTCTTTAGGGTTTTGAATGAGTGGGGGTCAATTTATCGTCATGATTGTGAAGCGGAGAGATGAAAAAAGACGGGTTTGTGACTTCTATACTATATAGCTTTTATGATTTGTATATCCTGAATTATTTGATGATTTCTCTTTCAGTTGTTTATCTTTGAGTTGAGAGTATCCTTAGTTAAATTTCATCGATAGTTGTTTCTAATGTAAATAAACTAAATTGAGCATGTTTTAATTTTTACATCAATCAAGAGAGTAATAAAAAAATTACTATATACTTAGAACTTTATCTAAATATTTTCTATTTTGATACGGCAACTTTTGATCTTTTAATATACACATTTGTCTTTAACGTTAGTTTCTTAACAACACTTATCTTAATACTATTGAATTGAACAAATGTAGAATTTGTGAAGTGAATATGAAAAAAAAGAAGTTATGATCTAAGTCTTACTCAATATATGTGAACAAGAACAAAAATGTATTGAGTTAAATTTTACTCAAGATATGTTAAGATAATAATTTTATTTTTGGCTAATTATTTAGTTTTTCTTTTTTGGCCAAGTTAATTATTTAGTTGATTGTGCTATACTTAAACAAATTTATTTTATGTGGATTATATGTACGGGAGATTCACCCAATTTTTATCTATATATTTCATAGTGCCTTGAATTGAATCTGGAACTTTTAATTAATTTTTTTGGCTAATTATTGTCTTAGTACAATATAAATTTTCTTTCACTTTAATTATTTCTCCCGCGCGCGGTGCGCGGGGTTAGTATCTAGTTTTTATATAAAAACCAACTGGAAGACATTAGATTGTTAGTTTCACTAACTAAAATAAAACTACATCAATAAAGTGTAAAAAACAGTGTAACATGTGTTTCTTCGTATTCTTATACAATTAAAATAAAGAAAAATAGTACACCCACCAACCAATTATAATGTTAGTTGGTGACAATGACGAAACTGTTGGAAATTGAGAAATTGAGTCACAATTCATGGTAGTCCGTTAACCAACTCAACTGAGGTGTAAGTTAATTAAAACAATTAACACTAATTAAGAAGTGAGTGTCAAATTAATTAGGGTTAGGGCCTTATTGGCTTGCTCATTAGCTATAATGATTAATGTCTATAAAGAGTGGACCACATGAGTATTTCGGCTGGCCCCCTAAGGAATTACTTGAAGGTTAAGTTTTAACCTCCTTAATTAAGGAGAGTATATATATATATATATGATAACCCCAAAATATACATGGTAATTATATATATATAGAAATAATATATATTTTTATGTATCTTTGGTGATATATATTAAAAAAAAAAAAATCACCCCCTCATTTGGTGTTGTTATTTTACTTAATCCTATTGTTGTGATTATTAGTATTTTCATATGTTGGCATTTGGTAAATGCTACAATAGAAGCCATTTGATATAAACCCAATAGTTAAGGTAATTAAGATTAGGAATTTCGGGCTGGGCCTAAAATCCCAATTGACATGAGAGATCCAAAAATTGGGCATCCCCTCTCCTAGCCTAGGTCGGCCGAAACATGTATTAAGAGGATTTTCCAACCTCCTCCTATAAATAAGGGTGTCAGGATTTCTTTAAGGTTTATTGTTAATCTTTAATTTCTCCTAAGTGTTGAGACCAAAGAAATTACTCCCCTTCTATACACTAGTTTCGGCCGAACCACATAAGTTTCAAGGATGTACCAAATTGCTTTAAGCAATTCACCCCAGAAATCTGTCCCTGCTAGAAATCGACAAGAGATTTTGCTGTGGAAACTACCTACCGACTCTTTATTGATGGAACACATACATACATTATCAACAAAAATAAGACGTCATGTGCATTCTTGTTCGATGTGATTGATGATATTTTCACATTACAATCCTGTTTTAGTAGATTAATTATCAGTCTTCAAGGTATCACAATCGATTGTTAGCCGAGCATAAAATATTTATAAATTACATTGTTGGAACTAAAAGGGAATAGAACCTAAAAACTGTACCAATTAGACTATGTGTTAGTTTAGCGCCCGAAGTTGAAATTCTATGTCCCAATTTTCATATGTTGTTATTTGATATCTCCGTTTAATTTTGGGTTAAGTTGAACAAAATCTGCGATGGTCACGTGAGTGGTCAATTTTCAAAAATACCCCCTGACCAGAAATAGGGTTCCGGCCGATTCCGACCAAACCCGCCCGATTTTCGCCTATTCCGACCAAACACACCCCTATTCCGGGCGATTACGGCCAAACCCACCCCGATTCTAGCTTATTGCGGCAAAACTCACCCGATTCCGGCCAATTCCGGCCAAATCCACCCCAATTCCGGTCGATTCCCGACCTATTCTGGCTTTAGGGTTCTAGCCGATCCGACCAATCCCGACTAATTGGAGGTGGGTGGCCGAAGTCGGGGTGGGTGGCCGGAATCGAAGGCTTAAAAAAAAGGGGGCAAAATAGTCTTTTCAACTCAATCTGTTCTTAATCCCAAAATCTAACAGAAAACCAAATAACAATAATACTGAAAATTGAAACACCAAATATCAACAGTTTAAAATTGAGACACCAAATACAGTCGAGTCAAAATTTGGACAGTTTTTAGATACTATTCCCAAACTAAAATGGTACCCGAGGGTATTGGTTTGTTTGTTTTGTTTATTATTTATAATAATGAAATCGGTTTAAAAAAAATAGACATTAGAAACTATCCATTCCATACAGCTCATCCGAATTATTCGCAGTGATAAGTAATTGCAACCAAACAAATGTGCTCACATACATTTGGAGAACTGCAACTCCAGTTCCATCATCACTGTAAGCAACAGTTGCTCCTAGCCTAGACAGATCTTAAAGCAGAGAGGAGATCAACCTCCTTTCTTCTCGATTCACCTGAAATTATTACAAACCAACTTAGACCAAAAGCAAAATGAAGGGTCAATAACCTGGGAGAGGTCTGAAGTTTGGCCCTTGTGAATTTGAGAGGTCTGAAGTTTGAAATGGTGATAACAAAGGTCTGAAGTTTCGACTTGTAGATAATAGAGGTCTCCGTTAGTTTTTTCCGTTAAAACTGACGGAAGTTGGTCATGTGCATTGCATGTGACCAGAAATAAAAAAAAATTCCAAAAATACCCTTCTTGCATCTCACATGATTCAATGAAAAGACGAAAATGCCCTTAAGGCCACCACCCAACTCCAGCCACCACCACGGCTCCGGCCGGCCACTATCCAACTCCGGCGACCACCACTCTCTCCGGCGACCACCACCCTCTCCGGCGACCACCACCCTCTCCGGCCGGCCACCACCCTCTCCGACGACCGCCACCACGGCCTCAATTGGGCCCAAATCGGAGCCACCGGCCCCGATTGGGCCCAAATCGGAGCCACAAAGCTCAGATCGGAGCTCGGTGGCTCCGATCAGAGCTCTGTGGCTCCGATTTGGAGCTCTGTGGCTCCGATCTGGAGCTCCGATCGGAGCTTTGTGGCTCCGATTTGGGCCCAATCGGGGCCGGTGGCTCCGATTTGGGCCCAATTGGGGCCGTGGTGGCGGTCGTCGGAGAGGGCGGCGGTCGTCGGAGATGGGTGGCGGTCGTCGGAATTGTGAGTGGTGGTCGCCGGAGAGGGTGGTGGCCGGCCGGAGCCGTGGTGGTGGCCGGAGTTGGGTTAGGTTTAAATTATGGACAGGGGTATTTTTGTCATTTCATCTTTATATTAATTAACTTTTTATTAATTCAAATATTACAAAAGGGTATTTTTGACATTTCAAATGGTTCTGTTAAATTTGACAGAAAATTTGGACGGAAAACCTAAAAATCACAAAGTCCAAACTTCAGACCTCAGTTATCACCATTTCAATCTTCAGACCTCTCAAATTAACAAGGGCCAAACTTCAGACCTCTCCCAGGTTATTGACCCAAAATGAATGTGTTACCAAATAACTAAAACAATAATACAATGAAACCCATACCTATAATCAAAGACCGAAGTCCAGATAGCTGCTTTCAATGAACTTTGCAGCTAAGCTAGGAAGATTCATCATTCGGTGCTGTTCTTCTTCTTAAACGTCGGAGTTGCCTCTGGGTGTGAGAATCACCAACATCTGAATTATCCTCATCTGTGGACAAAGAGATTACCGCCCCATTGGTAGTGTTGTTATCACCCCGTAGCCTTGCTGATCTCCGTCTGGGTATAGAACTCAATCGTTCTCTCACTCTAGACGCAGCAGCAGACCGACTACTGCGCCTTGAACTCATCCCACTGCTTCTAGGTTGAAAAACTCGTATCAGGAAAAACACAGTGAGCCACCCCCTATCATCATCTATAGGCAAAATACTGTTTTCTTCTTCTTCTTCTTCTTCCTCTTCACCTCTCTCTTCTCCAAAGGAAGACCGAAGAGTGCTAAGTAGGTCTCCTAGATCTCTCTGGCGTTCCAATCTTCTCCAAGTGCGTTGCCTTTCTGGGTCGGCCTCAGTTGGCCTTGCCAGTGGGTGCTCAACCCTAGCATGCTTCCTTAGATCGGCGTAAGTTCCAGCAAATTCACAACTCTCACATGCACAACTTCTTGATTTTGCATTCATGAAACTACGCGCTGCATCCACCACAATCCAATCTTTTACCTGCCCTCTGCAAAGTGGGCACAATATCTTCGTGACCTCCGAAGATGATTGCTGTTGGGAACTATCATCTGCACCAGAACTTTCTACAGTAATTGCTGAGCCTGATGTCATTTCTGAAGAGGTGCTTGGATATCTAGCTCGAACTCCTACCTGCTGTGAAATGTCATTGTCTTGAACCGTACTATAAGGTAGATGTTCATCTGTGGTCAAACCTTGCTCTTGGAGTGGGATTGTTGATGGAGTCGTTGCAAATGACTTCCGAAACTGATCAAAACAGTTGGAATGACGATAACTTGTGTCACACATGTAAGGACGGCACCCTTTCTCATGGGATGTGCATACAAGGAGTATTGCATTATGAGGATGTTCCATGCAAACGGGGCACCTTGCCTCTTCCCATTCTTTAATATTTTCACCGGTGTCAGAAGGAACTTTTGTATAACATCTTTTCACTCTGCTAGAGCTGCTAGGGAAAGGTGATGCTCTGTACCTATCAGAAGAAACAGATCTGTCTCTTCTCTTCGGCATTCTCAGTTTGCTATTTAGACAGGGAAAACAATCAGACACACTTGCAGTTTCAACTACTGACATTAAATTCTTACTCATGTGTTAGACATGATACATCATACAGTTCTGAGGGAAACAAAATCATAACGAAAATATTCAATATCCAGCAAATAAGAATATCAGTGTAGTTCGTCACATCGTCTCGCTGCTTCTCAAGTGCAAGTTATTAAAAATTCAAAATAGGGACAAGACACCAATCCATCAAATCAAGCTTCGACACGCAAAAAGCAAGCCTTTTTGCTATGACAACTTGCAATTCTTTTAATAAAAAGGATGCACTAATCTAAGGATAATTATGTATTGCATCAACTAAGCTCTACCAAATTTACGTACAAGTAATACTTATCTCCGAGAACTCGTAAACACAGTACGCTTTATGCACAGAGATGCAAGTCTCAGCATTACGGGCAATAACCCTAATTGATTATGGCACAAGCTCAACGAAATTAGGCTGTAAGAGCTTAATTGAGTTCACAACTTCAAATCCATGGGTGGTCTTACAACAAACCAAAAGTATTTGAAAGCGAGTTTAAAGTTTGAAGGCTAAAGCAACCAGAACTGGAAGACCAGAAATTTATGTCCAGTCCCCTAACTCCAACCAAACTTCCACCCACTCACGATTCTTTCGGTGAAACTTAAGTTAGCATCATCATACCAAAAAGAAGACAAGGAGCAAACAAGAGCATGTTGAGCCTACTTAGCAGTTACAATTCAATAAGTTCAATTTTGAGGTATTCAAGCAAGCGCAAAAATTTGGGTCGCGTTTACAACTGCAGCAATCGGAATAAAAATGCACGCAAATTCGACTTTAAATCATGCAATGCTCGGATACCAGAGCTCCTACATGTAATCTCATCCCACAATGAAAACAACTCGAAAGTCTAAACATGTCAACCCTAAGCCAAAATTTCCACTACAAGACAACTTCGACTAGATTGACGCTCGATCGCGAAGAACGATAGCAAAGATTAAAGCCTCAGAAAAATATTGAATTATTGATCATAAACATTCGGGGGTTCAAAAGACTTGAAGGTGTACCGACATAGGAATTCGATTAGAATATTACCAGAAGAACACCGACGAAGAATCTGAATATTCTGGATTTACCCAAAATGAACTTCAAATTGGAAACCGCTTATGATTTTGTACAGATTCCGGGACCTAACCACTCTATTAACATAGATTTGAGGGAGAGATGAGTCTGGCAGCTAAGCTTCTTCTAGGGCTCCTCCTTCAGCTGGCAGCTGCAGATTGAAAGAATTTCGAACAAACAATGAGAGAAAGAGGAGAGGTATTTATACCAAGCCTATCGGCCAAGTAGGCAATGGAAAAGGCGGTTTGATGACGTGGAAATTGAACAAAAAAGTTAATTGTAGTTTAATCCTTAACTTCTAAAATTGTATAATTTTTCCTAAATTCTTAACTCTCCTTTGCGGTTGACAGATATCAACGTATCCACTAGGGCTGAAATAAAATCCGGTAAGACCGAAAACTGCCAAAAACCGAATCGGTCCGGTTCGGAAAAACCAAACCGTACATAGACCGTTTGGTGTGTGGTCGGATTTTTTAGGCATTATTCGATTTTTAAGTTAGGTTCGGTCCTCATGTTTTAAAGACCGTGGAGGCCGAACTAGACCGAAATTATCTAATATTATAATATAGTATGATATATATTATAATAGGATAACTTAAAGTTTTTTCTTAAGAAAATCAAATGTTTTCTATTATTATTATTAGGGATTTAAATCAAATTGGTACCTGGGTTAACAGCCCAAAACGAATTGGTACCTCCACAAAATTTTGTGACAAATTGGTACCCGAGTTAACATGAGTGTTGCACCGTTAGAATTTCTGGTTAAAACTAACGGAATCTCATTTTTGGCGCATGAAAAGACTAAAATACCCTTATTGCAGAATAGCTACATAATAGCAATTCAAAATTTTGGAACCCAATATCTCACTCATTTCTTCATCTTTTTGGACAATTTTTTTTTTTTGAAACCGCATAACTTTTCGAGATCTATGCAAGCCAAATAGCCTTAAACTGATTTGACCAGTTTTTTTCAATAAACACCGGTTTCCATGTTAATTCGTTCTTTTTTGTATAAAGCTCCACCGCATTCTAACACTTATCAACTTTGATCACCAAATTTTTTTACTAATTGGATTCCAATACTACAATCAAACTGTTGCTCTTGGATTCCAACACTTCTGTTTAAGAACCAAATTGATATTATACTTTCATCCAAAAGAAAACAAAAAATGAAAGTTTGTCGAATTAATTGTTATGCAATCTATAACTTACTGGAATTTTTCTTGATGTCTCCAATAAACTATACTGGTGTGTCTCTAAATCAATAAACGTCACTGCAAGAGAACATATGGATCTTAGATAGATAAATATGTTTCATACTTGAAATAGAACAATATGAAAAGTACTTTTAAGGGTATTGGAAGAACTTTTAGAATGGACACCAAGAAGAAATAGTTTATTTTCTCATTTAATCTACATGTGGAAATTGATACTCTCAGTATCCTGAGGGATGACCGTAATGTGAGAAAATAAGATGAACTTGCATTAAAAGAACCACACAAAGAATTTTACCACTATGTGGCTAGAGACAAACAATAAATTTTCTTTCGAGATATTGCCAAAACTGTTCCATTTGCAATTTTATGTTGGACCATGTCAAGCTTTTAAAATCGAAGACCTGCAGAACTGGTCAATTTTTCAGCATGTCCAAAAAATATATAAACAAAAAAATTGGTAGCTTATCATGCTAGGATCCATATATTCTCTTGTAGTGACGTTTATTGATTTAGAGACACACCAATATAGTTTACTAGAGACATCAATAAAAATTTTAGTAAGTTATAGATTGCATAATAATTAATTCGACAGATTTTCGCTTTTTGTTTTCTTTTGGATGAAAGTATAATATCAATTTGGTTCTTAAACAGAAGTGTTGGAATCCAAGAGCAACAGTTTGATTGTAGTATTGGAATCCAATTAGTAAAAAAATTTGGTGATCAAAGTTGATAAGTGTTAGAATGCGGTGGAGCTTTATACAAAAAAGAACGAATTAACATGAAAACCGGTGTTTATTGAAAAAAAACTGGTCAAATCACTTTAAGGCTATTTGGCTTGCATAGATCTCGAAAAGTTATGCGGTTTCAAAAAAAAAAAATTGTCCAAAAAGATGAAGAAATGAGTGAGATATTGGGTTCCAAAGTTTTGAATTGCTATTACGTAGCTATTCTACAATAAGGGTATTTTAGTCTTTTCATGCGCCAAAAATGAGATTCCGTTAGTTTTAACCAGAAATTCTAACGGTGCAACACCCAGGTTAACTCGGGTACCAATTTGTCACAAAATTTAGTGGAGGTACCAATTCGTTTTGGGCTGTTAACCCAGGTACCAATTTGATTTAAATCCCTTATTATTAATATTATTATTATTATTATTATTATTATTATTGGTAATCAAATTATCTTCTTCTCCATTCCTCTATATTGTTTACGTTTCAATTTACGGTAGTTTCAAATTTCTCTTTTTATTAATTTTGGAACTTTGAGTATATTTTATAAGTATGAATTGTATGAAATTTTAATTAGTATTCAACATAATTTGATTAACATGTACTTTAATGTGGTAAACATGTAAAAACTGGAGATATTTTAAATATTCATTATTACGTTCGGATTTTCGGTTTAAACCGAAAACCGAACCGAAAAAACCGTACTAAAGATGGATGGTTTATTTTTTTCCATATGGATTTTTGGTCGGATTTTTTTGTTGAAAAAATCCGGTCTGAATAAATCGGACCCCGACCGAATTAGCTAAAAATCTGGTCCGACCGAACCGGTTTCACCCCTAGTATCCAGACAAGATGCACAGACTTTTCTGCTAGGCTCCACAGCCTGCTTTTGGTGGCTTCCGTGGGCTAATTTGTATTTTAAAAAAGCTGAATGACTTAATTCAGTTTGGTGTCGGTCTAAAATTATATCCGTTCGGATACCAACTATTGGGATTCAGACTGACTTTTGATTAGGTTTTTTTTATTCTACCGTGAATTAGATGATGGTAGTTTCTCCGTCTCATCCCTCTCGCCACTCATCCCTTCGTCTTTCTTCTTCTCTAACCTTTGAATTAGATTGATTCAGTCTCGGGGTTGCAGAGCTCGGGCCTGGAGACACGACGACGTAGAAAACAAGCTTCAACATTGGTGAATTGGGTAGTGCAACCATCTGTCTCATTTGTTAAATTTCACACTGGGCCGAGTCAAACCCAACGGGCCAAACTAGAGCAACCATTTTTATTAGTGCGGGTTCCATCCTAAAACCAATTGGTGATAGGAGGAGGTAGCTGTTATCATATGGTGATTGAGCGCCGTAAATGGAAGCCCATTAATGTGTATATGTTACCTAAGAAATTGGGTAAATGTCACATTAGGGAAATTGGGCTTGACCCAAATCCCAATTGACATAAGAGACCCAAAATTGGGTCTCCCTTATGCGTATAGACCGGCCGAACTTAACAAGGGGCAAAGTTGACTTTTTTCCACTTTGCTACTCCTATAAATAATGGGTGCTAGAGTTTTTTCTTAGGGTAATTCACAATTCCTCCTTAGTGGTGATTTGAGAGAAAACCCTTCCCCCCTTAGTGACAAGTTTCGGCCGAACCCACATAGACACCAAGGGTGTGCCAATTTGCTTTGAGCAAACACTCCGGAGATCCGTCCCTACCAAGAATCGATCAGAGGTTTAGCTGTGGAGCTAATACCGCGTAAGGTTTCCTTAACAAGAACCTCTACGGGTTTCGTCCGGTGGATCGTGAACTCCCTCAGCAAGATCTTGGGACTACGGAAAATGTTAAAGGTATGTGCACATCTTCCGCTGCGTAATTCTGATTACAAGCATGTACTCGTGTTTATGTTTTCGTAGTAATCTACCCCGTAATCCAACTGTGGTATCAGAGCGATGTTATGAGTTCATGATTTTGATAAACTGATCTTGAAAATTTAAAATTTTGGCCGAAAATTTTAAGAAGTGATATTTTAAAATTTCGAATTTTTCATGTCAATGATGCCGAAATTTTCATGATGTTCTTAGTAAAATTTGATGTTCTTGATCTTCAAGAAAAATGTGACTTTTATCAAAATTAAACATTGGATTGTAGATATTATTAAAATTTGATCTTAAAATTTGACCACTTGTTTCCAATTTGGTGTTAGTTTCGGCCAAACCCTAGAATTACAAGGTGAAATTTTTGATTTCGTAGTCCACAAGAAAAGTAATTTTTGGCTGAAACAAATAAATTATTGTTTACCATAATTTAATTTTTATTAAAGGTGATAATATATCTATAATTTGAAATATATGAATATGTTCACATTAATATATAGAAATATATATAACTATCAATATATCTAGCTAATTTATAGGGATAAATATATTATTGATAGATTTAGTTACCTAAAAGATTAAGGAAATATATTGTCCGTATATTTGTTTCCCTATTAAAAATATTGACAATAAATAAATATATATATGTCCGGTGTATATTTATTTGAGTTGCTTGAGTTTTTTTCTACATTCACCATCACATCCTTTATATAGTATTTTACATTACAAAAACTCTTCATTCTAATAAATTCTAATCATGATAATAATTCTAATCATAACTAAAACTTATCAATTATTTAGCTAATAATAAAACTTAATTATTGAGAGGTTATTTTAATTATTTCTAACAGCCTCCCTTAAATTAACCTCGTCAACTTTGATCATGCCCAACATTCCCTTTAGCTTAAGGAAAATGTCGGCCTTTAGCGGCTTCGTGAATATGTCAGCAACTTGCTCCTCGCTTTTGCAGTATTCCAGCGCAATCTCGCCATCCTTCACCAAATCCCTGATGTAGTGATACTTGATGTCGATGTGCTTACTCCTTCCATGAAAGACAGGATTCTTCGACAGAGCAATTGCTGACTGATTGTCACACTTGATGCTCGTTGGATGCTCCTGCTTGTGGTGTAACTCTACAAGCATCTGACGCAACCAAACTGCCTGAGTAGCACAATACGCTGCCGCTATATATTCCGCTTCAGTAGTGGACAAAACAACCACCTGCTGCTTCTTCGAAGACCAAGAGAAAACTCTTGATCCCAAGTGAAAGACATAACCGGAAGTGCTCTTCCTCTCTCGAGTGTCGCCTGCCCAATCACTGTCTGTATATCCTACCAACTGAAATTCTTCTGATGCTAAATAGAATATACCGTCATCGATCGTACCTTTGATGTACCTCAGAATTCTTTTTGCTGCTTGCAAATGAGATTGTCGTGGAGACTCCATGAACCTGCTGATAACCCCAACACTATATACAATATCTGGTCTAGTAGAATTCTTTCAGCACCGCTTCCTTCTTTTGTTAAACTCGATCTTTCTTCCATTGGAGTACGGATCGGGTTGCAATTAGCCATCTTGAACTTCTCGAGAATATCCTTCGCATACTTCTTCTGGGATATGAAGATACCGTCATCTGATTGAGTAACTTCAAGACCCAAAAAATAAGACATAAGCCCCATGTCTGTCATCTCGAATTCTCGGATCATGGCCTCCCTGAAGTCTTGGATCATCTCACGACTATCACCAGTAAAAATGAGGTCATCAACATACAAACACACAGTTAGCATCTCACCAGCTTCATTAACCTTCACATACAATGTATGCTCGGAAGGACATTTGACGAATCCATGACCTTGGAAATAAGCGTCGATTCTGGTATACCATGCCCTTGGTGCTTGTTTAAGCCCGTACAGAGCTTTCTTAAACTTGTAGACTTTTCCTTCATGTCCACTCCTGACATAACCTTCTGGTTGGTCCACATATACCTCCTCTTCAAGTACGCCATTTAAAAATGCGGACTTGACATCCATCTGGTGTATCCTCCAGTTTTTCTGTGCTGCAAGAGCAATAATCATCCGGATAGTGTCTAACCGGGCGACTGACGCGAACACCTCAAAGTAGTCAATCCCTGGCTTCTGCTTGTAACCTTTGACGACCAGACGAGCCTTTAGCTTGTCAATATCTCCATTAGGCTTGTACTTGGTCTTGTACACCCATTTTAGACCAATTTGCTTCTTGCCTTCTGGAAGAGTCGTCAGCTCCCATGTGTCATTCTTCTCAATTGCATGGATCTCCTCATCCATCGCCTGGACCCACATCTCATCCTGTGAGGCTTCAACATATGTCTGTGGATCACAATCAGCAAACAAGGCAAAACTTATAATTTCCTCATCTGATGCATCTGTGTCCTTAGACAAAACATAATCTTGCAAACGAGCTGGTAAAACTCGTTGTCGCTGAGGTCGTTGAGAAGATGCTTCTGGAGCTGGTTCAAGTAATGGACCTTCACTTGATTGCTCTGCGGAGACTGGAGCAGCTTCTTCCTCATCTACAGGGTAGAAGTCAAAAGACCTCTTACTCTTAACACCCCAATCCCATTCACCTTGTTCATCAAAGGTGACATCTCTGCTAACAATCACTTTCTCTGTCACCGGATCAAACAACCGATAACCCTTGATCGCATTACTATAGCCAATAAAGATACACTTTTGGCTCTTATCGTCAAGCTTCTTTCTAAGCTCTTTAGGCACATGTGCATACGCTATACAACCAAACACCCGTAAATACGAAACGGAATGAACACGTCTTGTCCATACCTCGAAAGGAGTCTTCATTTGTAGTCCTTTCGTCGGACATCTGTTCAATACATGAACTGCACATGCAACTGCCTCCGCCCAGAACTGCTTCGGCATGTTCTTGGCGCGTAACATGCAGCGGACCATATCCATGATGGTTCTGTTCTTCCTCTCAGCAACACCGTTCTGTTGAGGCGTGTACCTCGCTGTCAACTGGTGCTTGATTCCCGCTTTCTTGAAGAACCTATCACCCGCCTGATACTCTGTGCCTTGGTCTGTCCTCAGAGTTTTTACTCGGCGTCCACTATGTGTCTCAATATAGGCTTTGAACTCCTTGAAAACATCAACTGTATCTGACTTGTGTTTCAAGAAGTAAACCCAAGTTTTTCGGCTGAAATCGTCGATAAAAGTCAGGAAATACTTATACCCCCGGTTGGAAGGTACCTCCAGTGGCCCACAAAGATCAGAGTGAATTAGCTCCAATGACCTTGTCGCCCTCCATGTCTGACCTGACGGAAACGATTCCCTACACTTCTTCCCGATAACACATGTCTCACACACATTCTTCGGACAAGAAATCTTAGGTAAGCCGGACACCATCTTCTTTCGGGTTAATAGCTCTAGGCTATCAAAATTCACATGGCCAAATCGCTTGTGCCACAACCATGAGGAATCTTCAACGGAGGAACTTAAACAAGAAGTAACATACTTGATATGCAAAGGAAAAAGACGATTTGGGGACATCTTCACCCTCGCAATCAAGCGATGTTGGCTATCTTTAATGGTACAGATCCCGCCATGAATCTGCATATCGTAGCCTCGTTCAGACAATTGTCCCATACTGAGAAGGTTCTGGTGGAGCCCTGGAACATAATACACGTCTGCAATACGTTGTTTAGACCCATCCTTTGCGTTGATGAGGATGTGTCCTTTTCCTGTGACAGGAATTCTCGCATTGTTCCCGAACTTCACCTCTGATCTGACGGACTCATCCAGCGACGAGAATAGCTCTTTCTGGCCACACATATGATTGCTACACCCAGTGTCCAAAAACCAAATATTATTTTGGTCTTCCACCGCAACATCACACGTCAGCAACACAGCTTTCTCCATCTCGTCACCACTATCAGCTGTCATTGCGGCTTTAGCATAATGAATCTTACCTTCCTTTTTCAAACTCTTACACTGCGACTGAAAATGACCAAACTTCTTGCAGTTGAAACATTGAATTTGGGACAAGTCTCTTCTTTTTCCAGACCTATGATCTTTACGACCTTTAGTCTTAGAATTTCCTCCCTTCCAATTAGAGTAGCTGGATTGCTGCTCTTTATCGTCTTGCAACGTCAATTGACTTTGCAAAGCTTCCTCGACGGTTTTTCCTGATTTCTCCTTGATTCTTTGCTCGTGCACTTGGAGAGAACCCATTAACTCATCCACCGTCATAGTAGACAAATCTTCGGATTCTTCGATTGGCGTCACGATATACTCAAACTTCAAGGTAAGTGAGCGAAGAACTTTCTCAACAATCTGTTGATTTGTTATTGTCTCGCCATTGCTCTTCATTTGGTTGACAAGCGCCAATGCCCTCGAGAAATAATCAGATACCGACTCCGAGCCCTCCATCTGACATAGCTCGAACTGTCTTCGCAACACCTGGAGACGAACTTTCTGAACTCTCTCGACACCTTTGTATGACTTTACAAGAGAATCCCACGCCTCCTTTGCGGTTTGTGCGGTCGCCACCTTCTCTAACATGGTCGAGTCTAACGCTTGAAAGATGTAAAATAACGCTTTACGATCTTTCTTACGGTTTTCCCGCAGCGTCCTCAGCTCCTCACATTCCCACGGTAGTAATTGGATCTGTGAATCCCTCCTCAACGATCTCCATAAGCTCCTGGTACCCAAAGAGTACCACCATCTGGATCTTCCAATGCTCGAAGTGTTTCCCATCAAACTTAGGAAGTTGGGGTTGGAACGACCCATTACTTGTGGAAGCCATCATCTCTTTCGGATCACTCTAACTACTCTCACGTCACTGAGCTCTCTAGACTCTCAGACCAATCTGGCTAAATTAGCTCCGATACCAGATGTTGGAACCCACACTCTCAATTATATAGAAATACTTTATATTTATTTGAGTTGCTTGAGTTGTTTTCTACATTCACCATCACATCCTTTATATAGTATTTTACATTACAAAAACTCTCCATTCTAATAAATTCTAATCATGATAATAATTCTAATCATAACTAAAACTTATCAATTATTTAGCTAATAATAAAACTTAATTATTGAAAGGTTATTTTAATTATTTCTAACAAAAAAAAAATTATTTTTTAATGCAGATTCTATCTATTATTGTTCCAATAGCTACCTCTTCATAAATCAATCATGATTGGTAGCAATGTTTACTGAAGCTCACTATATCTCTGAAGTATTCTTTTCAACTATTACTTATTAATTACGCAATACTTATCTCTGAATTTCATCTATGTGCCTAATAAGACCCAGCAGTATGATATTTAGGAAAACTTTCTATAAACATGTGAGACTCCAAACTGTGAATCATGGCTAGAAAAAGCGTAGGGAAGGGGGTTCTTACAAATGTTTTCTTCTTTCTCAGAAAAATAATAATACCATAGAACGTTTAAAATGGAGATGAATTACCCAGCAGGTTGTGTAGCTGAGTTTGACCAATTAGATTTGCAATCATTCAGAACTTATGCTTAGTAGTATTTGTTTTCTTAAGGTGATAATTGTATCTCTAAATTTATGATCTTTTCTAGAAAGCTGCCAAGTCAATTCGATAACTTCACCAACTATGATGATCTTGAGGTGAGATTTATGTTATGCATATTGTATTATTATTATTATGAGTGTTTTCTTTGAAGGTGATGACATTTAACGTGATTTTTCTTTCATCTTTTATTTTTCAGATACACTTGTGTCATGATAACTTCCTTTTTGAAAAAAAGTTGACTGTTTTTCCATCTAAAGCAGAGATGAAGGTAAATATTCATAATCTTTAGTTTTAGTAGAGCAAATATGAGTTTGATCATTTGTGATCGTTTTTTGGATAATGGTTTCAGTACATTTGCAGGGAATATTAGGAATGTGCCACTTGTGCTTATTACTTCAATTTGTAGAGAAAAATCAAATCCTTATGTTATTCGGACTAATGCAGCATAGACTGGATATCATACATTTCTTTCGAACAGTGGGTAAGGTAATATTTCAGAAAATAAATAGCCATAAAATAGTTTCAATTGTCAACTGCTACATCACTTAGTCATTCATACAACTTAATCTGAGGTCAAATTTGCTGTCTTGTTTCTGCGTGACTCCTCTTCCAAAGAAGAGTATTGAATTTAATTCAGAGGAGTAAACTACTCACTAAAGGAATCTAGACCAAACTGATTGAGTTTTACATGCAGTTTACATGAGTTGTAACAATATTGCATTTAATTTGTAAAGTTGTAAGTTAACAGGTTCAATCTGTTATGCATATTAAGAAGATGGACTTAAACAATGTGGAATGGATCAAGAAGTGTGTATATGATGATTCAGTATTGCAAGACTATGTATAGTTACGTTTGAAAAATGATAGTTTGCTTGTTATGTAGAACTTTGTATTTGTATTTTGTAACAACAGTTTAAAGTGGCAGTATTGTGTACTTGAAAGCATTTTACATTGGTTACAAAATGTAAATTTAAAAATTGCTAAAAAAAGATAATATATATTTATTATAAATATTCGATATATATATATATCTATTATCTATTACATCAATAAAGACTCCAGAGGAACCAGTGATTAACAAATCATCGACGTAGATCAACAGAAACACCTCATCATTTCCAACTTTCTTATGGAAAAGTGAATAATCATTGTGGCTTTGAATATAACCATGTTTGAGGAGAGTCTCAGTGAGTTTGATGTTCCATTGCCGCGACGCCTGCTTCAATCCATACAAGGACTTGAGAAGCTTGCAAACATATCTGCATTCATGATTAGAAGGTTGGTGCAGTTCAAATCCCTGTGGGATGTCCATGAAAACCTCCTCAAATAAGCCCCCCCCTGCAAAAATGCATTATTGATGTCCATATGGAAGAGCTCCCATGATTTTGCTGCAGCAATGGCCAGAAGACTCCTCACAATTGTCATCTTTACAACTGGAGAAAATGTCTCTTTATAATCTTTCCCTTCTTCTTGTGTGTATCCTTTAGCAACCAAACGCGCCTTGTATCTTTCAAGTGAACCATCAGAGTTGTATTTTACCTTAAAAACCCACTTGCATCCAATTGACTTCTTACCAAGTGGTAAAGGCATAATGCACCATGTGTTGTTGGCTTGCAAAGCCTCAATTTCATCTTTCATTGCAGAGACCCAATTAGAGTCTGTAACAGCTTCTTTGTAAGTGTGGGGCTCCTTTATCTTTGAAGCTGCTGCAATATAACATCTCATTTGCTGTGAAAGATCACCATATTGAACATAATTCTCTAGTCCATAAGGATGTGTGGAGCTTGAGAGAACATAGTCATTCAATCTGGTGGGAAGGTGACTTCTTCTAGAACTTCTCCTCGGTTCCTGAGCAGCTGCAGGTGGAATGACAGGAATGACATTATTGTCATTAGCAACAAAAGGCTCAGGTTCAGGAATAGGTGGCTCTTGATGAACAGGACATTCAATGGATGGATTATCAAGGATGAACGGATCCACCTGATTCGAAGAGAGATCAATCTCAATTGAAGGAATCAAAGAGTGTAATTCCTCCTTGGTCATAGAAAAAGGAAAGATCTCCTCTTTAAAAATCACATCCCTGCTAACGTGAAAAACAGAATCACATAAATTCATGATGAGATAACCCTTCTTTGTGGGAGAATACCCCATGAACACTGCTGGTTCAGAACGTGCAGAAAATTTGTCATGATTCTGCAGTTTGGTAGAGAAGCATAAGCATCCCATGGTTCTTAGATGTGTGATAGCAGGAATTTTACCATGGAGAACTTCGACAGGAGATTTGTGATTCAACACAGTGGAGGGGAGAAGATTGGTGATGTAACATGCTGCAAGAATACAATATCCCCAGAACTTTGTAGGTATTGAAGCCTGCATTTTGAGTGCTCTTGCAGTGTTAAGAAGAACTCGATGTTTCCTCTCAACTCTCCCGTTTTGTTGAGGAGTGAAAGCACAACTGGATTGATGAAGAATCCCCAACTGCTGAAAAAGAGACTTGCATATTGAATTCATGAATTCTCCCCCGTTATCACTCCTGATTGTCTTTACACCACACTCAAATTGAGTTTTAACAAACATCAAGAAATTTTTGATGTGTAAAACTGTATCACTTTTGTTTTTCATCAAGTAGACCCATGTCATTCTAGAAAAATCATCTACTATGGTAAGAAAATACTGAAAACCATTTATTGTAGGAACACGATAAGGTCCCCAAAGGTCCATATGAACCAATTCAAAAGCAGTAGATGCATGAGAATCACTGTCAGGAAAGGCAAGTCTAGTTTGTTTAGCCATAGGACAAACCATACAATCCCTTATACAGTCAAGTGACTTATTTGTAATATGCAAATTATTCAAATGCTCCATTTGAGAAACTGAACTATGCCCCAGGCGCCTATGCCAAAGCAGCAAATTCTCATCTATCTTCAAACTTGACTTGGCAGCAACAGCAATGCATTTATTCCTTATTACTTTCCCATAATCCTGTTTCATGAAGTCAGGCTCCTTCAGCAAGGTGTAAAGACCCTTATTCTTCACCCCAATCTTCATAATCTTCCCATCGAAGATGTCCTGTATCAGTACAGAATCAGAAGTAAATATCATCTGGCAGCTTAATTGTTGAGGAAGCTTGGACACTGATATCAGATTATATTTAAAATCTGGTACTAAAAGCACTCCGGTCAAACAATGCTTGGAGGAAATGTTGCAATTCCCTATATGAGTAACTCTGCACTTACTCCCATTTGGCAAATGAACACATTGATAAGGAGTATGATTAACCTTCAAATCAGTTAACCAATGAGAATTATGTGTTATATGATTGGTAGAACCAGAATCAATGATCCAAGATTCAGAAGAGGAATGATTAGTGATACCTGCCATATTTGCATGAATTCCATGATAATCATCATCACCAGTGAATTGCAGTGGATCAGACTCATATTGCTTAGCAGAGGTTGTAGCAGCAACATGAAGAACTGGCGTATCAGCAGCAACATGAACAGCATTCTCATCTCCAATGACCCCATTTGCTGAGGCAAATTTCCTCTTCAGATTCTCTGGAAGACCATTTTTAACCCAACATGTGTCTATCTTATGGCCCATTCTGCCACAATAAGTGCACTTCCAACTCGATTTATCAATCTTAATACGAGGTGGACCATTACCAGCATGACTTGCAGAATTATTCGAAAATCTGGAGAAATTTCCATTGTTTCTTGAAGAATACAAAGCTGTAGTATCAGTTAAACCATCAGCAATGTTACCAGATATTGCTCTTTGGCTTTCTTCATGTAGTAGAACTGAAAAAGCTACGCTGAGGCTAGGCAATGGCTGCCTCATGAGCAAATTGCTTCTCACATTAGCATAGGTTTCATTTAACCCTAACAGAAAGGCAATCATCTTTTGTTTTTCTTTATGAGCATTCAACAAAGAACTATCAGCAGCACATTCTAATGTCAAGTCATCTATGGCAGCTAAGGCATCCCACAACTGTTTCAGCTTAGCAAAGAATTTTGTAATCGACAGAGTACCTTGAGAAGTGTGGTAGATTTCCCTCGTCAACTGAAAGATCTGAGTTCCGTCGACTTTATCGAACATTTCTCGCAAATCGTTCCAGATCGACTGCGCTGTGGGATTATAGACCAATCCGTTGACAAAATCCTTGGAAACAGCATTCCGAAGCCACGCCTTCACTATCGCATTTGCACGATCCCACTTGATTCTCTGATTGACAGATACCGACTCTCTTGGACAAGATCCATCAATGAAGCACAGTTTATTCTTCACCAACAGTCCCTCTCTAATCGAGGTACTCCATACGTGATAATTCGCTGATCCATGGAGCTGAAAAGGAATCAGCGCATGACCTGTGTTGTCCGCCGGATGTAGATAGAAAGGATCTTCGATTCCGAGATTTGCTGAAGTATCTCCCATGATTCTTCAAATTGAAGTAGAGACGAACCAAAATAGGTCGTAATCGGCAGAAACAAAGGAAGATTTCTCACGAATTTGCAAGAAATCAAACAGAATTCACTTCGCAGAGTTCGCGAAATGAAGAACAGGACGAAATCGAAGAAATCTGACGATAACCACAGCAGAAATCAACGACGGTGTGAGGATGGTGAGCAGGAATCAGTATAGTTGCTCTGATACCATATGAAAGTAGAGAGGATTGGAAATGAAATTACTTCATTCTCACGTAAGCTCACAAGTTTGTTACAAGCAGAGGAGTTAGTTATATACTCCAGCTGTATGACATCCGCCTTACAACAGTATTACAGCAGCTAAATAATCTTACTTAGTAACTAAAGTAACTAAGATATACTCCTACAGATGTGTCACTCTGTTATTTCTTGGTTGAGCTTAGGTGTCAAACTGAGATTTATCATCATAGTTAAGACATCTGGATTAGTATAATATATAGGGTTCGGCTAACATAAACTCGAGTTTATTTAAACTCGATTTCTCAGCCGTCAGATTATGCATGGATAAGAAACACTTTTGATCTCTCATGAATTCTGATTGATTCTCTCTCATGATCTAACGGCTGAGAATTCAAGTTTAAATAAACTCGACAGCATTTTAGCCAGCCCCTAATAGATAGATAGATAGATAGATAGATAGATAGATAGATAGATAGATTTAGAAGATTATATATTTAGATTTTATCTATTAATAGGTAATGGCACTGCAGATTTTATGATGAAGATCTGTTTAGATTCTCAATAGAAGCATCTTATTGTTCACGTTTTGTTTTCAAAATGCACCAGCTTTGATTGAAAAAAAAATTATTTTTTAATGCAGATTCTATCTATTATTGTTCCAATAGCTACCTCTTCATAAATCAATCATGATTGGTAGCAATGTTTACTGAAGCTCACTATATCTCTGAAGTATTCTTTTCAACTATTACTTATTAATTACGCAATACTTATCTCTGAATTTCATCTATGTGCCTAATAAGACCCAGCAGTATGATATTTAGGAAAACTTTCTATAAACATGTGAGACTCCAAACTGTGAATCATGGCTAGAAAAAGCGTAGGGAAGGGGGTTCTTACAAATGTTTTCTTCTTTCTCAGAAAAATAATAATACCATAGAACGTTTAAAATGGAGATGAATTACCCAGCAGGTTGTGTAGCTGAGTTTGACCAATTAGATTTGCAATCATTCAGAACTTATGCTTAGTAGTATTTGTTTTCTTAAGGTGATAATTGTATCTCTAAATTTATGATCTTTTCTAGAAAGCTGCCAAGTCAATTCGATAACTTCACCAACTATGATGATCTTGAGGTGAGATTTATGTTATGCATATTGTATTATTATTATTATGAGTGTTTTCTTTGAAGGTGATGACATTTAACGTGATTTTTCTTTCATCTTTTATTTTTCAGATACACTTGTGTCATGATAACTTCCTTTTTGAAAAAAAGTTGACTGTTTTTCCATCTAAAGCAGAGATGAAGGTAAATATTCATAATCTTTAGTTTTAGTAGAGCAAATATGAGTTTGATCATTTGTGATCGTTTTTTGGATAATGGTTTCAGTACATTTGCAGGGAATATTAGGAATGTGCCACTTGTGCTTATTACTTCAATTTGTAGAGAAAAATCAAATCCTTATGTTATTCGGACTAATGCAGCATAGACTGGATATCATACATTTCTTTCGAACAGTGGGTAAGGTAATATTTCAGAAAATAAATAGCCATAAAATAGTTTCAATTGTCAACTGCTACATCACTTAGTCATTCATACAACTTAATCTGAGGTCAAATTTGCTGTCTTGTTTCTGCGTGACTCCTCTTCCAAAGAAGAGTATTGAATTTAATTCAGAGGAGTAAACTACTCACTAAAGGAATCTAGACCAAACTGATTGAGTTTTACATGCAGTTTACATGAGTTGTAACAATATTGCATTTAATTTGTAAAGTTGTAAGTTAACAGGTTCAATCTGTTATGCATATTAAGAAGATGGACTTAAACAATGTGGAATGGATCAAGAAGTGTGTATATGATGATTCAGTATTGCAAGACTATGTATAGTTACGTTTGAAAAATGATAGTTTGCTTGTTATGTAGAACTTTGTATTTGTATTTTGTGTACTTGAAAGCATTTTACATTGGTTACAAAATGTAAATTTAAAAATTGCTAAAAAAAGATAATATATATTTATTATAAATATTCGATATCTATTATCTATTACATCAATAAAAATCCCAATATTCAAATTTGTCCTCACTTCAAAATTGTGATGGCGCGTTCCTTCCGAAAATCTTCTCTCAAACTTCAATCGCACAGTCACGCCTCCTCCTAATCTGCGCTTCACTATTGATCCCGACTCATCACCAAACGTCTTCTCCGCTCTCTTCACCAAACATCTTCTTCAGTCCAATATATCATTATTTTCACCAATTTGTCTTATACACAGATCGTCTTCTCCAGATCCATTAGATTCATTCTCCCGTGATCCTCGTCGTCTAGGATTGACTGGGGCTGCTCAATCCGTATAAACATGAATCTTGCACCATAGCTTCCTTTGATGATCACAGTATCAAAAGGTCGTAATCCCATTCCTATCTGCAATAGTCACACTGTTCCGATTTTGGGCTACAACTTCGAACCCATCATCTCTCTGGATCCATTACCATTCGTTCCACTCATGTTTTACAACTTTTTAAGAATGATTCAACTGAGTCCCTGGTTTAATTTTCTTTATTTATGGTCAGAACTCCATACGTCAATTTGTACTGGCCACTCTCTGCTTTCAAACCAGCAACTCATCTGTCACTTTTGCTGGTCTCCATATTCCAGACAATCTTCAAAGGTAAGTGCCTACCACTTGTTTGATTATAAGCCCAACTTATAAGCTTTGTACAGCATGTACCGAAAACTTATTACCAAACTACGATTCTAAAATTTCAATTTGTGTTGTGCTACATAGGTCTTCTTTACAGTGATCTGGTAGTCCTATAATGACAGGTCACAGTGTCTCGGCGCATGCGTCGATTTGGTGGACTTTTGATATTTGATCGCATTGTCCTACATCTAATATGTCTCCAATTTCGTGTGTTTTCATCTCCTATTCTTGCTGGGTTCGATAGTGTTTTCGCTTGATTCTGTGCAACTTCACCATTGTCATTTTTCCAGTTACAACGCCAAAACCTCGCCGCCTTTTCCAATCGCAAGTTTGTCACGGCCAGCCTCTTTACCCCTACAAAATGTATGTTTCTCGATCTTCACTTTTAAGTCATTCCATGTTAATCACTCAAGGTTAAAGTTTAATGGTTGCTCTTCAAATTTAAGGTGAGCATCTATATTTCTACTTTTATTTTATTATTTTAAATCGCTGTGACTATTCCACTAAATATATAGCCATGAGTATTAATCTGTGCCTTTTTTTTAAAGTTTAGTTTCTTCTTTATTGATTCAATTGATATTGGCATAAACTTACAACTGTTCATTTTCTACTTTTATTTTATTATTTTAAATCGCTGTGACTATTCCACTAAATATATAGCCATGAGTATTAATCTTTAGTGACTCTAGCTTACTTACATCCACCCATATTGAGTTGCTTCATACGTAGCCAAAAAAGGGGAATAGTATCCTACTATAAAGGTTTCTAAAACCGAAGTTCATATATTAGCAGTCATGAGATTCATTATGTATTTTATCAAATAATTTCTTCTCTGTATTTACAGTAAGTCGCTAGGAGCACGCACCACATTCAATTTCAGTTTTGAGGTTAATTATGGAAGATATATACATATAGTCTAAAGGGTTAACAGGTCTTTTGGTCCATGATGTTTGACAATTTTTGGGTTTTGGTCAATGATGTTTTTTTTTACCTAGTTTTGGTACCATATGTTTACAGATTTTTTCTAGTTTTGGTCTAACCGTTACATTCCGTTCATTTTTTGACATGTTCAAGTCACGTGATCCACTCTAAACTTTAAATTTAGTCCCTCTAATACTTTCTTAACATTTTTTTTTGTTCAATTTAGTCTCGAACTTTCAAAATTTACCAAAACTATGGTACCAATACTAGGAAGAAAAAAAACATCATTGACCAAAACCCAAAAGTTGTCAAACATTATGGACCAAAAACCTGTTAACCCTAGTCTAAATGCTCTTTCTTAAGACATGTTTCGGTGGCCCCTGGTTGAGATGCTATTAGTCTGATGTTAAAGACGATGTCGGTTTTTTTTCTCTAACGTGAGTGTCTTGATGGCACTAGCTTAGTAAATATTTTGAGATGTAGTGTTACTCCACTGTTTTAATCAACTTTGTGGTAATCTAATTGTGGTACGTCACTTCTAATTGTCATTTTCTTTTCACATAACCATGTATTGGTAGTTTGTTCTCAGTTGCTTTAATCGTCCTCTTACTAATTAATGCCTTTTGATCTATAGAGGTGGTTCTCCTGAAGGTTATAGACGGAAGAGATAAGTTTGAGTTTCTTACCGTTTATATAGTATATATACACTTGAGTTTTCTTGATAATGAGAGTGCAATTAAGAAGTTACCACTTATCAGCACTCTTTATTGTTACACAATAAATATCTGTCGTGCTAAATCCAATTTGACTACAGTCATTTAAACTAATGCATACCCCAATGCTATTCTCATTTCTCAAATTGTTCCAAGTACTTTGTGGTATTACATTACTATTACTTTTCAGTTTTGTGTATTAAGATTGCTCATGCTTGCAATCAAAGCATAAATGGCCAAAATGCTAGATCAAAACACACAATCAATACTAATGAACTAATATTAATTAACTGTTTTTAATACTAATAATGAAGCAGCATGTGTCATGCCAAGCGTGCAACGTACGCGCACCGACAACATTTTGATAGTTGTCTTTAAAATTCTATTTTGTGATAGCTTCACTCGTTAATAAATATAACTTTTAACGAAAAGTTTAGTATTTTCGGTAATAATATTTTATATTTATTAAAATGATTCCAACACATTATCGACAAACACTGTTGCCGATAATACTTTTAGCGACGGGTCCTACACCGACAATCTTTATCGACAAAAATGTTTGTCGGTGAGACATTTATCGATAAGAAAATAGTTTTATCAACAAAAAAGTGGTTGTCGGTGTAAACCTTATTTCTTTTAGTGATCCAAGCATCTTCAAATATGTTTACACTTGAACCATCCCCAATATCAGAAGATTAATAAAAACCATATTCAGGGTGATTGGATGAATGTAATGCGGGATGCATTCTTACATTACATTTACATTACGTCGTTTAATAAATCAAACGAGTAATATGCAATGAAATGTGAATTCTATTGTAATACGAGATTACAGCCGTTTACTTCCATCGTAATGTGAGATTACATAAAAAAACTGATGTAATGTGAGACTACAACGAAGATTACTAAGTATTTATTATTATTATTTATTAAATAAATAAAGTACTTTGTATGTTCCTTATCCCATGAGTATTATTTATTATTTTATTTTATTATCTACTTCATCACTCATTATTTTATAATAAAAAATAAATTGAATATGAATACGATGCTCATACAAATTAAGAAAATTATTTCCTGTGAATTCTTTTAATGATAATTATCTAATAAAATTACAAAAAATGTTTCAATTGATAGAATTTTAATAGTAAGTGTAGGTTAGGTTTAATAAATTATAATTTTGTTTTTTTGAGAGTCCCCATTAATCGAGGATATGCATTTAACATAAAACATAAATTTTAGGGAGTGTGTTAGTTGCTTTAAAAATAATTTACGTATAAATTTTATCATATTAAGATATAGCATACTCATAATTATATTAACATTAATAAAAAAGTCACATTACATTGTGCAATAAAAAGACAAATTGAATATTGCAATCTTACATTGAAGCATAGGTCATATTACTTTAAATCTCATATTTGGACATGTCAAAATTCACCCTCACAATTTTTAGAAATCCATAAATCCTATTTTCTTGCATTGATTTTTCTTAATTTTCTTGCAATGCATCAATATTTTTCTCATGGCAAACATATATAGATTTATGTAGTAATATTGTTTAGATTCGTTCGGGGATATTTTATGTATGCAATTATGATTGTGGGGTAATAAATCAGACATTTCATAAAAATGCTTCAATTGATTGCGAAAATACTTTAGCCCTTCGAACAATCTTTCATACAATAAATGGAAGTTTTTGTTTCCTTGCTTGTAATGATAGATAGATGTGGGATTATGAATTCATCAAATTCATATACAACCATATATAAGAATGAACTCTTCTTCTTCAAATATTACATCATATTAGATATAGAAGATTTATAACTTGGGTGGAGGGAGGAGCCATGTGGAGCCCACAATGTACTTGAGTGATATAAATCGCTCAATATCTGCCTTGGTAACTTGTTTCGTGAATTTAGCTCGTCCTTCGGGCTTTGCTCCTGGCCCCTTGTTTTGGTATTCACCAAAATGGACAGTACTGCATCATCCACCATTGATGTTAATTCTAAGTTAAAATAAAGTGGAAGATATTTTTGTTTGATTTAATAAATGAGAATTCGACTTGAAAACTTTATTCATATACCTGTCACGCTCTGGCTTATTATTATCGGACCAACCGGCAGGTGCTATGACACTGCTCATATCAGTGTATGCAAAGAAAACCCTAGGGGCTTCCATCCACGCCCTACCAAGAAAAGTACCGGTACTTTCACCCAGAATGTTACAGTGAACAAAGGAATATCCAGTATCCTCTTCACTGCTCTTCCTGGCGTGGGCAGTAATCACTGTCATGCCTTTCTCCTTAAGCACATGTAATTCTGTGTTGAGGTAGATTGAAGTTCCAGACCCAAATATGAAGTCGACGGTGCCCTCGATGTAACAATCTTTGAAGAAGTGGAAACCCCTGTCATCACAAATTGTGTCTTGGAAACCTAGGAATCGACAGTTGTAGAATGCTGCCTTGTCCCCAGAGATCCTTAATGCCACCGCTTGCGCTCCCTTTCTTACACCATCTGGTTGAGGTGCTGAGTTCTAATACAGATAGATAAATAGTAATTGAGATAAGGTGGTTTAATCACACGCATCAACCTCGAAAAAAATCACGTTGAATTTCGACTCGACTACATACGAATAATTAAAGTGGTAGTGTATAATTGGTATTTAATTTTGAAAAATAAAACTCCAATAATAATAAATGGAAATTAATAACCTACGTACCGCAATGATGACATTAGCTGCCACAAAGTAATCAGATTCTACTATCAAGCTTGCACTATCCACAGTTCCGAACTCCAAAGCTGTGCCGGCGAACGTAAGGGTTGGCTCTTCCTTTGGTGTGCCGTAGAAGGTGATAAAAGGCTTTGTCCTATCGACCTTGATTTTCTCCTTATACACCCCTTTACCAATCCAGATGATGACCCTCTGGTCATTACCAGCTGGGATGCTATCGAGCGCCTCCTTGATGGTTTTGAATTCTCCACTCCCATCGGCTCGAACCTTTATCGTCTTGGGGTTATCTTCAGCAGCTTGTAGGTTAGGGTCGATCTTGCCTTTCCTTGAAGCTAAAGGTTGCACATTTTTGCTGAACCATTTCGCCACTTGAGCCTTGTCTTCTGGGATCGGAACATTATCATCGCAAATGGCTAATGGGATGGCAGCAACCGTTAGGAAGAGAACCGACAGAATATGGGTGAAGGAGATCGGCATTATTGAGCACCAAGTAATGGATTTCTTATTATGGTTGTTTTATTATTATTTTGAATATACTGGGAAGTGAATTAAAGGACCCATTTATAGGAAATAGAAGGAGACGAAGATGTCATGGCGATGATCCTGTCTTACCGTTCCTTTCTATTTTTGGAGGAAGCCACTTAATTTGTTCCTTAATATATGATGCTTTAAAGAGATTTAACAAGTGTTCCCATAATTGTCTCATGTTATATAAATTAATATTGGTGTTTAGTCAATGGATAACATAAATTCCCACTAACCGCTTCTTACGTATGTATGTATTCTGGTTGTAAGACTTGTGTTTATCTCAATCAATAAAATTAAGCAAGATTGGGAAAAAAAAAACCTGACAAGATATACATACAACGGTGTGTGTTTATTTTCGACCTCATACGCCGAATAAATTGTGATTCTGTAATCAGAAGCAATTGTTTCACAAAAACAAAACTCCAGAATCTAAAAACAGCTCCAGGTTTCATCCATATTGAAATTTATTTCTTTATATTAAAACATTCATATAGACAGCTTCATGATTCATTTTGGTTACTCTTCAGTGTCTTGGTGAGATCACTTTAGTGAAGCCAATCCCGACGAAACCGACTGTATAATTCGAGTTCACATGCACGCTCCCTTCCTATCACCTTACCGAGACCGTTAGCTGGCCCGAGCGGTGCGGATTGTTTTATTTATGATGAAGTATCTGTAGTGTGGATATGGATTAGTTGTAGCAATCCGCAATAGATATAGAGAAATTATAAAGTTCCCAAACATACAGTCCAAGAATTACCATATATGCCACCGTGACTGCTTTCGAAACGTTTGTTGATGTGGATTCGGAACATTTATCATGAGCAAACATCTAATATGCACAAACATCTTCCCCACACCGAAAGTAATCGAAAAAAATAGCATTTCCACATTTAATGAGCAAAGAATATGTTGCCACTCTAATACAAATGAGATCTTCAATTTTCAAACCGAACGGTAGATATATGACGATATTATATATATGAATTGAGTTTTCACGAATTTGACACCTCTTACATGTAATGTCATATTTTCTTAAAATAATGTTACCTTTTGCATTATGTGAAACCTAAATCTAACCTAAGACGATTATGTTTTGAAAACACATGGTTTTTTAAGGAGTCGCTACTAGTTAATTATAAAGCTAACTAGAATCCTAAATTACCTAAGAAAATAACAAATTAGACACTTAGGTATTAAATCTGTATGTGATCAGAAATACGAGTTCGATGGTTCTTTTACGAATAAAATAATAATAATAATAATTACGCCATTTTTTACTCAATTAACTTATTTGTCAACTTTATTCTTTAAACATATGTTACATCTAATTAATCTAGGTTAAGAACCTATAAACTGTCTGAAGTTTGCTCCATGTGATATTTTAGTGTCTGAAGTTTAAAATGTTGAAATTGACAGTCTCAAGTTTCATTTTTGTTGAAAATTGGTGTCTTTGCGCGTCATTTCCTCTCCATTCAAACATTTTCATCGACCCTTTCACCCACTCATAATCCAGCACTCTTTACTTTTTATAAAATCGCCAAATTTCTCCCAATACTTTACATCCGAAAGGAAATGTTTCCAGTAGAGTTGTGTGGAGTGATTTTCAGCGACAATAGAGCGATATTTACTTGTGCGGATGTGGTCACCTTCTTAGGTGACGGTCCCGGCAAGGTGACGAGAAGGGAGCGTGCATGAGAGCTCATATTTGACAGCCGGTTTCGTCGGGATTAGCTTCTCTAAAGTAATCACACCGAGACACCAAATTTCAACAAAAATGAAACCTGGGACTGTCCATTTTAACATTTTAAACTTTAGACGCCAAAATCTCACATGGAGCAAACTTCAGACAGTTTATAGGTTCTTAACCCTAAATTTTTACCATATGCAAATATATTGTCTACTATGAAACTAAGTCTAAAAACTAATTATACCTATAACTCTTAATTAAGATGAAATCTAAAACAACGAGTTTATAAAGCATGCTTAAATCCATGTACAACTTATTATATATATATAACATACATAATTTGAACAATTAAATATTCTACCCAATCAAATTAAATATAATATAATATTAATAATATAATAACATATTAATAATATAATAACAGATTAATAATATAATAAAAATAAAAAATAAAAAAAGAAAGAAAAAAACAAAGGAAAATGGCGGACTTACATTGCAGCCAGGAGAGGGATGAACCCGACGAGGTCTGGAATCGGCGGGTGAGGGACAGCGGCCGGCGGAGAGCTCCTGGCGGGAGCAACAGACATAGGTGGGACGGTGCAGACGAATATACAAGGACGAATGTCGCAGGGCGTGGTCGGAGCATCAAGCGGAGGTGACTTCCGGGACGGGGGGACATCGATGATGACCGGGCTGAGTGGGGATGGCTTGGTCGGTAGGCGGACATAGTCGAAGTAGGTGGCGACGCAGGTTGTGGGCGACCCGAGTAGAGGTGGAGCTATGGTATTCTGACCGGCGTAGGGTGGCCGGAACAGCGACGACGGGAGAGTCCTAAGCAATGTTATCAGAACCGGACTGGACACTGAACCAGATGGGTGTCCGATTCCCGATTCATCTGGTTCGACCCGGTTCAAACCGGGTCGGACGGGACTGACAAGAAAAACACACAGTGACAGATAAGTAGTGGGCTGTAGTAGACAAACTTTGATTGTGACATTAATACCTAATTTTGATTTAATACCTAAGATTCTAATTTGTTATTTGCATAGGTAATTTAGAATTCTAGTTAGCCTTATAATTTAACTAGTGGCGACTCTTTAAAAATCCTTGCGTTTTCAAAACATAATCGCCTTAGGTTAGATTTAGGTTTGACAACATGCAAAAGTAACATTATTTTAAGCAAATATGACATTACATGTAAGAGGTGTCAAATTCGTGCAAACTCAATTCATATATATATCGTCATATATCTACCGTTCGGTTTGAAAATTGAAGATCTCATTTGTATTAGAGTGGCAACATATTCTTTACTCATTATGTGGAAAAGGCTACTTTTTTCGATTACTTTCGGTGCGGGGAAGATGTTTGTGCATAAGATGGGAAGGATCAACTCGTTATGGATTTACTCATCATATTTACAACGGCACCGCGTATTAATTCTTATATTCGTCATATCCACTCTAGTATATCAATGGATAACGATACATGTTCCGAATCCACATCAAGAAACGTTCCGAAAGCAGTTACGGTGGCATATGTGGTAATTTTTGGACTGTATGTTTGGGAACTTTTATAATTTCTCTATATCTATTGCGGATTGCTACTACTAATCCATATCCACACTACAGATACTTCATCATAAATAAAATGAAATTAAGCCGCACTGCTCGGGCCAACTAACGGTCCCGGTAAGGTGATAGGAAGGGTTGTGCATGTGAACTCGAATTTGACATTCGGTTTCGTCGGGATTGACTTCACTAAAATAATCTCACCAAGACGCTGAAGAGTAACCAAAATGAATCATGAAGCTATCTATATGAATATTTTAATCTGAAGAAAAAAATTTCAATATGGATAAAACCCGAGACTGTTTTTAGATTCTTAACCCTTTACTTTATGTTTGAAGTTTTGTTTTTGCGAAACAATTGCTTCCGATTACGGAATCACAAATTCGGCGTATGAGGTCAAAAATGAACACACACCATTGTATGTATATATTATTGTAGGTTTTTTTTTTTTTTTTTTTTTTTTTTTTTTTTTCCAATCTTGTTTAATTTTCTTGATTGAGATAAACACAAGTCTTACAATCAGAATACATGAATACATACCTACGTAAGTAGCGGTTAGTGGGAATTTATGTTATCCATTGACTACACACCAATATTAATTTATATAACATGAGACTACACCCAAGTAGCTCTGTTGTAATCATCCACTATTGTCAAAAAATAATGGCAACCATTCATTGTATTGACCCTGTATGGACCCCAAACATCCAAGTGAACCAACTCAAATATTCGATTTGTAGACGATTGACTTATAGGGAAAGATAAGCGTGATTGTTTAGCTAAAGGGCAAACAAAGCAATCCTTGATACAAGACTCAGCCAAATAATCAAAATGAAACAACTTCTTAAGACTCTGAGATGACAAATGGCCCAGCCTTCTGTGCCACAGCTTCAGATCCCCTTCATTAATCTTCTGAAAACCACTTTCTTTGACTTGTGACTGCAACACCAACACCTTGGATTTTTGAAAAATGTAAAGTCCTTCACTTAGAGTTCCAATCCCCATTATCTTCCGATTTAAGGGGTCCTAAAACTTAACAAAGTCAGGGTGGAAAGAAAGTGAGTAGCCATGATCCCTAATCAGTTGAGACAGTGAAGTTAGGTTAAAATGAAACTCGGGAGCATATAACACACTCTTCAAAGTGGTTTTAGAATCAAGAATACTGTCACCAAGATGAGTTACTGGGGAAAGCTTTCCATTTGGGAGACAAACCATTTTATTTGATGAATGATTGACTTTGATGTTAAGCAACCAACCTTTATTACAGCACATATGGTGAGAGGCTCCACTATCAATAATCCAAAAATTTGTAGGTTCGTTCGTAGCAGTACCACAGAAAATCATACATGCCATATTGATTTGAACGTTATGATCTTGTTTTGCAAAAGACTGAGACTGTTGTTGCTGAGCTTGCTGCTGCTGCTGTGTAAAGTATCTCACCATGTTGCTCATTTGCTCATGAGTATATATGGCTTGATTTGAAGCACCAGGAAAAGCATCAATTAAGCTAGCATTATCCTTGTTTCCACCAGTATTAGTTCCAATTCCAGAATTAAAACTGCAAGATGAGCCATTATCACTATACTGAACAATGTGAGCAGTGGTTGTCCATTTCTTCTTAACATGGTCTGGAACCCCCCCCCCCCCCCCCCTACTTTTTCCAGCAATTATCAACGCTATGGCCCCTCTTACTACAAAAAGGGCATATGATTATCTTCTTTTGAAAGCCCCCAGAATTTTCCCTCTGAAAGCTGCTTGTATTTCCTTTCTGAAAACTATTTCCTTTCTGAATCATGTTTGCTGCACTTCCTTGAGATGCATTACTCTTGCTCTGGTTATCATAAGAATTAGCATAGAAGACAGCTGGTGAGTCCTCCAATCCATCAGAAATAGAACCTACTATTGCCCTCTGACTTTCCTCTTGTATCAACACAGAGTAACAAAGTTTAATGTTGGCAAAGGATTCGTCATCAACAAATTTGTGCGAACACTGCTGAAAGTGTCATTGAGACCAATGAGAAACTGAATTAGCTTTTGCTTGTCACGATTAGCAACTACTCTAGGAGCAGCAACACAATTATCACAGAGACAATTATCTTCTACAACAGCCAATTCATCCCACAACATCTTCATTTTGACAAAATAATCATCCACACTCATGGCACCTTGCTTCGTATGATAAACTTCTCTGATTAAATGGTAAATCATGGTTCCATCAATCTTATCAAAACGTTATTTCAATTCATTCCACACAGCTACAGCAGTAGGACTATATATGAGACCATGAGTCAAATGCTTCGTAACAGAACTTGTTAACCAGCTTTAACAATGGCATTACACCTATCCCAGCGAAATCTTTGGTTCTCAGGCAGAGATGCTCTAGTTAACGATCCATCCAAAAAGCACAATTTGTTCTTAATCATAAGAGCCTCAGAAATTGAACGTACCCATAGCTGATAGTTACCAGATCAAATCAATTTGAAATCGATCAGAGATGTGCCTGGCGTATCTGACGGATGCAAATAGAGACGATCTTCGGGTGAGAGTGGCTCCAAAACCTGATTCGCATTGTTACGAAGAGGTGGCCATTGAGGTGGAGAAGTCTGTGAGTTTCCTGCCATCGCAATTGCAACACGAACTATGAATAACCAGACGAACGATTTTCGATTGTGCGAAAATTAGCTAATCCCGCTCTGATACCATGTTCAAATTGGAATCGAATATGCAAAACTCAAGTGGAGAGCAGAGGATCTCCCCAACTTGTTCATTCATTCAATCTCATTCAATCAAGAAGTAAGAAGTTCATACAACCGTAGCTCCTTATATGAAAGCTCGTAACCCAACTCTAACAAACTAGCTTCTGTTTAATTACAATGTAATCCTCTAACTTTTAATAAGAGAAGTTTCAGTCCCTAAAGTTCCTGAACTTATATACTTCAACAAAATCCTCCAAAGGAATTATGTTAATAGAAGCTCATGACAGTTGGTTCGTAACAGAACATGAGTAACGCTATGATGTATATTTAGAGGACAAATTTCCGAGACAAGGTGATGTTCACATAGAAGAAACTGCAATTAAACTGGAAGAGATGTACGAACCTGTGTCGGAGAATTAAAGTAGGAGAAATAAAACAGACGCAATTGCAGTCAATGAATAGAAACATATGTTAAGATGGCCACATAATTGTAGTTAAAGTGAAAACAGAATTCGCGTGCATTGATCGCAGCTCCTCTTTCATTGCTTTCTTTCATTCCATCGCTTTAGGTCCTTATATTTTCGAAGAACGTAGAAAAAACGGGACTAAGTGGGACCTGAATATAAAGCCCACGGCTGATAGCGGCGTTGAGCGATTCAACACTCGCTATGTAGCAAAAGGTTATACTCGGAAACAAGGAGTATATTTTGACGAAACATACTCCCTAAATGTCAGGTGTGTCATTCTAGCAATGTAGAAAATTTAGATCTCAAATTGCATCAGATGAACGTTAAGACCGTCTTCATCTTGGCATGTTAGAAGAAGAGATCAATATGGAGTATCCAGTTGGCTTTAATTTTTGGGCAAAAAACATGAAATAGTAAGCTTCAAATGTCTATTTTTCAGTGTGAATCAATCATCGAGACAATGCTACCATAGGTTCCACGATGAAGTCTGGCTAATGGCTTCGTGTACAAGATAAATTTCGAGGGGAACTTTGTGATCTTAACGCTTTATGTTTATAATATATTACTTGCTGAGAAGGACATTTGTTATCTGAATGAGATTAAATCATAGTTATCTTGGATCTTCGAGATGAAATATTTGGGCGAGGTCACTTACATCCTACACAGTAAAATTACTAGGAATAGAAGCTCTCAACATATATGGCTTTTTAAGGAGAAATACATCAACAGGGCATTGTATAAGTTCCACAGTAATTTTTCTAAACCGTCAGAAACACCCAATGGTAGTTGGGAACTTGTTAAGTAACAGAATGTGTCGTAAAAACCAATGAGATTGTGAATAGACCAAGAATGTGAAATACCTCAGGATCGTTGGGAGGCTGATGTACGCGATGATATGTACAAGACTAGATATATGTCACGCGGTTGGATTGGTTAAGAGATACCAATCGAATCCATGCCCACATCATTGGTTAATTAGTCAGTGAAACGAATAATGTGATATCTAAAAAGTACGACCTATTACAGGTTATATGTTATCACGGTGGCAGAGATTTAGATTTGGTTGGATATAGTGACGCTGATTTTGCTGGAGACCAAGACGAATGTCTGTCCAAATCAGATTATCTATTTTTATTCACTAGTGGGGCGATATCTTGAATGAGGAAGAAACAACCCGTGTCGCATTGTCAACTATGGAAGCTGAATTTCTTGCTCTGTTTGCGATTGCACAAGAAGTTATATGGCTTAATAGTCTCTTTGAATAATTTTTTTATATTATGGATAATTCTATACAGATCCGTGTCTATTTTGACATTAAAGTTGTGATACCTGCAACCAAAGACCTTAAGTACCATCGAAGAACTAAACACATTGATGTAAAATATAATTACGGTTGAAGTTTGGTAAGGATAAGCTGATGGCTAGAGTACATTCAAATAGACGGCACGAGTTCATTCCAATAGACGACATTAATTATTGCAGATCCTTTATTAAAACCATTACACGTGGATGCATTTTCAGGACTTATTAAGTCGTTAGGATTGCATAGAATTGTTCAAGTAGTTTTGAGAATTTTGACGTTGGATAATTTTTGGATTGTTTATTCGAGCATTATATAATATATTATATATATATATTTTCAATTCAAGTCGAGTTCAAGCTCGAGCTCGAGCTCGAGTCAAAATTCTAATCGAGTTGAGTTCGAGTTAAGTTGCATCATTTATGATTTAATTGAACAATTTTAAACTTGGCGAGCCAAGTAAAGCCGTGCTCGAACTCGTCGAATTCAGCACCAAGTCGAGTTCGAGCTTGAAAAATCTAGGCTCGGTCGAGTTTGAGCTCAAGTAAAATGAGTCGAGTCTGGTTGAGCTTATTAGATACTCGGCTCGACTCGATTACACCTGTAATCCAAAGTACCCTCACTACTTCAATCCACTACCAAGATATTCAATTCAACGTTCACTACTTTTTGTATGTGTTCCCGCAAGTTTACCCCTACATAGCAACCAAAGAGGCATTTTGGGAAAACGAGTTGAGCCGGGTTGAAGGGGTGGAAATATAAGTTGTCATAAATTACTTTATTTTCTCGTTTTACTTGTGTTTACCAGGTGACCACCAACCGGATATTAATTGATAGTTGTGAACACTTGCGCAACAGTTTAAGAGATTCTTTTGTGGGATGAACTTTTGAGAAACACAAATGACCAAGGGTATGAGCAGAACTTAAAATTCAACTAATGATGAATGGAAATTCAGGGTCGCTACAATACTCTTAATCAATGAGTAGCACAGGCATGTAGTGTTCGTCGGTCACACGAATAATCTTGTACGAAAATAGCGAAAGTGTGACGAGAGACATAGATCAATATTAAAAAGCGCCCTCTCATTCAAGCGATTGGGAGTTGTTGGCATACGAGCCATATGTAGCACCCTATTGCTTAGATATTAGACTAGAGACAAACTCTCTCCTCCTCACATAGTACGACCTATTGCCAGGAATTTCGAGATTGTTTTTCGAATTCTTTACAAGATTCGATGTGCAACCAATTCAAAAGATTAGTTGTGAAGACCAAAGCTTTCTTCCGCAGTAAAAATTCGGTGTTGGTTGAAGGATCCCTTCCGGCAAACGGTGATTCAATCTCGTTGAAGAATCCGTGTGATCATCCTAACTAATAAGTATTCCACCTTTATTATCAGTTCGTATTTAGATGATGATCTAACCATATTTCCAACAGGTCGGTAACCTCTCTCGGTTCTTGGATAGTGAATTTTCCACCGAGGATGTCGTCCACTTAGTGTGTCATTAATGTAGCTTGGGGATTACTAGTTTATTGCTCCGGGCCAGCTCCGGGTGACTTTCTCGGAATGGTGTTGTTAGGATAACTTGGTGCCGTTGGTTGTCACGATGGTGTCAGTGCGTCACAATTCAAGGTCGGGACAGCTTTTGGAGGTCCGTTGGACGCCGTATCATGTTGAAGTATAAGAGTTCAGACTTATGAGACAAATAGTTAAAGCGTACGTCTTATTATCTACATGGTATCAGAGCTCACGGGATCGATTCCTGGTGATGCCACTTTAAATTAAATGAAAATTTGTTGCCTCCTTTAAATGTGGAAGCCCATTATGTTTGACCCGGAGTTGGTCAAAGCCTGTGGCCGGGCTGATACACATAGTGCCGAGGAGGCCGGAAGGATGTTGAAGTATACGAGTGTTGGTTAAGACATACCTTATGAAGGTGGTGCCCTTCGTGTGAAGACTTATCTTCGAGCACTTAAAGTACATCATATACGACATTGGTGGGTGTTATATTAGTCAGTAACGAATCCAAACAGTGTTTCATTTATAACTTCAGTTGTCGTAACAAATGCAAGGCAAAGGTTTGTTTCATATCTACGGTTTCGTAATTTATTCATTCATGTTACATAATAATATACATTTTGGATCATAATCTGTAAAATTGATTTTTACATTTTAGAATTGCTAATTTCATCTACGTAATTTAATAAGTAGAAATATGCTTTTGTAGGTTTCCGTAAATTGAACATTCTTCCAAAAAGGTGGCATTTGCATGTGTAAACACCTAATTGTGATCTACGTGCGACACACGTGACATGTGACACACTTAAATGAGGAAGTATCTAAAATATGACAAGTCGTGAAGTCTCCAAAAATAGGCCACTTAAAATAGGATAGTGTATGTACATATTTATTGTAAAATATTCAAAAAATATATTATATATTTATGGTAATATTCCTTAATATATAATATATATTTTCGGAATATTAATATTGCATATGTTTAAGTTTTTTTCCCCAAATGCTTGACTCGGGGGGCAAATGATGGATGTACACCCAATTGGACCTCAATAAGGCTCGACTTGGTCGCCACGTCGACCCCGAACATGGTAAGTGGCCGAGATCGAAGTTAACGCGCTAGTCCTCCAAACCTCCGTCCGGACTAGTCCGGTACAACGAGGCTGCCGCGTCCCGCGTCCGGCCCCCGATGCCCGGGTGATCGACACCCGGGTTACGCGCACGACACATCCCGTATGAATATTACGCGGGTCCCACCCGTAAATGTGGGCCATTCTGATGCCACGATAACAATCCCTATAAATAGGGCCTTATATTCTTCATTTAGAACTTGATTTCACTTGAATGTTCTGACCTTATATCTCTAAAACCAAACTCTCATTTTAGCATCGGAGAGGGTTCGCCGGATACCCTCCCGGCTTACCCTTTGTGCAGGTAAGCGAGAGAAAGAGCAAGAAGAGTGGAATGAACAAGAAAAGCGATCTTGACTAGACAAAAGACCACGAAGATCGAAACCTCGACGAGCGTGATTCATCGACCCATATTTCCCTACCCCATTCCGAGATCCTCTCAGATCCGACAACGGTAGGCCCTAAATGTACATATGTAGTTTTCATACCTGATTTCCCGGCTAATGGCTTACTTAATTTCACGGAATTCTTAAATAAGTTCACACCATAACTCAATGCTTGGATCAAACAATAGGAAGGTCATATCCCCTATTGTAATTGTAGTCACCAAGAACCAGCGCATACCCAAAAAGAACTTTTTTTCCACCGATCTCTGAAACATCAAATGTCCCAGATCAGTTTTTTTTTGGAAATTGCAAAAACAAAAAAAAAATCTTCAATTTTTTGTAGTGAGAATCTGAAGGAGATAAGATAGAGAACCGATCATTTCATCTCTTACGAATGGAAACCGATTATGAGTATTAAGGATGATGAGTTAATTTTCTTATATATATATATTCTGAAGGAAATATAATAACAGAGTCAATGTGGAGCTGAATATTTTGTTTTTTTTACGTTAATCGATGTATTTATGACAATTGAGCTAAGGGTTTTGTAGTAATTAACTCCATAGCATTTATTGCACTAGGGAGCTGAGGATTTTTAAGTTGCAATTAATAGCAATTAAAATTTCGCTGATTTCGAAATGTTCAATATTCAATGTATACAATTAATCGCAATTAAAATTTCGGTCCGTTCAAGATTCAATGTATGCAATTAATCGCAATTAAAATTTCGGACCGTTCAAGATTCAATATATGTGATTAATCGGAAATTAAAATTTAAATGATTTTTTAACAGACGCTTGACGCGGAGCCGACGAACGAAGATACCATGCGGTACGGGCGGCTGACAGTCTCAGTGGCAAAACCATCTCTATCTCCAGCGAGATATCGTCGGTGGTCATCGAAGCCATATCTGTTGAAGAACAGACGCGTGACACGGATCCGACGACCAAATGTAGCATGCGGTACGGCCATCTAAAATTTATTAGTAAATTTGCGCAATGACAATTTATGGTTCAAAAATTTTCAGTCTTTCGCTTACTTTTTTAAATTTTAGACTGATATTTTATTTAAAAATAGTGTTTCAACATATTACAAATAGTCGGTATAAATTTCATCGAATATTAGTTTGTTAATTAAACATATTTAATAAATCACCCGCGCAATGCGCGGGAAATGCACCTAGTATATATATATCCGGGTTGATTGATTTTTGAGTGCAGGAGATAAAGAGATGCAACGTTATCAAGTGCATTAAATTAGGGCTGAGCGTGGTCTGGTCCTGGTCAGGACCAGACCAAGACCATGCAAGACCATTTGTAAATTGTCCTCCTCCAAATGGTCTAGGACCAAACCAGGACCATTTGGACCATTTAAAATGGTCTTGGTCTTTTTGGTTCTGGTTTTGGTACAGACCATTAGGACCATTAATGTATCCATGAGCCTTCACGTTCACCGCAGTAGCAGTATCAACTTAAAACCTCCAAGATGAAGTAGAATTTAACCAATAACTTGGCTTTGTGAACAAGCCAAATTGTTACTCTTGTTAATATCTTCTTAGCTGTAAAAACAAAATCATCAAATACAAATTTTTATATCTCCAAAAGATATAATCAATGTAGATCCAGTACGAACATAGTATCATACACTAATTATAATTCATCAGCTCAGTTACGTAACAGAATATCTCGGTGGATGTAGAGGAGTGGATAGCAAACCTCATCATTAATAGGATTGACATAAATGAGTTGCATTGAGCAACAAGAATTACTATTATTTTTCGAAGTAGAGCATAAACTCATAAATCTAGGCATCATAAGGGTTGATTTAAAAAATTTAGGTCTAATCATGCACCACCCCACACAATATTGAGTGGTGGTGCAGGGAAGAGCTATTATTGTTGGTTGGATTCGTGTTCTCTAAGAATAATGCTATCGACCTACTTTTCCTCATCATTCAATTCATAGGTTTCAACATGGTTTCATTTAAAGAAAGCCAGTGTTTGTTGTCCATCTATCACATTGCCTACGAGAATATAGTATGTATATAGTACTAAAATACCACGTGTGTAACTTCGTATAAGTTGCGGCACTTACCTTAGTTCAATTCAACGGAGTTCGTACGTCACGAGACAGTCAACATTGATGGCATGTAGAATTGATACTTCCACCTGAGCCTTCAGGTCACTCTGATTATACCATCATTACAAGTCTATTAGAGCAAGAGTATACTGTAAAGAAGTAAACCCACTAAAAAATACATGACTTCCAAGGATTTGTTATCGATTCATTTGCATTACATATGTCACGTTATGTGAACCATAAAAAACAACATCAATAAAGCTTTGTGTATCAGCTGCTTGGCTTTGCATTTTTGGCAATCTGCAAGCATGAATGACACTTTTCGGACCAAAAGAAAAGAAACATGCATTAATATGTTTAAATATAATAATACATGCTTATTATGTTAAGCCCTTTGGAATATATTCATGCAGAAACAACTTCCCTGGTGTGATTTAATAAGTAAATTTTTAGTTCTTACCTTGAACTATCACGTGGGGGTATACATATCTTGATCATATGACCCGTCGATATCCAAATAAAAGCCAGTACTTGACCCATCAATAACTTCCAATTTTTTTATTCTGAAAATGAATGCACCGACCGTGATTCCCAATTCTGCGACTTCACCCTGTAAATTGTTCTCACACTAAAACAATGAATAAATCATCTAATGAAAAAAAAAAAAAATACTTACCGAGGATAATATGTAATATTGTGGAAGGATCAAAATATAATGCTTAGCTAATTGCAGGCAAATGATCTTTAAGAAATATACTAACAGAACTTCTGAAGCCAAAAGGCAGGCACCAAGTAATCAAAGGCCTCATTTCTATCATAAGATGAATCAATATTCAGGTTCAGTTTTAACTCTAAAACAAAGACGAGAAAGTATATAAAAATTTGATTGAAACATAATTGAATAATTGCCTACTGCTAGTAGAAACTTAAGGAAAGAGTTATATTAATTAGAAATGACCAATAATCAAGCCCAAAATCCTATGTCAATTGTCAATAGGTTGAAAACTTTGACTACTTATATATTGAACTAATTCATAATTAATAATCAATGTGGGGCAAGAGGAAAAAGATAGACAATACATGCTCATTTGTTGTTGCAGGAAGCCCTCCTACATATACCTGCCTCGCATGCTTGGTAGCCAACATGACATAGACAAACAATTCATAATGTATTCATGTAAACATGGAATTGAACATCAAAGACATGGAAGTAGTTAACCATAGTGCAAGGATCAATCATGCACACTTGCTTAGTCATTGCTTGAAGATGCATTATAGGAAAAGAGCCAAACTGCTGAAAGTTAATGCATAATATCAAACAATCAAACGATATTAGAAACAAGTGCAGATTAGGTGCACCTAAAGAACACGGAGAAAAATGGACATGCAACAAAGGAATGTAAGATACTCAAACATCAAAATAATTGAGGGCACCATCAGACTCCAATTACATGTTCTTAATATTACAGTCCAATTAGAAAATAAAGTAAATGCTTGAAGAGCATCTCCACTGATTTTAGATAGTAATACTTACAGTGTGAACCGTGCTTTATTTTTTATATTAAGGAATGCAAAAAATATTACATTGGTTTTACATAACTCATTTACGGTGAGCAGTGTCACCAAAATCTTTTCTCTTTCCCCTCACATATATTGTTTGTGGGTTGAATTACTAATAAACTTTTGAAATAATGGTTTAAGCAATATTGTCTTTTAAACAACAAAGACCAAAATGTTAGCTAAGTCGATATTATCTCGGTTTAATAACCCGGATCCATAAAGTTATAATACCCCGGATCCATATAGAACCATTGCTCTAATAGGGATAAGCCACATGAATAGCAAAACGTGTGTAACATATTTAAAAATATTAAATCAAAACATGCCCTAAAAAACTACTTGAATCATCTCCATATCAAATCTACCTTCATATATAATATCAAATGTTATTCCTTATTCCTATCAGAAAACTTGACTCTCTTCAAGTTCGCATGTTTTACCAGTGCATCACAGTTGAACAACCCATTCACATGAATGAGAAGCACACATACAGTAAGCAATTTTTATGAAACATAATTAACATGGAATGGGTGGGGTGGACTTGGCGCCGGAACTTGACCTGACATTTAATTCCATTCTAGACTTTCTAGCATCACAATGCAGCTACAGTAGAATGAGCTAATATAATGTACATATCCTCCATATTAATGTTTCCCCACAACCCAAAAAGGTAGATTAGCACCTATCTCATTTTGGATTTACATATTCTACCAAATCCAAATGAATGAACAATATACCATATCTGCAATGGAAGAAGATAATTTAAATAAACTATCACAACAGACAATAGTTGTAGAAAGAAGTTGAACAAGGGAAACTTTACCTCGGATGTATAGCTACAGTATACATCGTTGCCTCACAAGAATGTAGGACCCTGTGGTATGGAGCCCACATTATCTGTGACACAAAGGGGTAAACTGTTCATTTACCCCGGTGCCATGAGATAATTGCTCGTTGAACAAGACCCATCATACCAGTGAACCAATTCCTTCTTGTACAATAAAAGCTAGAGTCGGCTCACGTAGTGTTAGCAAAGTGGGGCAAGAAGCCCAACATTGCCTTATTTAGAACAAAAAGACAACACACAAACACAACACCACAAAAATCAAACGTCCATCAGTTCCATAAATATCTCACAAACGAAAAAAAAAAAATTAAATGCAGCCCTGTCCAACAGGCACCCTAAGAGCTAAATATATGTGGATATATAGAGAATATTTAGCTTACCAAAATGATACCATTATATTTTGTACGAACTTTTCGCACTATAAAACCAAAAGAAAGCAACATGTCTGAAGATGGTGCTTTCCACCAAGAGTTGCAACAGCACCACCAGGCATCAGAGCATAAGTAGGGGGTGCCATGTCAAAAGTCAAAACCACTAATACTTTTGCTGCATGAAAAGAGCACCACAACATCTTGTTAGCTACATTATAATAACAGTGAAAAAATGTATTCATGTTCATATTAAATTTGCACCAAAATATTGATTATTTTAGTAAGAAATAAGTTATAGACGTCTATTAGATTAACACACTTGAATATAATTGTAATACTCACTACTCAGTCAATTATTCAAAAGTAAATAAATAATCCATGATATGAAGAATCCTATTAGCAATAGGACATATAAACCTAATTTGAATGATGCAGTTTAACTAAAATCCAATATGTATAAAGGGTTCACATCAATTACGATACACGTGTTAATAAATTGAATGAGTAGAAGGCTTTTTATAGCAAGAAGAAAAATGAAACATAAAAAGAGAACTGAAGTCATACTGACCAGAGTATGAATTGGGCGGTTGAACCAGTTAAGTATAACCCCAATTTAAGCCACTATTAGATGGTTTTGTTGAACGCTCGGAAGAGACAACTTTCACTCTAGAAGAATGGGAAAAATATTACATTAAGAAGCAAATTTGGGTGAGGCATTTCCTTGAGCAAAGACCAAGCTTGAGCCATACTGGTAAAAAATAAAGAAAACTTCCATGAATCAAATTGAATTGATTGAATCTCTTCTATATTTGTCCGTCTATCAAAATTACCTTGTGGTTTTGAAGATTAGCGTGGAAAAATGGAATTAATTCTAGTGGCTGAATATAAACTCCTTGGAATTGGGAGACGCGGCTTGTGAATAGAACAACTACCTAGCGGGACCATTGTGACGAACAACGGGTCAGTCCGGTTGCGGGTGAGTGGAAAACGAAGGTTGTGCGGCGCGCTGACAGATACAGGATCACGGCTGAAATTGGGTGAGTCGGCCCGCGACCGAACAGTTCTGTTGCAGAATTGCAGCGGCGTGCGGATGGAGATCGGCAGACGACGGGCTAGCGAAGGGTGGCCGGCTAGAGACGGACGGTGGGCATATGAACCTGCAGAGCAATATAAGGAAGGAAGAGAGCGCTGGGGAACCGACCGAGTGATGAGAATTTCTATCAATGGAGGAAGGCGTCTGTATAGGCGCTTGAGGAAGCGACACGAAGTGAGAATTCAGCGTTTGGTGTTTAGTCACAGCGAACACAGCGTTTAGGGTGAGGGCCAGTGGTAAATTTAGTAGATAGATTTAGTAGATATATATATATTTTGAGCAATTAGTAAAAAGAGTTACACTTACTAATATACTTAAAAAAAATCAGACAACACATTACCGGTCTATTTACGGTTCGGTTTGTTCGGATCGGTCCGATTTGGTTTTTGGTGGTTTTTCGGACTTACCGAGTTTTGCTTTCGGCCCTAGTGACTAGTGATACTAAATGAGAGTGATTGGGTGAGAGTCGAGAGTTCAAAATTGGTTTTATTATTATTTGCAAATTCCAGTTTTTTTTTTTATTAAAAAAGAATAGATTGGTCTTAAATGGTCTCAATGGGCTTTTTGGTCTTGGTCTGAAATTTAGACCAAGACCAAATAAGACCATCAAAAGAAGACCATTGGTCTTGGTCCAAAATGGACTTGGTCTTGTGGTCTTGGTCTTGGGCGGTCTTGGTCTTGGTAATGGTCTTGGTAGACCATTGCTCGCCCTTACATTAAATCGTGTTCATTCAATTGGATTGCAATCGTTACGGGAGTAAATTATTTAGAGATTATTAAACGTCTTATTGATAATTCCATTGTGTTTATTAGATTTTGGTTGAGTTTGTATTTAATTGTTATAGTTGATTATGTGTTGTGATGATGTGTCCATTCCAGATTAACCCTCTTAAGCAAGGCAATCAAAATTAGATGTTAACATATAGATGTAACTGATGGAGCAGTATACCGGTGAGAGAAAGAGAAATAAAGCTTTCGTTTCTTTTTCTTCTGAATTTTGTGTAATTAAAATGTGGGTTAAGAACACAATAGGGGCCTGAATGTTTGCCCATGTTGCCAAAAGGGGTCTGAATTGAAAAAATGTATTATTTAGTGCCTGAATTTTGAGTTTTGTGTATAAGTGAGGTCTCCGTCTATTTTTTCTGTTAAAATTGACGGAAAGTGGTCACATGCCAAGCATGTGACCGAAAATAATTTGAAAACCCGAAAATGCCCTTTGACCTGAGTGTGTCCCTCACATGTTTGACCTAAAAAGACGAAAATACCCTTTAAGCCACCACAGCTCCGGCGACCACCACCACCCGGCTCCGGCGACCACCACCCCTCCGGCGACCACCACCCCCTCCGGCGACCACCACCCCTCAGGCGACCAAAAAAGCTCCGATCGGAGCCAAAAAGCTCCGATTCGGGGCCACAATCGGAGCTCTGTGGCCCCGATTTGGAGCCACAGAGCTCCGATCTGGAGCTCTGTGGCCCCAAATCGGAGCCACCGAGCTCCGATCGGAGCTTTTTGGGTCGCTGGAGGTCGCCGGAATTGGAGTGGTGGTCGCCGGAGCTGGAGTGGTGGTCGCCGGAGCTGGAGTGGTGGTCGCCGGAGCTAGGGTGGTGGTCGGTGGCCGTGGTGGCCTTAGGGCATAATTAGTATGCAGGGGTATTTTAGACATTTCACATTTCATTAATTAAACTGATAAATTGTATAATAATTGCAAAAGGGAAATTTTGTCATTTCACGTATTTCCGTTACATTTAACAGCAAATTTGGACGGAAACTCGATTATCAACAAAACTCAAAATCCAGGCCCTTAATAATACGTTTTTTCAATTCAGACCCCTTTTGGCAACATGGGCAAACATTCAGGCCCCTATTGTGTTCTTAACCCTTAAAATGTTGATGTTATGAAAGTAGAGAGGATTGGAAATGAAATTACTTCATTCTCACGTAAGCTCACAAGTTTGTTACAAGCAGAGGAGTTAGTTATATACTCCAGCTGCATGACATCCGCCTTACAACAGTATTACAGCAGCTAAATAATCTTACTTAGTAACTAAAGTAACTAAGATATACTCCTACATTCCCTCATCTTCTTCTTCTTTCTTCTATCTTTGAAGATGTCAATAACTCCATAATGATGCAGAAGATCACAATGTTGCTGCTTAGTAAGGGGTTTAGTCAACAAATCCGCTAGCTGCTTCTGTGAACAAACATGGAAAACTGAGATTGTGCCATCAATAATGCTTTGTCGTGTGAAATGACAATCTAGTTCAATATGCTTAGTCCTCTCATGGAAGATTGGATTCTTAGCAATTTGGATTGCTGACTCACTGTTTGTGTAAACAGGAATAGAACTCTTCAAACATAAACCCATCTCCATCAGCAATCTCTTAATCCATATTGCTTCTTGCACTGCAGTTCTCAGACATCTATACTCTGCTTCTGCACTCGATAAAGCAACCACATCCTGTCTTTTAACCCTCCAAGCAACCATTGCAGTTCCAAGTTTAATACAGTAAGTGCTCAATGATTTTCTGCTGAAAGGGCAAGAACCCCAATCAGAATCACAGTATATAGATAAGTCTAAAGAATTTCCTGTTGGATAGAGTAGTCCCTGACCTGGACTGCCCTTTAGGTATCTTATCACTCTCATAGCTGCATCATAATGTGATCTTTTTGGAGCACTCACAAACTGACTAAGTCTCTGTACTACATAGCTAATGTCAGGTCTGGTCATTGTGAGGTAAAGTAACCTACCAACTAGTCTCCTGTATAATGCTTCATCAGGAAAAGATTTATCAGAAGCATTCAGACCTGTGAATGCATCATACTCCTGCGTTGTCAGCTTGACATTCATCTCCATGGGAGTCTCTACTGGTTTTGCAGTCCCTAAACCAGCTTCAGCTATGAGTTCAATGGCATATTTCCGTTGATTAATAACCAATCCAGTCTTTGATCGTGCAACTTCTAACCCAAGAAAATATCTTAGGTGTCCCAAGTCTTTCAACTTGAAATTAGACTTTAGCACAGACTTCAATTGATTCACTAAGACTCCAGAGGAACCAGTGATTAACAAATCATCGACGTAGATCAACAGAAACACCTCATCATTTCCAACTTTCTTATGGAAAAGTGAATAATCATTGTGGCTTTGAATATAACCATGTTTGAGGAGAGTCTCAGTGAGTTTGATGTTCCATTGCCGCGACGCCTGCTTCAATCCATACAAGGACTTGAGAAGCTTGCAAACATATCTGCATTCATGATTAGAAGGTTGGTGCAGTTCAAATCCCTGTGGGATGTCCATGAAAACCTCCTCAAATAAGCCCCCCCCCTGCAAAAATGCATTATTGATGTCCATATGGAAGAGCTCCCATGATTTTGCTGCAGCAATGGCCAGAAGACTCCTCACAATTGTCATCTTTACAACTGGAGAAAATGTCTCTTTATAATCTTTCCCTTCTTCTTGTGTGTATCCTTTAGCAACCAAACGCGCCTTGTATCTTTCAAGTGAACCATCAGAGTTGTATTTTACCTTAAAAACCCACTTGCATCCAATTGACTTCTTACCAGGTGGTAAAGGCATAATGCACCATGTGTTGTTGGCTTGCAAAGCCTCAATTTCATCTTTCATTGCAGAGACCCAATTAGAGTCTGTAACAGCTTCTTTGTAAGTGTGGGGCTCCTTTATCTTTGAAGCTGCTGCAATATAACATCTCATTTGCTGTGAAAGATCACCATATTGAACATAATTCTCTAGTCCATAAGGATGTGTGGAGCTTGAGAGAACATAGTCATTCAATCTGGTGGGAAGGTGACTTCTTCTAGAACTTCTCCTCGGTTCCTGAGCAGCTGCAAGTGGAATGACAGGAATGACATTATTGTCATTAGCAACAAAAGGCTCAGGTTCAGGAATAGGTGGCTCTTGATGAACAGGACATTCAATGGATGGATTATCAAGGATGAACGGATCCACCTGATTTGAAGAGAGATCAATCTCAATTGAAGGAATCAAAGAGTGTAATTCCTCCTTGGTCATAGAAAAAGGAAAGATCTCCTCTTTAAAAATCACATCCCTGCTAACGTGAAAAACAGAATCACATAAATTCATGATGAGATAACCCTTCTTTGTGGGAGAATACCCCATGAACACTGCTGGTTCAGAACGTGCAGAAAATTTGTCATGATTCTGCAGTTTGGTAGAGAAGCATAAGCATCCCATGGTTCTTAGATGTGTGATAGCAGAAATTTTACCATGGAGAACTTCGACAGGAGATTTGTGATTCAACACAGTGGAGGGGAGAAGATTGGTGATGTAACATGCTGCAAGAATACAATATCCCCAGAACTTTGTAGGTATTGAAGCCTGCATTTTGAGTGCTCTTGCAGTGTTAAGAAGAACTTGATGTTTCCTCTCAACTCTCCCGTTTTGTTGAGGAGTGAAAGCACAGCTGGATTGATGAAGAATCCCCAACTGCTGAAAAAGAGACTTGCATATTGAATTCATGAATTCTCCCCCGTTATCTCTCCTGATTGTCTTTACAACACACTCAAATTGAGTTTTAACAAACATCAAGAAATTTTTGATGTGTAAAACTGTATCACTTTTGTTTTTCATCAAGTAGACCCATGTCATTCTAGAAAAATCATCTACTATGGTCAGAAAATACTGAAAACCATTTATTGTAGGAACACGATAAGGTCCCCAAAGGTCCATATGAACCAATTCAAAAGCAGTAGATACATGAGAATCACTGTCAGGAAAGGCAAGTCTAGTTTGTTTAGCCATAGGACAAACCATACAATCCCTTATACAGTCAAGTGACTTATTTGTAATATGCAAATTATTCAAATGCTCCATTTGAGAAACTGAACTATGCCCCAGGCGCCTATGCCAAAGCAGCAAATTCTCATCTATCTTCAAACTTGACTTGGCAGCAACAGCAATGCATTTATTCCTTATTACTTTCCCATAATCCTGTTTCATGAAGTCAGGCTCCTTCAGCAAGGTGTAAAGACCATTATTCTTCACCCCAATCTTCATAATCTTCCCATCGAAGATGTCCTGTATCAGTACAGAATCAGAAGTAAATATCATCTGGCAGCTTAATTGTTGAGGAAGCTTGGACACTGATATCAGATTATATTTAAAATCTGGTACTAAAAGCACTTCGGTCAAACAATGCTTGGAGGAAATGTTGCAATTCCCTATATGAGTAACTCTGCACTTACTCCCATTTGGCAAATGAACACATTGATAAGGAGTATGATTAACCTTCAAATCAGTTAACCAATGAGAATTATGTGTTATATGATTGGTAGAACCAGAATCAATGATCCAAGATTCAGAAGAGGAATGATTAGTGATACCTGCCATATTTGCATGAATTCCATGATAATCATCATCACCAGTGAATTGCAGTGGATCAGACTCATATTGCTTAGCAGAGGTTGTAGCAGCAACATGAAGAACTGGCGTATCAGCAGCAACATGAACAACATTCTCATCTCCAATGACCCCATTTGCTGAGGCAAATTTCCTCTTCAGATTCTCTGGAAGACCATTTTTAACCCAACAGGTGTCTATCTTATGGCCCATTCTGCCACAATAAGTGCACTTCCAACTCGATTTATCAATCTTAATACGAGGTGGACCATTTCCAGAGCTGTGATTACTACTGTTACCAGCATGACTTGCAGAATTATTCGAAAATCTGGAGAAATTTCCATTGTTTCTTGAAGAATACAAAGCTGTAGTATCAGTTAAACCATCAGCAATGTTACCAGATATTGCTCTTTGGCTTTCTTCATGTAGTAGAACTGAAAAAGCTACGCTGAGGCTAGGCAATGGCTGCCTCATGAGCAAATTGCTTCTCACATTAGCATAGGTTTCATTTAACCCTAACAGAAAGGCAATCATCTTTTGTTTTTCTTTATGAGCATTCAACAAAGAACTATCAGCAGCACATTCTAATGTCAAGTCATCTATGGCAGCTAAGGCATCCCACAACTGTTTCAGCTTAGCAAAGAATTTTGTAATCGACAGAGTACCTTGAGAAGTGTGGTAGATTTCCCTCGTCAACTGAAAGATCTGAGTTCCGTCGACTTTATCGAACATTTCTCGCAAATCGTTCCAGATCGACTGCGCTGTGGGATTATAGACCAATCCGTTGACAAAATCCTTGGAAACAGCATTCCGAAGCCACGCCTTCACTATCGCATTTGCACGATCCCACTTGATTCTCTGATTGACAGATACCGACTCTCTTGGACAAGATCCATCAATGAAGCACAGTTTATTCTTCACCAACAGTCCCTCTCTAATCGAGGTACTCCATACGTGATAATTCGCTGATCCATGGAGCTGAAAAGGAATCAGCGCATGACCTGTGTTGTCCGCCGGATGTAGATAGAAAGGATCTTCGATTCCGAGATTTGCTGAAGTATCTCCCATGATTCTTCAAATTGAAGTAGAGACGAACCAAAATAGGTCGTAATCGGCAGAAACAAAGGAAGATTTCTCACGAATTTGCAAGAAATCAAACAGAATTCACTTTGCAGAGTTCGCGAAATGAAGAACAGGACGAAATCGAAGAAATCTGACGATAACCACAGCAGAAATCAACGACGGTGTGAGGATGGTGAGCAGGAATCAGTATAGTTGCTCTGATACCATATGAAAGTAGAGAGGATTGGAAATGAAATTACTTCATTCTCACGTAAGCTCACAAGTTTGTTACAAGCAGAGGAGTTAGTTATATACTCCAGCTGTATGACATCCGCCTTACAACAGTATTACAGCAGCTAAATAATCTTACTTAGTAACTAAAGTAACTAAGATATACTCCTACAGATGTGTCACTCTATTATTTCTTGGTTGAGCTTAGGTGTCAAACTGAGATTTATCATCATAGTTAAGACATCTGGATTAGTATAATATATAGGGTTCGGCTAACATAAACTCGAGTTTATTTAAACTCGATTTCTCAGCCGTCAGATTATGCATGGATAAGAAACACTTTTGATCTCTCATGAATTCTGATTGATTCTCTCTCATGATCTAACGGCTGAGAATTCAAGTTTAAATAAACTCGACAGCATTTTAGCCAGCCCCTAATAGATAGATAGATGGATAGATAGATAGATAGATAGATAGATTTAGAAGATTATATATTTAGATTTTATCTATTAATAGGTAATGGCACTGCAGATTTTATGATGAAGATCTGTTTAGATTCTCAATAGAAGCATCTTATTGTTCACGTTTTGTTTTCAAAATGCACCAGCTTTGATTGAAAAAAAAATTATTTTTTAATGCAGATTCTATCTATTATTGTTCCAATAGCTACCTCTTCATAAATCAATCATGATTGGTAGCAATGTTTACTGAAGCTCACTATATCTCTGAAGTATTCTTTTCAACTATTACTTATTAATTACGCAATACTTATCTCTGAATTTCATCTATGTGCCTAATAAGACCCAGCAGTATGATATTTAGGAAAACTTTCTATAAACATGTGAGACTCCAAACTGTGAATCATGGCTAGAAAAAGCGTAGGGAAGGGGGTTCTTACAAATGTTTTCTTCTTTCTCAGAAAAATAATAATACCATAAAACGTTTAAAATGGAGATGAATTACCCAGCAGGTTGTGTAGCTGAGTTTGACCAATTAGATTTGCAATCATTCAGAACTTATGCTTAGTAGTATTTGTTTTCTTAAGGTGATAATTGTATCTCTAAATTTATGATCTTTTCTAGAAAGCTGCCAAGTCAATTCGATAACTTCACCAACTATGATGATCTTGAGGTGAGATTTATGTTATGCATATTGTATTATTATTATGAGTGTTTTCTTTGAAGGTGTTGTAATAACAGTTTAAAGTGGCAGTATTGTCATATTGTATACTTGAAAGCATTTTATATTGATTACAAAATGTAAATTTAAAAATTGCTACAAAAGATAATATATATTTTAAATATTTGATATTGGTAATATATATATATATATAGTGATGAGTGAAAGAAGTTGTCGATAAATATTTTACCGACAACATTTTGATAGATGTCTTTAAAATTCTATTTCATGACAGCTTCACTCGTCAATAAAGGTAACTTTAAACGACAAGTTTAGTATTTTCGGTAATAATATTATATTTAGGGTTATAGGTACTTTTCATACCACATGTTTGGCCGAATGTGGCTTTTAGTACCGGATGTTTGGTTTTGTATACTTTTGTTATATAAATTAATATTGGTGTGTAGTCAATGGATAACATAAATTCCCACTAACCAGCAGTGTTCATGGGGTATTCTCCCACAAAGAAGGGTTATCTCATCATGAATTTAAGTGATTCTGTTTTTCACGTTAGCAGGGATGTGATTTTTAAAGAGGAGATCTTTCCTTTTTCTATGACCAAGGAGGAATTACACTCTTTGATTCCTTCAATTGAGATTGATCTCTCTTCGAATCAGGTGGATCCGTTCATCCTTGATAATCCATCCATTGAATGTCCTGTTCATCAAGAGCCACCTATTCCTGAACCTGAGCCTTTTGTTGCTAATGACAATAATGTCATTCCTGTCATTCCACCTGCAGCTGCTCAGGAACCGAGGAGAAGTTCTAGAAGAAGTCACCTTCCCACCAGATTGAATGACTATGTTCTCTCAAGCTCCACACATCCTTATGGACTAGAGAATTATGTTCAATATGGTGATCTTTCACAGCAAATGAGATGTTATATTGCAGCAGCTTCAAAGATAAAGGAGCCCCACACTTACAAAGAAGCTGTTACAGACTCTAATTGGGTCTCTGCAATGAAAGATGAAATTGAGGCTTTGCAAGCCAACAACACATGGTGCATTATGCCTTTACCACCTGGTAAGAAGTCAATTGGATGCAAGTGGGTTTTTAAGGTAAAATACAACTCTGATGGTTCACTTGAAAGATACAAGGCGCGTTTGGTTGCTAAAGGATACACACAAGAAGAAGGGAAAGATTATAAAGAGACATTTTCTCCAGTTGTAAAGATGACAATTGTGAGGAGTCTTCTGGCCATTGCTGCAGCAAAATCATGGGAGCTCTTCCATATGGACATCAATAATGCATTTTTGCAGGGGGGGCTTATTTGAGGAGGTTTTCATGGACATCCCACAAGGATTTGAACTGCACCAACCTTCTAATCATGAATGCAGATATGTTTGCAAGCTTCTCAAGTCCTTGTATGGATTGAAGCAGGCGTCGCGGCAATGGAACATCAAACTCACTGAGACTCTCCTCAAACATGGTTATATTCAAAGCCACAATGATTATTCACTTTTCCATAAGAAAGTTGGAAATGATGAGGTGTTTCTGTTGATCTACGTCGATGATTTGTTAATCACTGGTTCCTCTGGAGTCTTAGTGAATCAATTGAAGTCTGTGCTAAAGTCTAATTTCAAGTTGAAAGACTTGGGACACCTAAGATATTTTCTTGGGTTAGAAGTTGCACGATCAAAGACTGGATTGGTTATTAATCAACGGAAATATGCCATTGAACTCATAGCTGAAGCTGGTTTAGGGACTGCAAAACCAGTAGAGACTCCCATGGAGATGAATGTCAAGCTGACAACGCAGGAGTATGATGCATTCACAGGTCTGAATGCTTCTGATAAATCTTTTCCTGATGAAGCATTATACAGGAGACTAGTTGGTAGGTTACTTTACCTCACAATGACCAGACCTGACATTAGCTATGTAGTACAGAGACTTAGTCAGTTTGTGAGTGCTCCAAAAAGATCACATTATGATGCAGCTATGAGAGTGATAAGATACCTAAAGGGCAGTCCAGGTCAGGGACTACTCTATCCAACAGGAAATTCTTTAGACTTATCTATATACTGTGATTCTGATTGGGGTTCTTGCCCTTTCAGCAGAAAATCATTGAGCACTTACTGTATTAAACTTGGAACTGCAATGGTTGCTTGGAGGGTTAAAAGACAGGATGTGGTTGCTTTATCGAGTGCAGAAGCAGAGTATAGATGTCTGAGAACTGCAGTGCAAGAAGCAATATGGATTAAGAGATTGCTGATGGAGATGGGTTTATGTTTGAAGAGTTCTATTCCTGTTTACACAAACAGTGAGTCAGCAATCCAAATTGCTAAGAATCCAATCTTCCATGAGAGGACTAAGCATATTGAACTAGATTGTCATTTCACACGACAAAGCATTATTGATGGCACAATCTCAGTTTTCCATGTTTGTTCACAGAAGCAGCTAGCGGATTTGTTGACTAAACCCCTCACTAAGCAGCAACATTGTGATCTTCTGCATCATTATGGAGTTATTGACATCTTCAAAGATAGAAGAAAGAAGAAGAAGATGAGGGAATGTAGGAGTATATCTTAGTTACTTTAGTTACTAAGTAAGATTATTTAGCTGCTGTAATACTGTTGTAAGGCGGATGTCATGCAGCTGGAGTATATAACTAACTCCTCTGCTTGTAACAAACTTGTGAGCTTACGTGAGAATGAAGTAATTTCATTTCCAATCCTCTCTACTTTCATAACATCAACATTTTAAGGGTTAAGAACACAATAGGGGCCTGAATGTTTGCCCATGTTGCCAAAAGGGGTCTGAATTGAAAAAACGTATTATTAAGGGCCTGGATTTTGAGTTTTGTTGATAATCGAGTTTCCGTCCAAATTGCTGTTAAATGTAACAGAAATACGTGAAATGACAAAATTGCCCTTTTGCAATTATTATACAATTTATCAGTTTAATTAATGAAATGTGAAATGTCTAAAATACCCCTGCATACTAATTATGCCCTAAGGCCACCACGGCCACCGACCACCACCCTAGCTCCGGCGACCACCACTCCAGCTCCGGCGACCACCACTCCAATTCCGGCGACCTCCAGCGACCCAAAAAGCTCCGATCGGAGCTCGGTGGCTCCGATTTGGGGCCACAGAGCTCCAGATCGGAGCTCTGTGGCCCCGATTCGGAGCCACAGAGCTCCGATCTGGAGCTCCGTGGCTCCGATTCGGGGCCACAGAGCTCCCGATCGGAGCTCTGTGGCTCCAAATCGGGGCCACAGAGCTCCGATCTGGAGCTCTGTGGCCCCGAATCGGAGCTTTTTTGGTCGCCTGAGGGGTGGTGGTCGCCGGAGGGGGTGGTGGTCGCCGGAGGGGTGGTGGTCGCCGGAGCCGGGTGGTGGTGGTCGCCGGAGCTGTGGTGGCTTAAAGGGTATTTTCGTCTTTTTAGGTCAAACATGTGAGGGACACACTCAGGTCAAAGGGCATTTTCGGGTTTTCAAATTATTTTCGGTCACATGCTTGGCATGTGACCACTTTCCGTCAATTTTAACAGAAAAAATAGACGGAGACCTCACTTATACACAAAACTCAAAATTCAGGCACTAAATAATACGTTTTTTCAATTCAGACCCCTTTTGGCAACATGGGCAAACATTCAGGCCCCTATTGTGTTCTTAACCCACATTTTAATTGCACAAAATTCAGAAGAAAAAGAAACGAAAGCTTTATTTCTCTTTCTCTCACCGGTATGCTGCTCCATCAGTTACATCTATATGTTAACATCTAATTTTGATTGCCTTGCTTAAGAGGGTTAATCTGGAATGGACACATCATCACAACACATAATCAACTATAACAATTAAATACAAACTCAACCAAAATCTAATAAACACAATGGAATTATCAATAAGACGTTTAATAATCTCTAAATAATTTACTCCCGTAACGATTGCAATCCAATTGAATGAACACGATTTAATGTAAGGGCGAGCAATGGTCTACCAAGACCATTACCAAGACCAAGACCGCCCAAGACCAAGACCATAAGACCAAGTCCATTTTGGACCAAGACCAATGGTCTTCTTTTGATGGTCTTATTTGGTCTTGGTCTAAATTTCAGACCAAGACCAAAAAGCCCATTGAGACCATTTAAGACCAATCTATTTTTTTTTAATAAAAAAAAAAACTGGAATTTGCAAATAATAATAAAACCAATTTTGAACTCTCGACTCTCACCCAATCACTCTCATTTAGTATCACTAGTCACTAGGGCCGAAAGCAAAACTCGGTAAGTCCGAAAAACCACCAAAAACCAAATCGGACCGATCCGAACAAACCGAACCGTAAATAGACCGGTAATGTGTTGTCTGATTTTTTTTAAGTATATTAGTAAGTGTAACTCTTTTTACTAATTGCTCAAAATATATATATATCTACTAAATCTATCTACTAAATTTACCACTGGCCCTCACCCTAAACGCTGTGTTCGCTGTGACTAAACACCAAACGCTGAATTCTCACTTCGTGTCGCTTCCTCAAGCGCCTATACAGACGCCTTCCTCCATTGATAGAAATTCTCATCACTCGGTCGGTTCCCCAGCGCTCTCTTCCTTCCTTATATTGCTCTGCAGGTTCATATGCCCACCGTCCGTCTCTAGCCGGCCACCCTTCGCTAGCCCGTCGTCTGCCGATCTCCATCCGCACGCCGCTGCAATTCTGCAACAGAACTGTTCGGTCGCGGGCCGACTCACCCAATTTCAGCCGTGATCCTGTATCTGTCAGCGCGCCGCACAACCTTCGTTTTCCACTCACCCGCAACCGGACTGACCCGTTGTTCGTCACAATGGTCCCGCTAGGTAGTTGTTCTATTCACAAGCCGCGTCTCCCAATTCCAAGGAGTTTATATTCAGCCACTAGAATTAATTCCATTTTTCCACGCTAATCTTCAAAACCACAAGGTAATTTTGATAGACGGACAAATATAGAAGAGATTCAATCAATTCAATTTGATTCATGGAAGTTTTCTTTATTTTTTACCAGTATGGCTCAAGCTTGGTCTTTGCTCAAGGAAATGCCTCACCCAAATTTGCTTCTTAATGTAATATTTTTCCCATTCTTCTAGAGTGAAAGTTGTCTCTTCCGAGCGTTCAACAAAACCATCTAATAGTGGCTTAAATTGGGGTTATACTTAACTGGTTCAACCGCCCAATTCATACTCTGGTCAGTATGACTTCAGTTCTCTTTTTATGTTTCATTTTTCTTCTTGCTATAAAAAGCCTTCTACTCATTCAATTTATTAACACGTGTATCGTAATTGATGTGAACCCTTTATACATATTGGATTTTAGTTAAACTGCATCATTCAAATTAGGTTTATATGTCCTATTGCTAATAGGATTCTTCATATCATGGATTATTTATTTACTTTTGAATAATTGACTGAGTAGTGAGTATTACAATTATATTCAAGTGTGTTAGTCTAATAGACGTCTATAACTTATTTCTTACTAAAATAATCAATATTTTGGTGCAAATTTAATATGAACATGAATACATTTTTTCACTGTTATTATAATGTAGCTAACAAGATGTTGTGGTGCTCTTTTCATGCAGCAAAAGTATTAGTGGTTTTGACTTTTGACATGGCACCCCCTACTTATGCTCTGATGCCTGGTGGTGCTGTTGCAACTCTTGGTGGTAAGCACCATCTTCAGACATGTTGCTTTCTTTTGGTTTTATAGTGCGAAAAGTTCGTACAAAATATAATGGTATCATTTTGGTAAGCTAAATATTCTCTATATATCCACATATATTTAGCTCTTAGGGTGCCTGTTGGACAGGGCTGCATTTAATTTTTTTTTTTCGTTTGTGAGATATTTATGGAACTGATGGACGTTTGATTTTTGTGGTGTTGTGTTTGTGTGTTGTCTTTTTGTTCTAAATAAGGCAATGTTGGGCTTCTTGCCCCACTTTGCTAACACTACGTGAGCCGACTCTAGCTTTTATTGTACAAGAAGGAATTGGTTCACTGGTATGATGGGTCTTGTTCAACGAGCAATTATCTCATGGCACCGGGGTAAATGAACAGTTTACCCCTTTGTGTCACAGATAATGTGGGCTCCATACCACAGGGTCCTACATTCTTGTGAGGCAACGATGTATACTGTAGCTATACATCCGAGGTAAAGTTTCCCTTGTTCAACTTCTTTCTACAACTATTGTCTGTTGTGATAGTTTATTTAAATTATCTTCTTCCATTGCAGATATGGTATATTGTTCATTCATTTGGATTTGGTAGAATATGTAAATCCAAAATGAGATAGGTGCTAATCTACCTTTTTGGGTTGTGGGGAAACATTAATATGGAGGATATGTACATTATATTAGCTCATTCTACTGTAGCTGCATTGTGATGCTAGAAAGTCTAGAATGGAATTAAATGTCAGGTCAAGTTCCGGCGCCAAGTCCACCCCACCCATTCCATGTTAATTATGTTTCATAAAAATTGCTTACTGTATGTGTGCTTCTCATTCATGTGAATGGGTTGTTCAACTGTGATGCACTGGTAAAACATGCGAACTTGAAGAGAGTCAAGTTTTCTGATAGGAATAAGGAATAACATTTGATATTATATATGAAGGTAGATTTGATATGGAGATGATTCAAGTAGTTTTTTAGGGCATGTTTTGATTTAATATTTTTAAATATGTTACACACGTTTTGCTATTCATGTGGCTTATCCCTATTAGAGCAATGGTTCTATATGGATCCGGGGTATTATAACTTTATGGATCCGGGTTATTAAACCGAGATAATATCGACTTAGCTAACATTTTGGTCTTTGTTGTTTAAAAGACAATATTGCTTAAACCATTATTTCAAAAGTTTATTAGTAATTCAACCCACAAACAATATATGTGAGGGGAAAGAGAAAAGATTTTGGTGACACTGCTCACCGTAAATGAGTTATGTAAAACCAATGTAATATTTTTTGCATTCCTTAATATAAAAAATAAAGCACGGTTCACACTGTAAGTATTACTATCTAAAATCAGTGGAGATGCTCTTCAAGCATTTACTTTATTTTCTAATTGGACTGTAATATTAAGAACATGTAATTGGAGTCTGATGGTGCCCTCAATTATTTTGATGTTTGAGTATCTTACATTCCTTTGTTGCATGTCCATTTTTCTCCGTGTTCTTTAGGTGCACCTAATCTGCACTTGTTTCTAATATCGTTTGATTGTTTGATATTATGCATTAACTTTCAGCAGTTTGGCTCTTTTCCTATAATGCATCTTCAAGCAATGACTAAGCAAGTGTGCATGATTGATCCTTGCACTATGGTTAACTACTTCCATGTCTTTGATGTTCAATTCCATGTTTACATGAATACATTATGAATTGTTTGTCTATGTCATGTTGGCTACCAAGCATGCGAGGCAGGTATATGTAGGAGGGCTTCCTGCAACAACAAATGAGCATGTATTGTCTATCTTTTTCCTCTTGCCCCACATTGATTATTAATTATGAATTAGTTCAATATATAAGTAGTCAAAGTTTTCAACCTATTGACAATTGACATAGGATTTTGGGCTTGATTATTGGTCATTTCTAATTAATATAACTCTTTCCTTAAGTTTCTACTAGCAGTAGGCAATTATTCAATTATGTTTCAATCAAATTTTTATATACTTTCTCGTCTTTGTTTTAGAGTTAAAACTGAACCTGAATATTGATTCATCTTATGATAGAAATGAGGCCTTTGATTACTTGGTGCCTGCCTTTTGGCTTCAGAAGTTCTGTTAGTATATTTCTTAAAGATCATTTGCCTGCAATTAGCTAAGCATTATATTTTGATCCTTCCACAATATTACATATTATCCTCGGTAAGTATTTTTTTTTTTTTTCATTAGATGATTTATTCATTGTTTTAGTGTGAGAACAATTTACAGGGTGAAGTCGCAGAATTGGGAATCACGGTCGGTGCATTCATTTTCAGAATAAAAAAATTGGAAGTTATTGATGGGTCAAGTACTGGCTTTTATTTGGATATCGACGGGTCATATGATCAAGATATGTATACCCCCACGTGATAGTTCAAGGTAAGAACTAAAAATTTACTTATTAAATCACACCAGGGAAGTTGTTTCTGCATGAATATATTCCAAAGGGCTTAACATAATAAGCATGTATTATTATATTTAAACATATTAATGCATGTTTCTTTTCTTTTGGTCCGAAAAGTGTCATTCATGCTTGCAGATTGCCAAAAATGCAAAGCCAAGCAGCTGATACACAAAGCTTTATTGATGTTGTTTTTTATGGTTCACATAACGTGACATATGTAATGCAAATGAATCGATAACAAATCCTTGGAAGTCATGTATTTTTTAGTGGGTTTACTTCTTTACAGTATACTCTTGCTCTAATAGACTTGTAATGATGGTATAATCAGAGTGACCTGAAGGCTCAGGTGGAAGTATCAATTCTACATGCCATCAATGTTGACTGTCTCGTGACGTACGAACTCCGTTGAATTGAACTAAGGTAAGTGCCGCAACTTATACGAAGTTACACACGTGGTATTTTAGTACTATATACATACTATATTCTCGTAGGCAATGTGATAGATGGACAACAAACACTGGCTTTCTTTAAATGAAACCATGTTGAAACCTATGAATTGAATGATGAGGAAAAGTAGGTCGATAGCATTATTCTTAGAGAACACGAATCCAACCAACAATAATAGCTCTTCCCTGCACCACCACTCAATATTGTGTGGGGTGGTGCATGATTAGACCTAAATTTTTTAAATCAACCCTTATGATGCCTAGATTTATGAGTTTATGCTCTACTTCGAAAAATAATAGTAATTCTTGTTGCTCAATGCAACTCATTTATGTCAATCCTATTAATGATGAGGTTTGCTATCCACTCCTCTACATCCACCGAGATATTCTGTTACGTAACTGAGCTGATGAATTATAATTAGTGTATGATACTATGTTCGTACTGGATCTACATTGATTATATCTTTTGGAGATATAAAAATTTGTATTTGATGATTTTGTTTTTACAGCTAAGAAGATATTAACAAGAGTAACAATTTGGCTTGTTCACAAAGCCAAGTTATTGGTTAAATTCTACTTCATCTTGGAGGTTTTAAGTTGATACTGCTACTGCGGTGAACGTGAAGGCTCATGGATACATTAATGGTCCTAATGGTCTGTACCAAAACCAGAACCAAAAAGACCAAGACCATTTTAAATGGTCCAAATGGTCCTGGTTTGGTCCTAGACCATTTGGAGGAGGACAATTTACAAATGGTCTTGCATGGTCTTGGTCTGGTCCTGACCAGGACCAGACCACGCTCAGCCCTAATTTAATGCACTTGATAACGTTGCATCTCTTTATCTCCTGCACTCAAAAATCAATCAACCCGGATATATATATACTAGGTGCATTTCCCGCGCATTGCGCGGGTGATTTATTAAATATGTTTAATTAACAAACTAATATTCGATGAAATTTATACCGACTATTTGTAATATGTTGAAACACTATTTTTAAATAAAATATCAGTCTAAAATTTAAAAAAGTAAGCGAAAGACTGAAAATTTTTGAACCATAAATTGTCATTGCGCAAATTTACTAATAAATTTTAGATGGCCGTACCGCATGCTACATTTGGTCGTCGGATCCGTGTCACGCGTCTGTTCTTCAACAGATATGGCTTCGATGACCACCGACGATATCTCGCTGGAGATAGAGATGGTTTTGCCACTGAGACTGTCAGCCGCCCGTACCGCATGGTATCTTCGTTCGTCGGCTCCGCGTCAAGCGTCTGTTAAAAAATCATTTAAATTTTAATTTCCGATTAATCACATATATTGAATCTTGAACGGTCCGAAATTTTAATTGCGATTAATTGCATACATTGAATCTTGAACGGACCGAAATTTTAATTGCGATTAATTGTATACATTGAATATTGAACATTTCGAAATCAGCGAAATTTTAATTGCTATTAATTGCAACTTAAAAATCCTCAGCTCCCTAGTGCAATAAATGCTATGGAGTTAATTACTACAAAACCCTTAGCTCAATTGTCATAAATACATCGATTAACGTAAAAAAAACAAAATATTCAGCTCCACATTGACTCTGTTATTATATTTCCTTCAGAATATATATATATAAGAAAATTAACTCATCATCCTTAATACTCATAATCGGTTTCCATTCGTAAGAGATGAAATGATCGGTTCTCTATCTTATCTCCTTCAGATTCTCACTACAAAAAATTGAAGATTTTTTTTTTGTTTTTGCAATTTCCAAAAAAAAACTGATCTGGGACATTTGATGTTTCAGAGATCGGTGGAAAAAAAGTTCTTTTTGGGTATGCGCTGGTTCTTGGTGACTACAATTACAATAGGGGATATGACCTTCCTATTGTTTGATCCAAGCATTGAGTTATGGTGTGAACTTATTTAAGAATTCCGTGAAATTAAGTAAGCCATTAGCCGGGAAATCAGGTATGAAAACTACATATGTACATTTAGGGCCTACCGTTGTCGGATCTGAGAGGATCTCGGAATGGGGTAGGGAAATATGGGTCGATGAATCACGCTCGTCGAGGTTTCGATCTTCGTGGTCTTTTGTCTAGTCAAGATCGCTTTTCTTGTTCATTCCACTCTTCTTGCTCTTTCTCTCGCTTACCTGCACAAAGGGTAAGCCGGGAGGGTATCCGGCGAACCCTCTCCGATGCTAAAATGAGAGTTTGGTTTTAGAGATATAAGGTCAGAACATTCAAGTGAAATCAAGTTCTAAATGAAGAATATAAGGCCCTATTTATAGGGATTGTTATCGTGGCATCAGAATGGCCCACATTTACGGGTGGGACCCGCGTAATATTCATACGGGATGTGTCGTGCGCGTAACCCGGGTGTCGATCACCCGGGCATCGGGGGCCGGACGCGGGACGCGGCAGCCTCGTTGTACCGGACTAGTCCGGACGGAGGTTTGGAGGACTAGCGCGTTAACTTCGATCTCGGCCACTTACCATGTTCGGGGTCGACGTGGCGACCAAGTCGAGCCTTATTGAGGTCCAATTGGGTGTACATCCATCATTTGCCCCCCGAGTCAAGCATTTGGGGAAAAAAACTTAAACATATGCAATATTAATATTCCGAAAATATATATTATATATTAAGGAATATTACCATAAATATATAATATATTTTTTGAATATTTTACAATAAATATGTACATACACTATCCTATTTTAAGTGGCCTATTTTTGGAGACTTCACGACTTGTCATATTTTAGATACTTCCTCATTTAAGTGTGTCACATGTCACGTGTGTCGCACGTAGATCACAATTAGGTGTTTACACATGCAAATGCCACCTTTTTGGAAGAATGTTCAATTTACGGAAACCTACAAAAGCATATTTCTACTTATTAAATTACGTAGATGAAATTAGCAATTCTAAAATGTAAAAATCAATTTTACAGATTATGATCCAAAATGTATATTATTATGTAACATGAATGAATAAATTACGAAACCGTAGATATGAAACAAACCTTTGCCTTGCATTTGTTACGACAACTGAAGTTATAAATGAAACACTGTTTGGATTCGTTACTGACTAATATAACACCCACCAATGTCGTATATGATGTACTTTAAGTGCTCGAAGATAAGTCTTCACACGAAGGGCACCACCTTCATAAGGTATGTCTTAACCAACACTCGTATACTTCAACATCCTTCCGGCCTCCTCGGCACTATGTGTATCAGCCCGGCCACAGGCTTTGACCAACTCCGGGTCAAACATAATGGGCTTCCACATTTAAAGGAGGCAACAAATTTTCATTTAATTTAAAGTGGCATCACCAGGAATCGATCCCGTGAGCTCTGATACCATGTAGATAATAAGACGTACGCTTTAACTATTTGTCTCATAAGTCTGAACTCTTATACTTCAACATGATACGGCGTCCAACGGACCTCCAAAAGCTGTCCCGACCTTGAATTGTGACGCACTGACACCATCGTGACAACCAACGGCACCAAGTTATCCTAACAACACCATTCCGAGAAAGTCACCCGGAGCTGGCCCGGAGCAATAAACTAGTAATCCCCAAGCTACATTAATGACACACTAAGTGGACGACATCCTCGGTGGAAAATTCACTATCCAAGAACCGAGAGAGGTTACCGACCTGTTGGAAATATGGTTAGATCATCATCTAAATACGAACTGATAATAAAGGTGGAATACTTATTAGTTAGGATGATCACACGGATTCTTCAACGAGATTGAATCACCGTTTGCCGGAAGGGATCCTTCAACCAACACCGAATTTTTACTGCGGAAGAAAGCTTTGGTCTTCACAACTAATCTTTTGAATTGGTTGCACATCGAATCTTGTAAAGAATTCGAAAAACAATCTCGAAATTCCTGGCAATAGGTCGTACTATGTGAGGAGGAGAGAGTTTGTCTCTAGTCTAATATCTAAGCAATAGGGTGCTACATATGGCTCGTATGCCAACAACTCCCAATCGCTTGAATGAGAGGGCGCTTTTTAATATTGATCTATGTCTCTCGTCACACTTTCGCTATTTTCGTACAAGATTATTCGTGTGACCGACGAACACTACATGCCTGTGCTACTCATTGATTAAGAGTATTGTAGCGACCCTGAATTTCCATTCATCATTAGTTGAATTTTAAGTTCTGCTCATACCCTTGGTCATTTGTGTTTCTCAAAAGTTCATCCCACAAAAGAATCTCTTAAACTGTTGCGCAAGTGTTCACAACTATCAATTAATATCCGGTTGGTGGTCACCTGGTAAACACAAGTAAAACGAGAAAATAAAGTAATTTATGACAACTTATATTTCCACCCCTTCAACCCGGCTCAACTCGTTTTCCCAAAATGCCTCTTTGGTTGCTATGTAGGGGTAAACTTGCGGGAACACATACAAAAAGTAGTGAACGTTGAATTGAATATCTTGGTAGTGGATTGAAGTAGTGAGGGTACTTTGGATTACAGGTGTAATCGAGTCGAGCCGAGTATCTAATAAGCTCAACCAGACTCGACTCATTTTACTTGAGCTCAAACTCGACCGAGCCTAGATTTTTCAAGCTCGAACTCGACTTGGTGCTGAATTCGACGAGTTCGAGCACGGCTTTACTTGGCTCGCCAAGTTTAAAATTGTTCAATTAAATCATAAATGATGCAACTTAACTCGAACTCAACTCGATTAGAATTTTGACTCGAGCTCGAGCTCGAGCTTGAACTCGACTTGAATTGAAAATATATATATATAATATATTATATAATGCTCGAATAAACAATCCAAAAATTATCCAACGTCAAAATTCTCAAAACTACTTGAACAATTCTATGCAATCCTAACGACTTAATAAGTCCTGAAAATGCATCCACGTGTAATGGTTTTAATAAAGGATCTGCAATAATTAATGTCGTCTATTGGAATGAACTCGTGCCGTCTATTTGAATGTACTCTAGCCATCAGCTTATCCTTACCAAACTTCAACCGTAATTATATTTTACATCAATGTGTTTAGTTCTTCGATGGTACTTAAGGTCTTTGGTTGCAGGTATCACAACTTTAATGTCAAAATAGACACGGATCTGTATAGAATTATCCATAATATAAAAAAATTATTCAAAGAGACTATTAAGCCATATAACTTCTTGTGCAATCGCAAACAGAGCAAGAAATTCAGCTTCCATAGTTGACAATGCGACACGGGTTGTTTCTTCCTCATTCAAGATATCGCCCCACTAGTGAATAAAAATAGATAATCTGATTTGGACAGACATTCGTCTTGGTCTCCAGCAAAATCAGCGTCACTATATCCAACCAAATCTAAATCTCTGCCACCGTGATAACATATAACCTGTAATAGGTCGTACTTTTTAGATATCACATTATTCGTTTCACTGACTAATTAACCAATGATGTGGGCATGGATTCGATTGGTATCTCTTAACCAATCCAACCGCGTGACATATATCTAGTCTTGTACATATCATCGCGTACATCAGCCTCCCAACGATCCTGAGGTATTTCACATTCTTGGTCTATTCACAATCTCATTGGTTTTTACGACACATTCTGTTACTTAACAAGTTCCCAACTACCATTGGGTGTTTCTGACGGTTTAGAAAAATTACTGTGGAACTTATACAATGCCCTGTTGATGTATTTCTCCTTAAAAAGCCATATATGTTGAGAGCTTCTATTCCTAGTAATTTTACTGTGTAGGATGTAAGTGACCTCGCCCAAATATTTCATCTCGAAGATCCAAGATAACTATGATTTAATCTCATTCAGATAACAAATGTCCTTCTCAGCAAGTAATATATTATAAACATAAAGCGTTAAGATCACAAAGTTCCCCTCGAAATTTATCTTGTACACGAAGCCATTAGCCAGACTTCATCGTGGAACCTATGGTAGCATTGTCTCGATGATTGATTCACACTGAAAAATAGACATTTGAAGCTTACTATTTCATGTTTTTTGCCCAAAAATTAAAGCCAACTGGATACTCCATATTGATCTCTTCTTCTAACATGCCAAGATGAAGACGGTCTTAACGTTCATCTGATGCAATTTGAGATCTAAATTTTCTACATTGCTAGAATGACACACCTGACATTTAGGGAGTATGTTTCGTCAAAATATACTCCTTGTTTCCGAGTATAACCTTTTGCTACATAGCGAGTGTTGAATCGCTCAACGCCGCTATCAGCCGTGGGCTTTATATTCAGGTCCCACTTAGTCCCGTTTTTTCTACGTTCTTCGAAAATATAAGGACCTAAAGCGATGGAATGAAAGAAAGCAATGAAAGAGGAGCTGCGATCAATGCACGCGAATTCTGTTTTCACTTTAACTACAATTATGTGGCCATCTTAACATATGTTTCTATTCATTGACTGCAATTGCGTCTGTTTTATTTCTCCTACTTTAATTCTCCGACACAGGTTCGTACATCTCTTCCAGTTTAATTGTAGTTTCTTCTATGTGAACATCACCTTGTCTCGGAAATTTGTCCTCTAAATATACATCATAGCGTTACTCATGTTCTGTTACGAACCAACTGTCATGAGCTTCTATTAACATAATTCCTTTGGAGGATTTTGTTGAAGTATATAAGTTCAGGAACTTTAGGGACTGAAACTTCTCTTATTAAAAGTTAGAGGATTACATTGTAATTAAACAGAAGCTAGTTTGTTAGAGTTGGGTTACGAGCTTTCATATAAGGAGCTACGGTTGTATGAACTTCTTACTTCTTGATTGAATGAGATTGAATGAATGAACAAGTTGGGGAGATCCTCTGCTCTCCACTTGAGTTTTGCATATTCGATTCCAATTTGAACATGGTATCAGAGCGGGATTAGCTAATTTTCGCACAATCGAAAATCGTTCGTCTGGTTATTCATAGTTCGTGTTGCAATTGCGATGGCAGGAAACTCACAGACTTCTCCACCTCAATGGCCACCTCTTCGTAACAATGCGAATCAGGTTTTGGAGCCACTCTCACCCGAAGATCGTCTCTATTTGCATCCGTCAGATACGCCAGGCACATCTCTGATCGATTTCAAATTGATTTGATCTGGTAACTATCAGCTATGGGTACGTTCAATTTCTGAGGCTCTTATGATTAAGAACAAATTGTGCTTTTTGGATGGATCGTTAACTAGAGCATCTCTGCCTGAGAACCAAAGATTTCGCTGGGATAGGTGTAATGCCATTGTTAAAGCTGGTTAACAAGTTCTGTTACGAAGCATTTGACTCATGGTCTCATATATAGTCCTACTGCTGTAGCTGTGTGGAATGAATTGAAATAACGTTTTGATAAGATTGATGGAACCATGATTTACCATTTAATCAGAGAAGTTTATCATACGAAGCAAGGTGCCATGAGTGTGGATGATTATTTTGTCAAAATGAAGATGTTGTGGGATGAATTGGCTGTTGTAGAAGATAATTGTCTCTGTGATAATTGTGTTGCTGCTCCTAGAGTAGTTGCTAATCGTGACAAGCAAAAGCTAATTCAGTTTCTCATTGGTCTCAATGACACTTTCAGCAGTGTTCGCACAAATTTGTTGATGACGAATCCTTTGCCAACATTAAACTTTGTTACTCTGTGTTGATACAAGAGGAAAGTCAGAGGGCGATAGTAGGTTCTATTTCTGATGGATTGGAGGACTCACCAGCTGTCTTCTATGCTAATTCTTATGATAACCAGAGCAAGAGTAATGCATCTCAAGGAAGTGCAGCAAACATGATTCAGAAAGGAAATAGTTTTCAGAAAGGAAATACAAGCAGCTTTCAGAGGGAAAATTCTGGGGGCTTTCAAAAGAAGATAATCATATGCCCTTTTTGTAGTAAGAGGGGCCATAGCGTTGATAATTGCTGGAAAAAGTAGGGGGGGGGGGGTTCCAGACCATGTTAAGAAGAAATGGACAACCACTGCTCACATTGTTCAGTATAGTGATAATGGCTCATCTTGCAGTTTTAATTCTGGAATTGGAACTAATACTGGTGGAAACAAGGATAATGCTAGCTTAATTGATGCTTTTCCTGGTGCTTCAAATCAAGCCATATATACTCATGAGCAAATGAGCAACATGGTGAGATACTTTACACAGCAGCAGCAGCAAGCTCAGCAACAACAGTCTCAGTCTTTTGCAAAACAAGATCATAACGTTCAAATCAATATGGCATGTATGATTTTCTGTGGTACTGCTACGAACGAACCTACAAATGTTTGGATTATTGATAGTGGAGCCTCTCACCATATGTGCTGTAATAAAGGTTGGTTGCTTAACATCAAAGTCAATCATTCATCAAATAAAATGGTTTGTCTCCCAAATGGAAAGCTTTCCCCAGTAACTCATCTTGGTGACAGTATTCTTGATTCTAAAACCACTTTGAAGAGTGTGTTATATGCTCCCGAGTTTCATTTTAACCTAACTTCACTGTCTCAACTGATTAGGGATCATGGCTACTCACTTTATTTCCACCCTGACTTTGTTAAGTTTTAGGACCCCTTAAATCGGAAGATAATGGGGATTGGAACTCTAAGTGAAGGACTTTACATTTTTCAAAAATCCAAGGTGTTGGTGTTGCAGTCACAAGTCAAAGAAAGTGGTTTTCAGAAGATTAATGAAGGGGATCTGAAGCTGTGGCACAGAAGGCTGGGCCATTTGTCATCTCAGAGTCTTAAGAAGTTGTTTCATTTTGATTATTTGGCTGAGTCTTGTATCAAGGATTGCTTTGTTTGCCCTTTAGCTAAACAATCACGCTTATCTTTCCCTATAAGTCAATCGTCTACAAGTCGAATATTTGAGTTGGTTCACTTGGATGTTTGGGGTCCATACAGGGTCAATACAATGAATGGTTGCCATTATTTTTTGACAATAGTGGATGATTACAACAGAGCTACTTGGGTGTATTTGTTGAGAAGCAAAGATGGTGTTATCATTCACTTAAATGAGTTTTTAGCTTTAGTGAGGAATCAATACAACACCATGGTCAAGTGTTTCCACAACGATAATGGCAGTGAGTTTTGTAATACTATTTGCAAAGAGTTATTCACGAAACTAGGTATTGTGCATCAGACTAGTTGCGTTCGAACGCCACAGCATAATGGGGTAGCTGAGAGAAAGCATCGTCATTTGTTGGAAGCTGAGAGAAAGCATCGTCATTTGTTGGAAGTGACTAGGGCATTGAAATTTCAGGCTTCAATTCCTGACAGATTTTGGGGATATTGTTTACTGACAGCCTGCTACATAATAAATTTGATGCAATCTTCAGCTTTAAATGGTGCGATTCCTTTTGAGAAACTCGCTAATCAAAGAGCCAATTACACTCATCTCAAAACCTTGGGCCGCCTCTGCTTTGCTACTAATGTAGGGGTTAGAGACAAATTGAAACCAAGTCTGTAGCTTCCATTTTCATGGGTTATTCACCTACTCAAAAGGGATATAACTTGATGAGCATTGCTACTGGTATCTTCTTTGTGAGTGGAGATGTTGTTTTCAGATAAGACGTGTTTCCTTTCTCAATGAAGAAGGAAGAGGCTCTAAGTATCTTTCCTAGCTCACAGTATAACAATGCTGCTTTTGAGGAATTCACCTCGTCTCATGTTAACATACAAAAGGAGGATGCAGACACATTTGAAGGGAATGTTGCTGTTGATAATCAAGATGCCGATGATATGATGAATGTTCCACTCGAGGATAGGATGCTTTCTAATCAAGTACCACATCATCCACCTCCTCTACCGGTCATTAGAAGATCAACACGAGAAAAGCAACTACCTAAAATATTGTAGAGAGATTACATACTCTCTTGTAGGGCTATTGATTACAGTCAAGTCAGTGTTCCATACAAGTGTTTTCTTGGGGCTCTTGAGAAGATACCTGAGCCAAACTCTTTTCAAGAAGCTTCTCAGGATAAGAACTGGATTACAGCAATTAAAAGTGAAATTGAAGCTTTAGAAGCTAATAACACCTGGGAAATAGTTGATCTACCACCTGGGAAGAAACCAATAGGGTATAAGTGGGTGTATAGAGTCAAATATAGATCTGATGGGACACTAGAACGCTACAAAGCAAGATTAGTTGCTAAAGGATACAATAAAAAAGAAGGGATAGATTTCAGAGAGACATTTTCACCTGTGGTAAAAATGGTGCCTGTGCGTGTTATTTTGAACATAGCAGCAAAGAAGAGATGGAGTCTTCATCAAATGGATGTCAACAATGCATTTTTGCAAGGAGATTTGAATGAAGAAGTGTATATGAGCATACCACGGGGCTTCAATGATGAAAAGGGGAGCAAAGTTGAAAGGGTTTGCATATTAACCAAGTCACTTTATGGCTTGAAACAGGCCTCGAGACAATGAAACATAAAGCTTACTGATTCTCTTGTTCAACATGGTTATCAGCAAAGCAAATATGACTACTCGCTTTTCAGCAAGTTTGATAATGGTGATCAAGTTCATTTGTTAGCTTATGTGGATGACCTCCTAATTACAAGGTCCAATGAAGCTATGATTGATCAGCTCAAGAGCATTCTGAAATCTCATTTTAAGCTGAAAGACTTGGGAACTCTTAGATATTTCTTGGGGATTGAAGTTGCACGATCAAGAGATGGAATTGCTCTCAACCAAAGAAAGTATGCTCTAGAGCTAGTAGCTGATGCTGGTCTTTTGGAAGCCAAGTCAGTACCCACTCCTTTAGAACAAAATCTCAAACTTACCTATGATTATGACAAGTTGTTTCTGTTGAATCAAGATGATGCAGCATTAGAAGATGTAGAGCTTTACAAAAGGCTTGTGGGAAAGTTGTTGTACATAACAGTGACGAGGCCAGACATAGCTTACTCTGTGCAATATCTCAGTCAATATGTTCATCATCTAAAAAGATCACATTTGACTGCAGCATACAGAGTGATAAGGTATATAAAAGGGAATCCAGGTTTGGGTCTCTATTTTGCAAGTGATAATGAGATTCAACAGACTATTGCATACTGTGATAGCGATTGGGCTTCATGTTCAATATCAAGAAGATCAATTACTGGTTTTTGTATCTTCTTGGGGAACTCGGTGGTTTCATGGAAATCTAAAAAGCAAAACACAGTATCAAGGTCTAGTGCTGAGGCTGAATATCGCAATATGGGAATGTGTCTTTCTGAGATCATTTGGATTCGAGGGTTGCTGGTTGAGCTGAAAGTAGATGCAGCAGGACCTACTGTACTAAAGTGTGATAACGAAGCAGCGATCAAAATAGCCAAAAACCCCATGTTTCATGAACGGACCAAACATATCGAGTTTGACTGTCATTTTGTAAGAGACAGTCTCACGAAGAATGTGATAATCCCTGAACATGTGAGCTCAGCAAATCAATTAGCTGATTTACTCACCAAGGCACTACATAAAGAACAACATCATCTGCTGCTGCGACATTATGGGGTGAAAGATTTATACACCGCAACTGAGAAGGAAGAAACAAAGGAGAAGGAAGAGAAGACAATATGAATGTTGAAGTATATAAGTTCAGGAACTTTAGGGACTGAAACTTCTCTTATTAAAAGTTAGAGGATTACATTGTAAATAAACAGATGCCAGTTTGTTAAAGTTGGGTTACGAGCTTTCATATATGGAGCTACGATTGTATAAACTTCTTACTTCTTGATTGAATCAGATTGAATGAATGGGAGATCCTCTGATCTCCACTTGAGTTTTGCATCATCGATTCCAATTTGAACAGATTTAGAATACCCTACAAAATACCATTTGGTCTTTTACGTCTAAGTTCTAACAGACATTTGGTCTTTTACGTCTTATAAGTTGTAACAACTGTTAGTTTGGTGTGTGTTAACCTTGCATCCCCACTGACAAAGGTTGGATAGGTCCAATTCCCAACCAGTATAAATTGAGAAGCGGGCAACATAAAGGGAATAGAACCGAAAAATTGTTCCAATTTTGACCAGTGTGTCAGTTTGGTGTTTGAGGTTGAAATTCAATGTCCCAATTTTCATATGTGTTGCTATTTGGTGTCTCCGTCTATTTTGGCTGTTAAGTTGAACATAATCTGGTCACGTGGGTGAAAAATTTTCAAAATTCCAAAAGTACCCCCTGACCAGAATTAGGGTTCCGGTCGATTCCTGCCAAACCCACCCCAATTCCGGACGATTCCGACCTATTGCGGCCAAACCTATAAGGGAATAAGATATATTATAGATAAATATATCTTATTATATTTAGATGAATATATCTAGATTAGGAATAGATATATTCTTAGTATATTATCAGATTATGTTTCTTATTATATTGCTATAGATATAGTCTTATATCTATATATATAGGTACATGTACTCAACCCTAAATAAGATCAATAATACAATTCTCATTCTTCTATATGGTATCAGAGCCTTTCTAACTCCAACGAGTACAACTTACAAGTCGTCGCCCACCATCGCCACTGTTCAGGGGCGGTCGGCACCGCCGTCAACTATGAAGATGTCATGCCGGCCGCCCCCTGGCCAATTCTAATTTCATTTTTTTTCTTTCTTTTCTAATAAGACAATAATCCATGCTTCCGTATCGACGATTTCTGCACCGATCTTTTGGTACCTGCTCCAACGAGCGTAATTTTTTTATCGGCCCATGCTCATGGCGGTATTTCTATCTACCAGCATCCTCGATCCTACTAGCTCCAACGAGCGAAAGTATCTGATCTCTACACTTGAGGACTCTTCCGTGGCTCCGTGACTAGTTTCAAGCTTTCTGATTGAGACTTGCTGCCTTTTTGTTGGAATTAAGAGGTTTGCTCCAACGAGCAAATTCACCTCCGTCGTTTGCTTATCGTTCACTAACGTGAACATCGTGACCAGCAGCATCCTGACCGACTGGACTTCTCCGGGTCTCCGCCATTGCCGACTGAACCTCCAGACTACCGCCGTGCCGACTGGATTGATATTTCCGGGCTACCGCCGTGCCGACTGGACATCTCCGGGCTTCCGTCGTTGCCGATTGGACCTCTTCGGGCATCACTACTGGAGATAAGGCAATTACCGACGAAAATAATTTTCATCGGTATAATTTTCGTCGGTAAATATTACATATACCGACAAAAATTATTATTCATCGGAAATTCAAATTATTACCGATGAATTTTGTTTTCATCGGTAGTAATAAATTTTACCGACGAAAATTTAATTTTTGTCAGTGAAAACTATAAGTATTACCAACGGATAATACTTTTTCGTCGGTATTAACGTTTTACATCGATGAAAATTAATATTGTTAGTAAATATACGTTTTACCGACCTAAAGTGTTTCGTCGGTAAGTATTAATATTAATTTAAAATTAGTCTAAAATATATCACCGACGAAAATAATATATTTAGTCGGTAATACTAATTTACCGACGTATTCAATTTCGTCGGAATTATATGTGTTTACCGACATAATTTTTGTTGTCGCTCATGATCCTTTTCACCGATGAAATATGCACTTCCTCGGTCAAAATAGTATTTACCGACAACATATAGTTCCCTCGGTAAATATATTTGTACCGACGAAACAATAAATCTCACGGTAAATACGTGTTTTACCGATGAAATATAAACTTCCTTGGTAATAATAGTTTTTACCGACGAAATATAATCTTCCTCGGTAATAATAGTTCGTATCGACAACAATTAAGTCCCTCGGTAAATAATTGTTTTACCGACGTAACAACAAATTCCTCGGTAAATATTTGTTTTACCGACGTAATAACAAGTTCATCGGTAAATATTTGTTTTACCGACGAAATACCAAATTCCTCGGTAATAATAGTTTTTACCAATAACATATAATTTCCTCGGTAAAAATAGTGATTACCAACCAAACTACAAATTTGTCGGTAATATGTCAATCAATTCGGCAAAATAAAATTCGAACTACACACAAAAACCATTTCACCGACGAAAAATACACTTCCTCGGTATAGAGATTTTACCTACAACAACTAATTTCCTCGGTATCTAGTGTTTACCGACGAAACTACAAATTTCGTCGGTAATACATGTTTTACCGACAAAAAACACATTTCGTCGGTAAATTTTTTTTTAAACAAATATTGGCCGAATTGTAGGGTTTAAATCCGCCATTAATTATCAAAATTTAGCTAATAACTTTCCTGTGGCCGTCTTTCATTGTGCTTCTATATCTTCTAGTCGTTCTCTTCCTTTCTTGTGCGTACACAGACAATAACAATTCTTATGTAAGTTGAATTTCTCATATAATACATCTAAATTCCTGTTCTTTCTATGAATTCATCTTCTTTTCCTAGGTTGTGGCATCTAGTTTGGTGAAATTCCTTTATAAAACGACTGTTTCTTCTATAGGATTATGGTTGTGTATTTTTTAAGGACTTGAATTCCATAGTTATTTTGATTTTGTTTTTTTGCTCTTTCAATTTTTAGGTAACATCGATTTTCTACTGAAATACGCTAATGGATCCACCAATTGATAAGAGTTGGATATCTAAAGATCGGGCAAGTACAGAATACATGGATGGAGTAGAAAAATTCATTGAATTGGCATTGCGTGGTCCTACTATAGTTGATAGAGAAGGAAGATTGAAGATCAGATGCCCTTGCATTAACTGCGTTAATGCTATATATCAAACTCCTGATGAAGTTGATAGTCACCTCTTGTGGAAAGGTATCCAGCCTACATACACAAATTGGACATCTCATGGAGAAGAAAAACTTGATTTATCTTCAACTACTCGTAACTTTGAGGAGATGCATGAGATTGTCTATGATGTTACCGGTGCACGAACATGGTCTACGGATGATATTGAACTTGAAGAAGATGGTGCAAATTTTAATAGGTTGTTGAAAGAGTGTGAAAAAAAGTCTTTATCCAGGTTGCATGGAATATTCAAAGATGTCATACATTGTCGAGATATTACACATAAAATGTCTTTACAAGATTAGTGATTCAGGGATGTCCAAGATGCTGGAATTTTTCAAGAAATGTCTCCCGCAGGAAAATACGGCACCGGGATCTTACCGTGAGGCGAAGAAATTTGTCTCTGATTTGGGACTAGGGTACAAAAAGATTGATGCATGCAAGAATGATTGTCTTTATTATAAGGAGTACGCTGATGCTGATTCTTGCCCTATATGTAATGAGTCGAGGTGGGTACAACCGAAACAAGCAGAGAATGTGTCAACAAGTAATGGAGGCAAGAGAATTAGGAAAAAGGTTCCGGTGAAAAGTATGCCATATTTTTCCATTGATCCCACGACTTCAAAGGTATTCGAAACGCAGAATACACACCTTTGCAGGTTGATACGTTCTACAAGATTCATAAGACCAAGAAGGAAGCTATGTTTAAAATGATCTATGTAAGTCAATCTATGAAATTTTATTTGCAATTAAGTTTCTATGACATTTATTCTAATAATGCTCGTTATTTTATTTATGTAATCTCTTTATGCCAGGACCGTTTTGATATTGAGAATAATAATTCTTATGTGATATCCCGGGTGTTATCCCAAATTGGCAAGTCATACAGCGAGTATTTAAATACTCTAAAGACCAAGTATTTCTTGGGGTACACTCATGAGGAGAGTCTCCAGAATGTACCACCGAATATGAACCCAGCAGATTGGGAATTTTTGGTGAAAAAATTCAGCTCTGATAAACACCAGGTAAATCATGTTAAATGATGTCAATATATACTGGAGCTTTGATTATGAAAAATGACATAACTATATATGCAGGCTATTAGTGAGGCTAATTCCAAGAACAGAGCATGTGCAAAACTCAAGTCCACATCGGGTACAACTAGTCATGCTAAAGTTTTATATGTTGAGGTATTTTAAATATTATGACTCAGAGTCCAAGTTGGTTTAAATTCATAGTTACATTATTAATGTTATCATAAAAAAATTGTCAATGCAGACCAAGAAGAATAATGGCGTTCCACCTACTAAAAGAGTCTTCTTCAAGAAGACACATACACTTAAGAACGGGACTCCAGCGGATCCAGAATCAGAACGTATACGTGTAAGTCATTCAAACTTTTTAGAGGTCAATATTGATCTTTATAATTTTGTTAAAACATCATTGTGTGTTGGGTGGAATGTTATCTTCTTAGTTCTACTATTTTATCATACAATAATATATGATTTATAATGTAGACTCAAACGGAAGAAAACGCGGTAAGAGAAGAGGAGGAGACCGGTACACCGGCTGATAGAGACGCCATCTTTGAGAAGTTAATGGAGTCTCGAAAAAAGAAACCTAGAAGGGCTAGTGGTATACCTCCAGCTGCAGCTGCCCGCATTGATGAACTTACACAAAGACTTGAAGAGCGTGAGGCTGCACATCTCGTCGAGAAAGCGGCCAGCGATGCGAAGATAAAAGCTTTAGAGGAGAAATTCAATGGTCTCATGGCTTTAGTTACAGATCGACTGGTTACCTCTCCAGTAAACCCCGATAGTGAAACTCAAGGTATTAACACTTTTTGCTAAATTTCATAATTTATTTTTTAAGTGGTAAAACATTCATAATATATGTTTGAAGTGGTAAACACGTATAGATATGTTTCTATTAGTATCATCTACTTAGCGTATTGTTATGCGAAACACCTAAGTCGATATTTGTTTGTGCAGAATGATAGGACTTCATGCTCTCGAAACCGGCGATTTTGTGATTTACTTCTACAACACTGCAGAAGCCAGAGTTTATTGTTTTTAGTTTTATTTTTTGTACAAGACTGCATAAGTCGGAGTTTATTGTTTTATTTTCGTATGGTGAATGTTGGATGAAATTTTTAAACAATACTTTGTTATCTAAGTTGTTTGAATCAGTACTTATTTATGGTTGTTTGTGCTTTATTCACAAAAAAAAAATTATTATTGTTTCTATCATGATTTATTTGTTTATTATTATTATTTTTTAAATTAATTATTTACGGACAAAGTAAATTTCATCGATAAATAAGATTACCGACATATAAGATTTTGTCGGTAAAAGTATGTTTACCAACACAAAATTAATTTCCTCGGTATAAATAAATATATATTACCGATGATTCGAACTTCGTCGGTAATTACTTGTTACCGACAAATATTTATTTGGTCGGTGTAGAATGTTTATCGACAACAAAATTTCCTCGGTAAAATTTAAACACCGACAAAAATAATCTCCTCGGTAAAAACTCGTTACCGACGAATTAATATTTAGTTGGTAAATGATTGTTACCGACAAAACTCATTAGTCGGAATTATATGTGTTTACCGACATAATTTTTGTTGTCGCTCATGATCCTTTTCACCGATGAAATATGCACTTCCTCGGTCAAAATAGTATTTACCGACAACATATAGTTCCCTCGGTAAATATATTTGTACCGACGAAACAATAAATCTCACGGTAAATACGTGTTTTACCGATGAAATATAAACTTCCTTGGTAATAATAGTTTTTACCGACGAAATATAATCTTCCTCGGTAATAATAGTTCGTATCGACAACAATTAAGTCCCTCGGTAAATAATTGTTTTACCGACGTAACAACAAATTCCTCGGTAAATATTTGTTTTACCGACGTAATAACAAGTTCATCGGTAAATATTTGTTTTACCGACGAAATACCAAATTCCTCGGTAATAATAGTTTTTACCAATAACATATAATTTCCTCGGTAAAAATAGTGATTACCAACCAAACTACAAATTTGTCGGTAATATGTCAATCAATTCGGCAAAATAAAATTCGAACTACACACAAAAACCATTTCACCGACGAAAAATACACTTCCTCGGTATAGAGATTTTACCTACAACAACTAATTTCCTCGGTATCTAGTGTTTACCGACGAAACTACAAATTTCGTCGGTAATACATGTTTTACCGACAAAAAACACATTTCGTCGGTAAATTTTTTTTTAAACAAATATTAGCCGAATTGTAGGGTTTAAATCCGCCATTAATTATCAAAATTTAGCTAATAACTTTCCTGTGGCCGTCTTTCATTGTGCTTCTATATCTTCTAGTCGTTCTCTTCCTTTCTTGTGCGTACACATACAATAACAATTCTTATGTAAGTTGAATTTCTCATATAATACATCTAAATTCCTGTTCTTTCTATGAATTCATCTTCTTTTCCTAGGTTGTGGCATCTAGTTTGGTGAAATTCCTTTATAAAACGACTGTTTCTTCTATAGGATTATGGTTGTGTATTTTTTAAGGACTTGAATTCCATAGTTATTTTGATTTTGTTTTTTTGCTCTTTCAATTTTTAGGTAACATCGATTTTCTACTGAAATACGCTAATGGATCCACCAATTGATAAGAGTTGGATATCTAAAGATCGGGCAAGTACAGAATACATGGATGGAGTAGAAAAATTCATTGAATTGGCATTGCGTGGTCCTACTATAGTTGATAGAGAAGGAAGATTGAAGATCAGATGCCCTTGCATTAACTGCGTTAATGCTATATATCAAACTCCTGATGAAGTTGATAGTCACCTCTTGTGGAAAGGTATCCAGCCTACATACACAAATTGGACATCTCATGGAGAAGAAAAACTTGATTTATCTTCAACTACTCGTAACTTTGAGGAGATGCATGAGATTGTCTATGATGTTACCGGTGCACGAACATGGTCTACGGATGATATTGAACTTGAAGAAGATGGTGCAAATTTTAATAGGTTGTTGAAAGAGTGTGAAAAAAAGTCTTTATCCAGGTTGCATGGAATATTCAAAGATGTCATACATTGTCGAGATATTACACATAAAATGTCTTTACAAGATTAGTGATTCAGGGATGTCCAAGATGCTGGAATTTTTCAAGAAATGTCTCCCGCAGGAAAATACGGCACCGGGATCTTACCGTGAGGCGAAGAAATTTGTCTCTGATTTGGGACTAGGGTACAAAAAGATTGATGCATGCAAGAATGATTGTCTTTATTATAAGGAGTACGCTGATGCTGATTCTTGCCCTATATGTAATGAGTCGAGGTGGGTACAACCGAAACAAGCAGAGAATGTGTCAACAAGTAATGGAGGCAAGAGAATTAGGAAAAAGGTTCCGGTGAAAAGTATGCCATATTTTTCCATTGATCCCACGACTTCAAAGGTATTCGAAACGCAGAATACACACCTTTGCAGGTTGATACGTTCTACAAGATTCATAAGACCAAGAAGGAAGCTATGTTTAAAATGATCTATGTAAGTCAATCTATGAAATTTTATTTGCAATTAAGTTTCTATGACATTTATTCTAATAATGCTCGTTATTTTATTTATGTAATCTCTTTATGCCAGGACCGTTTTGATATTGAGAATAATAATTCTTATGTGATATCCCGGGTGTTATCCCAAATTGGCAAGTCATACAGCGAGTATTTAAATACTCTAAAGACCAAGTATTTCTTGGGGTACACTCATGAGGAGAGTCTCCAGAATGTACCACCGAATATGAACCCAGCAGATTGGGAATTTTTGGTGAAAAAATTCAGCTCTGATAAACACCAGGTAAATCATGTTAAATGATGTCAATATATACTGGAGCTTTGATTATGAAAAATGACATAACTATATATGCAGGCTATTAGTGAGGCTAATTCCAAGAACAGAGCATGTGCAAAACTCAAGTCCACATCGGGTACAACTAGTCATGCTAAAGTTTTATATGTTGAGGTATTTTAAATATTATGACTCAGAGTCCAAGTTGGTTTAAATTCATAGTTACATTATTAATGTTATCATAAAAAAATTGTCAATGCAGACCAAGAAGAATAATGGCGTTCCACCTACTAAAAGAGTCTTCTTCAAGAAGACACATACACTTAAGAACGGGACTCCAGCGGATCCAGAATCAGAACGTATACGTGTAAGTCATTCAAACTTTTTAGAGGTCAATATTGATCTTTATAATTTTGTTAAAACATCATTGTGTGTTGGGTGGAATGTTATCTTCTTAGTTCTACTATTTTATCATACAATAATATATGATTTATAATGTAGACTCAAACGGAAGAAAACGCGGTAAGAGAAGAGGAGGAGACCGGTACACCGGCTGATAGAGACGCCATCTTTGAGAAGTTAATGGAGTCTCGAAAAAAGAAACCTAGAAGGGCTAGTGGTATACCTCCAGCTGCAGCTGCCCGCATTGATGAACTTACACAAAGACTTGAAGAGCGTGAGGCTGCACATCTCGTCGAGAAAGCGGCCAGCGATGCGAAGATAAAAGCTTTAGAGGAGAAATTCAATGGTCTCATGGCTTTAGTTACAGATCGACTGGTTACCTCTCCAGTAAACCCCGATAGTGAAACTCAAGGTATTAACACTTTTTGCTAAATTTCATAATTTATTTTTTAAGTGGTAAAACATTCATAATATATGTTTGAAGTGGTAAACACGTATAGATATGTTTCTATTAGTATCATCTACTTAGCGTATTGTTATGCGAAACACCTAAGTCGATATTTGTTTGTGCAGAATGATAGGACTTCATGCTCTCGAAACCGGCGATTTTGTGATTTACTTCTACAACACTGCAGAAGCCAGAGTTTATTGTTTTTAGTTTTATTTTTTGTACAAGACTGCATAAGTCGGAGTTTATTGTTTTATTTTCGTATGGTGAATGTTGGATGAAATTTTTAAACAATACTTTGTTATCTAAGTTGTTTGAATCAGTACTTATTTATGGTTGTTTGTGCTTTATTCACAAAAAAAAAATTATTATTGTTTCTATCATGATTTATTTGTTTATTATTATTATTTTTTAAATTAATTATTTACGGACAAAGTAAATTTCATCGATAAATAAGATTACCGACATATAAGATTTTGTCGGTAAAAGTATGTTTACCAACACAAAATTAATTTCCTCGGTATAAATAAATATATATTACCGATGATTCGAACTTCGTCGGTAATTACTTGTTACCGACAAATATTTATTTGGTCGGTGTAGAATGTTTATCGACAACAAAATTTCCTCGGTAAAATTTAAACACCGACAAAAATAATCTCCTCGGTAAAAACTCGTTACCGACGAATTAATATTTAGTTGGTAAATGATTGTTACCGACAAAACTCATTAGTCGGAATTATATGTGTTTACCGACATAATTTTTGTTGTCGCTCATGATCCTTTTCACCGATGAAATATGCACTTCCTCGGTCAAAATAGTATTTACCGACAACATATAGTTCCCTCGGTAAATATATTTGTACCGACGAAACAATAAATCTCACGGTAAATACGTGTTTTACCGATGAAATATAAACTTCCTTGGTAATAATAGTTTTTACCGACGAAATATAATCTTCCTCGGTAATAATAGTTCGTATCGACAACAATTAAGTCCCTCGGTAAATAATTGTTTTACCGACGTAACAACAAATTCCTCGGTAAATATTTGTTTTACCGACGTAATAACAAGTTCATCGGTAAATATTTGTTTTACCGACGAAATACCAAATTCCTCGGTAATAATAGTTTTTACCAATAACATATAATTTCCTCGGTAAAAATAGTGATTACCAACCAAACTACAAATTTGTCGGTAATATGTCAATCAATTCGGCAAAATAAAATTCGAACTACACACAAAAACCATTTCACCGACGAAAAATACACTTCCTCGGTATAGAGATTTTACCTACAACAACTAATTTCCTCGGTATCTAGTGTTTACCGACGAAACTACAAATTTCGTCGGTAATACATGTTTTACCGACAAAAAACACATTTCGTCGGTAAATTTTTTTTTAAACAAATATTAGCCGAATTGTAGGGTTTAAATCCGCCATTAATTATCAAAATTTAGCTAATAACTTTCCTGTGGCCGTCTTTCATTGTGCTTCTATATCTTCTAGTCGTTCTCTTCCTTTCTTGTGCGTACACATACAATAACAATTCTTATGTAAGTTGAATTTCTCATATAATACATCTAAATTCCTGTTCTTTCTATGAATTCATCTTCTTTTCCTAGGTTGTGGCATCTAGTTTGGTGAAATTCCTTTATAAAACGACTGTTTCTTCTATAGGATTATGGTTGTGTATTTTTTAAGGACTTGAATTCCATAGTTATTTTGATTTTGTTTTTTTGCTCTTTCAATTTTTAGGTAACATCGATTTTCTACTGAAATACGCTAATGGATCCACCAATTGATAAGAGTTGGATATCTAAAGATCGGGCAAGTACAGAATACATGGATGGAGTAGAAAAATTCATTGAATTGGCATTGCGTGGTCCTACTATAGTTGATAGAGAAGGAAGATTGAAGATCAGATGCCCTTGCATTAACTGCGTTAATGCTATATATCAAACTCCTGATGAAGTTGATAGTCACCTCTTGTGGAAAGGTATCCAGCCTACATACACAAATTGGACATCTCATGGAGAAGAAAAACTTGATTTATCTTCAACTACTCGTAACTTTGAGGAGATGCATGAGATTGTCTATGATGTTACCGGTGCACGAACATGGTCTACGGATGATATTGAACTTGAAGAAGATGGTGCAAATTTTAATAGGTTGTTGAAAGAGTGTGAAAAAAAGTCTTTATCCAGGTTGCATGGAATATTCAAAGATGTCATACATTGTCGAGATATTACACATAAAATGTCTTTACAAGATTAGTGATTCAGGGATGTCCAAGATGCTGGAATTTTTCAAGAAATGTCTCCCGCAGGAAAATACGGCACCGGGATCTTACCGTGAGGCGAAGAAATTTGTCTCTGATTTGGGACTAGGGTACAAAAAGATTGATGCATGCAAGAATGATTGTCTTTATTATAAGGAGTACGCTGATGCTGATTCTTGCCCTATATGTAATGAGTCGAGGTGGGTACAACCGAAACAAGCAGAGAATGTGTCAACAAGTAATGGAGGCAAGAGAATTAGGAAAAAGGTTCCGGTGAAAAGTATGCCATATTTTTCCATTGATCCCACGACTTCAAAGGTATTCGAAACGCAGAATACACACCTTTGCAGGTTGATACGTTCTACAAGATTCATAAGACCAAGAAGGAAGCTATGTTTAAAATGATCTATGTAAGTCAATCTATGAAATTTTATTTGCAATTAAGTTTCTATGACATTTATTCTAATAATGCTCGTTATTTTATTTATGTAATCTCTTTATGCCAGGACCGTTTTGATATTGAGAATAATAATTCTTATGTGATATCCCGGGTGTTATCCCAAATTGGCAAGTCATACAGCGAGTATTTAAATACTCTAAAGACCAAGTATTTCTTGGGGTACACTCATGAGGAGAGTCTCCAGAATGTACCACCGAATATGAACCCAGCAGATTGGGAATTTTTGGTGAAAAAATTCAGCTCTGATAAACACCAGGTAAATCATGTTAAATGATGTCAATATATACTGGAGCTTTGATTATGAAAAATGACATAACTATATATGCAGGCTATTAGTGAGGCTAATTCCAAGAACAGAGCATGTGCAAAACTCAAGTCCACATCGGGTACAACTAGTCATGCTAAAGTTTTATATGTTGAGGTATTTTAAATATTATGACTCAGAGTCCAAGTTGGTTTAAATTCATAGTTACATTATTAATGTTATCATAAAAAAATTGTCAATGCAGACCAAGAAGAATAATGGCGTTCCACCTACTAAAAGAGTCTTCTTCAAGAAGACACATACACTTAAGAACGGGACTCCAGCGGATCCAGAATCAGAACGTATACGTGTAAGTCATTCAAACTTTTTAGAGGTCAATATTGATCTTTATAATTTTGTTAAAACATCATTGTGTGTTGGGTGGAATGTTATCTTCTTAGTTCTACTATTTTATCATACAATAATATATGATTTATAATGTAGACTCAAACGGAAGAAAACGCGGTAAGAGAAGAGGAGGAGACCGGTACACCGGCTGATAGAGACGCCATCTTTGAGAAGTTAATGGAGTCTCGAAAAAAGAAACCTAGAAGGGCTAGTGGTATACCTCCAGCTGCAGCTGCCCGCATTGATGAACTTACACAAAGACTTGAAGAGCGTGAGGCTGCACATCTCGTCGAGAAAGCGGCCAGCGATGCGAAGATAAAAGCTTTAGAGGAGAAATTCAATGGTCTCATGGCTTTAGTTACAGATCGACTGGTTACCTCTCCAGTAAACCCCGATAGTGAAACTCAAGGTATTAACACTTTTTGCTAAATTTCATAATTTATTTTTTAAGTGGTAAAACATTCATAATATATGTTTGAAGTGGTAAACACGTATAGATATGTTTCTATTAGTATCATCTACTTAGCGTATTGTTATGCGAAACACCTAAGTCGATATTTGTTTGTGCAGAATGATAGGACTTCATGCTCTCGAAACCGGCGATTTTGTGATTTACTTCTACAACACTGCAGAAGCCAGAGTTTATTGTTTTTAGTTTTATTTTTTGTACAAGACTGCATAAGTCGGAGTTTATTGTTTTATTTTCGTATGGTGAATGTTGGATGAAATTTTTAAACAATACTTTGTTATCTAAGTTGTTTGAATCAGTACTTATTTATGGTTGTTTGTGCTTTATTCACAAAAAAAAAATTATTATTGTTTCTATCATGATTTATTTGTTTATTATTATTATTTTTTAAATTAATTATTTACGGACAAAGTAAATTTCATCGATAAATAAGATTACCGACATATAAGATTTTGTCGGTAAAAGTATGTTTACCAACACAAAATTAATTTCCTCGGTATAAATAAATATATATTACCGATGATTCGAACTTCGTCGGTAATTACTTGTTACCGACAAATATTTATTTGGTCGGTGTAGAATGTTTATCGACAACAAAATTTCCTCGGTAAAATTTAAACACCGACAAAAATAATCTCCTCGGTAAAAACTCGTTACCGACGAATTAATATTTAGTTGGTAAATGATTGTTACCGACAAAACTCATTAGTCGGAATTATATGTGTTTACCGACATAATTTTTGTTGTCGCTCATGATCCTTTTCACCGATGAAATATGCACTTCCTCGGTCAAAATAGTATTTACCGACAACATATAGTTCCCTCGGTAAATATATTTGTACCGACGAAACAATAAATCTCACGGTAAATACGTGTTTTACCGATGAAATATAAACTTCCTTGGTAATAATAGTTTTTACCGACGAAATATAATCTTCCTCGGTAATAATAGTTCGTATCGACAACAATTAAGTCCCTCGGTAAATAATTGTTTTACCGACGTAACAACAAATTCCTCGGTAAATATTTGTTTTACCGACGTAATAACAAGTTCATCGGTAAATATTTGTTTTACCGACGAAATACCAAATTCCTCGGTAATAATAGTTTTTACCAATAACATATAATTTCCTCGGTAAAAATAGTGATTACCAACCAAACTACAAATTTGTCGGTAATATGTCAATCAATTCGGCAAAATAAAATTCGAACTACACACAAAAACCATTTCACCGACGAAAAATACACTTCCTCGGTATAGAGATTTTACCTACAACAACTAATTTCCTCGGTATCTAGTGTTTACCGACGAAACTACAAATTTCGTCGGTAATACATGTTTTACCGACAAAAAACACATTTCGTCGGTAAATTTTTTTTTAAACAAATATTAGCCGAATTGTAGGGTTTAAATCCGCCATTAATTATCAAAATTTAGCTAATAACTTTCCTGTGGCCGTCTTTCATTGTGCTTCTATATCTTCTAGTCGTTCTCTTCCTTTCTTGTGCGTACACATACAATAACAATTCTTATGTAAGTTGAATTTCTCATATAATACATCTAAATTCCTGTTCTTTCTATGAATTCATCTTCTTTTCCTAGGTTGTGGCATCTAGTTTGGTGAAATTCCTTTATAAAACGACTGTTTCTTCTATAGGATTATGGTTGTGTATTTTTTAAGGACTTGAATTCCATAGTTATTTTGATTTTGTTTTTTTGCTCTTTCAATTTTTAGGTAACATCGATTTTCTACTGAAATACGCTAATGGATCCACCAATTGATAAGAGTTGGATATCTAAAGATCGGGCAAGTACAGAATACATGGATGGAGTAGAAAAATTCATTGAATTGGCATTGCGTGGTCCTACTATAGTTGATAGAGAAGGAAGATTGAAGATCAGATGCCCTTGCATTAACTGCGTTAATGCTATATATCAAACTCCTGATGAAGTTGATAGTCACCTCTTGTGGAAAGGTATCCAGCCTACATACACAAATTGGACATCTCATGGAGAAGAAAAACTTGATTTATCTTCAACTACTCGTAACTTTGAGGAGATGCATGAGATTGTCTATGATGTTACCGGTGCACGAACATGGTCTACGGATGATATTGAACTTGAAGAAGATGGTGCAAATTTTAATAGGTTGTTGAAAGAGTGTGAAAAAAAGTCTTTATCCAGGTTGCATGGAATATTCAAAGATGTCATACATTGTCGAGATATTACACATAAAATGTCTTTACAAGATTAGTGATTCAGGGATGTCCAAGATGCTGGAATTTTTCAAGAAATGTCTCCCGCAGGAAAATACGGCACCGGGATCTTACCGTGAGGCGAAGAAATTTGTCTCTGATTTGGGACTAGGGTACAAAAAGATTGATGCATGCAAGAATGATTGTCTTTATTATAAGGAGTACGCTGATGCTGATTCTTGCCCTATATGTAATGAGTCGAGGTGGGTACAACCGAAACAAGCAGAGAATGTGTCAACAAGTAATGGAGGCAAGAGAATTAGGAAAAAGGTTCCGGTGAAAAGTATGCCATATTTTTCCATTGATCCCACGACTTCAAAGGTATTCGAAACGCAGAATACACACCTTTGCAGGTTGATACGTTCTACAAGATTCATAAGACCAAGAAGGAAGCTATGTTTAAAATGATCTATGTAAGTCAATCTATGAAATTTTATTTGCAATTAAGTTTCTATGACATTTATTCTAATAATGCTCGTTATTTTATTTATGTAATCTCTTTATGCCAGGACCGTTTTGATATTGAGAATAATAATTCTTATGTGATATCCCGGGTGTTATCCCAAATTGGCAAGTCATACAGCGAGTATTTAAATACTCTAAAGACCAAGTATTTCTTGGGGTACACTCATGAGGAGAGTCTCCAGAATGTACCACCGAATATGAACCCAGCAGATTGGGAATTTTTGGTGAAAAAATTCAGCTCTGATAAACACCAGGTAAATCATGTTAAATGATGTCAATATATACTGGAGCTTTGATTATGAAAAATGACATAACTATATATGCAGGCTATTAGTGAGGCTAATTCCAAGAACAGAGCATGTGCAAAACTCAAGTCCACATCGGGTACAACTAGTCATGCTAAAGTTTTATATGTTGAGGTATTTTAAATATTATGACTCAGAGTCCAAGTTGGTTTAAATTCATAGTTACATTATTAATGTTATCATAAAAAAATTGTCAATGCAGACCAAGAAGAATAATGGCGTTCCACCTACTAAAAGAGTCTTCTTCAAGAAGACACATACACTTAAGAACGGGACTCCAGCGGATCCAGAATCAGAACGTATACGTGTAAGTCATTCAAACTTTTTAGAGGTCAATATTGATCTTTATAATTTTGTTAAAACATCATTGTGTGTTGGGTGGAATGTTATCTTCTTAGTTCTACTATTTTATCATACAATAATATATGATTTATAATGTAGACTCAAACGGAAGAAAACGCGGTAAGAGAAGAGGAGGAGACCGGTACACCGGCTGATAGAGACGCCATCTTTGAGAAGTTAATGGAGTCTCGAAAAAAGAAACCTAGAAGGGCTAGTGGTATACCTCCAGCTGCAGCTGCCCGCATTGATGAACTTACACAAAGACTTGAAGAGCGTGAGGCTGCACATCTCGTCGAGAAAGCGGCCAGCGATGCGAAGATAAAAGCTTTAGAGGAGAAATTCAATGGTCTCATGGCTTTAGTTACAGATCGACTGGTTACCTCTCCAGTAAACCCCGATAGTGAAACTCAAGGTATTAACACTTTTTGCTAAATTTCATAATTTATTTTTTAAGTGGTAAAACATTCATAATATATGTTTGAAGTGGTAAACACGTATAGATATGTTTCTATTAGTATCATCTACTTAGCGTATTGTTATGCGAAACACCTAAGTCGATATTTGTTTGTGCAGAATGATAGGACTTCATGCTCTCGAAACCGGCGATTTTGTGATTTACTTCTACAACACTGCAGAAGCCAGAGTTTATTGTTTTTAGTTTTATTTTTTGTACAAGACTGCATAAGTCGGAGTTTATTGTTTTATTTTCGTATGGTGAATGTTGGATGAAATTTTTAAACAATACTTTGTTATCTAAGTTGTTTGAATCAGTACTTATTTATGGTTGTTTGTGCTTTATTCACAAAAAAAAAATTATTATTGTTTCTATCATGATTTATTTGTTTATTATTATTATTTTTTAAATTAATTATTTACGGACAAAGTAAATTTCATCGATAAATAAGATTACCGACATATAAGATTTTGTCGGTAAAAGTATGTTTACCAACACAAAATTAATTTCCTCGGTATAAATAAATATATATTACCGATGATTCGAACTTCGTCGGTAATTACTTGTTACCGACAAATATTTATTTGGTCGGTGTAGAATGTTTATCGACAACAAAATTTCCTCGGTAAAATTTAAACACCGACAAAAATAATCTCCTCGGTAAAAACTCGTTACCGACGAATTAATATTTAGTTGGTAAATGATTGTTACCGACAAAACTCATTAGTCGGAATTATATGTGTTTACCGACATAATTTTTGTTGTCGCTCATGATCCTTTTCACCGATGAAATATGCACTTCCTCGGTCAAAATAGTATTTACCGACAACATATAGTTCCCTCGGTAAATATATTTGTACCGACGAAACAATAAATCTCACGGTAAATACGTGTTTTACCGATGAAATATAAACTTCCTTGGTAATAATAGTTTTTACCGACGAAATATAATCTTCCTCGGTAATAATAGTTCGTATCGACAACAATTAAGTCCCTCGGTAAATAATTGTTTTACCGACGTAACAACAAATTCCTCGGTAAATATTTGTTTTACCGACGTAATAACAAGTTCATCGGTAAATATTTGTTTTACCGACGAAATACCAAATTCCTCGGTAATAATAGTTTTTACCAATAACATATAATTTCCTCGGTAAAAATAGTGATTACCAACCAAACTACAAATTTGTCGGTAATATGTCAATCAATTCGGCAAAATAAAATTCGAACTACACACAAAAACCATTTCACCGACGAAAAATACACTTCCTCGGTATAGAGATTTTACCTACAACAACTAATTTCCTCGGTATCTAGTGTTTACCGACGAAACTACAAATTTCGTCGGTAATACATGTTTTACCGACAAAAAACACATTTCGTCGGTAAATTTTTTTTTAAACAAATATTAGCCGAATTGTAGGGTTTAAATCCGCCATTAATTATCAAAATTTAGCTAATAACTTTCCTGTGGCCGTCTTTCATTGTGCTTCTATATCTTCTAGTCGTTCTCTTCCTTTCTTGTGCGTACACATACAATAACAATTCTTATGTAAGTTGAATTTCTCATATAATACATCTAAATTCCTGTTCTTTCTATGAATTCATCTTCTTTTCCTAGGTTGTGGCATCTAGTTTGGTGAAATTCCTTTATAAAACGACTGTTTCTTCTATAGGATTATGGTTGTGTATTTTTTAAGGACTTGAATTCCATAGTTATTTTGATTTTGTTTTTTTGCTCTTTCAATTTTTAGGTAACATCGATTTTCTACTGAAATACGCTAATGGATCCACCAATTGATAAGAGTTGGATATCTAAAGATCGGGCAAGTACAGAATACATGGATGGAGTAGAAAAATTCATTGAATTGGCATTGCGTGGTCCTACTATAGTTGATAGAGAAGGAAGATTGAAGATCAGATGCCCTTGCATTAACTGCGTTAATGCTATATATCAAACTCCTGATGAAGTTGATAGTCACCTCTTGTGGAAAGGTATCCAGCCTACATACACAAATTGGACATCTCATGGAGAAGAAAAACTTGATTTATCTTCAACTACTCGTAACTTTGAGGAGATGCATGAGATTGTCTATGATGTTACCGGTGCACGAACATGGTCTACGGATGATATTGAACTTGAAGAAGATGGTGCAAATTTTAATAGGTTGTTGAAAGAGTGTGAAAAAAAGTCTTTATCCAGGTTGCATGGAATATTCAAAGATGTCATACATTGTCGAGATATTACACATAAAATGTCTTTACAAGATTAGTGATTCAGGGATGTCCAAGATGCTGGAATTTTTCAAGAAATGTCTCCCGCAGGAAAATACGGCACCGGGATCTTACCGTGAGGCGAAGAAATTTGTCTCTGATTTGGGACTAGGGTACAAAAAGATTGATGCATGCAAGAATGATTGTCTTTATTATAAGGAGTACGCTGATGCTGATTCTTGCCCTATATGTAATGAGTCGAGGTGGGTACAACCGAAACAAGCAGAGAATGTGTCAACAAGTAATGGAGGCAAGAGAATTAGGAAAAAGGTTCCGGTGAAAAGTATGCCATATTTTTCCATTGATCCCACGACTTCAAAGGTATTCGAAACGCAGAATACACACCTTTGCAGGTTGATACGTTCTACAAGATTCATAAGACCAAGAAGGAAGCTATGTTTAAAATGATCTATGTAAGTCAATCTATGAAATTTTATTTGCAATTAAGTTTCTATGACATTTATTCTAATAATGCTCGTTATTTTATTTATGTAATCTCTTTATGCCAGGACCGTTTTGATATTGAGAATAATAATTCTTATGTGATATCCCGGGTGTTATCCCAAATTGGCAAGTCATACAGCGAGTATTTAAATACTCTAAAGACCAAGTATTTCTTGGGGTACACTCATGAGGAGAGTCTCCAGAATGTACCACCGAATATGAACCCAGCAGATTGGGAATTTTTGGTGAAAAAATTCAGCTCTGATAAACACCAGGTAAATCATGTTAAATGATGTCAATATATACTGGAGCTTTGATTATGAAAAATGACATAACTATATATGCAGGCTATTAGTGAGGCTAATTCCAAGAACAGAGCATGTGCAAAACTCAAGTCCACATCGGGTACAACTAGTCATGCTAAAGTTTTATATGTTGAGGTATTTTAAATATTATGACTCAGAGTCCAAGTTGGTTTAAATTCATAGTTACATTATTAATGTTATCATAAAAAAATTGTCAATGCAGACCAAGAAGAATAATGGCGTTCCACCTACTAAAAGAGTCTTCTTCAAGAAGACACATACACTTAAGAACGGGACTCCAGCGGATCCAGAATCAGAACGTATACGTGTAAGTCATTCAAACTTTTTAGAGGTCAATATTGATCTTTATAATTTTGTTAAAACATCATTGTGTGTTGGGTGGAATGTTATCTTCTTAGTTCTACTATTTTATCATACAATAATATATGATTTATAATGTAGACTCAAACGGAAGAAAACGCGGTAAGAGAAGAGGAGGAGACCGGTACACCGGCTGATAGAGACGCCATCTTTGAGAAGTTAATGGAGTCTCGAAAAAAGAAACCTAGAAGGGCTAGTGGTATACCTCCAGCTGCAGCTGCCCGCATTGATGAACTTACACAAAGACTTGAAGAGCGTGAGGCTGCACATCTCGTCGAGAAAGCGGCCAGCGATGCGAAGATAAAAGCTTTAGAGGAGAAATTCAATGGTCTCATGGCTTTAGTTACAGATCGACTGGTTACCTCTCCAGTAAACCCCGATAGTGAAACTCAAGGTATTAACACTTTTTGCTAAATTTCATAATTTATTTTTTAAGTGGTAAAACATTCATAATATATGTTTGAAGTGGTAAACACGTATAGATATGTTTCTATTAGTATCATCTACTTAGCGTATTGTTATGCGAAACACCTAAGTCGATATTTGTTTGTGCAGAATGATAGGACTTCATGCTCTCGAAACCGGCGATTTTGTGATTTACTTCTACAACACTGCAGAAGCCAGAGTTTATTGTTTTTAGTTTTATTTTTTGTACAAGACTGCATAAGTCGGAGTTTATTGTTTTATTTTCGTATGGTGAATGTTGGATGAAATTTTTAAACAATACTTTGTTATCTAAGTTGTTTGAATCAGTACTTATTTATGGTTGTTTGTGCTTTATTCACAAAAAAAAAATTATTATTGTTTCTATCATGATTTATTTGTTTATTATTATTATTTTTTAAATTAATTATTTACGGACAAAGTAAATTTCATCGATAAATAAGATTACCGACATATAAGATTTTGTCGGTAAAAGTATGTTTACCAACACAAAATTAATTTCCTCGGTATAAATAAATATATATTACCGATGATTCGAACTTCGTCGGTAATTACTTGTTACCGACAAATATTTATTTGGTCGGTGTAGAATGTTTATCGACAACAAAATTTCCTCGGTAAAATTTAAACACCGACAAAAATAATCTCCTCGGTAAAAACTCGTTACCGACGAATTAATATTTAGTTGGTAAATGATTGTTACCGACAAAACTCATTAGTCGGAATTATATGTGTTTACCGACATAATTTTTGTTGTCGCTCATGATCCTTTTCACCGATGAAATATGCACTTCCTCGGTCAAAATAGTATTTACCGACAACATATAGTTCCCTCGGTAAATATATTTGTACCGACGAAACAATAAATCTCACGGTAAATACGTGTTTTACCGATGAAATATAAACTTCCTTGGTAATAATAGTTTTTACCGACGAAATATAATCTTCCTCGGTAATAATAGTTCGTATCGACAACAATTAAGTCCCTCGGTAAATAATTGTTTTACCGACGTAACAACAAATTCCTCGGTAAATATTTGTTTTACCGACGTAATAACAAGTTCATCGGTAAATATTTGTTTTACCGACGAAATACCAAATTCCTCGGTAATAATAGTTTTTACCAATAACATATAATTTCCTCGGTAAAAATAGTGATTACCAACCAAACTACAAATTTGTCGGTAATATGTCAATCAATTCGGCAAAATAAAATTCGAACTACACACAAAAACCATTTCACCGACGAAAAATACACTTCCTCGGTATAGAGATTTTACCTACAACAACTAATTTCCTCGGTATCTAGTGTTTACCGACGAAACTACAAATTTCGTCGGTAATACATGTTTTACCGACAAAAAACACATTTCGTCGGTAAATTTTTTTTTAAACAAATATTAGCCGAATTGTAGGGTTTAAATCCGCCATTAATTATCAAAATTTAGCTAATAACTTTCCTGTGGCCGTCTTTCATTGTGCTTCTATATCTTCTAGTCGTTCTCTTCCTTTCTTGTGCGTACACATACAATAACAATTCTTATGTAAGTTGAATTTCTCATATAATACATCTAAATTCCTGTTCTTTCTATGAATTCATCTTCTTTTCCTAGGTTGTGGCATCTAGTTTGGTGAAATTCCTTTATAAAACGACTGTTTCTTCTATAGGATTATGGTTGTGTATTTTTTAAGGACTTGAATTCCATAGTTATTTTGATTTTGTTTTTTTGCTCTTTCAATTTTTAGGTAACATCGATTTTCTACTGAAATACGCTAATGGATCCACCAATTGATAAGAGTTGGATATCTAAAGATCGGGCAAGTACAGAATACATGGATGGAGTAGAAAAATTCATTGAATTGGCATTGCGTGGTCCTACTATAGTTGATAGAGAAGGAAGATTGAAGATCAGATGCCCTTGCATTAACTGCGTTAATGCTATATATCAAACTCCTGATGAAGTTGATAGTCACCTCTTGTGGAAAGGTATCCAGCCTACATACACAAATTGGACATCTCATGGAGAAGAAAAACTTGATTTATCTTCAACTACTCGTAACTTTGAGGAGATGCATGAGATTGTCTATGATGTTACCGGTGCACGAACATGGTCTACGGATGATATTGAACTTGAAGAAGATGGTGCAAATTTTAATAGGTTGTTGAAAGAGTGTGAAAAAAAGTCTTTATCCAGGTTGCATGGAATATTCAAAGATGTCATACATTGTCGAGATATTACACATAAAATGTCTTTACAAGATTAGTGATTCAGGGATGTCCAAGATGCTGGAATTTTTCAAGAAATGTCTCCCGCAGGAAAATACGGCACCGGGATCTTACCGTGAGGCGAAGAAATTTGTCTCTGATTTGGGACTAGGGTACAAAAAGATTGATGCATGCAAGAATGATTGTCTTTATTATAAGGAGTACGCTGATGCTGATTCTTGCCCTATATGTAATGAGTCGAGGTGGGTACAACCGAAACAAGCAGAGAATGTGTCAACAAGTAATGGAGGCAAGAGAATTAGGAAAAAGGTTCCGGTGAAAAGTATGCCATATTTTTCCATTGATCCCACGACTTCAAAGGTATTCGAAACGCAGAATACACACCTTTGCAGGTTGATACGTTCTACAAGATTCATAAGACCAAGAAGGAAGCTATGTTTAAAATGATCTATGTAAGTCAATCTATGAAATTTTATTTGCAATTAAGTTTCTATGACATTTATTCTAATAATGCTCGTTATTTTATTTATGTAATCTCTTTATGCCAGGACCGTTTTGATATTGAGAATAATAATTCTTATGTGATATCCCGGGTGTTATCCCAAATTGGCAAGTCATACAGCGAGTATTTAAATACTCTAAAGACCAAGTATTTCTTGGGGTACACTCATGAGGAGAGTCTCCAGAATGTACCACCGAATATGAACCCAGCAGATTGGGAATTTTTGGTGAAAAAATTCAGCTCTGATAAACACCAGGTAAATCATGTTAAATGATGTCAATATATACTGGAGCTTTGATTATGAAAAATGACATAACTATATATGCAGGCTATTAGTGAGGCTAATTCCAAGAACAGAGCATGTGCAAAACTCAAGTCCACATCGGGTACAACTAGTCATGCTAAAGTTTTATATGTTGAGGTATTTTAAATATTATGACTCAGAGTCCAAGTTGGTTTAAATTCATAGTTACATTATTAATGTTATCATAAAAAAATTGTCAATGCAGACCAAGAAGAATAATGGCGTTCCACCTACTAAAAGAGTCTTCTTCAAGAAGACACATACACTTAAGAACGGGACTCCAGCGGATCCAGAATCAGAACGTATACGTGTAAGTCATTCAAACTTTTTAGAGGTCAATATTGATCTTTATAATTTTGTTAAAACATCATTGTGTGTTGGGTGGAATGTTATCTTCTTAGTTCTACTATTTTATCATACAATAATATATGATTTATAATGTAGACTCAAACGGAAGAAAACGCGGTAAGAGAAGAGGAGGAGACCGGTACACCGGCTGATAGAGACGCCATCTTTGAGAAGTTAATGGAGTCTCGAAAAAAGAAACCTAGAAGGGCTAGTGGTATACCTCCAGCTGCAGCTGCCCGCATTGATGAACTTACACAAAGACTTGAAGAGCGTGAGGCTGCACATCTCGTCGAGAAAGCGGCCAGCGATGCGAAGATAAAAGCTTTAGAGGAGAAATTCAATGGTCTCATGGCTTTAGTTACAGATCGACTGGTTACCTCTCCAGTAAACCCCGATAGTGAAACTCAAGGTATTAACACTTTTTGCTAAATTTCATAATTTATTTTTTAAGTGGTAAAACATTCATAATATATGTTTGAAGTGGTAAACACGTATAGATATGTTTCTATTAGTATCATCTACTTAGCGTATTGTTATGCGAAACACCTAAGTCGATATTTGTTTGTGCAGAATGATAGGACTTCATGCTCTCGAAACCGGCGATTTTGTGATTTACTTCTACAACACTGCAGAAGCCAGAGTTTATTGTTTTTAGTTTTATTTTTTGTACAAGACTGCATAAGTCGGAGTTTATTGTTTTATTTTCGTATGGTGAATGTTGGATGAAATTTTTAAACAATACTTTGTTATCTAAGTTGTTTGAATCAGTACTTATTTATGGTTGTTTGTGCTTTATTCACAAAAAAAAAATTATTATTGTTTCTATCATGATTTATTTGTTTATTATTATTATTTTTTAAATTAATTATTTACGGACAAAGTAAATTTCATCGATAAATAAGATTACCGACATATAAGATTTTGTCGGTAAAAGTATGTTTACCAACACAAAATTAATTTCCTCGGTATAAATAAATATATATTACCGATGATTCGAACTTCGTCGGTAATTACTTGTTACCGACAAATATTTATTTGGTCGGTGTAGAATGTTTATCGACAACAAAATTTCCTCGGTAAAATTTAAACACCGACAAAAATAATCTCCTCGGTAAAAACTCGTTACCGACGAATTAATATTTAGTTGGTAAATGATTGTTACCGACAAAACTCATTAGTCGGAATTATATGTGTTTACCGACATAATTTTTGTTGTCGCTCATGATCCTTTTCACCGATGAAATATGCACTTCCTCGGTCAAAATAGTATTTACCGACAACATATAGTTCCCTCGGTAAATATATTTGTACCGACGAAACAATAAATCTCACGGTAAATACGTGTTTTACCGATGAAATATAAACTTCCTTGGTAATAATAGTTTTTACCGACGAAATATAATCTTCCTCGGTAATAATAGTTCGTATCGACAACAATTAAGTCCCTCGGTAAATAATTGTTTTACCGACGTAACAACAAATTCCTCGGTAAATATTTGTTTTACCGACGTAATAACAAGTTCATCGGTAAATATTTGTTTTACCGACGAAATACCAAATTCCTCGGTAATAATAGTTTTTACCAATAACATATAATTTCCTCGGTAAAAATAGTGATTACCAACCAAACTACAAATTTGTCGGTAATATGTCAATCAATTCGGCAAAATAAAATTCGAACTACACACAAAAACCATTTCACCGACGAAAAATACACTTCCTCGGTATAGAGATTTTACCTACAACAACTAATTTCCTCGGTATCTAGTGTTTACCGACGAAACTACAAATTTCGTCGGTAATACATGTTTTACCGACAAAAAACACATTTCGTCGGTAAATTTTTTTTTAAACAAATATTAGCCGAATTGTAGGGTTTAAATCCGCCATTAATTATCAAAATTTAGCTAATAACTTTCCTGTGGCCGTCTTTCATTGTGCTTCTATATCTTCTAGTCGTTCTCTTCCTTTCTTGTGCGTACACATACAATAACAATTCTTATGTAAGTTGAATTTCTCATATAATACATCTAAATTCCTGTTCTTTCTATGAATTCATCTTCTTTTCCTAGGTTGTGGCATCTAGTTTGGTGAAATTCCTTTATAAAACGACTGTTTCTTCTATAGGATTATGGTTGTGTATTTTTTAAGGACTTGAATTCCATAGTTATTTTGATTTTGTTTTTTTGCTCTTTCAATTTTTAGGTAACATCGATTTTCTACTGAAATACGCTAATGGATCCACCAATTGATAAGAGTTGGATATCTAAAGATCGGGCAAGTACAGAATACATGGATGGAGTAGAAAAATTCATTGAATTGGCATTGCGTGGTCCTACTATAGTTGATAGAGAAGGAAGATTGAAGATCAGATGCCCTTGCATTAACTGCGTTAATGCTATATATCAAACTCCTGATGAAGTTGATAGTCACCTCTTGTGGAAAGGTATCCAGCCTACATACACAAATTGGACATCTCATGGAGAAGAAAAACTTGATTTATCTTCAACTACTCGTAACTTTGAGGAGATGCATGAGATTGTCTATGATGTTACCGGTGCACGAACATGGTCTACGGATGATATTGAACTTGAAGAAGATGGTGCAAATTTTAATAGGTTGTTGAAAGAGTGTGAAAAAAAGTCTTTATCCAGGTTGCATGGAATATTCAAAGATGTCATACATTGTCGAGATATTACACATAAAATGTCTTTACAAGATTAGTGATTCAGGGATGTCCAAGATGCTGGAATTTTTCAAGAAATGTCTCCCGCAGGAAAATACGGCACCGGGATCTTACCGTGAGGCGAAGAAATTTGTCTCTGATTTGGGACTAGGGTACAAAAAGATTGATGCATGCAAGAATGATTGTCTTTATTATAAGGAGTACGCTGATGCTGATTCTTGCCCTATATGTAATGAGTCGAGGTGGGTACAACCGAAACAAGCAGAGAATGTGTCAACAAGTAATGGAGGCAAGAGAATTAGGAAAAAGGTTCCGGTGAAAAGTATGCCATATTTTTCCATTGATCCCACGACTTCAAAGGTATTCGAAACGCAGAATACACACCTTTGCAGGTTGATACGTTCTACAAGATTCATAAGACCAAGAAGGAAGCTATGTTTAAAATGATCTATGTAAGTCAATCTATGAAATTTTATTTGCAATTAAGTTTCTATGACATTTATTCTAATAATGCTCGTTATTTTATTTATGTAATCTCTTTATGCCAGGACCGTTTTGATATTGAGAATAATAATTCTTATGTGATATCCCGGGTGTTATCCCAAATTGGCAAGTCATACAGCGAGTATTTAAATACTCTAAAGACCAAGTATTTCTTGGGGTACACTCATGAGGAGAGTCTCCAGAATGTACCACCGAATATGAACCCAGCAGATTGGGAATTTTTGGTGAAAAAATTCAGCTCTGATAAACACCAGGTAAATCATGTTAAATGATGTCAATATATACTGGAGCTTTGATTATGAAAAATGACATAACTATATATGCAGGCTATTAGTGAGGCTAATTCCAAGAACAGAGCATGTGCAAAACTCAAGTCCACATCGGGTACAACTAGTCATGCTAAAGTTTTATATGTTGAGGTATTTTAAATATTATGACTCAGAGTCCAAGTTGGTTTAAATTCATAGTTACATTATTAATGTTATCATAAAAAAATTGTCAATGCAGACCAAGAAGAATAATGGCGTTCCACCTACTAAAAGAGTCTTCTTCAAGAAGACACATACACTTAAGAACGGGACTCCAGCGGATCCAGAATCAGAACGTATACGTGTAAGTCATTCAAACTTTTTAGAGGTCAATATTGATCTTTATAATTTTGTTAAAACATCATTGTGTGTTGGGTGGAATGTTATCTTCTTAGTTCTACTATTTTATCATACAATAATATATGATTTATAATGTAGACTCAAACGGAAGAAAACGCGGTAAGAGAAGAGGAGGAGACCGGTACACCGGCTGATAGAGACGCCATCTTTGAGAAGTTAATGGAGTCTCGAAAAAAGAAACCTAGAAGGGCTAGTGGTATACCTCCAGCTGCAGCTGCCCGCATTGATGAACTTACACAAAGACTTGAAGAGCGTGAGGCTGCACATCTCGTCGAGAAAGCGGCCAGCGATGCGAAGATAAAAGCTTTAGAGGAGAAATTCAATGGTCTCATGGCTTTAGTTACAGATCGACTGGTTACCTCTCCAGTAAACCCCGATAGTGAAACTCAAGGTATTAACACTTTTTGCTAAATTTCATAATTTATTTTTTAAGTGGTAAAACATTCATAATATATGTTTGAAGTGGTAAACACGTATAGATATGTTTCTATTAGTATCATCTACTTAGCGTATTGTTATGCGAAACACCTAAGTCGATATTTGTTTGTGCAGAATGATAGGACTTCATGCTCTCGAAACCGGCGATTTTGTGATTTACTTCTACAACACTGCAGAAGCCAGAGTTTATTGTTTTTAGTTTTATTTTTTGTACAAGACTGCATAAGTCGGAGTTTATTGTTTTATTTTCGTATGGTGAATGTTGGATGAAATTTTTAAACAATACTTTGTTATCTAAGTTGTTTGAATCAGTACTTATTTATGGTTGTTTGTGCTTTATTCACAAAAAAAAAATTATTATTGTTTCTATCATGATTTATTTGTTTATTATTATTATTTTTTAAATTAATTATTTACGGACAAAGTAAATTTCATCGATAAATAAGATTACCGACATATAAGATTTTGTCGGTAAAAGTATGTTTACCAACACAAAATTAATTTCCTCGGTATAAATAAATATATATTACCGATGATTCGAACTTCGTCGGTAATTACTTGTTACCGACAAATATTTATTTGGTCGGTGTAGAATGTTTATCGACAACAAAATTTCCTCGGTAAAATTTAAACACCGACAAAAATAATCTCCTCGGTAAAAACTCGTTACCGACGAATTAATATTTAGTTGGTAAATGATTGTTACCGACAAAACTCATTAGTCGGAATTATATGTGTTTACCGACATAATTTTTGTTGTCGCTCATGATCCTTTTCACCGATGAAATATGCACTTCCTCGGTCAAAATAGTATTTACCGACAACATATAGTTCCCTCGGTAAATATATTTGTACCGACGAAACAATAAATCTCACGGTAAATACGTGTTTTACCGATGAAATATAAACTTCCTTGGTAATAATAGTTTTTACCGACGAAATATAATCTTCCTCGGTAATAATAGTTCGTATCGACAACAATTAAGTCCCTCGGTAAATAATTGTTTTACCGACGTAACAACAAATTCCTCGGTAAATATTTGTTTTACCGACGTAATAACAAGTTCATCGGTAAATATTTGTTTTACCGACGAAATACCAAATTCCTCGGTAATAATAGTTTTTACCAATAACATATAATTTCCTCGGTAAAAATAGTGATTACCAACCAAACTACAAATTTGTCGGTAATATGTCAATCAATTCGGCAAAATAAAATTCGAACTACACACAAAAACCATTTCACCGACGAAAAATACACTTCCTCGGTATAGAGATTTTACCTACAACAACTAATTTCCTCGGTATCTAGTGTTTACCGACGAAACTACAAATTTCGTCGGTAATACATGTTTTACCGACAAAAAACACATTTCGTCGGTAAATTTTTTTTTAAACAAATATTAGCCGAATTGTAGGGTTTAAATCCGCCATTAATTATCAAAATTTAGCTAATAACTTTCCTGTGGCCGTCTTTCATTGTGCTTCTATATCTTCTAGTCGTTCTCTTCCTTTCTTGTGCGTACACATACAATAACAATTCTTATGTAAGTTGAATTTCTCATATAATACATCTAAATTCCTGTTCTTTCTATGAATTCATCTTCTTTTCCTAGGTTGTGGCATCTAGTTTGGTGAAATTCCTTTATAAAACGACTGTTTCTTCTATAGGATTATGGTTGTGTATTTTTTAAGGACTTGAATTCCATAGTTATTTTGATTTTGTTTTTTTGCTCTTTCAATTTTTAGGTAACATCGATTTTCTACTGAAATACGCTAATGGATCCACCAATTGATAAGAGTTGGATATCTAAAGATCGGGCAAGTACAGAATACATGGATGGAGTAGAAAAATTCATTGAATTGGCATTGCGTGGTCCTACTATAGTTGATAGAGAAGGAAGATTGAAGATAAGATGCCCTTGCATTAACTGCGTTAATGCTATATATCAAACTCCTGATGAAGTTGATAGTCACCTCTTGTGGAAAGGTATCCAGCCTACATACACAAATTGGACATCTCATGGAGAAGAAAAACTTGATTTATCTTCAACTACTCGTAACTTTGAGGAGATGCATGAGATTGTCTATGATGTTACCGGTGCACGAACATGGTCTACGGATGATATTGAACTTGAAGAAGATGGTGCAAATTTTAATAGGTTGTTGAAAGAGTGTGAAAAAAAGTCTTTATCCAGGTTGCATGGAATATTCAAAGATGTCATACATTGTCGAGATATTACACATAAAATGTCTTTACAAGATTAGTGATTCAGGGATGTCCAAGATGCTGGAATTTTTCAAGAAATGTCTCCCGCAGGAAAATACGGCACCGGGATCTTACCGTGAGGCGAAGAAATTTGTCTCTGATTTGGGACGAGGGTACAAAAAGATTGATGCATGCAAGAATGATTGTCTTTATTATAAGGAGTACGCTGATGCTGATTCTTGCCCTATATGTAATGAGTCGAGGTGGGTACAACCGAAACAAGCAGAGAATGTGTCAACAAGTAATGGAGGCAAGAGAATTAGGAAAAAGGTTCCGGTGAAAAGTATGCCATATTTTTCCATTGATCCCACGACTTCAAAGGTATTCGAAACGCAGAATACACACCTTTGCAGGTTGATACGTTCTACAAGATTCATAAGACCAAGAAGGAAGCTATGTTTAAAATGATCTATGTAAGTCAATCTATGAAATTTTATTTGCAATTAAGTTTCTATGACATTTATTCTAATAATGCTCGTTATTTTATTTATGTAATCTCTTTATGCCAGGACCGTTTTGATATTGAGAATAATAATTCTTATGTGATATCCCGGGTGTTATCCCAAATTGGCAAGTCATACAGCGAGTATTTAAATACTCTAAAGACCAAGTATTTCTTGGGGTACACTCATGAGGAGAGTCTCCAGAATGTACCACCGAATATGAACCCAGCAGATTGGGAATTTTTGGTGAAAAAATTCAGCTCTGATAAACACCAGGTAAATCATGTTAAATGATGTCAATATATACTGGAGCTTTGATTATGAAAAATGACATAACTATATATGCAGGCTATTAGTGAGGCTAATTCCAAGAACAGAGCATGTGCAAAACTCAAGTCCACATCGGGTACAACTAGTCATGCTAAAGTTTTATATGTTGAGGTATTTTAAATATTATGACTCAGAGTCCAAGTTGGTTTAAATTCATAGTTACATTATTAATGTTATCATAAAAAAAATTGTCAATGCAGACCAAGAAGAATAATGGCGTTCCACCTACTAAAAGAGTCTTCTTCAAGAAGACACATACACTTAAGAACGGGACTCCAGCGGATCCAGAATCAGAACGTATACGTGTAAGTCATTCAAACTTTTTAGAGGTCAATATTGATCTTTATAATTTTGTTAAAACATCATTGTGTGTTGGGTGGAATGTTATCTTCTTAGTTCTACTATTTTATCATACAATAATATATGATTTATAATGTAGACTCAAACGGAAGAAAACGCGGTAAGAGAAGAGGAGGAGACCGGTACACCGGCTGATAGAGACGCCATCTTTGAGAAGTTAATGGAGTCTCGAAAAAAGAAACCTAGAAGGGCTAGTGGTATACCTCCAGCTGCAGCTGCCCGCATTGATGAACTTACACAAAGACTTGAAGAGCGTGAGGCTGCACATCTCGTCGAGAAAGCGGCCAGCGATGCGAAGATAAAAGCTTTAGAGGAGAAATTCAATGGTCTCATGGCTTTAGTTACAGATCGACTGGTTACCTCTCCAGTAAACCCCGATAGTGAAACTCAAGGTATTAACACTTTTTGCTAAATTTCATAATTTATTTTTTAAGTGGTAAAACATTCATAATATATGTTTGAAGTGGTAAACACGTATAGATATGTTCCTATTAGTATCATCTACTTAGCGTATTGTTATGCAAAACACCTAAGTCGATATTTGTTTGTGCAGAATGATAGGACTTCATGCTCTCGAAACCGGCGATTTTGTGATTTACTTCTACAACACTGCAGAAGCCGGAGTTTATTGTTTTTAGTTTTATTTTTTGTACAAGACTGCATAAGTCGGAGTTTATTGTTTTATTTTCGTATGGTGAATGTTGGATGAAATTTTTAAACAATACTTTGTTATCTAAGTTGTTTGAATCAGTACTTATTTATGGTTGTTTGTGCTTTATTCACAAAAAAAAAATTATTATTGTTTCTATCATGATTTATTTGTTTATTATTATTATTTTTTAAATTAATTATTTACGGACAAAGTAAATTTCATCGATAAATAAGATTACCGACATATAAGATTTTGTCGGTAAAAGTATGTTTACCAGCACAAAATTAATTTTCTCGGTATAAATAAATATATATTACCGATGATTCGAACTTCGTCGGTAATTACTTGTTACCGACAAATATTTATTTGGTCGGTGTAGAATGTTTATCGACAACAAAATTTCCTCGGTAAAATTTAAACACCGACAAAAATAATCTCCTCGGTAAAAACTCGTTACCGACGAATTAATATTTAGTTGGTAAATGATTGTTACCGACAAAACTCATTAGTCGGTAAATGATTGTTTCCGACAAAACTCATTAGTCGGTAAATGATTGCACCGACAAAAACAAGATCGTCGTTAAATAGTCTTTACCGACTAACATTGAATTTGTTGGTAAAAGTTTTTACCGACAACTTTTTTGTCGGTAAAGGATTGTACCGACAACTATTTTTTGTCGATAATAGATATTACCGACTACTACTTTGTCGGTAAAATATATTCACCGACAAATATGGTTCGTCGCTAAAATATATTTACGTCGGTAAATATGATTTGAATTTGACGATATTTAAGTAGTTTTACCGACGAACGTGTCGTCGGTAAAAATCAATGTGTTTACCGACGAAATATTTCGGGCAAATTTCGTCGGTGAAACATTTACCGACGCCGCCTATACCGACAAAGCTTTTCCCGACGAAAATATGTATTTACCGACGAAATTTTATATTTTTATCGACGAACAATTTTCGTCGGTTAAGACAATATCTCTAGTAGTGCATCCTTCGATGAAGACTGGACTATTGGGGCATTCATTAATATTCTTCGTATCAAGATCGGCATTCTTGTCAGAATGTCCGTCTTGCGGGGGCGTATAAGGGAATAAGATATATTATAGATAAATATATCTTATTATATTTAGATGAATATATCTAGATTATGAATAGATATATTCTTAGTATATTATCAGATTATGTTTCTTATTATATTGCTATAGATATAGTCTTATATCTATATATATAGGTACATGTACTCAACCCTAAATAAGATCAATAATACAATTCTCATTCTTCTATAAAACCCACCCCGATTCCGGCCAAACCCATCCTAATTCCGGCCTATTTAGGGTTAAGCACCTCCGATTTAGGATTTAGGGTTCCAGCCGATTCCCGGCCAATTCCGACCGATTGGAGGTGGGTGGTTGGAGGTGGGTGGCCGGAGTCGGAGGCTTTAAAAGAAAAAAAGGGGCAAAATAGTCTTTTCAACTCAATCTGTTAAAATTAACCCCAAAATGTAACGGAAAACCAAATAGCAACGGTTTAAAATTGAGACACCAAACTGACACTCATGTCAAATGGACAATTTTTAGGTTCTATTCCCAGCATAAATTGTATCAAATCAAATTCAAAACACTAAAGTAGGAGGGTGTAAAATAAGGAGACAGACCCACACAAATATAATAATGTCAAAGATATTATTTTTTCAATTCCGATTTCCTAATTCAGAAACAAGACTCTCTATCCAGGCATCCCTCAATCCATTGATGTTCTCTACTAACCTCGATTAAGCATTATAAAAATCGAGTTAGTCATACAAATTACAAAGGGTGGCTGTAGCCACTTATCATCGGGAACGTACATGATGAGGTTTACTGCATGTGTAGCAGCAAGGTCGAACTTGCATGTATTCCACTTTTCGTGCCCTTTTCTTCTACCTACCTTTGCCAGTGTAACAATTTGAAGCACATCCTTTTCTTGTATCCGTTTGGAGGGTTTGGGATCCTGTTAATGATTTCCTACACGCACGAAATTTGCAGGTATACCTCTTGATTTGTAGTCATTTAAGGGTGGTTGTGGCCGATTTAAATTGTTCCATGCTCTCGCCAACATTAACGGGAATGCTCTCTTTATTTTTGGGTAGCCAATTAAAGAATGATTGTAATCCTAACAACAATTTTTTTTTATTTGCGCAATATAAAAAGAAACACATAAATAGTGTTAATGTGATCGCTATGTTGGTAGCTCAGAAGTGTAGCGAACATTTCATCGTTGCTGCGCAGAATACGGAGTGTAATCAAAGCAACATATATTTAAGGAACAAATTAACAACCCTTCCCCAAAAATAGAATGAAACGGTAAGACATGATCATCACCATGACATCGTCGTCTCCTTCTCTTCACTATAAATGTGTCCTTAATTCACTTCCCAATATATTCACATTAATAATAAACCAACCATAATAAGAAACCAATTACCTGGCACTCATAATGCCGATCTCCCTCGTACATATTCTTCCGGTTCTCCTCCTAGCGGTTGCTGTCATCCCACTAGCCATATGCGATGACAATGTTCCGATCCCTGGAGACAAGGCTCAAGTGGCGAAATGGTTTAGCGAAAATGTGCAACCTTTAGCTTCAAGGAAAGGCAAGATCGACCCTAACCTACAAGCTGCTGAAGATAACCCCAAGACGATCAAGGTTCGAGCCGATGGGAGTGGAGAATTCAAAACCATCAAGGAGGCGCTCGATAGCATCCCAGCCGGTAATGACCAGAGGGTCATCATCTGGATTGGTAAAGGGGTGTATAAGGAGAAAATCAAGGTTGATAGGACAAAGCCTTTTATCACCTTCTACGGTACACCAAAGGAAGAGCCAACCCTTACGTTTGCCGGCACAGCTTTAGAGTTCGGAACTGTGGATAGTGCAAGCTTGATAGTAGAATCTGATTACTTTGTGGCAGCTAATGTCATCATTGCGGTACGTAGGTTATTAATTGCCATTTATTATTATTTGAGTTTTATTTTTCAAAATTAAAGACCAAATTTACTACCACTTTAATTAATCGTATGTAGTGGAGTCGAAATTCATCGTGATTTGTGTTTGAGGTAGATGCGTGTAATTAAACCACCTTAACCCAATTACTATCTATCTATCTATCTATCTATCTATCTATCTATCTATCTATATTAGAACTCAGCACCTCAACCAGATGGTGTAAGAAAGGGAGCGCAAGCGGTGGCATTGAGGATCTCTGGGGACAAGGCAGCATTCTACAATTGTCGATTCCTAGGTTTCCAAGACACAATCTGTGATGACAGGGGTTTCCACTTCTTCAAAGATTGTTACATCGAGGGCACCGTCGACTTCATATTTGGGTCTGGAACTTCAATCTACCTCAACACAGAGTTACACGTGCTTAAGGAGAAAGGCATGACAGTGATCACTGCCCACGCCAGGAAGAGCAATGAGGAGGATACTGGATATTCCTTTGTCCACTGTAACATTCTTGGTGAAAGTACCGGTACTTTTCTTGGTAGGGCGTGGATGGCCGCCCCTAGGGTTTTCTTTGCATACACTGATATGGGCAGTGTCATAGCACCTGCCGGTTGGTCTGATGATAATAAGCCAGAGCGTGACAGGTACATAAATAATTTTTTCAAGTCGATCTCTCACTCATTAAATCAAACACATATCATCCACTTTTTTTAACTTAAAAATTTGCATGCATGGTGGATGATGCAGTACTGTACATTTTGGTGAATTCCAAAACAAGGGGCCAGGAGCAAAGCCTGAAGGACGAGCTAAATTCACAAAACAAGTTACAAAGGCAGATATTGAGCGATTTATATCACTCAAGTACATTGTGGGCTCCACATGGCTCCTCCCTCCACCCAAGTTATAAAATCTATCTATCTAATTGTTGTTATATTTGAAGAAAAGGTGTTTGTTCCTATATTTGGTACTATATGAATTTGATGAATTAATAATCCCAGACAAGTACAATGTTAGTTTCAATTTATTTATTGTAAGTATGATTTTTCAAAGGGCTAAAGCATTTTCGCAATCAACGGAAGCATTTTTCTTTTATGCATCTATCTTATTACCTCGCAATCATGATGATTACATGCATATAATATCCCCAAATGAATCTAACAAGATTACTATAGAAATCTATATATTTTTGCCGTGAGAATATATATATTAATGCATTGCAATAAAGTTTTAAAAAAAAGAACACAAGAAAATAGGATTTATGGTTCTCTGAAAACAAGATGGGGCGCTTTGGTACGCCGTAATGTGAAATTACAGGTAAAATGAGAGTTAAATAGTGTGATGTTAGATTGCAGTGTTTGATTGTGTTGCAATATGAAGTGTTATTTACTATAAAATTCTATTAATTGAAATTTTTTTGTTTAATTTTATAAGTTTATTTTCATTAAATAAAATGTCATGCGAAAGTCAATTTTCATCTTGTACGAACATCATATGCATTAATCAATATATCATATATTATAATAATGTGTTATGAAGTAGATAAAAAAAAAATATGCATAATAAAGACTCTGTAAAATACTTTATCTATTTAATAAATAATAATTAAAATAATAAACACTCAATAGTCTTGGTTGTAATCTCATATTATTTGGTGTTGAGTAGTAAGATGATAATGATAGAAGGTGATAACAGGGTCTATGATGAATTTGATGTCGATAGCTCATAATGTAAGGGTGACACAAGAAGAGTGTTGAAACTGAGAAGGATTCTAATGAGAATTGGGAACACAAAGAAAACGATAATGCAGTTTATGTTATGGACTCATGAGGAATGCAGTGAAGACCAAGGAAGCAGTAACAGATAATGCAGTGAAGATATTAAGTTTCTAATGTGAAAAATTGATGGAGCGCAACCATGCATTTTGTCATTGTGCATTCTCATTAGCAATTATTTAAAGGGCTAACAAGATCTTTTGATCAATGATGTTTGACCGCTTTTAGGTTTTTGTCCATGATGTTTTTTTTTGTCTAGTATTGGTACCATATGTTTGCAGATTTTTTTAGTTTTTGTCCGACCGTTATATTCCGTCCATTTTTTCCGTTAATTGACACGTGCAAGTCACGTGATCCACCCTAAACTTTCAATTTTGTTCAAATTTGGGGAATTGACACCCTAAACCTAGTTCAATTTGGGCGAATTGAACTAGGTTTATGGGTCAAATTTGGGGGAATTGACACCCTAAACCTAGTTCAATGGGTCAATTCCCCCCAAATTTGAACAAAATTGAAAGTTTAGGGTGGATCACGTGACTTGCAGATGTCACTTAATGAAAAAAATGGACGGAATGTAACAGTCGGACCAAAACTAGAAAAATCTGCAAACATATGGTACCAAAACTAGGCCAAAAAAAAAATCATGGACCAAAATCCAAAAATGGTCAAACATCATGGACAAAAAGACCTGTTAACCCTTATTTAAAATACTCATAATGTGCAAAGATATTTTGGCTCCCATTTGCTATCATATTAGTGTTATATCAACAATGTGTCATAATACAGAGAAAGAAAAGTCAGTTTTGACAAAAACACTTACAATGAGCAAAACCATTTTAAACACAATCGACAACCATTTTGAGCACATGTGAATTTTATACAATATATAAAGTGAGAGAAATAAGCAAATGTCTTAAAAAACAAATGGGAGGTATCTAAATTAGAGGGGAGAAAAAATGTTTACATTAAAATAATTTTCACTCTCTTCCATATAGGCAAAATACCTTGCATATTTGCACATTAGAAGTGCTTGTTCAACCATCCAAACACCCCAGTGTTTCTTTTTCTTTTCATCTCTCTTTACATAATTTTCAAGCTTGTATTTTTGTTCAACCTTTTCTTCGTGACGCTCGAATAGGATTCGTTGTCGAGCAAACAGAGGTATTATACAACCTTTGATTAAATAGGTAAATAAAGAGCGAAGTGGATAGAGGCTCATAATCAACTAAAGATCTCATCTTGAGTAGTTGCCCAATTGATAAGGTATTTCATTATATGGAAACTTGAATTTTAAGCATGTTCTTGTATGATGTTGCTTTCTTCAATTAATCTGTATGGAAATCTGTCTTCAACAACACCCCCTACCTCCATTTCCCAAGAATTGTTAACTAGCTTGTTATTTAAACACTTGAATAAGAGTTCCATACATATATATGTTATCTTGGTCTTATAATGAAGGATGAAATTAAGGTCATAGAAATTAATGAAGGTTGTGTTGTATATTACAATAGATAGATATATAGAGAGATAGATGTGAATAAGCTAAGTTTTAGTCTTATGTTGTCTTAATCTCCCTCTTCTCTTTGTCTCTATATATGTACCCACATTAAAAATAGGGACCGGGTTACATCATCTTAAGATTGATTCTGGTCTAACTTTTATGTATTATTCATGTGAAATACACATCATGTTGGATTTCGAATATAATTGCACATGAATAACACACGTTAGTAATAAATGAGATCGTAACACGTAAATGATACTTACTTCGATCGGTGTGGCGCATGCAATTGCAGAAGCGATATCCACTACAAGAAAATCAGCCATTTGTTACTGATATTTTGTGAGGGAATTGATCCCTCAAAATTTAGCATATTTTGTAAGGGATATATTAGGGTTTGGTGAGAGAAAATGTTTTAAGAAAAAATCCCTTACAATTTTAATTTTCCTAAATAAAATACTAAAGGGTTTTGTAAGGATAAATTTTTTAAGGGATAATTAAGTATTTTTACTAAAATTTCGGTAAATAAATTTGTTTACAGAAAATCGCTTACTAATAACTCTAGATAATACGAAGCTTTGTGAGGGAGATTTAAAATTCCTTAAAAAATTATTCATTTGTGAGAGATTTTCCCTTAAAATAATATTTATTTAATAATAATAAAAAATGAAACGGAAAAGTCAGAGCATCCACAGTGGTATTACGTAAAGAATACGTAAACGTGAGTCCTACATGTTTATTTAAGTAAAGCAACAAAAACTATCTACAGTGGTTTTACATAGCATTCCTTAAAGATGGGACTCACACGTACATTTATGTTTTTACATAAAGCATTCCTTAAATTTAAGTAATGCACTATGTATTACGTAACCAATTTTTTATTATAAATTAATTCATTTTATAATTAATGCTAATATCTTATTAGTGGTTGTTGGAAAATTTAATAATAAAATATATTTAAGGAATATGTTTAAGTAATACGATTGCAGAGAAAATATTTTTTACGTGTATCTTAAATTTACGTATTACTTAAAATGTACATAAATGTCTACGTGACAACTTTAAAGTATACAATTTAGGTAAAACCATTGTGGATGCTCTCAGGGAAGTAGCGGTTTGTTAAAAAAAAAAGTAGTAGTTCAAAACAAATTCAAAACCTATTTACACCATTTTTTTATAACTAATAATTAAAGAAGCTAAATAATAAATATATATTAAGAGTCACCACCACTTATCTTCTCATCATCGTTATCTTCTCCTTTCCATAGCCAAAAACCAAATCCACTCTCTAATATTACTCCATACTCTTCAATCTCCATCGAATCCCTGCTTCGACGCCGCCCGCTCGCCGCCCGATCGTCGTCCGATTGCCGTCGGATCGCCGCCCGCTCGGTGCAGATTCTAGATTAGAAATTGCTGATCTAATACAATCTACCATTTACTTTTTGAGGATCTGAGATTGGAAGATGATTGTGTCGAATGGCGATGACGTTGTTGGAAAAACCTGTTTGCTCTTCTGTAGCAACACATTCCCCACGGTGAGCTCTTGTTCCTCCTTTTTATGGAATTGATAGATATTGAAATCAGTTTTCAATTGATTCTGAGATATCATAAGCTCTGTTCTCAATTTAACATTTGGAAACGAGAAGGATGAAGAGAGTCAATTTAGCTAGATCAGATCGGACATTTCTTACTGGAGCTTGTGTTTGAAGCTCAATTATTTTGGTAGATGGTTGTTGAATTGGTTTGCTGTTGAAATTTTTTTGAGGTAGCTATAATCAATCAGTGAAAAATGAACTTCCATGGAAAGGTGAAAGAGCAACATTGGTTTGGCTTGGTCTGTAACGTGCTTCTTTATCAAGTGTATGTCAGCATTCGCTTATTAAGATGGTTATTTACCAGCCTATTTCTATTGGAAGTTTCATTGTTCAAGTAATATAACAGTCAATATGGGTGAAGTGTTCTAGCTCAGCTTGAATATCTCCATTGAACCATCTTAGCACATAGCAAGTGACAGTAGCTTCCCACTCACTATCTTTCTCGCTCAAATTCCTACTTACTTTGTTCATCTTATACTATCCCATATTCTCTAATTCTCTTTCCATTTTATTTGTCCCAGAGGATTGCAGAGTGCTTGAACATGTCAAAGAAGAAATTTTGAAATGCTGCTGAAGTAGGTAACATATATGAGCTGAGACATACAAGTAGCTTATTAGTTTGCAAGAGCTCTCTCATCTGCTGTTTGGTTTCTTGTCTTGAGATAAAAGCAGTCTGGCAAGCAATTGATATTGATTATTCCTTGGATTTTGGGTTGAATACAATTTCTTATTAAGTGCTCTGCTTTAATTTTGCTATGGTCGAGAAAGATGACAATAACAGGTTATTTCACAACTTGTCCTCTAGGTCCTTCATTTTTCACGACTAAAGCATGCACGACTTTTGAGAAACGAAGGGATGTTTTTTATGATGCAGATCCCAACTAGCAAGGTGCAGTGCTTCACTAAGCAACACTCATGGTGGTTGTGATTATGAAGGGTCCAAATAAGTGATTCCACTACTGTGTTTAATCTTTCTGGCTCATAGAACTGAAAGTGAGACTGGTGGTGAGGAAGTTGAGAATTTGGTGAGGATTGATTCCATATTGCTTCAACTTCTAGAAATAATAGTGAATATAATAAATTTATGAATGGTATGTTTGGAAATGAGAATCTGATGTAGGATGCTGAGGAAATGGTCATACAAGAGGAGAAGGAGGCGGGAGAATATGATTGTGGAAGCCCATGTTGCATTGTTTCTTGCCTTTCTCTCTGACTGAAATGATGGTTAGTGTTCATTTAGGTTGCTTTTCTTCTTGTCTATGTTGAACTGCTTCTTTCTCATTTGATTAGTTATGTTTGTTTCTCATGACAGTAAAAGCAATTGACATATTTGTGTTCTAGCAACTTCTTCTCATGTTTTCTCGATAAGAACTCTCTTCGTACTCTATTACAAATCCAAGTACAGTGATTTTTAGCTCATGTTTATATATTTACTGTATTTTGTTTTTTGTCTTTTCAATCATCAGGAAGAGCCAATTCATAGTAACCTTGAACAAGTATCTTGAGGTCGTGAAGAATAGGTATAGTGTTGGAATGAGATTCAAGATGGGGTTTGATGGTGAGGATTCCCTAGAGAGAAGGTAATGTGATCTCTGTACTACTTCTTATCACACTTATTTATCCAATGTTTTTGGCATTTGCAGTTGGAGTCTTCATTTCTATTCCAGTATGTCCTATCTTCTCTATGTTTACTGTTAAGACATTATTCCAACTATGTTAGTCATCTACATCAAGACAATAAATTTTACAGTTTTGAATAATTAATCCCTTAAGAAGTCTTAAAAGAGCTAACATAATATATTTATTTGCATTATGATTTTGTTTCTTGTAGGGATGGCTGTTCTGTTGGACTTCATTCTTCAAGTGACTGCATTTGTTACTATCGTAGTGTAACTGACTTTAATTAAAAATGTTCAAGATAGTAGGATCAATTGTTTTAATGATGAATGTTATCTTTCAATGTAATCTTTGAAATTTGATATATATAATATATTTGCATTATATATTTGTGTTATTAATATTAATTATATATATATATATATATAATATTATTATATATTTTAGTAATCTCTCACAAGATCCCTCACAAATTCCTAAAAAGTTAATCCCTCACAAAAACCCTTAATAAGTTCATAAATGCAAACCCTTGAAATTCTCTTAAAAAACCCTTAAATAGGGACCCTCGGAAAAACCCTTTGTAATTTATTACTGAAAATTCTAAAAAAAATCCCTAAATATTTTTTGAGGGATTTTATTTTTAAAATATTTTATACGGATTTTTTTAAGGGAAATCCCTCACAAACAGTTTGCAAGGGATTTCCCTTTAAAACCGCATTTTTTCTGGCGGGTCTATACGCTAGAAGCAGTCTCTTACTAAATCCCTCACAAGAAGATATTTGTGAGGGATTTTCGAAAATCCCTCAAAAAATTGACCCTCACAAATTGAAGAATTTCTTGTAGTGATCGTTCGCGTAAGCTCGGAATCACGGCGAAGAGGGGATCCCAATCGGAGATGATATGTCACATAATTGGAGCGCATCTCGGGTCTCCACGGTTGACCACCCAAAGACGAGGTAGTCCGACATCAGAGCTCCGACACGAGAGGAGAACGTCGAAAACTATTTCGAACACGCATCATCACATCTACCACACTTTGATAATGTATGTTGTTTGCAGCACTATAACCATCCACATAGATGGAAATATATAGGCTCGGCGGCAATTATACACTTCTGAAGTGTGTTGCTTTAGTCCCGAACTTCCTAAGCCGCGCAATATCACCCCTTATAGGTACATTATTTCCCACATCTCCAACTCACACATAATGGGAGTGCTCAGTTGCGATAATAGTGATATACCTCTCTACATTTCATTCTTCTTTCATACAGGGCCTAAACCGTTCGACCGATATACTATGTGAGAGCTAGTTTTTTACAGTTTTGAATAATTAATCCCTTAAGAAGTCTTAAAAGAGCTAACATAATATATTTATTTGCATTATGATTTTGTTTCTTGTAGGGATGGCTGTTCTGTTGGACTTCATTCTTCAAGTGACTGCATTTGTTACTATCGTCGTGTAACTGACTTTAATTAAAAATGTTCAAGATAGTAGGATCAATTGTTTTAATGATGAATGTTATCTTTCAATGTAATCTTTGAAATTTGATATATATAATATATTTGCATTATATATTTGTGTTATTAATATTAATTATATATATATATATAATATTATTATATTATTATATATTTTAGTAATCTCTCACAAATTCCTAAAAAGTTAATCCCTCACAAAAACCCTTAATAAGTTCATAAATGCAAACCCTTGAAATTCTCTTAAAAAACGCTTAAATAGGGACCCTCGGAAAAACCCTTTGTAATTTATTACTGAAAATTCTAAAAAAAATCCCTAAATATTTTTTGAGGGATTTTATTTTTAAAATATTTTATACGGATTTTTTAAGGGAAATCCCTCACAAACAGTTTGCAAGGGTTTCCCTTTAAAACCGCATTTTTTCTGGCGGGTCTATACGCTAGAAGCAGTCTCTTACTAAATCCCTCACAAGAAGATATTTGTGAGGGATTTTCGAAAATCCCTCAAAAAATTGACCCTCACAAATTGAAGAATTTCTTGTAGTGATCGTTCGCGTAAGCTCGGAATCACGGCGAAGAGGGGATCCCAATCGGAGATGATATGTCACATAATTGGAGCGCATCTCGGGTCTCCACGGTTGACCACCCAAAGACGAGGTAGTCCGACATCAGAGCTCCGACACGAGAGGAGAACGTCGAAAACTATTTCGAACACGCATCATCACATCTACCACACTTTGATTTATGTATGTTGTTTGCAGCACTATAACCATCCACATAGATGGAAATATATAGGCTCGGCGGCAATTATACACTTCTGAAGTGTGTTGCTTTAGTCCCGAACTTCCTAAGCCGCGCAATATCACCCCTTATAGGTACATTATTTCCCACATCTCCAACTCACACATAATGGGAGTGCTCAGTTGCGATAATAGTGATATACCTCTCTACATTTCATTCTTCTTTCATACAGGGCCTAAACCGTTCGACCGATATACTATGTGAGAGCTAGTTTTTGTATATTTGTTAGGAGTATACAACCTCTCATTGAAGAAAACCTGCAATAATGAAGTATGCTTGTACCCTAGATCGTCGAACCTCATTTAGGTATCTACACAGATCTTATTAGTTATACCTTGTATTCACAATCATGAAACTGTAGACTATGGGCCGCCGTAATTGGGAGCCCATTAATTAAGTCCATGAACCTAAGAAATTAGGTAATGTCATATTAGAGATTTTGGGCTAGGCCTAAAATCCCAATTGACATGGGAGGCCCAAAAAATTGGGACTCCCTCCTTACATGGCCGGCCGAATTAATGATAGGGGTAAAGTGGACTTTTGTCCACTTTACTCCTCTTATAAATAGGGAGTCCTAGGAGGGTTTCATAACACTAATGTTATTCCTCTCTTCCTAAGTGGTGAGATTAAAAGAAAACCCTCCTCCCTATTTACTACATAGTTCGGCCGAACCTACACCACCAAGGAGGTGCCAAATTGCGTCGAGCAATTTACTCCAGGAGATCCATCCCGCGAAGAATCGACTGAGGCTTTGCTCTGAGGCATAATCCGCGTAGGGCTTCTCTAACAAGAACCTCTATATGGAGCCGTTCGACAGGTATCGGGTTTCGCCTCAACGGTCTTGGGCTGCAAGAAAAATTGTAGGTATGTGCACCTTAATCCGCTGCGTATTAGTTACCTAGCACGTATCTAGGATTTTGTTTCCGTAGCATTAATCTCCTAAATCCTAAAGTGGCACGAGAGTCTGTGTTAGGGAGTTCGTGTTTTTGATAAAATTGGTGTTCTTGGTTTTCTTTGAGTTGGCCGAAAATTTAATTTAATTTTTTTTTTTAATTTCAGATTTTTTGGTCAAAATTCGGACAGGCCATAGTTTTTCATGATGTTCTTAGTGAAGTTTGATGTTCATGATCTTCAAGAAAAACAAGACTTTTATCAAATTAAAACTTTGGATTCTTGATCATGACAAAATTTGATCTAAAGAGTTGACCACTTGCCCTAAATTCTTGTTTCGGCCCTACCTCACTTTAGTGTTCAAGGTGAATTTTTTAATTTCTTAGTCCACAAGTAACCTAAAGTGACCGAAATTTTTGGATATATTTTCCTATATGTTTCAACCGAATTTTACATGCCTAGGGATTAGGCCAAAATTAGGGCTAAGTTCACAAGATAATTGTTGATAGTAACTATCAATATATCTAGCACAATTTTAAGGATATATATATATATTATTGATAATATAGTTGCCTAAAAGATTGAGAAAATATATATTATTGATGAAATATATATCCCTGATATTGAATATTGACAATAATTTATTTTCTATAATATATATATAGTGTTGCCAAATATATATATATTGTTGATTGATTATATATCTCTAAATACAGAATCTTGACAATAAATAAATATATATATTTGTGCCGAAAATTATATATATATATATATATATATATATGTGTGTGTGTGTGTAGAAAATTAGAAATTATTTTAATAATTAATTGTTACTTGGTGGCCAAGTTAATTTTTTGGTGGACTTTAAAACCCTACTTGGCTCACAAGTCTCAATTTCGGCCGAACCAATTGGGTAACGGGCCGGTCCAATTTAGCACAAACGGGTTGGGTCAACCAACCCGGGTGACCAAGGGGACCCAAACCGGGTCGGGTTCCACGGGTCTAAACCGGAGCGGGTCAACAGCCGGATTTTCTCAATCGGTGCGACCCATTCGAGTCGGGTCGGACCGAGGCAACTAATATGGGTCGAACTGATCCGGTTTGAGTGTCGAACCGAACCAAAATCCTATTTTAATTCAAACCGGTCCGGCCGAATTATTTTACCGAACCTGACCGGTCCGAACCGGTCTGAACTGTACCGGGATTAATCCGAACCGAATTAAATAAAATAAAATAGGATGGTCAAATTTTATTAAATCCAAATATTTTCGAACTTTAAATTACCTACACAGTACCTAAATGTTTAAATTATTCGCGTTTTAATTAAAATGATGCCTAGTTTCGATTATGGGGATGGATCTCGGAAATGCATGGTTTTGGGACTGAGTCATTTAGTGGGCTGAATTACGATTTCTATTTAATTGATATTATTGCATGATTAGAACTATCGTCTTGACTATGTCAAGCTAGCTGGATTATGCATATTGTGGGCAGAGCCCTGGTTTTCAATTAATGACTTGCGCATTAGGATAGATATGCTGTGATTGTTGCAATTGCCTAGTATTCATGTCTAGAAGTACGCATGATTGTTTTATATCATGAATTGCAAGTCAGCCCCAAATGTTATTAAGCGGAAATCAGTCGCCAAATATGCATGTTTGTATGGTATGATCATGCATGATGCGTATGCATGAATGTTGAAGATGAATTGGCATGTGATAATTTACTTGAGGAGTAGAATTATATGTGCTAAGCATGAGTTCCTCGGATGTGATAATTTACTTGAGGAGTAGAATTATATCCGATGGATGCAATTCTTTTTCAAAATATCATTGTCTTCCCGCTTATGCATAATTGTCAATGACTTTATAGTATAGATGACAGATCGAAAGTGTTTCTTCACTGAACTTGATGGTATCAATTATGATGAATGAGAGAAATATGTTATGAACATTCTCCTTGCTGCAAACGTTGAGGAAAGTATAGACTCAACCGCGTGGAGGGTAAACACGGACGAATTTGGTAGTCCAAGACACAACTACGGTTAATTGTCGCGGAAAGATCGGATATCACGTGATTTAATTCGTGCAACCCTGTTAGAAGGAGTTGAAGAAAGCGAAGTGAACGTTAGTGCGCTACACCTCTGGTGCACCATACGCCTTCGCTACGCCTGAGGAATGGTTGCACATGCAGGAGACCTAATGCTCAGGTATTATGGTATTCTTTGCAAGGATGGAGGTGTACTCACCACTGACGATCCCTAAAATGAAATAGACATATAGAGGAGGATTCAAAAGGTGATGAGAATGTTTCCCCTTTCATGGTTTGCAAATGATGATGGGCTATCATGTATGATTAATACAATTCAGACTGCGACTGAGCTATTCGAAAAGCAACCTAAGGATGAATGTTTATCCAACGAATCCCAATCAGAAGATCTTCATGATCATATCCGTAATTTGATGGGTAAATCCAGCAACAAAAGGTCTAAAGGAAATCCGGTGCGACAAACACCGTAGATAAAAGCGCGTCTCACGTACGCCTCATTTTCCATATAAAGTTGTAAATAATTTATTTGAAACACTCGTGAATTCTTCTGAGGTGTCGTGGTGAATATGGAAAAGACTTATCGTCAATTTTATCGCTATCTGCTTCTTTAATTTATGTGACTGTACCGCTTTAGTTGTAATGTGTTTACTTGTTCGATTAAGTTATTGAAATATTGGCCAATATATATATGATTCGGAGTTATTGAATAAAAGTAATTTCTATTCGATTCGAAATACAATTTACTTATCAATCATCGTCCCAGATAATGGAAACGATCCGAAACGAAAATCTAAAGCCTCTGGCTTAGAACCAAGATTTTTCAATCAGGACAAATGTTCGAATTAAACAACAACAAAATTAACATGACCCATTCAAATTGCTACAGGTTAGTGAAAATGCATATAGATAATCCTTATTTGTTAGTACTCCATTATAAAATTAAAATCGTAATGATGAACATGTACGAAACCGATTAAAATTGAATTTTGAAAAGGAAACGATTTCACCACGGGTAAACCTGGTGATGTGCGCGAAATGCACGCGGGTTCAACGAGAGATGGAACATATCGATTCGAATTACAAAATTCAATATAAAGCGTGTTCTTGATTTAATGCTTGAAATAAATTTTCATATACACGAACACCCATTCAAGTTTTTATATTTTAAGTTTGTAGCTTCTTTTGTTGTGAATCAATTGCTTCCGATTACAAATCATAATTTATTCGGCGTATGAGGTCGAATATGAACACACGCCATTGTATTGTATGTATATCTTGTCAGTTATTGTTATACATTGAGACAGTTATAATTTCCAATATGCGCTTAATTTCCTTGATTAAAATACACACAAGTCTTACAACCAGAATACATACATATATAAGTAGCGGTTAGTGGGAATTTATGTTATCCATTGACTAAACACCAACGTTAATTAATATAACATGAGAAAATTTTGGGAAAACTCTTTGTTCAATCTATTTAAAGTAGCATATATTAAGGAACAAATTAACAAGCCTTCCTCCAAAAATAGAATGGAACGGTAAGATAGAATCATTGCCATGACGTCTTCATCTCCTTCTTTTCCCTATAAATGTGTCCTTTAATTTATTCCCAGTATATTCACAGTAATCAACCAACCAAAATAAGAAAACCCATTACAAGGTACTCAATAATGCCGATCTCCCTTGCCCATATTCTGCCGGTTCTCCTCCTAGCGGTTGCTGCCCTCCCACTAGCCATCTGCGACGACAATGTTCCGATCCCTGGAGACAAGGCTCAAGTGGCAAAATGGTTCAATGAAAATGTGCAACCTTTAGCTTCAAGAAAAGGCAAGATTGACCCTAACCTACAAGCTGCTGAAGATAACCCCAAGACGATCAAGGTTCGAGCAGATGGGAGTGGAGAATTCAAAACCATCAAGGAGGCGCTCGATAGCATCCCAGCCGGTAATGACCAGAGGGTCATCATCTGGATTGGTAAAGGGGTGTATAAGGAGAAAATCAAGGTCGATAGGACAAAGCCTTTTATCACCTTCTACGGCACACCAAAGGAAGAGCCAACCCTTACGTTCGCCGGCACAGCTTTGGAGTTCGGAACTGTGGATAGTGCAAGCTTGATAGTAGAATCTGATTACTTTGTGGCAGCTAATGTCATCATTGCGGTACGTTAGTTATCAATTACCATTTAATATTATTGGAGTTTTATTTTTCAAAATTAAATACCAATTTTACTACCACTTTGATTAATCGTATGTACTCGAGTCGAAATTCCACGTGATTTGTGTTTGAGCTAGATGCGCGTGATTAAACTACCTTAACCCAATTAATGTCTATCTATCTGTATTAGAACTCAGCACCTCAACCAGATGGTGTAAGAAAGGGAGCGCAAGCAGTGGCATTGAGGATCTCTGGGGACAAGGCAGCTTTCTACAACTGTCGATTCCTAGGTTTCCAAGACACAATATGTGATGACAGGGGTTTCCACTTCTTCAAAGATTGTTACATCGAGGGAACCGTCGACTTCATATTTGGGTCTGGAACTTCAATCTACCTCAACACAGAGTTACACGTGCTTAAGGAGAAAGGCATGACGGTGATCACTGCCCACGCCAGAAAGAGCAATGAGGAGGATACTGGATATTCCTTTGTTCATTGTAACATTCTTGGTGAAAGTACTGGTACTTTTCTTGGTAGGGCGTGGATGGCTGCCCCTAGAGTTTTCTTTGCATACACTGATATGGGCAGTGTCATAGCACCTGCAGGTTGGTCCGATGATAATAAGCCCGAGCGTGACAGGTATATGAATAAAGTTTCAAGTGAATTTCTCATTTATTAAATCAAACACACATATCATCCACTTTATTTTAACATAAAATTTACATGCATGGTGGATGATGCAGTACTGTCCATTTTGGTGAATTCCAAAACAAGGGGCCAGGAGCAAAGCCTGAAGGACGAGCTAAATTCACGAAACAAGTTACCAAGGCAGATATTGAGCGATTTATATCACTCAAGTACATTGTGGGCTCCACATGGCTCCTCCCTCCACCAAAGTTATAAATCTTATCTATTTAATAATATTTTGTGATATTTGAAGAAGTGTTTGTTCCTATATATGGGGCTATATGATTTTGATGAATTCATAATCCCATCAAGTACAGTTTTCCTTTCCATTATTCATTTATTTATTATAAGAATGATTGTTCGAAGGGCTAAAGCATTTTCGCAATCAACGGAAGCATTTTTCTTTGATGTATTTGTTTTATTACCCCGTAACCATAATTATTACATGCATATAATATCTCCAATTGAATCTAAACAAGATGACTATAAAAATCTATATATTATAGCCGCGATAATATATATATATTGATGCATTGCAAGAAAGTTCAGAAAAATGAACACAAGAAAATAGGATTTATGGTTTTTTCGAAAACTCCGAGGGGATGTTTTGGTACGTCATAATCTTACTTTTTTTATGTATAATTTTTTTACAAGTCTCCACGATCTGAACCTCTCGAATTGGAGGAAACAAAATAGGGTTACGACGGCTCTCTTTTTACTATTGGTGGTGTAAATGATTAATATGTGCAATAGCCGGTATGGGGTTCGGCCGAAATCAAATATATATATATAGGGGAAGTAGTGACTTGTTTCCATTATATAGCACAATATATTATTTCTTTAGGAATATATATATCATCAATATTGATAATATATATGTATAACCTAATATATACTAATATTATGTATATATATATATATATATTTATTTATTTAGTTATTCACTTCCCTAATATATATATATTGATACACTGTAAGAAAGGTCAGAAAAATTAACGCAATGGAATAGGATTTATGGTTTGCTGAAAACTATGAAGGAGATGTTTGGTACGCCGTAATGTGAATTACAAATAAAACGAGAGTTAAATAGTGTAAAGTTAGATTACAGTGTTTGGTTATGCTGCAATTATGGAGTGTCACGTACTATTAAAATTTTATTAATTGAATTTTTTTGTATAATTTTATAAGTTTATCTTCATAAAAAATGTCACGTGAAAGTTAATTTTCATCTGTTACGAACATCATATGTATTAATCAATCTATCATTCATTAAAAGAAGATGCATTTGATGTCGATATGGCAATGAGGCTGATAATGTAAGGGTGACACAAGAAGAGTGTTGATAACGCAGTTGATGTAATGGACTCATGACTCATGAGGAATGCTGTCACTACAATAAAAAGGGTATTTAGTGGCACTTTTTATGTCAAATAGCTGCACTTTTCTAGTGTCGCTATGTACACAACGACACTTTTTATAAATGCCGAGGGATGCAGTATCGCTGGGTTTTTAACGGCACTTTTGGTAGTGTCGTACGCACCTATAGCGGCACTTATGGAAAGTGCCGTTAAGTACAAGCCAACGGCACTTATATAAGTGTCATTGTGTTCTAACCAACGGCACTATTAAAATTGCCGCTTTCATATTTTTTTTATAAAAAAAAATATAAATTTCTCTATAAATAATAAATAATAAAAACCATACACAATAATATATATAATATATGTTACATTATTATAAATATAAATATAATAGGTGAATTATGTTGAGCTAAGAAAAGAAGTCATCGTCTTTTGCCCATTTCAAGTATTAAGCTTTGCCACCATAAACATCCAATTGTTGGTCAATAAACGTACGAGTCAGATCTTGTATTTCTGGACTTCACTTACCACTAAATCAAGTGCCTGCAAAATATCGCATTTTCGAACAAATCATGGGACAATTTTTTCCTTGTAATTAGCAGCAAAAGTATTTGATAGTTCACTTACCTTCATTGAGCAGGTGATATAGCACTACAACATCACCACTACCGGAACTGAAAACGTTGTCAATACCCTTCATACCAAAAAAGCTAGAATCAGCAAGATATAAATGCACTGAATAGTTCTCCCTTTAACACCAGACAGACACCCACTTTTAACAAGTGAAACCAAGTGGTCCGTGATAAGATAATACCTCCTTCAGAACTTGGTGCTCACTCTTCAAGTATTTGATAAGAACATTCAAGACAACATCTACAGATGAGATTGATTAAAATGAGAGATGATATCGAAAATGAATCTAAAAACTTCTTCAACACATGAAAAATAACCTGTGATTTCATGTCCAGGAACAAGAAGACCATAAGTTGTCTCTGATTCACCCGCTAAAATATTACCCAAACTTCTTAGAAACCTACAACAAGCCACTTCAGCCTAAAATAAAGAGATGATGGGATATAATAACTGACTACTGATTATAGCTAAAACCCCACAGGGATAAGCAGTTACCAGTGTGAAGCTAGCAACATCATTTTCATGTGTGAAACTACAGGTGTACAAGTTGTGCTCGAGTCCATCAGCAGGTCCAGTTCCTCCCCCAATCAGCGAGGTCACGCCTAAAATGTTTAAATTCAACATGAAATGGTAAATTTGAGATTTGTATTTATTCTTAAGATGAATATTGCCACATACTTGAGACAACATTCTTAAGATGCACCATGGCCAAGAGAATTTTATAGCAAGAAACTCACAACTTGATATTGCTTCAAACAACAATTGTGGGCTGATGAAATGCACATGGCAGTCTATGTCCCCAACAGTTACAATCATTCATTCTCCAGCTATAACCTCGGTATTAGCCTAAGTTGTTGTGGAGCCAAAAGTAAATGATTATTACTGAATATAAGAAATGAAATGGAAGAAGTAAAAAGTTGATGGATTAGTGTGCTTCTATGGAATATAACGCACATCAAAGAAGAGAGTCCCGAAATAGAACCCGCATCAAAGAAGTTAGTGCAAGAACATGAGCAGATATGCCAAACTTACAAAGGCACTACCAAAATTAATTTAGCAGATTCAAGGAAACTGCACTAGATGCATACAAACATATACACATAAAGTAAATATCTCATTTACTTTCTAATCTATCCATTCAATGCATCGAGAAAGCTATCAGCATCCTTTAATAGTTTAATACACCAAAACCAAAGTGTTCTAGTCAGCATAATGCAACCAAGAAAACAGAACTTGGCTACTCTGATAGAGGCCCTGAGCAAAGCCAATTGAATTACCTTATCTTACCACCTTGAGCAAATCTCTTATGCTGCTTAACTGACTTTTGAGCAGCAGATTACTACCAAACGAATCAAAAGAATATCCATATGCGGCAGCTGGAGCTCAGCTCAGACGGAGAGGCAGCGGCGTGGTGCTTTCAGTTTCAGAGGGGCGTTGTTGTTCAGTTCAGCCATAGCGAGCTTCAAGTATTCGTTCATTCAACTTTTTGATTTGAACTTCGAATATGTACGGGCAGAAGACATTATTGATTTGGAAAAAAAGAAGAAACCGCGGCTACGAGCAACACCAAATTGTCAATAAAAATTAGAATTGGAAACGGTTACCTGAATTCTATGTATCTCATCTTCTCGATCTCGGTCGATCTGCAAAGACATCACAGGAATGAACTGTCAATGTTAGCAACTAGTCTTTTCCACTGAAGTAGGTTCTCCTTGCTAGCTTTTCGGAGAGCAAACAAATCGAAATCGCACGGCTTAGGCTAACAAGTCTAATTAGAAATCTTTTACATCTCCAATCGAGCGTGGCGTCTCTTCCCAGAGCTGCTCCCTTTAGCTCAAAAGAAAAACCCTAATTTAAGTGAGGAAGATGATATGTTGCGGCTCAATGAGGAAGATGACATAGGCTTCCCACCGCTAGGTTTTGATAATAATAAGACAGTTTTATAATTACAATATTAACCTCCCACTATTAATACTACTGAAAATTACCCCTGAAACTTTACCAAGTGTTTTGAACATATACATTTCAAATGGCATTTCTTTAACCATGCCGTAAAAAAATTATTAATATTTTCTTTATATAATTATTATAACGGCTCTTCTGTAAAAGTGCCCTTAAACTTTTTTAGTAAAAAAAACATAACGGAACTTAAGTGCCGTTGAGATATTTTTAATAAAAAACATAACGACATTTTTGAGAAGCGCCGGTTTTATTTTTTTGTCATCAACGACACTTTGTTAATGCCATTAACTAAAAATATCAGCGGCACTTATATTAATGCCGGTATTTGATTTTTTATTTTAAATAACGGCACTTTATAAGTAGTGCCACAGGTAAGTGCCGCTATTTACTTATTTTCCTGTAGTGTGTGAAGACCAAGAAAGCAGTAACAGCAGCTAAGCCCGCAAAATAGCAGTAGTTCATTATTTTGGATAGAACGCACTTTTCATTATTTTTTTTAAAAATATTTATTCTGTTTAAGTTTTCATTGTGCTTTTTTACATAACAAAGAAATTAGTATAATATCATGTGATAATATTTTGTTTATTTATACATACATCTCACTGCACGATGCGCGAAAACAGCACCTTATTGTTACAATTTTTACTTGGGTTACAGATACTTTTGGTGCCACATGTTTGACCAATGTTGGTTTTTGGTGCCATACGTTTAGTTTTGTAGGTTTTTGATGTCATGTTTGAGATTTGTATATTTTTAGTGCTTCCGTTACTATATATCTCTTCTACTATTCTTCTTGATTTTGTTCATTTCACTGCTAAAAGGATTTGTAATCTCAGCCATCGGTTACATCGATCTAAAATATCAACACAAAATCGATTGAGAATTACTTTTTCGAATAGAATACTAGGACTAAGATCCCTTCAATCGGCTTGGCACTCAGAATGTCGATCACGACCTCATTTTCGATACCCTCTCTGTGATCGTTAAGGTAAATAATTTTACAGGGTACCCGAAAGATGAAAATTTTACTTTAATTAATTTATGTTGATTATACTGCAGATTGACTACGCTAACTTGATTGTGCTCGATAGTATGACAACAAGAAGGAAACATAATTTTGTTTAGATATTTTTTATTAAAATTTTTATGGATATTTTTTTGCATTATATTTTTCACTCGATAAATAAAACATATAATATGCAGAAAATTATAAAACTAACCAATTCAGACAATTTCTTGTTTCATGTTTACATCGGCATCTAACAAAAACTTGAATAGTTTGGCTGAAAAAACAAAACTTGAATAGATTGACAACTAATCCGTTGTTTATTCAGATATTTTATGGTCACTCATTACTTTTTAAATTCACAATTTCAACTATTATAATTTTACCTTAAATCACATTGATTTATTGTCCTAAAATAACATATAAATTTATTAAAAGATCATAAAAAGGATTTAAATTTTTGGGTACAAGCATCAAAATGATTTGAAATAATATTTATGCAGAAAATGTATAAAACTAGAAGAAAAAAAAACTAAATCAAAATTTTTAGATAAATATTTTCGTTTGATAAATTTGCTTTTTTTTTTTTTGTTGCATAAAATCACTTCATTTTGCCAAAAAAAAAAATTTTAAATAAATTATGTAGCTTTTGTTTCTTTTTAAAACAACCCCGTATGAATTTTCTAGTCCTAAACAGGGACATATATTTACTATTTAAATACTATATAGGGATGTTTCATAGACTACAAATTTTAAAATTTACGAAGTTATGTATTAAATTTTATTAGTTTTATTTAAAAACAAAAAATAAATAATAAAAATAAATTATATGCAAAAAATAAGATATATTTTTCGTATAATGAAAAAAATAATAATTTTCCTTAAAAATTATACTTTTTTATTATTTTTCATAATGTTTAAATAATATAATATAATTTATGAATAAAATTGAAATAATCATCCTAACTATAATTGTTTGGTAAAAAAATCATTATAATCATCGTAAAAAATATTAACCCCGTGCAATGCGTGGAGCTAATACCTAGTAAAATATTGTATAACTACTATATAGATATTTATTATTTGTGTTTGTTTTTTTCAGCCAAATTATGAGACGTTTTATTGATGTGAATATATATACATATAGTTTTTATATGAATATTCACCTTAATTAACCAATTCAGGCAATTTCTTGTTTCATGTTTACATCGACGACTTCTAACAAAAACTTAATAGTTTGGCTAAAAAACAAAACTTGAATAGACTGACAACTAATCCGTTGTTTATTCAGATATTTTAGGGTTACTCCTTACTTTTTAAATTCAGAATTTGAACTATTATCATTTTACCTTAAATCACATTGATTTATTTTGTCCTAAAATAACTTAAAGTTTTATTAAAAGATCATAAAAAGGATATAAATTTTTGGGTCCAAGCATCAAAATGATTTGAAATAATTTTATGCAGAAAATGTATAAAAATAGAAGAAAAAAAACTAAATAAAAATTTGTAAACAAGTATTTTTTTTTATAGAAATTTGCTTATTTTATTACATAAAATCACTTCATTTTCCCACATTTTTTTTTAAATAAATTATGTAGTTTTTTTTCTTTTTAAAATAATATTACCAATATGACTTAATGGGTAAATTAGCAAATTTTTAAAAGTAATATCTGGCCCCGCATAGAATTTTTTAATCTTATACAGAGACAAATATTTGTTATTTAAATTATATATAGGGGATGTTTCATAGACTACAAATTTTAAAATTTACGAAGCTATCTATTAAATTTTATTAGTTTATATTTAAAAATAAGAAATAAATAATGGAAAATAAATTATATACAAAAAAATGGGATATATTTTTTGTTATAATGAAAAAATAAATTAAATTTTCCTTAAAAAATATATTTTTTATTATAATATTTCATTTTTTTATTCCGCATAAAAAGTTTTTAAAACTTTTTTTTATATAATTTAATGGATTTATTCATTTTTCATAACGTTTAAATAATATAATATAATTTAAGAATAAAATTGGAATAATCATCCTATACTATAATTTTTTGGTAGAAAAATCATCATATACAATCATCATAAAAAATATTAACCCCGTGGGGCAAATACCTAGTATGTGCTTAATTTTTTTGATTGAGATAAACACATCTTACCACCAGAATACATATACAATGTAACTAGCGGATAGTGGGAATTTATATTATCCATTTGCTTAAACACCAACATTAATTAATATAACATGAAGCAATTATGGGAAAACACTTTGTTCAATCTATTGTAGCATATATTAATTATTAAGGAACTAATTAACAACACTTCCCACTAAAAAATAGAAACCAAAAGTAAGACATGATCATCCCCCATGACATCTTCATTTCCTTCTCTTCCCTATAAATGTGTTCTTTAATTCACTTCCCAATATATTCATAATAATAATAAACCAACCATTAAAAAAAAACCAATTACTTGGCACTCATAATGCCAATCTCCCTCGCCCATATTCTCCTGGTTCTGCTCATAGCGATTGCCTCCATCCCTCTAGCCATCTGCGATGACAATGTTCTGATCCCTAAAGACAAGGCTCAAGTGGCGAAATGGTTCAGCCAAAATGTGCAACCTTTAGCTTCAAGGAAAGGCAAGATTGATCCTAACCTACAAGCCGCTGAAGATAATTCCAAGACGATCAAGGTTCGAGCTGATGGGAGTGGACAATTTAAAACCATCAAGGCGGCGCTTGATAGCATTCCAGCCGGTAATGACCAAAGGGTCATCATCTGGATTGGTAAAGGGGTATATAAGGAAAAAATTAAGGTCGAAAGGACAAAGCCTTTTATCACCTTCTACGGCACACCAAATGATAAGCCGACACTTACATTTGATGGCACAGCTGCAGAGTTCGGAACTGTGGACAGTGCAAGCTTAATCGTAGAATCTGATTACTTTGTGGCAGCTAATATCATCATTGCGGTATGTAGGTTATTAATTGAAATTTTTTTCATTATTAAAGTTTTAGTTTTCAAAATTAAATACCAATTTGACTACCACTTTAATTTACCTCGGTATGCTGTCAAGTCGAAATTCAACATCATTTGCATTCGAGGTAGATGCACATGATTAAGCCACCTTAACCCAATTACTATCTATCTATCTATCTATCTATCTATCTATATTAGAACTCAGCACCTCAACCTGATGGTAAAAGAAAGGGAGCGCAAGCGGTGGCATTGAGGATCTCCGGAGACAAGGCAGCATTTTACAACTGTCGATTCAAAGGTTTCCAGGACACAGTTTGTGATGACAGAGGTTTTCACTTCTTCAAAGATTGTTACATCGAAGGCACCGTCGACTTCATATTTGGATCTGGAACTTCAATCTATCTCAACACAGATTTGCATGTGCTTAAGCAGAAAGGCATGACGGTGATCACTGCCCACGCCAGAAAAAGCAATGAGGAGGATACTGGATATTCCTTTGTCCACTGTAACATTTTTGGTGAAAGCACTGGTACTTTTCTTGGTAGGGCGTGGATGGCTGCTCCTAGGGTTTTCTTTTCATATACAAATATGGCTAGTATCGTGGCACCTGCCGGTTGGTCTGATGATAATAAGCCAGAGCGTGACAGGTATATAAATAATGGTTTCAAGACAATTTCTCCTTCATTCATTAAATCAAGTACGTATCATGCACTTTATTTTAACTTAAAATTTGCATGCATGTTGGTGAATGATGCAGTACCGTCCATTTTGGTGAATTTCAAAACAAGGGACCAGGAGCAAAGCTCGAAGGCCGAGCTAAATTCACGAAAAAAGTTTCCATGGCAGATATTAAGCGATTTATATCACTCAAGTACATTGTAGGCTCTAAGTGGCTTCTCCCTCCACCCAAGCTATAAATTCTATCTTAATTTGTTGTTATATATATTTGAAGAATAAGTGTTCATTCCTAAAGGCTATGTATGGTGATATAGGAATTTGATGAATTCATAATACCGTGTCTAAGGTACGGTGGCTCCGTAAAAATGGAAAAAAAGAAGAGTAAAATCACATATTGACATGTCATAACACATATTGTAAGGTTAATGAGTTCATAGCTTCTAAAGATTTTTCTCCTTCTTCATTGTCAATTGCTTCATCTGTTTTAGATTCTAAAATGAGAACCCTGGATTTTAAATCACTTAATTCTTTTTTGAGAATTTTTACTTCATGCATTAAATTATTAATACAAGAAGAATAACCAATGTCTTCTTCTATAGGGGACTTAGCTCTCCTTAGAATTTCTTTGAGACTATAAGCCTCGGGTTCTTTTAATTTTAACTGCTTCTCAGGTTTTTTTAATGCTATACTGCTTTATATAATTTTGTAGCTTTTCTCTTCTTTCTTCCGTATCAGAAATTTGATCTATCATATCTAGTATAAAGTTTTGCTCTGAGTAAGGACAAATAACCCATTTTCTTTGCAAAGTGATTTGTAATAATTACAACTCCCATTGCAATCAGAAATTTGACTCTTCCTCATATTCAGATTCATCGGTCTGATCTTACGTTCAAACATTTATTATGCAGTAAATTTTTATTTTTTTTTGTTGTGACTAGAATTTCTTTGATCCTAGTATATTTTTAGTTTTCTTATTGTTGCCATAACTTATTTGTTCAATTTTTTTATTTAGACTTAGAGAAATTCTCGTGCAGTCTTCTTAATTTCTTACACTTTGGCAAAAAAAAACAAAAAATAATGTTAAATATAGACTAAATTATTGAATTTTTTATTCTGAATCCCTAAAATGTGAACCCTAAAGTAGTGGATAAATATCTCATGTTCTAGGACTCATAAGCACCAAGTTTTCTGTGATGGTAAGTAAGCAAAATTCTTCGGTTTTTGCCGATTTTCTCATTTTTCCAATATAATGTCACTCGGACCCCTATTTATGATGAAATCATTTTTATTCGCACTCTTACTCGTCGTATATAACCGTGGAATTTTTGAAACTATTTCTCATTTCGGACTCATAAGCACCAAGTTTTCTGTGTTGGTAAGTAAGCAAAATTCTTCGGTTTAGGCCAATTTTCTCATTTTTCAATATAATCTCACTCGTTCCCCTATTTTTGATGAAATCATTTTTATTTGCACTCTTACTCGTCGTATATGACCGTGGAATGGTTGAAACTATTTCTCATTTCGAACTTATAAGCACCATTTTCTGTGATGGTAATTAAGCAAAATTCTTCGGTTTCGACAAATTTTCTCATTATTTCAATATAACCTCACTCGGACCTCTATTTTTGACGAAATAAGTTTTCTTTGCATTCTTACTCGTCGTATATGCCTGTGGTATAGTTGAAACTATTTCTCATCTCAGACTCATAAGCACCAAGTTTTTGTGATGGTAAGTAAGCAAATTTCTCCGGTTTCGTTAATTTTTCTCATTTTTCAATATAATCTCACTCGGACCCCTATTTTTTATGAAATAAGTTTTATTTGCACTCTTACTCGTCAAATATGACCGTGGACTGAATGTAACTATTTCTCGTTTTGACTCATAAGCACCAAGTTTTCTGTGATAGTAAGTAAGCAAAATTCTTCCGTTTCGGCCAATTTTCTCATTTTTCAATATAATCTCACTGTGACCCCTTATTTTTTATGAAATCGGTTTTATTTGCACTCTTACTCGTCGTATATGACCGTGGAATGGTTGAAACTGTTTCTCATTTCAGACTCATAAGCACCAAGTTTTATGTTATGGCAAGTAAGCAAAATTCTTCGGTTTCGGCCAATTTTCTCATTTTTCAATATAATCTCACTCGGACCACTATTTTATGAAATCAGTTTTAATTGCACTCTTACTCGTCGTATATGACCGTGGAATGGTTGAAACTATTTCTCATTCCGGACTCATAAGCACCAAGTTTTCTGTGATGGTAAGTAAGCAAAATTCTTCGGTTTTGGCCGATTTTCTCATTTTTCCAATATAACATCACTCGGACCCCTATTTATGATGAAATCATTTTTATTCGCACTCTTACTCGTCGTATATAACCGTGGAATTTTTGAAACTATTTCTCATTTCGGACTCATAAGCACCAAGTTTTCTGTGTTGGTAAGTAAGCAAAATTCTTCGGTTTCGGCCAATTTTCTCATTTTTCAATATAATCTCACTCGTTCCCCTATTTTTTATGAAATCATTTTTATTTGCACTCTTACTCGTAGTATATGACAGTGGAATGGTTGAAACTATTTCTCATTTCGGACTTATAAGCACCAAGTTTTCTGTGATGGTAATTAAGCAAAATTCTTCGGTTTCAGCCAATTTTCTCATTATTTCAATATAACCTCACTCGGACCTCTATTTTTGACGAAATAAGTTTTATTTGCAATCTAACTCGTTTTATATGACCGTGGTATAGTTGAAACTATTTCTCATCTCGGACTCATAAGCACCAAGTTTTCTGTGATGGTAAGTAAGCAAAATTCTTAGGTTTCGGCCAATTTTCTCATTTTTCAATATAACCTCACTCGTTCTCCTATTTTTTATGAAATCATTTTTATTTGCACTCTTACTCGTCGTATATGACCGTGGACTGCATGTAACTATTTCTTATTTTGAACTCATAAGCACCAAGTTTTCTGTGATGGTATGTAAGCAAAATTCTTCGGTGTCGGCCAATTTTCTCATTTTTCATTATAATCTCACTCGGACCTCTATTTTTTATGAAATAAGTTTTATTTGCATTCTTACTCGTCTTATATGACCGTGGTATATTTGAAACTATTTCTTATCTCGAACTCATAAGGACCAAGTTTTTGTGATGGTAAGTAAGCAAAATTCTCCAGTTTCGTTAATTTTCTCATTTTCAATATAATCTCACTCGGACCCCTATTTTTTATGAAATAAGTTTTATTTGAAATCTTACTCGTCATATATGACCATGTAATGGTTGAAACAATTTCTCATTTCAGACTCATAAGCACCAAGTTTTATGTTATGGTAAGTAAGCAAAATTCTTCGGTTTCGACCAATTTTCTCATTTTTCCAATATAATGTCACTCGGACCCCTATTTATGATGAAATCATTTTTATTTGCACTCTTACTCGTCGTATATGACCGTGAAATTGTTGAAACTATTTTTCATTTCGGACTCATAAGCACCAAGTTTTCTGTGATGGTAATTAAGCAAAATTCTTCGCTTTCGGCCAATCTTCTCATTATTTCAATATAACCTCACTCGGTCATCTATTTTTGACGAAATAAGTTTTATTTGCATCCTTAGTCGTCGTATATGACTGTGGTATAGTTGAAACTATTTCTCATCTCGGACTCATAAGCACCAAGTTTTTGTGATGGTAAGTAAGCAAAATTCTCACGTTTCGTTAATTTTCTCATTTTTCAATACAATCTCACTCGGACCCCTCTTTTTTATGAAATAAGCTTTATTTGCACTCTTACTCGTCAAATATGACCGTGGACTGGATGTAACTATTTCTTATTTTGGACTCATAAGCACCAAGTTTTCTGTGATGGTAAGTAAGCAAAATTCTTCGTTTTCGGCCAATTTTCTCATTTTTCATTATTATCTCACTTGGACCTTTTTTTTTTTTATGAAATCAATTTTATTTGAACTCTTACTCGTCGTATATGACCGTGTAATGGTTGAAACTATTTCTCATTTCAGATTCATAAGCACCAAGTTTTATGTTATGGTAAGTAAGCAAAATTCTTCGGTTTCGGCCAATTTTCTCATTTTTCTATATAATCTCACTCAGACCCCTATTTTTTATGAAATCAGTTTTATTTGCACTCTTACTCGTCGTATATGACCGTGGAATGGTTGAAACTATTTCTCATTCCGGACTCATAAGCACCAAGTTTTCTGTGATGGTAAGTAAGCAAAATTCTTCGGTTTCGGCAAATTTTCTCATTTTTTCAGTATAACCTCACTCGGAACCCTACTTTTGGTGAAATCAATTTTATTTGCACTCTTACTCGTCGGATATGACCGTGGAATGGTTGAAACTATTTCTCATTCCGGACTCATAAGCACCAAGTTTTCTGTGATGGTAACAAAGCAAAATTCTTCAATTTCGGCCAATTTTCTCATTTTTTCAATATAACCTCACTCGGAACCCTACTTTTGATGAAATCATTTTTATTTGCACTATTACTCGTCGTATATGACCGTGGAATGGTTGAAACTATTTCTCATTCCGGACTCATAAGTACCAAGTTTTCTGTGATGGTAAGTAAGCAAAATTCTTCGGTTTCGGCCAATTTTCTCATTTTTTCAATATAACCTCACTCAGAACCCTACTTTTGATGAAATCAATTTTATTTGCACTCTTACTCGTCGTATATGACCGTGGAATGGTTGAAACTATTTCTCATTCCGGACTCATAAGCACCAAGTTTTCTGTGATGGTAAGTAAGCAAAATTCTTCGGTTTCGGCCAATTTTCTCATTTTTTCAATATAACCTCACTCGGAACCCTACTTTTGATGAAATCATTTTTATTTGCACTCTTACTCGTCATATATGACCGTGGAATTGTTGAAACTATTTCTCAATTCGGACTCATAAGCACCAAGTTTTCTGTGATGATAAGTAAACAAAATTCTTCGGTTTCGGCAAATTTTTCATTTTTCAATATAACCTCACTCGTTCCCCTATTTTTGAAGAAATCATTTTTATTTCCACTCTTACTCGCCGTATATGACCGTGGAATGGTTGAAACTATTTCTCATTTCGGATATATAAGCACCAAGTTTTCTGTGATGGTAATTAAGCAAAATTCTTCGGTTTCGGCCAATCTTCTCATTATTTCAATATAACCTCACTCGGACCTCTATTTTTGACGAAATAAGTTTTATTTGCATTCTTAGTCGTCGTATATGACCGTGGTATAGTTGAAACTATTTCTCATCTCGGACTCATAAGCACCAAGTTTTTGTGATGGTAAGTAAGCAAAATTCTCCGGTTTCGTTAATTTTCTCATTTTTCAATACAATCTCACTCGGACCCCTCTTTTTTATGAAATAAGCTTTATTTGCACTCTTACTCGTCAAATATGAACGTGGACTGGATGTAACTATTTCTTATTTTGGACTCATAAGCACCAAGTTTTCTGTGATGGTAAGTAAGCAAAATTCTTCGGTTTCGGCCAATTTTCTCATTTTTCATAATAATCTCACTCGGACCTTTTTTTTTTTTTTATGAAATCAGTTTTATTTGAACTCTTACTCGTCGTATATGACCGTGTAATGCTTGAAACTATTTCTCATTTCAGATTCATAAGCACCAAGTTTTATGTTATGGTAAGTAAGCAAAATTCTTCGGATTGGGCCAAGTTTCTCATTTTTCTATATAATCTCACTCGGACCCCTATTTATTATGAAATCAGTTTTATTTGCACTCTTACTCATCGTATATGACCGTGGAATGGTTGAAACTATTTCTCATTCTGGACTCATAAGCACCAAGTTTTCTGTGATGGTAAGTAAGCAAAATTCTTCGGTTTCGGCCAATTTTCTCATTTTTTCAGTATAACCTCACTCGGAACCCTACTTTTTGTGAAATCAATTTTATTTGCAATCTTACTCGTCGTATATGACCGTGGAATGGTTGAAACTATTTCTCATTCGGACTCAGAAGAACCAAGTTTTCTGTGATGGTAAGTAAGCAAAATTCTTCGATTTCGGCCAATTTTCTCATTTTTTCAATATAACCTCACTCAGAACCCTACTTTTGATGAAATCATTTTTATTTGCACTCTTACTCGTCGTATATGACCGTGGAATTGTTGAAAACTATTTCTCAATTCGGACTCATAAGCACCAAGTTTTCTGTGATGATAAGTAAACAAAATCTTCGGTTTTGCACAATTTTCTCATTTTTCAATATAACCTCACTCGTTCCCCTATTTTTGATGAAATCATTTTTATTTGCACTCTTACTCGTCGTATATGACCGTGGAATGGTTGAAACTATTTCTCATTTCGGACTTATAAGCACCATTTTCTAGGATGGTAATTAAGCAAAATTCTTCGGTTTCGACCAATTTTCTCATTATTTCAATATAACCTCACTCGGACCTCTATTTTTTACGAAATAAGTTTTCTTTGCATTCTTACTCGTCGTATATGACTGTGGTATAGTTGAAACTATTTCTCATCTCAAACTCATAAGCACCAAGTTTTTGTGATGGTAAGTAAGTAAAATTCTCCGGTTTCGTTAATTTTCTCATTTTTCAATATAATCTCACTCGGACCCCTATTTTTTATGAAATAAGTTTTATTTGCACTCTTACTCATCAAATATGACCGTGGACTGAATGTATCTATTTCTCATGTTGGACTCATAAGCAACAAGTTTTCTGTTATGGTAAGTAAACAAAATTCTTCCGTTTCGGCCAATTTTCTCATTTTTCAATATAATCTCACTGGGACCCCTTATTTTTTATGAAATCAGTTTTATTTGCACTCTTACTCGTCGTATATGAGCGTGGAATGGTTGAAACTGTTTCTCATTTCGGACTCATAAGCACCAAGTTTTCTGTGATGGTAAGTAAGCAAAATTCTTCGGTTTTGGCCTGTTTTCTCATTTTTCCAATATAACGTCACTCGGCCCCTATTTATGATGAAATCATTTTTATTCGCACTCTTACTCGTCGAATATAACCGTGGTATTTATGAAACTATTTTTCATTTCAGACTCATAAGCACCAAGTTTTTTTTGTTGGTAAGTAAGCAAAATTCTTCGGTTTCGGCCAATTTTCTCATTTTTCAATATAATCTCACTCGTTCCCCTATTTTTGATGAAATCATTTTTATTTGCACTCTTACTCGTCGTATATGTATGTTGAATGGTTGAAACTATTTCTCATTTCAGACTTATAAGCACCAAGTTTTCTGTGATGGTAATTAAGCAAAATTCTTCGGTTTCAGCCAATTTTCTCATTATTTCAATATAACCTCACTCGGACCTCTATTTTTTATGAAATAAGTTTTATTTGCATTCTAACTCGTTGTATATGACCGTGGTATAGTTGAAACTATTTCTCATTTCAGACTCATAAGCACCAAGTTTTCTGTGATGGTAAGTAAGCAAAATTCTTAGGTTTCGGCCAATTTTCTCATTTTTCAATATAACCTCACTCGTTCCCCTATTTTTGATGAAATCATTTTATTTGCACTCTTACTCGTCGTATATGACCGTGGAATGGTTGAAACTATTTCTCATATCGGACATATAAGCACCAAGTTTTCTGTGATGGTAATTAAGCAAAATTCTTCGGTTTCGGCCAATTTTCTCATTATTTCAATATAACCTCACTCGGACCTCTATTTTTGATGAAATCAGTTTTATTTGCATTCTTACTCGTCGTATATGACCGTGGTATAGTTGAAACTATTTCTCATCGGGACTCATAAGCACCAAGTTTTTGTGATGGTAAGTAAGCAAAATTCTTCGGTTTTGTTAATTTTCTCATTTTTCAATATAATCTCACTCGGACCCCTCTTTTTTATGAAATAAGTTTTATTTGCACTCTTACTCGTCGTATATGACCGTGGAATGGTTGAAACTATTTCTCATTTTGGACTCATAAGCACCAAGTTTTCTGTGATGGTAAGTAAGCAAAATTCTTCGGTTTCGGCCAATTTTCTCATTTTCATTATAATCTCACTCGGACCCTTTTTTTTTATGAAATCGTTTTATTTGCACTCTTACTCGTCGTATATGACCGTGGAATGGTTGAAACTATTTCTCATTTCAGACTCATAAGCACCAAGTTTTATGTGATGGTAAGTAAGCAAAATTCTTCGGTTTCGGCCAATTTTCTCATTTTTCAATATAATCTCACTCGGACCCCTATTTTTTATGAAATCAGTTTTATTTGCACTCTTACTCGTCGTATATGACCGTGGAATGGTTGAAACTATTTCTCATTCCGGACTCATAAGCACCAAGTTTTCTGTGATGGTAAGTAAGCAAAATTCTTCGGTTTCGGCCAATTTTCTCATTTTTTCAATATAACCTCACTCGGACCCTATTTTTGATGAAATCATTTTTATTTGCACTCTTACTCGTCGTATATGACCGTGGAATGGTTGAAACTATTTCTCATTTCGGACTCATAAGCACCAAGTTTTCTGTGATGGTAAGTAAGCAAAATTCTTCGGTTTCGGCCAATTTTCTCATTTTTCAATATAACCTCACTCGGACCCCTATTTTTGATGAAATCAGTTTTATTTGCACTCTCACTCGTCGTATATGACCGTGGAATGGTTGAAACTATTTCTCAATTCGGACTCATAAGCACCAAGTTTTCTGTGATGGTAAGTAAACAAAATTCTTCGGTTTTGGCCAATTTTCTCATTTTTCAATATAACCTCACTCGGACCCCTATTTTTTATGAAATCATTTTTATTTGCACTCTTACTCGTCGTATATGACCGTGGAATGGTTGAAACTATTTCTCATTTCGGACTCATAAGCACCATTTTCTGTGATGGTAAGTAAGCAAAATTCTTCGGTTTTGACCAATTTTCTCATTATTTCAATATAACCTCACTCGGACCTCTATTTTTGATGAAATCAGTTTTATTTGCATTCTTACTCGTCGTATATGACCGTGGAATAGTTGAAACTATTTCTCATCTCGGACTCATAAGCACCAAGTTTTTGTGATGGTAAGTAAGCAAAATTCTTCGGTTTCGTTAATTTTCTCATTTTTTCAATATAATCTCACTCGGACCCCTATTTTTTATGAAATCAGTTTTATTTGCAGTCTTACTCGTCGTATATGACCGTGGAATGGTTGAAACTATTTCTCATTTTGGACTCATAAGCACCAAGTTTTCTGTGATGGTAAGTAAGCAAAATTCTTCCGTTTCGGCCAATTTTCTCATTTTTCAATATAATCTCACTCGGACCCCTATTTTTTATGAAATCAGTTTTATTTGCACTCTTACTCGTCGTATATGACCGTGGAATGGTTGAAACTATTTCTCATTTCGGACTCATAAGCACCAAGTTTTATGTGATGGTAAGTAAGCAAAATTCTTCGGTTTCGGCCAATTTTCTCATTTTTCAATATAATCTCACTCGGACCTCTATTTTTTATGAAATCAGTTTTATTTGCACTTTTACTCGTCGTATATGACCGTGGAATGGTTGAAACTATTTCTCATTCGGACTCATAAGCACCAAGTTTTCTGTGATGGTAAGTAAGCAAAATTCTTCGGTTTCGGCCAATTTTCTCATTTTTTCAATATAACCTCACTCGGACCCTATTTTTTATGAAATCAATTTTATTTGCACTCTTACTCGTCGTATATGACCGTGGAATGGTTGAAACTATTTCTCATTCCGGACTCATAAGCACCAAGTTTTCTGTGATGGTAAGTAAGCAAAATTTTCGGTTTCGGCCAATTTTCTCATTTTTTCAATATAACCTCACTCGGACCCTATTTTTGATGAAATCATTTTATTTGCACTCTTACTCGTCGTATATGACCGTGGAATGGTTGAAAACTATTTCTCATTCGGACTCATAAGCACCAAGTTTTCTGTGATGGTAAGTAAAAAAAATTCTTCGGTTTTGGCCAATTTTTCATTTTTCAATATAACCTCACTCGGACCCCTATTTTTGATGAAATCATTTTTATTTGCACTCTTACTCGTCGTATATGACCGTGGAATGGTTGAAACTATTTCTCATTTCGGACTCATAAGCACCATTTTCTGTGATGGTAAGTAAGCAAAAATCTTCGGTTTCGGCCAATTTTCTCATTTTTTAATATAACCTCACTCGGACCTCTATTTTTTATGAAATCAGTTTTATTTGCATTCTTACTCGTCGTATATGACTGTGGAATGGTTGAAACTATTTCTCATCTCAAACTCATAAGCACCAAGTTTTTGTGATGGTAAGTAAGCGAAATTCTTCGGTTTCGTTAATTTTCTCATTTTTCAATATAATCTCACTCGGACCCCTATTTTTTATGAAATAAGTTTTATTTGCAGTCTTACTCGTCAAATATGACCGTGGACTGAATGAAACTATTTCTCATTTCGGACTCATAAGCACCAAGTTTTCTGTGATGGTAAGTAAGCAAAATTCTTCCGTTTCGGCCAATTTTCTCATTTTTCAATATAATCTCACTGGACCCTTATTTTTTATGAAATCAGTTTTATTTGCACTCTTACTCGTCGTATATGACCGTGGAATGGTTGAAACTGTTTCTCATTTCGGACTCATAAGCACCAAGTTTTCTGTTATGGTAAGTAAGCAAAATTATTCGGTTTCGGCCAATTTTCTCATTTTTCAATATAATCTCACTCGGACCACTATTTTTTATGAAATCAGTTTTATTTGCACTTTTACTCGTCGTATATGACCGTGGAATGGTTGAAACTATTTCTCATTCGGACTCATAAGCACCAAGTTTTTTGTGATGGTAAGTAAGCAAAATTCTTCGGTTTTGGCCAATTTTCTCATTTTTCAATATAACCTCACTCGGACCCCTATTTTTGATGAAATCATTTTTATTTGCACTCTTACTCGTCGTATATAACCGTGGAATTTTTGAAACTATTTCTCATTTCGGACTCATAAGCACCAAGTTTTCTGTGATGGTAAGTAAGCAAAATTCTTCCGATTCGGCCAATTTTCTCATTTTTCAATATAACCTCACTGGGACCCCTTATTTTTTATGAAATCAGTTTTATTTGCACTCTTAATCGTCGTATAGGACCGTGGAATGGTTGAAACTGTTTCTCATTTCGGACTCATAAGCACCAAGTTTTATGTTATGGCAAGTAAGCAAAATTCTTCGGTTTCGGCCAATTTTCTCATTTTTCAATATAATCTCACTCGGACTCTATTTTTTATGAAATCAGTTTTATTTGCACTCTTACTCGTCGTATATGACCGTGGAATGTTTGAAACTATTTCTCATTCCGGACTCATAAGCACCAAGTTTTCTGTGATGGTAAGTAAGCAAAAATTTTCGGTTTTGGCCGATTTTCTCATTTTTCCAATATAACGTCACTCGGACCCCTATTTATGATGAAATCATTTTTATTTGCACTCTTACTCGTCGTATATAACCGTGGAATTTTTGAAACTATTTCTCATTTCGGACTCATAAGCACCAAGTTTTCTGTGTTGGTAAGTAAGCAAAATTCTTCGGTTTCGGCCAATTTTCTCATTTTTCAATATAATCTCACTCGGACCCCTATTTTTGATGAAATCATTTTTATTTGCACTCTTACTCGTCGTATATGACCGTGGAATGGTTGAAACTATTTCTCATTTCGGACTCATAAGCACCAAGTTTTCTGTGATGGTAATTAAGCAAAATTCTTCGGTTTCGGCCAATTTTCTCATTTTTTCAATATAACCTCACTCGGACCTCTATTTTTGATGAAATAAGTTTTATTTGCATTCTAACTCGTCGTATATGACCGTGGAATAGTTGAAACTATTTCTCATTTCGGACTCATAAGCACCAAGTTTTCTGTGATGGTAAGTAAGCAAAATTCTTCGATTTCGGCCAATTTTCTCATTTTTCAATATAACCTCACTCGTTCCCCTATTTTTGATGAAATCATTTTATTTGCACTCTTACTCGTCGTATATGACCGTGGAATGGTTGAAACTATTTCTCATTTCGGACTTATAAGCACCATTTTCTGTGATGGTAATTAAGCAAAATTCTTCGGTTTCGACCAATTTTCTCATTATTTCAATATAACCTCACTCGGACCTCTATTTTTGACGAAATAAGTTTTCTTTGCATTCTTACTCGTCGTATATGACTGTGGTATAGTTGAAACTATTTCTCATCTCAGACTCATAAGCACCAAGTTTTTGTGATGGTAAGTAAGCAAAATTCTCCGGTTTCGTTATTTTCTCATTTTTCAATATAATCTCACTCGGACCCCTATTTTTTATGAAATAAGTTTTATTTGCAGTCTTACTCGTCAAATATGACCGTGGACTGAATGTAACTATTTCTCGTTTTGGACTCATAAGCACCAAGTTTTCTATGATGGTAAGTAAGCAAAATTCTTCCGTTTCGGCCAATTTTCTCATTTTTCAATATAATCTCACTGGGACCCCTTATTTTTTATGAAATCAGTTTTATTTGCACTCTTACTCGTCGTATATGACCGTGGAATGGTTGAAACTGTTTCTCATTTCGGACTCATAAGCACCAATTTTATGTTATGGCAAGTAAGCAAAATTATTCGGTTTCGGCCAATTTTCTCATTTTTCAATATAATCTCACTCGGACCACTATTTTTTATGAAATCAGTTTTAATTGCACTTTTACTCGTCGTATATGACCGTGGAATGGTTGAAACTATTTCTCATTCCGGACTCATAAGCACCAAGTTTTTTGTGATGGTAAGTAAGCAAAATTCTTCGGTTTTGGCCGATTTTCTCATTTTTCCAATATAACGTCACTCGGACCCCTATTTATGAGGAAATCATTTTTATTCGCACTCTTACTCGTCGTATATAACCGTGGAATTTTGAAACTATTTCTCATTTCGGTCTCATAAGCACCAAGTTTTCTGTGTTGGTAAGTAAGCAAAATTCTTTTCGGCCAATTTTCTCATTTTTCAATATAATCTCACTCGTTCCCCTATTTTTTATGAAATCATTTTTATTTGCACTCTTACTCGTCGTATATAACCGTGGAATGGTTGAAATTATTTCTCATTTCGGACTTATAAGCACCAAGTTTTCTGTGATGGTAATTAAGCAAAATTCTTCGGTATCGGCCAATTTTCTCATTATTTTTCAATATAACCTAACTCGGACCTCTATTTTTGACGAAATAAATTTTATTTGCATTCTAACTCGTTGTATATGACCGTGGTATAGTTGAAACTATTTCTCATCTTGGACTCATAAGCACCAAGTTTTCTGTGATGGTAAGTAAGCAAAATTCTTAGGTTTCGGCCAATTTTCTCATTTTTCAATATAACCTCACTCGTTCCCCTATTTATGATGAAATCATTTTTATTTGCACTCTTACTCGTCGTATATGACCGTGGAATGGTTGAAACTATTTCTCATTTCGGACATATAAGCACCAAGTTTTCTGTGATGGTAATTAAGCAAAAATCTTCGGTTTCGACCAATTTTCTCATTATTTCAATATAACCTCACTCGGACCTCTATTTTTTACGAAATAAGTTTTCTTTGCATTCTTACTCGTCGTATATGACTGTGGTATAGTTGAAACTATTTCTCATCTCAAACTCATAAGCACCAAGTTTTGTGATGGTAAGTAAGCAAAATTCTCTGGTTTCGTTAATTTTCTCATTTTTCAATATAATCTCACTCGGACCCCTATTTTTTATGAAATAAGTTTTATTTGCAGTCTTACTCGTCAAATATGACCGTGGACTGAATGTAACTATTTCTCGTTTTGGACTCATAAGCACCAAGTTATCTGTGATGGTAAGTAAGCAAAATTCTTCCGTTTCGGCCAATTTTCTCATTTTTCAATATAATCTCACTGGGACCCCTTATTTTTTATGAAATCAGTTTTATTTGCACTCTTACTCGTCGTATATGACCGTGGAATGGTTGAAACTGTTTCTCATTTCGGACTCATAAGCACCAATTTTATGTTATGGCAAGTAAGCAAAATTATTCGGTTTCGGCCAATTTTCTCATTTTTCAATATAATCTCACTCGGACCACTATTTTTTATGAAATCAGTTTTAATTGCACTTTTACTCGTCGTATATGACCGTGGAATGGTTGAAACTATTTCTCATTCCGGACTCATAAGCACCAAGTTTTTTGTGATGGTAAGTAAGCAAAATTCTTCGGTTTGGCCGATTTTCTCATTTTTCAATATAACGTCACTCGGACCCCTATTTATGAGGAAATCATTTTTATTCGCACTCTTACTCGTCGTATATAACCGTGGAATTTTTGAAACTATTTCTCATTTCGGTCTCATAAGCACCAAGTTTTCTGTGTTGGTAAGTAAGCAAAATTCTTTTCGGCCAATTTTCTCATTTTTCAATATAATCTCACTCGTTCCCCTATTTTTGATGAAATCATTTTTATTTGCACTCTTACTCGTCGTATATAACCGTGGAATGGTTGAAATTATTTCTCATTTCGGACTTATAAGCACCAAGTTTTCTGTGATGGTAATTAAGCAAAATTCTTCGGTTTCGGCCAATTTTCTCATTATTTTTCAATATAACCTCACTCGGACCTCTATTTTTGACGAAATAAATTTTATTTGCATTCTAACTCGTTGTATATGACCGTGGTATAGTTGAAACTATTTCTCATCTTGGACTCATAAGCACCAAGTTTTCTGTGATGGTAAGTAAGCAAAATTCTTAGGTTTCGGCCAATTTTCTCATTTTTCAATATAACCTCACTCGTTCCCCTATTTATGATGAAATCATTTTTATTTGCACTCTTACTCGTCGTATATGACCGTGGAATGGTTGAAACTATTTCTCATTTCGGACATATAAGCACCAAGTTTTCTGTGATGGTAATTAAGCAAAAATCTTCGGTTTCGACCAATTTTCTCATTATTTCAATATAACCTCACTCGGACCTCTATTTTTTACGAAATAAGTTTTATTTGCATTCTTACTCGTCGTATATGACCGTGGTATAGTTGAAACTATTTCTCATCTCAACTCATAAGCACCAAGTTTTGTGATGGTAAGTAAGCAAAATTCTCTGGTTTCGTTAATTTTCTCATTTTTCAATATAATCTCACTCGGACCCCTATTTTTTATGAAATAAGTTTTATTTGCAGTCTTACTCGTCAAATATGACCGTGGACTGAATGTAACTATTTCTCATTTTGGACTCATAAGCACCAAGTTTTCTGTGATGGTAAGTAAGCAAAATTCTTCGGTTTCGGCCAATTTTCTCATTTTTCAATATAATCTCACTCGGACCCCTTATTTTTTATGAAATCAGTTTTATTTGCACTCTTACTCGTCGTATATGACCGTGGAATGGTTGAAACTATTTCTCATTTCGGACTCATAAGCACCAAGTTTTATGTTATGGTAAGTAAGCAAAATTCTTCGGTTTCGGCCAATTTTCTCATTTTTCAATATAATCTCACTCGGACCCTATTTTTTATGAAATCAGTTTTATTTGCACTTTTACTCGTCGTATATGAACGTGGAATGGTTGAAACTATTTCTCATTCCGGACTCATAAGCACCAAGTTTTTTGTGATGGTAAGTAAGCAAAATTCTTCGGTTTCGGCCAATTTTCTCATTTTTTCAATATAACCTCACTCGGACCCCTATTTTTGATGAAATCATTTTTATTTGCACTCTTACTCGTCGTATATAACCGTGGAATTTTTGAAACTATTTCTCATTTCGGACTCATAAGCACCAAGTTTTCTGTGATGGTAAGTAAGCAAAATTCTTCCGTTTCGGCCAATTTTCTCATTTTTCAATATAATCTCACTCGGACCCCTATTTTTTATGAAATCAGTTTTATTTGCACTCTTACTCGTCGTATAGGACCGTGGAATGGTTGAAACTGTTTCTCATTTCGGACTCATAAGCACCAAGTTTTCTGTGATGGTAAGTAAGCAAAATTTTCGGTTTCGGCCAATTTTCTCATTTTTTCAATATAACCTCACTCGGACCCTATTTTTGGTGAAATCAGTTTTATTTGCACTCTTACTCGTCGTATATGACCGTGGAATGGTTGAAACTATTTCTCATTCCGGACTCATAAGCACCAAGTTTTCTGTGATGGTAAGTAAGCAAAATTCTTCGGTTTCGGCCAATTTTCTCATTTTTTCAATATAACCTCACTCGGAACCCTATTTTTGATGAAATCATTTTATTTGCACTCTTACTCGTCGTATATGACCGTGGAATTGTTGAAACTATTTCTCATTCGGACTCATAAGCACCAAGTTTTCTGTGATGGTAAGTAAGCAAAATTTTCGGTTTTGGCCAATTTTCTCATTTTTCAATATAACCTCACTCGTTCCCCTATTTTTGATGAAATCATTTTTATTTGCACTCTTACTCGTCGTATATGACCGTGGAATGGTTGAAACTATTTCTCATTTCGGACTTATAAGCACCATTTTCTGTGATGGTAATTAAGCAAAAATCTTCGGTTTCGGCCAATTTTCTCATTATTTCAATATAACCTCACTCGGACCTCTATTTTTTATGAAATAAGTTTTATTTGCATTCTTACTCGTCGTATATGACCGTGGTATAGTTGAAACTATTTCTCATCTCAAACTCATAAGCACCAAGTTTTGTGATGGTAAGTAAGCAAAATTCTCGGTTTCGTTAATTTTCTCATTTTTCAATATAATCTCACTCGGACCCCTATTTTTATGAAATCAGTTTTATTTGCACTCTTACTCGTCGTATATGACCGTGGATGAATGAAACTATTTCTCATTTCGGACTCATAAGCACCAAGTTTTCTGTGATGGTAAGTAAGCAAAATTCTTCCGTTTCGGCCAATTTTCTCATTTTTCAATATAATCTCACTCGGACCCTTATTTTTTATGAAATCAGTTTTATTTGCACTCTTACTCGTCGTATATGACCGTGGAATGGTTGAAACTATTTCTCATTTCGGACTCATAAGCACCAAGTTTTATGTATGGTAAGTAAGCAAAATTCTTCGGTTTCGGCCAATTTTCTCATTTTTCAATATAATCTCACTCGGACCACTATTTTTTATGAAATCAGTTTTATTTGCACTTTTACTCGTCGTATATGAACGTGGAATGGTTGAAACTATTTCTCATTCCGGACTCATAAGCACCAAGTTTTTTGTGATGGTAAGTAAGCAAAATTCTTCGGTTTCGGCCAATTTTCTCATTTTTCCAATATAACTCACTCGGACCCTATTTATGAGAAATCATTTTATTTGCACTCTTACTCGTCGTATATAACCGTGGAATTTTTGAAACTATTTCTCATTTCGGACTCATAAGCACCAAGTTTTCTGTGTTGGTAAGTAAGCAAAATTCTTCCGTTTCGGCCAATTTTCTCATTTTTCAATATAATCTCACTCGGACCCCTTATTTTTTATGAAATCAGTTTTATTTGCACTCTTACTCGTCGTATAGGACCGTGGAATGGTTGAAACTTTTCTCATTTCGGACTCATAAGCACCAAGTTTTATGTTATGGTAAGTAAGCAAAATTCTTCGGTTTGGCCAATTTTCTCATTTTTCAATATAATCTCACTCGGACCCCTATTTTTTATGAAATCAGTTTTATTTGCAGTCTTACTCGTCAATATGACCGTGGACTGAATGTAACTATTTCTCATTTTGGACTCATAAGCACCAAGTTTTCTGTGATGGTAAGTAAGCAAAATTCTTCCGTTTCGGCCAATTTTCTCATTTTTCAATATAATCTCACTGGACCCCTTATTTTTTATGAAATCAGTTTTATTTGCACTCTTACTCGTCGTATATGACCGTGGAATGGTTGAAACTGTTTCTCATTTCGGACTCATAAGCACCAAGTTTTATGTTATGGTAAGTAAGCAAAATTCTTCGGTTTCGGCCAATTTTCTCATTTTTCAATATAATCTCACTCGGACCACTATTTTTATGAAATCAGTTTTAATTGCACTTTTACTCGTCGTATATGACCGTGGAATGGTTGAAACTATTTCTCATTCCGGACTCATAAGCACCAAGTTTTTGTGATGGTAAGTAAGCAAAATTCTTCGGTTTCGGCCGATTTTCTCATTTTTCCAATATAACGTCACTCGGACCCCTATTTATGAGAAATCATTTTTATTCACTCTTACTCGTCGTATATAACCGTGGAATTTTTGAAACTATTTCTCATTTCGGTCTCATAAGCACCAAGTTTTCTGTGTTGGTAAGTAAGCAAAATTCTTCGGTTTCGGCCAATTTTCTCATTTTTCAATATAATCTCACTGGGACCCCTATTTTTTATGAAATCGGTTTTATTTGCACTCTTACTCGTCGTATAGGACCGTGGAATGGTTGAAACTGTTTCTCATTTCGGACTCATAAGCACCAAGTTTTCTGTGATGGTAAGTAAGCAAAATTCTTCGGTTTGGCCAATTTTCTCATTATTCAATATAATCTCACTCGGATACTATTTTTTATGAAATCAGTTTTATTTGCACTCTTACTCGTCGTATATGACCGTGGAATGTTTGAAACTATTTCTCATTCCGGACTCATAAGCACCAAGTTTTCTGTGATGGTAAGTAAGCAAAATTTTCCGTTTTGGCCAATTTTCTCATTTTTCAATATAACTCACTCGGACCCTATTTATGATGAAATCATTTTTATTTGCACTCTTACTCGTCGTATATGACCATGGAATTTTGAAACTATTTCTCATTTCGGACTCATAAGCACCAAGTTTTCTGTGATGGTAAGTAAGCAAAATTCTTCGGTTTCGGCCAATTTTCTCATTTTTCAATATAACCTCACTCGGACCTCTATTTTTGACGAAATAAGTTTTCTTTGCATTCTTACTCGTCGTATATGACTGTGGTATAGTTGAAACTATTTCTCATTTCAGACTCATAAGCACCAAGTTTTGTGATGGTAAGTAAGCAAAATTCTCCGGTTTCGTTAATTTTCTCATTTTTCAATATAATCTCACTCGGACCCCTATTTTTTATGAAATAAGTTTTATTTGCAGTCTTACTCGTCAAATATGACCGTGGACTGAATGTAACTATTTCTCGTTTTGGACTCATAAGCACCAAGTTATCTATGATGGTAAGTAAGCAAAATTCTTCCGTTTCGGCCAATTTTCTCATTTTTCAATATAATCTCACTGGGACCCCTTATTTTTTATGAAATCAGTTTTATTTGCACTCTTACTCGTCGTATATGACCGTGGAATGGTTGAAACTGTTTCTCATTTCGGACTCATAAGCACCAATTTTATGTTATGGCAAGTAAGCAAAATTATTCGGTTTCGGCCAATTTTCTCATTTTTCAATATAATCTCACTCGGACCACTATTTTTTATGAAATCAGTTTTAATTGCACTTTTACTCGTCGTATATGACCGTGGAATGGTTGAAACTATTTCTCATTCCGGACTCATAAGCACCAAGTTTTTTGTGATGGTAAGTAAGCAAAATTCTTCGGTTTGGCCGATTTTCTCATTTTTCCAATATAACGTCACTCGGACCCCTATTTATGAGGAAATCATTTTTATTCGCACTCTTACTCGTCGTATATAACCGTGGAATTTTTGAAACTATTTCTCATTTCGGTCTCATAAGCACCAAGTTTTCTGTGTTGGTAAGTAAGCAAAATTCTTTTCGGCCAATTTTCTCATTTTTCAATATAATCTCAGTCGTTCCCCTATTTTTATGAAATCATTTTTATTTGCACTCTTACTCGTCGTATATAACCGTGGTTGAAATTATTTCTCATTTCGGACTTATAAGCACCAAGTTTTCTGTGATGGTAATTAAGCAAAATTCTTCGGTATCGGCCAATTTTCTCATTATTTTTCAATATAACCTAACTCGGACCTCTATTTTGACGAAATAAATTTTATTTGCATTCTAACTCGTTGTATATGACCGTGGTATAGTTGAAACTATTTCTCATCTCGGACTCATAAGCACCAAGTTTTCTGTGATGGTAAGTAAGCAAAATTCTTAGGTTTCGGCCAATTTTCTCATTTTTCAATATAACCTCACTCGTTCCCCTATTTATGATGAAATCATTTTATTTGCACTCTTACTCGTCGTATATGACCGTGGAATGGTTGAAACTATTTCTCATTTCGGACATATAAGCACCAAGTTTTCTGTGATGGTAATTAAGCAAAATTCTTCGGTTTCGGCCAATTTTCTCATTATTTCAATATAACCTCACTCGGACCTCTATTTTTGACGAAATAAGTTTTATTTGCATTCTTACTCGTCGTATATGACCGTGGTATAGTTGAAACTATTTCTCACCTCGGACTCATAAGCACCAAGTTTTGTGATGGTAAGTAAGCAAAATTCTCCGGTTTCGTTAATTTTCTCATTTTTCAATATAATCTCACTCGGACCCTATTTTTTATGAAATTAGTTTTATTTGCACTCTTACTCGTCAAATATGACCGTGGACTGGATGTAACTATTTCTCATTTTGGACTTATAAGCACCAAGTTTTCTGTGATGGTAAGTAAGCAAAATTCTTCGGTTTCAGCCAATTTTCTCATTTTTCATTATAATCTCACTCGGACCCCTTTTTTTTTTTTATGAAATCAGTTTTATTTGCACTCTTACTCGTCGTATATGACCGTGGAATGGTTGAAACTATTTCTCATTTCAGACTTATAAGCACCAAGTTTTATGTATGGTAAGTAAGCAAAATTTTTCGGTTTCGGCCAATTTTCTCATTTTTCAATATAATCTCACTCGGACCCCTATTTTTTATGAAATCAGTTTTATTTGCACTCTTACTCGTCGTATATGACCGTGGAATGGTTGAATATATTTCTCATTTCGGACTTATAAGCACCAATTTTCTGTGATGGTAAGTAAGCAAAATTCTTCGGTTTCGGCCAATTTTCTCATTTTTCAATATAACCTCACTCGGACCTCTATTTTTGATGAAATAAGTTTTATTTGCATTCTTACTCGTCGTATATGACCGTGGAATGTTGAAACTATTTCTCATCTCAGACTCATAAGCACCAAGTTTTTGTGATGGTAAGTAAGCAAAATTCTTCGGTTTCGGCCAATTTTCTCATTTTTCAATATAATCTCACTCGGACCCCTATTTTTATGAAATCATTTTATTTGCACTCTACTCGTCGTATATAGACCGTGGAATGGTTGAAACTATTTCTCATTTCGGACTCATAAGCACCAAGTTTTCTGTGATGGTAAGTAAGCAAAATTCTTCCGTTTCGGCCAATTTTCTCATTTTTCAATATAATCTCACTCGGACCCCTATTTTTTATGAAATCAGTTTTATTTGCACTCTACTCGTCGTATATGACCGTGGAATGGTTGAAACTATTTCTCATTTCGGACTCATAAGCACCAAGTTTTCTGTGATGGTAAGTAAGCAAAATTCTTCGGTTTCGGCCAATTTTCTCATTTTTCAATATAACTCACTCGGACCCTATTTTGATGAAATCATTTTTATTTGCACTCTTACTCGTCGTATATGACGTGGAATTGTTGAAACTATTTCTCATTTCGGACTCATAAGCACCAAGTTTTCTGTGATGGTAAGTAAGCAAAATTCTTCGGTTTTGGCCAATTTTCTCATTTTTCAATATAACCTCACTCGTTCCCTATTTTTGATGAAATCATTTTATTTGCACTCTTACTCGTCGTATATGACCGTGGAATGGTTGAAACTATTTCTCATTTCGGACTTATAAGCACCAATTTCTGTGATGGTAAGTAAGCAAAAATCTTCGGTTTCGACCAATTTTCTCATTATTTCAATATAACCTCACTCGGACCTCTATTTTTTACGAAATAAGTTTTATTTGCATTCTTACTCGTCGTATATGACCGTGGTATAGTTGAAACTATTTCTCATCTCGGACTCATAAGCACCAAGTTTTGTGATGGTAAGTAAGCAAAATTCTCTAGTTTCGTTAATTTTCTCATTTTTCAATATAATCTCACTCGGACCCTATTTTTTATGAAATCAGTTTTATTTGCACTCTTACTCGTCGTATATGACCGTGGAATGAATGAAACTATTTCTCATTTTGGACTCATAAGCACCAAGTTTTCTGTGATGGTAAGTAAGCAAAATTCTTCGGTTTCGGCCAATTTTCTCATTTTTCAATATAATCTCACTCGGACCCCTATTTTTTATGAAATCAGTTTTATTTGCACTCTTACTCGTCGTATATGACCGTGGAATGGTTGAAACTATTTCTCATTTCGGACTCATAAGCACCAAGTTTATGTTATGGTAAGTAAGCAAAATTCTTCGGTTTCGGCCATTTTCTCATTTTTCAATATAATCTCACTCGGACCCCTATTTTTTATGAAATCAGTTTTATTTGCACTTTTACTCGTCGTATATGAACGTGGAATGGTTGAAACTATTTCTCATTCGGACTCATAAGCACCAAGTTTTTTGTGATGGTAAGTAAGCAAAATTCTTCGGTTTCGGCCAATTTTCTCATTTTTCAATATAACTCACTCGGACCCCTATTTATTATGAAATCATTTTTATTTGCACTCTTACTCGTCGTATATGACCGTGGAATTTTTGAAACTATTTCTCATTTCGGACTCATAAGCACCAAGTTTTCTGTGATGGTAAGTAAGCAAAATTCTTCGGTTTCGGCCAATTTTCTCATTTTTCAATATAATCTCACTCGGACCCCTATTTTTATGAAATCGTTTTATTTGCACTCTTACTCGTCGTATATGACCGTGGAATGGTTGAAACTATTTCTCATTTCGGACTCATAAGCACCAAGTTTTATGTGATGGTAAGTAAGCAAAATTCTTCGGTTCGGCCAATTTTCTCATTTTTCAATATAATCTCACTCGGACCCCTATTTTTTATGAAATCAGTTTTATTTGCACTCTACTCGTCGTATATGACCGTGGAATGTTTGAAACTATTTCTCATTTGGACTCATAAGCACCAAGTTTTCTGTGATGGTAAGTAAGCAAAATTCTTCGTTTCGGCCAATTTTCTCATTTTTCAATATAATCTCACTCGGACCCCTATTTTTATGAAATCAGTTTATTTGCACTCTTACTCGTCGTATATGACCGTGGAATGGTTGAAACTATTTCTCATTTCGGACTCATAAGCACCAAGTTTCTGTGATGGAAGTAAGCAAAATCTTCGGTTCGGCCAATTTTCTCATTTTTCAATATAATCTCACTCGGACCCTATTTTTTATGAAATCAGTTTTATTTGCACTCTTACTCGTCGTATATGACCGTGGAATGGTTGAAACTATTTCTCATTCGGACTCATAAGCACCAAGTTTTTTGTGATGGTAAGTAAGCAAAATTCTTCGGTTCGGCCAATTTTCTCATTTTTCAATATAACTCACTCGGACCCCTATTTTTGATGAAATCATTTTTATTTGCACTCTTACTCGTCGTATATGACCGTGGAATTTTGAAACTATTTCTCATTTCGGACTCATAAGCACCAAGTTTTTTCTGTGTGGTAAGTAAGCAAAATTCTTCGGTTTCGGCCAATTTTCTCATTTTTCAATATAATCTCACTCGGACCCCTATTTTTATGAAATCAGTTTTATTTGCACTCTTACTCGTCGTATATGACCGTGGAATGGTTGAAACTATTTCTCATTTCGGACTCATAAGCACCAAGTTTTCTGTGATGGTAAGTAAGCAAAATTCTTCGGTTTCGGCCA